>OX438951.1:4206852-5652685 GCA_949316185.1 Pyrausta nigrata
TTAGGTAGTGTTTTGGTGTCGAATGCAACACTCTCCGTGAGACCTGATAGAGGTATTTTAATTATAAATTAATCATATGTATTAATTTGGGGTTTGCCAAAGGACCATGGAACGCAGCGTTTTGGGCATAAAAAGGACAGATCGGATCCGAAACACCACAATCAATTATTGGTGTAAATACCGCAAAACTTAAATGGGCCTGGGCGGGCCACGTTCTTGGGATGTGTCCTGAAAAATGGTCCAAGATCGCCACTTATTGACGCCTACTGATGGACGCCGTCCGAAAGGCAGACCACGAAAGCGATGGCGCGACGATCTTGACCAATATTATTTGGACTGGCAAACCCTTACCGGCAACAGGGACGCGTGGAGTAGTTTGGGGTAGGCCTTTGCCCAGCAGCGGGATACAAACGGCTAACAAAAAAAAATGTATTAAAATCTAGTCCCATGGAAGATGAAAATCGAAAACCGGTGAAAAAAAAGCTTGTGTTAACGACTATAATAAGCAATGAAACTTAGGTATTTTTACTGAGTTTGAAACCCTAAAAAAGAATAGTAGATTATTCACCAAGGGGGTAAAGTATGTCTTACGTCACGGGCGTTATCTTGAATCTCGAGCGTAACGAAGGGCTCGAGAGTTAACTCCCGAGCGCAGCGAGGGAGTTTCGTGTTTACGCCCGAACATAGCGAGGGAGTTAAAAGTAGAATCCTATGTGGAGCGAGGGATTTAAGCTCGCCCAAGACGAAGACATCTTTATCCCCGAGGAGAATACTCTGCTTTTCACACTTCCTACGAGGCAATAAGAAAAATGTACTACAAAAAACTTATTTTATTTATAAGTATATATTCTTTGACTTTTCTGGCAGTAAATTATTATTATAAACAATACCTTACATCTAGCTTTACATCCAATGGACTCCGGTGCCATAAACTTCATCACTCAACAGTTTTACGAAAACATTGTAATTACTTTAAAAAAAAGCGCGCCCTTTTTTTTTATTTCATTCGTAGTAAAAATCTTGGCTGCCAGGTTCAAATTTAAAATATGTTCTCTTTGGTGCGGGACGGGCTAGTGTGATCACGCCTACGAACTCTTATTCGAAATTCAAATCACTTTGCCTCCCTAGGGGCGTAATGAAATTTCATACAACTTTACCTAGGGATGCAATGACTCAGTCAGGTTTACTTGATGTGTAATTGAACATTGCCGAGTAGGTAGTGTGAAAAAGTATGTTCTTGGCTCTAATAAAAGTTAAGTGCCTAGATACTCGTATGTACGTACTATGTAGTAAGTATTGCTGATTTCTATTCTTTTTTTGTTCACCAACATCACTAACGTGGGATGCAAGGTTTCCAATTCGGTATGATTACGAAATTTTTGTACTAAAGCAGATAATAACAATAATAATTTAATAATAACGATCTAATAGAGTCCATGAACGCAATTTAGTGAAGTGTTCTTCAATGCACAAGCACTTAGTAAATACTTATGTCAATCTTTTGCAAATTATGTGCGCACTTACAACTAATGTATAATGGAAAATTAATGTTACAGTTCCATTGTTAATTGGCTCTATTCCAGTATTATATTTAGATAACACAACACCTTTTTTCGATTCTTCACTTTTCGCCGTCGAGAAAATAAGAGGAAAATATTTTTTCTGTATTTTTTTATGTTTGATGCTGTAACTTGCTGTGTTTTAGTTAGGTACGTAAAAAGAACCTGAATAATGATGCTTCTCTGTTTAAAAACTCATATAACTTTCAATTTTGTACATAATATTATATTTTAATATTTATTTGTTGTTAAGTTATACTTACTATACTTACTTTACTTTTATAGTTTACTCGTATATTTTTTCAAACTTGCATATTACAATTTACAAAAATACCTATTCCTACTCATTATCTATTTTACATATAATAAAACAGTAAAACCAATGTGTCTGTACATTGAGTATTTTTACCAAAAACTAATTGAGGGTGATAGTAACAGAATAGGAATTTACAACTTTTTTTTTGTCTGTTTGTCTGTTCGTACACGCTAATCTCCGCAACCACTGGACGGATTTGAATGAAACTTTTTTTATTGTGAAGCTATTAGGTCTGGGCAAATACTAGGCTATAACTTATTTTGAAGATCGAAGTACGTGAAGTGGAACCTTAGCAGTACACTTAAACTAAGAGAGATATGAAAGTAGCGCCTTAAGAAAAGTTATTTAGCGTGATGAGCATTTTCTATTGACGTACACAAATTAAAGGTCTGGAGCAATTGATATGGAATCCTAGCAGCTCAGCTCAACTATAAGAGATATGAATAGAGCGCCTTAGGGAACATTGTTCAGCATGATGAGCACTTTCTAATGACGTACACAAATTGAAGGTCCGGAGCAACTAATATAGAACCCTAGCAGCTCAGGTCAATTATAAGAGATATGAATAGAGCGCCTTAGGGAACATTGTTCAGTGTGATGAGAATTTTCTATTAATGTACACAAATTAAAGGTCTGAAGCAACTGATCTAGAACCCCAGCAGCTTAGCTCAACTCAAAGAGATATGAATAAGAGTGCCTTAGGGAACATTGTTTAGCGTTATAAGCATTTTCTTTTGACTTACACTTACAAATTACTTTAGACAGATCTTTGAACTCCCAAGGTATTCTTACTGTCTCCATGTTACGATCTGATGACGGAAACCTGAAAAAACAAATCGAGATGATCCTTCAGATTTTATAGGCATATTTATCATAAATGCTACAGCATTAATTTAGGTATTTAAGCGTTTACATTCAGGAGCCCTAATTTTATGGTGCTGACCTTAACGCTAAGTAGTTTGTGGATACTTTCACCACAGGCAGTTTGTCTAAATTTTGTTGTCACAAGTCAATTAGCACAATTTTTTTATACTACTTATCACTAACTAACGGAAATTGAACTACGAGTATAAGAATAGACTTGCTACCTACTTTACGATATATGAGAAAGGGTAGGGTGGCCTTTGCCCTGCAGTGTGACACGACAGGCTCCTAATAATAATAATAACTTCATGATAGTAGTAACTTTTAGTAAATTACAAACGAATAAAACTGGCTTCAATAAAGTAAACTAAAAAGTTTAAAAAATCCTTCCACTTCAGTTACAAAATTTAGTTTTGAAGTCAGTGTAGTCGAGGTAATAGTAACCTATCTAAAAAAGAGAGCCTATTAACCTTGAATTTACATTCCTCTCTTCTCCTTACGACATGGTAGACTAAGAGAACACGATAGCTGGATGGCGACGGGAGTATAAAATATTTTGTATCATCGAGTCCACGCGTACGAAGTCGCGGGAAACCGCTAGTTACTAATAAAATAAATATTGGACAGCATCACATACATTGCTCAGATCCCAAAGAGTAGCTTAAGCACTTGTCTTATGGAAATCTGAAACAACGGTGGTATCACAACACCCAGACCCGAGACAATATAGAAAATGTGAATTTCTATATTGACCCGTCCGGGAATCGAACCCGGGACCTCAGAGATGGTGACATCTTGGGAACCGGTGTGCGATCCACTTGGCTACGGAGGTTGTCTTTAAAGTCGTCATTGGTTAAAGCTCGTAGCTTCCTTCTAGTTGCTTTCCTGGCCTAGTTTTAAAAGTTTAGAGGTATTTGCTTGTAGCATGCTTGAAGCATTTCTATTGCTTTTCTGAAAGATAACTAATACAATTTGAAAGCAGCTCTAGTTAGGCGAGTCTAATACATCTCTCAGGCCTACCTACCACCTTTTATTCTTACCTATAACCTCACCTATTACGTTTTCTTTTATTTCTTGAAAAAGACATCAACGCGTTACAGCAAACTCTAAAAAAAAGAGTTTTAAAGTACGTTACAGTTGTTTTTGCACCTTAGCCATACCATATAAGTCAGCCTATTAGATCCCACTGCTGGGAAAAGGCCTCACCTCAACTATGAGGAGGAACGAGCCATACTTCACCACGCGGGCTCAGTGCGGATTGGTGGAGGGGTGTATGTAAGGCAAGTGACAAACCTTACTGTCAGAAGTTATCAAGCCGCCCTAGGGCCTCTGACTAGGCTTAACGACTAATACCACAGATATTAGCCGGGACCAACTGCTTAACGTGCCTTCCGAAGCACGGAGATGCTTGTCATGGACGTCACTTAAATGGTCGGAATGGTCACCCATCCAATCACGACCGCGCCGTGGGTTGCTTAACTTTTGGTATCACTACCAAAGCGCTGCCGCCACTGCGCCACAAGCACCTCTATACCATAGATGTCCACAATATAAAGTTAAAACACATTATAGTTAGCTTTTTCATGTTCCTACTTCCTCAATCAACAAAATAATGAATTAAATTTTCAATCCAAATGATTTTCAATAAGCCTATATCGACATTACATTTGAACTATAAACTTTCCCCCTTAGGGCTCGTTTACACGGGATCCGTCATTGACGATTCGTTAAAATACAGGATACGTCATGACGGAATCGTGCTTTTTCACGATTCGTCAAAATATCCGAATTGGTGGCATCAGCGGATCCGTCACAATATATTCACGAGTCGTGTATTTTGACGATTCGTGATTTTTAAAAACACGATACTAGATTTAAGATGAATCATCATTTTTCACCATTCGTGATCCGTGTGAACATGGGCATTCAAAAAGCATTGCCGCCGTCAAAAAAAGGATTAATCGTGAAAAAATACGAATCGGCAAAAATCACGAATCGTCCTCGTGTGAACGAGCTCTATAATGTATTTGCCACTGCTGTAACACTTCTTGTATCAATATGAGACGGCTAGTTTGGAAATAATGACAGATAGGCGACATGACAAAGTGGAGACAAACATTTCAAATTAGCCGTCTCATATGTTATCCAAGTGTCATTAGCAAAGTCAAAATCAGTATTTCTAACGACACATAACCATGTAATGTTGACGTTGATAAATTTTTTAGTTGTTCTTTAATTATGCAAGTGGTCTCGCAATCAGCCATATTTATTTAGAAACGTCAAATTAAGTGATACGATTTTAACTTTAGCCGTCATCGAATGACATCCCTACTAAATTGTCTATGGATTCTCTTATTTCCTTAGCAACTGACAGATTTCTAAATTAATATAATCTGTCTCTTTTCGTTTGTTCGACAAAGAAAGAGAGAGACTGAACTTAAATTTAATCTTAGACAGGACACATTGGAATCGAGCCCATTGTCATCCTGTAATATTGTAGATCCTGCATCTGATCAAATCAGCTACAAATTTAAACTGTTCAAACAATACATTAGCTTTAAATGACGTTAATAACAATTTATAGCTTAATAAATGTCTTTAATATTGTTATAAATCTGCAGTAAAGCATGTAATGTCTTTTGCCAAGTCGGTCATTGCTGTGGATCTACGTGAATATAATTTAATTGTTTTGTTAGTATGCCCCTGTTGTTCAACCTTAGGCCATTGTCTCTTTTCTTAAACTAAGGGTACCCACAATTTTCCCTTAAACTTTCAAAGTTTTTATTGCGTCAAAAATTTGCCAATTTCCTTTTTCAGTCAGTAAATTGGTCATTGCTTTGCGACACAAATGTCGTATTCCTCGTGCAGGTTGTGCAGATTATTATCAGTCGCCTCTTTATTTATAACCATGATTTCTGAAATAATAAGTACCTATCCTGTCTTTTTAAACTCTCATAACTCCTTTACATCAAACAAATATTTTTAGGGTCACGTACTCAAAGGGTAAAAACGGGACCCTTTACTATTAACACAACAAAACGTACCAATGTGGACTTTGTAGTTTCCTTACGATGTTTTCCTTCGCTGTTTGGCAGCAATATATTCGAATTGCGTCTACTTACTGAGTTTTGTACCCAGAGGTACAAGCCGGAGGACTTTTCAAAAAGATGTTGTACTAATTATTCAATTGTAAATAGTCGTTCTTAGGCGCTTTATGCACTGAGACTTTTTGAAGCGATGGAATAGCGACCAGGGGCCCAATTCTCACGCCTTCGATATCATATCACATATGATGTTTATCGAAAATACATGGCTGGCGGATATCACAAAATTCAGATATAAAATGTCGAATATTTATCACATTTTGTGATATCCGCCATGTTTTTTCGATAAATATCATGTGACATAATATAGAAGGCGCGAGAATGGGGTTCCCAGGCACTAATTTTTTTTCACTCGCGTGCAGATTTCTACTGATTTTCGTTCGTCATCTAAAACACCGCAATATTGAATCACTCAATCAATTGCACTCGGAACCGCAACGAGTGGATCCTTGTTACTGAAGGCGAGAGAATAGAATAAATGTCAAAATTAATGTGTAGAGTGAAATTTTAATTTGAAGCGAACAGAACGTCATACACTTAAAATAAGTCTTCTGAAACTCGTTGTCTAGAAGTGATAATGAGGGACCGCAAATGTGATACAATATCGTTACAAAAGGTATTCAGTAACGCTGCAAAATGTTCACAGTATTGGGGGAATATGCTGTACTGCATTCTCAGTGTATACAGGGCCTTACAGGAAGACAGAATCAAGATAGGCGGTTAATGTATGCGCGAGTGCGATCCACACTTATCTACCAACGATGTTAATGCGTGACGCACTGAAAATGCATGTGGCTAAGTTGACTTGTAATTTATCAACAATCACGTTATTTATTTAACTTTTATTATTTCCTGGTTTAATTTTCTTTCAATGCCTACAACTTCTACTATGGGGTCCTGATCAAAAATCTCAAAAAAACATGTCCAATATTACAAATAAGTCCGCTAACTTGATGACAATCTATGGAGCGCCATTTTTTTATTTCGGTGATGAATCTAAAGTAAAAGTTGTAGGTAGGTATTGATGGCCATATTCTCTCTCTCAAAGGATTTAAAGACTGTTTACACCTTGGATAATTTACTAACATCATGTATATGTTTGAATACTTTTATACTGTGCTACAAGTTCAATCAATCAAGGGTGCACGTCGTATGCTTGCCGTGTAGCAATTTAATTTAATTAACAGAGATCGCAAAAATATTTGCATATTCCGATTTTTACATAAACCCATAAATAAAGTTTGCACAGACGATTAGAAATTGCAATTGAATTTGTACTTGACGCTATACGATATAGGGTTGATAATGATAATCACTTTACGCCAAGTTAGAGTTGCCACATTCTGCCCGGACTACATTCACTCGGCAAAGTGGAAATATTCCGTGTTGCAACACTTGTACGGAGACCACGGACAAATATGGTTTTTAATGTCGATTATGTCGATGGATTAAGTTAATCTTTGATTAAAATTTCCATTCTTGGCTTAAATATAAGTGGATTAGATAAAAAGAAAGAAAAACAAAAGTACCTACAGTCAAAACCTGATATAGCGACATTGAAGGGACCGTATAGTTGCCGACGTTATATCCGATAGATGTTATAAGCAATACACATACATACATAGTTATACATATTAGTTGTGTAGTTATATATTATTTATTAAAGGTACATATCTATCTAGGTATATACGTTATGTATGTGAACTTGATGTCAAATAAAATGTTAGAAAAGAAATAAAAATATTTATTAAGAAATAATAAGAATACAAAATGTACTTAGCTGCTTAAAGTACGGGTTATAAGACTACACTAGTTTTTAAAGTAATCAGTCATTTTAGTCTGTTTTTTTTAGCCCAGTTTCAGATATTTTTTGTATTTTACGTTTTATACTCCTCAAGGTAAGAGTATCATCAACACTAAATTGGTCATTAAAGGCAACAAATTTTTGCAAAACTGTTATAGCGTTAAGAGCCTTTAAAAAATGTTGTTGGCTGAAACTGTTCTTCAGGGTCTTGCTGGTCTTCGTTTTCGTCGTTAGTGTTATGATTGTCAATTTCAGCTTCTGCAAGAATTTGTTCCTCGGTAGCTAATGCGCACACAGCGACACTGTCATCTATTCCAATAAATTCTTCTATCTCAATTCTTTGAACCGTAGCAGTAGATCTTAGCAACTGAGCAACCAATTCAGCAAGTGGTACGTTGTCATCTTCATCTGTAGATTGTATCATTTTCGCTAGCGGAATATCATCGTCGTCCTCCGCTTGTGATGGAGAGAGATCTTTGAAACCGGCATGGCGAAAGCAGTTGGCTATAGTGGTCTGTGTGATCTTTTCCCAAGCTTCCGTTAACATTAGGATTGCATCCAAAACACTAAGACTTTTAGTATCTTTGCGGTTTTCAATATTCTGTATCATTTGGAGCACTTTAAGTTTTCTGTATTATGTCTTTAAAGCTTTTATCACTCCTTGGTCCATGGGTTGTAAAACAGAGGTGACATTGGGCGGTAAAAACACAAGCTTTATGCATTGGAGACTATAGGGTGAGCGGGACAGTTATCTACTAGGAGAAGAATTTTGTTTCCTCCAGAATTCAATTCTGCATCCCAGCTACGCAGCCGTTTTTCAAAAATTTGCAATGTCATCCAGAATTGTTGTTTTCATAAGTTACAGGCAAAGATTGAATGTTCTTAAAGCAACGCGGTTTTTTAGCTTTTCCTATCACCAAAAGTTTTCGTTTACATGAACCAGTCATGTTTGCCGCAACCAATACTGTAATTCTTGTTTTGGACAACTTTCCGCCCTTGCATTCCTCGCCTTTGAATTTAAGTGTTTTGTCAGGGGTTAAATTGTAAAACAAACCTGTTTCATCAGCGTCAAAGATTTCCTCTGGTTTGTATCCTTCGCACAGTGCAGGTCACTTATGAGAGAGCCACTCTTCAGACACTCCTTCAGGTACGCCAGCCGCTTCACCGCAAACTTTTCCTGCCACAATATTATGACGAGCATGAAAACGTTGTACCCAAGACGACGAACACTTAAAATTTTCCTTACCCATAAGACGAGCAAAGTCATTAGCTTTTTGTTACAAAATCGGGCCACTTATTGGGACGTTATTTGCCCTCTGATGTTTAAACCATTTTAATAAAGCATATTCTATAACTTTATGTTCACTTTTCCTCGCTCGTTTAAGTTTTAAAGAGTTGTTTTCGAAAAGAACTCTTATTTTATCTCTATTCTTCCAAATCGTTGATATCGTAGAGTGCAAAACTCCACATTCCTTTGCAATTTCACTATTCGACTCGCCATTTTCTAATCTCCATATGACATGAGATTTTTCTTCAATAGAAAACACTTTTCTCCTTTTTTGTGACATGATAACGCATAAATACACGGTCTAATCAAAACCAACACTTTATAAATCAAGCTGTCGCTCACGCAGTCATTTAGCGCACTAAACAATTTAAAATATGCAAGGTCAAATGGCCGGGAAAAGGTTCGGATGAGGTGGGAGAAACGCGTACGAGGGTCAAACTGAAAGTTCTTAGAACTGGCCACTTATAAACAATATAATAAAAAAAATATTCTAAAATTTGAAAATAGAACTCTTTGCCAATATTACTGAGTATATATTTCATTCATTTGTCATTTGTTTTACGACTTGGCGGCAAATTGAAAATTGTCTGTGTCACGTCAAAATGAATTTAACACGAGAAAATTTTCGTGCAATGATTTTTTATGACTTTCGATGTCATTTAAGTCAACAAGAAAGTTATGATAGACTACGATTGGCCTTTCACGATGAAGCCCCATCTCGTGCGACTGTTTACAACTGGTTTAATGAGTTTAAACGTGGTCGCACTAATCTCACTGATGATGTACGTGAGGGACGGCCTTCTACGGCGACGACTGAAAATAACATCTGTGTTGTGCGGCGTATGATAGAGACTGACAAAAGAGTGACCTATCAGCAGATTCGGACAAGCTTAGGCATCGGTATGAGTCAAGTGCACAAAATCCTCCACGAACATTTAGCGGTCAGGAAGCTTTGCGCCCGGTGGATACCTCATAATTTGACTAAGGCTCAAAAACTCCATCGTGTGGATTGGTGCCGTAAAATGATTGAAAGATTTAACGGAGGTGACTCAAATGCTGTGTTCGACATACTAACAGGTGACGAAAGCTGGATTTACTGTTATGATCCTGAAACCAAAAGACAATCTGCTCAGTGGGTGTTTCCTTTCGAGGAGTTGCCAACTAAAGTGAAGAGAGATCGAAGTGCGGAAAAAAAAATGGTGGCCTCGTTCTTTGGAAGGATAGGTCATTTCGCAACAATTGTGTTAGAGGATCAAAAAACAGTTTCTGCAGAATGGTACACTACCAATTGTTTGCCACTTGTCTTGGAAAAAGTTCGAGAGAAACGACCTCGCAGTAGGATCCTCCTTCACCACGACAACGCCTCGTCGCACACCGCCAAGCGAACGATCGACTATTTGGCGACATCAAACGTTGAATTACTGGGTCACCCGCCGTATAGCCCCGACCTCGCGCCTTGTGATTTTTATTTATTTCCAAAAATTAAAGAAAAACTTAAAGGAAAGCGGTTTATGAATGCTGAAGAAGCGGTGGCTGCGTATCGCGATGCCATTGAAGAGACCCCTAAGGACGAGTGGGCAAAGTGCTTTTCCCAGTGGTTCCATCGCATGCAGCGGTGTATTGACGTCAATGGACAATATTTTGAAAAGATATAATAAAACTAATAACTGGCTAATGTAATCAGTTTTTGATTTTCTAAGAACTTTCAGTTTGACCCTCGTAGATAATAATACGCGCCTAAATATTCCTTCAATGCTTATCAATAAGATTTAAAATCGTCCGTATTGTTTTGCGTTGCTGGGTCAAGAAGCGGTTGGTCGTTATAGTCGATGAATATCGAGAAAGTTTTGTCGTTATAAGCGATATGTCGCTTTATCCGATGTTGTTATAAGCGGTATGTTTGCTGAATAGTTTACTAGAGATTCGGGCGGGACTTTACAATCTGGCTGTAATAACCGATCGGTCGTTATAAACGATGTCGTTATAATCGGTTTTGACTGTACCTCAAAATCCAATCTCTAGTTTTTTTGTACCTATCGTATACAAAATATGAGTACACCAATTTGAAAACTTCGATAAGTGAGCAAACTTGATATAATTTTCTAATCATAACAAAATAAATAGACATAAAATTAAGTAAATATAACAAGTTGTTATAATAACAAAAAAAATTAAAGTATTAAAATATGAACTTTAGCTATTTTTTTTGAATAGGGATCGATCTTAAGATCTAAAGAAGAGAAGATCTTATGATCCCAAAGGTCATAAGAGAAGTGAGTTTTCGTTTATGTGGAGCCCTGGAAAACCGAAAACCACTTTAGGAATCCTTGGTTTCGACATCACTTACCATCAGCGACAACAGAACATAAAGGACTTGTCCATTAATGGTTTTTTATTCGTCAATATTTCTAACCAGAATGAACTAAATATTATATTAGAGAGTTCACAAAAACTAGCCTTTCTGCATAATTCATATATTTTTTAAGGCCTCCGATTTAGAGAAAAATTGAAATTATTTTTTCTCTTTGTCTGTACGAAACCGCACCTTCGCCTATATCAATTAACGCATGAAAAAAAAAATTGACAGCAAAATTGACATTCCATTGAGAGTAGTACCAATAGGTACTACCAATAGGTAATTATATAATAATATAATCTGTGGTAGTACCTAGTAGTATTTATCCACCAGTGGAAAGGCAATGGTACATAGCCATACAGCCAGGAAATACAAGTAAGTGATCAATGGATGATACCTGTTACAAAACATATTTTTTCTCAAAAATGGAGGCGTTTAAAATTCTGATTTCTATGGTTACGAGTTTCATATTTTTGTAGCTTAAAGATAAATATAGGTTTATTAGTGGTTGGTGATATCTTAGAATAAAAAACCAGCCTCCATACAAAAAGAGGACAAGTCCTTTAGCTGTAAATTGATCTCCATTAACCCGTATAATTCCTGCCTACCACGAGCTCTAAACAATAGATCTATTTGTGTACGAAATATAGCGATTTATTTATAGCTCATGCATGTCTGCAGGGTACGGTCGTAAAACACATTTTATTGGTCATTACAGGCTAAGTACTGTGTAATCGATGTGATCGCAATCACATGTCCGAGTTGCTACAGCCTTTGGGCACTAACTATGGTAGATAGGATCAACAAAGCATCGATTCGCCGATAAGACATGACTATTGTCAGATGTGGCATTGGCAAAATGGCATCTGCGTACCTTCTCTGATGAAGGTCTGAAATCAGTTTAAAATAGCTGAGAACAGCCCGAATAAAAAACTGCGATTACACTGTTTAAAAGTGGCTCCCACTCCGCTGTAGATTAGGGAGAAAGGTAAAATTAAAAATATGAGACATCACACACTGATCTGATCCCAAGGTAAGTTGCTAAGCTTGTGTTATGGAAATCAGAACAACGACGGTACCACAACACTAAGACCCGAGACAGTATAGAACATATTCAATGTTGACCCGACCAGGGATCGAACCTGTCCCAGGTTCCTCCCAGTTCCCAGGTCCCTCAGAAATGGCGACATTGGAAAACCCGCGTGCGAGCCCCTGGGCCACGAAGGTCGTCATTATATGCGTGACAACCACTTGAATAGAAAATCGTAATCTCGCAACACAACAGAAGCCACAAGAAAATATCATCGCCGAACAAAAGGTTATCATACTTATCATTATTGCATAAATTTTAAGGTATGTACTTGCCATTACACAACGTTATATAACGCGTTAGTTTAGTGCACGAACTGCGTCCGCGCATTATTTCTTTGCGTGCGCGGTTAGGTGCGACAGGGCTGGCAAAACACACCGCGAAAGAATACTTTAACCCCTTTATTCATAAAACTTATCAGACCTATAACTTTTATGTGGTTGGTTGCCCCTTTCTGACGAATCAATTTTTTTTCTGACAAACAAAGACATACAACTTTAGTGTCAAAGCCGCTACAGCAGTCATGTTGGACGTTTATGAATAAGACTATAGGTTTTTTTTAAGAAAATGCATCTACTATGCGACTGACAACAGTATAAAAAAATATTTAAAATGCAAAAAAGGGAACCCGGTTTTAATATTGAAAATAAACATTACTATCAAAAATAATTGAGATCTCAATGGGTGCCAAAATTTTAAAATAATGTTAGGCTATGAAATATGAATTTAGTATATTTTATTATCTTTATTGATACTATAGAGCTGAAGAATGTGTTTGTTTGGTTGAACGCGCTACTCTCTGAAACTACTGTAAAGTCAGCCTATATAGATCCCACTGCTGGGAAACAGCCTCACCTCAACTATGAGGACGTACGAACCATACTCCGCCACGCGGGCTCAGTGCGGATTGGTGGAGGGGTGTCTGTAAGGCAAGTGACAAACCTTACTGTCAGATGTTATCAAGCCGCCCTAGGGCCTCTGACTAGGCTTAACGACTAATACCAACAGATATTAGCCAGGACTAACTGCTTAACGTGCCTTCCGAAGCACGGAGATGCTTGTCATAGACGTCACTTGAATGGTCGGAATGGTCACCCATCCAATCACGACCGCGTCGCGGGTTGCTTAACTTTGGTATCACAGCCAAAGCGCTGCCGCCACTGCGTCACAAGCAACTCCTGGTGATGAGGAAACTACTGGTTCGAACTAAAAAATATATTTTGTTGTTAAATAGTCCATTCGAGCAAGACTATATGCGGTTTAAGATCACTCCACGACCAAAAGGAGAGTCGAATCAAAGAAAAAGGTTGCAGAAACGGGAAAAAATATTCTTTCTGAAAAAACAAACCGCGCTCTACGCGGGCAGAGCTGCGGGTGTAAGCTAGTTTAAGATTAAAATCTTAAAGTATTTATTCCTACTAACTAAGAAGACATATAGCAAACGCTCATGATTTAATTTTTTCTGTATTTAGTAAGTAACTTAGCAGAGTCGATAGTTCAAAATCCCCAGTCACATAAAGCCTGCAACTTATTTGCAAGCATAATGTCAGTTAGGCAACCCTATTACAATAGGGCTTAAAACTCGTTTGTTGCGAATTACATTACGCATCCCGTGTGTGTATTAGCCTTAGTATTAGCTAATAAATCTTGCGACTTTGCCAAATTATGAACAGTCATATTTTCTAAAGGAAATGTGCAGATTATTATCAGCACTGTATTGTAAATAAATTCAATAAAATCTATTTTAGACGTGAAAAACATTAAGTTCTTAGTACGTAAATGAAACATGGAATTAGAAGTAGCACCACAGAAGACTTGTCTCAGACATTTACATTGAATGAACATAAACCAAATGCTACGACGAGTTTTGCGTCACTTAAGTATTTAGTAAGCAGTTAGTAAAGACATACCCGACCGGTGTTGTAAGTAGACTAATAACAATTTCTTAAGAGCTAAATACTCGTAGTTAGAAATATTGTGCAAAAATACTCGCACCGAACACGTGTACGTATAGTGGCCAACATACAGACTACCTATCCACTTCGTTCCAAAATGTATGCTAAATTATATTTATATTACAACTACATAAGATCCACGTAGTGTAGCTTAAAGTGCTGCTGTTTGTACACATCATAGTTTATTACAAACTTAAAATCATTTATTCAATTTAGGTCAGATAATTCCACTGAATGTCAATAAAAATAAATATTTGCGCCAGGACGAAAACATGTCTGTTTATTTTTTGGGCCCTACTAAGTGTTTCGAGATAAGACTCAGAAATTTACTACACAACACAGCGCGATAAGAAAAGCCAGTTTGCTCTAGTGTATTATAAGTCCAAGAGGTGGATCGGAAATCTTTGGATGTTATCATTTAATCTGTTCTTGTAGTTAGATGGGCGTATTTAAGCAGTGCACAGTCGATAACACA
This sequence comes from Pyrausta nigrata, assembly GCA_949316185.1. Lineage (NCBI taxonomy): Eukaryota > Metazoa > Arthropoda > Insecta > Lepidoptera > Crambidae > Pyrausta > Pyrausta nigrata. Next base: position 4,221,664 of record OX438951.1, read on the forward strand.
AGTAAACAACAAGTTTGACGATAATTACGGATATATTCTCATAAAACAAACAATACGTTACAATTTTTCACAATCAATCACAACAGACAGCTCAGACAACTCGCTGACACAATTTCCTTTTTTATTCCAATTTCAAAGCTACAAATGTTCCATAAATAGGTATGCAACCTTATTGCAAATACCACAACACTTTCCCTCATTAAAGCTTCGATATCCTTAAAACTTCTTCAAAGCTTTAAGTCCCAAACCAATTAATTCGTTGTGCCTTGGTCTCGGTACTGCCTTTGTTAGTAAATCTGTGAGCTGGCTCGTTGAGTCTGTTTTCAACACATATAGACTTCCTTCTTGGATCATCTCTCGAACAAAGAAATGACGTACTCGAATGTGTTTCGTCCGCTTATGAAACTCAGGATTGTTTGCAAGACGTATGGCTGCTTCATTATCTCCTTTTAGTGTAGGGACGTCATCAAGATGAGTTAACTGGCAAAACACTCTCCAAAGCCAAGTTAATTCACGCGCGCCTTCGCTTGCTGCAACAATCTCTGCCTCTGTGGTAGATATCGCAACAGATGCTTGTCTTTGGCTCAGCCATGATACAGCTCCATTTGCAAATAAACATACAACTCCTGAATTGGAGCGACCAGTCATGATATCACCAGCATGATCGGCATCACTGTATCCTTTTAAAATTGATCTAGTGGCAGTTGCATCATATTTAATACTATGGGTTACTGTTCCCTTCAAATATCTGAATATCCTTTTGACTTTAAGCCAATCAGTCTTTGTTGAATTCTCCAGCGTTCTTGAAACTACTCCAACGGCGTATGCTATATCTGGGCGCGTGCCTGTCATAAGGTACATAAGTGCACCTACAGCCTCTCGATACGGAAAATTCTTTTCGATGGGGTTCTCTTCCGTAACTTTCCCTGATTCAACTGTATTCCGTTTGATAGGTGTTGCGGCTGGATTGCATTCTGACATTTGGAAACGCTCTAAAATCTTCTTGATATATGCTCTCTGACTAATTAAAATAGAGCCATCCTCCGATCGTGAAATTTCCAGTCCTAGATAGTATGACGCTGGTTTTGTCATTATCTTTACGGTATTCCCTAAATCTTGCAGGAATTCATTCGCTAAAGCTTCATCAGTTGCGGCCACGAGCCCGTCATCAACATACAAAGTAATTAAAATCTTTTTATCACTCACAACCTTTGCAAATAGACAGGGATCTGCTGAACTCTGCTTAAATCCTTTCTCTACTAAAATCTGCTCGAAGTAAAAGTTCCTGCATCGGGGTGCTTGTTTAAGGCCGTACAAACTTCTTTAAAGTCGACAAACTCTTGATGTACCATCTCTATAACCATCTGGTTGCTGCACATAAATTTCTTCTTGCAATCTCCCATTTAAAAATGCAGTCGATACATCAAACTGCGCTAGATGTAAATTCTCTTTAGCGCTTACGCTCAGCAACGCTCTTACTGTAGCCATTCGGGCAACTGGACTAAAGGTTTCTTTATAGTTAAACCCTTTACGTTGCTTGAATCCTTTGACAACAAGTCTCGCTTTGTACTTGTCAATCGTCCCGTCAGGATTCCATTTAATTCTAAAAACCCACTTGCAGGGGAGCGCCTTTCTGTTGGGTGGTAACTCGCATAAAGTCCAGACATCGTTCTGTTTTAAAGACTTCAGCTCACTCTCCATGGCTTTCAGCCATTCGGTGCTATCCTCCCTCTCAATCGCTTCTTCGTACGATTCGGTTATCTACGAAGCAAACATCTGGTTCTGAAGTTATAACGGGGCTCCGGTTCCTGAGGAACTTCCTCGAGTCCGTCATCTGCATCAACAAAAGCATCGTCACTGTCATGCACGGGTTCATCATAGCTAGCATGTCTTTCTTGATCTTGGTCAACATCTGCTGGTTCTTCTTCAACCACAGGTCTGTAACGTTTCTTCTGTCATGTTTGTCGTAAGTATTAGCAGAGCGCTGTAGTCAGCCTTCTTATATCTCGCTAATTCCAAATTATAAGCTGCGACATCTGCGTCACCTGCTCCCGTTTGAAGTACCGGTTTCTTTAGGCTGCCTTCGACTACCTCCATCGTACCTTCAGTACTGCGTAGCAAAATACAGATTTTGTATTTCCATGTAGCCCAGTTCGGTTTTCCTTCTAGGTATCCGATTGTCAATTTCGTCGTAAACTAGTCCATCGTGGATGGTGGGACCTATAACCTCTTGTAGTTAGATGGGCGTATTTAAGCAGTGCACAGTCGATAACACAAGTAAACAACAAGTTTGACGATAATTACGGATATATTCTCATAAAACAAACAATACGTTACAATTTTTCACAATCAATCACAACAGACAGCTCAGACAACTCGCTGATACAATTTCCTTTTTTATTCTAATTTCGAAGCTACTAATGTTCCATAAATAGATATGCAACCTTATTGCACATATCACAACATCTGTGACCGTCCTAAATACCTAATTAATAATCTGAGGTAACTGGTGGTTCATATTTATTTTTTAAATGAGATTACCCGATTTTGATTCCATTTCGACACGTTTTAAAACGTGTTCAGTTTTTATGTCTTGAAACGACCCAGACACAGCCTAGCTCCTGAGTCAGGAAGTTGGTGGTGTTAATATCTCCGTGCCTCGGAAAGCACGTTAAGCCGTTGGTCCTGCGCCTGATTTACGGTCATGTCGGACTGAAGTCTCACCGAATTATGAGAGTGAAAGGAACAGAGAGTGAACCTGTGTATTGCGCACACACTTGTGCACTATAATATCTCCCGCGCTAATCTCTGTTGACATTGGCCACTGTACTCTGTAGTCGAAATTCGGCTAGGAGGACATTACAAACCCGAAACATTCCACACCTTATAAGGTGCGTTATACGCATAGGGACATAAAGTAAAATATTTAAGTGCTATCTTCGCTTTAACCATTCGTTATGAACAGCGATGCAGGTCACTGTGATAGTTTGTCATGTCATTATGCATTTCGAGTTACGACATTTGCAATTTTTACGCAATAACTCGAAGGAACAATAAATCTCACCAATATGAGTTAAGTAGTATCCATACTAATATTATAAAGGCGAAAGTGTGTCTGTCTGCTGTACCGATTTAAATGAAATGTGGTATAGAGATAGTTTGAGACCTTGGGAAGGACAAAGTACTTATATCGCGATATAAAAACATTAAGGGAGTGAAATGAGGGATGCTAGTTCATTTGGGAAATCCCCGACATGTGCAATAGCTCAGTCGCGGGGAACCGCTTAGTATCCTATATACCTTTATTACTTGTTTAATTATTTATAATAATATATTTGTAATCTCGGTAAGGGCTCTAAAGATCTCGCTGAAATTTGGTATGTAGGAAATATCGGGTTAAAATATCGATCTAGATTAGTCTTATGTTTAGGGAAACGCGTGTTTTCGAGTTTTCGTGCGTTATCTTTTACATTGTTCGACGCAGAATATGGTCGCTAATTTCGCGCCACTACGAAAGAGCGCCGTAGCCTAGTACCTACGTAAGCCGGGAGCGTATGTGCGTCGGACTGACTACTCCGAGCGAGCTGGCCGCATGGCCAGGGTTCGGATCTCGCTCGGTGACGAAACATTTTTTACTTCTGCGTTTTTATTGGATTTATTCAAGTTTGTTACTTTTTTAGTTTTATAAATAATATTTACGATTTATTTAGTTTTTTTTTAAATATTAGTAATCGAGGAAAGCTCGGTCGCCCAGGTACCTACTTTCTAATAAATTACTAAATATAGGTATATGACATTGTTTGTTTTCTTCTCAATGGAAGGTATGTGAACTATTTGCCCCATCCAAGTCCAAGAAAGATAGAGACACCTCAGATTTTTCGTTTCGTTCAAGATACCATAGTATACATCATGAAATAGATAAAGAAAGATGGAAGGCTAATATCAGCGCGACAGGCGCTGCAGTGAGTGATTTTTTGACAACTCAAAATTTAAGTTTTATTTTCGTCGGCTGCCTAACATCCTCCGTAGCTCAGTTGGTAAGAGCACTCGCCCAGATAGCGAAGGGACGTGGGTTCGAGTCCCGGATGACACAGTCGACTAATCTTTGTGAGCGAAATTCAATTTGATTTCGATATAACTTGCAAAACTTGCAAAATTTTGAAATAAATTGCTTAAGTTATAAAAATAATTATAATTTTATTTTATGTTGATAGATTATGGCGCTATTCGTCAAGTTTTTTTTTGCAAGACCGTAGGTATCGTCCGGTGGGAAATCTAATCTACTAATCCTAAATCTAAACTAAGGTTACCGTTTTGGGTGACCCATGATAAGTAATATTTTGATGTCAAAGTATGATGTGAGTGATTCTCCGGAAAGCATTCTCCGCGTCACCTTCGTGGCAATTTTTAGTTAAAGTTTTTATGACAAGAAAAAAATACTACACTAAAGAAGGCCTAAAATTATAATGAATCCTGTTGGAATCAAACAAATCGGTTTGTTATTCCCTCCGATATTTAATTTTGAAATTTCGGTACCCACGAAAGTTATTTCTGATTCCACGAAATTTACGAAACGTATTTTTCATAGCGAAGTCCTATTTTATTACATAAAAATATTTCAAATAAAACCTTAATAACTAATATTATACCTGTTTTTAAAAAGAATATAGTTTTTTTGAAGTTAAAAGCGTGAAAAGCATTAATAAACAAATTTCTAAACCTTTAATATAGTAAAAGGTTCCGATTTGACGATGAAGTAGAAATAAATGTTTTGTTAGCAGATAACTATAGCTAAAATTAATACATAAAACAACTTAAAATATAAAATAAATTTCATGTATCAGCAGGCAAATGACTGATAATATAATATCTGCTAGCTGTTATTAACTGTGGGCCAGATCATTTTGTCTTTGTTCATTTGGTCGGCTGTTCTTGTTAAATGCCTTTGTCAATGATTGTTCACCATGTAGCCAGCAGTTTTCTTTATTGTCTACAAAAGTCTTTATTTTTACTAACTAATTTTTATTTAGCGTAGTTTTCATTTCTTCGTTACACATGCCCAATCTATCTTAGTTAGCTTTGAACCATATTTTTCGCAACAGGAGCCACTTTGAAAAAGTCTGGTTCACTCGTAACGTCATTTAACGAGTCAGATCACTTTTGCTGCTCACCGCAGCACCTCCTTCTTAATTATTATTGTATTATCTTATGGGTTATAAGATGTTTTCTCTTAATTTAATATGAGATACAAAAAGCCATTGTATTTACACTGAGATAGCGATTCTTGTTTCAACTCATGCGCTGACCGCTGACTAGTCATTATGGTCTTTACATCAATTCAAAACAATTCATTGTTTAGATGTTTCATTTTGCTGCGGATTTTTCTAAAAACAACAATAGAGATAAATGGACACACTTAGGGGAGGCCAATGCCCAGCTATCGGAAAGTAACGGCATTAAATGTGTAATATTTTAATAACAATTAGTAGATAGAAAGTAAAGTTTCTCTAGTCCGTTACAAGACTGGTTACATGCGACCTGCATCCAGTGCGATCATGTGACCTTTGCAGGGTCGTCCGTCAATCTTGCTGGTGGATGCCCTACGCTACGCTCTTGACTAAATAGAATCCAATCACGAACCTTTCTGCACTGCGCCCTGCTTACTTCCACATGAGTTTGGTGATATACAGGATAGTCTCGTAGATCATTTAGACATAGGTCTGTTACCTTAGTTCTTCTACGTATCTCTTTAATTCAATCCCGTGGAGAAACACCAAACATATAGCTCGTTGTGTGTCCTAAAACCTTTTTACTACACCCATAGAAAAATACCATGTTTCGGATAAGTTCTAGACGTTCGTTTTTAAGCACTGAAGTATTTGGGTCAAAATGATGCCCACGCGTAGTTTTTCGGCTCTATCCAGCCAAGGTGAACCTACAAGTACCTTATTAAATCACTTGTCCCAGGTAAACGTACTCCTGTCGTCTAAAACAGTAGATCACAGTTTTTGTTTCTAATAGATACAGGAGAGAGTGCCACTTGAACACGGGAATTTGACTAAAATTCGTCTGGCCCAAGTTAATTTTAAGGCTTACTTGTTGGGAGACAAGCATAGTGCCAAGACCCTTCAGCTTTTTTGCCCAAACTGTGTGTGTGATGCTATTAATCAAAGGTGTGTGATGTATTGGTTATGCCAAATCCTTTTTATTCCATATGTGCACACATTCAATCAAGGGCAGTGTTTTATCAAGTTATTCGTATATGAATTTTATGGAGAACTTTCCTTATCGACGTCGATAAATTAATAAGCCAACCATTTATTTAGTTAGTAGAACATCAGGGTTCAATCAAATAGGCATATCAACCATATTTGACTAAAATAGATAAATACAAGAAAAACTCATGCTTCTATCTACACAAACTATCGTTTGCTAATACCTTTGCGAGAAAACGATAAAACGGTTATTTAAAAACATCTACAGACCGATAGAGAAGTAAATTAAGATTGCATAAAGTGACCTTCGTAACCTCGCGTGGAGTGAAAGATAACCTTCGTGGTCAAATGTCCACGAAAACCATGTCACGAAAGTTACGAAAATTTTACGTTTTCAAAAACTTACAAGTTGTTTCTTGATAAATATAAAAACTTAATAGCGGACGAAGAAATTAAAAAGGGGTTTTATACTGAATATTCAACACTTACATCTAAATCACTCCATTATCTTTAAAATTTTACCATGAAGGGTTTCTTCAAAAGGTTGCCAGAAAAAAGTTTATAAATTTATGTGCCTGTATTTTCTGTATCAAAGCGATAAGAAAGGCATTTCTTTTCCAATGATGCTGTAATGGAACTAAAGTTTCCGTAGGGCTAGAAAGCTTGACAGAAAGTTGAGGCTCTTTGATGCTATGAGGCTTTATATGTCGCGTTCACGAATCTACCATAATCGTGTGACCGAGACAAAATTTTTTCTAACTCTTTCTGTTTAAACGATATCATTATTGTTTTTATAATTAATTAATCTTGACTTATTAACAATTTTTTTGACATATAGTATGTGTACATAACACAACAAACAATAAAGATATTAGTGGTGGAACTGAGCGCGACGTCGTGCGGACGCGCGGAGAACACCGGTTTTGCTCCCGTTTTTGGCGGTTAAGTATTATTTAAAAAATAACTGTAAGCCCTATTTTATGTTTAAAACTATGTTCGTGTAGATAAATAAACAGAGAATCATTTAAAATTAATTCCGAAGCTGTTTATTAAATGGGTTGGGAATTAAGAACGTGTGACCACCAAAAACCGGCCCTCGGAGAATCACTCATGTCCTTTCTACTTACTACTCTTTTTATCTGTTCTGTACAAGAATGACAAACAACCTTACGTTTCGGTTAAAGTATCCGTTTCGCATTTAATCATGATCATTGAGTCAGTAGTTCGCGAGCACGTGGCGGTCAAGAGATGTCGCGAGCGCTGCCTTGCCGGCGGCAATGCCGTGCGCCGGAGTTGCGACACCGCCCGCTCGTACACTCGTGCGCACAAGTGTTATCACCACAGAACAGAAAATTTATGACTTATCAAAGGCCTGCTCTGTGAACCGCCCCCGAGACGATCAATCGGGATTATCAATTCTTACGTTATTAATGGGCCAAATGATCAAACCACCATTATCATACCAAATGATCGTCTACCGAGACATTAAAGCGATTGTCATTTGCAACAAGGCTAATGATGGAAATTTTTATTGTAGCTCATTGACAATCGCGAATGACGCACCTATTGACCGTCTTGACTTGACAGACCGTATTTATATGGAAATGAATCGGATTCGGATGGAATAGTTTGAAACTGCTCTTACTGCGTCAATCCCTTTCACCTTCTACGTTATAACAAAAATACAAACACTGAACTCGTTCTACAATCTTTTATCAAACATTATTCAAAATCTGAAAGAATTCAATAAATAAAGATATAAATCATGTAACCTACTCAAAATAACTTTAAAACCTTAAAGTCAGCACACTGTTTTACTCGTCGTAGTATACCGATAGCTTCACGAGTCAAACAATATTACGAGTCAAACAATACCACTAAGAGTAGATTTTACCAACGTCAGATAAGGAATATTCGCCGAATAGAATACAAAACGCCTTATTTGAAAACATCACCTATTTGTCAGCAATCATTTAAGTGAATGAAATTTTAAAATTGATCGTTTTACACTTATTCCGTCAGATAAAATCGACTCTTAGACTCTTGTTTAAAAAAAAAGTGTCGACTTGAGTGCGAGTTAATTTTATGATAATTTGAAGCTTTAACTTTTACCGTCTACTGCTTGTAGCTTGTTTTTTCTTGCGATAAAAAATCCAGTATTGTCTGTGTCTAAATAGTCAACACGAGAATAAAAAATATGTTATTTTGACATCTTTGGTTGACGTTTGCTTTTGATTTTTTTTATATAATTACCAGGGCCAGTGTCAACGTTAAAATAGGGGAATCTGTAATTTGTTCATTTTCAGCATTGCCGATAAATTAAATTGGTATTTTACCCATTATACCTCCATATACGTTAATATTACACAAGAATGTGTGCGTAGCTGTGGTATTAAACAATCTTGCGTAACAAATCTAAGATCATCTATCACACTGACAGATTTATTATTGTACACTTTGGCAAACGTGGTGCATATCGAATAGTCCCTTGGCATTGATGGTTGCACATGACTCGAATAATATACGCAAAATCCACAATAAAATAACATTTAGTTAATTTGTGTATAGACCACGCTATGGTATCTTCAAAGTGATAAAAAATAGAACAACCTTTTTTATGGGACGATGATGATGAATCAGTAGCATAATTAATGTCACATGGGGAAACTTAATAGTAGCCATAATCAAGGACGATCCATCGTTTATAACGAAATAAATTAAATAATAACAAATCAAATTCATATTTATTTTTCTCAGCGACTGTAGGTACTTGCTGTGACTTTCAAAAGAGTTCGATGTATATTTTTAGCAGTTCATTTATTTCACAAATTCTGTCGTAATCCCAAAAGCTACATTCCAGTGTCGAATAAGAACTACAAATGCTTTTATTGCCTAATTACGCGTTACATTATTTATAAAAATAATGTGTAAACCTTCATCCTCAATCCTTCGGACACTCCTCCACACTTAAATGCGGCTTCGCAAGCGTGCAATTAAAAAATCACTTGCTCACTTTTCATATTAATAAGATATAATGTATCTGATAAGTATTTAATGAGAGACATCAGTTTTTGTACTGATACTTCTTTTATACAAATCTTGACTTGACATTATCAGTCTAATACAGGGAGAATTACCCATTTGGTGCGCAGACGCTGGGTGTGTACGTACATGCGGCAATTTAATTTTATTTAACTGCGAGTAATGTAGATGCCATGCTAAAATATTTTGTATTGAAGACACATCAGAATACCAGAAATAAAAAAGTAACGTCGCCACCTTAAAAAAATCGTAATATAGCTATTCGTATCCATAATTTTGTAAAGAGAAAGTATCTTTTGAAATCTTCAATGAAATTGAAATAAAATACTTCTCAACATTCTGGAGTATTTTTTTAATAGGCCGACATTTGACCGCAATCTCACATAGACTAGTAATGGCCTATTCAGTCTTTCCTAAAAGGAATCCAGATCATAGTATTTAGGAAACACTTCAGCCGGCAATGAATTCCACTCTCTAGCCGAACACAAGATTATACATTATTTTAATCTCGTAGGTTACTATTTACCTACTATCAACTTTTGACCTATACTAAACCTAGGTATGCCTACCTACTATACCTATTCTTAACAAAAAACCGTGCCAAGGCATCGGATGTCTTAAATAACAAATAGCAACAAGCAACAACGATATAATGAACACTTAGGACATCCTGCAATATACCAGGTAGTCAGTACTTAATTGCAAACCATAAGTTAGCCATCCAGTAATTCTGCCAAATTCTAATTCCAGCAAATCCAGTAATATTCATCGATATATCGATAGTTTCTAGACAAAACTGATGTGATGTGCCCAGATGTACCTGTTTAATTTGATTTTAGATCCTGAGTTTAACAATTTTTAAACAACCGGTAAAAAGATATGTCAAATAATAAACCGGCTATATAAAAACTAAACATTGGGTTGGTGAACTCCAGGCCTAATAGAAGTTTTCGTGACAGCTAGTGATGGCTGAGTTTCTTCCGGCGTTTCTTCTCAGCATTTGCCAGACTGCCTGTGTATTGTCTCGTGAAGTGCTAGTAGCGCCCAAAAAATAGGAAGACATGTTCTGGCCCTATATGGTCGAATATTAAGTGGCCTTATCTGTCCGAAATTAAATAAACTGTGTTTACTACAATATTTTGATTTGTTTGTGTACCCTATTAATACTACGCCGCGCACACTCACACACATACCTGCCTTTTTTTTATTTGTTTAAAACGTACCGTGAGAACCCCGACGACGAGTCGACATCGAGACGTTCCCTATGACACATGTACTAGACCGACCAGAGCGCTTACGCCGCGTGTGTATATATGATTGTAGCCTGTGAAGTGATACCTAAACCCTGAAAGCGAGATGTGGCAAGTACCTAGCTATAAGTGCTCAGACCTGACTAATTTTCCACCTATCATTGTCGCCCTCCACGTGTAATCCACTGCCTAAACTCTCAAAAATTTTGGTAGCAGAGCGTAGTTTCTTATTAGGACCCCTTATTAGTAACGTAATTTGTTTAATTGAGAGTTATTTATTTGCTACTTTCCTTTGTAATTTGAACAAAACGTCTCGTCATATACCTAACCTATTTACAGTAAATTCCTTAATAACATTCGAGTACAACCCCTTTTACATAAGTGTCGATTAAATCGATTAGCGCGTTAATTACCTACCCTTTGAGTGCAAGTGAGGTGCGCGAGCGCTTTGTTTCCCTATTGATCACGCCATTACCGCGTGACCGCGTGCGAGATGTTTACGAGTTACGTTTGCCATACCCGGTGCATCTGCCTGCGCCGTCCCTTACTATTTGTTCCTTTACGCATCCTATTGGAATCTTTTGTGAGTTTAATTTACCTACCTTGTTTCTTGCGATTTAAAGTAAATAAAATGTCGGATACCGAAACCGGCAACGAGACCGTAAGGGCCGTACTTTACACGGATACAGCTGAATACCGTGAAGCTATAGGTGAACTCCGTTATATTAGTGACTGGCTTGATGATTCCCACCGAGTTCTTGAGACCTTTTCCTCCCATCGTATGCGAGCGCGTCTGTCCGACCTGCCACTTTTGTGCGATAAGTTTTCTGCCGCTTGTTCGAAGCTGTTAGGTAATCTCGATCCTGCGATTTATGAACAAGAATATGTGCAAGTTAAGAACGAGATGCGCGTAGTAAGGGACAAAGTAGACGACTTAAAAATTAAGTTAGACGAAATACGACCTCACCAATTTGAGACGTCCCGTACTAGCACCCCTTTCAAGGAGAATAAATCCCTGGCTATTGATAACCCGGCTAGTAAATTGCCTGACCTACCTATACCTAAGTTTGGTGGCCGTCCCGATAGTTGGATCAGTTTTATAGACCAGTTTGATAGCGTGGTGGACAACCAGCCTACCCTTACCCCGACTTTGAAGCTACACTATTTAGTGGGAGCCTTATCGGATGAACCTCGTCGATTGATACAACACCTCAAGATTGAGGCGGGCAATTACACCGTGGCCCGTGACCTCCTAAAACGTAGGTACCATAACCTTCGTGTTTTAGCGGATACCCACATAGCTCAAATAATGATGCTCCCTATTATAACGCCTTAACTTTCCGGGTTACGTGTGTCGTTCCTGAACCCCCTGCTTACGACTTATCGATGCTTAGAGAGATTGGAACTTCCTGTTAAACATTGGTCGTACCTATTAGTTCACTTATGCCTAGCTAAACTGCCTTCAGAGTTAAAATCGAGATTTGAACGTCGCTATGGCGATAATCCTAATCACCTCCCTACTTTTGATCATCTTATTACCTTTCTTGAGGATGAATGTAGGCACCACGACAATGTAGGTAGTGCTTCTGTCGTTGACACTACTACCCCCCCTACTGTGAGCTCCCCTCGTTTGCCTAAACCTAACGCGCGTTCCCCACCTCCTGCGAGAGCCTTTGTTACCTTTGCGACGACATCTAAATGTCACCTTTGTAATAGTACTTCGCATTACTTACGCGAGTGTCCCGATTTTATTCGTCCTCCGACACGTCAACGTGTTACCTTTGTAAAAGAAGCCCGACTGTGCTATCGATGCCTGGATAGACACTCCATATCCCAATGTACGCGAAATTATCGCTGTCGCACGTGCCGCCGTTCCAGTCATCACACATCACACGTCACACGTAATTCACTCCTGTGAATTACGATCGCGAGCGCTCATACCGAGACGTCCCGGCCTTAGCTTCCAACCAACCGCGGCAATCCCCACAAAGTCACTTAACGGACCGTGTGTCACCCCCACGTACTGAATGGCACCGTGTTCGTACCCCGCCCCCTCGTGATTCCCGTAGAGCATCACCTCCCCGTTCGGGCGGGCGATCCCCACCTGCACCCAGCGGTAACCGTACTTATAATGTACCGATTTAAATGAAATGTGGTATAGAGATAGTTTGAGACCTTGGGAAGGACAAAGTACTTATATCGCGATATAAAAACATTAAGGGAGTGAAATGAGGGATGCTAGTTCATTTGGGAAATCCCCGACATGTGCAATAGCTCAGTCGCGGGGAACCGCTTAGTATCCTATATACCTTTATTACTTGTTTAATTATTTATAATAATATATTTGTAATCTCGGTAAGGGCTCTAAAGATCTCGCTGAAATTTGGTATGTAGGAAATATCGGGTTAAAATATCGATCTAGATTAGTCTTATGTTTAGGGAAACGCGTGTTTTCGAGTTTTCGTGCGTTATCTTTTACATTGTTCGACGCAGAATATGGTCGCTAATTTCGCGCCACTACGAAAGAGCGCCGTAGCCTAGTACCTACGTAAGCCGGGAGCGTATGTGCGTCGGACTGACTACTCCGAGCGAGCTGGCCGCATGGCCAGGGTTCGGATCTCGCTCGGTGACGAAACATTTTTTACTTCTGCGTTTTTATTGGATTTATTCAAGTTTGTTACTTTTTTAGTTTTATAAATAATATTTACGATTTATTTAGTTTTTTTTTAAATATTAGTAATCGAGGAAAGCTCGGTCGCCCAGGTACCTACTTTCTAATAAATTACTAAATATAGGTATATGACATTGTTTGTTTTCTTCTCAATGGAAGGTATGTGAACTATTTGCCCCATCCAAGTCCAAGAAAGATAGAGACACCTCAGATTTTTCGTTTCGTTCAAGATACCATAGTATACATCATGAAATAGATAAAGAAAGATGGAAGGCTAATATCAGCGCGACAGGCGCTGCAGTGAGTGATTTTTTGACAACTCAAAATTTAAGTTTTATTTTCGTCGGCTGCCTAACATCCTCCGTAGCTCAGTTGGTAAGAGCACTCGCCCAGATAGCGAAGGGACGTGGGTTCGAGTCCCGGATGACACAGTCGACTAATCTTTGTGAGCGAAATTCAATTTGATTTCGATATAACTTGCAAAACTTGCAAAATTTTGAAATAAATTGCTTAAGTTATAAAAATAATTATAATTTTATTTTATGTTGATAGATTATGGCGCTATTCGTCAAGTTTTTTTTTGCAAGACCGTAGGTATCGTCCGGTGGGAAATCTAATCTACTAATCCTAAATCTAAACTAAGGTTACCGTTTTGGGTGACCCATGATAAGTAATATTTTGATGTCAAAGTATGATGTGAGTGATTCTCCGGAAAGCATTCTCCGCGTCACCTTCGTGGCAATTTTTAGTTAAAGTTTTTATGACAAGAAAAAAATACTACACTAAAGAAGGCCTAAAATTATAATGAATCCTGTTGGAATCAAACAAATCGGTTTGTTATTCCCTCCGATATTTAATTTTGAAATTTCGGTACCCACGAAAGTTATTTCTGATTCCACGAAATTTACGAAACGTATTTTTCATAGCGAAGTCCTATTTTATTACATAAAAATATTTCAAATAAAACCTTAATAACTAATATTATACCTGTTTTTAAAAAGAATATAGTTTTTTTGAAGTTAAAAGCGTGAAAAGCATTAATAAACAAATTTCTAAACCTTTAATATAGTAAAAGGTTCCGATTTGACGATGAAGTAGAAATAAATGTTTTGTTAGCAGATAACTATAGCTAAAATTAATACATAAAACAACTTAAAATATAAAATAAATTTCATGTATCAGCAGGCAAATGACTGATAATATAATATCTGCTAGCTGTTATTAACTGTGGGCCAGATCATTTTGTCTTTGTTCATTTGGTCGGCTGTTCTTGTTAAATGCCTTTGTCAATGATTGTTCACCATGTAGCCAGCAGTTTTCTTTATTGTCTACAAAAGTCTTTATTTTTACTAACTAATTTTTATTTAGCGTAGTTTTCATTTCTTCGTTACACATGCCCAATCTATCTTAGTTAGCTTTGAACCATATTTTTCGCAACAGGAGCCACTTTGAAAAAGTCTGGTTCACTCGTAACGTCATTTAACGAGTCAGATCACTTTTGCTGCTCACCGCAGCACCTCCTTCTTAATTATTATTGTATTATCTTATGGGTTATAAGATGTTTTCTCTTAATTTAATATGAGATACAAAAAGCCATTGTATTTACACTGAGATAGCGATTCTTGTTTCAACTCATGCGCTGACCGCTGACTAGTCATTATGGTCTTTACATCAATTCAAAACAATTCATTGTTTAGATGTTTCATTTTGCTGCGGATTTTTCTAAAAACAACAATAGAGATAAATGGACACACTTAGGGGAGGCCAATGCCCAGCTATCGGAAAGTAACGGCATTAAATGTGTAATATTTTAATAACAATTAGTAGATAGAAAGTAAAGTTTCTCTAGTCCGTTACAAGACTGGTTACATGCGACCTGCATCCAGTGCGATCATGTGACCTTTGCAGGGTCGTCCGTCAATCTTGCTGGTGGATGCCCTACGCTACGCTCTTGACTAAATAGAATCCAATCACGAACCTTTCTGCACTGCGCCCTGCTTACTTCCACATGAGTTTGGTGATATACAGGATAGTCTCGTAGATCATTTAGACATAGGTCTGTTACCTTAGTTCTTCTACGTATCTCTTTAATTCAATCCCGTGGAGAAACACCAAACATATAGCTCGTTGTGTGTCCTAAAACCTTTTTACTACACCCATAGAAAAATACCATGTTTCGGATAAGTTCTAGACGTTCATTTTTAAGCACTGAAGTATTTGGGTCAAAATGATGCCCACGCGTAGTTTTTCGGCTCTATCCAGCCAAGGTGAACCTACAAGTACCTTATTAAATCACTTGTCCCAGGTAAACGTACTCCTGTCGTCTAAAACAGTAGATCACAGTTTTTGTTTCTAATAGATACAGGAGAGAGTGCCACTTGAACACGGGAATTTGACTAAAATTCGTCTGGCCCAAGTTAATTTTAAGGCTTACTTGTTGGGAGACAAGCATAGTGCCAAGACCCTTCAGCTTTTTTGCCCAAACTGTGTGTGTGATGCTATTAATCAAAGGTGTGTGATGTATTGGTTATGCCAAATCCTTTTTATTCCATATGTGCACACATTCAATCAAGGGCAGTGTTTTATCAAGTTATTCGTATATGAATTTTATGGAGAACTTTCCTTATCGACGTCGATAAATTAATAAGCCAACCATTTATTTAGTTAGTAGAACATCAGGGTTCAATCAAATAGGCATATCAACCATATTTGACTAAAATAGATAAATACAAGAAAAACTCATGCTTCTATCTACACAAACTATCGTTTGCTAATACCTTTGCGAGAAAACGATAAAACGGTTATTTAAAAACATCTACAGACCGATAGAGAAGTAAATTAAGATTGCATAAAGTGACCTTCGTAACCTCGCGTGGAGTGAAAGATAACCTTCGTGGTCAAATGTCCACGAAAACCATGTCACGAAAGTTACGAAAATTTTACGTTTTCAAAAACTTACAAGTTGTTTCTTGATAAATATAAAAACTAAATAGCGGACGAAGAAATTAAAAAGGGGTTTTATACTGAATATTCAACACTTACATCTAAATCACTCCATTATCTTTAAAATTTTACCATGAAGGGTTTCTTCAAAAGGTTGCCAGAAAAAAGTTTATAAATTTATGTGCCTGTATTTTCTGTATCAAAGCGATAAGAAAGGCATTTCTTTTCCAATGATGCTGTAATGGAACTAAAGTTTCCGTAGGGCTAGAAAGCTTGACAGAAAGTTGAGGCTCTTTGATGCTATGAGGCTTTATATGTCGCGTTCACGAATCTACCATAATCGTGTGACCGAGACAAAATATTTTCTAACTCTTTCTGTTTAAACGATATCATTATTGTTTTTATAATTAATTAATCTTGACTTATTAACAATTTTTTTGACATATAGTATGTGTACATAACACAACAAACAATAAAGATATTAGTGGTGGAACTGAGCGCGACGTCGTGCGGACGCGCGGAGAACACCGGTTTTGCTCCCGTTTTTGGCGGTTAAGTATTATTTAAAAAATAACTGTAAGCCCTATTTTATGTTTAAAACTATGTTCGTGTAGATAAATAAACAGAGAATCATTTAAAATTAATTCCGAAGCTGTTTATTAAATGGGTTGGGAATTAAGAACGTGTGACCACCAAAAACCGGCCCTCGGAGAATCACTCATGTCCTTTCTACTTACTACTCTTTTTATCTGTTCTGTACAAGAATGACAAACAACCTTACGTTTCGGTTAAAGTATCCGTTTCGCATTTAATCATGATCATTGAGTCAGTAGTTCGCGAGCACGTGGCGGTCAAGAGATGTCGCGAGCGCTGCCTTGCCGGCGGCAATGCCGTGCGCCGGAGTTGCGACACCGCCCGCTCGTACACTCGTGCGCACAAGTGTTATCACCACAGAACAGAAAATTTATGACTTATCAAAGGCCTGCTCTGTGAACCGCCCCCGAGACGATCAATCGGGATTATCAATTCTTACGTTATTAATGGGCCAAATGATCAAACCACCATTATCATACCAAATGATCGTCTACCGAGACATTAAAGCGATTGTCATTTGCAACAAGGCTAATGATGGAAATTTTTATTGTAGCTCATTGACAATCGCGAATGACGCACCTATTGACCGTCTTGACTTGACAGACCGTATTTATATGGAAATGAATCGGATTCGGATGGAATAGTTTGAAACTGCTCTTACTGCGTCAATCCCTTTCACCTTCTACGTTATAACAAAAATACAAACACTGAACTCGTTCTACAATCTTTTATCAAACATTATTCAAAATCTGAAAGAATTCAATAAATAAAGATATAAATCATGTAACCTACTCAAAATAACTTTAAAACCTTAAAGTCAGCACACTGTTTTACTCGTCGTAGTATACCGATAGCTTCACGAGTCAAACAATATTACGAGTCAAACAATACCACTAAGAGTAGATTTTACCAACGTCAGATAAGGAATATTCGCCGAATAGAATACAAAACGCCTTATTTGAAAACATCACCTATTTGTCAGCAATCATTTAAGTGAATGAAATTTTAAAATTGATCGTTTTACACTTATTCCGTCAGATAAAATCGACTCTTAGACTCTTGTTTAAAAAAAAAGTGTCGACTTGAGTGCGAGTTAATTTTATGATAATTTGAAGCTTTAACTTTTACCGTCTACTGCTTGTAGCTTGTTTTTTCTTGCGATAAAAAATCCAGTATTGTCTGTGTCTAAATAGTCAACACGAGAATAAAAAATATGTTATTTTGACATCTTTGGTTGACGTTTGCTTTTGATTTTTTTTATATAATTACCAGGGCCAGTGTCAACGTTAAAATAGGGGAATCTGTAATTTGTTCATTTTCAGCATTGCCGATAAATTAAATTGGTATTTTACCCATTATACCTCCATATACGTTAATATTACACAAGAATGTGTGCGTAGCTGTGGTATTAAACAATCTTGCGTAACAAATCTAAGATCATCTATCACACTGACAGATTTATTATTGTACACTTTGGCAAACGTGGTGCATATCGAATAGTCCCTTGGCATTGATGGTTGCACATGACTCGAATAATATACGCAAAATCCACAATAAAATAACATTTAGTTAATTTGTGTATAGACCACGCTATGGTATCTTCAAAGTGATAAAAAATAGAACAACCTTTTTTATGGGACGATGATGATGAATCAGTAGCATAATTAATGTCACATGGGGAAACTTAATAGTAGCCATAATCAAGGACGATCCATCGTTTATAACGAAATAAATTAAATAATAACAAATCAAATTCATATTTATTTTTCTCAGCGACTGTAGGTACTTGCTGTGACTTTCAAAAGAGTTCGATGTATATTTTTAGCAGTTCATTTATTTCACAAATTCTGTCGTAATCCCAAAAGCTACATTCCAGTGTCGAATAAGAACTACAAATGCTTTTATTGCCTAATTACGCGTTACATTATTTATAAAAATAATGTGTAAACCTTCATCCTCAATCCTTCGGACACTCCTCCACACTTAAATGCGGCTTCGCAAGCGTGCAATTAAAAAATCACTTGCTCACTTTTCATATTAATAAGATATAATGTATCTGATAAGTATTTAATGAGAGACATCAGTTTTTGTACTGATACTTCTTTTATACAAATCTTGACTTGACATTATCAGTCTAATACAGGGAGAATTACCCATTTGGTGCGCAGACGCTGGGTGTGTACGTACATGCGGCAATTTAATTTTATTTAACTGCGAGTAATGTAGATGCCATGCTAAAATATTTTGTATTGAAGACACATCAGAATACCAGAAATAAAAAAGTAACGTCGCCACCTTAAAAAAATCGTAATATAGCTATTCGTATCCATAATTTTGTAAAGAGAAAGTATCTTTTGAAATCTTCAATGAAATTGAAATAAAATACTTCTCAACATTCTGGAGTATTTTTTTAATAGGCCGACATTTGACCGCAATCTCACATAGACTAGTAATGGCCTATTCAGTCTTTCCTAAAAGGAATCCAGATCATAGTATTTAGGAAACACTTCAGCCGGCAATGAATTCCACTCTCTAGCCGAACACAAGATTATACATTATTTTAATCTCGTAGGTTACTATTTACCTACTATCAACTTTTGACCTATACTAAACCTAGGTATGCCTACCTACTATACCTATTCTTAACAAAAAACCGTGCCAAGGCATCGGATGTCTTAAATAACAAATAGCAACAAGCAACAACGATATAATGAACACTTAGGACATCCTGCAATATACCAGGTAGTCAGTACTTAATTGCAAACCATAAGTTAGCCATCCAGTAATTCTGCCAAATTCTAATTCCAGCAAATCCAGTAATATTCATCGATATATCGATAGTTTCTAGACAAAACTGATGTGATGTGCCCAGATGTACCTGTTTAATTTGATTTTAGATCCTGAGTTTAACAATTTTTAAACAACCGGTAAAAAGATATGTCAAATAATAAACCGGCTATATAAAAACTAAACATTGGGTTGGTGAACTCCAGGCCTAATAGAAGTTTTCGTGACAGCTAGTGATGGCTGAGTTTCTTCCGGCGTTTCTTCTCAGCATTTGCCAGACTGCCTGTGTATTGTCTCGTGAAGTGCTAGTAGCGCCCAAAAAATAGGAAGACATGTTCTGGCCCTATATGGTCGAATATTAAGTGGCCTTATCTGTCCGAAATTAAATAAACTGTGTTTACTACAATATTTTGATTTGTTTGTGTACCCTATTAATACTACGCCGCGCACACTCACACACATACCTGCCTTTTTTTTATTTGTTTAAAACGTACCGTGAGAACCCCGACGACGAGTCGACATCGAGACGTTCCCTATGACACATGTACTAGACCGACCAGAGCGCTTACGCCGCGTGTGTATATATGATTGTAGCCTGTGAAGTGATACCTAAACCCTGAAAGCGAGATGTGGCAAGTACCTAGCTATAAGTGCTCAGACCTGACTAATTTTCCACCTATCATTGTCGCCCTCCACGTGTAATCCACTGCCTAAACTCTCAAAAATTTTGGTAGCAGAGCGTAGTTTCTTATTAGGACCCCTTATTAGTAACGTAATTTGTTTAATTGAGAGTTATTTATTTGCTACTTTCCTTTGTAATTTGAACAAAACGTCTCGTCATATACCTAACCTATTTACAGTAAATTCCTTAATAACATTCGAGTACAACCCCTTTTACATAAGTGTCGATTAAATCGATTAGCGCGTTAATTACCTACCCTTTGAGTGCAAGTGAGGTGCGCGAGCGCTTTGTTTCCCTATTGATCACGCCATTACCGCGTGACCGCGTGCGAGATGTTTACGAGTTACGTTTGCCATACCCGGTGCATCTGCCTGCGCCGTCCCTTACTATTTGTTCCTTTACGCATCCTATTGGAATCTTTTGTGAGTTTAATTTACCTACCTTGTTTCTTGCGATTTAAAGTAAATAAAATGTCGGATACCGAAACCGGCAACGAGACCGTAAGGGCCGTACTTTACACGGATACAGCTGAATACCGTGAAGCTATAGGTGAACTCCGTTATATTAGTGACTGGCTTGATGATTCCCACCGAGTTCTTGAGACCTTTTCCTCCCATCGTATGCGAGCGCGTCTGTCCGACCTGCCACTTTTGTGCGATAAGTTTTCTGCCGCTTGTTCGAAGCTGTTAGGTAATCTCGATCCTGCGATTTATGAACAAGAATATGTGCAAGTTAAGAACGAGATGCGCGTAGTAAGGGACAAAGTAGACGACTTAAAAATTAAGTTAGACGAAATACGACCTCACCAATTTGAGACGTCCCGTACTAGCACCCCTTTCAAGGAGAATAAATCCCTGGCTATTGATAACCCGGCTAGTAAATTGCCTGACCTACCTATACCTAAGTTTGGTGGCCGTCCCGATAGTTGGATCAGTTTTATAGACCAGTTTGATAGCGTGGTGGACAACCAGCCTACCCTTACCCCGACTTTGAAGCTACACTATTTAGTGGGAGCCTTATCGGATGAACCTCGTCGATTGATACAACACCTCAAGATTGAGGCGGGCAATTACACCGTGGCCCGTGACCTCCTAAAACGTAGGTACCATAACCTTCGTGTTTTAGCGGATACCCACATAGCTCAAATAATGATGCTCCCTATTATAACGCCTTAACTTTCCGGGTTACGTGTGTCGTTCCTGAACCCCCTGCTTACGACTTATCGATGCTTAGAGAGATTGGAACTTCCTGTTAAACATTGGTCGTACCTATTAGTTCACTTATGCCTAGCTAAACTGCCTTCAGAGTTAAAATCGAGATTTGAACGTCGCTATGGCGATAATCCTAATCACCTCCCTACTTTTGATCATCTTATTACCTTTCTTGAGGATGAATGTAGGCACCACGACAATGTAGGTAGTGCTTCTGTCGTTGACACTACTACCCCCCCTACTGTGAGCTCCCCTCGTTTGCCTAAACCTAACGCGCGTTCCCCACCTCCTGCGAGAGCCTTTGTTACCTTTGCGACGACATCTAAATGTCACCTTTGTAATAGTACTTCGCATTACTTACGCGAGTGTCCCGATTTTATTCGTCCTCCGACACGTCAACGTGTTACCTTTGTAAAAGAAGCCCGACTGTGCTATCGATGCCTGGATAGACACTCCATATCCCAATGTACGCGAAATTATCGCTGTCGCACGTGCCGCCGTTCCAGTCATCACACATCACACGTCACACGTAATTCACTCCTGTGAATTACGATCGCGAGCGCTCATACCGAGACGTCCCGGCCTTAGCTTCCAACCAACCGCGGCAATCCCCACAAAGTCACTTAACGGACCGTGTGTCACCCCCACGTACTGAATGGCACCGTGTTCGTACCCCGCCCCCTCGTGATTCCCGTAGAGCATCACCTCCCCGTTCGGGCGGGCGATCCCCACCTGCACCCAGCGGTAACCGTACTTATAATGCCCCTCTAGGTCAAAGAACCCAGGCTGAACGTGCATTTCATCATAAGTACAATGAGGCCCCACAATTCTGACTAGATAGCGCCCCTTCTATACCCGCTTTTACATCTTTACCTCGCAATTCTCTCGTTCTTTTACCTACGGCCTTGATTCATGTTAAAACCTCGTCTGGATATTATGTGGAAGCGCGTGCCTTATGTGACACTGGTGCTCAGGGCTGCCTTCTTACTACTGAGCTTGTTGTTGACCACATGAAATTACCTATCATTCCTTCTCCAGTTCCTGTTCGTGGAATAGGTAATGTTCAAGCAATTAATTCCCCGGGCATTGTATCCTTTTCATAGCCAGTTAATTCTGCCTTTCCAGAAATCTCCACCAGTGCAATAGTTGTTGATGTGATTGCTGGTACCTTCCCAGAGGTAGACTTACCTAAAAGTGTAATTACCTGTACTAAGCACCTCCCTCTTGCTGACCCTTTATTTTACAAACCTGGTACTATAAGTGTACTTCTTGGAGCTGACGTCATTGGTCGCCTTTTAAGGTCCGAGTTGCTTGTGTCCCCTGATGACCTTACTGCTATCTCGACGATATTTGGTTATGTCCTGTGTGGTCCTGTTTATGGAGGATTTACTGATTTGGAACCCCCCATGACTGGAGTCTCGCTGTCCCAAATAGTTGAAAAAATCTGGAAAATCGAAGAGGCCCCCCAATCTCCAGTTGCGAACCCCTTGGATATAGAGTGTGAAACCTTTTTTAAAGAAACTACCACTCGTGGAAGCGATGGTCGATTTATGGTTAGACTCCCTTTTCTTCATGATCGTCCACCTCTCGGTGATTCTAAAACCAATGCCTTACGGCGATTCCATAATCTTGAGAAGCGTTTGCAAGCCAATCCTAATTTTCGAGAGAAATATATTTCCTTTATGCGTGAGTACCTTGACCTAAACCATATGTCCCTTTCTTTATATGACTCGACCCGTAACATTATTTTATCCCTCATCATGGATTTTTTATGTCTGTTAGTGACAAAAATCGTGTTGTGTTGGTTAAAAACCACTCCTCACCTCCTTCAGACTTGTGAGGCTAATCGTGTCTCCCAGATTAATAATAGTCCTACATCTAGTGAATGGAGGCACGTCCCAGGCTACATGAACCCTAGTGACTGTGCATCGAGAGGTATGTCAGTCACCCGACTGATCGACCACTCCCTTTGGTTTTCACCTTTGTGGTTGACGCAGTCTCCTGACAACTGGCCCGGTATTTCAGACCCTAACCCAAGTAGTGATCTCGCTGGACTACGTTGTTTAGTAGTCTCTGCCGATGTTCCTACCCCGGATCCCTCATTCTTATTAGAGCGGTATAGTTCTTTTAACAAGCTAATAAACGTGACTTGTTACCTAAGGCGGTTTTTATTTCCTAAATCTTACTCGTCCTACCTGAGCCCTGAGGAACGGAGAGATTCCCTTTTGTTTTTAGTGAAAATTGTTCAATTTACCTCCTTTTCTGATGAACTTGATCGCTTACGGCGAGGCGATCCTATCACTAACTCCCTGAGAAAATTAAATTTATTTCTGGATGACGGAGACCTAATTCGAGTTGGAGGCCGATTACGAAACTCCGATCTATCCTTTGATGCACGCCATCCCCTTCTTCTGCCTAAGAATGGTAATTTCGTGAACATCCTTATTTCACATTACCATCGCGAGAATGCTCATGCAGGTGTTAATGCAATTCTTGCCATGTTAAATAGAGAGTTTTGGATCTTGTCTGCACGCAGAGCTATTCAGCATGTGATTTTTAAATGCCTTCCCTGTTATCGTCTCAAGGCGGCTGTATCTCAACCCTTCATGGGTGACCTACCTAAAGACCGCGTCACGGCTGCTAGACCGTTTGACGGTGTAGGTACCGATTTTGCAGGACCCTTTTTTACCAAAGTCCAGGCCTATAGGAACAAAAGGTTAGTGAAAAGTTACCTGTGTGTATTTGTCTGCCTTTCGACTAAAGCCGTTCAGCTTGAGGTTGTGTCAGACCTAACTACTGAAGCCTTCATTGCGGCCTTTTCCCGATTCGTGTCGTGTCGTGGTGTACCTCGCCTAAACCGATCCGATTGCGGTCGAAATTACATCGGTGCCAACAATTACCTGAAAGAGTTAGAGTGTTTCCTGTCTCAAAACCAGGCGGCTATTGGTTCTGAGCTTTCAAAGCGGAACATATCCTGGGTTTTCGATCCTCCTGTTTGCCCTCATTGGGGAGGTCTTTTTGAAGCTGCGGTTAAATCGGCGAAATCGCACCTAAAACGAGTAGTAGGCGATGCCCCCCTTACGTTTGAAGAGCTGACCACTGTTTTTGCTAAAATTGAAGCAGTTTTAAATTCACGCCCATTGTGCCCACTTTCTCCGGACCCTAATGATGTCGAAGTGTTAACTCCTGGCCATTTCTTAATTGGACAACCCTTAACTGCACTTCCGGAGTACCCTTATAAAGACGTAAAATTGCATCGCCTTACACGGTTTCAGCTAATCCAACAAATTACCCAGCACTTTTGGTCTCGCTGGCATTTAGAATACCTAAATACATTACAAATTAGAAATAAATGGACCTCTCCTTGTGATCCTCCTAAAGTAGGTGAGCTAGTACTCATAAAAGATGACAACCTTCCCCCTTTGCAGTGGCGTCGTGGACGCATTATTAATTTATACCCTGGCCAAGACCAAGTTGTTCGTGTGGTAGATGTTAAAACTCCTACCGGTAGCCTAAAGAGATCTTTGACGAAATTAGTTCGTCTTCCTGTCCAGTGAACTTCTTTTCCCTTAGCTTCCTAACCTTCTCGTAAACACTTGACGTGTTTAGGGCGGGCGGTATGTTTACTACAATATTTTGATTTGTTTGTGTACCCTATTGATACTACGCCGCGCACACTCACACACATACCTGCCTTATTTTTATTTGTTTAAAACGTACCGTGAGAACCCCGAAGATTGAGTCGACATCGAGACGTTCCCTATGACACATGTACTAGACCGACCAGAGCGCTTTCGCCGCGTGTGTATCCTGTGAAGCTCCTTACACACATTTCGAGTGATTGTGGTCTGTGAAGTGATACCTAAACCCTGAAAGCGAGATGTGACAAGTACCTAGCTATAAGTGCTCAGACCTGACTAATTTTCCACCTATCATTGTCGCCCTCCACGTGTAATCCACTGCCTAAACTCTCAAACAAACTGCTTTCTTTCTGGCTTTGACTTTGAGACGAGGAGCATACCTATACGACGCTTTATTACGTCAAACATAGGTACGCATCGATATATGTAGCACCACTATTTTATGGCGACTTTGATGTTGTTAAAATTATGGGTGATATTAGCAACTTTCCATTCGAGAAAATCGTCTGCTTGCGTGCAAAATCTTCGTTCGAACACTATATCTGACATTATAGAATTCCTAAACATACAAAATAATTGTAAAACGTAAATGCAGGGGCTATAGAATACATTTAATAGATAGTTAGACTGCGTTGTGTTTGTGGTCGGGGTTCAATTTCAAGCTAATTTGATGAGCATTGAAATCATACGAGAGGTCTAACTGAAATCTTAGGGTTAGTCAAAATTGCTGCTGAAAATTGCAGACACTTTGTTGTGTTTGTATTGTGACTTTCGTCTAAATGTGAACCTTTCGGCGTTGCTTTTACGCTTTTCGTTCGATTTTATCTTTGTTATTCTTTTAAAAATAAATAAAAATAATAAAATCATTTTTATTTCAGGCAATTGGGTCCCAAATAAAAATAGGGTGTTCGAGGGACACCAGCCAGACTTTTTGGGCCAAGACAGAAAGCCAGCGAGGCTTCCTGTCCTGTCCTGGCTCAAAAAATCTATACGTGGCATTGCGACGACGCATGCAAGGTGTAGTTAGTTAAATCATTCATAATTACAACGCTCTTAAACCGAACTTATGAATGTAGCCGTGTATCTTCGCCAAAATGATAAAACAAGCTACTTAGCTTACGAAACTCGTATAAATCACTTTAATGTACCAGAGACAATCAAG
Organism: Pyrausta nigrata; assembly: GCA_949316185.1. NCBI lineage: Eukaryota > Metazoa > Arthropoda > Insecta > Lepidoptera > Crambidae > Pyrausta > Pyrausta nigrata. Next base: position 4,247,862 of record OX438951.1, read on the forward strand.
AGAATGGCTGGGCATGAAAGGAGTCGAAGGCCAGAGAACGGACTTCTGTATGATCTGTGCCACTGTGATGACGGGACGTACAATAGACATTATGTTTTTTTTTAATTACGTTCATACTGTGAGAGCGTAGATTAGAATAATTATGCTGCAAAAAATACTTTAGGTATGTCGTAATATTATTTGATGTTACCTTCAATTACCTTCAATTACCTTACCTAAAATCATCCTTCTCTATCTATCTTGTAGATATTGAATGAAACTGACAGCCGCGGGACATTTTAAGTGCCCCTTGGAAAACATTATTTTTATTATGAGACTGTGGCGTCACTGCAGGGCAAAAGCCTCCTTAGTCTTTTTCCATTCTTCACGATCTTGGGCCATCCAGTACCGTTACCATGAGTTTACTGTGGTTTTACTCGCTAGCGACGACGTAAAAAAAGTGTATAGAAAATTGTAGTTCTCCAAGTAACCGCTAGAGGCGCTGTGCAATTTTCCATACACTTTTTTACGTCGTCGCTAGCGAGTAAAACCGCCGTAAACTCATGATAACGGTACAGTTCTAGCTCGTTATGCTACTGCCTTTTGGGTCTTGCCGCCGTTTTCTATTTAACCTGTCAAACCTCATAAGACCCGCGGGCGGGTTGATAACAATTATTTTTCTATTGTCTGGACACTTGATACGTGAAGGTTTAAAGGGACCCACTCGGTGTATGTTTTGACCCAGAGGTCGTTAAGACATGCGGCTGACATGTCCGGCCAAGTCTAACTTGAGCTTGGACAACATTGGGGGACTTTACATCCAATCAAACGTATACATTACTACTAAAACTTCAATGTCATAAATTATCAACTTTTGTTAAATAGTAATGGATAACTAACTGTCACTTGAAGAGACAGTTAAACGTAGTGCCATGTATAGGGTTTGATTTTGCAAGGCCTAGGGTAACATAATATCTTTAGTATTTAGTCAAAAAAAAATCCTTTAGGTGAAAAATCATTTTTTTCCTATATTGATTATATTTCTGCTTTCCCCACGCGGTTGACTGGTAGAGAATACCTTAAGGCGTTAAGTCCGCCAATTGTACTTTATTTTTTGGTGCAAAAAAGTTTAAATAAATAAATATTGTTTTTGATTTTTTTTTCTTTAATGTTTTTTTTTAAATGTTTGTCATAAAACGCGATGAAAACCATAATTTCACAGCCTTCGCTTTATAGCTTCCATCCATATAAACGATGCTTGTAAACGTAATAACGCCTCTTGTATTTACGACGTCTGTGGAAAAGGCGATTAAACTGTTTACGGCACTAATTATCGCGACAAAGTAGCTTAAAATGGTTTCTATTAAAGGCCAAAGACTTATTATTTCTCCTGTAAAAATAAAATACGATTAAATTTGGTACAGATGTTGTCTTGGAAAGTCTAATCAATACTAAAGTTAATGAAGTTCGTTATAATAAACATAAACAATTTAGAAACTAACAGGTATTCAAATCGAACTAAAAATGAACATCTCATCTTCATGGTCTAATTCTGAGTGATTTTCTTCTTAAAGATTACTGTAGCGACTCCCAGCTACTTTCACCCGCGCTCGGATATTTCCCATTACAAAGGACTTGTCCTCTTTTTGTTTGGAGGCTGGTTTTTTATTCTAAGATATCACCAACCACTAATAAACACATATTTATCTTTAAGCTACAAAAATATGAAACACGTAACCATAGAAATCAGAATTTTAAACGCCTCCATTTTTGAGAAAAAATATGTTTTGTAACAGGCATCATCCATTGATCACTTACTTGTATTTCCTGGCTGTATAGCTATGTACCATTGCCTTTCCACTGGTGGATAAGTACTACTAGGTGCTACCACAGATTATATAATAGGTACTACTGTCAATGGAATGTCAATTTTGCTGCCAATTTTTTTTTCATGCGTTAATTGTAATAGGCGAAGGTGCGGTTTCTGTACAGACAAAGAGAAAAATTAATTTAAATTTTTCTCTAAATCGGAGGCCTTAAAAAAATTATAAATTATGCAGAAAGGCTAGTTTTTGTGAACTCTTTAATATAATATTTAGTTTATTCTGGTTAGAAATATTGACGAATAAAAAACCATTAATGGACAAATCCCTTTGCCACTTCTTTTCATTCAGCCCTTTGAAGGTTAAATTTTCGAAAATCCTAAAATGCACCGTTCTTACGGGCACCTGCACGAAATTGAGAAAATTAACGTATTTCTTAATCACTTGTACGATGAGCTGAATTAGCTTAATACATTAAAACAATTTATTTACGTTAGCCTAATCATTACACTAGGTCCTGGTCTTGTTGAAATTTGAAACAAATTCTTTATCTATACTTATACTAATCTATATCTATACTAATATTATAAAGAGGAAAGATTTGTTTGTTTGTTTGTTTATTTGCAACGAATAGGCTCCGAAATTACTGAACCGATTTGAAAAATTCTTTCACCATTAGAATCCTGCATTATCTGCGATGGACATAGGCTATATTACATTATCAAAAAAGTTAGGGTTCCGTATGAAAACTTCGATTATGTAACCGAAGGTGTAAAAGGAAAATCATTAAATTGCGAACGCTGCGAAAACTATTGACAATAGAGCAAAGTAATGTTCTACAGTTTTGTAGAGGACATCATTAGCTACAATAAAGTCCGCGATAACATATGTCTAACTATAACAGTTAAGTCACAATAACTCCTTTTTTAGGTAAAAATATGAAATTTTTGCGGCGGCAAAAAGAAAGCTTCAGTATGTCGGTATTAATCCTTATGCAAATAAATCACGTCTTATTCAAGGCTATATCAGTACCTGTAAATTAATTTTTGAATTATTCAAATCGGACATACCATTAAAAAAATATCACGAGTAATATAATATTGTATCGAAGTTAGGACGGCAGCAAAGTTGGCATTTTGCTATATCGTCAATTGATTTATTTTTTTATTTAAAAACTAATTGCACTTAGAACACTGTACAAAAGGTGGACTCAATGCTAAAAGTATTCTCCCCCAGTCATACCTATAAGTCATAAAATATTTTGTGTTAGTGTTAGCTTATTTCTCGGGGAACGCTTTGTTCTAGCTATAAAATGCATGATAGTACCTACCTAGAAATTAACGGGGAAGCAGTTAAATCAAAAAGCACGGACGAAGTCGCGGGGGACCGTTATAATTAATATGTTCATATTATTTATTTTCGCTTAAGCATACTGTCAGGTACTATACTCAGAGGGGGACGCCTGTGTATGCTGCTTTCCTGGATCTGTCCAAAGCATTTGACCTGGTTAATTATAAGTTATTATGGTCGAAACTATCTGACATAGCGTTACCACCTGAACTAATTGCCACTTTTCAGACTGGTATGATATTCAAATTAACCAGGTCAGGTGGTCTGGAGCGTTTTCTGACGAATATGTCCTCGACTGTGGGGTAAGACAGGGTGGTTTGTCGTCTCCCGCTCTCTTCAGCCTTTATGTTAATGAACTTATCGTGGAGCGCAGCAACACCAGGGTCGGCTGCTCAATAGACGGTTTAATGGTCAACAGCATTAGTTACGCAGACGACATGGTGTTGCTGTGCCCCACGGCGAATGGTCTGTGAAAATTACTGTCAGTGTGTGAGAAGTATGTTTCCAAACATGGACTTCTCTATAATGTTAAAAAAGTGAGCTAATGGTTTTTCGTTCAGGTACTAGGAAGTCGTACCTCCAGTAAAACTCCTTAATACTGAACTGAGGAGAGTTAGTCAATTTAAATACCTAGGACATGTTGTTACTGAAAATATATCTGATGACTGTGACATAGAACGTGAGAGGAGGGCGTTAGCGGTCCGATGTAACATGCTCGCTCGCAGGTTTGCCAGGTGTACAAGAGACGTCAAAATTACTCTCTTTAAGGCATTCTGCCAAACATTTTACACCTGCAGCCTGTGGTGTACTTACACGCAGAGGACCTATAACGCTCTCTATGTCCAGCACAATAATGCCTTCAGGATGCTGATGGGGCTACTTAGGTTCTGCAGTGCGTCGTCGATGTTCGCTGAAGCTCATGTGGATGACTTCTACGCTATCATTCGGAAGCGGACGTCGTCGATGCTTGCTAGGATACGGCGGAGTCCCAACAGCATTCTGATGGTTACCAGAGATAGGCCATCATGTTCCATCTTTAAGCACTGGATACAAATACATGTGCCGGGGTTCAGGAATCGGTTTTTGACTGAGCACTTAGTAGTTTTATTTTGTATGTGGTAGTTTTAAGTTTTTATTTTTAAGTAGTACTAACAATAATTTTAAGTTATATGTTACTAACAACTATATGTAGCTATGGATCTTTGATTTGGTCTGAAATAAACGTTTTATTATTATATTATTATTATTATTCACACGCGTTTTGATTCTTATCTTAAAAGATATCACATTTTTTTTAAATACTCCGCTCCTAACAATGCCCACAGGAAATTCTAAATTTACGCGAACGAAGTCGCGGGGGACCGCTAGTGATATAATAAACATGACTTGTAGCTTATGATATCTAAGAGCAATTTTTTTCTAAAACTTGGTGTTTTTTACGCATGAAACAATAATTCGTACATGAAAATGATTGTATTGATATTTGCAGGTCCCTATCTGTTTAATATACACGAATAAAATTTAAATAAGAATATATGAACACTTTTCAGTTTTTGACACAAATGTCTGATGTTTTGCGCATTGCGCAGAATAAAACGATTGTTCTAATTAAATCATCAAGTCTAAAACTTTAAAGCAAATGGATCTAATTACTAATATTAATAAGTTCGATTCTGTTTGAAGATCGTTTAGACTTAAGAACTCGACTTGCTTCACGCTGCACCCCCTTAATTTCTAACCGAATTAACCGAATAGCTGGGTAAATACCATTTTTTATGGATTTAGCTTAAAAACTGACGGAGTTTTATAAAAACTAACTCCAGATTTTAACACCTCCTAAGAGAAGAATTTCCAAAAATCCTTTCTTAGTCCCTTTTCTTTAAAATACTAACAAATAATAGTTGTTTGTCAATCTGAAAGTCAATTCAAGCAAGTCTAGAACCTCCGGGTTCCGTGATCCAGTTTTTACTAATACCAGTTTGTGTGTTATGTATGCAGTTGAACGAAAGTGGAGTAGAAATTGTTGACATTTTATGTCTTGATTACTGTCTAGAATCTAGATAATTTTGTGACTAGGAACACAGCTGGCGACTAAAGAAGGAATCTTACTTAAAAATGGTTTCCTGTTTGAAATAAAACATTGATGGAGTATAGGCGAAATAGGTTCGGGAAACCATGTCGAGGTAAATACTGTGGCATCTTCTGCAGTTTTAAAAGGGACATTGTGGGACTCATTACCCGCTTCAGTGTTTCCAGCGTTTCCAACCCAAAGACTTTCAAAGTCAGGCTTCTTCTGGGTGAGCTCGCTCCACCGTCGACTCTGTCTGCGCTACGTCTGGCTTAGTCTAGAGCCAAGATCAAAACCGTTTCAAAAAAAAAATGGGATGATTTTACAACAAAAATGAATAGTCCGATGTGCTGGCCACAAGTAGACTATATGAGCCAGATCTAAAAGCCAGCCAACCATTATTTCATGTATTAAAATGTATATTATGAATACAAGTAGCTATGGTTTTATTATTATTATACCTGTCAAATCATCAAAGTCTTACCTATTATACCTACTCAAAAAATTTAAAAAAATGTAATGCTAAAACTAAGTCAGTAGAGTTTCATCAAACTTTTTTTTCTCTTAACTTTCTGTTAGTCTGCTGCGTTTCCACGGTTACGTATCATTACAACTAAACTTGTTTCAACTAATATCAAAATAACTGCGGTCGGAAGACCTACTTTTTAATATACCAAAAGATCGTTTCACATATTTTTGTTATAACTATTGTACGAAATCTATTACGGACGTTTCACCTACAGTTAACTTACCTACGGTTGACTCACCTACGGTTAACTCACCTAAGGTTTCTTTAACTACAATGAATGAAATTAAACTAAGGTTAATTGAACGAACTAACGATTTACTTACTGTTGATTTATCCATTGTCAATATTTGTACAAAAAATAACAATGTTTGAAAAACAAATTGTGTTGTTCCCGACATGCCGTGATCCTTCGCCGTGGTACGCTTTCACACTGAACCGATTCAGATGAAATTTGATAAGTCGATAGCTGAGACTCTAGAAAAGGAATTGGCTCCAGAATAGGCTACTTCTTGTTGCGAGAGCAAAACTTTAAGGGGATGAAATAGGTAGGGGTAGAAGTTTGTATGGGAAAACGAAAGTTTGGCGAAACTAAACGAGTTAGCCTAAACAATAAGCTAAAGAGCTAGTAGCCGAAAGACAGTCTTTTGGACTCCTTGCGATTTACGACAGAAAACCTTGACACACTCACACGGTTTTCGTAACTAATTAATCGCAGACACATTCTCACACGCGACGGACATAGCGTCGCCGGGAGCATGCCAGAGTTGCAATAATATTATGACTCGTTGGTCTAGTGGTCAGCACGCTGGGTACTATCCACGAGGTCCCGGGTTCAAATCCCGGGTTGGGCCGAAAGTGTCCGGGTTTTTCTGTCCTGAATAACTCAGACACAGCTCCGGAGTCAGGAAGTTGGTGGTGTTAACACCCCCGTGCCTCGGAAAGCTCGTAAAGCCGTTGGTCCTGCGCTTGATCTCTCTACGGTCATGTCGGACTGTGTTCTCACCGAATTATAAGAGCGAAGGAACAGAGAATGCACCTGTGCATTGTGCGCACACTTGTGCTATATAGTTTGCTAAATCTCAGTTGAGATTGGCCGCTGTAGTCGAAATTTTACTAGGACGACATTATTATTAATATCTTAAAAAATCGGTTATAGTTATCGCACTGCATTCATGAGGAGACATGTTCGGGCCCCCTAAGGGCCAATATTACTGATTTTTACATTTTGACGTTCATAAGTGGCATTTTCTGACCTAAATTGAATAAATTATTTTTGAGTTTGACATGATCCATCTTTGGCCGCACTTACCATCAGGTGAGGTTGCGGTCAAATGTCTGACTATATATATTTTTTAAATGTAGGTTCCTTAGGGACAATTCTATGGTGACTTGCCGCTTTGATCACTTGGGTATCTTAGGGATTCTACCTCTAAAACTCCTCCATTCATGATTCTAGATATCTGACACCAGATCTCTCCCAAAACATCCCCTGACAGAAAGCCAGGGCTTCGAAATAACCCCAGTATAAAAATGCTGTGTGACCCGTGGGCTTATTACCTATTACGTTTTTTTGCGGTCCAATGTATTATTAGGATTTGTTTCACACGTTTTCCCACCCTTGCAACTCCTGTTTAACCAGGATCTGCTGGTAGAAGGTTGGGGTCCCGGGAGAAAGCTAAGCTTGCTTGGCTCCCGCAACAAAATTAATCAGAAGATGTAGGAGTTCCAAGTTAACTTATAGTCCACCAAATCAAATTTGTTTTTTTTACAATAAATTTTCTATAAACCTAACCCAAGTTAACTTATAGTGGTGACCAAGAAAAGTTTGCTCCATTTAAAATTCCATAAAAATACGGATCCTCTTTTGAATTTAAAGCTAAAACCTGCCTAAATAGAACATATTTCTGTGAGAATTGCTTTGTGTTTCCATGTCATGGTGTGCAACGCAGAGTTATATATTTATATTTTATTATTCAAACAAAATTCGCACCCACTCAATCACCTCATTTCAAAATTCATCAAAATTGTTGGAGACTTTTTTTGTCGTCCGACAAACCTTTTTTTTAAAGGTCTTTTTTGCTAAGTAAGTAAGGATCTCTTGGTCCCTAGCAAGAGATCTCTATTCTTACATGTTACTTATGCTTGATGGTTACAAACTCTACATATATTGCGCACGAATTTATGCACTAGTATTATCTCCTGCGCTTAGATTCTTAGAATATTAGGTATTCTAAGCACTTACGCAACTACCTAGGTACTCATAGGTATGTTCCGATACTACTCGTAGTAAATAACGAGTTTGACGCCGGCTCGTAACATTTAATTCGATAAGAGCAACATAATATGATTATTTAACCTCCTTTCGACTAAGTCATGCACTATCTATTCTCAACAATAACAGGCGTAATTCAAGAATTATCTACACATACGCGTGCTTTCACTATCATTAACGCACAATTAGATGAATAACGTGATCATGTCACATCACAACACAACAGAGGTCCTATTCTCATAACCAGAATTGAGTAATTCTGGTATGGTATGGTATGGAGTATGATTAGTGAGTACTAATCATATTCTTATAACGAAATATGGGATATAATTTTTGACACCTTCGATGTTTGATAATATATTTAAAATATTTTTTGGTTACGCGAATAAGCCCTCTGATGTAACTGACGTAACAGTGACAACACAAGTCAAGTGTCACAGAGTCGTAACTGCAAATGATAGGGGAAGTGACAGGTATCTGTTCCGTATCGTTTAGGGCTGTCGGCAGATGATGTTACGTGTCAATCATACTAAGTTCAACCTTACCCTGTGGTAATAGATTGGAATGATTTTCGGACCGCTATTTTTTTCTGTTGATAGATGTCGCTATCATCTAAGTTATATAATCATTAAGCTGGGGATCTCGCTAAGGGATAGAATCCGGAACGAGACCATCCGCCAAAAGACGAAAGTCATAGATATCGTTCAGAGGTGCAGTAAGCTGAAGTGGCAGTGGGCTGGTCATGTCTGTCGCAGAACCGACGGGCGCTGGAGTAGGAAGGTTCTCGAATGGAGACCACGTCTCGGGAAACGTAGTGTTGGACGCCCCCCTGCTAGGTGGACCGATGACCTGACGAAGGTGGCCGGTGGTGGCTGTAAGCGAGAAGCGGAGGACCGTGAAAGTTGTTGCAGTCTTGGAGAGGCCTATGTCAAACAGTGGACTGCAATAGACTAATATGAATATTATCATTGGTGTCGTAATCATTGAGCCTAAAACAAAAACAAAATATTGTAATATCATGTATACAAACATGGAAGTACTCGTACTTGCGTCAAAATTTACGATTGTCGCAATGCAGTTTAAAAATGGAAAAAACTTCCTGACGATCACTAAATTAATACAAAAATACCTGTCAGTACGCGCATCTAATACATGTTAAAATTTTGCGTTAATACACTATTGATTTTCATGTGCGATGTCCAGTTTCATCAACTTGTGTAGATAAGTTTTTCATAATATAAAACTATAGAAACTCATACAAAAGTATTTAATCTAGGCCTTAGTATTGACATTGAATAATTAAAGCCTTTGGCCAACTAAATCCATATCGAGAAAATGATAATTCTCTAGTTAAAAATTACACGCACGATTTGTTCCTAACAATACTAACAAATTGTGTTCTTTATAAACCCTATTTTAATTAAGTTTGACAAATAGTCTCATTAGTTAGTAGTTTGAGTCCAATCAATCACGCCAAAATGGAATTTATCTACGAGTAGGTCTACCGGCTACCCACATTAATATCATTGGCTTAGGGTGTTACAGGCTGTTAAAATATCGGCCAAGTGCGAGTCGGACTCGCGCACGCCATCGGAACCCATGTTCCGTACCATTATATATACAAGATTAGGCATATTATATATTTTTTATAATTATTTTTATAACTTAATCAATTATTTTGCAAGTTTTTACGAAATTAAATCGAACCCACGTCCCTTCGCTATCCGGGCGAGTGCTCTTACCAGTTCGTTCGAGTGGGTTCGAGTCCCATCGGATGACACAGTCAATTAATTTTTGTGAGCGGTATTTGATTTATATTTTTTTTAGTATTAAAAACGGCAAAATACTCAAATTTGTTGTATGGGAGCCCCACTTAAATATTTATATTTCAGACTGTTCTGTTTTAGTATTTTTGGTTAAAGCGGCGACAGAAATACATACCTAATATTTAAAAAAATCAACTGTCTAGCTAGCACGGATCACGAGATACAGCCTGGTCACAGACAGACGGACAGCGATTTATACCCTTTGGGTACGAGACCATAAAAAGTACCAGTAAAATTGAAGGGCATGGTTGAGCAACTTAACGACTTTATGTATTCACGAACTAGATTAATTTATAATTAGATTCTTCAGTTTTAGTTCATTTTTAAATAGATTTTTATATATTTTTTTCCTACGTTCTTAAGTCACTTATGATGATTAAACCCTTAAATGCTCTACTTTCTTTCAAACAGACTGTATTAAATCATGGATTGAATACGGAATATGTATTTTCATTTTAAGTGATTTAAAAAAAGAGAAATATATATATATTGACTACCTACTCCACATTTGTCATAATTAAACCAACTGTTATTTCAAAGGCTCTATTTGCTGCCCGAAGGTCGTAAGTGTCATTTCATTTCAGTGCTTTTGTTCAAACGTTTTCGCCTGAGGTCGTTTTGACTGCAATTATTATACACGAAGCTATTACATGCAATATGGCAGGCGCTGGCGGCATGACATGCACAACATACCGGCCAAGTGCCAATCGGACTCGCGCATTGAGGGTTCCGTCCGTATGAGCATAGGCACATGACTTACCTACTCATGTGGCATAGTTTTATTTCTACGATGTGACGTTTCAAATTGACACGGATGTGTGTTTTGGAACATTTCCTTTACTTGTAGATCTTCCTTTTTACCATTTTTTTATAAGGGGCAGACATTTGACCGCAATATCGCCTGATGTAAGTGACGATGCGGCCGAAGATGGGTCATATTTGACTAAATTTTTCAATTTTAGGCCTATGGGAATTACCCTATAGGTTTTAATTCCCCTGCGAAGTATTAGAAAATTGAAAATAAGGCTAAAATGGCCGTATCTTCGGATTGCGTTAACTTAGTAGCTTGATTTTCACAGCTTCAGGGGACCGCAGCCGTAGTTTTTATGTTAATTTTAACTTAATAGCTCTACGCGAGAAAAACAACAGACAGACAGACGGACAACAAAGTGATCCTATAAGGGTTCCTTTTTCCCTTTTGAGGTACGGAACCCTAAAATTACCTGATTAACTGCAGGTGACGCAAGACTTAAATTATTAATATTCTGGCATCGCACATGTGAAAGTAGGTGAATATTTAAGGGAAGCTCCAATATAAAATTGTTTTCTCTTCTTATTTAAAACTAAATAATAGTCATAAGTCTACCATTGTATTATAGATAATGGTACGGAACCCTTCGTGCGCGAGTCCCACTTGCACTTGGCCTTTTTTTTTTTTTAAAAAAAGACAGACATTAAATTAATTAATTCACACATGGTATATTACAGTTAAAAGAGCGTCGGTGGCGCAGTGGCTAGCGGGTTGCCTCTCATGCGGGAGGCACCGGTTCGATCCCACATGCCGCCATGTACCAATGACTTTTTATAAGTTATGTACATTAGTTGTTTCACTAACCGATGCTCTTACGGTGAGGGAAAACATCGTGAGGAAACCTGCACATTCAGGCGACTGCATGTGTAACCATGATCCCAAACTGGTCAGGTTCCCTAGTAAACAGGGTCACGGAGGTCAGATGGCAGTCGCTTCATTGTAATTACCTAATCTGCCACATCCTGGATCATGGTCAGCGGACCCTGGGCCCTCGCGTGCGAGTGCACAACCGGGATAACTCTAGGAGGATGATGATGGTATATTACAGTGCAGATCACCAAGGCACACCAGGTTACACATAAATAAATCGCAAAAAATATTACTTATATAAACATTAATACGGTATATAACGACGGTAATACGGTATATACGGTAAACGACGATGCGACCAAGGATGGGTCATGTCTCACTGTCTAGTAAGAGCCTATCCACTCTTTTCTTGAAGGAATCCAGATCATAGTGTTTAGGTAACACTTCAGCTGGCAACTTCCACTATCTCGCCTAGCAAGAGGAACGTTAAGTTTATTAAGGGGGTGCAGCGCGAAGCAAGTCGAGTAAGCCTAAACGATCTTTAATCAGAATCGAACTTATTAATATAGTAATTAGACCATTTGCTTTAAAGTTTTATACTTGATGATTTAATAGAACAATAGTTTTATTCTGAGCAATGCGAAAAACTATCAGATATTTGTGTTAAAAACTAAAAAGTGTTCATATTTTCTTATTTATATTTTATTCGTGTTCATTAAAAAGATGGGGACCTGCGGAATATCAATACAATCATTTTCATGTACAAATTATTGTTTCATGCGTAAAAATCACCAAGTTTTCGAAAAAAATGCTCTTAGATATCATAGCTACAAGTCATGTTTATTATATCATAAAGAATTTGTTTCAAATTTCAACAAGACCAGAACCTTATGCAATGATTAGGCTAACGTAAATAAGTTGTTTTAATGTATCTAATTCCTAAGTAAATAAATCTAATTCAGCTCGTCTTACAAGTGATTGAGAAATACGTTAATTCTCTCAATTTCGTGCAGGACCGCCTTAAGTCATAATAGCCTCGTAATTTCTATAATAAACCTTTTTTTATTCATAATATTAAGCATAAATTTTCATTAATTCTCTTTATTTGGATTTATTGCGACAAAAATAGGTATCCAATTTAAGACCGCAAAACCAGGGTAATGGGTGTAGATAAACTTGAATTCCGTTGTGTTTTATTAGTTTTTAATAACATAATAATCCCTTTTATATGAATTCAAGGATTATTACTAAATTAACATCATTGAAACCCAACTCGCAATAAGTATAAAAAAATAAGTACGTTTTAAAGCTTAGTACCTACACACAACAGTTTACAGATACAAACTCTATCTACAAGGGGGGAAATTAAAAGAATATTGCATGTACGACGACATTCATGGTCCAAGTTGCTTGCACCCATGCAGTTTTCATGGAGTGGCCATCTATGTCCCGGGTTCGACCTCCGGTGGTTCAATATAGTAAACCATTTATCTTTTAGGATCATAGGTATATAGATAGGATTTTGTATTTGGTATAAAATTATCCAACTCACAAGTTCTACGAATATTACTGCTAAACTAATAAAGTTATTATTACAGCTTACTAGTTCTAACAGTATATTAGCAAAACCTTGAACAGACAGACAGACAGACAGACGGAGATGACGAAACTATAAGGATTCCTTGTCAGGATTACGGAACCCTAAAAATGGGGTTGAAAATTTGTACAAGGGCTTCGATTTTTTCGTAGGCGAAGACGCTAGTTTTACACTAATCGCGAGCCGCAGATCTCTGAGACCTCAAGTCTAATCTTATTGTAATGTTCACGTGTACTTGACCGATTTCTTATTGTTTCGTTTTAATGCTATGTTTAAAACTTCGCGGTTTTAAATAATGCGTTTTGTTACATCACCGAATTGCTATGCTACTTTATTGTGGATTTGGGTTGCTAATCTTTTTGAATGGGCCTTTGAGTCTTCGTTGCTTTCCTAAATAGGTTAACCAAATTGTTTTGAATATTTTTTACTGTGGAAATTATAGCTTATTACTCACTATTGCACTCATGCTCTTCATAATCCACTTATTACCTAAATCAAACATGTAATTTTCCTTCGTGAGAAGGCTAGCCGTAAGCCATTATTTAAGATTATTTTAATAATATCTCAGAGCTAACTGAAGTACCTACTTAACTCTGGCCGAATCAGTTTTTAGATTGACTGACTAACTACCGCACTCAGAGACGTCAATTAAATTTAATCCATAATTAAGTCTCATTCTGTCACTTTCTTTGTCAGTAAAATAGAAAAAGACAGCATAAGACTTAATGAAGGATTAACTTTAACTGACATCGCTGAGTACAGCAGTTAGTGAGGAAAATCTGACAAGGGAGGACAATACTCCTTATTAGTAGGTAAGCTTTGTGACGTCTTGTATACAGACAGACTGACTACATACAATAAAATTAATAAACATACTCTTTTTTTATTATTTAAAAGTCAGAAATTACAACAAATATGAACCCACACTAAGGGGAGTGTCCAGTCACATGTGACAATGACGGGGGAGGGGTTAAATAATTACGGAATGAGCGATTTTCCTAGTGTCTAAAATCAGTACTTTAAAATCCGCTAGATGGCGGTAACCAACCTAATTCAAGTAGGTTTCTAAGAAAGAAGGATAAGATTTTAGGGTTTATTATGTTATAATGTTAAGTATGTTTTAGATTCACGCGTACTGTCAAGTATTTCTTTATCAATTTAGTGACCACCAATACGTTTTGGCCATTATTTTTTTAACAGTGACGCACGTAGTTCCACTACATATTTTTTTTTGTTTTAACTCAATGATTATGACGCAATATTTATCTATCAACATAAAATTCAACAAAAATTTTGAGCTGTCAGAAAATCCCTCATTGATTTATTATGGATGCATGGCCCCTAAGCTACTACCGCGTCCGTACCTACCTAATAGTAACATACTTATTTTACGTAGCAATTTATTGCATCCGTCGGGAAACTGGTCATCAATGCTTATTTATTGTGACAGGCGACAGAGGAAGACTGCCGCTGATGCACTTTCGACATCCAGCAATAGAATCCCGATAATTTATGGACAGCTTCGCCTAATAGTGATGTTACGACGCTGTAATTATGTTTAATTAGAACAGAAACAACTGGTCCATCTGATGTGTGTCACGAACGATAGAGATGTCGAAAGCGTGTTGAAAATTTCTTAACGATATTTTTTTACTATAGGTAAAATGTTACTTGGTAGTTTGGCACATATTACCTTACACAGGCTGTCCCATAAGTCAAGGTCAAGCTGAAATGGGGTGATGGGCCAAGGGTTACGAGTAAATATGGAAAAAAAACTACGTGGCGTGTTTAAAAAAATATTGACATTTAAATAAAAGTAATTCTATCTATAGGTACCCACACTAACCATTTGTGGATTTGGAATAGGTACTAATCTATTTTATTATTTCCAAGTGTTGTAAATAAAACTAGATTTGAGTCGTAAAAACATGTCGTACGGCTTTACGGTTGTGAAAGAAAAAACATTTAGTTGGTAGTACCTAATTGATTGAACGAACAAATACCAGGAGCCCTTAGAAAAACTGCAATCTTCCTATACAAAACTTCGTCATCGCCAACAAAATGTATGCAAAAGTCACGTGGTACTTCGATGGCTTATGCCAGTTTCATACATTTTGTAAGTGATAAGGAACTTTGCTTTAGAATACTCGTAGACTGCATCTTGTCCACGGGCTCTGTATCTAGGTGGATATATCGATATTATCAGTATTTAAAGCACATCTCTGAAACGAACGCCTCTCGTTGCGTAGCCCATTAAATTTTTACGAGTCCGAGTTATTTCTCTTCAAATACGTAATTAAACTTATTTCGTAACATCGTCTTAGTAAATTAAAGTAATAAGTGGCATTTGAATGCAAGTTGATATTTGTTAGATAAGAAATAAATTATTTACCGAGAATTTTGCAAGATCGTCATAAAGTTTCGCCAAAAACTGAATTATAATGTGCAAAAACCTTCTGAGCCTAAATGGTGTAGAATTATAATTACTTACTTAAGTATTTCTTAATTCGTCACTATTTACGAGATTGCAATGTTGATCCCATGCAAAAAGTCGTTGGACCTATTCGAGCACTAGAAGTTTTGTGTAAATAAACATTCATACTTATTCATTCATTCATTTAAACAATATTATAAATGCGAAAATGTGTTTTCTATATGTTCTTTGTTGCTTCTTCACGCTTAAACGGCTTAACGAATTTAGACAAAATTTTGTATAGGGATACTTTGTGTCTACGGAAAGGACATAGGATATTTTTTATCCCAGAAATTATCCTTAAAAGTGGTGAAAAGGGGGGTGGAAGTTTGTACTTCCTGTGGTCGCCAGAAGTGCAGGGGGCCAGGCATGCTAGATGTCAGCGGGCACGAACTTGTCGAACTATAGTCACAGATTATATAAGTTACTATAGTACTTTATAAATAAGTCCACCCTTACACATAGAGAGGATTTGTCCTACATTCCCCAAGTATTGATGAAATCGAACGCCGGCTCACTGGCGTAGCACTTGCAAAAATTCGTCAACTGACTAACGTCCTCCGTAGCTTAGTTGGTAAGAGCACTCGCCCGGATAGCGAAGGGACGTTGGTTCGAGTCCCGCCGGATGACACAGTCGATTAATTTTTGTAAGTGAAATTTGATTAATTTCGTAAAAACAAAATAATTGTTTAAGTTATAAAAATATAATTTACCCTTGTCCTTTTTAGTTCCTGTTAGGATTCCGGCCTTTGATATTTGGATTCTAGAGTTAAAGAAATCGTTGAAAAGCTGATTTTCCTTTGGTAACAATCAACTAGTTAAATTGGAAGAACAAAAGCCGGGACTAGCCAGACACCGCTTATTTTGGTCGGACACGCAATCAAAAAGCCTACCTATGTCCGGCTTTATCCGGGCGCTTGGCAACGCCATACTCACACATGTCCTTTTCTACGTTTCAGGCGGCAAGTGCACTCTTCACATTGGATGGCGCCAGAGGCGAGGCTCTATCCAGGAGGCTGGCCCGAGGAGAGAGGAGGCGGCGCCGCTGCAGAGCCGTCCTGGCTGTGGTGGCACTGCTGCTCCTCCTAGCGGCCGTAGGAGCCGTGGAACTACTCATGTCGAGAGGGCAGAGGGTCTTTGGCGCTGTGCTGCGATGATGGTAACTTCAAATCCAAGTCAAGTATTTTTTCGTGTTGCGGTTCCTCAAAAAAACGGAATCCTTATTATCACTTTGTTGTCCGTCTGTTCGTCCGCCTGTCTATCTGTCTGAGCGACCGCCGTTCTGTTTGTCCGTCAAAACTTGGAATCTATTTTCCAAAGTCCGCGTGCAACCTTGCTGCGGTCGTTAGAGGCTATGGAAGGCGAGGCATGCTAGACGTCAGCGGGTGATGTTGCGGGGAATAGATTTGATTTGTCTGTCACAGTCGCGTGTGATTGGCGCTTCCTCGCCTCCT
This sequence comes from Pyrausta nigrata, assembly GCA_949316185.1. Classification (NCBI taxonomy): domain Eukaryota; kingdom Metazoa; phylum Arthropoda; class Insecta; order Lepidoptera; family Crambidae; genus Pyrausta; species Pyrausta nigrata. Next base: position 4,264,854 of record OX438951.1, read on the forward strand.
GCACGTCATGCGAGGTGCGCAAGGAGGGTTCACATGGCTGAATTTAATCAGGCCTGGTTCACTCCGCAATTTAGCAAGCTATAAGTACATGCGCGGATCGACCGGTCGGTGTTTGCTATGGATTTCATACGTCGGCCGCATGCCGCATCGCATCGCAAGATCTACGGCTCTACGCTGTGAGGTCAAATGAGGTTACGCGAGAGAGAGGCAAATATGTAGGTGCTTATAGCGGTAGGCTATTGGCGTGCCGCGATCCCAATTTGCACTGTATTGTGTCGTAGCAAGAGTCGCTATTTACTTAAATGACTTTGCGGAGTGGTTCTTCTGTATTTGTACTATTAATTATTCTGTGCTGTAATATCATACTTGAAATCAATGTTCGAAAGTTTCGGCAATTTATCGGTAGCTCTAGTGATTTTAATTTAATGTTTCAGAGATGCATGTCAACCCCGTACTTGGAATTCAGACAAAACCTGAAAGTGATATCCCGAATAACGTTTTGCGACTACTTAGCAGTGTAAAGTAAAATATTCTATTATAATTTATCTTTTAATAAACGAATCTCCGTTTCACGAATTTGCTTTATAAATGTCAAAAAAGAACTTTTTGTTTTAGCTGTGACCCTGTCATTGTCACATTATTTACTTCCTATTTGTTTCCTAATTTTCAACGATTTCTTATTAGGTAAGTACTCAAGATTATAAATAACCTATAAACACAATTGATATAAATTCGTACCTACACAGTTTACGTATTCAACCGTTCATTATACGTACTTTTATCATAAGTATTTGTGTGTATAATTAGTATATCTTATTGAACTTGTGAGATAAAGGTCAGTGCAATCGTTTTAATGTTAGACAGAACGGTGTCTAAGCTGTGACAGCATGTTTAGTTGTCCTAAGAATTTGAGCATTTTTTTTAAATCTGAAGATGAAACACATTTTCTTTTTAAAAGTTGTTACGTAGGTACCTAGTACTTAAGTAGACAATAATGCACTTAATAGATAGAGAATGATTTTTTTTCTCGATATCGACTTTGATCTGAAATTATATTTCATTAGCGGTACCTATGTGACGAGAATCTTTAATTATTGGAGGATCAATGGGTTGATTACCAGCTTTTATATTTAGAAACAAAAATGTTTTCTAAATTCGAAAGAATTAAATATTGCTAAGGTGGGTAAAACAGCTGTCAAAGTTTAGACGCAATAAAGTATACTAACTCCTTGAATTTATGTATTTTTTTTATTATTGAGTTTTTTAATCATAAGTATATTTTGTTAAATGTAATTATGCCATTTCGAAGTCTTTGTAGATACTCGTGTCGTACCATATAAATAATGCAATGCAATTAATTGTAAGTGCTCGTTCACATGAGGAAGATTCGTGTTTTTGACGTTAGGCTTCTTTTTTTTACGATTCTTTTTTTTGAAGGCGGTAATGCTTTGTAATGCCCGTGTTCACACGCATCAGTAATTGTAATAAAATGACGAATACGTCTTAAATACGTAATATTGTTTTTTTTTAAATAACATTCGGTAAAAAACACGAATTCCACTTGTTCGTAAACATCAAGAATTTTTGACGAACCGTGAAAATGTGTCCATTCCGTTTTTGACGAATCGTCAATTATCGATCCCGTGTGTATGACCCCTAAATTGTAAGTTTTGATTGAACAGGAAAATCTGCTTTAAATATTATTTTACATTGAAATGTTGGGTTTTAAATAACTTTGGCAGTTGATTAAATATTCTGTGTGTTGATTTGAATTCCACTATCGAATTTATTTATATTTAATTGTATTTTTTAAGAATAGGTGAAATTATACGAATATGTATAAACAATGTACATAGGAATAATTATATAGGTAATAGTTTCAGACAACTATTTTATGATAATTTAGCCGTATTTTTACAGTTAATTCTACAAAAGTCCAACAGACAGATATTTATGGGAAAAGATTCGTAGTACCAGCGAAAAATTTTCTCTCCTGTGATTTCGCTTGTGATTCTCTAGCTAGGTAATTCAGGTAAAAATTAAGGTTATTTTAAAATGTTAACTACTTTTGATTGTATAGTTATGTAAGACTTTTTCAATTTTAATAGTGGAATGCAATCTTTTTTTTAACCTTATGATAAGCAGGTAGGTACTCCGTTTATATCGTTTGATAATCATTTTTTTCTTACTGTATTTTGTGTGTCCTGTTTATTTATGGATTAATATTTATATATACATGTTCAAAGACATTGAGCGATTATTTATAGAATAGATAATGGCACTGGCATGAATACGGTACTTGTAGAGTTACTCGTATATTAAGCCGCGTTTTGATTTCGCGCCATTATTAAATGTTTATTCAATTAATCGGTACCTATGGATGGCGCATGCATCGTTATTGCAATAATTCATTTTTCACAAGTTGTCGGTCTTTGAAAACATGCACCGAATTGCGAGATGAATAATCCTTTACTGTTGCTGAATCTATTTCGAAAGGTTTTGGATTGTTAATCTACTGTGTATGCATTATAGTGATTGCTGCTAGCAAGATATTGGCTAAAGAAACCTTAACTTTAACGCATATAACTTTGAACACGTAACGAACGTGATGTCTCTCAAAGACGCCAGGTCCAACTGCTGTATTTAGGAGTAGGTACAAGCTACGTTCATCCCACCTGTACTATTCGATCAGGCTAGGTTCTTGATTTTCTTGACCTCCTGGGGTGGTATTCTCTACAAGTTAGCGTGGAATCGTTAGGCCGATAAAACATCATGTTGCGACAACGTGGAAATTCGCTAAGTATGTCGTATTCATAACCATAACCTCATTATTGCGATTTTGCAATAATAATACCATATACTAATTCTCCCGTAAATTCACAAAATCATTTGTAAGATAGACAGAATTTTATTTAAATGACAACAATTATTACTCTGTTTTTTATAGTAAAAGAGCACAAAACATAACGCAAAAGTGATATAGTGTTCAATGTAGCATAGCAGTCAGCGGCGAGATGCTCGAAGTTGTCCAGGAATACGTTTACCTCGGGCAAGTGTTGCAACTGGGCAAAGACAACTTCGACCGCGAAATCGCCAGAAGGGTGCAACTGGGTTGGGCAGCATTTGGGAAGTTGCGTCACATCTTCTCGTCGCCTCTACCGCAATGCCTGAAGAGCAGGGTATATAACCAGTGCGTCCTACCTGTCATGACCTACGGGGCCGAGACGTGGAACTTGACAGTCAAGCTGGCCCACCGACTGCATGTCGCTCAGTGAGCTATGGAACGGTCTATGCTGGGGATCTCGCTAAGGGATAGAATCCGGAACGAGATCATCCGCCAAAAGACGAAAGTCATAGATATCGTTCAGAGGTGCAGTAAGCTGAAGTGGCAGTGGGCTGGTCATGTCTGTCGCAGAACCGACGGGCGTTGGAGTAGGAAGGTTCTCGAATGGAGACCACGTCTCGGAAAACGTAGTGTTGGACGCCCCCCCGCTAGGTGGACCGATGACCTGAGGAAGGTGGCCGGTGGTGGCTGGATGCGAGAAGCGGAGGACCGTGAAAGTTGGCGCCGTCTTGGAGAGGCCTATGTCCAGCAGTGGACTGCAATAGGCTGATATGATATGATGTTCAATGTATAATATTAGATGTAAATTAAATAAATTATTGTTATTTAAAACCTAAAGGCCCTAAAAAAAACAAGGTCACTATTAATTTTAAATTGTTTAAGGAAGAGACTTCACGATCTTTGCAATACCGGCAAGAAGTGTCATGTCAATCCTTTTGATTTTGTCAGAAACGTCAGAAATATTATTATATTCGAGGTTAATTATTTGGTAAATACACCAAATATTTTGTTTGGTACGGTTTTGCAACTCATATTTTAAAATCATTGCTAAAAAGCAGATTCATGGCCGCCTAAGAAACATCAGAAAGACGCCTGCTTGCGGCCGAAATGAATGGTGATGTGGTCTGTAGGCCCCCCGCCCCGGTTTCTTATGGACTAAATGCTATCAAACCATTACATGAGGGACTTCCACAGTATACAAAATAAAGAAGTAAAGTGAGAACTTGATGGTATGGACATATTCTAAAAACAGCGATTGACACGATCTAAGAAAGTGATTGAAAATAAGAAACACGAATGCAATATTTTTAAAATAATAATATTGTACATAAGTGAATAAATATGTTATAAACTAGTAAAAAACCAACGACTTTCACTTTTTCACTTTTATTTAAGTAACTAGTTACATCTTTGTGGTAATGGCGCAATGATAGGACAGATTACAGCATCGTAGACATTTTCTCCCGTCGAAGGATTGTATCTCGCCAACCTCGCATATACTAAGGCCGGAGTCCACTTTTCAGCCTTCTTGCAAAAGGGAGGCATATTTGTCAGATTCAGAACTATGCGGCAATCCTGAAAACTGCATGCGTAGGTAGCATAAACAAGTATTTCTCCTAAAAATCCTCGTTCCAGCTTGGTAAACCTAGCCTTGAAGTAAAACCAACTTGGCAAGCAGATTTTATCTGGCAAACACTGTTTAGGTCGACGGGATGCGCTGTGCTACCAAAATGCAATAATATAATACTTCTACAATGTTTCATTGTTAGAAATAGTAGATTGTTATACAAGGGACGAAAGTGATAGACTATCGATAGTTAAGACAAAAGCAATAGTATCGATAAACTATCAATAGTATCTATAGAATATCGATAGCTCTCCGTTAATATAAATACTATCGATACATATACTATCAATACTATCGATAGTATCAAAGTTCAATATTAAAATCATTATCGATAGCTAATACAGCTCTGACTATTGCAATAACTATCGATACTCTAGATAGTGGCCTTTTATTCAATAGTAGGAGTGGAGTATAAAGTAGGAGGGAAAAGCTATTTCCCACCCAGCTATCTACATATGAAAGTTCAACTTTCCGAACAGGTGAGATGAGAATACTTTTTCCATAAAATACGTACCTACGTAAACCTTTTTGGTGCCGCGTTCCGTTATACAGGTCGTCCCACGGCTTTGCCACATGAAGGGAAAGTATATGAAATATTGCAGATAGTCAATTTTACTGAAATAAGTCTTCATTTGGAATTTAAAAAGAATTTAACTACATAAAAAGATTTTTACATAGTTAATTACATACATAGTATATAGGTATATAAGTACTTACTTTTGTGGTTAAACTCGCGAACCTAGTTATACGATTTATATGCCGCAGGACTTTGCAACATCATTAACAAACAGTAGAAACTTTACGTATAAAAATAGTATAATGATTTACGTTTCCCTATGTATGCTTAGATCTTTAAAACTACCTACGTAAAGAATTTTGATGCGGTTTTTATGATAGATAAAGTGTTTCAAGAGGAAGGTTTATGTGTATCAAACATGCATATTATGATAGAGAAACACTAAGAGATACTTAGATCAAAATAATGTAGTACAGTTTGTACACCTTATTTACGATTTCAAGCAATACAGCATATTATTATCCAATTTAGTACCGTAAATATACTAATAATATATTTTTGCATTTAATATAGATGAATATGGTCCTTAAAGCATGTAATTTAAATAATTTTCGAAGATAGGTATCACTGACTTATAATACAGGGACATAGCGCATCGTATAGTATGGGTGAAGCCGGGGCGGATCGCTAGTAGATAGGTATAATAATAATTGTATGGATATTATAGATATATACTTACAACAACTGATCACAAGTATGGTCCGTAAGCACTGCTCATGAAGCATAATTGATAATTTTCTAAGAAACCCTACATCACGATTCATGACAGAACCGAACGATAAGTATCATGACACTTGGAAAGTAACGTTGCGGTATCGAATTTTGCTTAAAACGGTAGTTTGTACAATGCCGATAACTCGAAAAAAACCTGTATTTATAAGGAAATCCTCTTGTTAAGATTTAATACCAGTTTACAAATTTCCCATAGTTTCAGTTTTATTTTCAGGAACGATTTATACTTTATTTATTATTTCATTATAAAGAGTCCAAGATACGAAACGAACATATTTTAACAACTTGAAATTAAACTAGCTGTAAAGGCTTAATTATACAGTTTTATAAGAATAAACACATAAAATTATTGGACAATGAAAATTGTGTTCTTGCAACACTCAAACTAAATGTCAAATCATCCTCTCATTGTGCTATTTTGTTGAAAGAAAAAGTATATAATTGCTAATAATTTATCATACAAATGCGTTTATAAATAATAATATTTACATGGAACAATATATAGGTATACATAAATATAAATTTGCCCTTCCATATAAAGTAAGTACACACACACAAGACTTCTTTACAATTGTAATTTGTGTCGTCTTGTGTAGATTTTTCATCATATTTAATAAGAATTTAGCCCTTAAATCATTTTAAAGCATCATTTTCCTATAGCGATTAATATTAACACGTCAAGAAGTTACTTTTGCATGCTTTACAATGAACATATACTTAGGTCAATTCACATAAGAGTGAAGCCGTGGTAAAAAATATTTTTATTAAAAAAAGTAATGTGTAATTTAGTTTATTTAATAATCGTAAGAATATAGGTGTACAACTGAAATTGAGAACATCAATAAACTAAATCTTTTTGATTACGGTTGCAACAACTAGCTTCCACCAAGAACCAAATAAACAGCTATAAATACCTACAAAATATTGAGTATCGACCTACTTAACTAATAATTACTTAAAAGTTTGGAAGAATGAGTTAAACTAAACAGTATATTATGTGCAAAGTTTTATTTCTTTTATAATAAATCAATTTTAAAATATGTTTGTATTATGTTCATTACTCTATGTATGTAATGTAGAGTTGTTATTATCAGGGCATCTACTGGAAGCTGTACATGCAGCCGAAACCAATATCTTTTAAAATGCATTTTGAGATCAAGTAAACAAATCACTCTTATGCATTAGTTCTAACAAAATCCCATAGAGGCACTGCTGTACCTACTTCCAAAATTCGCCGTATTAGCTATCATAGTCTTTGTGTAAAAAAAATCGACGACAATTCAATTATTATTATTTTAAACAAATTGCCCACGTTCACAGGTATTATTTGTGAATTTTATCATTGCCGCTTAGCTTATCGAGCTTCCAAATATCCTCGATAATGGTTAACCATTCAGTCGATAGGTAACGATTTTTTATGTCAAGTTAGCGAATAGTACTGTCAAAATGTATTTGTAGAAACTACCGAAAATCGCAAACTTGACATATTGACGATCTAATGTCAAGTTACACAACTTTTTCATGTCAAAATTCGGTGTAGAAACTACCAAAAGTTGTATAACAGCGTTTGCGACGACATCTGTCATCGATAACTCTGTAGAGAATACCACCCCTGGTCTGATTTATTTCGTAATTTGTTTGTGCTTGCATAAGAATACCAGTCCACCATCTTGCCTTCATCACTGATCTTCAATATTCGCAGATCAGCGCGCGTTTGCGGATTCGGATGATTTATCAGGAGGTCAAGGACAAAACTAGTAAAGAAATTAAATACACCGTGCCATAAAAAATAAACTCAAAAATTAATAGGAGTAGATAAATGAATAATATTTTTAGAATGAGACAAAATATTCACCAACATATCACGCTCAAAAATAAGCGAGTCAGTTAAATTTTGCTTATTTCGATGTCAAATTACCTATGTCGTATCGGACCCATTAGGGGGAGATTTTTATAAGCAAAATTGAAACATATTTTTTTAATATAGTACTATAGGATCATCATTGAAAGCCCAAATTATTTTTTCTTATCCCAAACATACTTAGATACTTGTCTATTTATAACGTCAGTCATCATGATCAATTTTGACATTTAGTTGGCTATAGAAAGTTTGCTATAGAATAGGTTTCGTCTTGTCTAAGTGGTTTTTTTGTTGACTAGTGTGTGAAATGAAGAAGACATAGGTAAACCCTTCATTAAAATTGCCATGAAAGTTGTTGTGTATTTTATTACACGCTTCGTAAGGGGCTATACGATAATACGACTGTGAAGAAGCGTTGACAACTGCTATAATACATACATACATACATTATCAGTGAGGCGGTGTCTGTAGATACACAGGCTGTTCTTTTGGTCAGCGCCCCCGAAACTCGGAGGTGGTTGTAATAATGTTACTGATGCCAGATGTAAAAAAATACCTAATTTTTTCTCGGGAAAACCCAAAAAATCATTTTTTTATTGCGATGCTAGCGCGCGTAGTGAACGAAAAGCTAGACATGTTGTAAAGAGGTTTTCTTTTAAAAAAAATTAATCATATTTAAAGAAAATTTTTTTTTTAGAATTAGCATAGTCATATGACCATCCCTGAGCAGGGGGGCGCTAACCAAAACAACTCCCTGTATTTCACAATAACGAAGAAACTTTCGTTAGATATGAGATAGTTACCTACCTTCTCGCTACTTGCCATACTTATACATTGTATAATCCATGTCTTTTTGCTACTATTACCGACTACCGTATATTTATTATGCCTTTTCTAATTTGGACCCTTAGACAGATTGCAATTATTCTACAGCGAACACTGCTTCGCCAACGACATGTAAAAATATGTACACAAAAGTCACGTGATGTTTCGATGGCTTATGTCAGTTTCATACATGTTGTGAGCGATAGCGAACCTTGCTTTATTCCTATTTAATACCATAGGTTACCTACTACGTACTAAAGTATATCCCTAGTAGGGGGTAATATTTTCATCTCATATTGTAGCTGTGCCACTGACAGTGTATTTATTTAAAAAAGAGGTAGACCTGTCATCTCGTACTGCGTGGTGTTTCGAATTTGATGCTTCGAGCATATTAACTTTATGCTTCGAGCACACGTTCTTTTACGTGTCAAATATCATATTTAAACGCGAAATAGATTGCATCTTGTCTACGGGACCTGTGTACCTAACACTAAAATTGTGTCTAAATATCAATTTGTGATTTAGTAAGTAAGTTTAACATTTAAAAATGTATAATCTTATCATCTTAGATTTTGTTGAATTTATAGTATTTTTGATTGTGATTTTTAGGAATAATTTGTATTGTACCTAGTATAGGATAGATACTTCGAAAATCATGTGTTTTATTTTGATATTATATGTTTTGTGTATCATTTACAGTTTGTTTATTTTGTGACGTAATTAGATAAGTATTACATTGGCGACCTTTGGTCGAGCTTTGCTCAGTTACTGCTCTTTAGAAAAAAAACTTAATAATGCGTAAGTCTTATTTAAAAAACTAAAAAAGCTGTCATTTGAATAAATAAAAACAAACAAAAGTAAAAAAAATTTTCGTCACCGAGCGAGATTTGGACCAGAGACAAAGAAAACACATGAATTATATAAAAAATAAACTTTAATAACAATATGCAATATAAAAAATACACTCACTTTCACTTATAATAAATCGAGAAAATGCGATATCATAATAATTTCCATGATACAATAATGAAGTAGAATAGAGTCTTCATTTTTTTAAAGTACCAAAACGTACCTAGTGTCGTGACAATCTACACCTATCTACACTAATATTATAAAGAGGAAAGATTTGATTGTTAGTTTGTTTGTATTGAATAGGCTCCGTAACTACATGACAGATTTAAATAAAATTTTGTAAAGAGATAGTTTGAGACCCTGGGAAGGACATAGGCTACTTTTTGTCGCGATATAAAATCATTAGGAGGGTGAAATGGGCGATGAAAGTTTGTATGGAATATCCGACTTTAGGCGCAGGTGAAGTCGCGGGGAACTGTTAGTATGGTATATTTTGAAAAATACCGTAAGTATAAAATCGTTACATTCTGTGTTATGGAGGTTATTCCGCAAATATGACATCGTCCACCTTTTGGTCGTGCGAGTCCATTGGCAGTTTGTCTACTATTTGTACATTGAAAGCGACAGCTACTACCTGTAAACGAAAAATAAAAATTATGCATAACTAGAACACACGGACAGACAGACATACAAACAGCGATGAAATATTTATAATATTCTATCGCTGTTGGGTCTTTTAGCAGCTTTTGGCGTTTGGTATTCTTACTCAGTAGCAAATAAGTATTAAACCCTCGTCAACCTATGTCCTTTCTGTAGTACATAATAATTGCAGTTCAAGATACTACTTAGTTATTCGATGTTAAAATTCAAGAAAAGCATATAATATAATCATTCGGTTATTTTTTCTTTTTTTTCGTAATCATACCCTTTTCCACCATAAACTAAAGGACACAGTTGACTGTCAAAACAAAACTCTCGTAGGTAGATTACATTATCCAAACAAGATAAATTTGACACTGCATTGTAAAGCAAAAACAATGATAAATACCTTCGGAGCCGTCTCAGGTTGGCTTCGTAGACCCGTGATGAATTTATCGTAGTAACCACCCCCGTGACCAAGCCTCTCTCCAGATCGAGAGAAGGCCACACCAGGGGCTATCACCAGATCTAGGCCTCCTGCAAATGAAACTATGAGACTGTAAGCCTTTTTCCAGCATTGGGATCTATATAAGTAATCATATTTTAATATAACTACATAAATCCGCAGCAAAAACCCTTATTGAACACATGAACAAAATAGCTAACTTGATAATTCCTAATCGTATGATTGATTAGGAATTATCAAGTTAGCTATGACTTGTTTCACGTCTTATATCGTTTTGGGAGTTTAAAAGTTAAAATATCTAAGGCATATTGTAAAATCTCTATATATTTATTAATTTGGTAGAACAAATAAGATATATTAAAATAAACAACTTTGCTTTAATGTAGCAATAATATGATGAATGCAAACTTAATTAAAGGTAGGTAGCAGCGATATTCCCTTATTAAAACATTGTTACAAAAGTTTTTATTTTATCCGACCGCCCCATCCATAAGGTACTTAGAGCAGATATATTAAATAAGAACAATAGAAGCGTAGAATTGGACGGATGACAGTACATCAAGCTATGCACTGTGGCATTAATAAGGGTCAGTAGTAGGAGTAGTGATAATAAGGGTGATTTTGCAGTGAAAATGTATTATCTGATGTGCCTGTAACTGTACACCCATGGCATCTTGGCCACTTATGCAGTTCTAGTAAGAGTGATTTTGAAGTGAAAATGTATTGTCTGATATACCATGACAGTACTGTACACCCACCTGATTCCATAGCATCTTCTCTTGGCTGGTTCTTTCCGTGCTGCTGAATGCCGTGTCTGGTCAACGGCATGGTCTCCTCGTCCCCTGTCTCCAGCTGGAGCATCTTCATCTGGCCACCAGCATATTGAGGGACGAAGGCAGCAGCCCCCTTTGCTCTGATGTGGTCGATGATGGGGGCAGTGTCAATCTCCTGGTCTGTGCTCATGAAGAGTGAAATCCTTTTTGAAGTCTTGTAGAATGGGTGGTTAATCAACTGGAAAGGAATAGCATCAGTTTTGAGCTGGATTTAAGAATGCGGATATACAATTTGTGACTTTTGTTTGATACCCTATAACTTAAGACCTCATGTTCTTCTTTTTATTGCACCGTTTTTTTATTGTACTGAGCCCTAATGTTCAAGTTTTAAAGCAGATAGGTATTTTAATAACATACGTAATGATTATTCTCGTGACTGTGAAGAGATCTAGCAATATCTAGGACTATCAATTTCCTTCCTATTTGTAGTTTCCTAACTAGGAAGGTGGGATGGATAGAAGACAGGTGCTCTACTCTGATAACACGTTGTCCGTATTTTCGCATCTAGCCGTCGCGCTCGCTCGCGCTGACATGCTGGCATTAGTGACAGGGACGGCTACAGCCAAAACTACGGATATCTTTTTCAGAGTGTATATTCGATGATCGTGCAAGATGTTATGCGATTTACATAAGAAATAAACTTTATTTAGATTTCAATCGACTATCGATTATCGGTTCCAGGAAAAAAATTACATGTATTAAGATGTCACTATTTCAAATCAAAATCAAATAATTCTTAAATATCAAAATCACAGAGGTTGTAATCTCAAACATGGGCCAAATTCACCTTACTAGTTAGGACGCGAGCTTCCTCACTAGGAAGGTACACAAATAGGATAATGTAATAAGTTACTTGGAGAATTACCTTTTCATAAACAATTTTTGACTGTCTTTTCTTTTCTTCAGAGGAAAGGCCAGCGATTCGTGCGGCGATTTCGTCCCGAAGCAGCATTTTAGCGGGGTTTGGCTTGATTTTGCTCATTTTTCCCGTATTTACTGAAAACAAATAAGTAGTAAAGATATGAGAGTGCCATTGTAATAGAGATTTTTTACCTAACAACAAAACTAGCAATATGCAAAAATAATTAATATGCAGGTCCAAAAATCTTCATATTAAAATCTCCTAAAAAGTTAGGTAAGTTAATGAAGCCTTACTAGATGAAGCAATAGCCTCAAATTATGAAAAAATATCTCACCTCATAGGATTCGTAAGTACCTTACATAAAATATAGTTTTAATCAGGTGAAGATGTCATTTTATTAACGAAAATTATAAATATAACGCTCTACATTACCAAAACAATAATAAAAAAAAACTCATAAGTATTATGAGGAATTATTGATCATGATAAGGATGAAAGTATAAAACGATGACAACAATTACCTATAATATCACACAGCGCAGCACGCTGGTAAACAAATTGAACTAAAATAATGATGAAATATTTTTTATTTTACTCACCGATAAAATGTCTGCTTACTGTAACGTTTTACTTGAGTATTTCCTTGAGACTGATAGCATTGATGACCGTCTAGGCTTATAAAACTTATCGCAACGACGATAAACTGTAAACATAGTACGGAAAACGAAATCAAAACAACCTCACGATAGATCGGTCTTCACCGCACTATTTTAAAGCACGTGCGTGCCAATGTTGACAACGCCATCTTGATTCTACAGAAAGAACTAACACTTTTTAACATTTGGTAGTGTTCGTGTAATCGCCGAGTACTGTTTAAAGCACAATGTATGCATAGACACGCTCTTCGAGTGTTAAATTCTTACGTTTATTTATAGATGCCGTTACAAAGCACACGGCGTATTTTCGACTGCTACATTTCGACTAATACAATGTAATAATTACAATTATACACTATACATTGTCGACGGAATATTTATTTGTGACGTAGGATTGCAAATCGGTTCGTCATTATTCGTGGTAAGGTAACATACACTTATTTCAGTGTTTTGCGGAAAATACTCGATTGGCTTACTACTTGCAAGATTTTAGGCAGACAAAAAGCATTTTTAGGGTCGTTAACTTTCTTAAATTAGTACTTAGCGTAGGAAATGTGTCAAAATACCTAACTGGCGATTTAGGTTTACCAGCTATATAAACAATTGGTGAACTCGTGTTAAAACCTTTTAATGTCTGATTAAGTATGATCAATGAATTATTGTATTTGACGACGGTAAAAACGGATCTCAGACAATGTAAAGCGTAAATTGTGAAATGTTGGTCAAATCCAATATTTATTTAATCACCTGTTCAGCCATACGTGACGCCAATTTACATTTAAATTAGGTAGGTAAGTACCTATGGTTCGAATCAACTTACTAGGTAGGTCTAGGTACTTGTCGGTAGATATGTTTGGTTCATTAAATAATAAAGTACCTAGGTACTTGTAAGTACCTATCAATGCCGATTACAAACAATTATTGCGTAGGTACTACTACTATGTACATAGTTTCTATGGGTATGGGTATATGGGTTGATGCCCAACTTACGGATATCAAGTCTTCTAGTAGTGCAAAAAATTAAGTTATGTTGGTGTAAATTAGGTACTTACTCTAACTAAGAAGGCAGATATTATCGGAATTGGAATAGAGCATTTATTACACACACACGTGAAGCAGATTTAAAACACGTTTAATAAGAAATAATGGTAAAATAAAATCTAATTGGTGAAAGCTTAGTGTCTATGGACCTTAGACCTGGATACCACATAAACAGAAGATTTTGCGATATAATAATAATAATAAGTCAGCCTATTAGATCCCACTGCTGGGAAAAGGCCTCACCTCAACTATGAGGAGGAACGAGCCATACTCCACCACGCGGGCTCAGTGCGGATTGGTGGAGGGGTGTCTGTAAGGCAAGTGACAATCCTTACTGTCAGATGTTATCAAGCCGCCCTAGATAGATTTTGCGATATTCCATTAAAATTCAATGCGGCGTAAAGTGAACTATGTATGAAATATAGACAAACACATCTATTTTTACTCATCAACGACTTTAACGACATCTCCCTCCGCTTTGGTGGAAAAATACCGTTAAGAACGAAAACCTTGTGAAACCGGGGATTACTACCTTAAGTAGGTAGGTAGGTAGTTGCCTGAACAAGGGTCGCTGTTTGAAAACATCTGTAGCATTGATGTATGCTAATTAGTTCGCTCCGTCGTCTCCTGTCTAAGTGTAGGTACAGTATATTTGCAACATATATAAAATACATCTTTAAGAGTGTGTAGAGATTGCAGACATACGACATTGGGCCTGATTCTCGACAGCACTCTCGTTAACTAATTTTGGGATCATCTTTTTATTTCTTTTGCTGAAGGAAGGAAAAGAGACAGGCTACAATAATGAACATAAAATTTTAATATTATAAGCCCGCAAGGGGCAAATGTTTGTGTGATGAGCACGAGCATTTGTACCTAAGTCATGGATGTTTATATGTATTTAAGTATTTCTATCCGTTATTCTAGTCACCATAGCACAAGCTGACGCTTAGTTTGGGGCTAGGTAATTGGTGTGTTTGTTGAAACAATTTATTTATTTACTAGTGGTTCCCCGCGACTTCGCCCGCAAGAGTTGGATTTTCCATACATTTTCATCCCCCATTTCACCCCCTTAATATTTTTATATCGCGACAAAATGTAGGCTATGTCTTTTCTAGGGTCTCGAACTGTCTCCATACAAAATTTCATCTCAATCGGTTTAGTGGTTTAAGCGTCAAGAGGTAACAGACAGACAGACAGACACACTTTCGCATTTATAATATTAGTATGGAAGTATGGATTTGAGTATTAGTACTCAAACAAACCTATCAAGAAACGAACGACGAGAATTCTATCTATTCTCGTCGTTCGTTTCTTGATAGGTGTAGGACGTAGGAAATTCTGTATAATCTGTGGTGGACGTACTCCCTCAAGCCCTCTCGAGTTCTTGAGTTTAGGGAAACATGGTAATATGATGATGTTCTCCTATCCGAATTTCGACTACAGCCACAGAATAAATAAAAGACAAGTCTACAGCGGCCATTCTCAACAGAGATTAGCCAACTGCGCAAGAGATGTTAAATAGTGCACAAATGTGTGCGCAATATACAGGTGTACATACTCTCTGCTCCTTCACTCCCATAGTTCGGTGAGACCGCAGCGGTCCGAATTGTCCGGGCAAAGATAGCAGGACCAACGGCTTAACGTGCTTTTCGAGGCATGGAGGTCTTAACACCACCAACTTCCTTCCCAGCAAGCACATAACTTGTATATAAACAAAAACAGATACAGAATTATGTCTTGAAGTCATATTAATTCTTTTAATCGTCACTATTCAAATATAAATACTCTATAAAGGCATTTATTTCATCAAATAATGCTAACTGCTATATTATAATACAGATAATAACTGCTATGTAATAATACAGTTAATTATACAGATATTTATTATAATACACTAGTACCTACTAAGCTACATCAAATAAGCGTTCCCCTGGTGTTGTGCAGCAGCAATATCAGTACTGGCAAAAGGCCGAAGATATAGTATTAAGAAGGGCTTTTGACTGGATATTAAGATGCGGGATAAACCGGTTCTAAAACTGCGGTGTGGAAGGCAAGAGGGAAACCACCACACTATCTTTCCTAATTTGGAGTTTTATGAATATGGACAACAATAATAAAGAAGTTCTTGACAACGGGCTTCCACGATGTAATATGCCGTGGCGGTCCGAGTCCGGCAGGGTCAGGAGCAAGGCTGATTCGGTCGTCATCCAGAAAGCAGAGAGGAATGGAAAAAACTCCACCGACAAGAGCCTAGCTCTTAAATTTGATGATGATGAGTACCTACTAATGTACTAGTGTATTATATTATAATAAATATCTGTGATTCTTGAATGAAATTGTAAGAAATGCTAGTTCTAATCCTATGGTTCCTGCGATGTTTTTTAATTAAGTGATGCGATTTTTCACGTAAACTATTTTTATGTTATCGCGTGTTTTCATCAAACTTCGCGCACGAATTTGTCGGAATACCATCTACAGGTTTACTTTAATTTAGTTATACGTTTCGATTGATGTCGGGTCGGGGCTCGTTCGTAGGAAGGTTCGAATTTGGGCACGTAGGTACTTCTTATCTATTTAAATCCTACATAAGTACATTTAAAGGTAGGTGGTAGTACCTAATTTTATACTTAACAATTCGTCATTAAGACCGCCTCTATTCCCTACGCAATAAACGCTGTTTTCGTAGTTTCACATGGGTAACCCGACGTGCTGCTATTGCAGACTGTATTACGGTCGGAAGCACGTTAGATCACCTATTGGAACTACAAAAAAAGCTTTTATTACGTAGGGAATAGAGGCGATCTCAAAGTCAAAGTAGGGTAGTCTGTCTTGCAGCCGTGATTACCTACATCATCAACATTTCTGGTCTTAATGCTTTTATAAACCTAACGTTCCTCAATTTTCTACTCTGCTCCTCAACATAGGCGTGGCATAGTGAATGCAGCAGAATCTTTGTTCATGCCGATGAACCTAGATTCCGCTGCCTCTACACAGAGTACTAATACTTATTCTGTGCCTCTACCAAGATTGGTGAGTTGAGGTCAGCGCACATTGGAGCTAAATAAAGGTGGCCGGATCGGCAATGCGCTATCAGCCATCGTCGACCGCGTAAAGATAAAATTTGAAAACTTGGATTCAAAAGTAAACTAAGCTTAGCAAAAAAAATGTAGACTTATCACGCTGGGTACTATCCACGAGGTCCTGGGTTCGAATCCCGGGTCGGACCAAAAAGTGTCGTTGGGTTTTTCAGTCTTGAAATAACTCTCTGAGACACAGCTCTGGATTCAGGAAGTTGGTGGTGTTAGTTAACGTGCCTCGGAAAGCACGTTAAGCCGGTGGTCCTGCGCCTGATCTCTCTACGGTCATGTCGGACTGCCGTCTCACCGAATTATGAGAGTGAAGGAACAAAGAGTGCACCTGTGTATTGCGCACACACTTGTGCACCCTAATATCTCCCGCGCAGTAGGCTAATATCTGTTGAGATTAGCAACTGTAGTCACAATTCGGCTAGGAGCACATTATAGACAATAAGAAAACGAAAATAATCACAGTCCTTTTAACTATATTAATAATTCATTCATATTAAACATATAAAAACAGCAAATAAATTTTTGCAAACCAAAATTATTATTGATCTACCGTGTCGTCCGGTGAGCTAAATCTAGCGATATTTTTTTTGTGTGCTTTAGTAAAAACTTGCAAATAAATTTCTTTAATTATAAAAATAATAGCATTTAAAAACCTATTTCTCTTTGCTGCAGGACCTCATAAATGCCCCAGATTCAGCCGCTTCCGCCGGATTGGCTCCGATGTGCGTCCACCTTTGTTTGGCCGGGCCGAGCAGGGCTGCCAGTTTGTATAATTTGATACATAATGTGTATAATTCAAAAGTAATTTTTTGCACACAAAAATTGTTCAACCCATGTCGTCCGGTGAGAAATAAAATTTACTTTTGTAAAAACTTGCAAATAAATTAGGTACTTCAATTATAAAAATAATTAAAAGTGTAAAATTCAGTCATCTTTAGTATGTATTCTGTTTTTATCGTAATACGACTATATCGCCTAAATAAGATAATAAAAATAAAATCAGATACAAAAATAACAATTCAATTGTAAAGTAAATTTTGCAATAATACAAAGTTTTTTTACCAGAATTCAAAAAAGGAGGTTATAATATGTTCAACTGTATGTATGTTCAGAAAGGACTTGTCCACTTTTTGTATGGATGCTGGTTTATTATTCCAATATATCACCAACCATCAATAAACTATATTTATCTCTAAGCTACAAAAATATGAAACCATAGAAATCAAAATTTTAAACGCCTCCATTTTTGAGAAAAAATATGTTTTGTAACAGACATCATCCATTGATGTACCATTGCTTTTCCACTGGTGGATAAATACTACAAGGTACTATCACAGATTATATAATAGGTACTACTGTGTTTCGTATTTTTGTAGCTTAAAGATAAATATAGGTTATTGGTGGTTGGTGATATCTTGGAATAAAAAACCAGCCTTCACACAAAAAGAGGACAAGTTCTTTTGGTAGGTATAAAATAGGTTGACGATTGTGGCAGCCCTGAAACCAAGCAATCGGCGAGCATCTGGCCAGTGTTGCCATTGCTACGGCATTGCAGTGATCTACCGATAATTGGACAATATTAAAAGGAAATCGGCCAATTTTCGAATGTTGTATTTTGGTAAGTTAAAAAAACTAATTCTGACAAGGGAATTCCTGTTTTTTTTATAAACTAGGCATTTTATCTTTATTACCAATTGTGGGTGACGCTAGTACCATGTTATTTGTATTGAAATGCTATAGTCCTTTTTGTCCGCTGTTTTTCATAAACATTGATAAGTTCTAATTATAGTGTTTTTCATTCACTTTTTGTTTAGCTATCATACGATATCTAAACTCTTTATGTGAAGCGAGTTTTGTTGATTTTTAAATCAGTAAAATTGAATTAAAACAATATTGAAAAAGCAGTATTTTATTTAATTTTTCTTGCTACGACAACCGAAGAAGCTGTTGCTTAAAAAACACGACGGATTTTCCCCACCAAACACGGCAGTAATAAAAATGACATTCGCTGGCAGCACTGCGCCTGCCTCGCTCGCACTTCGCTCGCTCGCTCACAGCCAGCCAGCCAGCCAGCCCCAGTCGTGTTTTGCAGCTCGTCGCTTTTGCGTGTGTAGCTAATAAAGCTATTCGCGACCCAAACTTTCTTACGTCAAATCAATGGATATAACCTAACTCGCCGCGATTTTCATAAATTACCGACTACAATGTGATTTACCCTGTGTTTCCCACCTTACAAATGGGTTCGTAAAAGTGTTCTCGTGCTCACAGTGACGTGTAATATTGTTGTGCCAACGATGTGAATAATTTAGTGAAAAGTGTTTTGTGAATAAAAGGGAGCTATGAGTATTCAAAAGTGTTTGCTGGATAACTCCAGTAGGATGATAAAGGCTATGTCGACAGCGAAATCGAACAGCAACGAAGTGAAAACGGTAAGCTACTAAGTTTTGTAAACACTTTAAAATCGACTGCTGCGAATGAGTGATCCGACCTTGTCGGATTCCAACTCGGTTTTGTAGGTTATCTTTTCAAAACTAAAATAGAATTAAGTATGTAACATTTTTGAAGTGTTAACTGTAAGCTATTGAAAGTGTAAATCATTAGACAGCCGTGAAATACCAACGCCTTGTCTAACGCACTTGTTTATTACCCACTCAAAAACGATGAAGGCATTTAGATGCGGTTTTGCATTTACATTGCCGGCAGTCAATAAGTAATTTACCGTAGTGTGGATTTTCGTGAATTCATAAAAAGTTAAAACATGTTTCACAATCGCCACATTAAAACGGCGCGCGCCGCGGCGTTTAGATGAACTATGAACACCATCAGATTCTAGAATCTCCCAAAATTATTGGCTCACTCACTCACTTGAACACATGAACTTAACATAGTACCAGCTCATTAGGTACCTACCTACCTATAAGGTAGGTATATAAGACTTGGCTTAATTATTAGGATTTAAAACGACACTTATAATTCCAGCAAGCAAACCTCTTCTTTCTCATGTACCTAGTTAGGTAGGGGCACAGAATAAGTACTAGTACTTGATAGGGGTAGGTCGGGACCTACTAATTCATATAATAGCACTTATTATTACACTGTAGGTATTATTTGTAGGATATCTAAACGTGGAAAATTTAGGGAAAAGGGTGACCTGGACATCAAATCACTAAAACCATTATTTATTCTGTGCTAAAACTAAAACTTAGACTAAGTACGTTCGTAAGTAAGAACACTTAGTTTCCTAATTAAATGTTATACAA
This sequence comes from Pyrausta nigrata, assembly GCA_949316185.1. Classification (NCBI taxonomy): domain Eukaryota; kingdom Metazoa; phylum Arthropoda; class Insecta; order Lepidoptera; family Crambidae; genus Pyrausta; species Pyrausta nigrata. The sequence continues at coordinate 4,285,022 of OX438951.1, forward strand.
ATCGTACAGTGTGTAGGTAACTAGGTACCCCAAGTAGCAAACAAATGTCTAAAAAAGGTATTGTAGATATCTTGAAGACAAAAAGACAAATTCCAGGTGTTGCCTTGGCTAATACTGTTACGTCCCTCAAGATATCTAGTAGATATCCCCCAAGGATCAGTTAAGTAAAAGTGGGCACAGTATTTAGGACAAAGTAAAGAAAAGTTAATACTACTGTTAATACAGACTTTAGCCCTAGTTAAGACTATGGTATTGTAAAGCTCTACCACATGGATTTGAAGATATCTACAATTCTTAGTTAAGTATATCAACAATTAATATCACAAATTCGATCTTAACTTAATGAAGTCAAATTTAATTCTTTTGTTAATTTATATAATTTTACTTTAGAAAATATGAAGGAACTTTATGTGAATACTAAAACTCTTTTGAGGTTTATGAAAATGGCGATCAAACAACATCGTTTTTTATTTGAAAATACTGTTTTATGTCTTTGTATGCATTGGTAACTTAAAACGCATGACGGTTTTTCGTGTAAAATTGATGGAAAGTGCTATAGAACTGACGGGCCCTTACAAAACCAAAAAAGAAACAGAAAACTTTCGGATTCAGTATTGGAAATGAAAATTTCGTTGACGTATATTATAATATACGTCAACGAAATTTTATACGTTATATTACAACGTTATATTATAAATAAAAAGTAGTAGCCAGCCAGCGTCATTAACATTCTCCGTTAACGACGCTGGCTGGCTGGGCTGAGTTGAACATGTCGCAGTTGTATCAGTTGAATCACTTGATCCCACACTGTTTGCAGCTAACTTTCTATATTTTAGAACGCGCCGACGAAAACCACTAGATCTTTTTAATTTTTCAATTTCTTCCATTTTTCTTATTGGTTAAAACGTCCAGTTAAATCTAATAGTACTATAATCTTAATACTTTTAGCAAAGCAAGAATAAATCACTCTCCAGAAAAACAGTTTCTAGACTTTGGTGTTACAATTGTCTTAAATACAGACTTTGCCAGTGCTTTCGACAAAGTAAACCACGCTCTCCTTATGTCAAAGCTACAAGCGAAAGGTATTAACGGCAGCTTGCTTCACTGGTTTGGATCATACCTTACTATGAGACCCCAGTCGGTCGGCCATTGATGTTTTCGAGTCTAAGGTATATTTTGCATCGTCAGGAGTCCCTCAGGGTTCCCATTTGGGGCAAATACTCTTTCTTGTGTTTATCGATGACATCACTACGCATATAAGGCACTGTAGTTATAGTTTATTTGCGGACGACTTGAAAATCAACAGACCAGTTGATTGCAACCATGACATGAACCTCATGCAGGAAGATCTTAACAGTGTCCACAGGTGGTGCAAGTCTAATATCACGACTTTAAATGTCGATAAATGTTACCATATCAAATATACAAAAAAGAAAACCCCATTCCCATCTACCTATAGGATCGATAACGCAACATTAACTGAGGTAAATGAAATACGAGACCTAGGTATAATAATAGATCATCATTCGCTTGCCCTGTTCCCATTATATTTGGGGTCGGCGCAGTATGTTATGTTACGTAATAATAGATAAACAGCTTAAATGTAAAGAAATCTTCAAAGATGCTCGGTTTTCATCGAAGGATTACTACTGGTTTCCGATTTAATTCCACTCGTAAAATATTGTACAATGCTTTGGTCTGTAGCAATTTGGAGTACGCAAGTGTTGCATGGAACCCCGTGTATACCATCCACTCCCAGCGCCTTGAAATTATTCAGCGCGCGTTTACAAGGTATCTTGCGTTCATCTCAAAGGGCATATCATATAGATCGCCATATGACCAGCGTCTTACTTATTTCAAGATGAGCACCCTGCGTCACCGTCGAAAGTGCAAAGACGTTGTTTTCTTATATAAGCTTTTTAATGGGAAGATTAAATGCCCCCAACTGCTCGAACGTACAAAATTATCAGTGCCGGCCCGATTACCTCGTTATTCCATTAAAAAAACCTTCGCACTGCCTTCAACGAGGACCAACCTTGGACGTCACGCTCCTCTTGTCAGATGTTGCTCACACTACAATGATATTTGTAACAAAGGAGTCGATATTTTCCACGACTCCTTACCTAAATTTAAAAAAAGCCTAGCAGAGCTTACAAGCAATGAATAATAAATACTAGGGCTAGGTGATCTGGTTTATTTTGCTTTTACCTTTTTGTATTTTGATGTTCTAGTAGCTTACTATTTATTGTTGTTAGTTTCTTTTTAATCAGTGTTGTGTACACCTATAATAGGTATACATATAAGGACAGAAACCACAAAATTGTTGTATTATTAAGTATGTATATGTATACTGTTGGTGTACCTTTTGAATAAATAAATATAACTTAGAAATCTATTTTGACTATACAAGACTAAACAAATTCTTCAATTATTCTATTTTATTTTAAGTGAACCTTTAAATATTCTGAGTATAGTCAAAAAGGTACGGAGTAAGTATACTTAATTCAAATTGGTTTTAGGAAAACTTAACTTTTGGATATTCTTGAATTGCTTAAGTAGCGGTAGTCTGCAACTATTAGGTTTTAAAGAAAAAAATAACTTAATAAAACCCTTTTTGATTTAGTTAAATCAAACTTTAGATATACTATAGACAGGTAAGATTTAACCACTATTCTTGATTGCTACTTGGGACCTAGGTAAGTACTTGTATACTGTAGTGGCATATGTAGGTAGGTGGTATATGAAATTTAATCATATTCAGTCGAGTAGGTACCACCTCTAACTTACAATATTGACCACCAGTACTTAGGTACAATACAATACGATTACTCTACCTAGCCTACTTAATGGTGTCACTATGTTTTTGTAATAGTACCTAAATCTACTTTGGTTTTGTTGACGACTCTGATTTCGGCACTGTTGCAAATGTGATAAGTGGCCTTAAAAGTTTCACATCAAATTTTCTGTGTAACACAGATCGCGTAAAAATTAATTTATTGTAAGCATATTAATTTTCCCTTTTTACCCGACTGCGGAAGGAGGGTTATGTTTTTCGAGAATATGTATGATTGTTTGGCACGCCCTACAGCCCAAACGGCTGGACAGTTTTTGACATATAAGGTGTCGTTGAAATTGTCAAAATTGTGAGAGTGACATAGGCTATATAAATTTTAAAAATGGCGCCCGCAAATGGAAATAAAGGGGGAAGGGGGGATTAATTTTTTCTTTAGCATAGCAATATGGGTATCAAATAAAAGCCAGTAAAGATACCATTTCAAAAATATAATATTTTTTGCAGTCTGGTGTTTTGTTTTGAATAATAAAACTAAAAATAATAAAATAAAAACGGGTTAAATTGGTACCCATATTAAAAATTGTAGCAGTCGGGACCCATTCTAGAAATGGAGGCTTAGTGAATTTAGAGCACATACCTACCTCTATACGTACCACATTGCAGATTACTCCAATCTACTGACGAGACGGTTGACTTTCTAACATGGGTCCCGACTGCTACAATTTTTAATATGGGTACCAATTTAACCCGGGTATGACCTCTTTCTTGTTTTAGGGTTTTTTTATTTCCAATTACACAGAAACGCAGTCGGGTTTTTTAGTTTTTTAAATTACCGTTTTTATTAGGTCGTGCATAGTTAGGTAAGTTACTACGTTGAATTCTTTATTATTATCTACCAGATTTGTATAATAGTCATGTTGCTGGGATAGTGTTTTATATTTATTATTATACCTACCTAAACAATAATAAACACTAGGTCTGTACTAAATCAGAACACAACGTCACATAATACAACCTAAATAACATTGTGAGGTAAGGACAGAACATCAAACTACACTGGCAGCTTATGCAGTTGTAATTGAGAAGATTTTGCAACAAAGATGTGCAGTATGATATGATGTGCTAACTGTAACTATTCTCTACTATAAAATTCGCACTTGTATAAACCTGAAAGGGAGTCAGCAGTGCATCTCATTTTGCAACGATATCGACATCTATGATCAGATACAGTGGCTTTCACGTCGGGGCCCCTAGACAAGATGCATGCATTCTATTCTTAAGTAAAGTTAGCTATCGCTAACAGAATGTATGGAAATGACTTAGACCATCGAAACATCACGTGGCTTTTGCATACATATTTTGACATTTTGTAGCCGATAGCGAAGTTCGCTGTAGATCAGATTGCATCTTGTCTATAGTGACTATGGTCCGTAGCTAACTACTGTACGTAAAGGATCGTTCTCATCATAGCATAGGATGTTTACTGGATACGTACCAACCTTTTGTATTATCTTTACCATTGCCTTCTCATCATCCTAGCGTTATACCGGTTGTGCACTCGCACGCGGTGAGGGCCCAGGGTCCGCTTTGGACCATGATCCAGAATGTGGCAGATCAGGTAATTACAGTGGAGCGACTGCCATTGATCTGACCTCCGTAATCCTGTTAAAGGGGAACCTGACCAGTTTTGGATCATGGTTACACATTTAGTTGCCTGAATGTGCAGGTTTTCTCACGATGTTTTCCTTCACCGTTAGAGCGCGTCGGTTAGTCAAACAACTAATGTACATAACTCAGAAAAAGACATTAGTACATAGCGGCACGTGGAATCGAACCCGGCTCCACCCGCATGAGAGGTTGTTTCTGAGTTCTTAACGGCGGTTTATCATTAGATAAATGATTACATTTAGCATGTCTATTGAAAGAATAATCATTATTAATCATCATAAAACAGTGTGAAACTTCTTTGGTGCGACGTTTGGCCACATTCATTGTTTCCAAAGAATGTAGCACGTTACCAATAAAGGATTTTCCCATTCCTGAACTACGATGTTATTACATGTAGATGTAGGTACCTACTGTTGTTATTATTATTATTATTACGAGCCTGTTGTGTCCCACTGCAGGGCAAAGGCCTCCCTACTCTTTCTCCACTCTCCACGATTTTGGGCTATTGCCTCCCAGTCTTCTCGAAATGAGTCCAGCTCGTCACGCCACCGCCTTCTGGGTCTACCGCGTGGTCGTTTTCCATCTAAAGGGACCCACTTGTTGCATATCTTGGCCCAGAGGTCGTTTGACATGAGGCAGACATGTCCGGCCCAGTTCCACTTTAACTGAGCAGCTTTCGTGGAGATATCAGTAATGAGAGTTTGCTACTACCTACTGTTGCGCATGATTAATCTTTTCTATCCTTAAATCATAATATAAGATGACTTTATCTCTTTGCTTAGCATAACCTGGTTAAAAATGCTCTTTATCGAGATAGGTATTTTTTCGTTTATTATTATAAGGTAGTAAGTATATTATGCTAACAACTGTGTTCTTGAAAAGTTAAAATGTGTGCACATACTTTTATCTTGTCACTAATCATCTAACGTGACTTTAGAAATGAGAGCTAGGAATTTCATCTCCGCATGACTTTTAAACTGTGTCAAGGCTTACATTCACCATGATTTTTAAGAGTTTCTGCAAGATACATAAATAGATAAGTCTTTATTGCATAGGCACAACACCACACACAGTAGACAATTTATAAAAAAGTGAGAAGAATCGTACAATTTAGGCGGTCCTATTCCTAAAAGCAGTTTCTTCCATACAACTTTCGGGTAGAAAAAGTTAAAAATAAACGTACATATTGATAATTATTTAGCAACTATTATATATATATTAATTTGCCTGCTGGCACAATAGTATTATTCCTTATTCTCTGGTTTAGGTTCCAATTTTGCATAATTTCGTAAGTCTACCGGTACAAAATGTCAAAGTCCTTACTATTGGCAGGCAACCCTGAGCTACTTGTTCCCACAATTTTATTCCTAAAATAAACAATTTTCCATTTTATTTACAGCACAGTCATCACCTCAGCTTCCTGCACCCTGCATCCTTTCCTATCCTTGCATGAAACCGAAAACGAATGTGTTGAATTGGCTGGAGTTGTCAAGATCATCCACCTGAAGCTCTTTTTAAGGATTAAATACTTATTGATTTGACTTGAATAGTTGATTAATTAAATACGAAGCACTTTACAACGGTATTCACTTTTCGCCTCGATTTATTTTGTGAAAAAGCAGGCCTGCTGAATAAATTGCATAATAATATATAGTATCATGACTATCTAGTCCATGATAATGCATGTATTACATGTAGTATAAATGGTGTAATCGTCAGGTGTGTAGTTGATTATTTCCGTAACTTTACAGATTATCAACTCCCATACATTAAGAAAGAGATTAAGTAGAAAGGTTTTAAAAAATCAGGTAGTCACATGTGTAGATTGATTTATTTTACAACTTTAAATGAATACATACACATGAAACTTTTGGATAGGTATTTCTCGTTTTATTATACTATAAAGGATCTTGACCAAAACTCTATAGAAATTTGGCCCACTTTGCGTCAGCATGCGTCTTTACAAAATGTTCAAATAAAATATATAAATATTTTAAAAGAATGCAAACAAAAATATTTTTTTTAAATAATCAGGGGTTTGCGAGGAATTCAATGGCAGATAAGGCATTTTGAGGTTATGTTTTGTGATTGCAGAATTTAATGTGATTAATTTAAGATTTTTTTGACTAAGCGGTACTTTTAAACCCCGTTTCGTGAGATTATTTCAAAAATACCAGTGCAATTTTAACTATATATATTTTAATATATTATAATTAAACTGCAAAGACGCAATCTGGGCCTGGCTTTGGTCAATATCCTTTATTGATGACATTTCACTCATCAGGTAACGTACCTACTTTTAATATCAGTTGAAAGTTTTTAACCTGCCAAAGTTTCAGTTTTTACCATGTGCACACTTACTAACAATTACTCTCGGTATAGTATTAGCACAAGATTTTCTGTTCTGTAGTTCTGCTCTGTTTTCTGTACTGTTCTGTCTGATTTTAATACAGTCACGTGACCAAAGCTTTTGAAATTCCATGAACAAGATTATCAATGCAGTGATTCCAGGAATCGCAAAAAGCATCAATACAATCACACAAGCATTATATAACAAGAGCCACAAAATAATTATTTGTACGATTTCAAGATGAGAGCATTAAATATATCTTACCAACGTAAACCGGCACGTGTGTTATTTGTCTAATGGGATGAAATTGCCCTTATAAATTTCGCGTAGGGCTCAGCACTACATGAATAATTTTACCCCACAACGCATTTTGATTACTCATCGTTCTAAACTGGAGAGATGTTTTGTTATTTTAAATTTATTGGGTTATTACAAAATTTTGAATAAACAAGCAGATTTTTTGACAAATGCTGGCCTACTATAGAAGTGACCTACTAGAGAAGTACGTTCAAAATCTCTTACACTGATTATTTAAGCAAGACTATTTATTTTTAAAGACAAATTAAAAACCATACTATAGTGCACACCCATAGGTATCGCGATCGAGTCTTACATTAGTCAGGTGGTCTTACTAATTTAAGTATAATCACTTATTTCAGACAACATGATTTATAATGTGTTATATAAAACTGAATAATACCTATGCCAGTAGGTATTATCGTTGTAGCTGACTTAGCTGCTACTGCTAGCTACACCGTGCTGATGAGTCTATTTTTAGGGTTTCGTAGTTCGACAAGGAACCCTTATAAGATCGTTCAGTCCGTCCGTCCTAGTCCGTCACAGCAGCAATATCTTCTACGTTTATGGACTGATTTGCATGTAACTTGGTTCGAGGATACTTCACATATAGATCTCATTTTTAAAAATACAAAAAATTAAAAAAAAACTTTTTAAGGGTACCTCCCCATACATGTAAAGGGGGAGTGAATTATTTTTTGAGTGAACCCCTTTGTGTGGGGTATCGTTGAAAATGACTATAAAAATAAGGTAGGCTTTCCATGCAACACTTTTTTATCAGATTTACCATTTGAGATTTTTTCAGAGATATAGCCCGCCAAAGTCGTTTACACGTCTTCCACCCTGTAATGTCTAAAGTCTTGGACCTATAAACTTCAAATTACTTACGTAAAGAAACAGGCGCGGAAACTCTTATTTAAAATTATTTCGGGTATCCTGTGATGAATACTTTTGAAATTATAAATAGAATAAAAATATATACTTTTTCCAAAAGAACAGTATAAACTTAAAAAGATGTTTTTGCCTATACTGTCTAATGTTTTAAGTTAATGGTACGGAACCCTTCGTGCTCGAGTCCGACTCGCACTTGGCCGGTTTTAATTTATTTTTTTGGTAACATAACAGACATTGATCATAAAATTCATAACTGTGTTAAGTGTTGACACGTATTAATTTACACCGAGCTGCTACCGCTCAATGCATTAAACTTATATAACGCAATCACTTTTTTCTCATGTTATGATTCGAAGCCTAATCATACACTTGCTCGGACAAATATCGCAGAAGCACTACAGAAGCGAGGCAGCCGCAACAGCAGCGCCCGACGCATTGTTGTAATGGATACGTTGGGAAAGTTCCCTTAGTTTTTTTTTCAGCTTTACAACATTGAAGGTTAGCATAGACAACAAAGAATAACTCGTACTTACAATAACTGTGAAGTAAATAAGCGCCTTCTTCGTGGCTACAAGCAACAATTTTATTAGTGAAATTTAAATTGATATGATAAGGCGCCGTTAATTGCGTATGTTTTTACGAAGAGGTAAGTAGTTCCTAGATTTACTCTGAAAGACGTGGGCCCGTAGACAAGATGAAATCTATTATACGGTTAAACTTAAGCTAACGGTTCAACTTATTACATTTAGGTACCTCTTACGTTTCTTTCACCATGTGTATCACATGACAAACGCCGTGGGGCGGCTTTATGGCCCAGTCGACTCAATCGTACATCCACCTAAGGCCTGAACAAATGTATGGAACTGACATAAGCCATTGAAATATCACGTGACTTTGTATACATATTTTGACATTTCGTTTGCGATAGCGAAGTTCGGTATGAAAAGATTGCGTCTTGTATTAGGGGACGTACTTTCTAAAATAGTCGTCTTTTAAAGAAATATATTTCGCTCACAAAAAACACCCAAAATCAAACCACGACCTACAGCTACAGAAGACGTTAGTCACTTGGCAATTTTTTGCCCGTACATTCCCAAAGAAGTGATGAAATCAACGCCGGGTTACTGGCGTAGCAAGCACTTACAAAAATTCGTCGAGTGACTAACATCCCTTGTTGGAAGAGCAATCGCCCGGATAGCGAGGAATCGGGGGTTCATTTCCCACAAGAACAAGAAGAAGACAGTCGACATCGTAATTAATAGGAGCCAATAGTTATAATAACAAAACTTCGTCGGCTGACTAACGTCGTCCGTAGCTCAGTTGGTAAGATCACTCGCCCGGATAGCGAAGGGATGTGGGCTTGAGTCCCACCGGATGACACAGTCGATATTTTTTTGTGAGTGAAATTTAATTCAATAGGTATAAGTCGTGTTTCTCTCACACGTTTAAAGGTACAAGTTCAGTGCGAACGCAAACTGCAACTGCAGGCATCATATAATGTTGATTGAGGAAATTATAGGTCATAGAGAGAGTTCTAATCTAAGTGCCATATTAGACTTTTGAATACCGTTCGCTCGAGCATATTTATAATAAAGGCATACGCAGGCCGCACTGTTGTAAGATTTATAGAAATCAGTAGTGTTAGCTGCGGCCAGCCATTGCAGTCGCCGACTTCTTTATAATTAATTATGAATATCAAATAGTGCGACCTCCAGTTGCAATCTTTACCTTTGTTGAATGCTTGCTCGAGCGAGTGGGCTTACCTACGTAGTCAAAAATGTGACACAGGTGCTGTCGTACTCAGAAGAGACACAAAGTTAATAGTTTGTTAAGTTTCATGTAGTCCTTTCTTATTTTATTGACAAAGTGACTCACACAGCTACCTGGTTTGTCGTCCGGCAGTTGCAGTGCGGCGCGGCACGGAGCGGTTTGAGCGCGGGCCCGCGTTTAAATTTGGTGTGACACGCTTCAAAGAGTTTTTTGTATTACAACTTGCGCGGGCCCGCATTCAAACAGCGCTGCTACTGCCCCGCGCTTGGTCTGCCGAAGCCTTAATGGGTTTTCAATTCAGATCATAGGCGCTAGTCTGGAATAGCGCAATGCCTATGATCTGGACTGGCGCACGTGGACCTTCCGGATTAGCTAATACAGACTAGCGCAATTGGGCTTTCATTTCAGATAAAAGGATAACAAGCGCAAGTGGGCCTAAGTGAAGTAGTTACATGAAAACTATGACTTATCTATCATTTCATCAATCAACATCATGTATATGACGCGCGAAGTGAGGGCGTGTCTTATTGCGTAAGCATCGAATTTCGGAAATTGCAACTCAACTTTTTCTGTTTTATATTAGGTACTAGCTAGACGGTTCACGCTATAATATTTTTATTAATGACCACGCTATTTATGTGTTTTCGTGATCTTAGGAGTTACGTGTCTAGTCTTAACATTAAAAATGCCATGAACCATTGAATATCAATAAAGTCATCATTATTTCAACAAGCCAACTGGCAAATAATAACTGGCTTACGTAGAGTCGCGTTTATTTTATGGGGAAATAGATTTGATAAATTATGTACTTAATGGGAATTAATAATTATAAAATGTTTGTGGTTCTGGTCTATCTACTTCAGGTATGGGCAGCTATTTATTTTAGAAGCGCTTTTTTTTCTTCTATTCGTGCAAAAGTTCTTGGCTGCCAGGTTCAAATTTCAAATGTGTTCTCTTTGGTGCAGGACGGGCTAGTGTGATCATGCCTACGAACTCTTATTCGAAATTCAAATCACTTTACCTTTTATGGGGCGTAATGAAATTTCATACAACATTACGTCCCATGGGATGCAATGACTCACTTTGAGTCAGGTTTGCATGACGTGAATTGAACATTGCCATGTAGGGTTAAAAAATACTTGCATATTTGTCACACACGTAAATATAATACTTACTACAATTCTATTGTCAAAAACTACAAATGATATCGAAACTAGAGAGAAATTAACACGGAATAAGGCCGCCGATATCGGTTCATTTACATTCATCAAAGTCAAACCACGATCGCGATTGTCGGGCCAGTCAATTACTCCAATAAATATTCAGTGCCGATAGATTACACCAAACTACTTAGGTGTAGCAAGTGTAATTCATTAATTAACTTTATTTTAAAGTTCTTTTAGCTTACCTTTTTACCAATTTTGTGTTTTATTAATTAAATATTTTGTTTAATTGTTAAGGTTTATCGCTATGTCAATTCAATTTCTTAAAAAACAGGCCAAGTGCGAGTCGGACTTACGCACGACGGGTTTTGTAAGTACTGATATCTATTCAACATTAGACTATGCATATTATAAACTTTGTAAGTTAAAAAATCACGTGTATGTCACTTTGTATGGGCGCCCTTATTTTTATTTTAAGTTAACTATTTATTTTTAAAGCGAATATACTACTTAATATTCTGTGAATATTTTAAGCGTCAACCTGTTGCCGTTATTAATATCGAGTAATAATTTTCATATAAACACGTTTGTTGTATTCCCTTAAATATGTATTTGTTGTTAAAGCGGCAAAAGAAATATATCATCTGTGAAAATTTCAACTGAGGTAAGGCCTGGTGACAGACGACAGACAGACGGACAGCGAAGTCTTAGTAATAGGGTCCCGTTTTTACCCTTGGGTAGGGAACTCTAAAATCAAATTTTACTACGTCACTTGGCACTCGGTGATCTAAATAGCGTTGATGTAATTTAGAGGACTTGGTAGCGTTAAAATTGTCATTCCATTTTGATTAATTGTTGTTGTTTCATCACACCAACCTATTGATTGAGGTCATAACTCCGGTTAATTGTGCTACATTGGAGACGGCTCCATTCAGAATTACCCCGTGTTTGATAAGCAATGCATCGCGCGGGGAATAATGTTGCGCGTGTTATGGCGCGCACGCAGCGCAGGTTTTATGTTTATTACGATATAAGGCATTTTACACACTACCACAGAATAAGTACTAGTACTACGTACAGAAGTTTGACTTTGCTATGAAATTCAAAGAAATTTCGACGAGAAATAACGACGAGTTACACAGGCCTGACACCTGACACCACGTCGTTTTGGAAACCCAAAAATCATTGATTTGATTGATTTAATTTAGGACAGAAAAATGTCGCTTATGAACGTCAATAATAGTTCGCCCATATTATAAGGCCAGGGCCCGCAGACAAGATGCACTCTACTAAAGCGAAGTTTGCTATCGCTAACAAAATGTATAAAACTAACATAAGCCATCGAAACATCACGTGACTTTTGCATACATATTTTGGCATTTCGCTGGCTATAGCGAAGTTTGCTGTAGAAATATTGCATCTTGTCTAAGGGCCTTGAACATGTTTCCTTATTTTTAATGTTTTTGCAGCGGTATGCTAAAACAAAGTACCAGATTTCAAAAGTTATGCAATCGCCATGCAAACGATTGAAGTTAGTAAAAAAAATATCATTTCCATGTAAAAGTTGGTCCAGTCTGACTAAATTCGAATTGTGTTGATAATTTCGATTTATTACGTTGTTTCAAACATATGGTTTTATCTTCAGGTGAAGAAAGTGACCAAAATACAATTTCTGAACATTATTAACCTTGGTATTTTCAACAGGGCGTCCAAAGTGGTCTGAAAAGAGTGGTGGGGTTGGCGATGCTGTCATTATCTATACCAGTCGAGGACAAGAACAAAGTCAGTAGCTCGAGTTGAGCATGGTCATCATCATCATCATGTTCATCAAAATGATCATGGAAATGATTATAGTCTGACACGTTCGTGCGCAACCCTCCTGCGGTCGCTGGTTGTCAGCGGGGTTTGCAGGAAATGGTATTTCCTATGATAGTAGCGTGTAATTGGCGTTTCTTCGCCCCCCGCACGTCTTGCGCCAGGAGTCGCGCACGAACTAATGTCGGACTATAATTTGCATCCACTCCCCTATCGCTGTCACTTGTAAAGTCTGTCTGATTGTAACCTGATTGTACAGTGGTCAGTAATACATACTCATATTTAATCTCAAATAACCCCATATTGTTACTGCATAAGATCCCGCAGTGATGTATGTTGTCCGAACTTACAGCACCAGCAAATCAGTCTAAACATATTTGTTGCAAACTGACTCTATTGCAACTGCGTAAGTTGTGATTTAGCTTGTTGTGTGGTCGTCTGTACACTGATTCTCCTACAGATACCGGATTCCAAATGTAGATAGATTTTCCCCTGAATACATGTGTCACTTCAGTACACAATGGCAGTGTTAAAAAAGCTTATTTTGTAGGACTTGTGACTCATTGATGTGACATCTACTTTTCCATCCAGTTACATTTATTTGAATTCTACATTGAATATTAAAAATATTCAATGGAGTATTTCCCAAATTAATGTTAGGAACGATCGTAGTACTGATCCAATTATTAGGTATTTGTTTTTTTCGAAAACGACTTTGTGGCTCCTAAATCCAGTTAAAACATCGTTTACTGGTTTAGGCAAAATGTAATTTGTTGATCTATTGGATAAGCATTTTTACTCCATCATCACATCACGCACGAACTCCATTTTCACTGCCATCATCATCATTAACGTTATCATTGCCATCATAATGGTTTGCAGTGCTCGTTTTCCTGACATCTGACTGTACAGATTGTTGTCTTTGGGTTGAATTGGACAAGCATGAAATCCCAACTCTCCAAACCTATTTTTAGGAAGCAGACCCTAAGTTTGTGCTTCTAGTTTCTAAAATTAGGAGTCAAGGTAACAATGTGCTCGATTCTAATTCTACGATTACATATAATTTCAGTCTATATTTGTTTCTTATGTTTACGCGAATAGTCGAACTCGTCAAAACACAATTTTACGGACTACTTTGCGATTTATTTACATTTTATTAAAAACTTGGCGTTTCGAACATTTTACATACAGCGTTCATGGCACTTTAAAGTCTCCCTGTGACCATGAACGCTGTAAAGTGTTGCAAGTAAAATTGTGTTTTAATAAGTTCAGTCTCTCTTTCTCTGCCAAACAAGCGAAAAGAGAGAGACTATGTTAATTTGGAAACGTCAAGACTAAAATATAGCAGTCAGTTGCTAAGAAAATTACAGAATCCATAGACAATTTAGTAGCCCACGTCATGCGATGACGACTTAGCATGGAGTTCACCAACACATGTTTAATTTTTAATCAGCCGATTTAGCATTATTTGTATTATTTGACATATTCTGTCAAATTAACCGTCTTTCGTCGTTTACCGACTGTTTAAGGATTGGTGACATGACTTAATGATCTTAACATGACATGTATGTATTGGTGAACTCGACCCTAAGACTGAGGACTGCGTTCCGTTTTACCGAATTTTGGAATGTTTGTTCTGTAACCTTTGATTGAACATGGTTTGTATTGTTTCCAGCGATTCCATTTACCTCTTGTATGTACTAGAGCCCCATAATATCTGCATGTACTGAATATTTAATATAATTATAATTAATGATGTATAGTTTTAATCTTTGTCAAGTGAACGTTGTACCTACTCGATCAACTGTCAGTACAGCGGCAGCATGTCAGGTCACCCATGGGTACTACGAAAACGGCTTTTATTACGTAGGGAATAGAGGCGGTTTCAAGCTCAAAGCTGGTAGTCTGACGTGCGGTCGTGTGTACTGGGGCTGTCTTTCTAAACTATAGGTAAGTACTATGTGCTCATTATAATTTGTGTGATATTTTCATTTTATCTTGAAACTCCACTTAGTAGACGTTTTCTTACTAAATTGACAAGCCAATAAAGTACTAAGGCAACTATTTGTACACGTATTGAACCGACACCTAATTTACTTACCTGAAAAGTGTTTCTTAGCATCACAATGCTATGCAAAATCGTCTATACGCGCGACTGATTTCAAATCAAAATTAGTATATGGATGCCATGTTGCCATCAGAACGATAATTCATGAAGTACCTGTATTATTGCACAAATGTGCCTAATAAATATAAAAGCCTAACCTCAAGTTGTCAGTGAGCAAAAAAAATATGAATAATGCTTGAGGTTCCGTCGTGAAAACTTTAATATGTACATACTTAAGTTCCCTGCGACGTCGCCCGCGCAATAATTCGGATTTCCCATACAAACACGGTTCATCGGTTCAGATGTTTAGGTGTAAGAACTCAACAGCAAGACAGAATTCACTATCAAAACTAACGCTTAAAATACAAGTGGTTCTATTCGCTGAAAAGGTGTTCCATAGTTTTTCAATGTTAATATGGTCAGCCTTTGTTTAAGAATTTAGTACATTTATTTATGAGTAAACACATTGTGTAAATGGAATCGTCAACAACCGTGTCATAGAATACATTAGTACTTTGTTTATCAAGGCCGCGCGCCAGGAAATTCCTAGAAATATGTATAAATTTTGGACGACCAATTCATGACATTATGTTATTACGTCATGTACATAGTTTTATAGTACTCTTTTTATAACAAAAACTGCTCGGTGATTCTTAGGCTTTCAGCTTTTGGTAACTTATTGAGTGCTTTATGAAAATGTCAGTTCATTAGGTCACAAAATGGCGCAAATTTAGAAATTGTTACCGCTCTTATGCTACGTTCGGCGCACCTTTCATACTAAAAAAACACATCTCTAACATGTGAAAAATGGCACTGAAACGTCAACCTTATTGGAAGCATAAAACGTTGAATTTAGTAAGTTTTCAAGGTTAGCTAAACTTCGCGCTATCAGTGAATTTGGAGTGCACCACCGTTTTATTTTAGATTCAAATGAGAAGATCGTGATTTATTCAGGAAACGATATGTCTAAATCAACTGAATGCAAACACTTTTTAGCAGACTGTGCTATTTTAGTATATTTATTTGCACCACATACTATACACCTAGATATTTTTTTAAATTTCCATGTTTTACTGACTAGGCATTTAGGCCATGTCAGGCGTTGGTACGCTTTGGAGATGAGTATTGGTTGGATAATTAATCCTAGTAAACGTGCGATTTGATTCTTATGGCAGTGGCCACAGTGCTGCACCACTGCCTTACTGTGGAGGGTTATTTATTAGACTACGCCGACTACGCGATATTCAGACAGTCTTACTACGACTCAGCTGACTCGGCGTAGTGAAATAAGAGTTTGCCTGTAAGTCTGTCTACTCTCCACTAGTACAAAGAGCGAGATGAGGCTAAGACTGTCTGAATATCGCGTAATCCTTTGACTTTGAATAACCCTTTGACTCTGCCCTGAGGCGGTTTGATGGTAGCCTAGTTGTATCTAAGCCACAGAATAAATAATATTACAAGTACTCGTAACAAGGCTAATCTTAATTAAACCGTGCGTTAGGCAGTGCTTGATCCTAATTTTTGTTTAATGACACTGTTATGTGGAAGCAAAGCGTGACGATAGAATTCTATACCATTGCTACAGAACAGGATGAAATTCATTTGGAATAGGGACTCTTTTATTTATTTAATTACCATTGCGCCTTAAAATCCATACGTGTTTTATTTCTGAAAAGGTGTTTCAAACCTTTGGAAATTGACCCCTCACAAACTGTGTACACATTCCTTTTTCGTCGTTTCGTAAAAAGGAGTCATTTTATTCTCCTCTTTTGATACATCGATAACCCAGTCAGACCCTAACGTATTTATCTACTCATAAGTAGATTTTTTTAAGCATCAGTTCAGATACAAAATAAATTTATTGAATACTAGCGACGGACCGGACCGATCTGGCTCCTGCTTGGCACGGGTGCAATTCAATAAATGTAAACTTTTTTGGGTATACGTTTTGTATTTTATTCTCCTCTTTTGATACATCGATAACCCAGTCAGACCCTAACGTATTTATCTACTCATAAGTAGATTTTTTTAAGCATCAGTTCAGATACAAAATAAATTTATTGAATACTAGCGACGGACCGGACCGATCTGGCTCCTGCTTGGCACGGGTGCAATTCAATAAATGTAAACTTTTTTGGGTATACGTTTTTTTTTTCTTAAAGCTAATCTATACAATACAGTAAAGCTGAAGAGTTTGTTTGGTTGAACGCGCGAATCTCACACAACATCAAATTGTAATTACACTCCCCAGACCCCATATAGAAAAGGCTAAACATAATGTAATAGTTTGATTGATCTATGTACTTGTTCAGTTAATTTCCAGAGCACTAGAATATCTTTGTTGAAAATATCAATATTACTAATAAATCATAATGGGTTTATTTGTGCTCTTTCAAGTGGGCTGCTTAAGACTCTTAATATTGAAACAAATAATATTATAATTGGCTATTCGTGTTTATATTAAAAAAATAAGTCCTACCTACTCATAAACGCCGCGTCTAATTGCTAAAAAATAGAACTGTAATCTACTACTTCACCTTTAAAGTTTTTAACCCGTTTTCTCGGCAGGACTACTTAAATTCATATAGATACCCATTTTTCAACTGTATGACCAAAAGTTACTATCCTGCGACCTATTTATAATGTCATTCAATCTTTTAAAAACATAAAAGGAAACTGACTGACTGACATATCAGCGCACAGCAATCTACCCTGGTGGCACCATTATGGACAGGGTTAAGCGCAGAGTCAAACATGTGGGGCGGGGCTATAACTTCTTGATTATTGAGTCTCAGTTTTGTGATTTTTAAATGATATAGGATTTACGGATAAATACTGATTCACTGACTATAATAGTGCAAAGTTTACGAATAGTTTACAAGAAGGCATTGTTCATTGCAACGCAAAATGGCGTGAATACGATGCCGATGCGATAACAGCTTGATAGATATACCATATCGCTCATAATGGAATATGTTATTAAGATGACACGGGCCTAGGCAAACAAAATAACTCACCTGTTAAGAAAATTCCACCTCATTTCCGACTTGTAATTAGGTAACACGTACCTATCGTTTTAAATCTTCCTCTTGCCGGCTGAAGAATTACCTACATAATCTGGATTCGTTTTTACCCGACTGCGGAAGGAGGGTTATGTTTTTCGAGAGTATGTATGTATGTATGTAAGTATGTATGTATGTATAATTGTTTGGCACGCCCTACAGCCCAAACGGCTAGACAGATTTGACATATGAGGTGTCGTTGAATTTGTCAAAATTGTGAGAGTGACATAGGCTATATAAATTTTAAAAATGGCGCCCGCAAATCGAAGTTAAGGGGGGAGGGGGGAATGATTTTTTCCTTACCATAGCAATATGGGTATCAAATGAAAGCCAGTAAAAAGTCCATTTCAAAAATATAAAATTTTATGCAGTCGGGTGTTTGGATGTTTTGTTTTTTCGAAAATTATGTTTACTTGTTGATGATGATGATGTCCTCCTAGCCGATTTCGACTACGGCGGCCTATCTCAACAGAGATTAGCCTGATTAACTGCGCAGGACATATTATAGTGCACAAGTGTGTGCGCAATACACAGAGTACACTCTCTGTTCCTTCACTATTATAATTCGGTGAGACGGCAGTCCGACATGACCGTAGAGAGATCAGGCGCAGGACCATCGGCTTAACGTGCTTTCCGAGGCACAGGTGTTAACACCACCAACTTCCTGACTTCAGAGCTGTGTCTGAGTAACTTTAAGACAGAAAAGCCCAAACACTCTCGGCCCGACCCGGGATTCGAACCCGGGACCTCGTGGATAGTACCCAGCGTGCTGACCACTAGACCAACGAGGCAGTCATTCGTTTTTAAGAAAAGCTTGAATAGGCTTAATAGTCGGACATCAAGACCCAACCTCGGCCGCATCGTCACTTATCCTCAGATGAAATTGCAATCAATTGTTTGCCTTTTAATAAAAAAACCGGCCAAGTGCCAATCGGACTCGCACATGAAGGGTTCCGTACCATTATCTATAATACAAAAGTAGACTTATGACCTTTATTTAGTTTTAAATACGAAAAGAGCAATTTTATATACAACATATTTTTTATTTTAATTTAATTATTCATTTTTAGTAAATATACCTCTGCCTAACTTTTACGTTACAGTCTGGTGACAGACAGACAGACAACGGAGGCTTTGTAATAGGGTCCCGTTTTTACCATTTGGATACGGAACCTTATGAAAAGGTAAAAAAAATTGAAACTAATAAAGTCTACACAGCCATTACTGTCAGCACTCGGTAAGTACCCTATCTTGAAAAATAACAGAAAACAAAACCAATTGTGTGAGAACAATTACTGTGAATGACTTTTTCTTAGAGGGATGTTACACATTATATGGTCTGGAATGCATTTTTTTCGCCAGATACTGCGGATATCTAAAGAATTAATCGAAAATCCGAGGCCAGGAGGAGTCCTTTATCTAAAATCATCATTAATTCGGTAGGTTATGTAAAATAATATCCTTCCTACAACAACAACCTTCCTACCTATGTTAAATCCAAAAGCCTACGAAGAAAAAAATACGAACTATTCCTTATTTCTTAAACACCCATATTCAGACGAATGCTTTCCCAACTGAGCTACTGGGACGTTAGTCTCATGACGATTTTTTGTCAATGCTATGCCAGTGACGCATTTGATAACTAATAAGTTCACCAATTATTAAACAGCCTTCAACATTCATCAATTGGCGAGTAATTTGACAGAATTCCTACACAATATGTCAAATAATGTATTAAACATGTGTTGGTGAAGGCTTACGTAACTAACGCCTAGCTGTCAAAAACAGCCCTGCTTATGTAATTTTACTTTGTTCAACCAGTTTTTTTTTTCTCGACATTACAATGCACTGGCAACTGGGTTCGCTGTGCACATTAATTGTCTAGTTATTCCAGCCTTATCTTGAACAAGTTGACTGAACTTCGAGTATCTTGCATAAGACCGGTCATTTGCATTGCACCTGGACGCAGAGTTCTATTTTAGTAATAAAAGGCCGCCAAGATAGCTTTATTTTTAAAACATAAAATTATTTATTTATGTATGTCGCAGGGATATTATAAAATTCGTGATATTATAATTTTACTAGTGACATTATAATTACACAGATTTATTGCTAGTTTCAGTGCCATTATAATTTCACTAGACCGATACAGTGACATTGTAAGGCAGTAATATTTTAACAATAACACTGGTTTAAAAAAGCCGTTAGATTATCAAAGCGATCGCTGATTGGTCTATTTTCTTTACTAACTGAAATACAAGTATTGAACACTTCCAAATGCTCACGATCACTAATTATAGATATTGACTATATATAAGATATTGACTAGAATGATCAACTAAATACCTCATAAAACACCAAAAATATGTAATGAACTAATATTTGAAAAAGCACGCTCCAATGTTTATAATTGTGTATTGCGACTGATAAACTCAATTGACCAATCAGAACACGCGGGGCTCCCACTACAAACTCAACTCATAATAAACCTAGATTTATTATAATATCACTATTGCAGCCCAGTGAAATTACAATATCACTGAAAAGAGCCCGTTAAATTATACGAACCAGTGTAATTATAATTTCACTAGTGAAATTATAATACCACGTCTTTGACAAAATCCCAGCGACATATGCATAATCGTTTGAATCTGTGTTCTATGGCCTTACTGCAGTTACCTACTCAAGATTTCTAGAGAGCAAACTCAGATTTTAATAATAAAACCTCATTGCAAAACTGTAAATTACTCAAAAGCTTGAATGTCTCACGTATCGAGTGCCATTGTCTTCGTGAGTAGGGCCATAAAGTAAGCCAATGCCACGAGGCGGCTGTCACTGGCAGTAGCAAAACCAACTTATTTAATCACCAGATTTCAGTTATTTCACAAAATCGAATTTATTAACCAATATACAGGGTGTTCGGGATTCGACTAGCGATAATTTAAGGGCCTTTTATCAAATTGTAGATACATAATCCTAATGAATAATTTTTATTTGTCAAAAAAAATTAGGATTATGTCTTTAAAATTTGATAGATAAAAGGCCCTTAAATTATCGCTAATCGAAACCCGGACATCTGTATAATTAATTAATTAATCATATACGTACACGGGACACAACCAACGAAAAAAGAGTTTATTTTTATCAGCCTTGTCGCAACTATAAAAATATATATTTTAGAAGCGGTTGATTTTTAATTACCTACTTTACTCTTGATTTTTATTTTTCTTTTATCTTATACTTAATCTGCTTCCCTAAGTACATAACACGATGACAAGACTTGCATTTTGTTTTTAATATAATCAGAGCATGTAAGCCATGCATGCGCACTACTTGAAAGTACGTAAGTAATATCATCGTTGTTGATTACAGTTAATTGTGTTTATTGTCATTCCGTTCTTAGTTTTATTATTATTAAAATAAAATACCTACTTCACTTAAGCGCTCCGGTTTCCTTATTGTAATAACTTAAACTTGATTTATTTTGATTGCACGTCAGACTACCCCACTTTGACTCTATTCCCTACGTAATAAAAGCGGTTTTCGTAGTTCATATGGGTAATCTGACGTGCTATCGACTGTACATAACTTGTTACTTAGTAACTACATTGTCATAAATTATATAAATAGAAGTATATACAATATACACATATATCGATTATTTTTAAATAGGTAGGTACAAACAAAATATTTCGACAATAATTAAAATGATAGTATTAAGTAATTTTAAGTTTTTATAACATATTAATAATAATTACGAAGCGACCATTGATTACCTTATTATTACAGTTTATTATGAGTGTTATCTCTAATCCCTAATTCATAGATAAATTCTCAAGTATATTATTTAGTAATAAATAAATACTTGTATTTATTTATTACACATGTATTCATCTTTTAGCTTTCATTATTGATAAAAGTTTCGTGTTTGTTAGTATAAAGAAACTGGTTTGATTCTTATATTTTGTAAAGAAAAATAAAAATGACAAATGATCGGCATCGTTATCGCTATAAAAATACACGCTTTTGTTTACACGGACTAATCTAATCTAAATCGTTACATAATTATGATATCTTAACCTTTCTTCCTACTTAGTGGCTCCATTTTACTACCGTCGACATCAAATACGGTCGTTTGCATCAAGCCGAGGCAGTAACCGGATCTTTACTGCATTTTAAATCGCCCCGGTTATGGGCCCACCCGTTTCGTGGCCACACGTAGCAACAGCCTCGGCTTTCAGCATGAGAAACGTACCGTCTGACGCACAGAAAGACATACGATGCTTCTGTTCTACGAGGGTCAAACTGAAAGTTCTTAGAACTGGCCACTTATAAACAATATAATAAAAAAAATATTCTAAAATTTGAAAATAGAACTCTTTGCCAATATTACTGAGTATATATTTCATTCATTTGTCATTTGTTTTACGACTTGGCGGCAAATTGAAAATTGTCTGTGTCACGTCAAAATGAATTTAACACGAGAAAATTTTCGTGCAATGATTTTTTATGACTTTCGATGTCATTTAAGTCAACAAGAAAGTTATGATAGACTACGATTGGCCTTTCACGATGAAGCCCCATCTCGTGCGACTGTTTACAACTGGTTTAATGAGTTTAAACGTGGTCGCACTAATCTCACTGATGATGTACGTGAGGGACGGCCTTCTACGGCGACGACTGAAAATAACATCTGTGTTGTGCGGCGTATGATAGAGACTGACAAAAGAGTGACCTATCAGCAGATTCGGACAAGCTTAGGCATCGGTATGAGTCAAGTGCACAAAATCCTCCACGAACATTTAGCGGTCAGGAAGCTTTGCGCCCGGTGGATACCTCATAATTTGACTAAGGCTCAAAAACTCCATCGTGTGGATTGGTGCCGTAAAATGATTGAAAGATTTAACGGAGGTGACTCAAATGCTGTGTTCGACATACTAACAGGTGACGAAAGCTGGATTTACTGTTATGATCCTGAAACCAAAAGACAATCTGCTCAGTGGGTGTTTCCTTTCGAGGAGTTGCCAACTAAAGTGAAGAGAGATCGAAGTGCGGGAAAAAAAATGGTGGCCTCGTTCTTTGAAAGGATAGGTCATTTCGCAACAATTGTGTTAGAGGATCAAAAAACAGTTTCTGCAGAATGGTACACTACCAATTGTTTGCCACTTGTCTTGGAAAAAGTTCGAGAGAAACGACCTCGCAGTAGGATCCTCCTTCACCACGACAACGCCTCGTCGCACACCGCCAAGCGAACGATCGACTATTTGGCGACATCAAACGTTGAATTACTGGGTCACCCGCCGTATAGCCCCGACCTCGCGCCTTGTGATTTTTATTTATTTCCAAAAATTAAAGAAAAACTTAAAGGAAAGCGGTTTATGAATGCTGAAGAAGCGGTGGCTGCGTATCGCGATGCCATTGAAGAGACCCCTAAGGACGAGTGGGCAAAGTGCTTTTCCCAGTGGTTCCATCGCATGCAGTGGTGTATTGACGTCAATGGACAATATTTTGAAAAGATATAATAAAACTAATAACTGGCTAATGTAATCAGTTTTTGATTTTCTAAGAACTTTCAGTTTGACCCTCGTATAATATTTATAATTATTATGTTGCGGTGTCATTGTACTCGATCTGATGAAATGATACATGTGTTTCAGGTTATAGATAGTTTTTAGTTTTATTTGATTTTGCACGATGCAAGTAAAATTAGGATACAAACAAACAAGAAAAGATTTAATAAAGTCTTGTAAAAGAGTTGTAGAGGACGTGCGTTAATAATCCCCGATGGTAAACGATGGACAACGATGTTACAAAGTTTTTCATCATGCAACCTACACTACGATTCATTGATTAGATTATATAGGTATCTTATTCAAACAATAAAAAATGCGAGATTTCGACATTCTAATAATAATAGATAGATAGATACTCTATTGCACACCACACACAGTATCAATTTACATAAATGTTCATAGAGAATGGTACAATTTAGGCGGTCTTATTGCTGTCTTCCAGACAACCTTCGGGTATATACCTATAATAACTACCTACCAGGCGGTCCCATAATGACTTGACCTGATATATTTCTAAACATATTTAAACATTTTAAACTGCGGTATAGGAATCTTTCACTCTTAAGTAATCTGCTGTGAAACTTGTATCAACGTGCAATTGTTAGTTGAAATAGGACAGCCAATAAAATGGACGAGTAGAGAGTTCTTTGAAAATGTCGAAAATCGAGTACTGGAGTGTGATTCAATTCCTTTATAATGAAGGTCATTCCCTTGCTTTAATCAAACAACGTTTGGATCGCGTGGATGGCGAGTCTTCCCCTTTCTATAGCACAGTAAAAAACTGGGATAAGGAATTTCGTTTTGGACGATAGTCGGTTGAAGACGCTGGTCATGAAGGCCAACCGGTGGAGGTGCTTACTCCGGAAACAATCGCCAATATCGAGGAGGACGTGTTGAGTGATCGCCGATTAAAAATCAGGGAAATTGCAGCTAGACTCCGTCTTTCGAAGAGTACCGTTCATCGTGCAATTTACGACCATCTTCATATGAGTAAGGTGAGCGCAAATTGGGTGCCGAAACTTCTCTCAGCTGTTCAAAAAAAGGGAAGAGTGCGATGCGCTTCTGCATTTTTGGAACTGTGTGGCGAAAACCCTAAACAAACGATTCATCGGATGGTTACTGGTGATGAAACGATGGTGCTTCATTATGATCCTAAGAGTAGACGCGAGACCATGGAGTGGCGTTATAAGGGAGAAAAGCCGCCGAGAAAAGCAAGAGTGCAACAGTCCACCAAAAAATTGATGTGCACGGTTGTCTGGGATGCACAAGGTCTGCTGATGGTAGATTTCAAGGAACAAAATACTGTTTTAAATGGACAATATTATGCTACTCTTATGCATAAGTTGAGGGACATTATTAAAGAAAAGCGTAGAGGCAAACTGCATAAAGGTGTCCTTCTTTTGCACGATAATGCACCTGTGCACATTGCTGTTGTTGCGATGGCTGCAATTCGGGACTGTGGGTTCACAGAACTTGAACACCCACCTTATAGCCCGGACTTGGCCCCAAGCGACTACTTCCTATTTCCGAATTTGAAGAAAGATCTACGTGGAAGAAATTTTGCCAATAATAAAGAGTTGCAATCAGCTGTTTTAGGCCATTTTGAAGACAAAAATTCAGACTACTTTTTGAATGGTATTGAAATATTGATTCAGCGATCTAAAACGTGTATTGTAAATAAAGTAGACTATATTGAAAAGTAATGCGGGTTTTATTTTATTTCTACTTCCACAACCTAGTTAGGCCAATTTATTGTGAGACCTACCACGTAGGTAAGGTAAATGTTTGCAATAAAACTGAAAATATTTTAACCCAAAAGTTGAAAATAATGTGTCATCATAAAACTCAATAATGAAACATGGGTGTTAGTTATTATGATATACCCTGTCTATGTATAATGAATGATTCAAAAAATGGAAATTTAATGTTACAAAAATAACAATCGCTTATAACGTTCGTGGTATCATGAATTCATGAGATAGCGAAGATTCGTGTAGGTTGTCGCTAGGTTCTCTCACCGCACATCACCACACCACGTGATCAAACTCCGCAATAATACCTACATAAATGCGGTCGTACGTCACGACCGGCAACGAACGGTATGTGTGAGCGAGAGGGAACAACACACGCAAAATGGCGGCTGCTCATTCATAATCGCGGCTCCCTTCGTTCGTTCGCCGTTGCCGGCAATCGCGTCGGCATTCGGCACACATCGGGGGCATTCGGGTCTCATCTATTTAGTGACTTTATCGCCCGAGTGGCGTTCGCGTGTGTTCGTCTTCGCCTTCGTGATTCTGAATTCAAACATCGCCATATTCTGGTTGATTTGGTAATGAAAATAGTAAAATGGATTGGACCAACGACATGGTGCTCGAATTCATTCACAACTACGAATCTGAACCTGTGCTATGGGACCTTAAAAACCCAAGACGTAAAAGCAGGCACGACGTTCACGATGCGTGGGTACGCATTCAACGGAACCTTACTTGGGATTGTCAAATTGAAGACTTGAAGAGGAAAAAAGACAGTTTGATGGCGTACTACAGGACCCACTGGAAGAAAGATTCTAAGAGAACGAAGACTGAGCCGGGTACTGATAATGTTTATGCTTCGAGTTGGTTCGCTTTTGAAGCAATGAACAGTTTCTTGGGAAAAGTATATGACAAAGGTTTTGACAGAACTCGCACTGAGGTAGGTACATACATTTCTTTTTAGGGTTCCGTACCCAAAAAGTAAAAACGGGACCCTATTACTAAAACTCCACTGTCTGTCTGTCACCTGGCATTATATTTTAAACTTATTATTTATTTTTAAAGTAATATTAATAAATATGTAGACAACTTAATATTCTGTGTACTGTATACAACTTATATTTCAAGCGATGTATTTCGTTGTTGTTGGTATTTGTTTGTTATATTTCACCTGTTGCCGTTATTATTGTTGAGCAAAAAACACATTTGTTGTATGGCTTAAATATTTTTTTAAATGTTTTTAGTATTTGTGAAATTTTTGACTGTCTATCATAGTTCATGCGATACAGTCTGGGTGACAGACAGACGGATAATAGAGTCGTAGTGATAGGGTCGCGTTTTTACCCTTGGGTACGGAACCCCAAAAACGACAATTCATCATGTCATTACTACTTTGGGATGACCGCTGTGCAGGACATTATAAATATAGATAGATATCGAAAGGACATTACGCTAGTAATGAATAAAATTAAATCAATAACTTGTTAAAAATAAAACGAGAAATATCCAAAATGTTTACACTAAGTACCTAGGTACACTATTGATCGTGTATGGTATGGTAGTATGATTTATTGGCAGAGCAGTAAACCTTTGGTGGTGAAACGTATGTTTCCATGCCATCAAAAAGTAGAAGAAGAAGATAGGGGTATAAGTTTGAAATGGTAAGATAATCGATATATTCGTGTATCTACTTGATAATCGACAAGACTTATTAGACGACCGTCTTGGTGTAGTCGTTCGAACCCCGGACGTCGGACTTCTAACCCAGGCGGTTGCGGGTTCGAATCCCGCAAGGGGTGAGTGTTTGTGTGATGAGCACGAGCATTTGTACCTAAGTCATGGATGTTTATAAAATGTATACAAGTATGTCTATCCGTTATCCAAGTCACCATAGCACAAGCTCACGCTTAGTTTGGGGCTAGGTAATTGGTGTTTGTTAAAAAAAAACATCATTATAATATCTTACTTAATCATAGCACATAATTAGGATAACAACAATGAAAGAGTAATACTAGACCACTTATTCAATATTTGGAATAGGTTTGCTCTTGGCTCTAGGCTAAACCAGACATGGCGTAGACCACCGAGCATGACCTTTAGAGACGAAATATAATTAATTTAGTTTCAGAAAAATTCCGTCGCAATGCTATGGCACTGCACTGAAAAAAAGGATCAACCAAACTAGTTTTGTTAGTTGAAGTTTCGTTGTAGGGAAGTCAATTTTAGTTAAATATAAACAATCAATTCAGTAATCGGTACAAAACTAGTTTGTTACTGATAACCAGTAGTTCGCAAGTCACTAGATTACGGCCTACTAGTAGTTAAATTTTGGTTATTGTTAACCAATCATTTTTTCAGTGTGAATGCCTCCGTTTTTTCTTCAACACGTTTTGTCAAACAAATTCACTTAATTCTTTGTAGGTACATATTTTAAAATAAATGCTTTTTAAAAGATTGTTATTTATTTACGATCAAAACTGTAACAAAAACCTTTCTACTAATCTCGTACCATAAATATGTTTATGGGAGTGTTTAATGTAAAAACTTTGAATATCTCGTTTAATTTGTAACAAGTTCTTGATGCCATTTTCCTCATTCGGTAACGTACTTTCGATTTCAGTTTAGTTTTTAACAGCTTTAAAAGTAACAAAATAATCGCCTGTACACACTTAACGTTTACACCGTATACAGGGTGTGGCGTAAATAGTGGTCCAAAGCAAAGGTGTGGATACACTGTACACCGAAGCACCACATACCAGTATTTAAAAAAAATAATGTACAGGGTTTTAAAAAAAAAAAAAAAAATTTTTTTTAGAAATCGTTACCTTGCCTTACAAATTTGGTTATAATTTCCAAAAATGACGGTTTTTTTATCCATTTTTTTATTATTATTGCTGATCACTTGTACTTAGTACTCCATTCGTTTTTTTTTTTTACAAACTGAATTTAATAAAAAAAATTAAGTTTCTTTCAAAATTCAATACTCACTGCTAGCCAATCGTTTGACTTTCAATGCTTTTGGTGCAAAAAAATGTACCACACTGTCAGTGCCCATTGTTTAAAAAAAATGCCCATCTTTTGCAGATTCTAAAATGGTGCAACAATAAGTGTTACGACTTACAGGAAAAAAGTTATTGCTTTTCGAAACAAAAAGGAGCCCAATTCAGAAAAACAATTTATTTGAAGTTCAAGGGTTTACAAGGGTTGTAATTTTTTTCTGTGTGGTCCAAAGCAAAGGTGTGGATACACTGTACACTGAAGCACCACATACCAGTATTTAAAAAAAAATTATGTACAGGGTTTTAAAAAAAAAAAAAAAATTTAATTTTTTTAGAAATCGTTACCTTGCCTTACAAATTTGGTTATAATTTCCAAAAATGACGGTTTTTTTAATCCATTTTTTTTATTATTATTGCTGATCACTTGTATTCTCCATTCGTTTTTTTTTACAAACTGAATTTAATAAAAAAACCCTGAAAACCCTGAAAACCCTGTACATAATGTTTTTTTAAATACTGGTATGTGGTGCTTCAGTGTACAGTGTATCCACACCTTTGCTTTGGACCACACAGAAAAAAATTACAACCCTTGTAAACCCTTGAACTTCAAATAAATTGTTTTTCTGAATTGGGCTCCTTTTTGTTTCGAAAAGCAATAACTTTTTTCCTGTAAGTCGTAACACTTATTGTTGCACCATTTTAGAATCTGCAAAAGATGGGCATTTTTTTTAAACAATGGGCACTGACAGTGTGGTACATTTTTTTTGCACCAAAAGCATTGAAAGTCAAACGATTTGCTAGCAGTGAGTATTGAATTTTGAAAGAAACTTAATTTTTTTTATTAAATTCAGTTTGTAAAAAAAAAAACGAATGGAGTACTAAGTACAAGTGATCAGCAATAATAATAAAAAAAAATGGATAAAAAAAACCGTCATTTTTGGAAATTATAACCAAATTTGTAGGCAAGGTAACGATTTCTAAAAAAATTAAAAAAAAATTTTTTTTTGAAAACCCTGTACATATTTTTTTTTTAAATACTGGTATGTGGTGCATCAGTGTACAGTGTATCCACACCTTTGCTTTGGATCACACAGAAAAAAATTACAACCCTTGTAAACCCTTGAACTTCAAATAAATTGTTTTTCTGAATTGGGCTCCTTTTTGTTTCGAAAAGCAATAACTTTTTTCCTGTAAGTCGTAACACTTATTGTTGCACCATTTTAGAATCTGCAAAAGATGGGCATTTTTTTTAAATAATGGGCACTGACAGTGTGGTACATTTTTTTTGCACCAAAAGCATTGAAAGTCAAACGATTTGCTAGCAGTGAGTATTGAATTTTGAAAGAAACTTAATTTTTTTTATTAAATTCAGTTTGTAAAAAAAAAACGAATGGAGTACTAAGTACAAGTAATCAGCAATAATAATAAAAAAATGGATAAAAAAAACCGTCATTTTTGGAAATTATAACCAAATTTGTAAGGCAAGGTAACGATTTCTAAAAAAATTAAAAAAAATTTTTTTTTTTGAAAACCCTGTACATATTTTTTTTTAAATACTGGTATGTGGTGCTTCAGTGTACAGTGTATCCACACCTTTGCTTTGGACCACTATTTACGCCACACCCTGTATATGTATGTATTTTTGATAGTCAAGTCAGCGAATGCAGCAATGCAATGTGCGCCATTGACCTAAATATATCTTACAGGAAACCTCTTCAAGACACGAATCCACAGACAGTGAAGGTAGTGATTCCGAAAATAAAGTACGCGTTGCACCAGCCAAAAGAAAAACTGTTAAACTCAAGAAATCCGTCGAAGAATCGCCCATGACAACAAACGTAAACTCTGTAGATGACTCCAAGAACTATTGCGAAATGTACGGATTGCTGCTAGGACAGAAACTGATTACTTTGCCCGAAGAGGATAGACTGATATTGATGAATCAAATTGACAATTTGGTTTTTGAAACTACGCTACAAGCTACGAAGAAAAAGCGAGGCGAGTTTGATTGAAATCAATCGAAAGAGTAATGCTGATGTGATTATAAAGTTAGTTATTAAATAAATAAAACGTTGATTAGTTCCTAGGTTTTGATGAATATTCCTTGTAACATAGTATTGAAGGTCTAACCTTCTTAAAATTAGAAAGACGTTATTTCCTATTCGAAGGCAGTGCGACTTACCGCAGTACTGCCCTTCTTTTTGCTTTTAAATTGCAATAGTTATAGATTTCAGGGAAGCAATAATAGCTTCAAAATTACCAGAAAATGACAATTCATATGTAATTATAATAACATACATAAGATATTAATCGGGATAGCTTTCAGATTAGGCGGCAAGCCTCCTGGTCCAAATGTAAATAAAAAATCTTTAGAAGTGACAAAAACCCATTAAAACATTTCAAAATATAACAGCACTAACCTCAGCTCAATAGTCAAACCATCAACAGCAAAAGGCATACCTTTCTTTATTCTGTTATGAAAGGATCATAACTTTAAAAATAATGATATTATTACAATGCATGTACACACGGCCGCACTAAGCTTGAGACTGCCTTTATTCACAACGTAACAAAAGCTGTTTTCGTATTTCAAATGGGTAACCTTTGCTGCCGACTGTGACAACAGTAGGCCGAACAATAACACATTATATCTCTAGTATAAACCCTTATTTGACCTATTTAAACTTACGCATTAATTCAAAACGCGCCACAACGTTTTAACGAATTCCACCCTGATTTCGTTCACTAATTAAATGAATTAGCCACACGACATATCTTTGTCGAGTGGTGCTAATGAATGTAACTGGGTTATAAAGTAACCTCACCAATTAATGTGTGGAAACCGTATAAATCTGACGGTGTCAGAAATCAGAGAGTTTATTTGCTAGAATACATACATGACTTTAGTTAGGGTCTTAAAGTTAGCATAAGTTAAGTATTACAGACGCAATTTTTTAAATTTATTAGGTAAATAATTACA
The DNA here is from genome assembly GCA_949316185.1 of Pyrausta nigrata. Taxonomy (NCBI): domain Eukaryota; kingdom Metazoa; phylum Arthropoda; class Insecta; order Lepidoptera; family Crambidae; genus Pyrausta; species Pyrausta nigrata. The sequence continues at coordinate 4,316,245 of OX438951.1, forward strand.
ACTTATTTGTGTTGTGTTAGTAGGATGCCTCGTGTGTTGATTCATTTTAAAAGGTGATTATTGTTTGGTACAGACAGAGTTACTATGACTAACTTGAAACATTATAAAATCACTTTTGTTTATGATAAGAGTTATTATTATATAGTTTCTTAATGAAAATTAGTAAGACAATAATTGTATTTTCTGGGTGTAAGGTCGCGGTTGGTAGCTAGTATAATAAATACGTTAAAGTGATCACGTCACCAATCCTCTGATTACACAAAATTGTTTGTCTGTGTACCCTTATTTACACGGGCCTCGTGATAACTAAGTCTATGGCGCGCGGTGTGATCTTGTCATGAGGTGATTTCTGTGGTATTATCAACTTAAAAAAAAATGCGTTTACTACTTTTTTTGGTTTTTTGAAATCCTGCCAACCTACCAACAACCAATATAAGTAATAATTAAAATACATATAGAATAATTTTGTACGTAAGGTTTAAGACAACCCATTAGATTGTTTAGAAGAAAATTAATGTACTTGTTTTGGCGCATTCTCTTAAGATTAACAAATATTAATGCTTGCTATTTGACTAAAACAGGGTTCTACTACTAGTAAAAATATAATTAAGAGCCATTAATCATTTAGGCTTAATCTTTGTTTCGTGGTGAAATTAAAATGAAACCTTTAACATTTTACTACAAAGGCGTGGTCGGAATAATTTACAAGGTGTCAAAATCAACTTTAATAAATGTTACATAATCATGCAATGCCCGTTATAATTACAAATTACTTCGTATTTTAAGTATGAATTAATTTAGAGGTCTAAAAAAATGTTTTCTGTTGAGGCAACAATCATCACAGACAATTATTCATAATCTAAAGAAAGATTCATAGCATATTGGACGATTGCCTAGTAGACCAATCGGCCATCTAGACATTACAATAATGTATATTACCAACAAAAAAAAAACAAATTATTGAAATTACAAATATCATTTTCATTTAGGTATTAAAACTAGGACACAAAATGTCACTTGTGATTACGAAATGAAAAAATATTCTTTCAAAGGCTTACAAATAAACAAGGTTAATAAAATCAGTTTCTAAATTCTACAAGTTAACTGGTAACGTCCCTACTTTCAACCTATTGTTCACATCACCTTAATTAGAGTGAACTTTGACCCTGCGCCCTTGCTGAGCGCTTGTCTTTTTCCTTAGAAATCTTTTGTTCGTGGGCTTAGAGGTGACATTTATAAGTAATGGAGTGTTTATGAAACAAGGAACAACGCCGTTTATTTGTCAAATTGCGGTAAACGTTAATTACTTTTTGGATTGCCGTAAATGTTTCTCAAACACAAAATATAAGGAAACCTTTCAATTTCAATTACTCTTTTGAAAAATTGAGGGATTGCCCTATATATTAAGAAGCAGGAGGATTAATCATTTCATTTGGTACTCTAGTAGAAAAATTTTCACGAAAGGCCTTAATATTATTTCAATGTTTAACCTATTTACGACCTACTTGGCCTAGTGGCTTGCACACCGGATTTCAACATGTCATCTCTGAGTTCCCGGGTTCGGTCCCCGGTCGGGTCTATATAGTCTCGGGTCTGGGTGTTGTGATATCACCGTTGTTTTTTACATAACACTAGTAAGTTTCTTATTATTATGTAATTATTATACACTTATTTGCTACTTAACTATTCGACTAATCGTTTGTTTGCTTCATCTATCCTAAAATAAATCTCTGAAAGCATGTCAATATGATGTCCTTATGGTATTCAATATACAAGTACTCTGTAAGTACTGCTCAGATGCCAGATGCTGGTATTTCCGCAAATTTTAAAACATGAAATATTTTCATAAAAGTCGCGGCTAGGAACTAGTGAGAAAATTATTATTGACACACTCACCGCCAAGGTTACACCGCGCTACATTCGGATGTATCTTGATTCAACAGTAGTCAGTACGGCGATGCGCAAGCGCACAGGATCCTGGAACGTCCTCTGTGTCATGTTTTTCGTAAATTAATGTATTATGTATTAATTGTTTTTTTTTAAATCAAGAATTATTGCCCACGTATAATTATAAAAATAATCTTTTTTGTGAGATTAATTTTCGCTTTTGGATATTGTGGGGACAGTACATCGATAAATTTGTGATGTGACACGATATGGCGTCCCTGGGCATCCCAACGGAGGCTCCGATCCACACAATCCTCTGCACGGCGGCCTATACGCAGAAAGCTATTAAAGCTCCTCCGAAAAAGGTATGCCATTCTTTTGCAATCAAAACCAAGCCTAAGAGTAGGTTTAATAAGCTTTGATAGGCTGCCCTGCAAGGAATTTTCCTACCAAAGTTTCACTTACACCACTGAATGCCAGGATCTACCTACAGCTTGGAAACTTTGAAAAACCCCACCGGTGAAAGCGGTTCCGCAGTCCCTCGTTGACATTTGATTTTAAATATGGAAAACCGGACGATGTTTACGGTCAAATTAGGTTGGTGCAACTTGCAACGAAACGTAATCTAGAAAAAGTTTTTAAACATAGATCTGTGAAAGGAAAGGAACTGTCTCAAGACAAAAAAAAAAACTATGTTGTAGATTCTTGCAAGCAAACAAAGGCGTCTTAACCTCAAAACTTTATTATTATTAACGTTATCTTATAAAATATTAAGCAGGCCTGCTACTGTTTATTTGTATTTGGTTTTATTTATTACGTGCTTATTTACTGTGCTAAGTGCGATAACACAGGGACTTAGCAATTTTCCGATTGCCTCGACAGATTATGTTGACACTGGCGTTTTTCTTAAGTTCGACTAAGAACTGTGATAATTATTTTGTTACTTTTTTATTCTACGTCAATTGGTGCTTTGTGAGTGAGTTTTGTGACGTCAGCATACTGTAGCCGACGGTATTTGAAATGATTAATTTCGTATGGTATCGTGCAAGCATTAACTAAACTTGAATTTTCAAAAACAGACGCCTCCTTCTGACTTAGTCAATTAAAAAATAATGCCTATCTATGACTTCTCCTGTTTTTTATGAGAGAAAATGAGCGTCTGTTTTTTTTAATTGATCAAGCCACTGTTCAAGATCTTCCGATCCGTGATCATCATGGCACGTGCAACAGTGCCGTCATATCAGAAACTCACAAATAAAAAGGTACATGGTGGTAACAATCAAATTTTATTACAAGTACGTTGACTGCTAACCCCATATGGATTTGGGAGTGGCGATGGCAAGCCTATTAAAGACAAGGTGACTGGGTGTGTCCTATCAGGTTCAATCACTGAATGCCGAAAAAGGTTAAAGGCGCCAGCACCATGCATGCCATGTGAGAATCGGAAAATGTGTCTGATAGGTAGTAATATTTTTAGCACCAAATATTATAATTAGGTTTTTTTATTATTATTTGGGAAGATTTTGCTCTTGACTGTAGACCAGCTATACTCAACCTGCGGCCCACGGGCCGCATGTGGCCCGCCGGGCCTTTATCAGTAGCCCGCGTGCATTTAGAGAACTATTTTGAATTTCGCGCCCATTCGCAGCGCGCGCAGGAGTGCACGCGCCGAGTAAAACAATGGGTAACTAGATAGCTGCGTGCGGTGCGTTCCAGTGAGCGTTTGCCGAAAGAGACGGCCTGACATCTGATCCATGGTATCTTGAAACAACAACTATTGGTGAATTGGCTTCAGTTTTAAACTGTAATTATTATTCACAGTTGTTTGATGAATTAATCGATTTTAAAAACGATACCAACCTAAAAGTTTTGTTTATAGAAAATGGAAATCAAATAATATGTGGAATTTTGGAGCATTGTTCAAAGAAGTGCTCAAATCCTACCAACATTCTTTGGCTCTAAGGACCTGTGTGAATCGTCGTTTTAAAAAATTAAATACATGAAGAACGAGTCTATACTCGTTGTTTCTATAAACAAACTTACAGATTCTCACCTGGATGATGTAAATAAGGTTAGCATGCATGCAGCGACAAACCAGATCTGGACAAAATTGTGAAAAAGCGCTCAGTTTCAAAAATCACATTGAATGGTTAACATCTTAGTTTTTTATTTCAAAAGATTTGTTTTTGTCATGTCGTTATCTCGCCTAATATTTTTAATATGACGACCGTCTTGGTGTCGTCGTTCGCGCACCGGACTTCTAAACCAGGCGGTTGCGGGTTCGAATCCCGCAAGGGGCAAATGTTTGTGTGATGAGCACGAGCATTTGTACCTAAGTCATGGATGTCTATATGTATTTAAGTATTTCTATCCGTTACCCTAGTCACCATACGAGGGTCAAACTGAAAGTTCTTAGAACTGGCCACTTATAAACAATATAATAAAAAAAATATTCTAAAATTTGAAAATAGAACTCTTTGCCAATATTACTGAGTATATATTTCATTCATTTGTCATTTGTTTTACGACTTGGCGGCAAATTGAAAATTGTCTGTGTCACGTCAAAATGAATTTAACACGAGCAAATTTTCGTGCAATGATTTTTTATGACTTTCGATGTCATTTAAGTCAACAAGAAAGTTATGATAGACTACGATTGGCCTTTCACGATGAAGCCCCATCTCGTGCGACTGTTTACAACTGGTTTAATGAGTTTAAACGTGGTTGCACTAATCTCACTGATGATGTACGTGAGGGACGGCCTTCTACGGCGACGACTGAAAATAACATCTGTGTTGTGCGGCGTATGATAGAGACTGACAAAAGAGTGACCTATCAGCAGATTCGGACAAGCTTAGGCATCGGTATGAGTCAAGTGCACAAAATCCTCCACGAACATTTAGCGGTCAGGAAGCTTTGCGCCCGGTGGATACCTCATAATTTGACTAAGGCTCAAAAACTCCATCGTGTGGATTGGTGCCGTAAAATGATTGAAAGATTTAACGGAGGTGACTCAAATGCTGTGTTCGACATACTAACAGGTGACGAAAGCTGGATTTACTGTTATGATCCTGAAACCAAAAGACAATCTGCTCAGTGGGTGTTTCCTTTCGAGGAGTTGCCAACTAAAGTGAAGAGAGATCGAAGTGCGGGAAAAAAAATGGTGGCCTCGTTCTTTGGAAGGATAGGTCATTTCGCAACAATTGTGTTAGAGGATCAAAAAACAGTTTCTGCAGAATGGTACACTACCAATTGTTTGCCACTTGTCTTGGAAAAAGTTCGAGAGAAACGACCTCGCAGTAGGATCCTCCTTCACCACGACAACGCCTCGTCGCACACCGCCAAGCGAACGATCGACTATTTGGCGACATCAAACGTTGAATTACTGGGTCACCCGCCGTATAGCCCCGACCTCGCGCCTTGTGATTTTTATTTATTTCCAAAAATTAAAGAAAAACTTAAAGGAAAGCGGTTTATGAATGCTGAAGAAGCGGTGGCTGCGTATCGCGATGCCATTGAAGAGACCCCTAAGGACGAGTGGGCAAAGTGCTTTTCCCAGTGGTTCCATCGCATGCAGCGGTGTATTGACGTCAATGGACAATATTTTGAAAAGATATAATAAAACTAATAACTGGCTAATGTAATCAGTTTTTGATTTTCTAAGAACTTTCAGTTTGACCCTCGTAGCACCAGCTCACGCTTAGTTTGGGGCTAGGTAATTGGTGTGTTTGTTGAAACAATTTATTATTATATATTATTATAATATTATTGTAACTACCCCGTCTTTTTTCACTATTATAGTATAGAAATCTCAAATTTTGAAAAACTTTATTTTTTACCCCTAAATTCTTTTTGCTTGCCACACCATGACTAAAACGTGTTTGTGGCCCGTATAAAACAAAGGTTGAGTACCACCGCTCTAGACTAAACCAGACGTCGCATAGACAGAGTCCGACGGTGGAGCAAGCTCGCCCAGAAGGTTCTGGCACTACCACTCGCCGACGGAACACAGTGCTTGGCGCCGGGATCCGGCTGAATTTTGAGCACAGAATAAATAATAGTACGTACTTTTAGTAGTGTTGTACTAGGCGGTTGATTCTTCCCCACCACCAGATATTGCGGATTAATGATAAATCTAAACTTAGGTGACTAAAATATTTTTCCCGATATTTTATGATAAGTCCCTCATGATTTGGTGTAATGATTTTTTTTTTACAAAACGTAATAAAAAGGACTTTATGCATGTTTGTACGGTAGGTAGGTACATGCTGGCCATCCTGACTTGTTTTTTTTTAAATCCACTTACCTAAATAAAATAAGTTTTACACAAGTAAAACTGAATTACGATTCTATTTCTACATGACCTTGCTGCGCTTTCTGTATAATGTTGTTTTTATTACTTTTATACGGTCGATGTTAAATTGATCATGTTGAAATTTTTCCGCTTTTGAAAACACAGTAATGCTAGCCATGTTAAAAATGGAATAGTAATGAGATGGTAGGCATTGAATAGGTATACCTACATTTCACTACCTAAACAAATGTTGATTACGTCTAAATCAATGGCCTCAATTCAAATGTGTCCTGTCTAAGATTTAATTTTAGTTCAGGCGTTCTCTCTCTTTCCCTGCTAAATAAAAATGACTTATAGTAGTCTTTATTTAGAAACTTTAAACTAAGGATGCGATTTATTACGTATTTTTACAAGTTTTTGCATGTTATCATCTAACTTCAGCCGTCATCGAATGACATCCCTTTTAAATTGTCTACGGCTTCTCAAATATCCTTAGCAATTAACAGCTGTTTAGTCTGGCGTTTCTAAAATATAGTCTGTCTCTTTTCATTTGTTGAGCAGAGAAAAAGTGAGACTGAACTTATTAATTTTAGACGGGAGGACACATTAAATATTTGCATGCCTGAATGCAGGCGGAATACACTAACTATATACCATAATTTTAAGATCTGCTTTTGTATGTTGTATTCTCAGCAAATAAACGTTTAATGAATCAAGCCTACTGTTAGACGCACACAAAATTCATCGATCGTTTTTTAGTTGAGCTCGAACCCATTATGATCCAAATACACTTGTTATTATGTTTATGTTGTATATTTATATATGTATTGTATCTGTATTATGTTAGTAACTACCTAAGTATTATGTAATTAAGTACTTTCGTAAAACTTCTTTCTTGCTTTTTTGCACTGCTTGTATCTTCTATGTTTTAGACCTATTTTATTTTCTGGGAAAGCTTAGCATTATTGCCTCCTGCGGTTCGAAGTGTACTAGGACAAAATCAGTTGGTAGTGAAAAGAAGACACACTGTGGTAATACTAGAACTCGATACTTGAGTTAATTTTGAGTGAATGTAATCATGTAACCAGATGAATCCAACTCCACCGAATTTTAGAGTATTAAATGGAGTGCACTCAACGCCCTTAAATAAATATTTTATAGCCAATACGGCGCCAACACGTAAAGGTTTAGCGTACATAAAAATATATTAAATCAACCGCATGCCCTTGATAGAACATAAATTTAACGATGTACAAGTAGTTTGATACTAGCAAACATGATTTTGTACACTAAAAAATAATATTTATATCCTCCTAGTTTCCATAATCTCGACTACGGCGTCCATTCTCAACTGAGATTAGCCGACTATTGCGTAGGAATTAGGATATGTATATTACAGTACAGTGCAAAAGTATGTGCGCAATACACAGGTGCACTCTCTGTTCATTTACTCTCAAAGTTTGGTGAGACGGCAGTCTGATATAACTGGAAAGAGATCAGGCGCAGGACCAACGGGCTCCGCGGCTCGGGGTTTTTAGCACTACCATCTTCATAAGCTTTTTCCGAGTTAAAACCCCGAAATAAATTCCAGGTTGATCCGGAATTTGGACAGAAGTCAGCGAACTATCTTCTGCGGTTTACTAGACCAATGAAGTAGTCAAAAATACATACCGATATATCGGTCGTAGATCGTCCTTGGTCGACCGAGCCCATACTCAGTGCTGAATGCATTATATTGCATTCAGTCACGGTCTGTCCGTCAGTTTTGGCTACCCCTTATTACAAAAAACTATTACCTGGTTTAACCCAGGACAAAATATTAGCCGAACAATCAGAAAAGCGTTTTTCTTTTAGGTAATGTCACGTATGTGTCATTCATTTATAATGTCTGCTAATATTTAATCCTAGTTTAAAGCTGGTAGGAGTTCATGGTCTTTTTTGGGTACCGTACTAAAAGGGTAAAAACGGGACTCCTATTACCAAGCCTCTGTTGTCCAGGCTGTATCTCATGAACCGTGATAGCTAGACAGTTGAAAATTTCACAGTTCTGTTGCCGCTAAACAACAAATACTAATAAAAACAGAATAACTTAAATATTTAAGGGACTTGATATCTTTTAATGATATTTGAAACTAAAACATAAACTACCCTGCCTTCTTTTACAGGACATAAAATATGTTGTATGGGAGCCTATACATGCCCTTTTGGTTCGAAAAGAGCTAGTGATTTGATGTTAAAATCGCTTGTCGGCTGCTTGAACCTTCCTACAATGTTGCTACAGTAATAAACTCTGCGGAGAAATACCGAATATACGTATAATTTCAAGTAAAGCTTGTTTGTTACGACACGACCTCCTTTGTGACAGTTTAACAAGTAGTGGAGCACCTCTTTTATGACCTCCGTTGCAATTTAGGACCTCTTCCATTTCGCAGGGCAGACTTCATTACTTAGTCATCATGATCGAGCTTGGTATCCCCACTTGCGCACGCCCGAATTAGTTTGAAGTATTGAAGGGTTGGTCGTTAAGGAATCATTAATTAAAATGCATGTTTGTAGTTCGGTGTTTCTCTATTGAATGAAATAAAAACCTTAAAGTTACAGTCACACACAAAATCCTTATTCAGCGAAATGGTGCGAACGCAATACCGTTTTACGTAAACAAGAAGGAATTTGATTATGAAGCGATTCGCACTCTACACCTCCCCCGAAAAGTAAAGGGTAGGTTCCCTTCCCTTTGCAAAAAAAAGGAATTGCGCTCGTCACATAGTAAAACTTATAAGCACTAAAACTTATCATACTACATTATACAATAACAAACAAACTTTATTCATTTAACAATGGAATAACTTTGTGTTATTTTTATGTATAACAATTTATTTATTATCTTTAAGTATTTTCACATTTGGTGAAAGTTCTTCGATAACCTTATAGGGACCGTTATAAATACAGTCTAGCTCATTTCCTATTTGATTCCTAACAAGGACATAATCGCCTGGATTATATTTAACACAGTTTATATTCTGATCATATTTAATTTTTCTTAAATTTTTACTATCTAACAAATTTTGCTTGGCATCTTGTTGTGCCTTTTGTAAACGGTATTTAAGTTCACGAGGGTAATCATCAAAATTGTACAATGGATCTACTTGATCCGACAAGTTAGTAGGTAAGTTACATTGTTTAGCAAAAACCAATTCGTATGGAGTATATTTTGTTTGCGAGTGTACACTAGTGTTGAAGGAAAAACACCAAAACGGAACCCAAGTGCTCCAATCAGACTTGTTATTTTCGCACTGTATTCTGAGATAAGATCCTAAATGTTTGTGAGTGTTTTCTAAACCCCCTAATGTTTCGTGGTGGTATGGGGTTGAATGGATTTTTTCTATGTTAAGTAATCTACAAATTTCGGACATAATAGACGATGTAAACTCTGACCCTTATCACTTATGAACTGTTTAGGTATTCCGTAACGTAATATAAAATTATTTACAAGAGATTTAGCTACGGTTTCACTATCTTTACGTGGTAGAGGATAAGCCTCAACAAATTTGCTTAAATCGCATTGGATAGTTAAAATATACTTATTATTATAATTATCTATGTCTAGTGGGCCCATTAAATCTAAGCTAACTCGTTCAAACGCTGAGCTTGGGGTTGACGTTATTGTCAAAGGCTCTTTTACATGTTTGTTCGAGGACTTTTGTATCTGACAACTTTTACATCGTGTTACATATTTCGTAACGTCGTTATACATTCCTGGCCAGAAGTAATATTTTTTAATGTTTTTTACCATTCGATTAATACCTGCGTGTCCACTTGTGGGCAGTATATGAAAGTCATTTAAAATTGTAATGATTTCATTTTTGTCATTTATTCTTTTTAAATCCTTAATTATTAAAAATCTTGGCAATGATATATTAGTGCTTTTTATGCTGCGCAGCAAACATTTTATATAATTGCAATTACGCTTATTTTTAGTTATAAGCAATTCTTTTATATTCAACTTTAAGCACATTTGTTCTATATCTCTCGTTAACTCCTCTGGGGATGATAACGATCGAGGATATATGAACATAGTCGATTTCGACGGGACGTATGTGCAATACTTCTTATCTGAAATAATTGTGTTTGAAAAAATGTTATAGTTAGAAAAACGTAATTCGCTAATAACGTCAGGTCTTTTTAATATTTCAACAGCAGCAGGTTGATCAGGCCCGCACACTGGAGAAACATTGTCTGTATGTTGTTGTCCTGACTGAGTCCTTAGTTGTCTAGTCTGTGCTCTTGTAAAAACCGATACAGTTTTCGCGTGCATATCCTTTAAATCTTGTGATGTCACGGAAAGTCGACTTAACGCATCTGCAGCTGCATTATTTCGACCTGGGACGTATTCTACTACAGAATCGTACTCCTCTAAATATAACCTGAATTTTGTTAAGCGGCTGGAGGGGTCTCTTAAGTTAAATAAATAAACAAGTGGCCTATGGTCAGTGTAAATTTTGAATCTTCTGCCGTACAAATAAGGGCGAAAATGACGGACAGCCCAAACTATTGCAAGTAGTTCTAAGTCGATAATGGGATACCGCATTTCTGCTGGCTTTAAGCTTCTACTAGCATAAGCAATCACTTTTCCGTTGCCGTTTGACAAAACTGCTCCTAGGCCTAACTTTGATGCATCTGTTTGTAATTTAAAAACGTTATTTTCCGAAAAATCTGGATAATCCAACACAGGAGGGTTCATAAGAATTGATTTTAATTTAGAAAATGCATTTTCGCAATCATTTGACCATTCAAATAACACACCTTTTTTAAACAATTGATTAAGCGGGAATACAATATCGGCGAAATGTGATATGAATCACCGGTAATAGTTGACGAAGGCGACAAAACGTTTCACTTCGTCAGCGCAACTTGGCCGTGGGTAATTACGTGCGGTGTCAATTTTACCTGGGTCTGGGAAAATTCCATCCTGAGTTATTTTGTGACCTGAGTAAACTATTTCTTTACGCAAAAATTCGCACTTAATGGGGTTTAACCTAAGGTTTACTTTTCTTAATCGATTTAATACATCTATTAGGTTTTTATTATGATTTTCAATACAGTTTCCGATTACAACGCAATCGTCGAGGTATATAAAACATTTTTGGTAATTGAGGCCTGCCATAGCTATTGTCATAAGCCTTGAGAAGACGCTGGCACTGGTTTTAAGTCCCATTGGACAGCGCTTCATTTGGTACTGTTTTCCAGCGGTAAATGTTGTATATTTTCGAGACCTGCTATCTAATGAAAGTTGGTACATTTTATTTAAACTAAAAAAAGTATATTTTCGTGAATTTGGGTTAAGAGATAGCTGGTAATATGATTGGGAAAGGTCTAATTTTGAAAAATATATACTGCCTGATAGGGAATCTAAAATTTCTGTTATATTAGGTAATGGGAATTTATCATCTTGTATTCTGTTATTTAATTGCCTATAATCAACAACTAGTCCTACCACTAACTAACTCCACTTCTTTTGACTTGATTTATCAGCTTTTTTTGGAACTAATAAAATTGGGCTAGACCATTCCGCAGATGTTTCCTCAATAATATCATTATCTAGCATTTCTTGCACCTGTTTTTTTATTTCGCCTTTTTAAGCTTGAGGGACTCTATAGGGTTTCGTATATACAGGGATAACGTTATCTTTTAACACTATATTGTGCTCCATTAAGTTTGTAACTGATAAAGAATCGCCAGGTAAATGAAATACATCGGCGTATTTAGCACAAATCTGTTCGAACTAAGTCTTTCCTCTTTGTTTAAATAGTTTAAATCTAGCAAGCTAAACAAAGTTTTGACACGTTCTACTGATTTTATGTCGTTTCCGAGTTTGATAACCTCAAAGTTATTTATAGAATGAATATTTATACTTGAAAAATCTATTTTTAGATCCTCATCAGTAGTGTTTAAAATTCGCAATGGGATACTATTATTCAATGTTTTAGAAATGATACCCGCGATAAAAACTCCTTCCTTTATCTCCTCGGCTAAAATTACGCAATCGTCTTTTAAAGAACATGGAATATATTTAATTACCTCTCAACGTGCGGGTATCACGTGAACAAATGTATCAGAGTTCTTATTGTTGTTCAATTCTAAACAAATTAGGGATCCTTCGTTGGATAACCGTAAAGTGTTCGATGTGTAATCTAATATAGCATGATAAAGCTTAAACAAGTTTTCACCTAATATTCCGTCTGCGTGACAAGATAGGTTTTTGAAAACGTAAAACTTTGTCTTAAACTAACGCCTTTACATATTAAATCTAATAAAAGGTAGCCTTCTGAAGTTAATTTTCCACTAACGCCTTTTATAGTTAAATTATTATAATACAATTCGTTCATATACTGTGGGTGACTAAGTAGCCACTCGTATTTCAAGACACAAATGCTTGCGCCGCTATCTACTAACAAGCTTATTGAATCTTTATATAACTCTAACTGTACAATGCTATTTACGGTATAAGTTTGAACATATTGTTCACTAATTGAGGGCACGAAAAAAATCGGTATTCGGTACAGATTGCATATTTTCCGCATTTCCGGTTTGGTCGGACTGTACCTGAGCGACGCGATTTTCGTTCATATTTGAACGGAAAGGGGTATACTGCCCCCGCGGGGAACCTCGTTGGTACCTCCTGCGCCCTGTTCCACGGAAAGAACGACCTCTATAAGAGCTATAAAATGTCCTATTATTGTTATTACCACGGTTGTAGTTCTGATAATTATTTCCCGAGTGGTAATTATTCCTATTAGTGGCGTTACCGCGCCTAGAACCAAATCTAGATTTTACGTTGCCCCGATTGGCTTTAAGGTTCATGACCTGCTCTTGTTTGGTGGACAAGGAGTTTTCATCTAAGGCGGTTTGAATAGCTTCTGGGAGGGACTGGAACTGTCGCGAAGCTATTATGGTACTTAGACGTGAGTCTGACAATCCGTCTGCGAATCGTTTAACCGCAATTTTTTCGTTTAATGGACGGAGTATCTCAAATTTCTTGTCATCTCCGTCATCCTGAGCTATTGTCAAGTTTACGAACGGCTGTTCCAGCTCGGATCCGAATTTGTCAATTGACCTACGACCTTGACAAGCGTTATAAAGTTGCGATTGTATGACGATAGCCGATTTTTTTGGCAATAAATGGGTGCGCATATCTGTAATTAAATCGTCCGTGGTCGAATAACTAGATTTCAGTCTAAGCTTGGCGCTACTTGAAGTTCGAGTTTTCAAAACGAAATTAATCAGCAGTTCTTTACCGTCATCATTTAGCATGTCACTATAAAGTTTAATACTGTCTATTAATTGGATAGTTACGTTCTCTTGATTATTCATTAAGGGCAGCAGGGCCAAAGCCGTTTTCATATCAAAATTGTTAGTAGCCATGATTTCTACGCTATCTTCAAATGTCAATTCTTCAGTCGGACTCGGAACACAATATAAACTTAAAATTTTCTGGTAAATAATATGTATATCTTCTATGCATTTATTTATCAAAGGTAAACTATCGGTGCTTATCTCAGAATTTTCTATTTTAAATTTGATATCTGTTGAAATATACTCCAAACGCGCGTACAAACTCTTAGCTTTTTTAAATTTATTATGGGCGGCCTCTGAAGCTTGTCTACGAGATGGCCCAATCTTAATTAAATATTCTTTAATGTCCTTTAAATGTTTATATAAGGTCGCCTTTTATAAAGTGGTGAAACTTTAACAGAACTTCTAAATATTTTAGATAAACCGGGCCCTATGATTTTCATTTTTAAAAACGTGCTAGTTTTCATTTTTATTTTTCCTAACAAAAAAAAAAATATTTTTAAGAGCATCCTGTCTACTCTGAAACATCCCTACGTGTCATCGCCGCTCTCTCTTATTTCAATCGTGCCCGTCTCTTCCCTCATTTCATTCATGTTGCGCGGTGCGCGGTGCGCGGGGGGACCGCGGCTGCGCACCACTCACTCACTAGTAGCGCATTAAAACCGAGTCTTATCTACCTACGCTGAACGCTGCGCATGCTACCTGCATAGGTTCCTTCTCTGCTGAGACAGAAAATCTACCTAATGCAGATAAATTAAGCTTGTTCAATAGCTAGGATAATATTTCCATAGAATCAAAGCAGATTTGCTCAAATCAAAGTAAACATTTCAAAAATTTCAATTTTAATTTCAAAACAACCCGACTGCATTCTAACCCTTACAAACCCTAACGTTATTACATGTTATACCAAATTAACACTGCTTCGCTTCGATTCAATGGATGCTCCCTAATATGGGATTTGGGTTGGTATTTTAAAAAAAAGGCAGTTTTCGTTTAAGTTCAGTTTATTAGTTAGGTACATTTTTTTTTTTTGTTTAAACGTACAATGACGAACCATGACTTTCCATCACACTTTGACGTCATACATGAAGGCTTTGGACTGACAAGTTAATACAAACCGTTAAAATCATCGTACTACCTTGTATTAAATTTAATTGTATCAAAAATAGGACGCTATTATTTTTGTATTAACTTGGCGTGTTAAAAGGCAGAATTCATTGATATTTACAGTCATATTTACAAGTTCCTGTTTACACAATCATATCATAGTTAAATATTAACAATGTACATAATTTACAAGTTCCTATTTACACAATAAAATTTAAATTAAATGCTGGATGTGACGCCCTTGTTCTTGTACACACTTCCTAGCCCGATTGAGGCAATGCCTCCGAACTGAAGCGAGCACATCGGGCTCACTGGCCATCACATCAAACGAATTAATTATTCGCGCACGCAATTGTTCCACTGAACGGATGGTATGACCGTCGTTCCCGTAAACCAGGTCCTTGGCCCTACCCCACACGTGGAAATCCGTTGGCGTCAGATCAGGTGATCGCGGCGGCCAGAGGATAACGCTGCCGCGCCCGATCCAGCGGCCCTGGAACGTCTCGTCCAGGTAGGCGCGTACCCGCAGGCTAAAGTGCGCAGGCGCGCCGTCGTGCTGGAAGTAGAGGTAGTACCTCCGGCTCCACGCAGGCACATCCAGCAGCAGTTCAGGGTGGTCATTTTGGAGAAACTCTAAAAACGATTCCGTATTGAGTCTCTCCAGAAACACGGGCCCCAGCAACGTTCCGTTTATCACTCCTGCCAATACGTTCACACTGAAGCGATGCTGGAAATGGTCGGGACGAGTCACACGCGGGTTGTACTCGCACCAATAATGAGCATTGTGCACATTAAAAAGTCCTTGGCGCGTAAATGTGCACTCGTCGGTCCAAAGCACGTTGTAGGTCCGGTTTCGTATAAACCAGCGGCAGAACTCGACCCTCGGCGCGTAGTCCTGCTGCAGCAACTCTTGGACCCGAGTAAAATGATACGGGTGGAGGCCTTCGTCCCGCAAAAGCCGCCACACGTAGTATCTGCTCACGCCAAACACACGAGCGGCGTCCGTGATGCTCGCCAATGGGTGCCGATGAAAGAAATCAATCACTGCTTCTTCAAGCCGAGCCGGGTGTCGTTGCCGACGCACGAGGTCGAGGCGTGGCTCGAAGCTGCCACTCTCCCGAAAACGCTGCACAGCTCCGAGTATTGTGCGTGTGTGTACAATGGACCCGTACCGCTCGGCATACAGCTGCCGCGCCCGCAACAAAACTTCTCCCGCTTCTTTATAGCACAATGCCATATTTAGGTATGGGCGTTATACCGATACGCCATGATGAAATGTTCCGCACGTAGCGCGCGCGCACAACCCAGTGAATTGTTTTATGCGGACTGAACTCTCGCGCTGCGTGCGCTCTGCGGCGGGGGTAGCAGTGAGCGGGAGCGGGGTGGGCGCGAGGCTCGGCACGTGTTCGCCGCAGCGCGTGTTTCCGTGTGTCGGCATGGCGGCCACCCTTTGTCGGCGCGTTTGACTACGCCGACAGACCGCGAGTGAGGCGAACCGCCGGCCAGTCGCACGTGTAAGGTGGGAGTGCGACAGAGCATAGTGGCGTCCTTATCGAATTCATTGATACACCGAACCTGCGCACCGAACGTACTACGCAAGCTGCACGGGGTGTTTTATTTTTACGTTTAAATCAAAATAGTTTTTTGCGATTTTCTCGAAAACTAGCGTATAAAGAAATTCGGTTTTTTAAACGAAAATGTTTCATTTATGTTTTTGTAATTGCCCTTTAAATTTCACCACTTTTTAAAAAGCGACCTTATATACGTTATTTAATTCATTTAATGACATTACTTAAAAGCGAATAATAAAAATAAAACTATTCTAAAGTACTTATCTAAAGGCGTTAGGGAGAAGTGTCGGCTTCACTTGCTCCATTACTTGAGCTCATCGTGACGAAGCTGGGGCACAGCGCGTTGGCGGCACGTAGAGGGTGCAGACCATCAGCAACATGAAGTCATCTTCTTGATTTGGGCCGGTTATTTCCCTTGACTCCTCTTGTTGTGGGCCGGGTATATCCCTGGACTTCTCTTTAATGTGGGCCGGGTTTATCCCTGGACTCCACTCTTCTTTCTTCTTATTGATTTGACGGGCGGAACAGGTTTTCGATTGAGACCGCATTTAATTCTCGCCTCAAAGTGTTGATTGCGCTTTTGCGGCACTTCTTGAGAACGTAGTAGATGACAGCGGCGATAATCAAGACGACAGCAATGATGAGTAGCGTCTGGATGATGTAGTTTGAATTTTGAGTCTGCTCCAGTTTCGTATTAGCCGATGCTTCTCCGTTGGCGTTCTGAGCGACGACGACTTCTTCTTTTGAGTAAGACTTGCCCATTTTCTTAATGTTGAATTCTTCTAGTCAAGTATCTTCTTATTTCATGTTGGCTGGCAGGCAGGGTCGCCATGAAGTATTGAAGGGTTGGTCGTTAAGGAATGATTAATTAAAATGCATGTTTGTAGTTCGGTGTTTCTCTATTGAATGAAATAAAAACCTTAAAGTTACAGTCACACACAAAATCCTTATTCAGCGAAATGGTGCGAACGCAATACCGTTTTACGTAAACAAGAAGGAATTTGATTATGAAGCGATTCGCACTCTACAAGTTTATCTGGATTTTTTCAAGGCCTATTATTATCTGAGTTGAAAGCGGAAGGTCCACTTGCATCAGTCCGGGTTAGCTAATCCGGACTGGCGCAAATGGGCTTTCAACTCAGATAATAGGCCTTGAAAAAGTCCGGAAGTAAACAAACTTCGATGAAAATTAGTACAGAGATAACCTTTAAGGGGGTAAAAATAGAAGCGGAAGTTTGTATATGGTAAAAATCTGTTACATCCGCTTCAGGCAGTCAGGCACCGTTACGTCATAACCGGGGAATATATTTTATTTATGACCAACGGTACCGGAAACTCCACTCGACACTACCAGAAACACCACTCATAGCCAAACCCAGCCAAGCCAGCCAAAGCCAGCCATAGCCATCACAGCCAGCCAACACCAAGCCACCGCTTGCCATCTTTCCCCACCGCCAATGTACCTATAATGGAGGGTGAAAACCTTTATAAGCGTCGGACAGCTCAGTCTAGCAGACTTGTACACAGCAGCCACTGAGTAAGCTGAAACTCTGCCAGTTTGAGTAACAATAATCATTATTCCTTGTAAGTGTGATTCGGCGATTAAATCTGTGTGCTTAAGCTATTGTGCGTTTTTTATTTATGCCACTCGTTCACAAATCTATATTAGTGCGGTTGAAGTCGTTAGTTCTAAATAAAATCCCATTTCCAAACTGCTAGTAGGTAGGGTCTGAGTAAAATGCCATTTCCAATACTTTACCAGTACTCGTAGCTTGCTGATTACCAGCAACCCTGTATACTGCCGGAGATTGTGCTGGAAGAATTCGCTTCGCGAGATTAGAGCAGCTCCAGGTTAGCGCTGCATCCGCCTCATTTGCTCTGTACAGACAGCAAAAGAAATCGAAAATATTACATCAGGTACCTACTGAATTTTATCAATTTAGACCCGAGTTCACCAATTTTTGAACTGACAGTATACCTTCATCGACCGTTAATTTGACAGAATTCCCATACAAAATATGTCAAAAGATTCTAAACCGGCAAATTAAAAATTAAACATTTGTACCCTTAAGCTATTCCATTAACTATTTACACAATATGGAAAAAATATGCAACTTAACAATAAATACTATGATACATGATTTAAATTTTAATCATAGAAAACGGTCCTTGTGGTAAGGCTTCCAGGATGCTGGCAGTATTACCTCGCTGGATAGCGTTGCTTATTATACGCTGTGCAATGTAGCTGCCAGCTCTTGAGTCACCACAGACGTCAATCAGCCTAAAAAGAAATAGGGAAAAAATGGTATTAAGAAACAAATGTGTTAATTGATAGTCACCCCAATATCCTTTGCGGAGAAATACCGAATATACGTTTAAATCTTTATAGAGTAGGCTATGGCAAGTTACGCAATTCAAGAAATCTTAGATAGTTTTCAAAAAAAGACTCATCAGGGGGGAAATTTCGTAAAAACTCCATAGAAAACCAAATGCATCAATAACTTTCAATGGTTTAATTTACTAAGGAACCCTACGTTTGGTCGTGACCCCGACCCGACACGCACTTGGCCAATTTTTTGTAATCACCATCAAGTTACTGTTTAACGTCTGGTTATTTATTTAAGTTCGCTACCTGATTGATCGGAGGGCGTTACAAGGTGATGTCATTATTTTCCTTACGCGGCTAATAGAATAGAATTTGATAATAATACGAGTGCGAATGGGCATGAATATTGTTTTTGCTGACTCTCCGTAAATTGCCTGCACTGCTACGATATGAGCATCTTGAGGGATAAGGTAGAGGCCGCGGATATTTCTGATGTGATGTAACTGCTATTAAGTTTATTTATATTTGTTTGTATATATTTTTATTTAGTTAGCGGTTGAGATAACTTTATTGGTTTAATAATAAAAATATCCTCCTAGCCGAATTTCGATTACGGCGGCCTGACTCATCAGAGTATAGCCAACTGCGCGGGACATATTATAGTGCACAAGTGTGTGCGCAGTACACAGATGCAATCTCTATTCCTTCACTCTCATAATACAGTGAGAATGCAGTCCGTCATGACCGTAGAGAGATCAGGCGCAGGACCAACGGCTTAATGAGCTTTCCGAGGCACTGGGGTGTTAACACCACCAACTTCCTGACTCCAGAGCTGTGTCCGAGTTTTTTTTTCAAGACAGAAAAAACCGAGAGTGTTGGGTTTTTCTGTCTTATTGGCTTAGCAGTAATATTCTTTGAACTTGGGTGTTGGATAATTTTGTACTAAATACAAAATCCTTAGAATAAATTCTCTGGAGTGACTAAGATGAAGTTGAGAATGGTACGGAACCTTTCGACTTGCACTTGACCAGTTTTTTTCTTAGTTAAAAACCCCATGTTTGTTAATAAACTGGGTAAGTAGACCAAGCATTGGTCGAGTTGGCTTTCATTCAAATGGCCCCAAAAAACTACGTAACACTTCCTGTGGCTCAGCGACCCTGTGTCTTGAGCTCTGATACTAGATGTTGGCACTTTTTTGGTCTTGTGCAGTGTCAATACAGTCATCCTGTAGAAATGTTAAACCGGCTGATTAATAATTAAACATGTGTAGGTGAACTCCAGGCCTACTTCGTTTTAAAATTATAACACTTACCTGTCATTGAGGCATATAACAATGTGTACAGTATGATTGGCAATAAACACGCATTCTAGAGATAAATCACACATCACTCAAAGTAACAAAACAACACAATGCATAGAAATAAAATTCCTACTTTTACTCTAAAATCATTTGGGTTACTTATGAATTATTAAACAAACATTAATATTTTGCCTCATTAATTTATGAACAATACTAAACGTACTTATTTAACTAATATATATACAACTTATGAATAAAAATTAAGATAAATTACTTAATACAAAACACAAACACAAAAATTATAAAAAGGGTCCTTGTGGTAAGGTGCCCAGGATGCTGGCAGCATTACCGCGCTGGATAGCGATGTTTATACGTTGAGCAAGGTAGCTGCCAGCTCTTAGGTCACCACTGATGTCAACTAGCCTCTTGGAAATCTCTTTGAAAAAAGAGATAGCGTTGGGACCCCACGAACCCAGTGTTTCGACTCCAAACGGTACAAAGTGGTACCGGGAGTCGATCTGCCTGTACTTGTTCTTTTTAAAGTTTTCGGCACTTGTCGCAGCCAAACCAGCATCACGGCTTGTCCCGGGCAGATGAGAGGCTGCAAGTGTGTCGATACAGGTAGCGTCCCACACAAGAGCCCGATCCATCCGCCAAGGAACATCCCGTCTAGTCTCTTGCCATCATCACGCGCGATACCGTTCGGCTCGAGTAAAGCCGGCACGTTGATAGAGGCAAGAGACCGACGGATGATGTCGTTGATGCTGGCATGACCCGAAAAGCGGCCTGCACTTTTGATACAGGAGAGTCCGTGATGTCCCAACGAGCCGACATCAGTACCACAAGGACATCTGTGTGGAAGGCAAACCTCAGCACCAACACACAGACCTATCGCGACTCGTAGAGTTTCTGAGTCCAAAAGGGTTCCCACGTTGGCCGAAGGATAGGCCTGAAGCCAGTATCCTGCTTCCTTGGTGGAAACTGCTTTTAGTCTGGCTAGATCCGCGTTGTCAGTGCTACTGTCAATAAGACTTTTCAAAATAGACTCACAAGAAATTTGGTCCCAACTCCTTTGAATTTTAAGATCTGAAGGGAATTTATTCAAATATGCTATATCCCAAGCATTTCTAGCCTCGTCCAGGCACGCCACTTCGAAGTTTGCAGTAGAAGGCTGCAGGATACTTGCAACGAGAGTGGACGTGCTGTAAGATGATGATAGAAAGGCAGGTAAGGAGACAGTGGAAATTTTGCGTGTCCCAATCCCACCAAAACGGATAGGACGCTTGATCCCAAGACCGTTCCAAAAGACGAATGTTCAGAATCTTTTCCAAATGTGTTTTAACAAGATTGTCTAAATTATTAGTCAAATTTTGGAATTTCCAAATAGGACAGCATCGAATAAGATAATTAAATTTAGGAACTAAAAGACAGGATTTTAGTATAAAGAGAGCCGAATGAGCGTTAATTTCCAAAAGGCGGTCTGAACATTCATCAAATTTAGTTACTAATTTTTGAAAATGAGGGGGTATTGCATTATGAGTAATGAGGGTTGATTCTGTGAGAATCTTAATATTGGGGGCCAAACTATGAAACAAATTTAGAAATTATCTCAGATCTTCTTGAAAGAGGAAGATGTTCTGAAATAAAAATTTCGCATTTGTCAAAATTTAAAGAAAGGCCTATTGTATGAAATTTTTGAATTATTCTAGAAAAGTCTAAAAAAACAGTGTCAGCGTCACTTCCTAGTGTCCCATCGTCTGAATACCATACATAAAATTTTGAGAATAAATTTTGAATGAAGGGGTTAATAGCCAAACTGAAAATGGCAGGTCCAAGAGGGTCACCTTGTTGACAGCTTATAGCGGAATCAATTAAATTATTTAAATTAATAATTGATTGGCCTACCTAAATGTGTACCACCTACCTATTCTTAAAATACCCTTGTTATAGTAATGGACATAGTCTTATATTTGGAAATATCGTATTTTTACAAATATGCAACCTTACAACTTTCTGGTTAGGATACATTTTCGAGTGATATTATTAAATATTAGTCACGTCGCAAAAATACGTGTTTAAGAAATAAAGCAAACGTCATAGGGTGTGGTGTTTTCAGTGCTCGAATACAACAAACTTAAATAAAATGTACCTATGAACTTGTGTGATATCAACAATTGTAAAACTTTTAAAATCTACCTATGCTGTTTTCAAAAATATTGATGCAAGCGGTATTATCCTTAATACTAGAGTGCTCATGCAACCACAGATTCGAATCAAAAAAAATGATTCAAATCAGCTCGCGGTTTTGAATCAACTCGACAACACGAAACAAGCGATGATTCGAATCAACATAAAAATCGAGTTTTTATTTTACTATCATGATTCGAATCATTCGAATTGAATGTGAGAGTCCCATGTCTATCCCTAAAAGCATAATTTTTTTGCATATTAAACAGTATGGTCAGCACATCAGATTACTCATTTAAGTTCCATGCAGTTCCATGTCTATTTAGTATGGAATGACGACAAAATTTCAACCGGTTATAAACAATATGAAATACGTTGTTGTTGCAATAGATGGCGCTGTAAATAGTCGATTAGTCTGTACGATCGTGAATTCGCGATCACGCAGCTTATACAATCTTCGGTAGATGGCGTTGCTTGTGTAACATCGTTACAGCGCTTTATATAGCAGGATGATAATAAAATAAATAACATTATTAATGTGTTAGTAACAGATAAATGCTTTGCTCATTGTTTTCCTCTATCAGTCATTAATTACGGTCATTTCTATTTATACCAAAACTTGATTGCCATTATCAAAGAACGTGTCGCAAAAAAAAATTTGACTGCTTTGCGAGCAACATGCCTACCTTATGAAACTTTCTGATAAAACGCAGGTACCTATCTCATAAATTGCTCGATGAATATCAAGCTTTGTCGTAGTAGCGGACAATTTACCAGTGTTAGCTTAATTGCCCCAGTAGCTCTACATTACAAAGGTTTTGTGTTTTAAAATGCCTAAGACCTAGAGGTTTTAAAAGCTAGAGCGTCCAAACATTTTTGGAACTGTGAAAAATGATGTCACTATTACTATTATCAGTGCAGTGAATCATGATACTCATAGCAGTAACTGATAAGCTGCAAGTAGGTAGGTATGTTATCTAAAACGCAAAATAAACTAAGCCTACATAGAAAATGTTACAAAAACACCGAAAGAGGCAGACGACTTTTGCAAAATCGATTTCACGGCAATACAACTACTATAATCAAAGTTCTTTAAAGTTTTAGAAAAAAACATTGAACAATTAAGTGTTTTATTTTCCAGGCACTTGAACAACACGATTTAAATTACTTAGATAGTAGTAGTTACAATTAAAAAATGCACAAACTAATGAAAATGCTAAAGAAACATGACATGACTTCGAAAAACATTTCACTTAAAAACTTATAATGTCATTTAAAACTACAACAAATATAGGTATTACACCGGCCTTCTATACAAAACATATTAAAATTATTAGGTATTAGCAACAAAAACGTTACTGTTCCTTAAAGCCAAAGTATATTTTGGTATTTTTTTTAATTTAAAACAGCATGAAATATATTAATTCAGTCAGATTCCAATTACAATAACTTTTTTGTCTAGTCATATAATCTTTCATAATTTATACCTTAACTTAATAAAAGCTATTGTCAACAATTAAGTATTTGTCGCACGTTGATTTCTAATTTTTACTAGCACCAAATAAGTTAATTAATTTTGTCAGTAGCCTACGCTAAGTTGCATTTAAAAATACTTCATGCCTGTAATAATAATACTAATAGTAAAATAATCCTGCTTAGCTGCCCAGTTTTCGGTAGTAGAAAACATCATTGTAGTCGTTGTTACGAGTAACTTTTACATTGCATACGTCTTGCACAATATTGTTTATTCGTTATTTTGTTAAGATGATTCAATCAACTGCAGGCCTACCGGCTAACCAGCACCTTTATTCACAGACACTCCGAAAGTTTCCGTATCCTTTCCGAATTCAAATGTCAAACATTCTTTCCGAATGGAGTTTTCGAAAGCTAATGTTATTTTTTCATATCAAAGGATGCGAGGAAGATCAAGAATAAGCTACATGCAGCAATTAAAAGAAAATATAAATGTCGGGTCGTATTAGGAGGTCAAGAGAAGGGCGGAAAGCAAAGAAGAATGGAAAAAACTCCACTGACAAGAGCCTAGCTCTTAAATTGGATGATGATGATGAATGTAATTTTTGTGCCTATTGGAAACGTAAAAGTTTTCGATTCCGACGTTTGAGAATGGCATTTTTGACGACTTTGGAAATCTGCCTCTCGGAATCGAAATCTGTAGTTCCGTAATCGTTTGTGAATGAGGGTGCAGTAAGCTATTGGCATTGCAATTAAAAAAAACTTGATATAATATTTTTTTCATCATTAGTTTGACTGTCATCGGTTTCCTGACGTTATGGAAAATGATAATATTGTTTCCAGTCAGCTATACTTGTGTGATTCAAAAGTAATCGTGTTAGGAGGTAGCCCTGCTGTCAGCTGTTAAACTAAATAAAAAATATTGTAATTAAGTAAAGTCGGGTCATCACCATCATTTTATTTGACGGTATTGTCTGATGATAAGTATGTCTTAATTCAATGTACAACTCTCTATGATATAATTTTTGTAAATGTCTACAGTATATAATTATTAAATTTTAATTTATGGAAGGGCAATGTAAAAAAAGAGTTAAAGTACCTGTCTTGAGATCCCCAAAGTTTCAAATTACTGAAAATGGCGTCGTGATCATATTTTTCGTCAAAACGGCAATAAATGCTTACCAACCACGAGCCAACGTTAGTTGAAAATGGTCAACAATAAGAAAACGATGTGCTAACTTGTCAAAGCACACACAAACATAAAAACATAACTAAACCTGATGCTAAAAGCTTGCTAGACGATGATACATGTTGTGGCGTAGCGTAGTACTTGCTAAGAGTACTTTCCCAGAAATTCACTGATTGATCATGAGGCTTAAGAAGCATTTGTTTTGCGAAGACAGGACTTGGGTGTTCAGTGGTGCCGCCGGCGTGCCCACTGATGCTCATGTAGTAGGTTTCACCGGTGGAATACGGCGGCCATATTCCCTCTTCTTCTGGTTGCCTGAAGGATAAAACAGTAGCTAGTTATAAACAAAGGTGCTATTAAAACCACAACAAAAATACTGCTGTATATCGCATTATGTAGGTATATAATTTTAAATAGCGTTTCCCCGCTACTGCGCCCTCGCAAATGATGGATTTCCCATAATAATATATACTTTACTCCGTTTCATCCCCTTTCTGTTTTTTATCTCGACAAAAATTAACCTACACGTATTAAATTCTAAAACGGTTCAGCGATTTAAGTATAGACAGACACACTGTCACATTCATCATATAACATAATAGTATGGATATGTATCTGTATGAGTCGTTCAACAAGATATTTCTTCGGTATATCATTAACTGGTCGCGAGTCTAAATCAAATATGAAGTCCAGTATACCTCCATGCCTTACGCCGCCTACGCGTATGTTGGGATATGGCCAATCGTAGTTCACGCCTTTATAAGTGAATTCAAGTAGTCGAACTGACCATCCGGCTTTAGCTCTCTCTTGAACGCCTCTTATTACTGGAATAGTTATCAAAGAATCTCCTTCATACGCGAAATAATCTTGAATGTTGTCCGGGGTTAACTCACTTATATCCTCGGTATTACCAAAGTAAGACTGTCGTACAATTTCACTGATATTTTTCCGTATGCTTTCGTCTTTGAAGTCTAAATTCGCTGGAAGAAATGCCACGAAATCATCCTGCATCCACTTCAACCATTGTCCAAAAACTGCTTCTCTAACACGAGCAGTACCTTCCCTGTTCACAAAACTAGCAATGAACGGTATTTTTTGATATTTGCCTGATTGTATTAACTTTAATGGATCATCTTCCAGAAACGATCCATTCAACTTGGTATTTTCCACACAGGGTGCGAACAAAACGGAGTTGTTAGTAAAAGAGAATTGATTGATTTCATTTATCAAAACATCAGTATCCGTGCTCGTTAACAGTTTTGCTAGTGTCGCGTGTGTTTTGTCTGTATATTGAAGTTTTCCACCTAAAGCTTTGGCGTATCCCGCAGGGTCATAAGCTATAGCCGATGGCGAGAAAGCGGATCCGCTTACAGCAACCGCTTTGTTGAATAAGCCTTGTGAGAGTGGTGATAGTGTCAATAGGTCAACCATAGCTGCACCGGACCCGTGCCCAAGTAACATGACATTGTTGGGATCCCCGCCAAAACCTGCAGAGTTTGCTTGTATCCACTTCAACGCTTGGGCGACGTCTTTCAAACCAGCGTTTCCAGGGGCTTCTTCTACTCCAAGGCACAAGAATCCGAATATGGATAGCCTATAGTTTACGGCTATGAATACAACGTCGGCTTGGACAAGTGATCTGAAGAAATACCGAGGTGTGCTATGGGTATTCGAGAATTCTTCCCCGTCTATCCAGACAATGATAGGTTTGGGTATGGTAAGGTTTTTAGTGAATATGTTAAGAGTGAGGCAGTCTTCTTTGCCAACTAGGCCGCGACTGCTTGGCTGTGCACATAAGACGTCATTGTAGATTGCTTTGAATTCCACGTTGTGTTGTGGCGGAGCTGGCGCTGCCTGAAATGGCAAAAGGTGTCGTGTTATTGCTTTAAATCTTCTGATATGTGTCGTCTTCTTAGTAGTCCGCTCCGAACTACCAAACCAGAGGTCGCGGGTTTGAATCCCAAAAATTGCAAATGTTTGTGTGATAATCACGAGCATTTGTGCCTAGGTCATGGATGTATAAACGTATATAAGTATGTCTATCCGTTATCCCAGTCGCCATAGCACAAGCTCACGTTTAGTTTGGAGCTAGGTAACTAGTGTGTATGTTGAAGAAACAAACAAAAAACACATTAATTACGTAGCCCCGTTGTACTATGGTAACAAGGATAACGGATAAGTAAGTGTTAATTTTTAAACATCCATGATTGTTACATTTGCTCGTGCTTATCACACAAACATTTGCCCGTTGCGGGATTCAAACCCGAGACCGCTGGTTTATTGAAAAGGGTTCAGCTCAAAGTAGCGGTTCTTAAAAAAGGTCACCGGTTATAAAAAGTCAAGTATTTTTTTATTTAGTTAGCGTGATTTATTTTAGGTATGGGGTATAATAATAAATTAAGGAATGGCACTAAGAATAGTCTAGCTAGGTTATGACTATGCACTGAGGTTATGCAACATTTTATCACGTGTGCAATAACAGCAATGGTGCGCGCGCGGGGAATCCCTTAAAATTATCTACCTATAGTAGGTACACGCGGCTGCACGTCAGAATAAAAGCTGTTTTTGTAGTTCACATGGGTCATTTTCAGTATTTCAGTAATGTCTGTAGTGCAGGTCTAGGTAGACCCACCTAACCTTATGTATGATAAATAATATTCGACCGGTAAATGTCGACCGGAACTGTCACATAAATTTGTTGAAGGCAAAAATACAATAGGTACCTACAATCTTTTTTATTTGAACCTCAAAATACATAAAAGTACAACTGTTAAACTAAGTTATTAATAATAGACCCTACTCCATTCATGTAAGGTTCGTGTAATGAAAACTGATGACTCAGAGTGGGACAGAACATGCATAACGATAGTAAACAAAGCAAGCAACAGTATAACCGGTTACCAGCCGTATTATAGCAGCTTATAATAACTGACAGTGCAGTTTATTACGTCACTAAACCATAGACTAGGTAAACAGTCTGCGCGGGGAATGCAAAAATTACACAAAGGTACAAAGAAATATGTGGAAATTGTCAAAGCCTTACGCACTTTGAAACGGTTTTTTCCAGACACCGATCCGGCATAAGGTACTCCATAAAACGCTATGTAGTCTTCATCCATTGCTTTCGACCCGATAACTATTCCTTCGGTAGTTTTCACTTTGTAATCTTGACCATTTTGACTGTACACACCGGCGTTAAGCCAACAAAATAGCAATAAAAATGTAAACATGTTTGTGTACGCGCGTTGTGCGTACGTTCGTTTCTTTCGACGTCTTTGCCCAACTGACTGCTGACTTTTTGTTTCATTCACCTGTTGCTAGACTTGCGTTGCGCTTGCGCACCTTGTTGAGTCCGCTTAGTATTGGGCCGGTTAAATCGATCGTGAATCGATAACGATTACAAACAAAATGAATATTTAAAAATGCACTGTAATCAATAAGGGTTTTTCTGAGAGCTCAAAATTTTATTTTTATTTTATGTTGATAGATGGCGCTATTCATCAAAGTAATTAAATAATCCGTAGTACCTAAAAAGGGATTAATGTGTCGATAAGTGCCGATAAGACCCTACACGCTAAAATACAACGCAGGAGATATGTAGTGCGTGAGCAAAACACAGATGTAAGTAGGTAATCGATATGAAATTCCTTCATTCTCAAGTCCGATAAAAAAATCCGACTTTTGTTTTAAAAACATCATTAGGCTCATTATTATTGTTAGTGTAAGTTATTGGGAAAAATAATTAAAAACAATATTCGATACAGTACAGCGAAATCTTTTAGTACCTAGTTCTCAAACACTCTCAATAGATGTCACTGGTGATCGTCGTTAAGCAGAGTCACGGTATGATCACCACATTCATATAGTTAAAATACTCAACAATAGATGGCGTGGAAAATTTCGTAAAGTCTGATGACATAAGTACACCTAAATAAATACACACACATCCTCCTCCCACATTAAATAAATATTAATATTTCTGGGGGAAAATGCGCTGTTTTATTTAATTCCTTTAGCATTGTTTAACGTGAATACCTACGAAAACACAATTCAATAATTATTGTAAAATGTTCTTAACCTCAACGCTCACTGTAGGTCTCTGCTATAGGTATTAAAAAACGTGTTGGTTAGTAGTAAGGCAGTCCAGTCCAGCAACTCCTAATTTCAATTATCATTTCTTCCAACATGTTGAAAAGAGGAGTTCAGTCCATTACTAGATAGCGCACGTGCACCGAGTATGTACAGCGCCAGCACGTCAGGTTACCCATTTTATTAAAATACGAAAACAGCTTTTATTGTGTACGGAATAGAGACGGTTTCAAGAACAAGGTGGGCTAGTCTGACGTGCGGCCGTATGTACCTACTTATAGCCTGACCAGAAATATATGGGACCTGAATTAAGGGCGCTTCAAATCTACTTTATATGACAACACTTTGTATAATCATACCAGCGTAGATTGGCAACTGAACATAAAATCATATTTTTTATATGTTTACATTCATGTTATTTTTTTAAGCCTGCTGCCTAATGATAACAGATTATACGATTAAAGCACACGACAGAACACCCGCAAATTGAGTACTTATTAAATTCGTTAACTCTTTGTAATATATCAAAAGGCCATTTGGACCAAAACACAATAACTTATGCAAAACCATTAACGTGTACAAGAAATATAAATTCATTGTTTTTCTAAATAATAATATTTACAATTTTATCATAAAATTAAAGTAATGTATAGGAAACCATGGAACTATTTTAGTTAAAATATCCAAGTAGGTTTGAAATAAAGAAAATAAAACTCAAAATAAATATTCATTAAAATCGTTATTAAAATATTCTCCGTATCCACCAGTAGCCAATTGTCACTATTCGCACTATATGACGTACTAAAAACTCGTTATGACAACTATGTCAGTAATTAATTTAAAGATACTGTGGTGATCACATAGACTGTCTTGTCGAAAAACACTACAACACCATATTAAACCACTTTTATTTACGAAAACGAATAGTTCTCGGTATTTTTATCACATAAAAATTGCACTTGGTCGAAAATTAGATTACGTGTCTACTTTGACACTAATCACTATGACATGTCAATGACGATTTGAGGTTTCTGTTGCCAGTAAAAGAAATTAGTTCCAGTTGTTTTCCGCAATATGGCGAGGTCCCATATATTCCTGGTCAGGCTATACATCATACTCGTAAAAACCAAATGACGTTCTGTCATGTCGGCAGTGTTACCAACCCTACTGTTTTCAGTATATTTGCTAAAGTTCTCCGAAGCTCAGTTCAAATAGCATTCGCCCGGATAGCGAAGGGTCGTGGGTTCAAGTCCGACCGGTCGATACGGTCAATCAATTTTTGGGTGAAATAAATACTTTGGATTTGCTACCTTTACGTCCATATCCCTGGTGTGTTCCGTTCTTAAAATGTTCTGTTTTTAGGGTTCCGTGCCCGAAGTGTAAAACAGGACCCTATTACTAAGCCTCCGCTGTCTGTCTGTCACCAGGCTGTATCTCATGAACCGTGAGAGCTAGAAAGTTGAAATTTTCACAGGTGATGTATTTCTGTTGCCGCTATAACAACAAATACTAAAAACAGAATAAAATTAGTACCTATTTAAGGGGGGCTCCCATACGACAAACGCGTTTTTTGCTCGCATTTATTAATGGCAACAGGAAAACGCTTGAAATATTCACAGAATTGTAAGTTGTAAATACACTTTAAAAATAAAAAATTGAAATCAAAATAATAGTAATATTTAAGGGGGGCTCCCATACAAACGTATTTTTTTGCCTATACTGTCTAATGTTGTAAGTAAATGGTAAATGGTACACTTTGTGCGCGAGTCTGACTCGCACATAGCCGGTTTTTTTTAATCAGCGCCATTTTGACACCATGCAAACAAGTACTTTTTCCAATTACAATGCGATTTATTATTCGTTGCTTTTTTATATAAACTTACCACAGCTTTTGACATTTATTTATAATAATTCAACAAGTATCTTGTAATAGTACCTACACAGTTATTAGAAATAATGAGCCTGCCTACCTTAAGCAGGAAAATCAAACACGCGCCATATATCAACATAAAATAAAATAAAAAAACAAGACATTCAGGAAATTTAAATTAAGTCTGGCTTTTTTCTACGTAAAGAAGTGCCTCCTTTTCTTAACTCTTCTTTTATCTCACATTACATACATATACATGTTCCAAAGCTGAAAATTGCTATAAAAACATTGCAAATTAATAAATTCCAAGTTTATTTCAGCTTTGACAATGTCAATTAGTACAGTTAGATGAAGTTTTCCCTAAAAAGTGTCATACTGTAGCGCCTATGAAACTTCTCTGGGCAAAAAAAACATGTTAGCCACCGAATCAGGAAATAGCGATACCTGATATTGTTTCTACTAATAATTATCTAAAATCTGAGATACAATTCTTTTGCGCTGGGACTGGGTCAATTTTGGCGGATACCCTTTATTTCTGTTGCCGCTACCTAAAACAAATAATAAAATTAATATTAAAAAAAATGTAGGGAGGGTTCCCACTTCCCATACAAACGTTATTTCTTGCTGTTTTCCAAACTAAAAGCAAGCAATAATACCTATAGTGTTAATAATATTGTAAAGACAAATATTACGGAACACTTCGTGCGCGTGTCCGACTCGAACTTGGCCTATTTTTTTATAGCTACTCCCGTTGTGAAGTTGAGTTTGACAGTTTTCTACTTTCATTGTTTGATTCGCAAATTGTATTTTTTTTCTAAGATTTTTTTACTTTTAGTTTCTTGGAGTTGGCAACACTGTCTGCCAGTCACTAACCTCGATGGCTGATATAAAATCAAGGTCACTAAACAACGTTGTCGCTCACCGCACCGGGAGTGCAAAATCATAATTGTAAAGTTGGGCACATTGCACATCAGACTTTTTGACAATTAAGTGTTTCAAAATCGCCCTACTTATTTAGTACCTACTTATTAGTATTTTTAAATATGGGTCTTACGATATTAAACAGGGCTACACAGTCCATTCTTCGGTATTTTATTTTTACTTAGGTACCTACTTCCAAACGGACAGCTAAACAAGACATAGAAATAGTTGTTCGTATTAAAAATACCTATATGAGTTACCTGATCTGCCACATCCTGGATCATGGTCCAAGCGGACCCTGGGCCCTCGCGTTATACGCTAGGATAAATTAGCTTAAATTATAAAATAAGTAATTATGAGTAAGCTGATTTCATCTTAACTGATGGTTAAATATTTGTAAAAATATTTTCATCTGATACTTCTTTGAAGATACATTTCCCAAGTATTGATGAAATCGAACACCGGCTCTCTGGTGCAGCAATCACTTACAAAAATTCGTTATTTGGCTAACGTGAGGACGTTAGCCAGTTAACGAATTTTTGTAAGTGATTGCTGCACCAGAGAGCCGGTGTAGCTCAGTTGGAAGAGCATTCCCCTGGACAGCGAACTGTCGTGGGCTCGAAATAAACCGGACGACACGGTAGATCGATTGATGTGCTAAACAAATTTACTTTTGTAATAACTTGTTTTTGTGTTTAAATAATGTAAAGTTAGGATACTATTTAATAAAACAAACAATTAATTTTCTAAATCGTTTAGTCGTCTTCGAGTAATCGGTGAACATACGTAAAAAAAAAGATACCGACGAATTGAAAACTTCTCCTTTTTGAAGTCGGTTAGAAAGAGGTACGAATAGGTTTAGTTTAGGTAGGCGCACGCGCCGAGAGGCCAGGCCATTGTGTTTAATGCGGTCTAATGCGGTTTTAACCAACCCGAAAACAAAGTAAGTATTCATTCGTATGCATACAGTGTGATAAGCTGAATTAAATGAACCATTTTTTTCTCTAATTATCTACCTACCAAGAATAAAACTCTTTC
Source organism: Pyrausta nigrata (assembly GCA_949316185.1). NCBI lineage: Eukaryota > Metazoa > Arthropoda > Insecta > Lepidoptera > Crambidae > Pyrausta > Pyrausta nigrata. The sequence goes on from OX438951.1 coordinate 4,348,850, forward strand.
ATTTTATTGTGATAGGTTATCGTGCTTAATAAAAATGCGATAATATATATGATACACTGTATATTTTTAAGCGTTTTAATGGTGGTACACATCATAATAAAGTACTTAATTTCTAGACAGTTTTTATTACTATTAATAAAACTAATACACAGAGAATATTAACGACAACAATCAATCCGGTGCCTTCGTGGTGGTATAAACAATTTATTTTAATTATTTAAATATATATTTAAAAAAAATATTTAACGTAACTAAATTAGCTAACAGCTTTACGGTTAGAATTGTTACGTTTATTTCGAGATACATTGATGGTCTTTACTACTCGTCATGAATCATGAATTCATGATTCACTATTACTACAAGTTCCACAAAGAAAACTTCTTGGGACATGTTGCAACTGTATGCAGTTGCAACATGTCCCAAGAAGTTTTCTGCTTACTTAGCAAAATATTTCTATATTTTTTTATATTAATACTTCTGCTTACTTAGCAAGACCTACCCAGAATTGCCAGGGAATAAATAAAATAAATTGTTTCAACAAACACACCAATTACTTAACCCCAAACTAAGCGTGACCTTGTACTATGGCGACTGTAGACACGTATAGTTCCTGAATGAATGATACAATTGAACTACTTCACCTATCTAGTTCATATGTGTCACTCACTCACTTTAGTCCAAAGCAGTTCATTTAGTTCAGTAACTCAGTGATATGAGAGTAAAACGTACGGATATATTTGTTAATACTGCAAGAGCGAGACTGCAGTATTCTGGTACTACACTGCAGTTTTATATGTAAAATTTTCGGTATTAATTAATACGTTTTTAATACGTAACGTACGTACATTACGAACATAAATCACACTTTACATCCTTTGTTAATGCGTGTAACAATATCTTCGAAATTAATGAAAATGTTTTTAATTCGTAATTCTAGACTGCCTAAATATTATAAATGTTATTTTTTAGTCATTAGAATTCTCTGTAGTACACGATACATTTAAACTGAATGAAGTAGTGAGTGAGATTTTAATAGTAGATCTGCTGAACTAAATGAACTAGATAACTGATACATATCTTCAGCTCCCACTGAACTATATCACTCCTTTCACTTCAGTGAACGATTTTGCGCATGTCTAGGCGACTGGGATAACGGATAGACATACTTATATATTTTTATAAACATCCATGACTCCGGTACAAATGCTTGTGCTCATCATACGAACATTTGCCCCTTGCGGAATTTAAAAACGCAACCTCTGGTTTTGTAGTCCGGAGCGCGACCACTACACCAAGACAGTCGTCTAATAAGATGAGTTAAGTTATACATAATTAATCATACAAAATAATACCTATTTATTTTGATATTCTACAACTCGTCCCAGATGAGCTGCTTATGGGACGAGTTGGTGTAGCCTGTATTTTTATTATATACATTGTAATAAAATATAATATGTAATAAAAAATATTTCAAACATTATAAATAATAAAAAAATTGTCACTTTTTTCATGATTCGGTCGGTCTTATCGTTTCGTTTTGTAGAATTTATGCTATCGTTCGTTTCGTTTTCATAGACTCTGAAACAGTCGTATTAACTTTTTGAAAATTTTGTATAAAAATATTCTTTAATTTAAGGTAAAGTGCAATAAATCTTATGTAATACCTTATTTTACTTAGGTGTATGCAGTGTATAGAACTTAAGTAGGAACTTAACTAGCGACTAGTAAATATAAACGAAAAAAAGTTTGTAGGTCTACTAGTACAACTAGATTCTACTCTCCACAAAATCGTTTTATAAATTAATAGCGACACTTGCTACGACACAATAAAGTGCTGTTCAGATCGAACGCGCGCCTTTACTTATTTGCCAACTAGTATTACATTAAAATAAATGCACTGGATAAAATACTATTTAAGATTGAAATAATTTAAAAAACCTAATATCTATAAAAATACTTGCATTATTCATATCTCTATTCTCTTCTCTTTCTACTCTCTGATCGTCATCCGTCGTTTTCGTTCGTTCTTTCGGTTTTGTATTGATTACTAGTTAGTCTTCGGTATTCGATTCCCGGCTGTGCTATAAATGCAATTAGCGCATCTTAAAGCTTTTAATGCTGCGGCCACTTTTTTTTGATGTGGCAATAGTTGTGGCAGTAATTATTTCCATGACTGCAGCAAATTAATCTTATCTCTATAGACCAACCGACTGAGATTTCGCCTGCGGGGTACAGGGGTTGGGGTAGACAAGAACGGGAACCATGAGTGTTGCGGGCGGCGGGCTCTTTAATTTGATTGGGTGATTTGAATTTTGAAAATAATGCGAATTTCAAATTTCAGAATTTAAAATTTAAAAATCGTAATCAAATCAAAGCGCCCGCCACCCGCACTCCTGATGGTACCCATTCAGGTACAATTCCAAGACGAGCAGCAGACTGCAACCGCAGACGACACTGTGGCTACCGCAATGCTGCCTGCGGTGGTTGCACAATGCACAGAACCGTGCCTCAGTTATTCCAGTACCGTCGTGCGAGACAGTAAAGTCAAAGTCAAAAATAATTTATTCAATTTAGGAGAAAATGCCACTTATGAACGTCAAAAATTAAAAAATTAGTAATATTGGCCCTTAGCATGTTGGACAACGCTACCGATAGTGTACTAATGTGTCTTTTACTAGAAGAGGAAGATGACGCCTGTATCTGCTCTGTGTTTGACCTATGGTTGACTCGTAGAGAATGCTTTTGGCATTAAGTCCGCCATTTGTACATTGCTTATATTTTGTGCAGAAAGTATAAATAAATAAATAAATGACGACGACTTGTTCCTATTACTTTCCACACATTATCTTTGACCAAATTATTGCGGTAATTTGGATTTGATGTGTCGTAAAGAACTGGATGACCAGAAAATATGTTTTTCTTCATCCTCATCCGAAAAAGTCGACATTATTATACGTGCGAAGTCTCTGCGGTTCGCGACACGACTGGTCGCTACGCGTCGCGGCCGCACGCTGCGTGACGCGTCTGCAGGCAGCTGTGTTGCCGTGTCGGAATCCATTTCATAGATGTTGATAAAAACAAGTGGTGTCGCTTGCGGTTTGCGGTTGCAGTTTGCGGTCTGCGGCCTGTCTTGGAATTGTACCTTTCTCGTCAACCACCGCACCCCTGTACTCCGCAGATGAGGACTCAGTTAAGCGGTCGGGCTACAGTTTCACCACACCATTTCACGCAGGCTAGACGATAATATTGCCAATTGTTGCATTATCACTTTTAAGCGGTAGACTGCAAGACCTTTAATTAATTAATTTGATAAAATAATAAAATGTTTATAGATACATAGACTTAAATAAAAAATCGTTTCATCATCACATTTCATATTTCATTTGTGTGCTTTATTACATTTGTATACATTTGACTATAAAATAAGTCGCACAAATAAAATAGTAACAACAACTACAGTTTTATAAGTTAAGTCAGTTTCAGTCGCTTCAGTTTGGTAATAGGGTTGTGCTGTATGTACGAGTATTAAGAATACCTACAGCTTAAAATCATGATTTGCCGTGAATACTATCAATAGGCAATATTAGTAAATATGTATAAATTGCATAAATTAATTTCTAAATAGTACGTAGGTAAAGTTTTAGTACTACAGTTTTACACTACAAATTACTTAGAGATCAGTATATCTTGACGAGTAAAGCAATATAGCGCCTTGTCTGTTCAAGTTTTACGTTACTACATTAGATGGCTGAGTCTAAAGACTAAGAGTAGAGGTATCCCAATGGGTTTGCGTATCTATAAAGCGCTGTTACAACCATTGCGGTATTCGCGACCGCTGCCGATAGCGGCCTTCCGACGACGGCGATGCTCAAGCTGTAGTGTCGCTGTCGCCGTCTTGTTTGCTGCACGTAGATTTAAGTGTATGGTTAAATTAACTTAATTTACGTGCAGTCGTACTGGGGCGGGTGACAGCCGTAACGTGGACGTCGACCGGTCAACCCGTGCATTTGTAGGTTTATAATACCTAAAATGCGGAGTGAACCAGGCCCGATTAAACCAAGTTTGGCCGTATCGTCACTTACCATCTGGTGAGATTGCGGCCAAATTAAATGTCTACATATTAAAAGTTACATTCGCATTTATACTAATAGTTGCGGCGCAATTAATTCTCTCATTCATCCTGACATTCATCGCGGTTAGCAGAAACTCTTAGAGTCGATATCAGGCTATTTATTTATTAACATGTTACTGTAACTTAGCTTAAAACTAAACGCAGCCAAAAAAAACGGCAAGCGATGAAGTCGTAACCGCAAAAGATAATTAGCTGGTTGTTGCAAGCCCACTATTTCAACTAACAAAACGTTAACATTATTGTTAATTTATTAATGTAGTTCATTTCTTTCTTGCTAATATTATTGTACGCCCCAGAGGTGGGATATGGTTAATTCTATTCAATCTAATATATTATATAACAGTAATCCATTCGGTGAATCGCTCATCAGGGTCTGTGCGTGAGCAGAGATCTAAGCGATTCCTAAAAAAAGCACAGCAATTAAACTTTTTGGGTCCTTGACCGCTCCTGACTCTTTTGAAGGTGAGCGGTGGAGGGTCCAAAAACTAATTTTTTTTGGGTTTTCGCTGTCTTAAGATCGGTGCGTTAGGGGGAAAAAAAATACCGCTACTGAATAAAAGCTTATGAAAAGCATAACTTTTGTTTCGAAGAGAAACCAGAAATGTAGTCTTTGTGAGGTCCAAATGAGGAGGATTGTATTTTGAGGTTTTCCCTCAAACCCTTAACCAATTCTGAACGAATCCCTTAGGTCCCTGCTCACGCAATCTACAACTGTTATCCTTTATTGAATGAAGTATAGCGAATGTTCTCATCGAGAACAAGAATATAATCTTCTTATTGATTCGGTCATAAATCAGGATCGAGTTGAATTACTGTGGCACTAAACCAAATTGCTCTCTTTTGTTTATTATATCTCTAAATCGACTTACGATATGAGTTTTTTTAATGGTGTATATTATACATATGACGATAATTACTGCAAGTGCCAATAAACCAAAAATAAGTGGCAGATTAGAGCTGTTCTCACTGACCACAGCCGCGTTCTCACTTCCATCTCCTGGTGTCACTGGATTAGCTGTAGTGTAGTGGTCTCCAAAAACTCTATGAAACAAATTAACAGATTGTACATGAGGCTTGTTCATCATTCCTTCGTCGAAGGTAGGATTCGGATTCTCACTGGTCCCGCCAACGTTTCCACGGATGCTTAAATAATCTTCTGTGACGTTGTTGTAGGGAAACCAAAGTGTACTTTCTTCTGGTTGCCTGTTCAGAAAACGGAAAGTTAAGACTAATGAATTTTTGTTGTTCTGCACTTAAGTTTTCAATGAAACAGTATATTTATTTTGACTGTCAATAATTCAAGTAAGAACATTTAAAGTGGTGGCTGCTGTATGGTTGGTATGGTCATGCTAATTTTAAGTTATTACTAGGATACAATGGATAGTTTTGTTTACGAATGTAATGTTCAATGCAATTTGGTCTTTCTTTATTAAATGGTTTTTTTTTATTAGAATCTTACCCAGTCTTTGCGTAGGCAACAATACGCCCTATGAGAGATTTCTTCGGGCTATCGTTGACTGGTCTCGATTCCAGATCGAAGATATAGTCAAGAATATCTCCGTGCTTCACGCCGTCTAAACGTATATTTGAATAAGGCCAGTCGTAGTTCACACCTTTATAGGTAAATTCCAGCAATCGAACATCTTGTGATCCGTATGCTACTCTCTCTTGTACATTTCTAATAACAGGAATAGTGATTAAAATGTCGCCTTCATAAGCAAAATAATCTTGAGTATTGCGTAAAGATAAATTACTTATATTTGCAGTATTACCAAAGTATCCTTGGCGTATTTCTTGACTTACATTTTTACGTATACTTTCGTTTGTAAAAACTAAGTTGGCGGGGAGGAACGCATCGAAATCATTCTGCATCATCTTTAGCCAGTTACCATCCACTAATTCTTTAACACGAATGGTACCCTCCATGTCCACGTAACTTGAAACGTACGGTATTTTTAGATATTTCCCTGATCTTATTAGCACTAATGGGTCATCTATCAGAAAAGAACCCTCTAAATTTAGGTTCTCCACGCAGGGGGCGAATAAAACAGAGTTATTTGTAAACGAAAACTGGTTTACTGCATTAACTAACTCATTGCTATCGGTATTCTGGAGCTGTGTTGCTAGTTGCGCATGAGTGACGTTTATATAATTTAATTTTGCACCTACAGCTTTGGCATATCCTGCTGGGTCGTAAGCAACTGCCCACGGTGAGAGTGCAGATCCGCTTAGTGACATCGTTTTATGGATCAAACCTTCGGACAGCGGCGACAATGTCATCAGGTCAACCATAGCTGCACCGGAGCCGTGCCCAAGTAACATGACATTTTTGGGATCTCCGCCGAAACCGACCACGTTTTCATGTATCCATATCAAAGCTTGGACAACGTCTTTTAGTCCAGCGTTTCCTGGGGCTTCTTCTACCCCCAGGCATAAAAATCCGAAAATGGACAGCCTGAAGTTCAGGGCTATGAATACAATGTCTGCTTGAACGAGTGATCTGAAGGAGTAGGGAGGCGTGTTGTTGGTATTTGAGTATTCTTCACCATCAAGCCACACGATGACGGGTTTTGGAGTTGTGAAGTTTTTGGTGAAGATGTTAAGGGTGAGACAGTCTTCCTTGCCTGTAAGACCATAAATACTGGGCTGCGCGCATTTGATACCTCTATTGACTGCCATAAATTCAGCATTGCGATTGGCTGGTTTTGGCGCTGCCTGAAATGTTAAAACATTAAGCTGTTAGTGAAATGTATTATTTATTATATCTATCTTACTAAGGCTTACTCGTATCTTTTTTTTTAGAACGTCATCAACAAAAACTCTGGGATGTCCCTCTTGCGAGAGAGACCTTCAATTCTTTACTTCAAAATTCTGTCAGTGATTGTAATCGTTTAACGGCAGTTTCCTGCAAAGATTCAGGCCACTGGCTTCATGCTTTACCATCAAAAAATCTGGGCACCATTTTTGATAGTGAGTCATTCCGGGTGTGTGTAGGTCTGCGCCTTGGTACCCCTATTTGTGAAGTTTTTACGTGTCCCTGTGGCAAGGAGGTCGACAAATATGGTCTCCACTGTCTTTGTTGCCAGCAAAGTGCTGGGCGTCTTGCCCGTTACGCTACACTTAATGACGCCATCAGGAGAGCTCTTGCCAGCATCAATGTTCCTTCCACGTTGGAACCACGTGGTTTGGTCCGCGATGATGGCAAGAGACCTGATGGCCTCACGTTCATTCCCTGGGAGCGGGGTCGGGTCTTAGTGTGGGACGCAACTTGCGTCGATACTTTGGCCCCATCTCATCTCAGGGGGTCAGCGCTAAAAGCTGGAGCGGCGGCGGAGTTAGCTGAAAACGCCAAACGACGCAAGTATGCATCACTTGCAAGTGATGGTGTTTGCGCCGTTTGGCGTTGAAACTTTTGGAACGTGGGGACCATCCGCTAAATTACTTTTTGGAAAAATTGCACCTAAATTAAATTCTGTTTAATCAAATAGTAAAGCTGGCTCTTTCCTCGCTCAAAGGATAAGTATAGCTATCCAACGCGGTAACGCAGCCAGCATCCTCGCCTCCTTTCCTCAGGGACACGGGTTTATTTTTGATTAAGTAGGTTTTAAGTTTATTTATTTTTATTTCATGCATGTCTTTGTGTTTATTTTCTTTTATTGAATAAAATAGTGTAGTTCACTTATTAAATCACACCTCGTGATAAGTTCATTAACCATGAATAGAATTAAAATCACACTTATCAAACAAAATATTACTTAATATATATTTGTTCCTTAATTTTGTTTGACCTATTTTTGTGTCATGTTAATGTAATTCGTACCTATGTGAATTTCCAGATTGTAGTCATACAATATATACATTCGTTTATTATTATAATGACTAATAAACAATTCAATAAATATAATAATAATTTCTATAACAAATAGTAGGTTATTGAATAATAATAACCTACTGTTTGTTATTGCCGTTTAAATAATTTTCACATCCAGTTGCAGATAATTTAATAAATTCAACTCGTCCCAAAAGGGGCTCGCCCCATGGGCTTGTGGGACGAGTTGATGAATCACGTTTTCATGACAGTGTTATTGAAAACGAAAGCATCGTACTTATTTAATAAAGTAACGGGGCACAAACAACGGCGAGCGACAGGCAACCGTAGCGCATAACCAAGTCGACACCAACCATCATACGCGCATGCGCAATCCACGGCGCCCACCCACGTGCGCAGCGTAATCAATCTATCAATCAAGGAATACATATAGGTAATATTGACTGCTTCGTTGGTCTAGTGGTCAGCTCGCTGGGTACCATCCACGAGGTCCCGGGTTCGAATATCGGGTCGGGCCGAGGGTTGGGTTCTTCTGTCTTGAAAAAACTCAGACACAGCTCCGGAGTCAGGAAGTTGGTGGTGTGAACACCCCCGTCCCTCGGAAAGCACGTTATCCTTTGGTCCTGCGCCTTATCCCTCTACGGTCATGTCGGACTGCCATCTCACCGAATTATGAGAGTACAGGAATAAAGAGTGCACCTGTGTATCGCGCACACACTTGTACACTATATTCTATAATAATATGTCCCGCGCAGTTGGCTAATCTCTGTTGAGATAGGCCGCCGTAGTCAAAATTCTGCTAGGAGGACATTATATATAGGTAATAAAACTCGCGGCAGCCGCCCGCGCGCTCACGCTAGGAATGTGACGTTGAGGGTGTTTTTTCTATTCAATAATTTCATCAAAAATATGTAATAACAGACTTATGGCAAAATTGTTTTTTAGGGTTCCGTACCTACCCAATAGTAAAAACAGGACCCTATTACTAACCCTCTACTGTCCGTCTGTCTGTCACCAGGCTGTATCTCATGAACCGTGATAGCTAGACAGTTGAAATTCACAGATGATGTAGGTAGGTATATCTAATGCCACTATAATAAATAACAAATAGTAAAAACAGAATAAAATAAATAGTGTTGCTCCCATAAAACACACGTTTGAAATATTCACAAAATATTTTGTAAGATTGTTCACTTAAAAAAAATACAAATACAATTAAATGGATTATTTTGCCGTTTTTAAAACTATCATAATTATCCGTAGTGAAGATAGATTGAAGGGTAACAAACCTATTCTCCACTTAGAATTGTGTTATTATTTTAAGATTCTCCATTGAACTTTTCGTAACTTTGTCGAAAGTGAACACGTAAAAACTCAGAAACCTCGAATAAATTTATACCTTTTGTAGCCTTTATTTATACCTACTAGTCAAACGACGACTCATTCCTTTCGGTTGGTTTAACTAAAACGCGTTTCACGTCCCCTTTTGACCCGAATAATCGAGGGATTGTTCGGGTTCGGTTCCACGAAACCGTTATTTTAAAAGTATTGAATTAACCTACCAGATGACCATATCTGTCAAATTTCCGTAACTTTATTTCAACCTTATGCTATAACAATAGAGTCCGATATCATTTGGAATATTTTGACATGTTTGGGTAATTCGATGCGCTGCCTATTATAAGCACGGATATTACAGATATATGTACTGTTTTTAGCCTAAATTACAAATAAAAATAGGTACTAAACTTAAAACGATGTTTTCCAGACACTGATCCTGCGTAAGGTATTCCATAAAACGCAACATAGTCCCCGTCCGTTGCTTTAGTTCCGACCACGACGCCCTCTGTTGTTGTCACTTTAAAGTCTTGGGCACTAGTTTGAGTGTATACTCCGAGTATGAGGCGCCCGCAGAGCAACAAATAATATGTTATTATCTGCATTATTACGCGCGCGCGGCCCCGACTGCCGCGCCTTCACGACTGAACTATCAATTACCAAGCTGGGTTGCCAACTCTCAGAAATATTTAGCCTGAAGCCGGCAAAAGTACTAAAATTCGCCCTGAAAAAATTCTGCGTTAAAAGTTTCTCTATTCACTTAAAATCGATAGAAAAATAATAAAATACATTTCTATAACACTGTTGACATTCGATTTTCAAATTAAAGCAACGAGGAATTGCCTTAGATGTCTTTATGTTAAGTCGAGCCGCGTAACAATGATTGGCCTGATTTAAGGTAGGTAAACTCTGAGGGAAAACTATAGTAAATAAAAACGTGCCAAGTGCGTGTCGGACTCGCGCACGACGAAGGGTCCGTATCCTTTTTTAGTTTTTTAAACGGCATATAAATCATGTTTGTATGGGAGCCCCCCTTAAATAGGTTTTTATTTTAATAAAACTACTTATTTATTTTTAAATTTAATATTACAACTTAATATTCTGTGAATATTTTAAGCCTGTATACCTGTTGTCGTTATTAATATCGAGCAAAAAACCCAAAAACACGTATGTTGTAAGGAAGCACTCTTAAATATTCATTTTTAGAACTATTTGTTGTTATGGCGGCAACAGAAATCATCATTTGTGATCAACTAACTGTTTAGCTATCACGGTTTATGAGATACAGCCCGATGACAGACATACAGTCAAACAGACAGCGGAGACGTAGTAATAGGGTCCCGTTTTTACCATTTGAGTACGAAACACTAACAGGACCTCAAACTTACTATTTACCCTAAATTTGGGAGAAAGACGTTAGCTTAAGAGGGGTCTCAGCCCAGAGCCGTAAAAACTTTAAAAAAAAAAGTTTCGTCTGCCGGCTAGTGTTGTGTTGTGTTATAAATAGTTAGTTGATAATCGACTCGTGTTTGTATTGAATGCATTTTTCTAAGATAACTTTATGTTCATGTCAACGCCAGACTAAACAGTTATTTAGCAACGGAAATTACAGAATCCATAGACAATTTACTAGGGATGTCATTTTGATAGCGCTGATTCGCTGATAACTTTACTTAGGTTAGAAGATACGTAAGAAATTGCATCACTTAATTTGACGTTTCTTAATTATTATCTCTTTTCGGTTTTTTAGCACAGAAAGAAATAGACCTGAACGTTAAATTACTCTTAGACTTGGCAATTTGGAATCGAACCTATTAATTTGTTTGAGGATGCGGTTTTGATAGTGGTTAAATAAAACAAAAATAAGGTCTAGTAACATCCCACAGTGAGCAAGCGTTACCAAATTCCCGGTCTGATTCACGGAAAAATCAATTAAGTGTTCGGTGCAAAGCAAAAAATTATAGAAAACCGCAAATCGATGTACAGGATAGAAATTTGGTACACGGGTACTTTAAGTTAAAACAATCATTTGGATCGTAGTTCTTTAAAAAAAAAGATGACGTCATTACTGCTTCATGGAAACATGAGGCACTAATGACGTCATCATTATCAAGACATCTTTATCAAACATAAGACTAATCTAGATAGAAAAATCGATCTAGATTAGTCAGTCGTTTGGGAAAACGCGTGATTTCAAGTTTTCATGCGTTTTCTATCACATTGTTTAATGCAGAATATGGTCGCTAATTCCGAGCCGGTAAGCATGAGCGTCGTAGCGCAATGCGTAAGACTTAGGAATGAAGAAATGTAGAAGATGTGGGTTCGAATTTCGCTTGGTGATGAAACCTTTTTTTCTTGTGTTTTTTGTATTTACGAGTATTCAAGTTTGTAGCTTTTTTGTTTTTTAAACAAGACTTACGAATTTACAGCTTTTTTTCATTATAATATGTAGTAGTAATCGAGCAAAGCTCGGTCGCCCAGGGACTAAAATTCAAGGTGAGCTACGGTCACTGCACCAGGTTGACTAGAGGATACATATTTACATTTAACGTAATTTACATATTGACAATCGATATGCTCTTTCATTCTTTGAGCAACAGCGCTAATTTGTATGTGTAGGTACTTGACACAACTGTACACATAGAGTTGCCAGATGGTTGAAATTTAAACATGTTTTGGGAGTTTTTTTCATCACATGCGAGTAAATAATTATTATGCAGTTAAACATTAATAATATTATTATGTTTCGAACATAATATTATGATTATTATGTTATTATGTATTAGCAGTCTATTAATTGTGTAGCCTGAAAATTATTTTAATTTTCAAATGTTTGCAGAATTATTTAAGTTGTTTTAAATAGGTATTCATAAAGTGTCGCTGATTTAGTCAGATATGTGCGTTCACCCTAAACGTAATTCAAATGAGTGTGACTCAGGTATGTAAGACAGAAAGTTAGGTAAAATTGGATTGCCTTTCAACACATTTTGTGTCTCCTTCAATTTTATTTTATTAGTGAAAGTATCAAGTCTGTGAGCTACAGCTCACGTGCAGACGTCTTTATAAAAAAAAACCTTAAAGAACCATCAGAAACATCCATTTGAAAGCTAAATAAAACCGTTTAAAAATAGTATGCGGTGCGCCGCACATTCCACGCCCCGAGTGAGTCAGGCAGGATCAGGATTTAAAAAAAGGTTATTATATAGGGCAGACTAGACTACAAAAACATCAAAGTCAAAAATAATTTATTCAATTTAACACAGAAATTGCCACTTTTGAACGTCAAAATTAAAAAAAAAACACATTTATTTTTAATTTTATTAGGTAGTACCTATTCGATATTAACGCAGCCCAATAACGAAATCACTATCGACAGAACGGCTCAGGACTTTCAAAACAACAATTGATACAATCGATATGATTGCGCTTTTGATAGTAGGCTGTGGTACAATAGGTAGAATATTATTTGATGTAGCTAGTAAATATTCTGAGGCTTGATTTAATCTGAAGTAATTTAATTAATTAGTAATTTTATTTTAATTCAATGTGAAGTAAACGGCACAAGAGATGACTTTTTAATCAGCATCCATAATTAAATATAATAATCTATAAGGAAAAAACCAAAACACGTAAATATTGTTTCTTTTGGTATCACCCCGTTACAAAAATTTTAAGACAAAGCCTGTAGAAAATAGATTCATTCTTCATTAATTCATGCAAAGGCATCAAAAAAGTTTATGTGATGAATTAGGTTTTAAAACTTGATAGGTTTAGGTTCTAAAATGTGACAAAAGCACACAATCACATAACCAATTACTATTGAGTGAGAAAAGGTCACTATCGATAGGACACAACTGTCGATAGTATCGATTGTTATCGCAATACTTAGTATCGATAGAGCATTCGATATTAAATTTTAATACATTAGATAGAATTGATTATATCGCTGTTTGTCGATAGTATTTATGCTAACGAGGTATCGATAGACTCGATGCTTGCCTATGCTTAATTGCATCAATTATTATCGATATATCAACACTGACTATTTAGTACTAGCACAATCGAATTAATCACTTTATATTTGACTTTTTAATTCATTATATCATTGACATGTATATAAATAAACCGTAAACTAATTTTATTTTAATGATACTATCGTAATTTATTAAATATACTTAATTCAAAAATACCTACCGCGTTGATGTTATAATTTAACTTAGTTACCATCTTTGTCCTCTATGTATTGTCTTCTGCTATATTATGAAGTGAATAAATGAATATGATAGGTATACCTAAATTGATCAAGGACGACTAACATTAGTAATGCCTGACTCATTCTAAACACGCGAAAACTGGGAAAATGGCAACACTTATTTGACGTTTCTAAATTATTATATGTCTGCTATCTGTTCACCTAACAGCCTTATTATACAGAAAACCAAGTTAAATAAATATAGGTTTGGCCCATTGACAAGTTTGGCCTTAAAAAATGGGCTTATTGTACTTAGAGCGCCACCTGGTGGAAATTAGCGAAAATTCTTCCTTTGAATCGAATTTCTCATGAAAATTGTTACCTAACAGTGTCAGCACATTGTTGCAGATGGCGTTACTAGTGATTTATTCCAGAAAGTATTTATAATGTATATTATTTTCCTGTATTAAATTAATTTCTGTTAAACATGGCAGATATTTAATGGTTCATCCGACTTATTTTTAGCATTACTGTTTTCAATTATATGATTTTTGAATTTATCAAACTGAACCACTACAAACCTACACCAAATAGGACAATAGTAGTTTTTGTTACTTTTCGTTGGTAGATTTCTTTTCTTTTTTTGCATATAGTAACACCGGATTGGCATGTTTACAATGCAGTAATGCACTCATGCGCAGGCAGATGTATGTTGCAACCGTCTCATGATTCTATAAAGAGGACACTGCATGTCCGTTGCAATTTTGCAATGTTAATACAACATTGACCTGAGTTTTTTTTTACATAATTTTAACATTGAATTTTGGAAGTCAACGTGCCCTTAAAAAAAAACAATCGTGTTCTAAGTGAAGAAAAGAGGTTATGTGTGTTTGTAAACATGTGTGCAGCTGTTACAGCTTCAGTTGTCAAATATATCAAGGTCAGTTTAGCACTTTATTTTACGAAATAGAAAGCTCGAGATGTCTTTGTTTTTATCCGAATGCGACTGCGGTAAAGCCCGATAGTACTTAATAATGGCTTTTTAATCGATTGCTAATTCAAAAGAAAATGTTAGTACCTACCTATCCAGTTAGGTATTTATTGGCATGTAATTTTTTAAAGTTTTTTTGGTCGTTCACGTTTAACCCTAAAACCGTACAGTTTTGCTATGTCGGTCTGTTTGTCTGTCTGCGGCCAAGCACACTCACCCATAGTACTAGAATGCTGTAATTTGGTATAAACGCTAAGGAAACAGTAGATTATAATCCCGAAAAAAAATTTAGGGTACCCATAGAGTTTTTAGGGTCATTGTGAAAAATGACACGAACCTATTTTACGTAAAATATATTTGTGGCAAATTATATTTGTGAAAGTTGGCGCCGTCTTCGAGAGGCCTATGTCCAGCAGTAGACTGCAATAGGCTGATATGATATTTGTGGCAACGACAAAATAATGCTCTGCCAAATGAGTCTTTAAATAAACAATAATGAGACAGTGACAGTCTTATATTTAACGAGATGAGTAACTTTCCCTCGTTTTGTCACCTAAAACTTCATCTTGCAAGGGATTTTGTCTTATTAAAACTTTATCGAAAGTCGAATAGGACGTGAGAAAAAGAAACGTAAAGAATAAGTTCCAAAAGATTTCGCCTGTGTTCTTTGTCGGATAATGATCCTTTATTTGTACGGACAGCATGCCAATTTAAATATTATTTTTCTATTGCATACCACACATATTTTTTAATAGGAGTCGTACAAATAGGGGAGATTTTGCAACGAGAATGTGGTCACTACCAAGAATATCAAATTCTAGAATACCATTTTTTTGTGAATTCGCCGTTACATGCTTTCATCAAAACTTACAAATTTACACGTTGATAAGTGTTACATATTATGTAAAAAGAAGTTTATACAAGTGTAAATGACAATAGAAATATTGTAAAATTAAGCAGTTGTAAATTATAAATCTGAGATGTATACCGAATTCTTCTCTCGCAATTTTAGTGTTTTTGAAAGCATGGCTGAAAGGTATATTGTCTGTGCCTGGCGCGGCGGGACTTTGAAGTGGAAGCGACAATGTAGGTATCCAAAGCTATTTATTTTGTTGACAGACCGTTGTTTCGTTTTAATTTCTTTCTAATTGTAACAAATGTTCCAACCTTAACTTGAAACCTTTCGTTAAATTCATATGTACGTCGTCTCCATATGACCGTACTCAATTCTTGTTCTATAACTTCCCGGGTCTATTGTTCTGATATTTTCTTTATCGCTTGAGTCACTTGCCTCACCACATAATAGTAAAGAAAATTGAATATTACGGTACTAAGTACCGTAATATACCATGTGTAAATAAATAAATAAGCCGACCTGTCTAATTATATTTTCTTTCTTTTCAGGTAATTATTTTGTGCGAATGCCTGAGACACCTCGAGGATCTAGGTTTGGTGCCTAAATGGATAATTAATTCTTGGCTATTAGGGGAACCTATAATGTTATTGAAAATTATTTCAGTGTTCGTCCGATTAAAGAATGCCTAATAGTATATATGTATAAACAAGTTTAATAAAAAAGAAGTCTCACATCTCAAGCCTACATATGGTGTCGGCTACGCATAAGTTCTAATCCTACCCGTGTGCGAATGCAATAGATTAAATATGGCCTATGTCGCTCTAGTCTAGAATATGGTAGGTAAAATAGCTTTCGACTGGTGAAAGAATTTTCTAAATCAGTTCATAGTTCTATAGATTACTTTTTTAATCATACTTATAAACCTATTTATTTATAAGATTTGGGATAAACGACACGACTATAACACGATAAATATGTAACCAGGATTTTGAAGATTCAATCACTACAGTTGATTGGCATATCAGGGCGCTAAGGGGAGGCTTGGGGCCTACTGTGTAAACCGACGTTCGTATTTTCAGCTCTTGTTTTCTCAATCACTTACACTAGCATTTCAGTGTCCGTGACAGAGAAGGCTACAGCTGAAAATCCGGGCATACCGTCTCATTGAGTAGGACACTGAACATTCCGATTACATGCAACTGATTGCTGGAAAATCAAGATTTTACTGATGGCTTCTGAAGAGGAACGACGTAACGTAAATAAAAATGCAACCTACCTACGTTAATTATATTACGGAAGCTTCCTGCGAACTCATCAAATGGAGTCCGATGCGTAGATTTCATTACTCGTAAGCATAGTAGAAACAAAATAAAATTCGCTTACAAAAAACATTGATCGCAGGCACCAGAAGGTGGTAGCATTTAAGTGGTTGTGATTTATTTGTGAGCGAAAATTTCGTAAAACTTGCAAAGAAATAACTTTAAAAACAACTATACTTATGTAGTAGGAATTAATTCGTAAGTTACGGGTTACTCTTACCTTATCTAAATATGGGTAATACCTCACGGAGCACCTTAACTCGATGGTAACTTTTGTTACTCCTCATATTGTTCTCTTCATTGTTCGTTGAACTGTTGACTTTCTAAATAAACATTAATTATGTCTTTATAAATAATAAATAAATAAAAATAAAAAATAAAAACATTTATTTCAGGGTTATTATCTCCATGTGGGTTAGTAACAATGACACTTATTAGCTATGGTTAGTAGATATACAGGCTCAAAAATCTGCTGTTTGTGAGTCATCCCGAGCTGCCTAGAAAAAGAACCTGCAGCTCAGAATGCCTCCTAAATGATGCTGCATCCATATGAGTTTTCGCGTTGGCTGCAGTTTAAGATTTAAGTGGGGTGATGAAGTAAAGTTTGTGATGGCGGCTAAAAGATTATAAAAGCGGTGGTGGGTAGGTAGGCTTCGCTAGGTGCCGCCTGTTGGCTACCACATCATCGCACCAGAGCCAAAGCAAGCTTGCTGTGTTCCGTCGTCGACTCTGTCTTCGCCACGTCAAGAGTCTAGAGCAAACCCATGTGAAATAAAAAAAGGTATTTAATATTTTCTGGTTTTTCAATTAAGAAGAAGTGATTCAGGGCATTTATCATGGAACAAACCCGAGCATGTTTGGCCTTGTGGTTCTTGAATGCCGTGTCTATTGTTTGACTATTCATTCCATTTGACAATCCTATAAAAGGCTCAGGGCCAATTCATTCAGCCGATGAGCCCCGCTTTGCTTATTCAAAGTTAGGGGTGTGTATGCAGTAATATTACCTGGGAAATAAGCCCTGAATACCTACAATATTTTAGGGTCAACAAGTGAAATTGGTAAGTCTATTGTTTCAAACCATTATGTCTGATAAGGCGAAAGTAACAAGGGCAAGTTCGCGATGTCGTGCTGCATGCAACCCGGGCCTAGTAACTGTGACCAGTGCTGTCCAGTAATATCGATATTCTGGTTATCGACAGTTGACCTTGAAAAATGCTACTTAATACTAGATTTACTAAAACCCAATCAAATCGCACAAATTCCCCAATATAATTTCTCATTCTATGGTTGACCTACCAATTCAATATAATTATTTTTATTATTTAAGCAATTTGTTTGTAAGTTTTTATGGAGGAAAATTTTTGCACACAAAAATTGATCGACCGTGTCATTCGGCGGGACTCGAACCCACGACCCTTTGCTAATCGGGCGAATGCTCTTTCCAACTCAGTTTAAAAGAGCATTCGCCGTTATAGGTCATTCGAGTCTCATCGGATGACACGGTCGGTCAATTATGTTGGAGAAAACTTTACTTTCAACCCAATCAATTTAACGGAGACAGAATGTCAAAAAACTGCAATATCGAGAGTTGACAGGAGAACAAGCTCGCTTGTCTTTTCCTTGAGTGTGTATAGTTACTAAAAGTGTCAGATTTTTTAACTCTGATATGGCTCGATTGGACTCTTCTTCTTCTCTCGTCCTAAATAACTGTAAATGTAAATCAGTATAAAGTGTAAATGTGCTGTGAAATGTATTGGGAAATTGGCTGACACGCTGCCGCGTGTGTAGATAGAGACAATAGTCCTGACCGCATTCTATCGATAGTGAATAACCGATCTAAAGGCAGCACTAACGTCCCACTAGCGAGCTTTCATTGGGACCTAGAAATTGCATGTGAGTTCCTGTTTTATAATATAACAGTTGATAAAATAAGTTCCTTGACATACTGACTAACATACACCTTGATTAACTGAAATTAGTTACGAGTAATTCTCCCAAACTTGACCGATCGACTTAAGACGACGAATACAATAAAAATTCCTAAATTACAATTAAAAACAATATTATTACAATTTAGATTAACTGATTAAGTTTATTTTTACACTATTGCTTTTTAATTTCCATTGGTATTTTCGTTGTATTCGTCGATATAAGTCGTTTGACATTCGTCTAGTTGGCTTGGTCGGGTAGTTATAGTAGATTGTTATACAAGGGACGAAAGTGACCATTCCACTCAAGAAGTTTCTGGCTCGAAATAGCTCGAGAGTGGAATGGGTGCTTTCACCTGAGTTAAACATACTATTTTTTATTTCGACTGAGAGGAAAGAAATGGTGCATTTCTTTTTTATGTGTGTGCAATCGAAGTTACTTTACATTTCATATCCGCGAAGCGCCCGACCGGTACATTTTGGCGTTTCACTTGGTCCGCAAATGGCGCCAAAGTGGTTAGCGTTGCCGCTCGATAGTCCACTATCGATAGTCTTTCAATATCGATCGAAAGCAATAGTATCGATAGAATATCGATGGACTATCGATAATTGAGGCTAAAGCAATAGTATCGATTAAATATTGAAAGTATCGATAGACTATCAATAGACTATCGATATTTGAGGCAAAAGCAATAGTATCGATAAAATATCGACAGTATCGATAGACTATCGATAATTGAGGCAAAAGTTATAGTATCGATAAAATATCGAAAGTATCGATAGACTATCGATAGTTGAGGCAAAAGCAATATTATTATTATTAATGATAGTATCGATAGCTCCGTTTAGCTCCGTTAATATAAATACTATCGACACATAGCAATACTATCGAAAGTATTAAAGTTTAATAATAAAATCACTATTGATAGCTGATACAGCTCTGACTATTGCAATACTATCGATACTCTCGATAGTGGCCTTTTATTCAATAGTAGGAGTATAAAGTAGGAGGGAAAAGCTATTTTACACATGAAAGTTCAACTTTCCGAACAGGTGAGATGAAAATGTATTTTCTTTTTTAAATTACAAGTATTCTAATCATTGATTTCTAATTGATAAAAAAATATATTATTATCACTGCAACCATATCCATAACTTAAGAAGTAACAGTCATGTCTATTGGATATTAAGACATTGCGGTTACCCCTAGTCTGAATCTTCGTAGATTGTGTTTGGATACGGACAAAATACTGTTGTGATCACGGTTCTAAATCGTTGCAGAGATTACTTTTATCACTTCATTTACCCGGAAAAGATTTACGAAATCACCCATTAGGCATCCGTAGCGCAAAGCCGTTAATGCATAAAAGTATTGTCGTGGGTCATTTTTAAATAAATAAATTGTTCCAACAAAAACTCACCAATTACCTAGCCTCATACTAAGCGTGAGCTTGTGCTATGGTGACTAAGATAACGGATAGATATACTTAAATACTTTTATAAACATCCATGACTTAGGTACAAATGCTCGTGCTTATCACACAAACATTTGCCCCTTGCGGGATTCGGACCCGCAACCGCCTGGTTTAGAAGTCCTTGGCGCGAACCACTACACCAAGACGGTCGTCAAATTTTTGTATAGGCATTTAGATAGATAGATAGATAACTCTTTATTGCAAACCATAACAGAAAAATACAGTAAGTATAATGATTTACACAGAAAAAATTACAATGTAGGTGGTCTTATTGCTATAAGCGATCTCTTCCAGGTAACCATTTATTCAACACTAGTGGTTGGCCGCGACTTCATCTGCGTGGACTTGATGATATAAATTGACTCATATCCTATCGCTGTCTAGTTATCGTGGTCTCTCATTTGTACTCTGTCGAATGGTGCAGGGAGGTCACTAAATGTCGATAGATACCCTATATGGTAGGTCACTGATAGGAAATAATAAAGTAATCACTGTACCACCGCTTTTATTATACAGGGTGTCCCAAGAAGTATGGTAAAGCGGAAGTCCAGAGATAGAGTACCTCTTTGGGTACCCGAATCACCCCCATGTATGTTCCGCGATTTCGCGTAGTTTTTGAGTTATGATATTTTCTAAATTTTTAAAATTTTTCGACCTGAATAACAAAAAAAAATTTTTATAAAAAAAGTTAAAGATTTTTTCGAGATGTCTTTTTTGCAGCTAAATCTTCGTTAAATGTACTTTTATGTCTAAATTAATCAAATTCGTAACTTTGAATAGAATTACGAAAAAGTTTGGTTCGAAGTGTAAAAGGACTTGTCCTCTTTTTGTATGGAGGCTGGTTTTTTATTCTAAGATATCACCAACCACTAATAAACCAATATTTATCTTTAAGCTACAAAAATATGAAACACGTGACCATAGAAATCAGAATTTTAAACGCCTCCATTTCTGAGAAAAAATATGTTTTGTAACAGGCATCATCCACTGATCACTTACTTGTATTTTCTGGCTGTATAGCTATGTACCATTGCCTTTCCACTGGTGGATAAATACTACAAGGTACTATCACAGATTATATAATAAGTACTACTGTCAATGGAATGTCAATTCTGCTGTCATTTTTTTTCATGCGTTAATTGATATAGGCGAAGGTGCGGTTTCTGTACAGACAAAGAGAAAAAATAATTTAAAATTTTCTCTAAATCGGAGGCCTTAAAAAATATATTAATTATGCAGAAAGGCCAGTTTTTGTGAACTCTTTAATATAATATTTAGTTTATTCTGGTTAAAAAATATTGACAAATAAAAAACCATTAATGGACAAGTCCTTTACGTTACTTACTTGAATTATGGCTTAAAATTTCAAGTTTACATTAAAAATCGAAACAGGTGACTTTATGGTTTTAAAGTAGTTTCTGAAACTTTTCTAGACTCTCAGCTTTAATAATCATTAAAAAAAGTAGCACTGAATGGGCTACTTTTGGCTAAAAACGGCCTGGAAAGACATCGAGGTGGAAAATTCTAAACAATTTGGCAATCAGATAACAAAAAAAAATTATGATAATTATAGATATATTTTTTTATTGGTTTTTAAGTGATAAAGACTTTAAAAGAATAAAAAAAACATTAACCATAATTATCATTCTTGAAACAAAACCAACACCTGACACCTGAAAAAAAAACATGAATATGAAAAAAAAAACTCTAAAATGTTCCAAAAGTCATCTTTGATTAGTTAATAAACTAATTAACGTTAAGAGTGACAACATGGCAAAAAATATCTCTTATTATTCTATTTCTGGACTTCCGCTTTACCATACTTCTTGGGACATCCTGTATGTATAGATGTAAGTTCGGGGCATTAAAAATAATAAAATGAATAAGTACTAAAGATATCTTCACTGACTCTTTGTAGCGATACAATCGCGATGCGTACCTATATCGCTAGTGTTACTCACGTGCGTCAGCGTCGAAGCTGTATCGCGTTAGAATGATGTCGCGAGTATCAGCACTAAATAAATAATTGGTATCCGTAGCGAAGCAGATTATCAATTCTCGTGCATTTGTCATAGTATAAGTGAATATAGTATAGTCTCTTTGTTTAAATTTAGGTACGCCAACAAATTCATTAAATTCTTTAAAATTCACTACTTATTTCCAACAATAAAAAAATACTGAAAAACTAGGATGTAAAACATCTATCTAATCCAAGAGGGGGTGACAGTGTTGCTCGAATATAACCTTTTTGGTGTAGTGGTTCGCGCCACGGACTTCTAAACCAGGCGGTTGCGGGTTTGAATCCCGCAAGGGGCAAATGTTTGTGTGATGAGCACGAGCATTTGTACCTAAGTCATGAATGTTTACAAATGTATATAATAAGTATGTCTATTGTAAATGTATATCATAAGTAATAAGTATGTCTATCCGTTATCCTAGTCACCATAGAACAAGCTCACGCTTAGTTTGGGATGGTTTGGGGCTAGGTAATTGGTGTGTTTGTTGAAACAATTTATTTTCATTATTATTATTTTGTATCGGGACAACATCGAAATCTTTGTAAAAACATGTCCCATACTCGGACAGATGTTTTAATTTTTTAAGTTGAGGTAAGGTTACGACTTTAGGATTTGTGATGTAGGTACGTATACCTAGGCTAACTTCACACTTTATTCTACCTACATACATACTTCAATAATTCATTTCAAAATCAAATGTCCTTTCTAAATAACTCTCATTTTATCAGGAATTTTTAATAGATTACTGTGGGATATTTGTAAAAAAGGGTAAATGTTGTATTACGTAAGTAAGTTGTATTTTCGCTCCATAATCTAAGTCTTATTTGCTGAAAGAAAACTATCATAAGCTCCCAGAATCATTTTGTATAATGAACCTTAGCTCAACTTAGCTGTAAGAGTAGTAAATTACATTACAAAATGTCCAGCTAGTTAACAAGAAAATCCCTGTTACGGTGCAGGGAGAGTCACCCTGTCACCAGTAAATCGGAGGGGTCTTCGTTTTAGCACGGAATACAGAACTTTTTTTTTTTGAAAAAAAGAGTTACTTTGTAAGATACGAGTACGTTTTTTCATGCGCACATCTTCGTCCGTCTGAAGAAAATGTATTTATTTATTTAAACTTTATTGCACCAAAAAAGAAAGTACAATTGGCGGACTTAATGCCTCAAGGCATTCTCTACCAGTCAACCGCGTGGGAATGCAGAAAGATAATCAGTGGCGGGACATTCAGTATTGATACACTTTTAAGGAAAAATTAACAAAATACTGTGCAAAATAACGTACATACTAAATACAAACATAAAATTATTAATATAATAACATACGATACAATTTGTCCAGAAAAGTGATATGACGACATTATTACCTACAGACGAAAAGGACAAGTTGTGAGACAAACGAAAGTGGTGGTCACTCCGGAAGAAATTTCTGAAAATTTGTATGGAATTTGGTCAGCGCCCCTAGTGGCACGTTAGCCAATTCAGTTTTTTTTCTATATAATAATGAGAAAATGTCAGTACATATGCCATTGCTTTGCAATTGCAATTGTAATCGTAATAGTTCAAGTTCAAGTTAGCGATATGTCCATCATAGCAAGAAGAGATAAGAGACATGACCCGCGCGAACGCGACATGGGCAAAAGGAACTAGCTATCTTCGCGCGGATTGGTCACAAGTGTGTGCACAATACACAAGTGCACGCTCTGTTTCTTCACTGTCATAGTTCGGTGAAAGATCAGGCACATGAGGCACAGGATCAATGGCTTAATGTGTTTTCCGAGGCATGGGAATGTTAATAACACCAATTTTCTGACTCCGACCTATTTCTGAGTTATTTCAAGACAGAAAACCCCAGATATTTTTTTTGGCCCGACCCGGGACTCAAACCCGTGACCTCGTGGATAGTACTAATCAGCGTGATAACCACTAAACCACAGATTATATAATAGTTAATCAAAGACGCAGTAAACTATAATTACCTTCTATGAAACAGCTACTACGCTACTATTTTTCAGCTCTAATTATAATGGAAGATTCTTGTAGCATGATAATTTTTGTAGTTAGTACCTACCAATGTTTGTGAAATTGTGATGGTATGTCACGCAACTTTCCGTGGCTACTGTGATAATGTATACTATCATTCTAATTTATGGCATTTTATGAGGTTGCACCATTCAGGAAACTATAAAGTCATATCATAAGATTTAATTTATTTTGTGCGGTTAGTTTAATTAAAACTGGCCGAGTGCTAGTTTTTAGGGTTCCGTAGTCCGACAAGGAAAGGGTTACGGACAGTTATAAGGGTATAAGATCGTTTAGTCCGTCCGTCCTAGTCTGTCACAGCAGAATATCTTCTACGTTTATGGACTGATTGCATGTAACTTGGTTCGAGGATACTTCACATATAGATCTCATTTTTTAAAATACCAAAAAATAAAATTACCCCTTTTTAATGGTACCTCCCCATACATGTAAAGGGGGAGAGTAAATTAATTTTAGAGTGCACCCCCTTGTGTGGGGTATCGTTGAAAAGGACTATGAAAATAAGGCAGGGTTTCCATACAACACTTTTTTATCAGCTTTACCATTTGCGAGATATGGCCCGCCAAAGTCGTTTACACGGTGTCCCCCCCCCCCTGTAATTTCGGGTATCCTGTGATGAATACTTTTGAAATTATAAAAAAAGTAAAAATATATACTTTTTTCCAAAAGAACAGTATTTTAAACTTAAAAAGTTTTTTGCCTGTACTGTCTAATGTTGTAAGTTAATGGTACGGAACCCTTCGTGCTCGAGTCCGACTCGCACTTGGCCGGTTTTCGGCTATAACCACTTACTAAGTCAGTCAATAAGTCAGTCATACAAATTAATCGAGACCCAAATGGTCGACCCGATCGCTACACGACTGGAGGACGGTGGGAAATGACGGTGGGGAATACTGTTGAGTGAGTCAGGCCAAAGCCCGTAGACAAACCAAGGCCTGTAGCAAAGTGGTAATTTGTTCTCAAGCGAAGTTCGTTATCGCTAACAAAATGTTTGAAACTGACATAACCATCGAAACATCATGTGACTTTTGCATAGGTACATATTTTGACATTTTGTTGGCGATAGCGAAGTTCACTCCAGGAAGATTGCCATTTGGCTACGGGCCCAGCAATCTATTCTAAAGCGACCTTTACTACCGCTTAGCGATGGGCGATTATTACTAAATTTATCGAATTATTCGAATGGTCTCTGTAATCGAATGTATTCGATAAGCAACCGCAGTCATTCGATTATGCGACAAGCAATACCGGAGCGCGCGGTGCGCAGGCAGTACTACTAACGAAGGAATCGTCATTCGTCGCGTCGATTAATCATTCGGTCGCAGCAATACGATCGAATGCATCGAAGGGCCCAGTATAGATTATCATTCGATTGTCGATAATTATTCGATTATTTTTTTTACGAATTACTAAATCGACATTCGATAGCTCGAATGGTCGATTATCGATTCATTCGATTAATTGTTTTCGAACAATCGCCCATCGCTACTACCGCTAACAAAATGTATGAAACTGACATGAGCCACCGAAACATTAGGTACGTGACTTTTGCATGCCTATTTAGACATTTCGTTGGCGATAGCGAAGTTCTCTGTATAAAGATTGCATCTTGTCCAAGGACCCTGGTTCTGGTTTTAGTCACAACAAAGCATGGACCTCGTAAAGGAGCAAGTTCTGTTAGTTCCAGTTCCGCCTATTTAATTAGTGTAGTAACGTTTACGGCCAGCTTTACCCCGACTTTAGCACTTGACAATTCGTTTTTTATGGGACACTTAAGAGTAAGTAGAAAACGCGACGTATTCCAGTTACGTCATACACCCGTTGGAAAGCCTAAGGGGGTAAAATGGGGGTTGAAAGTTTATATAAAAGACTGTTCTAATTTTTGAAGATAAATATTTTTATCTTCTCTGTACAACGATCAGTAAATAAGCACTAACCAGGGTAGGAATCATTAAAGCCAGTGATTTTTTGAATAAAAATTAGTGATTGAATTAAACGCACTTAGTTCTTTCCAGTTTGTATTGAGACCAATAAGAATTGTTCAACTTAATTCCTGCAGTTATTAAAAAATATTGTTTTATGTTTATTTATTTTACCATAGCCTGGTGCGTTTATTTGGTCAGTTTGGTATTTTATGTATAGTGATTCTTCTTGATCTTCTTTTTTATTGCACTAGACCTAGTTTTTGTAATAGCTACTACATACTTTTTATATGAAAAATACATGAAACATGGCATCATTCTGTCTTCCACCAGTTCCGACAGACATTTTAAAACTATTTTGTTGATCAAAAATGCGTTTCTTTAGTATTCTACGCGCTATTTTAAGTGTATAATTAAAAATAAAAAAAATCATGATCGTTATTTTGTGTAAAAAAGTATGATTTTTTTTGCAAACAATGTTTTACCCAAGGCGGTGAAATGAGGGAGTAAGTCCGTCATTTGTCAACTAAAGTCTAAAATACTAAAATAAATAAAAACATAAAATTGATATAATTTTTCAACATAACAGTGCAATTTATTTGAAATTAAAAACAACAAAAAACTAACAAATTCAACACCATACGAATAACTTAACAACTTAAAAATATACAAACCATGGGAAATAATTATGATGCGGCTGTACGTTAACCCATGAAGGGGTAAGAGGTAGAAGAGACTTACGGACTAATTAATAATTCTCACAGGAAACCATTTTTTACAACAGAAAAGTTAAGTTTGATGTTAAACTTAACGCTATTACCTAGCTTTTATAATAAAAAATAGGACTTTAATAATATTAATAGCTATAAACGTCTTTTCTGTCGTCGACGATACTACTTGAAAACCTTTATTTTATTAACAACTTAAAAACTAAAAGATCACAAAAATACTTTGAAATATCTGCCATCTGACTTTGTTAATACAGTTGCAAATAGGACCGCCAGTTTTCCGTTAGATTAAACTTTGGTTACGTAAGTAATTTAAAAAAAAACAACTTTTACCACAGAATAAATATTACAACAGTTACCTAGCCTCAAACTAAGCGTGAGCTTTGTCCAATAGGATAAATTGGCATGTTACATCCACTGTTGTAATTTGTGGGTTAGTTATGAAAAAAAATGATTGACAGATCTTAGACGAGATTAGCCAACTGCGCGGAAGATTTATTTTAATGCATAAGTACTCGTATGAGCGTAATACACAGGTGCACTCTCTTTTTCTTTACTTAAAGTTTGGTGCATCGGCAACCTGACATGACCAGAGAAAGATCAGGCGCAGGACCACATTTGATCAAAACTTGGGTCAACATTATTTTAAGGATCAAGAATTTAATATAAACTGGTGGTCCATTGTCAATTGTAGCAAAAGTGCAGATGGATTGCCATTTCAACGCAAGCCTCGTCGTCATCCAGAAAACAATTCATAGTTATCGTCATTAGAATTTCAATATGAACTACAGAACACAGAAAAAGGGTAGAAGGGCCATGACAATCTGTTAACTGATTATATCGAAAGATCAGTCGAAATAAGGCAGATCAGTATGATTCACTGTACTGTCTAATATACCTAAAGCGTACGGACAGATCACATTCGTTAAATTTTCTGAATCGCGGTAATTGGTTGGTACTTAATGATCAATTACTTTTTGAATCTATGTTTCTCTTGCGTACGGCTAGAGAATGGAATTCGTTGTCAGCTGAAGTGTGTTCCCTTAACACTATGATCTGAATTTTTCAAGTGAAGAGTTAATAGGCTGGTACTAGTCAGACAACCCATCTTCGGCCGCTTCGTCGCTCTAATCAGGGTGACATTGCAGCCAAATGTCTGGCTATTAAGAGCCGGCTCCCTAAACATTGATTTTGATATTTACCCCCGCGCAGGGAACTGATTTATCGATATACTCTACTGCTGATATCGTTTAGCCTGTTTGAAGCCAATTTGGCTCAGAATGAAACGGCGTATGGCACAAAACGGTTTTTCGTGAATAATGTGGAAAGTAGACTGTAATAAAAAATCCTTTCTACATTCACTAATTAATTATAAGGACCTTCTGTTAGAGGTTTTTTTAGGCCAAAAGCTCAAGTAAGTTTGCAGAAATAAGAATTATTAACTTTGAAACTCATCGTTTTCCAAACAAAAAGTAGTCGTACTTAACTTTACTTGACGATTTTAATCGAATATTTGAAGAACACTATACATAAGTTTGGAATGTGTAGATCATGTCCTAACTTGAGTACACTTCTTAAAGCTACCCTTTATTTGCGCATGATAGTTTCCAAAGATTGTCTAACCGTGATTGCGGCGTACCTCTCGCGCTGACCCTTCCATCCTTTACCTATTCCGTAATCTGACCTACAGGGAGTTGAGGTCCTTTTCGTATTTCTGTGTGTATACCCGCTTCGGGTCGTACTTCTCAATGAGCTGCTGCCAGTATCCCTTCTCGTGTGTGATGAGGTGTTTGATGACCCTCCGCATGCCTTCGCGCTGGGCCTTCGTGCATTTCGCGCAGCCGTTCTGAAGAGCCTCGGCGATATGGGCTGCGGACCAAAAATCCATACTATAGTAATGTTGGAAATGGAATTCTGTTCATGAATTAGAGAGGCTGGAGAGTGGAATTCGTTGCCGGCTGGAGTGTTTCCTAAACACTTCGATTTGGATTCCTTTAAGAAAAGAGTGAATAGGCTGCTTTTAGACTTCTAGACATGACACATCCTCGACCGCATCTTCGCTTACAGGTGAGATTGCGCTCAAATGTTTGTCTATTAAATATATATTAAAAAATAACAAATAAAGGGTTTCTAGTGAGTGAAGGATAATTCTCATACTACAGATTAGTATCATCCATCATGCCCTACTATATGGCATTTTTGGGATTTTTGTAATTTTGGGACCTTAATTACCCTTCAAGCATTGGACACTTTGTATACAATATCCCCCAGGCCTTAGTTTAGAAATTTAGTCTGTCTGTATGCATTTATTTATTTTTAGTTATTTAAGCTTTACTTCATAACTTCAATTTTGTACAAAAGTTGGACTTTTAACGCATGTCTACCGTACATGCGTTAAAAGTCCAACTTTCTATCTAAATCGAAACATGCTGAAGTAAGTGCCTAATCTTGATGCGCCTAGCACAGTTTAAAATAGTCCAGCTTAGGGTATATTCCATCCCGATAGAAATAGAACATCCAGAGATACAGGGTACTCACTTCACCATAATATCGCAGAATAAATAAAAATTACCTAAATATTTTTTTCTAGTATATAGTCTATTAAGTATCAAGGGTGCAAGTTGCTATGATGGTCGCCGAACTTCGACAGAAGATGGCACTTTAAGAAGAAGAATAAATATATTTTTTTTAATAATTAATTATACGGACATAGTTTTAAGTTTTCTTTCAGTAACTATCAATATTATGGACAATTAGTCTGATAGAAATATGTATAATTTTTTATTAATTTTATTTATAAATATCATCTACTATTTTTTTTATTGTATGTTGTAATGTGTTTCTGGTTGCAATAAAGAGTATCTATCTATGTACGTCTACGCAGACGAAGTCGCTAGGTATATAGTAAAATATTTGTGTTTTACCTAAAGATGGACTAGGTGACCTGCGTATTCTGTTAAAACGGTCCCGGTATGATTTTGGATCTGCAAGGTAAAACAGATCACTACTTGAAAAACTTTTGTTTTTACTTACTTAAGGCTCAAATACTTTTTATGAATCAAGGCGTAAGCGTACTTTACTTAGTATGAAATATAGTTAGTAGAAATATAGTATTTACTATTTAGATAAGCTAAATAAATGTGAATCGTAAATGTGTTGGTAAACGTTGGTAAAACTCGAAAATGGCTGGACCGCTTAGGCGTTTTTTTTAAATATTTATTGAAGTCCGGATAAGTTTGGGAAAAAAAATTAAAAATATGCGAAGCAAAAAAATACTGCCTTAAGGCGTTACGACGTTTGGCGAATCTGCTAGTTATTTAAAAATATTAAATAAGAGGCTGTTTGTTCTTGTTTTTGTAATTAGTTTGAAGTTATAACAAAAACAAATGATGATTTAAAAATACTCACATTTTAGCTCCCTCCCCTCCGAAGTGCATTTGCCCTTATCCAGCATACATTTTATGTACGCGACGGTTAACCTTCTGTTGGCCAACACATCGTCCAATTTGACGGTGTCGTATCTGTCCGTGTAGCTCTGCGCGAGCGCACAGCAGAGCAACGCGCCAAGACACAACAATAGTAGTCTCATGTCTGGAACATAAAACGTCCAATTTAGATTTGGAATAGTTATCGATTCGATAAACAGTCACGATTCCGAACGGCTTAGTGATGTATTAGACTCTCGTTAGATTTTAATCAATAAATTTTATTCGGTAAATCAAAATAGTCTATTATCAAAATAGACTGACACTGTCCACCTGTCAAGTGTGCAATTTAAAACACATTCAATTTATATATTTTTTAATTCAAGTAATTAAAAATAACGTGCATTTTACAAAAGTCGGTGAACCACATAAGAATCTTAATGGCTGCGATATTTTTTAATGACTGTTTTCACCCAAGCACGCCACTGTCACAGGTACTAGGTATGGGGCATTTTGTGGTAATTTATTCAAGTGCTTTTCAATATCTTATCTTTAAATTGCTAAATGAATGCTTAGAAACAATAGTATTTTTTTTTTATTGTTGTTTATTATTAACAATTATAAATGGTATGTATTATCTGTCCTAAATAAAACACGTTAGTTGTTTGTTATATAACGTTCTGATACGTTCCATCCATGTCAATAAAAATATTTTATGTCTATCAACAACAAACCCGAATCGAACAAAATATCGTCGGCTATACTGCAATCACCGACGATGTTTTTCCATTAAATCAATTTTAAATGTTGAGCAAGCTTTGCAATTTATTGAACTTATATGAATATAATATCCAAGACTTACTTGATACTGATTAAATTCAAAAAATAAAACTTAATAGCACAACACAGCAAGTGCAAAACTGCAACTGACAGAAGTGGAGCAGCAATAGGTTTTTATAACCAACGATGATCCTGGCCTTCTATGATAATCTTATTCCATAAATTTTCTTCTTAGCATGAATCGGATTATTGAATGATTTTTCCCTAAAAAATAAGCTGAGTACACACTTCTGTCACAGAAAAAGCAAGCTACCAAAGTTCATAATTTAAAAATTGAAATGAATCTGTAAAACACATACACATATATATTATGTAATCTAAAGTAATAAAATACACGTGTATTTTTTTCTTGAGTTTAAGCTAATTTAAGAAACAATTTTCTTTGTATTCTTTGAATTAATATTTTTATCATTGTTTGTAATTTTGCGAAAATGTTGTATGCGAGATGTCTCATGGATGGATCAAGGATATATGATGAGTAAAGACGCAGTTAGAAAGAATAAGGCGTGGTAAAAAGAGCGGCAACTAGTCAAATGGCGATACTTGACCTGAAATGTACTTTATGGTGTAGTATCATGAGTATCTATTCATATAAATGAGTGTACTGATCCTATTCGACATACTGGATGACTTTTTTTACCGTCAGGAAAATAATTGTGTGCGATAGGTAAATGATATAGGTGACGATGGCGTCATCAGTTTAAAAAAAAAAGAGAAGAATGAATAAATCCGCCCGAATTTCAGTCACAAATTAGGAGCGTTCGGAGTAGGGCATGCGTTTGAGTTTTGGTCAGTTTCGTATTTTTAATATTATTTTTTCAATATGCTTTTTAAAATGTTATAATAGTCAAAATTAACTTAGAATAAGATGGTTAGGTGCGTAGTAATTTACAAAAAATAAATTCTTTTTTTTTAACTGATGACGCCATCGTCACCTATATCATTTACCTATCTCACACAATTATTTTCCTGACGGTAAAAAAGGTCATCCAGTATTCTGTGTTGGTAATCTTTAACAATGTACTCGTACCTACATAAAAATTTACACTATGTGTCTTCGGCTTAAAATCGGAAAATACTTGTTATTATCTAGAAAAACGTTTTAAAGGTCACGTCCAGATTTAATTTTCTTTTCTTTTCGCTCTTCGTTTATGTAGATTAAGAAAACACATTTCGCTGATTATTTTGTTAACTTTAAATAAATACACTCAGTTCAGTGAACAGTGGCTCCTATTATATTTTACTCTTTTCGGTTTTTAATTTTGTTTAGGGTTTATTCTTACGATGTCCCAGGGCGGGTTAAGTAAACTGCTATGGGAGGAGGCTTGACTAATTACCTATCTCTAAAAAATATGAAAAAATAAATAAACCGCGCATGACCATAAAAAATACCACAAATATTCTAAAAGAGAAACTTTAACTTACAATGCAATCAGATAAAGTAATCACTTTTTGGAAAAAAGTAAGTAAAGTACAAAAGATATATAAAATCCAAAATGCAAATATTCGAGCTTAAATTTTTTTTAACGAATATTCCTTTATTTTCCTTTTTCAACATTTTTTTAGATGGCCACGTGTGGTATATTAGATCATTTAGTCAAGCTTCCGCCCTTAGCATTTGATTCACATATTCATAAAATGTTATGCATTCAAAGCAATTTAGTTTTATAAATACGTTAATACATGGAATAGCACTGTTGAGCACCGATGGTTTAATCAACCTTTTTTTAGTTATTTATGTTTTTTTACTTTTTTATGGTTGCATTTTTGATAGATTTTGTTTTATGATTAGATTGATGTTGTCAGGAAAGGGGATTAAAGTGCTTTTAAGATTATCCCGATTTTCCCAACTCATTTCCCACTCAACTGTTCTATGTATTAACGTATTTAAAAAAAAACTAAATTGCTTTGAATATATAACATTTTATGCAGTCATAATTTTGCTATATTTTTTGATCATTCCGTATTTGTGTCGTCATCATGCCGGCCTATGACGATTAGAGGATTGCGTGCAACCTTAAGATTATCAACTATCATCAGATGTTCCATTGCTTTGTATTTTGACTTCATTATCGTTATAATAATGAATGTGACTCATTCATTGTTAAATTCCACGATACCTTAATAAATTGCAAGTTGTGACTTATGTTGTTAAAATTATTAATAAAAAAATAAACAAACGTTTAAAAGAGTTACTGTTTATGTATAGTAACACCAAGTTACAGGGACATAGAACACATTATATTAAAATAACTCCGTTACCTACATTGAAAAGATGTTTCCTTGAAAACTGTTAAAAATTACACATTAGATCTTAGCTAATGGAGCCATCAAAGCTGGAATCCAAGATGCCCTGTCTTAGATTAAATTTAAATTTAGTTTCTCTTTCTCTGTTAAATAAACGAATGGAGACAAACCACAATAATTTAGATTCAAATCAGGTACTCTTATTTCTTATTATTTTTTTATGTTTGACATCCTAATTGTCCGTGAGCCAGCGACAGGTTTCTTGACCAAGATCAAGTTCCTCTCAAACGATAATTGCTGAGACGCATCAGATAATACATGTAGTATTGTATAGCCTCGTGAACGTCATCTGTCGCTCCGTGGGGGGGATGAGCGGTGGTGCCCTGCCCTCCCACGCACGAAGAAATAATAAAATATATTTAGGCAAATTTTTAATTGAGAGGAAATTATTAATATTTTTTCATCTTTGAGCGACCAGCTGACGTATAATCTAACAAGTTATTAGTTCGGAGGAAATTACTAAATATATTTATTTTTTCTTCGTGCGTAGGAGGGCATCACCGCTGAGAGCGGCAGCTGACGCTTCCGATTATAATATAATATAATAGGCATTATTATTCAATTCTCTGATGCTGCTCACCAATTATCATTTGAGAGGAAATGACTGACAAAATATCGACCTGGCTCACGGTCTATAAATTGTCTTTGAATTCTCTAATTTCCTTAACAACTCACCTCACAGCTGATTGGTGTGACGTTTCTAAATTAATATGGTACCTGTCTCTTTTCGTTTGTTTGGCAGAGAAAGGGAGACACTGTAAAGCATTTCCGAACGCAAAACTTTTGCTACTGTGCGCGCGCCATATGTTTGACATCCATCTTTCCTCTCACTCGCATGATTCTCTCTGTACGCGGCGTCATATTTTCTGTGAATAAATGAGGTTTATTAATTGAAATTTCAGGTTTAATCTCCAGGTTTTATTAAGCTTGCTTTTTTATGAAATACTCATAGCTAAGGCTCAACACTGTAAAGATGCCACACACAGACAGATGATGCGTGGCGGAGGCGTTGGCGGTTTTTGGTATTGTTCGAATTAGTTTGAAAGCCGCCTTTCTTCGGCTACGGCTTGTGTGTAGTTTTTCAAACGAATTCGATCCTTTCGATTCGAATTACCTACGGTGTCTATGTATGGTGACCTTAAGGCAATGTTCGTATTATTGACTGTATTAGTCCGTCACTCATTCCCTCATGCCAATACGAGGGAGCGCAACAGATGGTGCTAAAATACAGAAAAACGTCTACAGAGTGTAATAATGTAGCTAGGTATTCTTCTACCGGTATTCTTTTGACTACGGCCAATCCCAGCAGAGAACAAAGCAGGAGATATTATAGTGTGTGTGTGTTTGCAATACACAGTGCACTCTCTGTTTCTTCAGGCTTCTTCTGGGTGAGCTCGCTCCATCATCGACTCTGTCTGTGCCACGTCTGGCTTAGTCTAGAGTCAAGAGCAAACCCATTTCAAATAAAATAAAATAAAATAGTTCGGTGAGTCGGCAATCCGTCATGCCTTAGAGAGATCAGACGCAGGACCAACGGCTTACGTGTTTTCCGAGGCAGGGGGGTGTAACACCACCAACTGCCTGACTCCGGGAGGTGTTTTTGAGGTATTTCAACAGGCCGACAAAAATGCAGAATCCAATATCATTCTGACTTGGAATTCGAACCCGAACCTCGTGGATAGTAGCCAGCTCACTAGACCAACAAGGCTGTCAACAGTTACACAGTAAGGTTTTTGTAAAAAAAATATGCGATCGACATTGGACGTGGTAGCGTGACGTCGCTATATTAAATGTGACAAGGAGAGCTGAACACGCAAGCGTCACGTACTAATCTTCCAATTAGGTTGGCCAGCCCGTCTAGATTTTCCATTCGAACGAACAATAGAAAGTAGGTCACAAACTTTTTTGTTGTTGGAGTCAGCTGCAAATATTGCGGGTTGATTTATTAATTAAAAATAACACTGCTGCGTTGCCACGTTTTAAGTGACAATTAAAACAAGTCTGCGCCCACTTCACCGTACCATACTATGACCGGACTGTAAACGTATCGGCATAATGGTATACCGCACTTAAATAAAATACACATTAGACTTGTGTAACTCCTGAGTGAATGATAAAAATGATATATATCTTTATAAAGAAGCTAATCACTCACTAACTCACTTGCATCTTAAATATATCTTTAACTCTTTTGATATACGACACTTTTTCGAGCGACTGAACGAAATGAACTGAACTACAGGACTGAGTGAGACGGTGTTACTGCTCGCTTGTATGTAAAAGAGAGAGAAAAATAGGATAGCTAGTGTTTGAGGTCTTACTCAAAATCGGTTGACTGACGGATTGAGCCGTGTTATTTTTAGAAGCTAAAATGCACTGTATATGTATGCAATAAAGTTCATTATATTAACCTATGTCAAATTGTAAAATAAAGCATTTGTTTTCATAAACAACAGTCAATTGAACCGGAAAATCGATAAATTTTACTTTTGACTTGGTAACTCAATTAAGTCACGACAAGCTAGCTTACTATTATTCTCACTCAACACCTATATATCCCTAGCTCAGCAAGCAAATAAATCACTCATTCATTGATGATTCGCATCCTGTATCACTGAGTTAAAAGAGCTGAAGATATAAAAGAGTGATATACTCGTATATCAGAAGCTCACAATGATATGAATCACTCTTTTCTTTTCATTAATATATTTTGCATCTCTAATACACATGTCAAAAGTCAATTGATTAAGATGGCGTGATAAAGATCAAAGTTAAAGTTTTATCCGTGTTTTCGTCTAATGTTCTCTGCTACAAAATGGACCTGTATCATAGATCTAGTAATATTCGCGAGAAACCGCTGGAAGAGGACCACGAAGCAAATAAAAATAATACACCTTCCAAAATTTTAGTCAGTGTAAATATTGACGGCTCCCTAGCTCAGTCTTGAACAATTTTATGTCTTGAATCTCCCGATTCAAATAAATTCAAATTTTACATTATACAGCGTGTTAAAAAGTACCAGCCTTTTAGGGGGTGATTCAGAAGGGACTTTAGAAAATCTACCAGATATGAAAATCTTTGCAAAAAATATTTTTAATCTATCGGAAACGAATCGTACATAATTTTTTTATTAATGTTGCTTCTGAACCACTCTTAGAGCCCGTGCTTTTTTATCACCCTGTATACCAGGCCCGGGCAGTCGGTGCTTATCTTAAGACGCGTTGATACTTTGGCCCGTTGCCAGTTGCCGAGATTTGCAGGTTTCAGACAAAATTGCGTCTATTTCGCTGTAATATTTATTCCACAGCGGTGACATCTGTCGGTGTTTGGGGTGAAACACGGTGAAAGAACCTGCTGGCAGGCCCATCGCCTAATTTTAAAGCCATTGCGATTACGATTGCAAAATCTAAAGCAATGACAATATATGAATTGATGTATGAATATATTTTATTATTATTTCGAAAGCAATTAATGTTATTAGACGTCAGTTCGAAAACTATTTATTGCATCCCTGAAAGCTATAACTATTGCATATTGAATGCGTGAGGAAGTAAACCTGATATTCATTTGGCTGTGGTGGACCTAGGATTTTAATAATGAACATTAAATCTGACACAAAGTTACAGACAAATCTCATCTTACACTAGAGATGGACTTTAATTAAGTTGAAACATTTTGGCAAACTCTTGACGCAATCCTATTATTTCAGACAGCTGTATTTCATCCGGACATAATCCCTAACGATACGAATAGTAAGAAAATCATAGAAGCACTAGATATTATCTTCTAATTAAATAGCAATTGTAAAATATTCTAAAAAACCGCGATGCTTGACTAGTACGAATATTTTTCAAAATTATAAATTGAGTGTTCACAAAATTGCAATGTTTTGAGATGAACTTAAAATTAGTCACAGGACAAATCGGAATTGAGTCCACTGACAATTATAATTTGTAGATTAGTATGACTGTTCACAAATGAAGTAATGATGACATTTCCAAATCAGACGTGCAGTATTTAATTCGTTATTTTACATGGGCTACCTTTTAGATATTGTAGGTTAAAAGGCATGGGTGCGAATAAAGTTTCGGGCCGCAGACGATTGCGAAGTATAACCAGTTAATTTTAATTTTGACTAGATATACGTAGAAAATGCGCAAAACTATTAAGGAACATATTTTAGATCAAGTAGATACATTACAAGTAGATTTCTGAAAATTGGAAGCGAAATAATTAGAGACACTTTGTAAGAAATAGATATTTATTACTGAACTGTAATATTGTGTTCTTTTAAGTTATAAACTTTATTTACTTTTCTTATAACGTCAATGATCATGACACATAGTAGAAAATAATGCATGTATGCCATATTCGGATATCATAAAATAGGACTGATTCCCGTGAGCCCTAGTCTTAAATATAAGACTAAACTAAACTTTACGCTGCCCTTTCTATGCTGAATAAACGGAAAGGGACAGACAACAATAATTTATATAATCGTCAAACTAAATAGCTGACAGTTGCTACAGTAATTATAGAATCCATCCACCAAAAACCGTCAGAATCCATCCATAGACAAGCAAGGACAATACTCGTAAGACACAACCTAATTTTGACTTTTTAAATTATTGTAGTCAGTAATTCCCTTTTTTTCAGCGAAGAAAGATATACCTACGTTTAGAATTAATTTACATCGAAGTCTGTGGCACCTCAGAATTGTCTAAAACTACCTTGTATGAGTAGCAACTATTCTCCGTCGTCGACTTTAATTCGATTTACCTCTCTTCTACGCTAATCTCAACCCTATGTTCTCACAGTTAAGGTTCTCAAATTTGAAAATACAGTTTTGGCTTTTTGTTGACCCCTTTTGTCGTGGGCCAAGGGTTTGCTATTTTTTTTTTTGGCAAAATGCTTTATCCAATTAGTATACGTTCTTACTAACACTTAGTTGGTAAGAACGTATACTAATTGGATGTTACTAAATCATACAAAAGGGTAGTCTGTAGTGAAATTTAGTATGTCTCAAATAGCCCCTTAGATAGTGGTTGACTTATCTAAGAATAGCACCTAAAGCCTGTATTTTTATACAAGTAATTACCTATTTTTTATTTATTTATATTTTTAATACTCCTTAATATTTGAGATGTTATGAAATAAGGTACAACCAAATTTAAATATTGGCTTTATTCAGATACCTTAATTAATATTTTTTTTATAACTTGAAATGTTAATTAAAAAAAAATGGCAGAAAATTCATATGAAGTAGGTCTGTCTATCCTTTATCCTATCTGGCGACATTAGCCTAGCGCACGCTTAATTTGGTCCCAATTAACAAACCAAAGCTTATTTACCCCAGGAATTAAGCGGTAAATCAATAACAGGTCTGTAAATTATTTCGTTAACGTTAACTTACTTAGGGCGGATATTATTATATCGTGGGGCGGGCATCGTCGTGGGTCTTTTGAGCGAAAACTGTTAAACTAATTTCCTTCCGATGACATTCGCTCTCGTAAAGGAAGTAAAGCCTAGGATTGGATTGTAGTTTAACTTAATTATTTTTTGACAACAGGAGACAAGTTTCGTTTATTCTATATGACTTATGTATTCTTTTTCAAGCTATAATAGATTACAGACAGTAAGTCGGAAACATACAAAACCAACCTTGACCTTAAAATCAGCTTTTTGTTTCGGAATACTCCTTAAATTGCGCTGTACGCACTGGTTACCCACCAATTTCTGTAATGGTTATTCATGCACCGTTTTTATTTACTTATTGTTTCTCCTAACTCGAACCTATATTTTTTCTATTATGTCAAACATACTAGGAACACTTTTAGAATCTAGACCTTTATTAGTTTTAAAGCCTTATGTTTGTGTTTTTGTATTGATTTACTCTGTATGTGTTCTTATTAAATAAAATAAGTTAGCCTGTAGTCCAATGATAGTGTTTTAAGAACAGAGGTAGATATGTCCATCTTCTATCTGCTGCACGGCGATTCGTATTTGATGCGCCGAGCACATAATATGCATGCTTATACTCGTATGTGTTTACGTGTTAAATGTCATGTGTGTACGAAAATGCGAAAGATATATTGTATTAAGACCTGAGGTCACCAATTTATAAACAGCCGGTAAACCTCGATTAACAATTAATTTGACAGGATTACCATACAAAATATATCAAATAATGTTAAACCGGATGATTAAAAATTAAACATGAGTGTCGGTGAACCAATCTTAGCCTGGAGTTCATCAACACATGTTCAATTTTTAATCAGCCGGTTAACCCATTCGCTGCCAAACGCGAGACACAATAGAAAATCGATTGTTATCACGCACCGGTGCGTGTTGTGGCATGGAACCAGTTAAGCATTATTTGTTTATTATTTTACATATTTTAAAGGAATTCTCACAAATTGACCGTCAATTGTCGAGGGTTGTTTAAAAATTGGTGGACTCTGGTCTTAGCTAATTGCATTACGCCATTGTGACATACATACTACCTCTTTTTTAGTTACACTATATCGTGGCCTTAGATATGGCCGCCACCTGTACCAATGTGGCCAAATTACAGACATTTTTGCGTCCCACCATTTCAGCCCGTAAACTACCTCTGCCTTAATAATTCACGTTAACGAGATAACTGCGTGTACTCACCCCGTGTCAGGGCTCTAATATGTAAGAGGATGTAGGTTTATTCGACTCCTGTCGTCCTCCTCACTCAAGCCTGGATGTCAGCGTGAGCGAGAGAGACGCATAGAGCTGAAATACAGGCCTGTTCATACAGAATACAGCCACTGGGGTTGATCCACGCCATCTCATAATCTATGTAAGGGAGGTGTGTGGAAGTATGCTATTTAACTGTTTTTTGCTTTTAGCCACATATTATAGGGTCTATTTTCGCAAGATTTTCTCGTGGTTCTCTTTCGAAATGAAGTTCTATAAAAAAAATCCTGAATAGCAAAAAAAAAACAAGAACAAGTTTTGGATTATACTTTTTTAATGTGTGTTTTACTACTTTAAGTCAGTGCAATTTTTTTGAGTCAAGAATGCACCATTCATTTAAATTGCAATTAGAAATAAACAGCGATAAGACCTTTTTTAGAGTTCCGTATTCCTGACGAGAACCCTTATAGTTTGGTCATGTCCGTCTGTCTGTCCGTCCGAGTACTAGAAAGCTGTTATTTGAAAAATATTTTTTTAGGGTAGCTTCCCTACATGTGAAATGGGGATGATTTAAAAAAATATATATCGTGGGGGTACAAATTTCAAAGGAAAACTATAGCGCTTAAGATAAATTTGTTAGTTACAGTTATTGAACTTGGATGTTGGATAATTTTGTACTAAATACTATAACCTTACAATAAATTCTTTTAAGTGACTAAGATGAAGTAGTTGCTTGTTAAAACTGAAAAAGGTCATAATATAGTGTAGTGTCAACAAAAAGTGTCGAGTTCACCGACACATGTTTATTTCTAAAGTGCCGTTATAATATTTGTCACATATTGTGTGGAAATGTGTCTAGTCAACCGTCAAATTATGACCGGCTGGTTAAAAATTGGTGAACTCTCTTACACTGTAGTACTAACTTGACAAAGAACAACAACGTTTGTCGAAGGATGCCGTTCAGGAAATGAGGTCGGAACCGAGGAAACCGCTGTGCACGCTCGCAAAGTCGGCACACAGGAAACCCTCAAAGCTATTGAATGGCAAGCTTACTCGTTCTTGTAAAGGGGAATTTCATTACCTATGTCTGTGTGGGAATTTTGACATTAGCTAATGACTGCAGTACTAATAATAATAATCCCCGCAGGGCAGCTTTGTGGCGAGCTGTGGTGAGTAGCGACACCACGGGGTCAGTCGTTAATCCAAGTGCTCCTGAGAGTCGGTCTAGACCCTCGTCTTCGGCTTGCCGAAGTGGAACCCAAGGGGGTCTGCAGGACTCTCACCTCTGGCTTGCCTTAACCGGCCGGCCACAGTGGAGTCGCGAGAGCGTGATGCTCGAAGGGTGGATGTGGTTGCGTAAGTGGCGAGTGGGCACGTGATGCTGGACTCTCAGGGAGCGCGTGATCGTCGTTTAAAGTCCAGGGCCACCTCTCCACCCTTAGCTGGCAACGCCAATGTTGCCCCTCAGTCCGGTCTATACGACCCACGACGCCAGGGGGGGCCCATTCAGTTGCTGGCGAGTCACCGCCTGCTAATTTATTCAGCATGAGGCTATGATCTAGGCAGGTGTCCCGTAGTCTCTCCCTCCATAGTCCTAATTACCCGGTCCACCTAGCACTCAAACCCATAACCCAGAATTGTTTCCATCCATATTCTGCAATAGTCCTACACGAGCCGGGGATTGTCCTTGGGTGTACTTTTATAGTACATACAGGGATAGTCGCCGGCTGGTGTCACAAAGCTTTTAGATTAATGTTGTCAAACACGGCCTCTGCGTGTTGGCTTCGGCCCCATGTACGCCTTCCAAAGGTCCGGGACCCCATGGTCCCGAGATAGGAAAAGACACAACATAATAATAATAATAAATTGTTTCAACAAACACACCAATTACCTAGCCCCAAACTAAGCGTGAGCTTGTGCTATGGTGACTAGACTAGGATAACACATAGACATACTTAAATACTTTTATAAACATCCATGACTTAGGTACAAATACTCGTGCTCATCACACAAACATTTGCCCCTTGCGGGATTCGAACCCGCAACCGCCTGGTCTAGAAGTCTGTGGCGCGAACCACTACACCAAGACGGTCATCAATACTACTGTACTGTACTGTTAATTAGCATCAAAATAAAGCAACTTTTGATAATTTAGTTTTCTTCCTTTGCAATTCTCGTTAGGGACAGTGTTATGTATAATTTTAACGCTAGCAATACGCACTTTTTAGCCAGTCGTCGAAAAAAAAGCAATCACTAATTTAATCTAAGTAAGAAAGAACGGTCGCTTGAAACTTATGTTAGGGCATATTATGATTGTATTGTATACGTATATATTTACTACTAGTGGTTGTCCGCGACTTCGTCTGCAAGGACTAGATGATACAAATTGACTCTTACTCCTATCGCTAATCGCTATAGGTATCTGTTGTACATGCAAAGAGGGTAAAGCTAGACCAAGATTCAGGAGAAATATTCGTCCCGGATGAATTTGTATCTTTAAAATAGCTTGTTCACCGTGCTCCTCCCTGATTGAGCTTCTCATAAATTTGCAAGGCATCGATCATATTTCGCCTCATTTTTTTTACGACAGCAGTTTTTGCACGAATTGTAGTAACAAAACCCGCGAAAAACTCCTAGTTATAAAGAGCGCGAGTATAAAAACACTAATTACTAGTAACATATGGCGACCCGCAGTGAAATATCGTCTCTTAGCTAAAGTAACAATTATAAGGGAATTGGATACTTTGTCTTAAGATAAACGAGAACCCACTTTATGTTTAGATTGTGTATTTTAGGATAATTTACGTTGTTTGTGTATCAAAAGAAGTAATCTAATAATACTGGCTATGACTAGAATAGAGACTTCATTGCACACCAATAAGAAATAACCAACCAATTTATGTTCACAGAAATAATTCTTTTTTAAGTGTATTCAGAAGATGTACAATGTAGGCAGTCTTATCGCTGAGAGCAATGTTTTTCAGACAACATTTGGGCAAGGGAAATTCTATGGAAAATCTATGGTTTGAACACAAATAGTTTTTTTA
Organism: Pyrausta nigrata; assembly: GCA_949316185.1. Classification (NCBI taxonomy): domain Eukaryota; kingdom Metazoa; phylum Arthropoda; class Insecta; order Lepidoptera; family Crambidae; genus Pyrausta; species Pyrausta nigrata. Next base: position 4,391,905 of record OX438951.1, read on the forward strand.
AGGCGTTAAAATTTTTAACGGCCTAGACCGGTGTACATCATTTTTTATTGTTAAACAGCCAATACACATCAACTGACGGTTTATTTGACACAATTCCTATACAAAATATGTCAAATCATATTACGACTAATAAATTATTGTTTTTAAGTGATAGCATTCACTTTTGCAATTTAATTATTAGATATTATTGCACTGAAACCTCTAGTGATATTTTTTTCAAGCGCAATAATATTAAATATTATGACTATTGTCACAGAATAAGTACTAGTACTCCGTACAGAAGTATGACTTTGCAATGAAATTCAAAGAAATATCTACTCAATGTTGTTAACGATATGGTGTAATTCAGTTCGCCTCTGACTCGAGAACATTTTCGTGTAGATACCTACAGAAATACATTGCAAGATAATTTCATTCTTATAACTCTGGAATATGATTCATAATACACTAAACCTATTCAGTGACGTACTATCACGCAACGCGATAGGGTTTACTGCCACAAGAAGCTACTTACGCCATCTAGCGCATCTTTCTAAGACTTTATTCACGCTCGTCCAACCAGCAACCTAGTGTCGCGCACCGCCGGTGAATAAAACGCTGGAGCGTGTCGCTGCCGGCTAGCGACACCCAACTTGTTTAGTCCCTTACCTAGGGGTCGTCGCGCGTAGGTACGTTTTTGCTACCTACGCGGGAAGATACACAGGCCTGCTATTGTTTAAAACTTAAACATGTGTTGGCGAACTCGATCCTAAAACTGTTATTTTTAAACTGGGTTACATTCATTTCATTCCTGTATGGTTATGGCATCATTGCGTTGAAACATAGGGAGCTCGATGCGTGAAATACGGCCGTCACTAAATCCTGGGTCTGCTAAATCTTCGAATATAGTCAGGTGAAAATTAAGCTAAGGTATCTTCAACTCTGTTACTGACGGCACAAGGTCCAAATACACGAAGTGGTGTAAATTTTGGGGTAATCCGGCATAACGCGCGTACAAACGGGCATGTGACGCAGTGAAATCTGGTGCGGTGGGTGTACATTGTCAAATAAGCTAGAATTGTAAATTTTACGAATCGGCCTTTTCTAAATTTGTAAAATTAGTGATAAATGGAACGCGTAGAAAAAGTATATTAATATTTTAGGATTCCGTACCCGGAGGGTAAAAACGGGACCCTATTACTAAGCCTCCGCTGTCTGTCCGTCAGCAGGCTGTATATCATGAACCGTGCGAGCTAGACAGTTGAAAATTTTACAGATGGTGTATTTCTGATGCCGCTATAACTAAAAACAGAAAATAATACACATTTAAGGGGGGCATACAACAAACATGATTTTTTTGCCGTTTTTGCTCGATATTAATAATGGCAACAGAAATTTGAAATGTTCCAAGAATAATTATATGTATATTTATTTAAAAGTAAATAATATTCAAGGAGGCTCCCATACAATTTTTTTTCGTATTTCAATGGTACGAAACCCTTTGTGCGCGAGTCCAACTCGCACTTAGCCGGTTTTTTATAATTTCCTTTCATTACACGAAGACTAAAACTATAGAAATACATTTTTGATTGGTTAAAATTGCCAAAACCGTGTGCGGAGGACGCAAGGGGAATGCGCGAGGACGCAATGGGACAGTTGGGCCTTAATAAACAACACGATGTATTCTATATTTGTTTCTTACGATTACGCGAATTTTTGAACTTATTAAAACACAGTTCACAGGGAGACCAGGAACGCTGTAAAGTGTTCGAAACGTCAGGTTTTAAATAAAATGTAAATAAATCGCGAAGTAATCCGTAAAATTGTGTTTTAATTTCACGATGTATTCTATTATACAATTATTTTATTTCTGTAACTTAGTCTAATACAAGTATTAGTTGTGGGAACTCCATTTTAGGCAAAACATCGCCTGTGGTAGGAAGAACAGCTCTTTTAACAATCAGGTTCATAACATACTAAATTACAACTATTAAACTCTAAACAAGCAAGCAATTTAATATTTTAATGAAGTTTATTTATTTTTCTTACTGCTTATATATGTGAGGTGTGTGTGTGTGTGGGTGTTACGTTGTCCTTGTGTTATACTTTTAATTATAACCATACTTGCAGCCGATTTACTCACCTTTATTTTTATGTAAAGACTAATGTATTACTTATGGGTACCTACGTAAAAAGATTAGGATAATATATATAACAATTCAAAAAAGCCCGGCTATTTCACTAGCAGGGGCTACCATAAGCTAGGCCATCTTAAAGTAAATAAAAAAAAAACATGTACGTACAGTACCTACGTTTCATATGTAACGTATTGTCCCTTTATGAAGTCACCTGATCAATTATTAAATTACTGAGGTCTTAAGCTGTACCTGTGGCTACCGCTGGAGCTCGCACACTTGGTCACACGCTGGAATTTTATTACTTTAGGATAAAAAATAATGAGACATTTTTTAAACAAGCGTTTTTAATAGCTTGAGGCATTGAAGTCCGCCATCCGTCCTACAGGATTACTATACAACATTGCCTCAAGCTTTTTCAAACAGCATTGTTTTAAAAAAAAAAAAATATGCTCTGTGGCTGTTAATGTTAATCTTGTTTTCTTTTTTTTTCTTTTTCTCTCAGAAGCATGTCTGTAATTCTTACTCTTACTTTAGTTTTATACATATAAAGAGCCTGACTCATAACACAGGGTAACCTTATATGAGAGCAGTGCACACACTGTAATGTTTTAAGTGCTATCAATAAAGAAATTGGTTATTGTCTGTGGTTCGAAAAAATAATACTGTATCTATTATCTATTGTGGTCGGGCTACAAACATACAGACATCCATCTAGCGATATAGTATATGTCACGGCGGTTAAACTTCGGCACCGTGTGCATTGCATGATTATCTACGAGTATGAGGTATCTACGTTATTTTTCTGACTGAACAAAGATATATTAGATTACATTATTAATCAAGGTAGATTCACGTAGTCGGGCGGCCATTTTGAGCACCTTTCGACCGTTTTGAGACAGCGATAGCAGAGAGGAAAAAACTTCGCTTCTTGACGTGAGGTCATAAGTAGATACGAATCCCTGGTTTGAATAGGATATAATATCATTTATTTGCTTCAATACATGGTATTTGCGATCGAGAGTGGTACAATATTTTAGGTGCACATGCAAATTACACAGCTGAGTTTTCAAAACTTAAGTAATATTATTATTTTCGAAGATATCACTGACTAACGGTGACAGAAAATACCGCGAGCAAACCGGAGTAGTGCGTTGATTACTAATGAATGTGTAATGGAGAAGCCATTTCACACGTTCATTCAGTGGCTAACCACTTCATTGAAATAGCAAGTCGTTGTTTGTTAATGCCATATAATGATCACGATCCTCAGTCATGAGATATACTATGAAGTAAAATAAGATACAATAATGTTAATCATCTTTATTAAGATTATTTATAAAGAGTATTGTACAATTGTTTTTTGTCCTAAAAAAAAAAAAAAAAAAAAAAAAAAAAAAGAGACCATTTTCATTGCTTGTCATCTAGCCACCAGAATTAACATCAAACTGTGAGAATCCACCATCACACTGAATACAATGAATTCACTTTAAATTTGATATTACATTCGCCCACATATTTTAGATTATAACGGTTCCTTTGATGACTTACTCGAAAGTATTATAATGAGGAAATGTTATATTCCCTCATTATAATCTGAAACTTTGAACTTTTAATTGCGTAAGAGGCAGAGGAGGTTGTTTTTTTTTCATCGTAAAGGTTGTGCATGTCAGTTGGGTTATAATATAAATTTATAAAGGAGCGATCATATCTCAACCGCTTATGAAGTAAGCAGAAGTGCGCCCCAAGTGGAGATGTAAGGAGTGGGAGGCACCTTCTTCGGCGCCCACTGATCCTTGGCGCGTGAAGTGGCCACTCTATTTGCCATATGAACAGGCCGACCCTGATCCTAACCAGACCACAAATCTAACGCGTCTATTACAATCCTCAAATTACTTACTTACTTCGCCTGGCTCAGCGACCCAAAGTACATCTTGGTCTCAGAAACCTCAAATTGCTTCGTGTCAAATGTGCGAAGGGGTATAAAAAACTCAGGACTACGGAAAAATCCAACTAATTCTGACTCAACTCAGAAACTACCTCTAGCGTATAAGCTGACTAATTTCATTCAAGGCTCGCTAATCCTAGTATTAATACCGGTTCGATTCGCGGTGTAACGGCAAAATCCCGGGTTCCCGGGATTGGCGAAAATCCCGGCGAATGCAACCCACTGCTAACGAGTCTAACGAGTGCGGGATTGTGATTGTCCTGGCATACGTGCTCGTTCACACTAGCAGGGTTGCCACAAAAAAGTTCGATTTCAGAATTCTAGAAAATGGAACAAGTCACTTTAAGCAAACTAGGACACAAAATGTCAATGAGAAAAAAATAAGCAAAACTTACGTACGTATTAAATAAGTACCATATATGTCACAGGATCTGGTGTAATTGACAGATCAGCAGCATGATATTTTGTTTGTACGCACTATCGTAAGACTTACTGCAAAAGATTATTAAATATTTTTTTATCAAATTGCTACCTGTTTTTAGAGAAGTATAGTCTGGTATTTCAGCACTGCTGAAATATCGCATATGTCATGTCACCGAGTTATTAACAAATATAAAGTTAGAATTCGAACATCTCATAATTAATAAAAATAAATAAAACCATCCAGGGTTTTTTTATCTAAGTAATGAACGCTAACCTACTACCTATTATCCAATTATAGCTAAATAAGTAAAGTTACAACAGATATCTCTTGTTGGCAGCCCTAATTAAGTTTGTATGCATCAGTTCGACAACGCGTTGCAATCGACATTCCTGCTCATCAGCTTTTGTTTGCGGTTAAAATTTCGGTAAATTACAGGACAATTAGTATTAAATTAATGTTTAAGAAAGAAAAGAAGAAACATTTAATATATTAGGGCATCACAAACTTAATTCCAAAAGATATTACGAATACGAACACATTACACAATTTAACGTTAATGAAGATTTGTTAAATTTATTACTGTAAGTACTTTTTAAACATTACCTATAGAATAGTTAAAAATACATTAATAAAACTCCAGCCAATCGCTTTAATAATATGTTTGATTGAATCCCTCTGAAATAACAGATGGAACCTTTCGAATGATAATACCAAATATAACTTATGCATTATTCATTGGGTTGATGTAGGCTGTACAGGGCCCGCACGTAAATGTGCTAATATATGATTTATTTGCATTCACTGAAAGCCGGCAATTTTACGTGTGTGTAGCTCCAGCTTCCTCACATTGACATTATTATGCATGCCATATTTGAAGCATAATTGGAGCACTAGACTCCAATTATCTCGCTGTTGCTATTCAAACATGACAAGCTTAGTTTCTCCTCATTGTATATGAGGAAGCTGGAGACATGGCTATTTCGCAAATTTTTTGAATTTTTAAAATCTGTTTTTATACTTTTAACCCAAATCAATATTCTTTATCTATTGGAAATGTTTAGAAAGCGCTCAAAATAATAAAAATTTAATACGAAAATATCAAAAATAGCAGAGCTTTCATACGAATACGCCTTCACGTTCACGCCTTATATATTTACCTGGAAAAGTATATAAACTCCTACCTCCGCTTAGTTTCTTATTATAACGAGATAACGACTCTTCTCACTGTATATTGTACTCTCGCACAGGTTCAAGTTTTATCTGTGCATTTGCATATTCTACGCTATCTGTGTCGTTTGTGTACCCAGCGAGCTCCGCGAATATCGTTTTGGCAGAATTCAGGGTTCACACAAAGGTGTTGAACTGCGAGCGAACCATTTCTAAGATTCCGTACCTACCTCAAACAAATGGAAAAGCGAACACCTCATAAGATTTTAAAAGACCCTATTATAGGGTCTTTCAAAATCAATTACATTCCTTTTAGAGGATGATTCTACTGCTTTAATACAACGACTTACTATTGGACCAATATCGAAATTAAAAAAAAAAGATTTTCGCATCGCTGATTTTTCGTTTGAAGGTGCTTGTACTCGTACTCATAAAATGCAACAACTTTTATTATAGGAATCGGAATACTGATACCTACCTACTAAACCTTAAAAGGAGAGTGATAAGCTGATCAATTTTTTGGGATTTAGATGTTGGTCCCAAAGTAAAAGTTGTTCTATTAGAGTAGCAGAATCACCCCCTAAAAGGGATGTGATTGATTTTGTTAGACCCTGTATAAGTTTATTAGAATCACTTCGGTGACACTTCGCCTGTCTATCAGAAGCATCAGCGTATGTTGTAAAGTCAGCCTATATAGATCCCACTGCTGGGAAAAAGGCCTCACCTCAACTATGAGGAGGTACGAGCCATACTCTACCACGCGGGCTCAGTGCGGATTGGTGGAGGGGTGTCTGTAAGACAAGTGACAAACCTTATTGTCGCATGCTATCAAGCCGCCCTTGGGTCTCTGACTAGGCTTAACGACTAATACCAACAGATATTAGCCGAGACCAACTGCTTAACGTGACTTCCGAAGCACGGAGATGCTTGTCATGCACGTCACTTAAATGGTCGGAATGGTCAAACATCCAATCACGACCGCGCCGTGGGTTGCTTAACTTTTTGATATCACTACCGAAGCGCTGCCGCCACTGCGCTCCAAGCACCTTACAAGCGTATTTTGTAATTAAGTCATATACTGTACATGCAACTTACGCCAGGATTTTTCTGATGTGATCTTTTGTCAACGTTTTTCTCAGGAACGCGGTATCAAGTTGAAATTAACCAATACTCAGGTCAAGAATCCCTTGGGAGTCTTGGAACAATTTATTTATTATTATAATTATCAAAGTTAACCAACACTAATCAATAAATTATTGTTTTAAGTGATAAGCATTCACTTTGCAATCTAAATATATTATAGCACTTGAAAAAATGACCGCCAGAGGCGGGAATCGAACCCGCGTTCCTCGCATGCCGGGCGATTGCCTAACCTCTCGGCCACCCTGGCGTTGGCAGAGCCTGTCGCAAACACTAATCAAAAGACACGACCGTTTATGCCTTAAACGCAAAGGAATCGAAACGTATAGGTACTTCCCGTTATCACAGGATCATGAAATTTGACAAAAGTATAGCACCAATTCAGAAAAAAATCTACTTAGTTTTGTCTGGTGTAACTAAGACAGTGGTACAAATAAAGGCTTTTTTCATTTGTTTTGTATTTTATTGTTTAGCGGCTGTACAGAACCCTAAATCACTGATCCCACACCCACGTACAGTCTATCATCTCAGGTCTCACGGGTAAGTAAGACTTACACCGTTATCCGTGTTTCTTTAGGTATGTAGGTATAGTGAAACATATCTCAAATAATATGGAACTCTATGTGATCAACATACGGAAATATAGTTGCGGAAATTTGACAGATCAGGGTAGTTTGACGTGGGGCCGTGTAAACATACTCGTTAGTAAGTTTAAGACGATTCCTTTCTAAATATCATTAGAATGGTGATATAATTGTATTCTGGCGAATCTTTGCCGAGACTTCCTACAAGCCCGCGAATCAGTGGTGCTTCTACTTTTCGGCTAGAATTCTAGATTCTTGGAAGTCATTCTTTAGATTTCCTTGTCTCATTTGTGGTGTAATAATTTTATTTTGGCGAATCTTTGCCGAGATTTCCTACAAGCCCGAGAATCAGTGGTGATTCTACTTTGATTTTTGATTTTTCTTGATTTTTGGAAGTAATTCTTTAGATTTCCGTCTCTCATTTTGATTTCTTGTCAAATAGAAGTTATAAATAAAACAGTTGTTTATTTTGTCACCAAAAATGAGTAAGTAGTGAAAATATGTGTGTCCCAAAAGGCTATAATTATTTTGTTTCTAAGCATTTTATCATAATATCTTCGTGCGGGTGTTACTTTTAAATGGAATACACTTAAATGAATATCTAAGGGAATACATTTAACTTCGAAGTCGAAAATCTTTTTTTGTCCTTTCTTTGGCTATACGAGTATTATGAGCATTCCCGTTGCAAGAAAACATTATCTTGAAGCGAATGAAAAGATTTTAATAAGACATAGGTACTAACTTTTAACTTGGGCAATTTTATCTTTACTATCTCGCCTTTACGCGACCCCCGAATACTTTATTTCAATGAACCCCAACATAACTTCGGATAAAGTCGTTTTGTGTTTATGACGTAAATAAAGGGCTTATTGGCACTGATTTTTATTTATTTATTTATTTTATTATCATCAGTACACAAACAGGTTACAGCCGGTGTTTACTACAATATTTTGATTTGTTTGTGTACCCTATTGATACTGCGCCGCGCGCACTCGCACGCGTACTTGCCTAGTTTTTATTTGTTTAAAACGTACCGTGAGAACCCCGGAGCCCCCAGTTGCCACCGAGACGTTACCTATGACACATGTACTGACCAGAGTGCTTTCGCCGCGTGTGTATCCTGTGAAGTTCCTTACAGACATTTCGAGTGTTTGTGGCCTGTGAAGTGAACCCCTGATGTGGCAAGTACCTAGCTAAGACATGACGAATTTTCCACCTATCATTGTCGCCCTCCACGTGTAATCCACTGCCTAAACTCTCAAACATTTTGGTAGCAGAGCGTAGTTTTTTATTAGGACTCCTTATTAGTAACGTAATTTGTTTAATTGAGAGTTATTTATTTGCTACCTTCCTTTGTAATTTGAAGAAAACGTCTCGTCATATACCTAACCTATTTACAGTAAATTCCTTAATAACATTCGAGTACAACCCCTTTTACATAAGTGTCGATTAAATCGATTAGCGCGTTAATTACCTACCCTTTGAGTGCAAGTGAGGTGCGCGAGCGCTTTGTTTCCCTATTGATCACGCCATTACCGCGTGACCGCGTGCAAGTTGTTTACGAGTTACGTTTGCCATACCCGGTGCCGTCCCTTACTATTTGTTCCTTTACGCATCGAATTGAAATCTTTTGTGAGTTTAATTTACCTACCTTGTTTCTTGCGATTTATAGTAAATAAAATGTCGGATACCGAAACCGGCAACGAGACCGTAAGGGCCGTACTTTACACGGATACAGCTGAATACCGTGAAGCTATTGGTGAACTCCGTTATATTAGTGACTGGGTTGATGATTCCCACCGAGTTCTTGAGACCTTTTCCTCCAATCGTATGCGAGCGCGTCTTTCCGACCTGCCACTTATGTGCGACAAGTTTTCCGCCGCTTGTTCCAAGCTGTTAGGTAATCTCGATCCTGCTATTTATGAACAAGAATATGTGCAAGTTAAGAACGAGATACGCGTAGTAAGGGACAAAGTAGACGACTTAAAAATTAAGTTAGACGAAATACGACCTCACCAATTTGAGACGTCCCATACTAGCACCCCCTTCAAGGAGAATAAATCCCTGGCTATTGATAACCCGGCTAGTAAATTACCTGACCTGCCTATACCTAAGTTTGATGGCCGTCCCGATAGTTGGATCAGTTTTATAGACCAGTTTGATAGCGTGGTGGACAACCAGCCTACCCTTACCCCGACTTTGAAGCTACACTATTTAGTGGGAGCCTTATCGGATGAACCTTGTCGATTGATACAACATCTCAAGATTGAGGCGGGCAATTACACCGTGGCCCGTGACCTCCTAAAACGTAGGTACCATAACCTGCGTGTTTTAGCGGATACCCACATTGCTCAAATAATGATGCTCCCTACTATAACGCCTAAACTTTCCGGGTTACGTGTGTCGTTCCTGAACCCCCTGCTTTCGACTTATCGATGCTTAGAAAGATTGGAACTTCCTGTTAAACATTGGTCGTACCTATTAGTTCACTTATGCCTTGCTAAACTGCCTTCAGAGTTAAAATCGAGATTTGAACGTCGTTATGGCGATAATCCTAATCACCTCCCTACTTTTGATCATCTTATTACCTTTCTTGAGGATGAATGTAGGCACCACGACATTGTAGGTAGTGCTTCTGTCGTTGACACTACTACCCCCCCTACTGTGAGCTCCCTCGTTTGCCTAAATCTAACGCGCGTTCCCCACCTCCTGCGAGAGCCTTTGTTACCTTTGCGACGACATCTAAATGTCACCTTTGTAATAGTACTTCGCATTACTTACGCGAGTGTCCCGATTTTATTCGCCTTCCTACACGTCAACGTGTTACCTTTGTAAAAGAAGCCCGACTGTGCTATCGATGCCTGGATAGACACTCCATATCCCAATGCACGCGAGATTATCGCTGTCGCACGTGCCGCCGTTCCAGTCATCACAACACATCACTGTGTTATAATGACTCCTCTCCTGTGAATTACGATCGCGAGCGCTCATACCGAGACGTCCCGGCCTTAGCTTCCAACCAACCGCGGCAATCCCCACAAAGTTACTTAACGGACCGTGTGTCACCCCCACGTACTGAATGGCACCGTGTTCGTACCCCGCCCCCTCGTGATTCCCGTAGAGCATCACCTCCCCGTTCGGGCGGGCGATCCCCACCTGCACCCAGCGGTAACCGTACTTATAATGCCCCTCTAGGTCAAAGAACCCAGGATGAACGTGCATTTCATCATAAGTTCAATGAGGCCCCACAATTCTGACTAGATAGCAGCCCCCCTTCCATACCCGCTTTTACATCTTCACCTCGCAATTCTCTCGTTCTTTTACCTACGGCCTTGATTCATGTTAAAACCTCGTCTGGATATTATGTTGAAGCGCGTGCCTTATGTGACACTGGTGCTGGGGGCTGCCTTCTTACTACTGAGCTTGTTGTTGACCACATGAACTTGCCTTCTACAGTTCCTGTTCGTGGAATAGGTAATGTTCAAGCGATCAATTCCCCGGGTATTGTATCCTTTTCATTTAAGCCAGTTGGTTCTGCCTTTCCAGGAATCTCCACCAGTGCAGTGGTTGTTGATGTGATTGCTAGTACCCTCCCAGAGGTAGACTAATCTAAAAGTGTAATTACCTGTGCTAAGCACCTCCCTCTTGCTGACCCTTTATTTTACAAACCTGGTATTATAAGTGTACTTCTTGGAGCTGACGTCATTGGTCGCCTTTTAAGGTCCGAGTTGTTTGTGTCCCCTGATGGCCTTACTGCAATCTCGACGATATTTGGTTATGTCCTGTGTGGTCCTGTTTATGGAGGATTTACTGATTTGGAACCCCCCATGACTGGAGTCGCGCTGTCCCAAATAGTTGAAAAATTCTGGAAAATCGAAGAGGCCCCCCAATCTCCAGTTGCGAACCCCTTGGATATAGAGTGTGAAACCTTTTTTAAAGCAACTACCACTCGTGAAAGCGATGGTCGATTTATGGTTAGACTCCCTTTTCTTCATGATCGTCCACCTCTCGGTGATTCTAAAACCAATGCCTTACGGCGATTCCATAATCTTGAGAAGCGTTTGCAAGCCAATCCTTATTTTCGAGAGAAATATATTTCCTTTATGCGTGAATACCTTGACCTAAACCATATGTCCCTTTCTTCATATGACTCGACCCGGGAACATTATTTTATCCCTCATCATGGAATTTTTAAGTCCGTTAGTGACAAAATACGTGTTGTGTTCGATGGTAGTAGTCCTACGTCCTCTAAAGTGTCCCTGAATCAATGTTTACATACAGGCCCTAAGCTTCACCGAGATATTTCTCACATCCTCCTAAATTTCCGCAAGCACGAGGTAGTGTTTGTAACAGATATTCGTATGATGTTTCGTATGACTTGGGTACATCCTGATGATAGAAGGTACCAACTTGTGCTTTGGCGTGAGGATCCCTCTCAGCCACTTCTTGCCTATGAACTTAATACCAATACCTATGGTCTTCGTTCCAGTCCATTCATTGCAATTCGTGCCCTTCTTGAGCTCGCTGAACAAGAGAGACTTACCTTCCCTCGAGCTGCTGAAGTCCTTGAGAGAGATATTTATGTCGACGATTGTCTTACTGGTGCTGATACTATTGCGTCTGCCCGGGCCTTGAAAACTGAACTTATAGGAATAATGGCCTCTGGTGGTTATGAACTCCGTAAGTGGATTAGTAACAGGCCCGAGCTCCTGGAGGATATGCCCCCGGATCATTTGCAACTTCCTCATTCATTCTCAGACCCAGATAATCCTCAGACTGTCGCTATTTTAGGTGTGCAGTACAATCCTGTGAGTGACTCATTTACCTACAATTATACCTGTGATACCCGTGATGCAGTTATTACAAAACGCAAAGTTTTATCTTTGATTGCCCGTATGTATGACCCTTGTGGCTGGATATCTCCCGTCGTATTTAAGGCTAAGGAATTTATCCAACGCTTATGGATGTCAGGCTTATCCTGGGATGATCCTTTAAATGAACCCCTGTCTTTAAAGTGGACTACATTTGTTCAGGACCTAGCGAAGGTTAGTGAAGTGGCCATTCCGCGACATATTCTTCCCAGAGGTTCCTCCTCCTTATCCCTACATGGGTTTTGTGATGTTTCTGAATTGGGATATGCTGCCGCTGTTTATTTACGTGCGGAACTTCCGTCTGGTGTTTGCTCCGTCCATCTTGTTATGGCTAAATCTAAAGTTGCCCCTGTTCGGACCCGTTTAACAGTTCCCAAGTTGGAATTGTTGGGAGCTACCCTCCTCTCTAAATTACTTCATCACGTCGCTCTTTGTCTGCAAAGGTCATCTGTGTTGACTTCAATCCATAGTTGGACGGATAGTAAAATCGTGTTGTGTTGGTTAAAAACCACTCCTCACCTCCTTCAGACTTTTGAGGCTAATCGTGTCTCCCAGATTAATAATAGTCCTACATCTAGTGAATGGAGGCACGTCCCAGGCTACATGAACCCTAGTGACTGTGCATCGAGAGGTTTGTCAGTCACCCGACTGATCAACCACTCCCTTTGGTTTTCACCTTTGTGGTTGACGCAGTCTCCTGACAACTGGCCCGGTATTTCGGAACCTAACCCAAGGTGTGATCTTCCTGTACTACGTTGTTTAGTAGTCTCTGCCGATGTTCCTACCCCGGATCCCTCATTCTTATTAGAGCGGTATAGTTCTTTGAACAAGCTAATAAACGTGACTTGTTACCTAAGGCGGTTTTTATTTCCTAAATCTTACTCGTCCTACCTGAGCCCTGAGGAACGGAGAGATTCCCTTTTGTTTTTAGTGAAAATCGTTCAATTTACCTCCTTTTCTGATGAACTTGATCGCTTACGGCGTGGCGATCCTATCACTAACTCCCTGAGAAAATTGAATTTATTTCTGGACAACGGTGACTTAATTCGAGTTGGAGGTCGATTACGAAACTCCAATCTATCCTTTGTGCGCGCCATCCCCTTCTTCTGCCTAAGAATGGTAATTTCGTGAACATCCTTATTTCACATTACCATCGCGAGAATGCTCATGCTGGTGTTAATGCAATTCTTGCCATGTTAAATAGAGAGTTTTGGATCTTGTCTGCACGCAGAGCTATTCAGCATGTGATTTTTAAATGCCTTCCCTGTTATCGTCTCAAAGCGGCTGTATCTCAACCCTTCATGGGTGACCTACCTAAAGACCGCGTCACGGCTGCTAGACCGTTTGACGGTGTAGGTACCGATTTTGCAGGCTCCTTTTTTACCAAAGTCTAGGCCTATAGGAACAAAAGGTTAGTGAAAAGTTACCTCTGTGTATTTGTCTGCCTTTCTACTAAAGCCGTTCACCTTGAGGTTGTGTCGGACCTAACTACTGAAGCCTTTATTGCGGCCTTTTCCCGATTCGTGTCGCGTCGTGGTGTACCCCGCCTAATCCGATCTGATTGCGGTCGAAATTACATCGGTGCCAACAATTACCTTAAAGAGTTAGAGTGTTTCCTGTCTCAAAACCAGGCGGCTATTGGTTCTGAGCTTTCAAAGCGGAACATATCCTGGGTTTTCGATCCTCCTGTTTGCCCTCATTGGGGCGGTCTTTTTGAAGCTGCGGTTAAATCGGCGAAATCGCACCTAAAACGAGTAGTAGGCGATACCCCCCTTACGTTTGAAGAGCTGACCACTGTTTTTGCTAAAATTGAAGCAGTTTTAAATTCACGCCCATTGTGCCCACTTTCTCCGGACCCTAATGATGTCGAAGTGTTAACTCCCGGCCATTTCTTAATTGGACAACCCTTAACTGCACTTCCGGAGTACCCTTATAAAGACGTAAAATTGCATCGCCTTACACGGTTTCAGCTAATCCAACAAATTACCCAGCACTTTTGGTCTCGCTGGCATTTAGAATACTTAAATACATTACAAATTAGAAATAAATGGACCTCTCCTTGTGATCCTCCTAAAGTGGGTGAGCTAGTACTCATAAAAGATGACAACCTTCCCCCTTTGCAGTGGCGTCGTGGACGCATTATTAATTTATACCCTGGCCAAGACCAAGTTGTTCGTGTGGTAGATGTTAAAACTCCTACCGGTAGCCTAAAGAGATCTTTGACGAAATTAGTTCGTCTTCCTGTCCAGTGAACTTCCTTTCCTTAGCTTCCTAACCTTCTCGTAAACACTTGACGTGTTTAGGGCGGGCGATATGTTTACTACAATATTTTGATTTGTTTGTGTACCCTATTGATACTGCGCCGCGCGCACTCGCACGCGTACTTGCCTAGTTTTTATTTGTTTAAAACGTACCGTGAGAACCCCGGAGCCCCCAGTTGCCACCGAGACGTTACCTATGACACATGTACTGACTAGAGTGCTTTCGCCGCGTGTGTATCCTGTGAAGTTCCTTACAGACATTTCGAGTGATTGTGGCCTGTGAAGTGAACCCCTGATGTGGCAAGTACCTAGCTAAGACATGACGAATTTTCCACCTATCATTGTCGCCCTCCACGTGTAATCCACTGCCTAAACTCTCAAACAGCCGGTGACTTACAAAACATGGAAATTATACTTATGGAACTAGACTATAACTTATAAATAGTGTACATAAAATTACATAACATGACAGAAATTATTTGTTCATAAATCAAGTCGGATATTCGAAACGACGGTACAACGACAATGTTGCCATGCAGAAAATCAATTAAGATCTTTATTTATTTCTCTAAGATTTACAATCGCTTACAAGAAACAGACAACTTAACGTATAAAACAAACTTATTATAAATAATAAATAAATTGTTTCAACAAACACACCAATTACCTAGCCCCAAACTAAGCGTGAGCTTGTGCTATGGTGACTAGAATAACGGATAGAAATACTTAAATACCTACATGTAAACATCCATGACTTAGGTACAAATGCTCGTGCTTATCACACAAACATTTGCCCCTTGCGGGATTCGAACCCGCAACCGCCTGGTTTAGAAGTCCGGTGCGCGAACGACTACACCAAGACGACTTTTCATTACGAGCATCGACAAAGAACATGATCTAAGTAGGTAGTCTAATAAAATAGTTCCGTCCGACTGAACGACAAGTCGGACACAATAATGCAAAAATCAGTGGTTTTGGTTGCCCTTAGATGTCTACAAGGTTTTCTTTAGAAAATGTTGTTCAAACTTCCAACCAACTTAAAGGCACTTTGTTAATCTTGAAATAAATAGGTACGTAGAGTACCTCTTGTGGTACCCGAATCACCCCCATGTAGTATTGAAATAGTAATTAAATATACCTGTATTACTCTCCCCAAACGCTGATGGACAATATGTATAACGCCTGATCAATTTGATTATTTGAATAATTATTATCAAATTGCACTCTTATATTAAGCATTTTTCAAAATGACTGGGCATTATGCATAATGTCTAATTTATCACTTGGTCCATAACATATACATCTGAATTCGAGTTGAGAATTTATTACAATGGCATAACAACTTATTTGTATACATTTCATTGCTTGTACCTACGTATTTGAGTGTGTATCGCTCGCTACTAACGCGCGCCTGCATCGATGTATGTATCATCTAGAGCTTGTTGGTGTTTTACAAATAACCCTTTGTAAGGCCTCCTTGCTCACGTCCGGATTATGGATTTGTTCAATGCCTATTACCTGAGTTGAAGGCCACTTGTGCAAGTGGACTTTTAACTCAGGTCTAAAAATAGGCCTTGAAAAAGTCCGGAATAGCTAATCCAGACATGAACATTTTAGTTTAGGCCCACTTGCCTAAACTAAAAGGCCTAAACCCGACAGCCCGTTTCACGCCTCGTTTGAAAACAAACCCCCCCCCCCCCCACTCCCACGCGCTCCGGATATTGCGCCTTTAATTATTTACCCTCAATTTTAAGACTTTAGACTGTCCAAACTGAAGCATTATTAAAATACAATCTTTTCACTGGCAAAGACTAAATTTGGATTTATATCTGTCAATTAAATAACTCGGTGAAAACTCGTTAACTCCCAAACGCGTTATAAATCTGCTAGCCTACCGAAACTGAACTCGGCACTAATTAAGTTTAGAGTATGATTAATAACATAATCATACTACCTTCATGAAATCCTCGTGCTGTTAAAAGAAATCTAGTCATTTTGACATAGTTTCACATAATCAAACAACTAATAAACTAATCGCATCAACAATGCTTAAAGTATCAAGTACTTCACGATTTCAAACCGAATTGCAATAGAACACAATAAAGATGACATAGCTGCCATTCGCGATCTCTTCAGCTAAGTTTTTTTCTCGAATGATTAATGTTCCTGTATGTTTGTTACAGAAAACCACACGGAGTTGGATAGAGAGTACCTTCCAGAAGAGAGAGTGCAAGTACTTCGTGCCCAGCGCTAAGGACGAGCATGTGTGAGTATTCTGAAGTCTATATTATTTTTTACGTTGGTTCTTCTAAGACAGAGAATATGCGTTAAGCGAAGCTGGAACCTTTGTCATTCGCCAAAAATGTTCAGAGAGAGCTCGTGAAGATATTAGTGGGTGAACCGTGGTCATACGACTCAGATTACCATAAACAAAATTAGCCTGTGACAGACCACTGATGGATAATACTTCTTCTGCTTTTCGTGTCGGCACTGGCGTTATATTTTTAAGGACCAATACTCGGCGACTAACAAAGCATTATCAGTAGCGTTGTTCAGGTCCTCACGTGTACAGGTGTAGGGGTACGTATATAACAAAATAATACATGCGTACATAACAAAATTAATAGGTAATACCATACATAATACATGCATGGATAATACTATACAGACATTTCCCAAGTACGCAGTAGATACGAGTATGTGTGTGGAACACACAGATGCGCTCTCTGTTCCTCATTCTCACAATCGCATGGACAACAATCCATCATGATTGAAGATAAATCAGGACATGCCCTACAGCATCACTATGAGGAGGTACGAACCATTCTCCACCACGCGGGCTCAGTGTGTATTGGTGGAAGGGTGTCTCTAAGGCAAGTGACCAACCGTATTGTCAGATGTTATCAAGCCACCCTAAGGCCTCTGACTAGGTTTAGCGACTTGTGGCTGCTTCTGATTAATCCTATGACAAAAAAGACTTTTATTGTAACGATGCTGCTTACCTAATTTTACTATATATCTTAATGCTATAAAAATAACATTCAAGCCTGGTTAAAAAAGGAGGCGTCTAGTAATTGTGCTGAAGGGTCGAGTGCGTATACCTTTCATCTTTGGCCTCGCTCCGTCAGGCGAGAAACAGCCCACTCGGCCGGAAAGCGGGTTGAAAATGTAGTATAGTGTGGTCGAATAAATATAGCTGACGATTACAAGCAGACCTGTCTCACTCCGAAGGTTTTTTTTAAAATAAGTAACTAGCAGTTCCCAGCGACTTCGCCCGCGTCAAAAGTTACAATCTCCATACAAACTTGCATCCCCCATTTCACCATGACTATGTCCTTTCCAGGGTCTCAAACTATCTCTGTACCAAATTTAATTTGAATCGGTTCAGTAGTTTCCGAGTCTATTCAATACAAACAATCAAATCTTTCCTTTTTATAATGTTAGTGTAGATTGGCTAACTATTAATCTTAGCCCGAAAGCAAAGATAAGGGCTACGATGGAGCAAGTTTGCCCAAGAGAAGCATAATTTTACAAGAGTTTAGGTGAGAGGTGAGGTGTCAAGCTACAAGTACATGGGCGGGTTCGACGGTCGGTCAAATCCATTGTGTAGTTCCCACTTACCGACTGGCAGGCGACCGACTTTCGAATTGCAATAGTCATAGCTTTCAAATTACAATAGTTATAGCCTTGTTTGATTTTCTTTATTATAAATGGGTTTATAGTATAAAGTACTAGTAGTTCCCCGCGACTTCGCCTGCAAGAGTTGGAATTTCCATATAAACTTTCATCCCCCATTTCACCCCCTTAATGTTTTTTTTTTTATCGCGATAAAATGTAGCCTATGTCCTTTCCAGGGTTTCGAACTGTCTCCATACTAAATTTCATCTCAATCGGTTCAGTGGTTTAAGCGTCAAGAGGTAACAGACAGAAAGACACACTTTCGCATTTATAATATTATGGATAGACAGAGACGACAGTGGAGCGAGCTCACCCGAAAGGTTCGAGCACTCCCACTCGCCGACGGAAAACAGCAAGATGCTGGCGTCGGGCTCCGTTGGGGGTGGTAACTACCAGGCGACACCTAACGGAGCCTACCACCACTGATAGGATCGTTCAGCCGCCATCACAAACTGGAGTTTGTGATGTCGTTGCCCGGGGTGGACCACTAGGAGGTAGATCCTTTACCACCACCCCAAAAGTCTAAAAAATGAATGATTATATTATCCATATAATCAAGGTTATAGTTAAAATTTTAAATTGTGTGTCAAAACAATTTATCAAAAGCAATTGATTGAACGTATCAATCTAGGAATCGTAAACTGGGGTTCACCATCAAAATGCAGTTGCGATCAGCTATACAAATTGCCAGTATTCAACTTTAATGACTACAGCACCCTGAGACCTATAACTTTATATAGTTTTAATTTTCAATGCGCCGAGCGGCCTTATAAAAACGGTAACGGGAAATATCGGTTTCCCATTAAGACTTTACCGGTCTACACACGATCAGATTTTGTAATGTGTTTTAAATTGATCGTCCATTATGTTTTTTGTTTCTTTTCCTTCGTTTCCCTTGTTTTCGCTTTTGTATGGGTTATTACCATCCGATCCCCCAACACCGATATCTTAGTGGATCCGTTTTTTTTGGTTTTAATTTTTATTCCCATTAGATCCTCAGTGTAGTAGACCAATAATAAATATTTCATATATTTGTTTCTTACGTTTACGCGAATTGTTGAACTCATTAAAACACAATTTTACGGATTACTTCGCGATTTATTTACATTTTATTTTTAACCTGACGTTTCGAACACTTTACAGCGTTCGTGGTCACAGGGAGACTAAGGTATTATTTGTCAATTACAAAGTTTTGAAAAATTGAACTACCGTCACTCATTAATATTAATTTACGTTCCTATTTACGCAGAAAGAGCTAACCGTATCTTGAGATCTTGAGATAGGATCCCATGCCGGTGGAGCTTTCCAACCATCTTCCCTATTGAAATTTGGATGTTTTCTAATTTCAATGGCTTCACGTAGCATTTGAGGAATAAAACACCGTTTTTTAGCAAATATTTTTGGTTGGTCGAAACGAATGAAGTAGTTTGGTTTGTCTAAGGCATGTTCACACACTACAGATTTCGTGTTTTGTCTATGTTTAACGTCAGCTATATGTTCTTTTATCCGCACGGATACGTTCTCTATTTTTTTTTTCGCCAGCGTCCAGACTTACCATCCTTCGAAATACGATTTGGGGATTCGTTGAGAAAAGCAAAAAGATGCGGGCGTTGGATTTGAATGAGAATGTTGTTGTCCGGTGGATCAGATACAGGTGATCGGATGGAAGTTACTTTTATCGCTTTCAAATTAACGTTCAAATTAACAAGGACCAGTTCACCACAGTCGACCACTTCTGAATAAGTCACTGTTATCTATCACGATTTCCATTCCAACTTTGTAAAACCAGATTGTTTAAACCTCTGAATGCTCGGAAACAAAAACGGTTGCTTTTCAACGATATTTTAACATTCACATTTCGTTCAGTTTCAGAGCTAACGAATACAATCGAATCAGGGAACACCAGAAGCAATACAATGTTGGTGTACATTTCATAATTCAGTTGTTTCAACTCTCTACGTCTAGCAGCAGGTACACATACAAATGATCAGTTTTAAAGTTGAGTGTTTGGACGACGCTTTAATTTCGCTGGCAGAATTTTATTTAAGCCCTAATGAGACAGAAGGCCAAACGTAACCACCTTGCCACTAATAACATGCACCTTGCACCCTACCAAGGTATTGTGACTAATTTTACTTTGGTGGTTTCGCTTGTTGCTTGAGCCCGTTCAGGGGCTACTCATTTAAACAATAAGGTCGACTATCAATGCAAGTTTAAAGTTATTATGAGCCTTAGAGTAAACCTTGTCAGGTGGTTACAGCGGCCATACTTTTTTCGCAGACGACCTCTTGGTGTAGTGGTGCGCGCTCCGGACTACAAAACCAGAGGTTGCGGGTTCGAATCCCGCAAGGGGCAAACGTTTGTGTGATGAGCACGAGCATTTGTACCTAAGTCATGGATGTATAAACGTATACAAATATGTCTATCCGTTATCCTAGTCACCATAGCACAAGCTCACGCTTAGTTTGGGCTAGGTAATTGGTGTGTTTGTTAAAACAATTAAAAAAAAAAAATGGCCTAAAAGGGCTGCATTTTTGACTGACAATGTATGAGACTCTTTATACACTGTCATTCAGTGCCCTGGCACGGCAGCCATATTGTCAGTCTTGGAACGAATAGATTGAATGAGACAACGCGACGATTTCACTACTGGTGAACCGAGCAATGCCGGCAAAGTAATAACAATACTCGGGTCTTTCGCCTCTAGTTGAAATTGCGAAGAATGTGGTGTAAGTTACATAATATTTGTCAACTAGCCGAATTTAGGCCAGGAGAATTCCCAACAGTTATTAGCCACGCGTTAATATGGTGGTGATCTCTCTACGGTCATGTCGGACTGCCGTCTCACCGAATTATGTGAGTGAAGGAACAGAGAGTGCACCTGTGTATTGCGCACACACTTGTGCACTATAATATGTCCTGCGCAGTTGGCTAATCTCTGTTGAGATAGGCCGCCGTAGTCGAAATCGGCTAGGAGGACATAAAATAATATGGTGCACCATGTGCGCAATACGCTGGTGCACACACTGTTCCTGTTCTCTCCCAATTCGATGAGATGTCATGGCGATAATATGACCGGAGCGAGATCAGGCTCAACAATTACAAAACTCTTGCAAAATTAGTTTTCGTATATGTTGATCGACAACCGAAATCTGAATCAGTTTGGAACCACTTTGGAAATGCGTGCACTAGACCAACGAGACAGTTTTACTGAATTTTAAGGAATTGAGAGGTGAAGTCTAATGACCTAATGGTCCCGTGGTGGACCATTAGGTCCACCACGGGCAACGAACGATTCTAACAGCGTGGTAGGCTCCGTTAGGTGCCGCGTGGTAGCTATTACCACCCTCCCACCGGAGAACTTCTGGGTGAGCTCGCTCCACCATCGACTTTGCCTACGCTACGTCTGGTTTAGTCTAGAGTCAGGGGAAATCCCAAATAAAAAAGTATGGTTTATTATCTGGATACATTCCCAAAGGCCCTTTTAACATGGACATCACAGGCGCACAACTGCACAGTCCGACTCCGTTCCGTTACATAATTTGTAAAAAATGTTTATTGTGCTATGTGGTGTCCATTTATTTAAAAAATGTACCTATTTTCTTTCTTCTTTCTTTTATAGTAGTGATGAAGTCAACTCCGGCAAGCACTTACAAAAGATCTTCGAGTGACTAATTAGAAAAGCAATCGCGCGGATAGCGGAGGGTCGTGGGTTCAAGTCCCACCAGTCGATGCTTTTTTGTGAGCGAAGTTTGTTTCGTAAAGGCTTTTAAGAAATCACATAATTATAAAAACAAATATACACTTTTGTTGCAGAATCACCCTTAAAACTTAACTATTTTAATTGCTTATAAGATGCCGTAGTGTTTATCTTGGAGCTGTCGTCCGTACTAATGAAGATGAGTCGGAGATATAGCAACCGGTCCCATAAACTTACTCTATTTGGGATGACCTACATTCTACAACTTAATCTATGCGACATGTTATTTTTGATATACGTGCCATAACTGAACACATGTCATTTGTTCTTCTGCTTAAATAAAGCAAATTAAATGTAAATAAATAAGGTCCCCTATACAAACTATATTAACTTTTCATAAATTGGTTTGGGGGTTAAAAAAATCGCACCATATTAGTTCCAAAAATAATTTGTAGCATTAAAAAAAATGCTTTATAATAAATTTTGTAGTGTTTTGGAAAAAAAAAATATTTTTTTGTCGCTTGCAGCTTTTGACTTGATTCCTTCCCAGGCGAATAAAAGTAGAGATGGTGCTTCAACAGCGGTTATAGCACACACTAGCACACACATATAGTGACCTCTCCGTCCGGCGTGGCGATTGTTACTGCAATATTTAGCGTTGGAATCCAAAGAACAGTCCGTGATACTACTTTTATAGATTTTGAAAAGAGCCTTCTATGTCTGCGTGAAACTGCCAAACACTTAGTTGAATTGGATGAGATCTTCACAGTTTGCCACGGAGACGACGGCGCATTATGATCTCAATGTAATCCGGAAACGCCCCTGATACAATAAAATCCCGCTATAGGTCTGTGCACACTACTCCACGGCCACATTGACCACTGCTGTGAACGTATTGCCTGATAAGTTACAAAATAAATGCATATCTCAAAGTACATTGATTTTCATCCTGCCGATCGGTACTATTCCTACTAGACTGCACTACGAAATTAAAACTTTAGGTCGAAAATTAAGGTCTGGCGATTATACATCTTTACCTTAAGATTCATGGTCGAATATATAAGGTCGAAAATCAAATGACCTCAACATTCTATGTATGTTGTTTCCATGCCGGGTGTACGTTCATAGCACGGTTATATCCCACTAATATTATAAATGCGGAAGTTTGTGAGTGTGTATGTTTGTTACTTCTTCACGCAAAAACTACTGAACGGATATGGATGAAATTTGGCACAGATATAGATTATAGTCTGGAATAACATATAAGCTACTTTTTATCCCGAAAAAAAACACAGTTCCTGTAGGATACAGAAATAGTAGTTTACGCGGGCGCAGTCGCGGGCAACAGCTAGTTATGGTATAAAATTGTGGGCACAGACCTTACTTGTGTAATACGTAGGCACAGTGTAGCATCACTAAAAGACTTCGTGTGTTCCCAAAATATTTATAAATCTGAACAAACTGCTTGAAGCATCGTTGAACATTTTAAGCGAATTTCATAATACATGAAGGAGCGAGCCGGGAGTGCTTGTGTTGTCTGTATATACTCCCTAAGCTCTGTAATAAATACGAGTTATACAGGGTAAAGTTGTAATCTTTCAAAATACAACTCCACAGTCAAGTAAATATTTCCATTATGACATGGACTGTCATTAGACTGGCAGTCTTGTAAATAATGCATGTAGACCGACAGGGGGCATTTATACACGTCCCAACATATTTTTAAGCCCTACTACCACTGCTTCGGGACAATTTTGGGCTAGTGCTGAGAAGGAGCAGCGTAAGAAACTCAGTTACTATTGTCAAAGCCTCTTTTAAAAATGATTGTTTAGATACAGAAATTGTGATGGTGCGTGATGGTAGTGTTTACCTCTAGATAATAGCAGGTACATACTTGGTTCAGTTACTTAGGTACAGTGCAAGTAAATAGTTCAATGACATAACCCTCCTTTTGGGCTTCGCTGTAGTCGGGTAAAACCCATTAATATCCAGTCGAAAGCGCGCTCGATTTCAATTTCGCTCTATAAACCTTATTTAAAAGGTTATAAATGTATTTCACTACCGGAGTGAGAGTGAATGGAAATTTCTATGAAGGGGAGTGCATTTATTGTGATTGTGGTTTATTCATCCGAGCTTTGAAATATCCCGTTTTAAAAGGTAATGCAGTCTGAGAGGCTTTGAAGGATAGGTATTTGAATAAACTGTTGCTGTCTCGCTCTCCCAAATCACTTCTTGAACAGCAAGGAATGGATAAATGTAGCCTCATAAAATTATAAGATAAATGTAGATGATGGCCTCATAAAATTGACAAAAATAGCATTTCAAAGTTCCCATTTCAAACTTTAAAAATTGACCAGTAATAATATTTTATTCAAGAAATTATTTAAAAATATGGAAAAAACTTAACAAAGGGAGCCGGCCGTACTAAATGTTATGTAAATTTCTAATTAAAAAATTATATTTGACCTATTTAAACCAATACGGCCCTAACGCCGTCAGGAAGGAAAATTATTACAAAAAATAACAACTGCATTAAAAAGTCAACATTTTCAAATTATTTTCCTAAATTGTTGCAACATCATCCCGCATAAGATGCCACAGTAATTACCATGACGCACTGTCGCCCATGGCTTGCTACGTCGTAGTTAGTATAAAAATGCATTCGGAGCCTATTGATCGCTACGTAGCAATGGCCGTAGTAACTGCTACGAACGACTACGACAGCAATTTTCCACATTGGGCGTTACGTAGTAATGACGGCCGTAGCGTAGCTCGTAGTTGCTACGAATTGCTACGACGTAAATATAATATGAATTTCACGTTATGAGGTTCCACCAATAAAGTACGTGCAAGGCTCACTACGCAGTTTAGGTGTGAATGAAGCCACAAGTATATACGAGTATTATGCTTGGGTCCGACCAGTACGTAATGATTTTGCGGATTGATTCTTCATTTAATTGTTTGTACTATCAGGTTTGCTGTGGTAGATACAGTCAGCATGAAAAGTCGATGAACACTTTATTATTTTGTATTAGTGAGAATTTCTGCAATTAAGATGATGCACTCTTTGGTATAAATTGATTGTGACAAAGTATTAAAATATTCGGCTACTTTTGATGCTGACCATACTATCTACTGTTAAAAAAACAATCGCTTATAAAAAGTTTGAAATAACTTTTAATACCAAGTGGAAGAAATGTGGAAGGTACTCGGTGCCAATATACACGTAACATGTCACACGTATGAATACTCTGAATTCGCACCGACTTCCTTAATACCGCATTCGCAATTTGATAACTTATATTTAGAGGAGTTTCATTCGACTTCCATTATCAGATCAGCACAATAATATTTGACTCCCGGATGTAGACGCTTAAATACGAGGGTCAAACTGAAAGTTCTTAGAACTGGCCACTTATAAACAATATAATAAAAAAAATATTCTAAAATTTGAAAATAGAACTCTTTGCCAATATTACTGAGTATATATTTCATTCATTTGTCATTTGTTTTACGACTTGGCGGCAAATTGAAAATTGTCTGTGTCACGTCAAAATGAATTTAACACGAGAAAATTTTCGTGCAATGATTTTTTATGACTTTCGATGTCATTTAAGTCAACAAGAAAGTTATGATAGACTACGATTGGCCTTTCACGATGAAGCCCCATCTCGTGCGACTGTTTACAACTGGTTTAATGAGTTTAAACGTGGTCGCACTAATCTCACTGATGATGTACGTGAGGGACGGCCTTCTACGGCGACGACTGAAAATAACATCTGTGTTGTGCGGCGTATGATAGAGACTGACAAAAGAGTGACCTATCAGCAGATTCGGACAAGCTTAGGCATCGGTATGAGTCAAGTGCACAAAATCCTCCACGAACATTTAGCGGTCAGGAAGCTTTGCGCCCGGTGGATACCTCATAATTTGACTAAGGCTCAAAAACTCCATCGTGTGGATTGGTGCCGTAAAATGATTGAAAGATTTAACGGAGGTGACTCAAATGCTGTGTTCGACATACTAACAGGTGACGAAAGCTGGATTTACTGTTATGATCCTGAAACCAAAAGACAATCTGCTCAGTGGGTGTTTCCTTTCGAGGAGTTGCCAACTAAAGTGAAGAGAGATCGAAGTGCGGGAAAAAAAATGGTGGCCTCGTTCTTTGGAAGGATAGGTCATTTCGCAACAATTGTGTTAGAGGATCAAAAAACAGTTTCTGCAGAATGGTACACTACCAATTGTTTGCCACTTGTCTTGGAAAAAGTTCGAGAGAAACGACCTCGCAGTAGGATCCTCCTTCACCACGACAACGCCTCGTCGCACACCGCCAAGCGAACGATCGACTATTTGGCGACATCAAACGTTGAATTACTGGGTCACCCGCCGTATAGCCCCGACCTCGCGCCTTGTGATTTTTATTTATTTCCAAAAATTAAAGAAAAACTTAAAGGAAAGCGGTTTATGAATGCTGAAGAAGCGGTGGCTGCGTATCGCGATGCCATTGAAGAGACCCCTAAGGACGAGTGGGCAAAGTGCTTTTCCCAGTGGTTCCATCGCATGCAGCGGTGTATTGACGTCAATGGACAATATTTTGAAAAGATATAATAAAACTAATAACTGGCTAATGTAATCAGTTTTTGATTTTCTAAGAACTTTCAGTTTGACCCTCGTACATAAAGATACAATTGACGGAGAAATCGGTAAACATACATACAGTCTAACTAAGAACCTCCTCCTGTTTTGAAGTCGGTTGAAAAGTTAACTACTGTGATTAGTTAGGCTGTATACAGGGTGTACCAAAAAGGCAAAATAATATTTAAGGGTATGTATGTATGTAAGGTGAACATTAAGTAGTAAAAGTTTTAGTTAAAAATAAACAACTTTTTTTTCCCATACTAAGTAAATAAATTGTTTTTTTAGTGTGTATACTAAGTAAATAAAGTGTTGACAACCCTGAATCTGCGGTCATTCGTTAGCGAACCCCCGCCCGCAACCCTCGCCCGCCGCACGATCAGCTGATGCGCGGACGCTGCGCGCCGCGACGCGCTGCTTTCTTACAGCCCGCCCACCCAAAACTACCCAAGTACCTACCTATCTTAGCTTTGATGGGAATGGGACTGAATGATAACAACGATAATCAGATTAAAGCATTTATTTACAAAATTATTAAGAGATAATAAGAAATAATCAGGTAGGTACATTTCTTTTTTAAAACTATGTACACAAAACAGTCATTAATGCTTAGGACAATAACACCAACTATGACTTTTACTTACATTTACAAAGAACAACACATTAATTTGCCGTACCTCATAATTTTACCCAGCAAATAATTAAAACGGGAACAAAGTCTCTAATGACAAGTTCATACAATGTAACTAATAGGTATGAAGTAGGTAATTATTTGATGGTAAATAACTAGTACTCACTGTAAAAATCTACACAACATAACTACGACATAATTTGGTAACTAGTAATATTTTATTGTTACTCCATTACTCCACTGCGTACACTTGGTTTTTCACGTAGCCCCACAAAAAAAAAGTCCATAGCGGTAAGGTCGGGCGAACGGGCAGGTCACTGCACTGGACCCCCTCTGCCAATCCACTGAGCACCATGTCGTCCATCGAGATATTCCCGGACGCGGCGCGCGTAGTGCGCTGGTGCACAGTCGTGCTGGTAAACAATATTCCGGTACACTGATATTTAATATTTCTATCCGTTATCCTAGTCAACATAGCACAAGCTCACGCTTAGTATGAGGCTAGGCAATTGGTGTATTTGTTGGAACAATTTATTTTATTTATTTATTTACTGACAGCAGCAAATTTTCTACTTAATCCTCAACGTCGTCGGTCAATAGCTCCAAGTACCTGTCAGCATTAAGGCTGCTCGGTAAAAACTTCGGTCCGAGGATACGATCCCCAAGGATCCCAGCCCAAACGTTGATCCGCCATTGGTGCTGAAAGTTACTTTCACTCGCGGCGTGAGGGTTCACATGAGCCCATACGTGCTAATTATGTAAATTTGAGATGCCCCCCGGGTGAATGACGCCTCATCCGTCCACAGTACATTTTCACCGAAACTGGCGTCATCTTCCATCCGGCTTCGGTACCACTCACAAAATGTGACCCTTGGACCGAAGTCCGCTGGGGTCAACTCCTGAACTCGGGAGAAATAGTACGGATGTAATCCATCAGACCGCAGCGTGCGCCTGACTATCATGAGATTCACATTGAACGCTGCCGCAGCTCGACGTGTGCTTGTTCGTGGATCACGTTCGAAATGCGACAAAATCTGGGTTTGACCGCTCCCGTGAGCTTAGACGACCTTCACTTGCAGGCGGTCTAAGTGAGCCAGTGCTCTGCAACCGGAGACACAGGTTCCTGAAGCAGGTGTACGAAGGTAAACGCCGCTGCTCCGCGAGGGGCCTGCCGTCGATGAACCGCTGACGATACAACTCGCGAGCACCATTAATGCTCCCGAAAGAAGCGCCCACGCATAAAATCATTTTATAGTATTCACTATTTGAATACGAAGAATGTTCTTTACGAGACATACTGATCGACTAATTTGGATAGCGACTGCGCAACGAGTACTGCAATACGAGCAACTAACTAAAAAAGTAGAAAATTGTAGAAAAAAGTAGGGACATTTCGCAGGGTTCGATGGGAGTAATGGAAAAAACCCTTAACCTAAATTAAAGTTTCACTACTATTTTAAAGAAAGTAGGAATATCAAAACTTATTTTAAGTTAAACAAACAAATAACTAAAGTTATCAAATACCCTTTTTTTATTAAAACATTTTCGTAAATGTCTTAAATTATCGTAATGTCTTATCTTTTTGAATATGCGGATCCCGTAATATTTTTAATTATTTCCGGGAGGCGGGGCTAAGGCGTAGGTGATAGTCCCGTGACAGGATATTATTGGCTAAACGCATCGTTGCAATTTTTTCGGAACGATTACTGAATGGTTCGGCGCGCTTTGACTTTTGACTTAAAGGCGCCGCAGTCCACGTGGACTGCATTGTTTGGTCAATGATAAAATAAGCGCAGAGGAGCCACTGAGTTAAAACTATTGGTAGAATGTATTTGCCGAGTTACTGCTGTTATGAAATTGTATTATTATTTTTAGTTGTCTCTCTAACTTATAAAAATTCTTAATTATTATTTAACGAATAAAATAACGAACCCAAAACAATAGCGTAGCAGATTTATTCAGACGAAGTAACAAACGAAGTATCTGCCGCTAGATGGCGTTATGCGCCATTAGTTCGCGGTAGTGTCCGATATCACCCGGTAGGTCAAGTAGTCGCGGTAATTTTGTCATATTGGTGGTGGTAACGGTAGAGCGAATGAATGAAATTCACTAAGGATGTTGATCAGTACTAAGTCATGCAGCACCAGAATTTCGAATAAAGCCCATCTACGACTTTAAACGCTTCATAATGTCAAATATCTTAAAGTTGTTTTATTAGGTAATGTTCAATAATGAATTCTTCACCAGTAATAACATCTTAGCGTTGCAACACAGTGAAAACCCGAAACACCTAAAACGACTAATTTATTGTTTATTAAATTAATTAAATGATCATTGAGAGGATCACTGCACATTTTATGAAAGTTTCACATCTGTTTCCTACTTAATCTCGATTTATGAGTTTGTTTACACCTAACAGCTGATATTTAAGGTTGTCACCGATAAGTTCTTGTTAAAACTTTAGTATCAATTTATTCAGTAATAGGCAAGATGACAGATTTTGAAAAAGTGTTCTAAAATATTGTTAAGTATCTTCTGTTTGCAAAAAAATATATTATTTCTGCAATCCACAAAGGTAATATTTAAAAAAATGCAATTTAAATGAAATGTTCATAAATTGGCGCCAAAACGCGGTCAGGGTGTCATGGCGTCTGCTGTGACGTCACACCTCAGTAAACAAACATATTTCAAACGTTAGTGTTATAGCAATAAGTCTTTGAATAAATATTGATTGGCGTCATCACCATACGATGGCCTGGAGGATATCAAAGAAATCGATTTGTAAGTATAAAGTTACCTAACAAAACATTTTACAACTAAAACATAACCTCAAACACTAAACATATCAAGTGGTATTTTTATCATTCATCTAACACATTTCATAAAGTACCAAATTGTACTTACACTGCAGTTTTCACATTTCTGAATTCTGCTGAACAGAAGTCTTTGTTTGATGCCAGGAATTCTCCTAGCCTTAACAAATCCACTCGGGGCAACTAGGTAACTGTTTGCCTTAGTAAATCCTTGTTCCATGGCTTAATAAGTTATTGAACTAACAGACGATATCTATAGATCGTATGTATGATACTCAATCAGATTAATTACAATGTAAAAACTTAGAAATAGTCGAAATTGGTATTATAATTCAGTGACAGTGACTGACAGGGGCAGTATTTACTGAGGTGTGACGTAACTCGAATCTGATTGGTGTTTTAAAAAAGCATGGCGGATTTCAGTATTTTGCAATTTTATTTTCTAAAATAAACTAATTAATTCGTCTTAAAAATAAATAAAAAAAGTTCTTTTCCATAATCTAAATACAATATTTTACTAAATGGACACATTATTTTAAAGATTTTTGCTTACTGTCATCTTCCCTATTTATACTCGCACGAGTTTGTGGTTTTGCATAGGAACTACACATTTACTACTCTACACGTCCTTTAAATTTTATTTCGCCTTTTTGATACACCCAGTATACCCACTCATTAATAAACTTACACAATACATGATATATTAAGCATCAGTGTTTTGACTAAACTGAACAAATATACAGGAAAAGTTATATCTGTCGCAGGGATATTATAAAATCCGTGATATTATAATTTAACTAGTGACATTATAATTACACTGATTTATTGTCAATCGTTTGCATTACTTTCAATTTAACTGGCTAGTTTCAGTGCCATTATAATTTCACTAGACCGATACAGTGTCATTGTAAGGCAGTGATATTTTAACAATAGCACTGGTTTAAGAAAGCCGTTAGATTATCAAAGCGATCGCTGATTGGTCTATTTTCTTTACTAACTGAACTACAAGTATTGAACACCTCCAAATGCTCACGATCACTCATTTTGAAGATATTGAATAGAATGATCAACTAAATACCTCACAAAACACCTAAAATATGTAATGAACTGATATTTAAAAAGGCACGCTCCAATGTTTATAAATGTGTATTGCGACTGATTAACTCAATTGACCAATCAGAACACGCGGGGCTCCCACCACAAACTCAACTCATAATAAACCTAGATTTATTATAATATCACTATTGTAGCCCAGTGAGTTTACAATATCACTAAAAAGAGCCCGTTAAATTATACGAACCAGTTGTCATTGACAATAATCAGTTTTTTTTTAATTTAATAGGCAGACATTTGGCCGCAATCTCACCTGATGGTAAGCGACGATGCGGCCGACGATGGGACATGTCCGTCTAGAAGCAGCCTATTCACTCTTTTCTTAAAGGAATCCAAATCGTAGTGTTTAGGGAACACTTCAGCTGGCAACGAATTCCACTCTCTAGCCGTACGCAAGAGGAACGACGATAATCAGTGTAATTATAATTTCACTAGTGAAATTGTAATATCACGTCTTTGACAAACCACTTTGATAACCACTGTGACGATCATCAGTGAACAAATATAATCCTTTGCAACGTATTTTACAAGCTTCCAAAAAGGGATTTGCCAACGGCTTTATCGGGGTGTGTTAACAAAAAAGGGTTAACGTAAACAAACAATGTATTGTAAGGGTTACAACAAAAACACAAACAATAAAAATATTGAACAAACAGGCGCACACACCTTTTTGTTTGTGTTACGAGTACTACTCGTATGCGTGGTAGCAGAATGTTTCGTGTTTCTTTGTACTTGTCTGATTATCCGTACTTTTCTCCGAAGGTGGCTGCAAGTTAAACATTACGGTAGTAATTACGATGCGAATTGCGCACACTTGGGCAATAGGCCTATTATACATTGCAACTTTTTGCACGATACAGTCGCGATTCAATAACAGCTGGTTGACTCGATGCATTATTATACACAGTACACTTCCGAGCAATGCGTGAAATGCGTGAAAAGAATGTTACCCAAGTTCTTTCTCGGAAGTAGCCTACCTAATTGTTGTTCTATGCTTTTGATTTTGTGTCACTAAAATATCAGTTCTTGCTTGGGTAGGTTAGGTTTATTACCTACCTACAACTACGTAAAATTCAAATAAATTAATATTTTACAAGTTACTGTCCGGGCGGTTGCGTGCGGTGAATGCTGTGTGCACCTTCTGGCAATTGACTATACACACTTATTGTGCTGCGCTCGGCCAGAATCGGCAAAAGCGCCTACCTAGCATTCAATACCGCGGGCGCGCTGCTAAGTCGCACAATATTATGAACTAGATTACATTGTTTTTTCAATCATATAATCTGTGGATAAAGTTGTTGGTTGTGCAATAATGTTACTCATCTTAATTAAGAGTATTGTACAATTGTTTTTTGTCCTAAATAAAATAAAATGCGGCTTGCGGCTGCGGCTCGCCGCGGTTATGGAAGTATGGGAGTGTATGAAACCCTTTCCAAACGATGCGTCATGGCGGCATGCGGCCATGCCATACAATCCTATAGTTCCACCAGAGCCACATGCGGATTGACGCTAGTCGTAAGCCGCATTGATCCGAAGTCTACATTTACACTTACGAAGCAAACGCGGCACAGCGGTAAATGGGAATTGAACGATGTCCACATATTCAGCTGTAGCTGCCCCTGTCACTTTACCCAGCATGCAGCAACATGAAGTCCGACCCGTGTGTACCTCAACTGCATCGCGATTGTACCACTATCGCTGCACAAAGACGCAGTGTGTAATGGGCCTTAGGAAATCAGTTTGTAACAGTTACTGCCGCACTCAGAGACGTCAATTAAATTTGATCTGTATTTAAGACTCGTTCTGTCACTTTCTATGTCAATGAAATAAGGAAATGAGGAAGTCAATGAATAAAGGATGGCATAAGACTTTAATGATTAACTTTAATTGACGTCACTGAGTACGGCTGTATCTTATGTTAAAATTAAAGTGGGCGCTCAACATCAAATTTAGCTAAGTTTGTTCTTTGTCACTATACTTATCAGTGTTACCGCTTAAAAATGTATCGTATTCGCAAGCTTCATCTTTCGATAGTTAAATAATTGCAATAGTATTTCTTTCCAGTGTAATCCTAATAACATTAATGAAAGCAACGCGGCATTACGGCGCATTTGAAAATTTCGAGAGGCTCTGCCAACGCCAGGGTTGCCGAGTGGCTAAGCTATCGCCGGGTATGGGAGGAACGCGGGTTCGATTCCCGCGTCTGGTAGTAATTTTTTCAAGTGCAATACCTAATTCTTACGTAGACAAAGTACTCAAATGTTCGGCAACTTATGATACTACTTATAATTCTACCACCGCTGCACTGCTCGCTTAATGTGTTGGTTACCTACTTACCGGTTTTTGTCTCGTTATTGGTTTCATGGTGTCCGCGTAAATATGCCAGAACATGGTCACGTGTGACTTGTCCAAGGTTCTCCTCTGAAGACACCATCTCTCTTCCGCCACGTTAGTCACTATACCTGCATCAAAATTTACCGTTCAACATTTCCGTGGTGTATGTAAATTTCATATAACTATTATTATTATGTGAATGTGTCTGTCTGTCTGTCTGTTAACTCTTAACCGCTGAACCTATTTGACAGTTTGAGGAGGGACATATGGTACTTTTTGTTGCAATACAAAAACATGAGGGTAAAATGGGAGATAAATGTTTATGTGGAAATACCGATACCGATACATTTTCGCGGGGGCAGTCGTAGGGAGCCACTAGTGTTTAATTAAGCTGTGCATGTACTGTTCATATGTATCCTGATTTGCACTAGACGGAAGGTACTAATCTTTCGAACGCCTGTTTACTATTTGACAATTCCGTTGCTTGGGTTCCCAAAGCCAATTGGGTCTCCCGCGACAATTTATCTTTCTCTTGGGGCTACTAAGCAGCAGCTAACTACTTAGTAGCAGTGTCTGGTTCGGGTTATTATTGTGGTCAAGTTCTAGTTTTCTTTTAGATGTTCATTTAAGCATATTTTATAAGATTTACTGGCTGCTGTTAGCTGCTGTCGGGCAAAAAACGTATTGGGCGCAGCCGCAAGTATATGCCAGTCCCATACAAAAAGTAGCTCGCACTTTATAAGAAACAAATATGGTTTTTAGGGTTCCGTACCCCAATAAGAAAAAAGGAACCCTATAGGATCACTTTGTTGTCCGTCTGTATGTCTGTCAAGACCCTTTTTCTCAGGAACACGTGGTGGTATCAACTTGAAATTTACTTACATACTTATGGCTGCAGTCCCTTGAAGCTGTGAAAAATGTAAGCTTCTACGTTAACGCAATCTAAAGATACGGCAATTTGAGCCATATTTTCTAACATTTCGCAAGGGAATCAAAACCTAAAGGGTGCTTCCCATAGACCAAGAATCATGAAATTTGGAAAAAATAAAGGTTATAGCACATGTATAGGGAATAGTTCGATTACTGTATT
Source organism: Pyrausta nigrata (assembly GCA_949316185.1). NCBI lineage: Eukaryota > Metazoa > Arthropoda > Insecta > Lepidoptera > Crambidae > Pyrausta > Pyrausta nigrata. Next base: position 4,426,408 of record OX438951.1, read on the forward strand.
ATATATTTATTATGCACTTTGTCTGATATTCGTGCCTTTTATGTACAGTTATTTTCGTGTGTAATGCGATGTCCATTTGTTATGAAATGTATTTTCTTTCTCCTTCCTCCTTCTTTTTAGAAAGAAATTCAAAACAATTTTTTTGAGCATTGCAGAAAAAATCCTTTGGTTTGTACGGAACTCTCAGTGCGCGAGTCCGACTTGCACTCGGCCGGTTTTATCCAGTTCAGGAAATGACGTGACTAACCAGCAATAGCAGCCACCACCAGTTTGTTGTTCAGCTCCTCCAGGAGTTCCTTCTCATCAGGGTTCACTGGGTAGTTTCTCTGTAAATTATAATTGAAATTAACTTTGCTTTTGTTAAATTGAAAAAGATATCATTTCTGTGTCCGATCTACAGGTAAAGTATGACTCCGAGTTAGATATTTTTTGTCTTACTACAAATCGACATATGACCTACCGATTTAAATAACGAAAGAAAAAATATTTATTTAGTTTCAAAAACTACAGAATAAGCAGGCGACTCTGTGCTTGGTTGCGGATTTACGCCATAGAATATTTATTCGTTTAAAAAAAAGAAGCCGAGCGTAAACAAATGTTTACGCTCGGCTTCTTTTTTTTAAACGATTAGTTTTGCTTATGGTCAAACGTTTTTCTCCTTTCGTTTATTTTGTAAATAACAATATTTTATGTGGTGAGCCACTCACTCGCATTGTAAATGCTAAGCTTTTATCAAAATTATTGCGATTACTTGCGACATCGTCCGCGCAAATGACAGTTTACAGACTAAGCGCATTTTTTAATTCATGCAAGCATGATTATTATATCCTTTTCGCAGCCCTATTTGAGTAACCTACATCATAATCCATTAAAACCGTTTCAGTAACCTAACAGAGCAATTTCAGAAACGTTCTTATTCTTCAGCTCGACTCCAATCCAAACTACGGTATGTTCAAACCTTGGTTAGGAGCGGGTGTACCGTTACTAACGCGGGATCCCTTTGAAATACACCCCTTTGCTTGCAAGGGAACTGCACGGAAATGATATAAACGCTTGGCTTAAAGAGTTAGGTTCCGTACCTAGCCTTTTTTTAACTACATCCTTTTCATGGGGGCTATGGGTGTTGTGTGGACTTGAAACTGTACCGTGGCTGTCAATTTTTTTTGTACTTTTATTTTTTCTGTGGTTTCATGCAATATTTCAATATGCAATATTCATGGGACTCTTTTAAGTCTTTATTTGAAAACATTTGGGGACAAATTCAGTTATGCGTACCTATCCATATCCATACTAATATTATAAATGCGAAAGTGTGTCAGTCTGTCTGTCTGTTAGCTCTTGACGCTTAAACCACTGAACCGATTGAGATGAAATTTGGTATGGAGACAGTTCGAAACCCTGGAAAGGACATAGGCTACATTTTGTTTTGATATAAAAACATTAAGGGGGTAAAATGGGGGATGGAAGTTTATATGGAAAATCCAACTCTTGCGGGCGAAGTCGCGGGGCACCACTAGTTTTTTAATAAAACTTCAATGTTGTGAAATATTATCTATTCATAGCCAGTTATGTCAAACACTTAAATTGGCAGTTAAAAGTTGTGCCATGTTTGGTCTTTGTTTTTTTATGGCGTAGTAAATCTTTAATAATAAAATAAAAATTATTCAGTACCCCAAACTAAGCGTGAGCTTTTGCTATGTGGCTAGGATAACGAATAGACTGTCTCGTTGGTCTAGTGGTCAGCACGCTGGGTACTATCCACGAGGTCCCGGCTTCGAATCCCGGGTCGGGCCGAGAGTGTTTGGGTTTTTCTGTCTTGAAATTACTCAAACACAGCTCCGGAGTCAGGAAGTTGGTGGTGTTAACACCCCCGTGCCTCGGAAAGCATGTTAAGCCGTTGGTCTTGCGCCTGATCTCTCTACGGTCATGTCAGCTGTCTCACCGAATTATGAGAGTGCAGGAACAGAGAGTGCACCTGTGTATTGCGCACACACTTGTGCACTATAATATGTCCTGCGCAGTTGGCTAATCTCTGTTGAGATAGGCTGCCGTAGTCGAAATCGGCTAGGAGGACATTATAACGAAAAGACATACTTATAAACATTAATAAACATCCATGACTTAGGTACAAATGCTCGTGCTCATCACACAAAACAAACATTTGCCCCTGAATTTGAACCCGACACCGCAGGTTTTGTAATCCAGGGCGCGAACTACTACACCAAGACGGTCGTCATTTCATATTGATACATCTAAGAAGTTACTGACACATTGGTGTATCTACTGAAAAGGCAGTCAGGACGGCGATCATAAAATAAACACATTTATATCAATATACTCATCTTTATCCATATCTTGGTAATTTACTGTAATACAATATAAGCAACATTCCTTGAAATACTTTTACACAATAACACAATAAAGGCGTGTACGACATCATGCGATGCGTCTCTTCCTGATGACAGCTAACGTCAATTCGCTGAATTCGCGGTTGACAGATGCCAATGAGCCGCATTATTTGGCCGTACGACGTTTCGTTCAAAATCCGAGTTAACACTACTTACAGCTCTATCTAATATCCGTGTCTTGGAAACACCACAAATGCCGCCCATTGATCCCTAATATCCCAGGGTTTAGTGACTCTTTGTGCTCTGCGTCCCGGAAAGCCTTTGTGTGAAGCCATAACCGTGTTTCTACTGAATTCCATCTTAGGAAACCCCATCACCCATATTATAGCAAATACTCGTGAGCTTCTAAAAGGCCATTTTGGCCGTTTTCAAAGGTCAGTTTGTAAGGTATATTGAAAGCCATCAAATTAGGCGGGTGACCTGCGAAGTACATAGTTTCAAGTATACGTAAATCCATGCCGTAGACTGGCATGCCTTTCTTTGCGGAGGAAAGCGTTATGATTATGATGTATGCATGTCTGGTGCTATTTGGTTGGCAGCAGGTTATGTGGGACTCCTTGGACAGTGGCTAACTATAACCACTAAAACCTTTGCTGATGCTAATTTCTTTCTTTGCACACACATAGACACAAACACGCAATCTCACATACACACACACACACACACACACACACACACACACACACACACACACACACACACACACACACACACACACACACACACACACACACACACACACACACACACAAATATACACACTTAATTTTTGCTTAGTTTAGTTCTTTTGTCTATTTGGCTCAAAATTTATGTACCTATATCTAGTTAAGGAAGAGCGGGCTTTCCAAACATAAGCATTGTTTGCTTAAATAAAATTGTTTGCTTAAATGGAGATCCCAATCAATTGTGTAATTTACTTATTATGTTAATGAAAATAAATTATTTTATTTTTAAAGCCTTCTCGTAGTTCAACAGTCCGCTTGGTGGGACGACGAAGGCTCGCTGTTAGCATGCATCGGTCGTCCCATTCTTAACGACTTTTCTTCTGCACTACGTATCTTATAGTTCGCGATCGAAACTACATAACCAGAGGTTGCAAGTTCAAATCCCGCAAGGGGCAAATTTTTGTGTGATAAGCACGAGCATTTGTACCTAAGCCATGGATATGAACGTATATAAGTATTTTTATAAAGATATATTTATTTCTTTGTTTACCAGAGTTAATTTACCGGGACCAAAAATTACTCTAAATTAGATACAGCGGATTTGAACTAGCAAAATTTTACATTTATAAGTTAGGGTATAATTTTATAACCTCGGTCAACTTGTCTAGCAACATGCTGGCACAATTCCAAAATGCATATTCGGAGTCGCAATCAAAGCAAATGCAAAATAAATTCAATATCAGAGGCCAATCAAAAGCAATCAAACTACGCCGATTAAACTTCCCAATTGATTTTGTACTCAAACACCGAACTTTAAGATTGAAGTTCAAATACCAGTCCTCTCGTTATTTGCTCCATTATTGGGGTTCGCAAGAATTAGGGTTCTCGTTAAAGATGTCGTAGTCCTTTGTTTTAATTAAAGCTGGATGTTGCGTGTGACTTTTCAGGCGGTAATATGACATTACAATTGTGGGATAGCGATGGGCGATTGTTCGAAAAAAAAATTATCGAATGAATCGAGTATCGACCATTCGAACTATCGAATGTCGATTTAGTAATTCGAAAAAAAAAATCGAATAATAATCGACTATCGAATGATAATCTATACTAGGCCCTTCAATGCATTCGATCCAATTGCCGCGACTGTGCGCACAGGACAGGTAGCGACCGAATGATTAATCGACGCGACGAATGACGATTCATTCGTTAGAAGTTAGTAGTACGGCCTGCGCACCGCGCGCTCCGGTATTGCTCGCCGCATAATCGAAGAATAATCGAATGACTGCGGTTGCATATCGAATAGATTCGATTACAGAGACCATTCGAATAATTCGATTAATATAGTAATAATCGTCCATCGCTATTGTGGGATTGGAATATGACGCTGTACCGAAACTCAACTCTGTGAAAAGAGTAGGAAATGGGAATAAGAGTAGGTAATAAAAATGTATGTATGAATTTTTCTCTACCCAAAGGTTGTCTGGAAGAAATTGCTTTCAGCAATTAGACCGCCTTAATTGTACTATTCTCTATGAGCATTTATGTAAATTTATACTGTGTCTGGTGTGAAATAAAGAGTATCTATCTATATTACTCTTACAGCAGTTTTGAGCTTTTCAAGAGGCGGTAAAAAGTTAATATGGGTCAGTTTTCTGGAATTCGTTATAAATGGGTCGTTGCTTTGAGGGAAGAGTGGGTAATCACCGACGTTGGAATCTTGAGGGCCATTAGAATAGCACCCTATTCGTAGTGAGCACCACGTAATAGTTTTGTACCGTCAAATTGGATTCCCGCTCGCGTTGCAAAGGCTCTATTCAAATGAGGGTCGTTTCCTGATGTTAACGACATTGGATGATGCAACCAATAGGGATAAATTTTAACCACTTTTTATGCAATACATTTCGTTTAAATAAAAGTGACTTTCATAAAATTAAGATAACAGTGTCTCGGTTGTTTGCCTCTTCGAAATCTCGGTCATATCCACAGAACACGTATTTTGACACAGGCAACCGTGGCGAATGATAAATTGAATATTCCATCTGCCTCTCTGTCAATGCCCTTTTTCCCAAAAATGTGTAGGTATCAAGTAATAATACAGACCTGTCTTCAAGAGTTTCGTTCCTTATGAGGTACGGAACCCTATAAGCGACCCGCGACCATCCAAAAGGTTACCCTTACCTGACATAAACTATGCAGACCTTGCGCCCAAGTATGCTAAATTACATTAGCAAAATTGCAATAGATTCGTAATTGAATAGCAAGCTTTTGACAGTTCTAGTATGGACCAAATGCTTTTAATACTCAAAGGCCAATTGCTAGTGTCATTTAGCAGTCTTGGGCCCCTGGTTTAAAATATGTAACTGCTAACTCTAATGCTTTGTGACCATACTTTTATATAATCCATGATGGCAGCGGTTAGCACGAACTGCCTCCACATGGTAAGCCTTCGCAGTGCTTGGTAAATCATTTCTGGAGTCACCTGAAACCACAGGTTGGTTTGAAAACGGGACTACACTATTCACTCACTACTGCAACTCTCGTTTGAGAGTCATTCGATTATTCTTCGATTATGTAGTGAATAGTGATCCTGGCTAAACAGCCAGGATCTAAAAGCGATTTAACATTAGGGCGTCATTGATGATGCCTCACAGTGGGTCGAAAGTGCTGAGGTGAGGGGCTATGCGATAATTTTCACTAATTCTATTTTTTTTTAATATCTGTCGATAGTATACGTTATTCTGATGAACAGTCATAAAACATTATGTCATAAAACATTATTCTCTAAAACTGATAGTTTGGCTAGATTTTTTTTTCCTGTGTACCACATTGTAAAAACAGCCGCGCGGCTGTCGCGCTACCGTTTATAGTATGAAATTATCAGCAGCGCGACTGTAGCGCGTCAGTAGCGTTACAGTTGCGAGGCAGTACCGGATACTACATATATTGTGAAAACAGCCGCGCTACCGTTTATAGTGTGAAATTATCAGCAGCGCGTCTGAAGCGCTACAGTCGCGCTGCTAAATGCGCCTAAATGTGAAACCGCTGATAAGCTTGACCACAATGAGAACTCCAACCAGTGAAGGCCAGGGAGTCCTCGGAGTAAGCTATAATTCGTCATAGTCGTGCGCGACCTTCCTGCGAAAAGGAAGACGTGCGGGGGGCGAGGCGTGCTAGATGTCAGCGCGGCGGGCGGTGTTGCGAGGAAGGGGATTTCCTTTGACAGTCACATGCGATTGACACTTCCTCGCTCCCCGCACGTGTTTCGCTCTGCAGGAGGGGCGCGCTTCGTGCCCCCCTCGCGACTCTTGTCGGACTAAAAATTGTCATGGATCCCGCAACGAAATTAGCCAGAAAGTAAATAGGAGGAATTCAAAAGCTTAGGTAGCATCGGTTGGTTCGTAAAGTCAACAGTAGCTCGGATTTATTTATTTTCATTGTACTGCCAGATTTTGTGCAAAAGGTGGTCTTAGAGCCATGTGGCATTCTCTACCAGTTATACCTAAGGCATAGCCACGCTAAAGATGATAAATAAATAAGTTAAAAAACTCGGAACATAGAAAAGTCATAGAAACGCACGTGATCATGTAGATACTTCATTTGTTTACATCCAGTGTGACTTGCCCCTAATATAAATGAATATCCATACTAATATTATAAATGCGAAAGTGTGTCTGTCTGTCTGTCGGTCTGTTACCCCTTGACGCTTAAGCCACTGAACCGATTGAGATGAAATTTGGTGTGGAGACAGTTCGAGACCCTGGAAAGGACATAGGCTACGTTTTGTTGCGATATAAAAACATTAAGGGGGTGAAATGGGGGATGAAAGTTCATATGGAAAATCCGACTCTTGCGGGCGAAGTCGCGGGGAACCACTAGTATTGAATATTGAATTAATGTTGTAACTAGTAATTAAGTTTAATTTTATAATGACAATTATTAAATATTTAAGTATAACTCCATTTTATGATCATCTTTGACATTTTATAATTTAATTAATATGTTTAGTTTCACACTTTGTTAAATGTTAAGATTGACACTTATAATAATATTCATATAAAGAATCTGACTGCAAAATGTATGAAATAGATATCTGGAATCCGAGCAATTTATTAATAAACATATTTGCATGCTATTGTTAATGGCTAAATGGGCCGAACATCACATCTATTGTAAGGCCCTCAGTGTACCCTATTTAAACGCAAATAAACTATTCTATTCTAAGATACTACTTACTATACTTATGGTGATTTGTAAAAAAAATCGTATGCCATTAAGCCCGACATAATGTACTTCTGTTTGTGTAAAAATAAAAAAAGAATTAGTTATTTGGAAATAAACAAATGAAATGTAAGTTATCTATAAAAATAAGTATTTTTTTACTGTTACAAAACAGTTGTAAGTAATATACTATGTAGTTATTAATGTATTGCCAAAAGTTTATTGTATAGTCCATTATCTCTAACGGTCGTTGACGTCTCACTTCGAAAACTTAGATCGAAGTTAAAATGTAATCAAATTCATAGAACATTATTTCGTCTGTTGGCAACCCTAGTTAGAACTCGGTACCAAACCAATTAGTCAAACGCGGAAACCAACTGAATCAATCACACACTCTGAAGTCAACATAACTCTGTTGTTATCAGATTTTATGGTTCGTAATCACTGACCTCTATACGAGTAATACATACTTGTACGCTGGACTTAACATCGTCTAAGAAAATAAACATTCTCTAAGAAATGACAGATAATTTTTGTACCGAATCAAAGCGCCCCCACCGACTGTCAAGGGGAACTAAAATAGAGTAACTTGCATATGTTTACGTCAACTCTCATTAGTTTCGTGGACGGTCACCACACGCTCACTGCAGCCGTCAGCGCCAAAATGGCGATAATCAAATGGCTTCATTTTTAGGTTGACAGTATGCAGTCCAGCGTACTTGTATTATAGAGGTCAGTGTTCGTAAGACAGAATACAGGGTGGTTTTAAATTGTATATTTAAGAATACAAGCAAAAATTAGCGCATTTATAGTCCGACAGCTTTGTGCGCGACCCTCCTACGGTACGCTAGATATCAGAGGAGACGAGTGATGTTGCGGGGAAAGATATTTCCTATGATAATCGCTGGTGATTGGAGCATCCTCGCCTCCTGAACGTCTTGCGCCCAAACTGTCGGACTATATTAGCAGCCAACTCCTCATTCAGTAACGTCATCGGTACTTACATGAATTCTAGGATATAGAGATACGCTTTATAAAATCAAATCCGTTATTGGCTACGTGAGTCGACCCTCTTATCCTAAACACTTACTTCACAATACGTGATCTTTGGCTCCGGCAGCTCGTCAGGTGGTGCAGCATTAGTGCTGATAAGCAGAGGTGACAGCATCATACACCGCGAACCCGCTTGGATGCCTTTAGAACCTAGAATACGGTAGTAAGTAGTAGACTGTCCCGTTGGTCTAGTGATCAGCACGCTGGTGACGTCCCGAGTTCGGATCCCGAGTGCTGAATTGGATTTCTTGGTTTTTCTGTCTTGAAATGACTCAGAAACAGCACGGAGTCAGAAAATTGGTAGTGTTAAAACCCCTTTGCTTCGGAGAGCACGTTAGCCCGTCAGTCCTGTGCTTGATCTCCCTCCGGTTATGTCAGATTGCCGTTTTACAGAACTCTAGAGTGAAGAAGCAGAAAATGCAGCTGTGTTTATAAGCGATATATATTGTATGACTGCCTCGTTGGTCTAGTGGTCAGCACGCTGGGTACTATCCACGAGGTCCCGGGTTCGAATCCCGGGTCGGGGCGAGAGTGTTTGGGTTTTTCTGTCTTGAAATTACTCGAACACAGCCCCGGAGTCAGGAAGTTGGTGGTGTTAACACCCCCGTGCCTCGGAAAGCACGTTAAACCGTTGGTTCTGCACCTGATCTCTCTACGGTTATGTCGGACTGCTGTCTCACCGAATTATGAGAGTGAAGGAACAGAGAGTGCACCTGTGTATTGCGCACACACTTGTGCACTATAATATGTCCTGCGCAGTTGGCTAATCTCTGTTGAGATATGCCGCCGTAGTCGAAATCGGCTAGGAGGACATCACACATCATATTGTTTGTAATAAAGGGTGTAATAATATGGAGTGGTCAAAAATCATTAAAAAAATAAAGTTAAAAAAATCGTGTTTTTAGATTTCGTACAAGATCCCATAGTTAAAGTTGTAGGTATTGAAGTCAAAAAACTGTCTACCTATACTAACATCCTGTATATACACAGATGTTTGTGCACAATATTTTGCGTTATTAGCTTATCTCTGTTGGTATTCACCGCAGTAGCCGAAATTCGGCTAAGAGGATCTTATGAACCACCATAAGATACTCCTATGAATGCACTCAAAGATATTGTCTCATGTGGGACTCGAACCCAAGACCTTCCAGGCTAAAAAAAGAGTAAGTCTTGCACCTTGTAAATAAATAAAATTTTCAACGGAATTAAAAAACTGTGACAAAATAATCTTGTCTGCAGGAAAGATTTGAAGAGTTATAGAATGGCTTTAGTTTTTACTACAGCTAAGCAACCCTGTTTAATCTTCATACTCAACGTTCCAAAGATTGCACTTCTCGTTAGAAAGCGTGATAACTTGGTAATAACTTGGAATGTTATCGATCAAAGTATTAAGCTCGGAAACTGGTGTTTTGGAACTTCTGTCGCTCAGGAGTTTGGAAATGCTTCGTCGAGTTATATCGTCATAATCCATGTCAAGTTTTGCAATTTACTAGCATTTTGTCAACGTGAACATCCTGTTGCAATATAGTTATTAGTAAACTGTTACCTAATTCAGTAAGCAGCAAGCCAGGTGAACTTCGAAAACAGCTTTTATTACGTATGGAATAGAGGCGGTCTTAAGGTCAAAGTGGTAAAGTCTGACGTGCGGCCGTGTGTTCAGTTGCCAGCTTATTAGACTACACATTTTCGTTGCAATATCACTCTAATTACAATTGCATAAGATGCCGCAGTGTTAAAGTATAACGTCCTGTCTTCCGTACCTACTACTATGGCCATTAATCAGTTCTCACTCGACTATACAACAACTAAATATCTGATCTTCTAACCTTGGTTAGTGGGAAACAAGTGTTCCCATTTAGAACCCACTTTCCTCTTTTTAACTCTTCTTGCTTTCCTTCTGTTATTATATTTCCTGCTACTTCTTCTCTGGTACTCGAATCTGACGAAAACCGATTCTACACTCAAATGAAACGTGAAGTTTAAAATTAAAAAGTTTAATAACATCACAAAGTAAAAGACGTAACAAACCGACACGGAATTTTGTCAGAGAGTATAAATTGCTAAAAACTAAAATTCTACCTTCTGCGGCAGCAGCGATGCCCGCAGAATTTGCAGCCTAGTGTTCTTGACTCGCTCAGAGACGATAGTCTGGTGAATATGGTGGAGACTGACAGCCCCCGCTCCCGTTCCTTTCTAGATTTACGCTTTGGCACTCTCCGCACGGCTGCTCGGCGCGTTGGTGACCTTCTACGCTTCTCCACTCTTGCAGGGCGACGACGACTCTTTTTTTTCTCCGGAGGTTTTGTTTCTCGCTTTACTATAGGTGGCTTCGGCAACTTTGGACTGGCATCTGCCATATCCAGTCTACTCCTTGCGGAATACGACGCAGATGTAAACGACTCGCTGTGGGTCATACTGTTAGAGCCATGGTCGTCCCCTGTCCTCTCCTCATACTTGCGCCTCTCGTTGTAAAGATCCTGTGCTGAGGTTATCCGTTGGCTCCCTTTCTTACTCGCGGAAGGCTGATTATCCTCCTTTGCGTTTTCATCTTCCATCGCAACTTTTTTCCAGAAGTAACTAATAATTTTGTATTGTTTATATTGTAAAATGTAAAAATCAAAATTTTGCGAAACTTTGAAATGCAGCTGTCAAAAAGCTGGGCTCTTTTGTTTTGTGTTTATGTTCTTTTCTTGATTGCCAATGTCAGCTTCTAGGTCATAGGTGACGTGTCAAGCGTAAACACTTGTTACGTAAATTAAACAAAAAGTTTATATCTATAATCAAGAGTTAAGAATTTGATGATATTGATTGGTAGAACGTAGAACCTAAGTATTTGATTTATAGACAAGAACGATAGAGATAAAGATAGTTGAGTTTTCAAACAAAAATATCTTAATCACGACTTATCATTTAGCTAGACTAAAATTACAATGAGGATTTTCCGAAGTTACTAAATTGAAACATCATACCATAGTAACGCATTATTAGTCTTGTCTTGCTTTACATTTTGCATTATAATCTAATCCAACACAAATCTGAAGATTAGTACTTTATTTATTTATTTATTATTATTACACAAATTTTATGGCATAATTTTGTTAGTAGTATCTTAAAGCCTATGCTAGGTTTGTCTAGAATCTAGATACTATTGGTTCTCTAAGCAAAAAAGATTATAATGCAATAACAAGTAGAATCAACAAGAATAAAAAACAACAATCATGCTTGCAAGCTTTGTTGTTGTTGTGCGAGCGCGCACACCGATGAAAAAGTCCATGGGTAAATTGTACCTAGCACCACACACAGGACAGGTCGCGGTGGCCGGTGCACTTTGGCGTTATCTAGTCTGCTTGCGTATGCTACACAATGCAACCTTCAACTATTGGATGATGTGTTTCTTGATCTTTATTTTTTTTTTACCCCTAATCGTGCAAAAGGACCCTGAGGTTCTTCCGAACGCCTACCATTCATGTAGTAGGTATCTCTCCTGTAGGAAAACAATGCAGGGCCGGTCCTTTTAGAAGGCGTGAGGTGCCAACACAAACAGGCCCTTTTGAGAGACGATACTGAAATGATGATTTTTGTAAGCGAAATTTAATTACCGACGAAAATGAGTAATTGTTATTAAGGGCGTGTGGTATCCCACTGTAGGGCAACGGCCTCCCTATTTCTCAATATTGTTTAAGCAGCAGTTTTCCTGGTTTTTTTATAGGCATATCGTCACATATTGTTTCATCATCATCATCCTGGCGTTATCCCGGCTATGCACTCGCGCACGAGGGCTCAGGGTCCACTTTGGACCATCATGATCCAGGATATGGCGGATCAGGTAATTACAGCGGAGCGACTGCCATTTGACGTCGGTCTTTTAACAGAAACCTGAGCAGACTCTATGATGGTTACACATTCAGTCGCCTGAATGTACAGGTTTCCTCACGATGTTTTCGCTCACCGTAAGAGCATCGGCTAATGAAACAACTAATGTACATAACTCAGAAAAAGTCATTGGTACATGGCTGCACGTGGGATCAAACCCGGTATCTCCCGCAAGAGAGGCAACCCGTTAGCCACTGCGCCACCGACGCTACGTTACATACATATTGTGAAATAAATGTATATTTTCTTTCAACAGCTGTTGGTGTGGGCTCAGCAAGACGGCGCATGGGTCGAGTATCGCGACCGCCACGCCGGGGGAAGCGTGGGTCCCGGCCAGGCACACGCAGGCTGCCCCCACTGACGCATACGGCACCGTCGAGTTCCAGGGTGGACCGCACCCAACGAAGGCACAGGTATGCGCGTTCTTACAGCCTAGCTACATTAGACTTTACATTAGCTTTTTTAGGGTTCAGAACCTTTAAAGATCAAAGGAACCCTCAAAGGTTCACTTTGTTGTCTGTCTGTCTGTCAAGACCCTTTTACTCAAAGACGCGCGGTGTCGAGTTGAAATTAAAATCAAATACGTAGGGCTGCGGTTCCTTGAACCCGTCAAAAATCAAGCTTCTAAATTAAATCAAATTTCACTTACAAAAATTAATCGACTGTGTCATCCGGTACTGGCTGGTCGACGAATTTTTGCAAGTGCTTGCTACAAGCACTTGCAAAAATTCGTCGACTGACTAACGTCTTCCGTAGCTTAGTTGGTAAGAGCACTTGCCCGGATAGCGCAGGGACGTGGGTTCGAGTCCCACCGGATGACACAGTCGATTAATTTTTGTAAGTGAAATTTGATTTAATTTCGTAAAAACTTGCAAAGTAATTGCTTAAGTTATAAAAATATAGAAGGTCAAGCTTCTAAGTTAAAGTAATCCAAAACTACAAACATTCTAACCGCATTTAATATTATTTCTCAGGGGAATCAAAATATAGGGTACTGCACGTCAAGTTATATAGAATCATGAAATTTGGCAAAAAGGAATTTCTTACAGCAAAAGTAAAGGAAAAAGTCCGCAACCGCAAATTTTTGGTTAGATGGGGGGAAAAAAATCCTTTTTTGTACGGAAACCTCAGAGCGCGAGTCCGACTCGCATTTATTAACCACTTAAAAAATCTTAACTACTATAAAGGTAAGATAAAGCGACTTTGTGTTTTCTGATATAAATGTGAAATGTCTTTACGGATATAAATGTACATTCAAAATAGCTAGCTATTCATCTGTGAATGGATGTAAGGAAAGTTCTTATCCATTCTTCTCTGTTCCATGCCATCTCTTTGACCGGTAACCTACACGACACTTAACTTTTTTCCCTGTCTGGAACCTTCCATGTGACCTTTTTTACCTACCAATTTTGCTTTTCTCTTCTACTGTTCCCTCATTATTTTTCTTATAAGATCATCGTGTCGCCTTAAATTTACCAGCACCTTTCACCTCCTATCTACACTAAATATTATAAAGAGGCAAGATTTTATTGTTTGTTTGTATTGAATAGGCTCCGAAACTAATGGACCGATTCAAATGGAATTTGGTACAGAGATAGTTTGAGACATTGGGAAGGACATAGACTTTTTGTCGTGATATAAAATCATCAGGGGGTAGAATGGGGGATGAAAGTTTGTATGGAAAGTCCGACTTTTGGCGCGAGCGATGGTTCGGGGAACTGCTACTTCTCGATAAACTTTTTTTACTTAGCCGTTTTTGTCCCACTGCTGGGCAAAGGACTTCCCCAAACTTCTCCAGTGGTCGCGGTTACCGGTCTGGACTGGCCAGTCGATAAACTTATGATATCCAAACTTATTCGGAATTAGGAATCAGTACTAACTTACTTGTATTGTTTCAGTACGTCCGACTTTCCCACGACACGCGGCCTGAGCTAATAGTTCAACTGCTGACCAGAGAGTGGGCCCTGGACAGGCCAAAGCTACTGATCACTATACAGGGTGGCAAGGCAAACTTCGACTTGCAGCCCAAGCTGAAGAAAGTGCTGAGGAAAGGATTGCTGAAGGCTGCGAAGACGACGGGTGCTTGGATATTCACTGGAGGGACCAATACTGGTACGATAACCGTCAATTTATATATCTCTCTCTTTCTCTTTATGTACAGTCGGCAGCACGTCAGGTTACCTATGTGAACAGCCTTTATTACGTAGGGAATAGAGGCTGTCTCAAGGCCAAAGTGGGGTAGTCTGACGTGCGGCCATGTGTACTTCACGCAAAGGGTAAAGCAATGAAAGCTACCAAAACAATGAGGGATTTTCTGACAGCTCAAAATTTTAGTTTAATTGTGTGTTAATAGATGGCGCTTTTCATCTAAGTTATAAAAATATTGCATCAAAATCACTGAGCTTAAAACAAAAACAAATTATTGTAATATTACCTTTACAGACATGTAGTGGAAGTACTTGCGTCAAAAATTTGCGAATTTCAAAATGCATTTAAGAAAATGGAAAAAAAACATCTTGATGATCACTGAATTATTTAAAAATTACCTGTCAGTACGCGTGAATCTAAAACATGCTTAACATAAACGTTATAACGTGATCAACGCTGAAGCCAGCCTTTATAATAATTAAAAATCTACCTTGCCCGTGTTGTTCAACGCCATCTAGCGGATTTTTAAGTACTGATTTTTGACACTAGGAAATTGCACGACCGCAATATTAAAAGCTAAAGCCTGGTTACTGGTAGATCAAATGGTTAATCTGCGAATTTCCCCAGGTGTGACACGGCAAGTCGGGGACGCTCTCCAGCTGGAGCGGTCGCAGCGCGCCGGCCGGGTGGTCAGCATCGGCATCGCCCCGTGGGGCATCGTCGAGGGCGCCAACGAGCTAATAGGGAAGGGCCGAGACGTGCCGTACCATGCCATCGCTTCACCCAGGTTAGTTGATGAACTATATAGTGATTGCTATCGCCAATCGGTCCATCGCGACTGTTACTCCAGTCGATCGTGGCAAGGGAAAAATAAATAAATACGTAGAACAGACTGCGCAACGTAGCTTATCAAATATGTTATTAGTAGATCACACAGGGTGTCGTCAGTGAACAGTAGATCTTGGGTCTAACCAACGTGGTCACCCCTGCTATACACCGTGAATTTTTAATTACCCGAGAAAATTAACTAACATACCCAGATATCGATATACATCGAATATGGCGAATAAAAAAAATTATAAAAAAATTATTTAAAAGGTCCCTAACATTCCCTAAAAAATATGCACCATAAAAGTCCTGCTAATTCATATAGTAATCATTATCATTCCAACATTAACGGAACCAAAATCCACCTAATTTGGTCGCGTAATATTGACGTACGGAAGGAATAACTATGATTGAAAACAAATTACACAACCTGCCGACAAAAAGTGTTTCTTTCTCATTCGGCAAACTCGCGTCTAAGCTCGAAGCTGGCCAGCACTCCCTTCATCAATGGAGACTCACGCGCATCCCGCGCCCGCCCGCGCCATCATTGACCTCCCTCAGTCCGTCGCGAATCTTAAACGGTCAAGGTTGTGTCACGCAAGGTCACCGGCGCACGCGACCTCCGCACCTGTGTTTACTCGAAAACTCTCTGCCTCGTTGGTCTAGTGGTCGGCCCGTGGGTACTATCCACGAGGTCCTGGGTTCGAATCCCGGGTCGGGCCATGTCATGTCATGTCGAACTGCCGTCTCAGAGAGTGCAGCTGTGTATTGCGCACACACTTGTGCACTATAATATATTTTTATTATATCGATTACAACAAAAGTATCGGTAGTATCGAAAGCATTTGCCTCGATAGTTATGCAACTCTATTGGCTTACTGTCATTTTGTACCTACGTGAAAATCCTGCTGCATTAGTTACCAGTTATAAACTGTGGAGATACCGGATTTACAGTGTCTAGCACTTTCGACTTTACATTTTTGTTGACCCCTACCTATTACGCATCGGAGTGTTTAGCTTGACGAGCTGTCGTCCCTACAAATAAAACACATTATTCTCTAATGATTAAGCCTTTAATTAAAACCTATATCTACAAGAAATGTTACTTAAAAGGATCAGTAGTTGTAATCACAGTGTCATTATTGAGCGCGTTGACTTGAGCTTGGAACAGCACATCGTTAATCAGCTTCTCAGCCAGGATCCTCATGTTGGGCGGCAGGGCCCGAAGCTTGGCTGCCACGTTCACACCTGAGAAAGAAAGGATATTGAATTTTAGGATTATCATCATCATTATCAAATTAAAGATGGCTACAGCTGGCTCTATTATACAAGACAATGTTTTTTTATTTATTAGCGACCTTCAGACCTCGCATAAACGGAATTAAAAAACAATGTAGCCTATGTTACTTAGGCAGGAATAATGAAACTATCTACTGGTGAAAGATTTTTAAAACACCTATGTCAAGTAGTTCTAAAGAGTATTTCTTACAAACATATTTACAAACTTACGACTTCCTTATAATATTAAGTATAGATTTATGTAGAGCTTCCAGGGTCTGAACATAGGCTATTTAAAAACTAACATTATGTCGGTGGCTATCGCCATTACTCAATAGAAAATTGTTAAAACTAACTAGGTACGGTCGGCAACACGTTATTTAAACTACGAAAACATATTATTACAGGATAGGGGCGGTTTCAATGTCAAAGTGGTATAGTCTGACGTGCGGCCCTGTGTACAGTGGACTCCGCATCAACTTACCCAAATCTGTCAAAATATCTTAAATTATATGGAACTAAATGTTATCAACATAAGGTTGAAATATGTTATATCAGCCTATTGCAGTCCACTGCTGGACATAGGCCTCTCCAAGACGGCGCCAACTTTCACGGTCCTTCGCTTCTCACATCCAGCCACCACCACCCACCTTCCTCAGGTCATCGGTCCACCTAGCCTTGATAGAAATATGGTTGCGGAAGTTCGACAGATCAGTGTAGGTTGATGTGCGGCCATGTGGACATCTCTATTGCCATATGTGAGCGTCGGGTACTTGGACGTGGTGGGTTGCAATTTTCAAATATTTTTTATTTTCAAAGTTTTAAATACATATTTAGCAAAAATATCACTTGAAGTCCAACCGAACCAAGAAAATTTGAATAAAAGATTAGAACAATATCTTTAGAAAAAGGTAAAATATTATGACTGAAGATACCGATTGCATAGTATATTTACCCGAATAAGCATTCGGTTAAGGATTTATCGTGAACCTCACTCATGGGACTGGTAGATAAAAATGGAGAGGGTTGAGTTAGGTACAAGTGCAATAATAATAATGTTCTATTTGGGCAGATGTTCTTCGAAAAACGCGCACTACAAATAAACAGAAATTACGGGAATTCCTTTGGGAGGGACATTGAAAAGAATGCTATAAATACCTGAAGCTTGGAAGTTGACAAAAGTTTCGGTCAATGAAATTCGAAGTAGGTAGGTATAATATTTTGCAACAAGGAACTAACTCAACTGCATGTAACCATGTAACTGAGAAGAGATCATTGTCATTACTTAACTTTTTAATTACTACTCTTCATAAAAAACTGATTAAAACTAAAATAGCAATAAAACTCAAGTACCTATACTAGCAAATAAAACTATCCCAAACGAAAATTTTAGAATCTATCAAAAACACAATTTCTGCATTTAGTTGGTGCACAACCAGCCAAATGTCAGGATTAATAGAATCAGGCGTTACTTTGCAGAAATCCATTATTAGATGGGAAAAATAAAATACAATTATTTTGCTTTAAATTTCCGCTAAAACACGCTAGCGCAGGCACCAAAACCACACCTAACAAAAACCTCAGAGGTTTTTTGTGCACGTTGGTGTTGGTAACTAACAACTGCATTAGCTGTAGTGCATGCGTATTGAGGGAGGGAGGGCGGTGCATTCTGCATTTGCCTGAACAGGTACTCAACGCGGTTGCGGTTGGTGTGGTTTTGGTGCCTGCGCTCGCGTATCTTAGCGGAAATTTAAAGCAAAAGAATTGTATTTTATTTTCCCATTTAAATGTCAGGATGTCAAGAAGATTAGTTAGCTAAGTTTGGCGAAAGGATGGTCATCTAATATAGAAGACAACTACCCCGTTATTCCAAAAACATTGTACCGGGTTTAAGACAGCACTAAGATATTAGCTAGCCAATTAGAAAAGCGCTTCTCTATTAGGTTATGTCACGAATGTGTCATTCATTCCTCTGTTGTCGGCTAATATTTAGACCTATTTTAAACCTGGTCAATTTTTTTTGTAGTAACACCGCTAATGTTTTTTTCATTGGGCCTTTTCGCCAAATCTTTCAGCCGGCGTACCGCCTAATAATATGAAAGCTATCGAGATTACAATTGAAATGACAAGTAACAATGAAATTATTGAATTGACATTTTCCCGTTACCTGTTTTGAAAGCTATCACTTTTCCAGCTTAAAACCTATTATTGTTTTTTCGGAAAGCTACTTCAATTGTAGTAAGAAACCAATCGGGTGTGGCGGTAGGCCTGTTGGACCTTAAAGTACTATTAGAAGGTATAATAAGGTATTAGAAGGTAGAATATACCGATTTGAACAACGAAAATTACGTAGGGAATCAAGGTCCTCGAAGAGCTAAAGGTCACCAAGCGCCTGCTGACTACGTGCCAGGAAAGGATCCGGAGTTTCTTTGGGCACATAATGCGTTCCCCATTGCACAGCCTGGAGAAACTCATAATTCTCGGACAAATGGAGCGGAAGCGCGCTAGAAGAAGAGCGCCATCTAGATGGGTGGACCAACTCAAGGAGGTGACTGGAGGCCAGATACAGGAAGCGGTACATATGACGCAGAACCGAACCGAGTGGAGAAGATTGACATACAGTCACGATCCTCAGCATTGAGGGAAAGACCAGAAAGATCAAGGTCAAAGCAGGCCTGTGTATCTCCCCGCGTAGGTAGCAAAAACGTACCTACGCGCGGCGACCCTTTGTAAGGGGCTGAAACAAGTTGCGTGTTGCAAGTTGCGATGCTAGCTGGACGAGCATGAATGAAATCCTAGAAGGAGGCGCTAGATAGCGTTAGTAGCTTCTTGTAGCAGTCAACCCTATCGCGTCGCGTGATATTACGTCACTGAATAGATTTAGTGTATTATGAATCATATTCCAGAGTTATAAGAAATAAATTATCTTGCAATGTATTTCTGTAGGTGTCTACACGAAAATGTGCTGTAGTCTAAGGCGAACTAAATTACACCATATCCTTGACAACATTGAGTAGACATTTCTTTGAATTTCATTGCAAAGTCAAACTTCTGTACGGAGTACTAGTACTTATTCTGTGGTCAAAGTGGGGTAGTCTGACGTGACTGCCGTGTGTACTTACCAATAGCATCATATTCATCGTCGATGTCCGCACATGGCCGCTTATTCTTGTTCTGTTCTTCTTCAAAGCACAATCTCTTCGACACGGACGGCTGCTCAGGCACGTCAACCTGGTTGTTGTACTCCGAAGCGTAGTGCTGCTGGTCGAAGGTTATGTCGTCAACTGAGTTGTCTTCTTCGTCGTCTTCTGTCAATATCTGAAAAAGAAAAAAATCGGTGGTTTTTACACAGATTCTTTAAACACTTCTGATTTTAATTACTTTTGAGCTCCCAGTTGTAGCACAGATTGCTCCCATTATTTTCGGTTGAACTTGACCACAAAGTATTATTTTAAAGTAAAAATGATTTTAAAGCATAATAAATGATATTTTGGACCCTAGTTCGAGGTAAGTCCTAACGTATTTTAATTACAAATGTTTATGACTACCAACGAATAATTTAAAAGTTTTGTAATAATAAAATGATTGCTTGAAAGTACAATTTTGGAAAAAAAAAGTATAAAAATTTACATATCTCCCAAACCATGAAACTTTAGTTCGGGAAAGTAAGGTTCAATTATTAGCCAATGACCTCCTCTATATTTGCTTTTGCTATGGCGGGTTTAGTACCAGTCACCCTTTATAAATAACGGCCTATATCCTATATCTTTATTAAACGTTTTAGAGGTTTTGGCATAATTACCTAGACCGCACAACTCGGGCATGGATGGATTTCTTCGCTCCCGAGTATAAATTTAGATAAACATTTCGACATATTTTTTCATCATTATTAGAATGTATGACGAAAATAGTTATTCTCTCAATACCTAAGTTTCAATAAACTTTTCAAGTATATCTTCTTTAACTCTTTTAGACGCGTGTTTGAAATGAACACCAGTCGGCAAGCGTTTGAAACTACTTCGCCACTCTCCTACTTATCAGTGTTAAAAGTTTACATCCTTAACATTGTTTCGACTACGTACTACACGGCTTTTGACTGAGTTATAAACTGGGAAACAGCAAAACTTGCGTCGTCATTCCGCTGCTTTGTAGCTTGGAAATTTTTAAAATAGTTACTGACAATCTTTTCATCAAGAGATAACGTTTCATCGTGGCTTAGCTGAATACGCAGAAGAAAATTTTGTAAAACTGTTGATGAACTTATGTATTTTTACCCAAATTAAAAAGAGGAGTTTCACGATACTGTATATTTCGTTTTTTAATGTGTTGATCATTACATTTTTAATCGATTACTCCGCCAATTGTAGACTTATTTTCAAAATTATTTTATATCTGAGGTAGTTGATCCCACTGTCACCAAGTCATTATCTGATGACGGGGTCCTTGCAACAATTTATGGCAAGGTTACCTTTCCCTTCCTGTTAGCTTAAAATTGCCCACATCCTTTTCCTCATTTGTCACCAACCTTGCCCTACAATATATTATTCCTTATGCTTTGAAATGTATGTGTCTGTAAGTAATGTATTTTTTTTGCTGCATGAAACTTCATCATATCATATTTTACATCTTAAAAACATTAAGCTGCTAATACCTTAGCATAGCGAAACCATTAGGCTTATAATTATACTAAGCATTTAGTGCATCTATCTATTTATTCTGAAAGGCATAGGTATAAGTGTTTGAAAAAAACTGGTGTAGTCACATAAAATTATAATAGAAAATTATTTATGGATCCGCTATTTCGACGATTATTTACTAGATACATAGGTACCAATTTTATGGCAATTAATGTTGGTGAATTTTTTTTTTAAATTATTTTATAAATACCTTCAATTTACTAAACGGGAACTTCTTTTTTTTTAAATTTAATAGGCAGACATTTGGCCGCAATCTCACCCGATGGTAAGCGACGATGCGGCCGATGATGGGACATGTCTGTCTAGAAGCAGCCTATTCACTCTTTTCTTAAAGGAATCCAAATCGTAGTGTTTAGGGAACACTTCAGCTGGCAACGAGTTCCACACTCTAGCCGTACGCAAGAGGAACGAAGATTTAAAACGTTTGGTGCGTATAAGTGGTATATCAACGACATAAGGGTGGAACCCCCGCCTGCGTCTTATGTCCCGATAGTACAAAGGGGCCGGTGGAATCAATTCGTGCAATTAAACTTACGTGAAAATAACCTATTAATGGGCAATTAATTCACAATAAAGTTAATTGGGACACTCGGCTTACTGAAATTTTCCTTACTCAGTGATTCATGTGAATGTTCAGGCAATTACATTGTGGCTATTTTAATGGCAGAATACTAAATGTAATGATGGTTTCTGTGTGAACGAATGGCTAATTTACAGCTGTTGTTAATTACAAAGACTTCTATTGCTGTAAAGCGTATACGATTATCATATTATAAATGACTAGCAGTTCCCCGCGACTTCGCCCGCGCCATAAGTCGGATTTTCCATACAAAATTTCATCCTCCATTTCACCCCCCTTATGATTTTATATCGCGACAAAAAGTAGCCTATGTCCTTCCTAGTGTCTCAAACTATCTCTGTGCCAAATTTCATTTGATTCGGTCCAGTAGTTTCGGAACCTATTCGATGCAAATAAACAAACAAATCTTTCCTCTTTATTATATTATTAATAGTATAGATATGATACACTACACACCACAGTCAAACCATGAATTATGAATATTAAATGCGTTCGTAGTTAATTGGAAAGTATTAATATATTAACCTGATAGGTGGTCAACTGAACTGTCTCTTAGTGGACTCAAACGAAAAAAAAAACTGCAAGAAATAAGGTATATATCAAATATAATGAAAACTCTCGTATATTAAAAGCTTAAGCAAATCCTATTTTCGAAAATTCTGAAACTTTAATTGCGTCGCTACTAGTTTTTTGTTAGTTTAGCGTCATTTCTTCACGTCACTTAATTACTAAACAGCACTTACAAGCAATCTACTTATAAGCACTTATTAAAAAAAATTGGAGTATGCGTTTTAAAAACAGTTATCATAATCATTGCCTCCTTTAAACTTCTACGTTTGGACCGTAAAACTCTATTGCTTTTTGCCAGAAACCGTGTTAGTATTTTCTCTCTTCCACTTCCTTCATATCTTTTTAAAGCTTTTCGTATCCACTGTTGTTCAAATTCGATTAGCTGATTGGTTCAGAGGTCTATACTGGAACACTCGTATTTTCGGCTGTAGCCATCACGCTCACTCGCATTAAATACTTACATACGTGACAGGGACGACAAAAGTCGAAAATGTGTTCACGTCGTACATGTAGGGCCTACTAGCAGTTTCAGCAACTCTTTTTAGCCCCTTGTCAGCGACTTTTTGTTTACGTTCCTTTTATACCTCACTGGCTACTTATTTTCACAATGCAGAGTTTCACCAGAACAGTTACTTTCAAACGACATTAGATAAGATTTCAATTCGGGGAATTAAATATGTAAGAAGCATTTTGACTTTTCATATTACATCACTACAGATATCAAAGACAATTGGTAGAATCCAGTCAGAGTTTAGTAAGTTATCACTTATGACGCTCATCCGGGACTAGTGTTAATAAGCCTTTCGCTACGTATGTTCAGACGTAAGCTTTCAGATTAATTTTATAAAAGTTAATTTTATACAACTAGGTAGTCCAAACATTTATTATTTAATTTTTGTTTTATTTTACTCTTAAGTTTCTGTATGTCTGTCTCAACAATGTTTTAGCACATGTCGTGGCAGTCTATAATTGAAGCAACATCGTGAAATGTTTCAATTAATTTTGTTTACATTAGTGTTGTGTATGTTTTGGTGGTTGTCCTCAATCATTGATTTATTATAGTATATAGGGATATCTCATCACACTGACAGCTATGGCACATGCTCTAATCGGCGGGTCGCCATTTTAGACCGATTAAGTATCTAATGACGCGTGGTCCGTCAAACAATGAACATGCCGAAGTGTGTCGTATAAAATTGCAAGGTCACAGCTCAATGAATCATAAAAAATATGGAATGACGTTTCATCGGTAGGTAAATATTATTGATAAGGTTTGAAACCGAAATAACACTTGAAACCTGCTTTAATATTTTATTTTCTAATTTATTCACGTTAAACAAAATACGTGACGTCATCGGAACAAAGACAATTTTAAGGATGGAATCGCCAGTGTTTTTTTTTGTTAAACAAAATACTTGAGTTTTTAGGTTTCCACAAAATAAGGTTTGTAGAGAAAATGAACAAAATTTATCGCAAGAAATTGTAGTGTTGTGTGTTCTTATATTTTTTCTAAATCTGATATGTAGGTATTACACTACACGTAAAGGTACTTTACGTGTAGGTAAAGTACCTTTACGTGTAGTGTAGTACCTACATATATACTACACTACTCCTCATTTTTTTCGGTTACGGAACCCTATAAGATCATCCTTTTTTGGCAATTATGGTTTGAAAATATTCTTTTTTAATTTTGTTCTACGAATAATGTTTTACTTTAACTCCGGACGGAACACAGAACCCTAGGGTTCCACGGTCCACCATTTGGGATCCTGGTGTAGAATACTACTCGACCAAGCCAACTAGTCAAATGTCAAACGACTTGACGAATACAACGAAATTACCGAAGGAAAAACAATATTCTTACAATTTAGATGAAATGTCTAAGTTTATTTGAACACCATTGCTTTTTGATTTTCATCGTTATTTTCGTTGTATTCGTCGTCAAAAGTCGTTTGACATTTGTCTAGCTGGCTTGCGAGTAGTAACTCGCTAGAGCTAGAACTCGCTAGAACAAGCTAGAGTTCGATGAAATGTAGGAAAATCCTAGAGGTCTGACGTTAGATCCTTTGTTCCAGATCGAAGCTGGCCGTGTTGAACAACAGGCACGCATATTTCCTGCTAGTGGACAATGGCTCGGTGGGGAGGTACGGCGCCGAAATAGTCCTCAGGAGGAAGCTTGAGAAGTACATAGCTGCACAGAAACTGCATCCTTGTAAGTATTGATCCATCACAGTTAGAAGAGCTAAGGTTATCACAGTCATTTTTTTTATTAAAATATAATACATACACACGTGTGTACGGGTTTTGGTTAGCGACAATTTAAGGGCATTTAATTTTTTTTTAAATACTTATTTTTTTTCTTATGACAGTTAATAATTTTGAATTGACCTTTATTTTACTTGTTAGGTGATAGTGTTACCTTTATAATGCATATTTTTCATACATTTTAAAACCTCCATATCCATAGAAATAGCATTTTGTAAAAATAATTAAAATGGCTGCCATTTTAAGAGCTAGAACCCAACATGGGGGTTTTTTGTGGATAACATTTGATGATCTAATAGCCCATATCGCCAGTCGAAACCCGGACACAATGTATACATTTCTTACGCATAAATTGATATGATAATGATATTAGGCTGAGTTCATTGCCTCAAGATGTTGTGCCAACCCTTTTCATGTTTCACATTTGCGTTATACTAGGCAACGTTTTTGGTAAATATTATCGAATTTATTTGGTTAACTAGAGTCGGTAAATAAATTAGACCGGAGGATAGGGGGCAAAAGTGGTATTAAAAATACCTAAAACCAACAGGTAGCAACAGTGTGCAGAATAGCTGTTAATTATAGAGGAAACTAGGGCTTTTAGAGGGGATTCAATGGAATAGGACATTAAGACACGGTATATAGAATGAAAACTGTTTTTATTTTCCTATGTCAAAAGGGCAACTACAAATAAGGATAAAAAACCATAAATATATAAAAAAAGTACAAAAGAGATGTAGGTTCACCAAACAGGGAACAACGATAATTAGGTAGTAGAACCCTCTATTCATACAATAAAAATCTAGTTTTCGAAAAAGTTCCACTTAAAGAAGAGCGCCAGACCATAAATGAAAATAGGCATTGAATACCAGAGTCATATTTCAATACTGCATGAATACTTTCCTGATAGCACTATCATTCTGTTCGCATGGAACACGGATGGAAACTCATCCTTGCTACGCTGCGTTAGAGTTTAAATTCGTCAGTGAACGTAGTAAATGATTTTAAAGTCACTTTAATATAACAACACGCACAACACACAGTACACTAGAACGCGCAGCGCTGCTTAAATAACAGATAAAAAAACTTACCACAGGTGGTTCGAGCGAACTCGCGTCTAACTTCACGGGCGTCTCCGCTTCATCGCCGAAGACAAACGAAAATAACTCGTAATACCATAGCGTGGGAACGTAAATTTCCTCCGGGCTCGTTGCCTTGCGCCGGCTATCGACTACCCTTTTGTGTTCGCGTCGCACGCACGCTCGCAAGCTCTCAATCTTTCTTAAAACATGGACTCGAGTTGCAGTCGGATCGTATTCTTGGACTAGTTGTGTTAATTTCGATATGGCGTCGTGTCTTTTCTGCTTATGTTTGTATGCGAAGAAGTTTTTGTCCCAGAGACAGGGGAGTTCTTTGTATAATTGAATGAATCGTTTGAGCAGTTTGCGCGGGAATACGACGTTGGAGTCCATCGCGCACGTTCGACAAGCGGCGCGCCGCGCGGGTCACTGAGCCTGTTCGGTGAACTTCGGCGCGGTTCGTCGTTGGCTCGTATAGTACGTAGGTCTTACTCCGGATGACGATGCACGTTTTCCGCGTGTAGCTGTCCTGGTCGCTCATGCCCGCGTCACAGCGCGTACGAGTGTGATGGCTAAACTCAAACGGACATCGTCATTCGGAGTAAGGCCAGCTCGTACGTTCTTTCGTAGGTTGGGGCGCCGAGTGACGTCACGACCTGACCCCGCCTCCCCCTCCCGGTGAACTGGATTGCGGGTTTTGCAGCTAGCAGGCGATGTCTAACCTGCCCTTTGTTTTGAATCGCATTTCTGAAATTATGCAACTTTTTTGAAAATGATACGATGCGGTTTTTAAGATGAAAACCATGAATACCTAATTTAGAACAAAAAAAACTGTTGATGAAACAGTATCGCTAACGAATAGATAAACCGCTGTTAAAGTATCTGAGCATCTGGGCGTAAATTACGACATGGTTCTTTTATGATTGATCATATTAAATTACACCCATAAAACACCATAGATTTTGTTAAACCAATGTGGACACGTTTTGTTTTTTTCAATAAATCGTGTAAATTGGTAGAGCCTCTATAAACTTTTGGTGATAAAACACCTTCAATTTCATTCATCGAACGTGTTTTTTTATTTTACTTGACATTGGCCACGCTATGTAAACCGAAACGAAAAAAAAAACTTGATTTACCAGCCACTTTTGTCCTGATTTGGCGCGAGAAATCTTGACTCCATAGCTGTACATGAAATAACGTGAGTTTTCTTTCTATTTTCCTTCCGTCCTCTACTATCTGTTTATCGTACACTAGACATGATACAGTTAAGGCAATCTTCCTGCGGTTTGCGAAACGATAGAGACTTTATTTGTATAATATTACCGCTCTAGAATAATAAAAAAAAATGAGATGGACAGCACCAATGATAAAAAAACACAAAAAACAAAAACCTGAAAGCAACTCAAGTTTTAAGGGCCAAAGTATCAAAAAACTATAACCTGAAACCAAAAAAAGTTTGGACTCATGACCTAATATTCATTCATACAAATAGGACACAAGAAGCACAGATAAAACTGAAAAAAAAAACGTTAAACTGACGTAACTTATAGCAGAGATTTACCACCTAATATTAATTTAGGATTTGGGCTGTACCCTCGTCGGCTTGTAGTATCTCTATAATAACATTGTGGGACAGCTTAAGTTGGTATAAACATTTATTATGCTTTCCCGTCTTCGCATAATTCTTAATAACAAGTCTTTCAGTGGAAGAGGATCCCTAAAAGTTTATTCCGTAAACATACCCACAACAATATCGGGACGTGTCATAGTAGAGAACAGTTTTCCAGTACATTGCATTCATACATAATTCCTTTCGCGGGAAAACTCTGGATGGGTAGACAGTTTGTAGAATATTTAAAACTATATGCCACAGACTAGGCACCGCTTTGGGAAGGCTAGAAGTACGAAGATTTTTTTAGCATGAAAATAATTAAAATATATTATTTCATTCAACCAACATAAGAACCGGCCAAGTGCGAGTCGGACTCGTGCGATGGGTTCCGATCCGAACCATTAACTTAAAACATTAGACAGTATAGGCAAAAAAAGTATATATATTTATTTTATTTATAATTTCAAAAGTATTCATCATAGGATACCGAAACAATTTTAAATAAGAGTTTCCGCGTCTGTTTCTTTACGTGAGTGATTTAAAGTTTATAGGTCCAAGACCTTACAGGGGGGGGGGGGGGGGAACACCGTGTAAACGACTTTGGCGGGCTATATCTCGCAAATGGTATTATATTTTCATAATCTTTTTCAACGATACCCTACACAAGGGGTTGCACTCAAAAAAAATATTCACCCCCCCTTTACATGTATGGGGAAGTACCATCGGTGATCCGGTACTAACATGATATTTTAATGACTTCTGATAAAGCGGTTGGGTTTCCGGTCATTAAGTGCGTTGTCATTGTGATCGGCAAATGTAAAGGGTGTGATGATAAAACGTTTTACTAAGCTGTACGATAAATCTTTATATTATTACAGGCCTTCATAACCCATTCCTTTGTCATCCCATAACATCACAACAAATGCTCACGATACATTTCACAAAATTTACATTTTCGTAGATACCTACAGGTTTACATTGCAAAATTTTAAAATAAGGTCCAGAGCACAATATAAAAAAACGATTTTATCTCAACTATTTTTAATAACATCTACTTTAACATAAATAATAATGTCCTCCTAGCCGAATTTCGACTACCGTGGCCAATCTCAAAAGAGATTAGCCTGCGCGGGAGATATTATAGTGCACAAGTTCACTCTCATAATTCGGTGAGACGGCAGTCTGACATTACCGTAGAGAGATCAGGCGCAGGACCAACGGCTTAACGGCGAGCCACGGGGGTGTTAACAGTTAATGCCACCAACTTCCTCACTCCGGAACATATCCAAAAACAAAGTACTTAAATACAGAGATAATTACGCACCATAATTACTATTAATGTAATGCACTTTTCAGTTGATCGTTACGCAGATATCGTGCATGCCATATTTTCTATGAATGAGTAAAATTGACCGCACGTACGATTTTAACGTGTGTGCATTACCGAAGCAAAATTTTGTGCTTTAGGGAGATGAGAGTATAATTGATAATTAGTGTGTTATATTTTTTATGTTTCTTTGCATAGTTCGATTAAGTTTTAACTGATTCTAAGTCACTCCTTAAAATTAGGCTCCTCTTTGCTATGTTACCCTGTCCCTGTCAATAAACAGTTTCAATATAATAATTAGGTTTATGTAATTATTATATATTATTGGTGTTATTGATATGGATTTTTATAATGAAGTTTTTTTTATTATTTGTTATATGTGAATGTATTTTATTTTTTATTTATATTTTAAAATGGTTATTATTATTATTATTTGTTTGTATCATCAGATTGGTTTGCTGCATTTATCGATTTGGGTTTACTGTAAGGATATATGTCAGTAAGATAAATAAATAAATAAAATAATAATAATAAATATATAAATATAATTGATAACAGTTAAGCATTTTTAGTAGAACAGTTCAATTTTTTACAACTTTATTTAGTTTAGTACTTGTTGTATTATATCGACAACAGAAATAGTGTATCTGTGACGATTCTGTGACTATTACGGTTTTTTGAGATACAACCCGCTCACAGATAGCAGACGGAACTGACAGACGGACAGACACAGCGGTTGCTTAGGGTGTTTTTTAGAGTAATTCGGATTTGCTCATTTGGGCCAATATTTGTTTTTATTTTTTATTTTGACGTGCTTAAGTGGCATGTTTTGTTATAAATTGAATGAATTAATTTCGACTTTGACTTCGAATGCGGGATTGAGATATACATAATCAGTGATGTGTAGTACCCGCGACAGCGCTGAGCGCAGCAACATGTGAATTCTTCTTTAGCATCACAGATTATGTAAGTACATATCTCAATTTCGTGACCAAATCCCCACAACTCTAAACGCCCTCAGTTATAGGATTCCTTTGGTCACCCTACGGAATCCTTATTTACGCTAATACACATATAACTCGCCAACTTTCATTGACAAAGTAATAGGTAAACCAGTCGAAAATAGAGACATCTTCATGCGGAGTAAGCCCTTTTATACCACTAGCTTTTACACTGTCAAGATAGGTATGAAACCCTTTCACGAAAAAGGGACAAAAATATTTCTCGCAGGTAAATTATGGCGTCTCTTCACCCTCCAGACTTGTTTTATCGGCCAAACAAAACAGATTCAATTTAGATACGCCACAAAACCCGCTAATAACGGGATTTTATCGCGATTTCTTATAATAACTTCCATTAGACCGCTGGCCGTAGTAAGCCACGGGATTTGGTGGTTGTCACATCGACCCTTAACAGCTATAAAAGGAGATTTAAGGTGCCGCAGCTTTTGTGCGGGTAAATTGATAAAAATACCAAACGTAGGTCGAGGGTGGACAGTGTGGGTCATAGATGCTGCAATGGCTACAATTAGTACCGTCAAGTATGTATACCTTGGATGAATTAACAAGTCTAAGATGTTTACCTATAGAAGCATTAGATTTCTGACTTTATTACGATGTTATAAAGATTTGTACACTTTTACACAGTACACAGCCCAAACCCACTACTGCTACGGTTAGTTTGAACAAGCCGTTTGCTTGGCGAAATGCTGCTATGGCTTCGTATGTGACACTATGCATTGCAAAACACTGCTACAATTTAACGCTTTTTATTCGCACACCGACGTGGTAGCGAAATGCTTCCGTACAAAAACGAGGTTTGCGAGTAATAAACCCAGAAAGCGACTCAACTAAAGGCAATGAAAGACGCGACATAAATTCGTTGTGAAGGCAAATTACCGCAGTTTTGTTACCGCGGTTCTTGTCAGTGCGCTAATGTTAAACTTAACGTTAAACAGTCTTATGTCACAGAAAGCAGTCTGATTAACACAACTTGAACTTGATTAGTTTTGGATATAGCCGTTCTAAATGCGTATTATTTCGATGCAGTGGTCTCTATCTACGCTTTTCTTACGTAAAGTCGACTGTATTATAATTATGAAGATTAAAACTGCGTACTTTAAAGCTCTTTCGATCTGTTTAATTAACGTCATCTACACTTTTCGTTACGTATCTCCCTTCGTAGCAAAGGCGATATGCGGTGTCTATCGGCCTTATTACTCTGTGTAGAAGAAATATATTTATTAAAGTGGATGTGTGTAGCCGAGCCTGGACAGTTGATTTATGAACATAGTTTGAAATATGTATAACTACGATGGAAGTTGAATTTGTATCGGTGTTCATCAATTTGTTGTTCTTTTTCATACGTTAGTTCGTGGCGTTGTATAGTTTACATACACAGTAGTTTCTAGTTACCGGATTTACGTTTATTAACGTTAAAATGTTATTAAGCAACACAACGGAATTAAACCTTAATGATTTTTTATATTAATTCGAATTCTAGCCGACTTAAGTACAGAAAAGCCATAGCAGTCATCTATATATCACTTATCTCTTGTAGGCATGATTTAGAGTAAACCACATCTATTTACTTAATTAAATACGTATCGTTAACATACTACACGTATTAGAGAGGATTGATTTTATGTATAGTGCTTACATTTAACATTACTTGTATAAGACTAAAACTGATATCTAAAAAACGCTACCTAAAAATAAAAATTAATTTACTTATTTCTTAGGACGTAAAGACTAACTTTACATATCCTTAAGATGGAGTGATTTCAGGTAAATCCAAAAAAAAATTTTTTTATTATGACATTATTCGTCGTATTCTAAGAGCAGATGGGCTAAGTTTTGTTATCTCAAACTAATCTAACTTCAAACTATCCCTAGAGTTAGGAGGACTTAGAATTCTTAAAATAGGTTTCTTCTGGGTGAGCTCGCTCCATCATCGACTCTGTCTGCGCCACGTCTGGCTTAGTCTAGAGTCAAGAGCAAACTCATTTCGAATTAAAAAAATCAACAGTTATTCTTTATCTTTCTTAGCACTTTAGTAAGTCTAGTTTATGTAAGACTAGCAGTTCCCCGCGACTTCGCCTGCGCCAAAGGTCAGATTTACCATACAAACTTTCATCTCCCATTTCACCCCTTGGTGATTTTATATCACGACAAAAAGTAGCCTATGTCCTTCTTAACTTATAATTATTTTTATAACTTAAGCAATCATTTTGCAAGTTTTTACGAAATCAAATTGAATTTCACTCGCCCGGATAGTGAAGGGACGTACCCTTCACTATCCGGGCGAGTGCTCTTACCAACTGAGCTACGGAGGACGTTAGTCAGACGACGAATTTTTGTAATTGCTTGCTACACCAGTGAGCCGGCGTTGGATTTCATCAATACTTTGGGAATGTACCTGCATGTATCCAATGGAAATATTTTTACAAATATTTAACCATCAGTTAAGATTAAATCAGCTTAACTTATAATTATTTTTATAACTTAAGCAATTATTTTGCAAGTTTTTACGAAACAAAAATTGCAAAAAATTGCTTAGACGTGGATTTGAGTCCCACCGGATGACACACTCACAAAAATTAATCGATAATTTTTGTGAGTGGAATTCAATTTGATTTTTTAGGACTTTTGACTGCCTCGCTAATCTAGTTGTCAGCACGCTGGGTACTATCCACGAGGTCCCAGGTTCAAATCCCGGGTCGAGCCAAAAAAAGTGTTGGGCTTTTCTGTCTTGAAATAACTCAGACACGGCTCCGGCTCAGGAAGTTGTTTAAACCCCGTTAAACAACTTCCTGACTCCCGTTAAGCCGTTGGTTCTGCGCCTGATCTCTCTACGGTCATGTCGGACTGCCGTCTTACCGAATTATGAGAGTGAAAGAACAGAGAGTGCATACACAGGGTATTGCGCCACACTTGTGCACTATAATATCTCCCGCGCAGTCGGCTTCTCTCTGTGGAGATTGGCCACTGTAGTCGAAATTCGGCTAGGAAGACATTATTATTTTTTAGGATCAACACTCAGCGACTAACAAAGCATTATCAGTAGCGTTGTACAGATCCTCACTTGTGCAGGTGTAGAGGCACGTAGGGCATGTAGGTGTGCCATTGCCTGGGTAGAGACACCACACATACATTAGCTGTCCGCAGCGTTACCCCATCGGTGCAGGTTCTCCTTGCTTCGGCCGACTTGTGTCCGCATTGTGTAACTTTTTAATTGTAAAACGATTATTACAGTTTTGCCATACACCTACCAGAGCAAGCATCATTAATTATTATTACATATTGTAAACAATAATACATCGTCCCCCGCCGCGTATGGCTGTAACTACGACCCAGTTTAAATTTTACTGTTACGTCCAATGATACTAGTGCATTTAAAAAGAGGTAGATGGGCGCGCGGAAATTGATTGCCTCAAATTGTGTAATTTGCACAATTTTGCATTCAAATATGACAATTTTCAAATCGCCGCGCAGTGCGAGATGACAGGTCTACCTCTTTTTTAAATATATACACTGTCAGTGGTTACGTCGCTAGAATAGCTATTCGGTTTTAGTTGTCCTTAAAAACTACGATGCGATGTGCAAACAATTTTGGCCCTGATACTGGTAAGGCGCACTTGTCCTCGATTGTACCTACCTAAGTTTTTATTTGAGTTTACTTTTTTAAACTTTTTACAATGTCTGATAGCAAAAACCAATCAAAATTGAGAAAATTCCGTAGAAAAACCTGGTGAAACAGTAAGTAAACAACGTAATGAACTCCTCGCGTTTCCTAAT
This sequence comes from Pyrausta nigrata, assembly GCA_949316185.1. NCBI lineage: Eukaryota > Metazoa > Arthropoda > Insecta > Lepidoptera > Crambidae > Pyrausta > Pyrausta nigrata. Next base: position 4,459,808 of record OX438951.1, read on the forward strand.
TAAAACTTAATTAAGGAAACTTTTGTCTAATACTCTCCATTTCAGCTGCTCTATACCAATTCAGGGAACTTTTTAATTTGTTTTTAACTGATGCACGGATGTTCAGGGTTTCGGTTACTGAGTATGGAAATTATTTATTTATTATTAGGGTTCCGTACCCAAAGGGTAAAAATGGGACCCTATTACTAAGCCTCCGCTGTCTGTCTGTCTGTCACCAGGCTGAATCTCATGAACCGTGGTAGCTAGACAGTTGAAATTTTCACAGATGATGCATTTCTGTTATTTCCGCTATAGCAACAAATACTAAAAACAGAATAAAATAAACATTTAAGGGGTCCTATACAACAAACGTGATGTCGTATTTTGCTCGATATTAATTAATAATGGCAACATGTAGACGCTTGAAATGTGCACAGAATATTAATACGTATAATAACTTTAAAAATAAATAATTAAATTAAAATTTAAAAAATATGTAAAGGGGGCTCCCATACCAAAATCGTATTTTTTTTCGTATTTAAAACTAAATAATAGTCATAATAAGTCTACTTGTGTATTTTCCATAATGGTACGGAACCCTTCGTGCGCGAGTCCGAATGGCACTTAGCCGGTTTTTTTTTATAATTCAAGCAATTGCTATGCAAGTTTTTATGGAAGTTAATTTGTTTTACACACAAAAATCGATCAACCGTGCAAGCACGGCGCGGCGCAGCAAGCACTTACAAAAATTCGTCGACTAACTAACGTCCTCATAGCTCAGTCGGAAGAGTATTCGCCCGGATAGCGAAGGGTCGTGAGTTCGTTTATTTATTATTTAGCTGGGTCAAGAATAATTAAGATTTATTATTATTTAATGATAATTGAAAACTGATTCTACTTGGTCGGACTGAAAAACTGAAAATGCTTAGTACTTTCGTACGTATTAAATTAATTCTAATGTCATTCGCATTATCAAAGTAATTACTTACCACAAAATAGTAAATGTAATTTTACAAGAGTCATTTAAAGAATTCTTAAATTGGATATGACCGATTCTTTTAGTTTAGACCTTGGCTTCCTTCCATTTAATAAGTATGAATATGAACTTCTACTTCAAAGCATAACTAGCATACAAAACTTAATATTCAACTCCTATCAGCTTCTATGTTTACCACATATACGAGTACTCGTAGGTAGAGAGGCAATAATAAGTTTAGTCTAGCAGCACGTTCTCCTTATGTATAGTGCCCATTGGTTCTCAAAGTTGCATAATAATGCTCACAACACAACGATTATTTGCATTTCTGATGTTAGTTTTATAGGATTAATATCTTTAGGAAAACAATAAAAGATATTAAACTAACGTTAAAAACTATTGCAATTTGAAAGCAATCGAGTAAAGCGATAAATGAGCATGAAGCCATTGAATAGTTTAAGAGGCAGCACTCTCACAGAATATTTAATAGTGTTCTCATGTTGCCAGAGTGCTTATTACGTATGCGCTGTACTTGCATCGGGAGTTATAAAATAAATCCACGTATGGAGGATTTTTTTGAAATACTTTAAAGCGTAATATTCTTATCCATTGTATACAAAACTGTCATTGTACCGGCAGACCTTATTGTACGAGTTCGTTTTATAATGGCAATGTACTCTACTACTTTGTAGATCGTTTTTGTGTAAGGTGGCATTTTTGTTTCTTCTATGGTGTGCATACATTGGATAGATAAATAGATTTATCTATCTATCTAGAATAAATTTGTCCTTTTGAGATACGGAAAACTTTTAAACGCAATCTATATCTATACTAATATTATAAAGAGGAAAGATTTGTTTGTTTGTTTGTTTATTTGCATCGAATAGGCTCCGAAACTACTAATGAAATTTGGCACAGAGATAGTTTGAGACACTGGGAAGGACATAGGCTACTTTTTGTCGCGATATACAATCATAAGGTGGGTGAAATGGGGGATAAAAATCTGTATAAAAAATCCGACTTTTGGCGCGGGCGAAGTCGCGGGGAACTGCTAGTTGTATAATATAATATGTAAAATAATATACAGTGTGTCCGGGTTTGGACTAGCAATAACTTATGGGCTATTAATTCATTAAATTTTATCGATAAATTAGAAATAGTATTTTTTATAATTGAAATGGCATCCATTTTAATTATAAAAAACACTATTTCTATGGATCTAGAGGTCTGAAACCCGGACACCCTGTATATATATTTTATATTTGTTACAGATACGCACTCCTCCACGCCGGTGGTCTGCCTGGTAATCGAAGGGGGGACCAACACGGTGCGCGCGGTGCTGGAGTATGTGACGGACACTCCCCCGGTCCCTGTCGTCGTGTGCGATGGCAGCGGCAGGGCGGCCGACCTCATAGCTTTTGTTCACAAGTAAGTTACAGAAGATCTGAAATGTTACAAACAATGTAAAATACAAAAAAAACTGAAAGGTTACAAACAATGTAAAATATTACAAATAATCCTAAATGTTACACATAATCTAAAAGTTACAAACAATCTCGTGTTACAAATGTTACAAGTAAAAGTTACAAATATACTGTTTTACAAATATGCTCAAATACAAATAATTTCAAACGTTACAGAAACTCAGAAATGTTACAAAAACGCTTTAATGTAAAATTTCCTAATTTACTACGCGATATTCGTAGAAATAGGAACCGAAACGAGTTAGTATGTTGTCTTACTACTAAAATCACACCTATTTCAACTGCATAAGATCCCACAGTGTTAACCTTGATGTGCTGCTGTCCGTACTAGCATAGACGAATGCTACTAGTCTATTATGGAAAACTAGCAGTTCCCCGCGACTTCGCCCGCGCCAAAAGTCGGATTTTCCATACAAATTTTCATCCCCCAATTTACCTCCCTGATGATTTTATATCGCGACAAAAAGTAGCCTATGTCCTTCCTAGTGTCTCAAACTATCTCTGTGCCAAATTTCATTTGATTCGGTCCAGTAGTTTCGAAGCCTATTCGATGCAAATAAACAAACAAATCTTTCCTCTTTATAATATTAGTATAGATTAGTGGAAAGTGGAAAATAAGGGGGCTACGATCATTGAATTAGAGATTTATTTAAAAAAATACAAAATTAAATATACATAAATAATCTTTCGTCAGACTGGACATTTGTGCGTTCATCAGTGTATTATTTGTTAGAATCTCGGAAATCAAATCTGCCTAAATTTTGTATTATTATGATAACAAAGGGTCCTTTGTCTTTGACTTATATAGAAAACCCATAAGTTAGTTGTTTGTTTCTATTAGTTCTGTAAGGGATCACATTGTTTTGAAGTTATGAATGAAAGTTTCATGAGAAGCTGTATTTAATAATATTTTGTCAATTTTGAATGGACCTTTTATGTCAGGCTCCTTCATTTGAAAAAGGAACTGTTAAACAGATTTGTAAATTGTTCATTTCTTAAAAAGAGCAAAGGATATTGACCAAAGCCGGGCCCAGTTTGCGTCTTTGTAGTTTATATTTCAAAAATATTGTTTTGAATTATAATTGCACTGGTATTTTTGAAATAATCTGACGAATACGGGTTTAAAAGTAACACTTAATCACAAAATTCTTAAATTAATCTCACATAATTAAGTATGCAATCACAAAACATAACCTTTGAATGCCTAATCTGCCATTGAATTCCTCGTAAACCCCTGATTATTTTTCAAAAATATTTTTTGTGTGTATTCTTTCAAATATTTATAAGTTTATCCGAACATTTTGTATGCTGACGCAAAGTGGGCCTTGTTTCTATAGAGTTTTGGTCAAGATCCTTTAAAAGTGTCGAAAGGGAATTGTACGCTTCAGATCATAATTATTTCAATTTCATTCATTCAGACAGATAGTAAAATCCATGAGTGTTAGTAATTTCTAAAGTCAGGTCAATAATTTATTGCAGATAGAAATATAATAATAAGCCTACGTTTTTCGCATTCCACGAAGAGTATCATAAATAATTATAGCTATCTAGTTCAATTAATAGTTAGGTATTATTTCCGCAGTAACTTTGAGAGTTGAGGCAGTTAACCCGCAAATTACGATGGCGTATATACGCCAAGTTATCATATAAACCCTCAACTTATCACTGCCACGCTCTTAAAGTTTTCAAATAACTTTGAATAGGCATATGACTGTCTCAAGATTTAGTAGAAATAAGGCAATGATTGTAAATGAACTTATTTATTTAATAGGCAGACATTTGACGGTATCTCACCTGATGGTAAGCGACTATGTGGCCAAGGATGGATCATGTCTAGCTACTAATAGACTATTTACTCTTTTCTTTGGAGTATCCAGATCAAAGAGTTTCACACTTTAGCCGGCAACTAATTCCACTCTCTAGCCGCAAGCAAGGTAAAAAAGATTCTGTTGTATTAAGTATCTCCTCTTTTTTGTAGTGGTTAAAATTGGAGTTTATACGGCATAGTAACAAATCCATTATTGCATAGATATTTATTATTACCGTCCCTTAGATAATAAGTCACACTGCCACACTCAGGGACGTCAATTTAATTTATTTTATAACTAAGTAACTAAGTCTCGTTCTGTCACTTTCTTTGTCAATGAAATAGAAAAGGACAACATGAGACTTAATGACGGATTAACTTTAATTGATGTCTCTGAGTACGGCCGATATTATGTCAAATGTAATGGTATGTTGAAATTATTGTGTAGGTTATCACTTTCTGATAATAAAGTTTATTTTTATTCTTATTAGCAATGGGCTATATAACATTCAGGTAGCATCACATCACAAACCTTAGTGGTTTGTGTACCACTAAGTTTTGTGATGAGTACGTAACGATAGTATGCTCTGTTTACAAAATGAAAATGTTAATGAATAAAAAACAGCATTAAAAAAAATATGTTTTTGAAGAGCGCTACGCTAGTGAGCGAAGGGCCTTATTTCTGAATTTCGCATCATCCAGGGGGAACTCATCTACATAATTAATTAGAGCCTTGGGAATTAAATATGGGCGGGAAAATTTTGATATTTTATCTAATTACTGTAAGGGGTTAATGCGGTGTGGTTGTAAAGGGATTATGTAACTATCCATAAGTCTGTAAAGCCGACTTATGAGAATATCCGTTTTGCTACTTTCATCATAGTAATAATGTCCTTAAAGCCGAATTTCGACGACAGCGGCAAAACTCTACAGAGATTAGTCAACTGCGCGGGAGATATTAAAGTGCTAAAGTGTGTACGCAATACACAGGTGCACTTTCTGTTCCTCCAGTCTCATAATTCGGTGAGACGGCAATCGGACATGACTGGAGAGAGATCAGGCGCAGGACCATCGGTTTAACGTGCTTTCCGAGACACGGGGGTGTTCACCCATTTTCCTGACTACGGAGCTGTGTTTGATTTATTTCCATCAAATTTCAATCAAGACAAAAAAACCCACAACACTCTCGGCCCGACCCGGGATTAGAACCCGGGACCTCGTGGATAGTACCCAGCGTGCTGACCACTAGACCAATGAGGCAATCCCACCACCTCCCATGGCCATACCAACCTCGCGGTTATAAAGGCCGAATCGCGAGAGATGCGCGCGGAATTTGCGTCTGCTAGGCAGTCTGCACTCCGCCGCGCGCAATGCTTGACTCTCTACAAGTTTTTTCTCTTCTCTATTCCCTGTCCCTTCTGTCACTCTCCCCCTTCTTGGGGCATGACTCGCTCGGCGCCATTCCTCCGTCTGTGCCAACCGTGCGCAAACTCCCGCAGCCGTCTGAAGTTCCCCTCCGAACCAACGAGATCAGAGTACCAAACTGGACCGACATTTATTGGGCTGATACCATCCATCATCTTGCATCGCAGATCGTCATACAGAGGACAGAACCACAGAACGTGATGCCTGTCCTCCTCTTCCTCGCCGCACTCACACATACTCCCCTCTCGAAGCTTCATGTCACTCAGCCTTTTATTGAAACATCCGTGTCCGGTAAGCATCTGAGAAGTCGCATAATCTGGTTCGACCCAGCTCATGCCGAGTCTCCCAACCACGTCCGGGAAGAATTGATAAAGCTCACGACCCTTAGTCTCTTGCTGCCATCGTTGCTGCCAGTCTACACTTACCGCGTCTCGAATTTCGCGCTTAAGTCTGCTCATCTCTTCCTTGGTCGCATGCTGTCGCGCCACCTCCGTCCTGCCAGCACGCGTCACCTCCAGGTCAGCAGGGAGCACTCCAGCCAGTACCGGAAGCGCGGCCGTGCTGACGGACCTGTAGGCCTTAGTCAGCACAAGTGCGGGCCTCTGTCCCCTGAGGAGCGCCCCGCCGATCGACTGCACCCTAACCCTCTCGAACCAGCATGCCGCGGCATACATAAGAGTCGCAACAAACATGCCCTGGTACAAGATTCGTAGGCCTGGAAATCGAATGCCCCAGGAAGACGCCGACACACGCGACACCTTCCTGAAGCATTTGGCCGCGCGCTCTACTATGTCTTGTGCGTGCCGCGAAAACAGCAGGCTCGACTCGATCACCACGCCCAGCACAGTTACTGAGTCGACCGAACGGATCGATGCACCGTCGAGCTTTATGGTTGGGGGTCTTTGGAGTTTTCCCCTGATCGTCATCGTGGATGACTTGGCAGAGGAGAAGCCCAAACGATTACGGACGCCCCAATCCGACGCTACAGTTAAAGCCTCTGCGGCTTTGGCTTCAATGCCCGCTCTCGACTGTGCCTCGATCAAAACCGTGACGTCATCGGCGTAAGCCACCATGCTCACCCCTTCTGGCAGTGGCGACCGCAAGAGGTCATCTAACAGGACGTTCCACAGCGACGGTCTAAGCACGGATCCCTGCGGGCATCCCATGGTGGAGACCTTCCACAATACCCTGCCGCCGCCGTAGAGGCCCACACGGCGTCCGGTGAAGTAGTCCGTCAACATCCTAAAGATGTTGGGCGGGCAACCTCCCCCTTTCACCTTGGACAGCACCATCGGCCACCAGGCATTGTCGAACGCACCAGAGATGTCGAGGAAAACCGCCTGAACATATTTCGCCGTTGTATTCCTGGTGGTGCTAGTTATCGCGTTCAACGCCGTAACCGTCGACTTCCCTCGAGAGAAGCCGTGTTGGCAGTCCGAAATCCCGTCTGAGATCTGAGGCGCGCAGTGTAACATTAATCCAATGAGGCATTAATACCAATGAGGCAGTCAATACAACCTCTATAATACAAGTACGCTGGACTGCTTACTGTCAACCTAAAAATGAAACCATTTGATTATCGCTATTTTGGCGCTGACGGCTGCAGTGAGCGTGTGGTGACCGTCCACGAAACTAATGAGAGTTGACGTAAACATATGCAAGTTACTCTATTTTAGTTCCCCTTGACAATGGGAATTATCTGTTTTCTTAGAGAATGTAAATAAGTCCAGCGTACTTGTACTACTCTTATAGAGGTCATATAGAGGTCGTATAGAGGGTGTTCATCACCCAACTTCCAGACTCCGGAGCCATGTGTATGTTATTTCAAGATAGTAAAACCCAGAAACTGCTTACCACTAGACCAACGAGGCAGTCATAATATTATCATAATACTTGTACTGTCCGCCCGGCTTCGCACGGGTAGAAGTTAGAATGGGTATGTTAGATATCCCTAAAAGACAGGCGTATGCCATTTACCTACAAATCATATATAGGACTCCATTCTAATTCTGTCTAATATGATTAAATTTAAGTTCACCATTAACCTGACCAGACAAAGCACAGCTTCTAAATTTGTACCACCTCTATCTACACCTTGTTTTAAGTAAACAAATATTTTATTTCATTTCAGTCTATCTCTTTCTCTGCTTGGGTTGCTGCAAACGCAAAGAGACAGTCTTCAATACTTAAGAAACGGCAAATTATGTGATGCGATTTCTTACGTTAAAAACTTTTTGCATGTTTTCGTCTAACTTTAGTCGTCATTGAATGACATCTTTGCTAAATTGTCTATGGATATTGTTATTTCCTTAGCAACTGACAGCAGCTTAGTGACGTTTCTAAATTATTATAGTCTATCTTTTTTCGTTTGTTTGGCAGAGATAGAGAGACTAAACTTAAATTTAATCTTAGAAAGGGCACATTGGAATAGAGCCTATTGTTTTGTTATTATCTCAACAGGTTATTAGGTAGACCATCAGTGAGACATTATTATGAAAGCAATCGAGTTGATGGATCTACCTACAACTTGGCCGCATTGAAAACCTTATGAAGGCTTTGTAGCTAGTAGGAAGTCCCAAGAGAAATTAATCATAACTAAATTAGAAAAGTTAAGCTCAATACCGGTGACTTTCCTCTAGCGAAAAGCACAAGACAAATAACAAAAAAAAGGCTTATTAATAACCAGGCAAGTGCAAGTCGGGCTCACGCGCTAAGGGTTATGTACCTATATACACAGTTGTTTTCTACAATGCAGCCACAGAGTGGTTTTCGGCTTTTCGGATAGTTTTGGAGGACAACAAAGTGATCTTATAAGATTACGTTCTGACGGCCATATTTTTCCTGTATGCCGTAGATTGCCGTACCCGAATCAGATATATGGAAAGCCTTTAAAAAGCGCTAAAAGAAAGAGGACACTGGTGGACACCATCACAACCCAAAAGAGTTCATTGCCACAGTTTAGAAGGAGTATTTCAAATAAAGTAAAACCATTTATACTTACGTGAAAAAATCAAACAATTAGACGCCGTCTGCAAAGGGTTCCTTTTTCCTATTTGAAGTACAGAACCCTAAAAACATGTAGGCAAATGGTTTATTCAATAAGATAAAGATACTTAAATAGTAGGTGTAGCTATAAAACACCTAGACACCTTGATAAAGCCGATGAGTTCATAATTAATTCATTTTGTAAGCCACGAGCCAACTTCAATATCTCGTTTGCGAAAACATGCAGAAATGTGCGAAAAGACCCTCAACTATTTGAATATTGAACAAGCAAACAGTATCCATTCGTTATTTATTTAGTACGGAAATGTGACCGTTTTGGTAGGGTGGAATATTGTTACGTAAAATGATGTGTGAGTGTGACTGAATTTTCCGGTGTTTTATGTACGAGTGTGCGATAGGGAACTATCATTCTGGAATGTTCCGAATGTAATAGGAATATGTCTATGAAATTAGAGATTTGTAAGGACAAAAATGAGAAAAATATATTTTCATAGAAACTTATTTTAAATGTTTTTTGAAAATGTTTAAACCAATTTTGATGCAATTGCAATCCATTACTAGATGGAAGCTAAGCTATCCACTGCGTGTAGCGATTTCTCAAACACTAATAGTTAGTTAAATTGTGTTTATACGTAGGTAGATACTCGTAATTAAATTAAATTTCACTTACAAAAATTAATCGACTGTGTCATCCGGTGGGACTCGAACCCACGTCCCTTCGCTATCAAAAAAAAATAGATACTCGTACATATACGAAAAATATACCGAACTAGGATGGTAGGAACCAATCGGATCCTAAGTAAGATCATCCTCCTAGCGTTATCCCGGTTATGCACTCGCACGCGAGGGCCCAGGATTCGCTGAACATGATCCAGGATGTGGCAGATCAGGTAATTACAGTGGGGCGACTGCCATCTGACCTCCGTGACCCTGTTAACAAGGGAACCTGACCAGTTTAGATCATGGTTACACATGCAGTCGCCTGAATGTGCAGGTTTCCTCACGATGTTTTCCCTCACCGTAAGAGCATCGGTTAGCGAAATAACTAATGTACATAACTCGGAAAAAGTCATTAGTACATGGCGGCACGTTGGATCGAACCGGTACCTCCCGCATGAGAGGCAACCCGCTAGCCACTGTGCCACCTACGCTCATATTCTAAGTAATATCCTAGTTCGATCAGGTAAGATCCTAGTTATGAAGATACAAATAGGATAGTGTAATAAGCGCTTAAATTTACCTTGAATAGTGATTCTTCTGTAACTTTCTGTAAGGTACTTGTAACAATAAAGTATTCAGGCATAAGATTAAGATTTTATCAAAAATATTTTCGCAAGATTTTACATTTACTTTGCAAGCATAACTTCAAGAAGTGCTGCGTCGCTAATATTAGTTTACTTGATGAACTATTCCCTTCGGAGATGGAAATTCAAGACTTCATTATAATTTTGGGAAAACATTCAGTTAACGAGAAAATTAGCACGTTCTGCAAATATTCCCTATTCTACGAGTACTGCGTTATTTTAACTTAAATTTCAAAGTTTTAAGACAGCTTTATACCGCGTAATCTTAAAGTTTAATTGACCGATTACAACGACACAAACACTAAAAGACTTTCAATTTTTTTTAATAATTATCATTATTAGAGCCGCAGGACGTGTCCACTGTTGAGCATGGACCTTAACCATAGAATTCCAAAGTTCTCCATCCTTTTTAAGCTCGTCTGTCCATCTCACCAGGACACCATACACCACGCAAGTCTTTTTACAATTTTCAATCATCATCTGCCTCAGGACGTGCACTGCTATGCCTCGAGCATAGATTTCCAAGATGACCTGTTACAAGCGACCTGCATCTATTTAGTGCGATCTACGCTGCACTGGCTAGAACCCGAATGGGTCTTCTTGGAGTGGCTTATCCAGACTCGGAAGACTATAGACTCTTCAAATCTAAAGACATAGTAAAATGTACACAGAAAGTTTTTAAGGTACACTGAAGAGTAAAGGTATGGGGAGCCACTAAAGATCCTTGTGGGGCAAGGTGCTCAGTGGGCCAATGCCCATGGCCTCTATGAAGATAAGATAAGATAATTATCAAATGGTCTCCAATCAAGAACCTTTCTACCGGTTATTTGTTCGCTCATCAAAAAATATATCCAAGCACCAGTCAATCAGCTCTTCAATTAGGTTTCTGTCCACAGATACGCATCAGAGAGCGGGGAGCAGACAGTCCTGGAGTCCATGAGAGATTACCTGATCGGCACCATCCAGAAGACCTTCGAGGTTGGGTTGCAGCAGGCGGAGTGTCTGTATGGGGAGCTGCTGCAGTGTACGAGGAAGAAGAACCTGGTAAGAACTGCTTATTTTTTTAGGGTTCCGTACACAACACACGTATTTAGGGCTGGTTTGTTAAAAAGAAGTAAATATAAAAAAGTCTGACTGAATAATATTAATTTATATTCCAAAAAAACTAAGAAGTTAAAATAAAAAAGTCTGACTGCATTCATATCGTACAAAACTATTTTTTGGAACACATTTATACATTAAATTGGGACACATGTGCTCTTAAAACTTGGGCAAATAATTTATTGCAACGCTAATATAGATCAAGTTAGAGGCATGGTCCGTAATTCTCATTTTTCAAAGGCGATTTTCCGCGTCTCTATGGTATAATTTTCCGGGCTTCTGAAGTCGAAAAAAGGTCAACAGACACTTGATAAACAGAAATATTATCTTTATCGACGGGCCCGATACATAAAAATCGCCGCCTAAAAGCCTGCGTCAAAACTGAAAATGTTTCCTTTCATTTGGGTGTGTGGGAATTTTTGATATACATATATGTAGCTTACACATTTTGGCTTTCAATATTTGACTAACATAAATAGGTACATACAAACACATAAAATACTAGATAACGTAACATACGTTGCTCAGTCTCCTGAAGTAGGTTGCTAAAGCATTTGTGTTATGGAAAAAACCGGCCAAGTGCGAGTCGGACTCGAGCACGAAGGGTTCCGTACCATTAACTTACAACATTAGACAGTATAGGCAAAAAATCTTTTTAAGTTTATACTGTTCCTTTGGAAAAAAGTATATATATTTATTTTATTAATAATTTCAAAAGCATTCATCACAGGATACCATGCAAATCAGTCCATAAACGTAGAAGATATTCTGCTGTGACAGACTAGGACGGACGGAACGGACGGACTGAACGATCTTATAAGGGTTCCTTGTCGGACTACGGAACCCTAAAAATTACCCGAGACAATAAACAAAGAAAACTTTTTTTCTGAATTGACCTGAGCCCGCGGTTTTAATCCTACCCTTATGTGGTTGTGACATAACCAAATTTTACGTAAACCGCAATTACCGTGCCGCAGCCAACATCTCATCTCGTTTCGTGGCGTGACACGCAATAACACGAGTAAATGTCAAATTAATAAACATGTGTGAAAAATTGGCGTCGCGAAACAGACGACGAAATCGAAATTATAAATAGCGTTATTAACCTTATGAAATAAAACGTGGTTTAGGTATCAGGATCGTGGACTGATCCTAATACCTGATCGACGTTTTATTTTATATTTTCGCTTCTCAAAGATTCTCTTTACCAAAATTGATCATAATCGATTCGATCATAGACCGTCACTTGTGTATTTTTATTAGAAATAATTGGCTATGTTTTTATATGGACTAATCATTAGGTACTACTGTTTTTTGACGTTGTTAAGTAACATTTTCTGTCTAGAAATAATATGCTTTAGCTTTTGGCTTCTATTCCGTAGAACTTACGATACAAAGTACTATTGGTTTTTTTTCTCATTAATACCTTGAGAAATGAATAGAAATACCTGTAGAATGGAATTTATGCGTCTCAGGGGAAATTCGACTCGTATCGAAGCAAAAAAGTTGATCGCCGCGACAAAAGGCACATAATGAAATGAGTTATTTTTTCAAACTTACCTATTCTGTTCGGGGAAATACAATTTTCCTACATTCGTGGTTAGTTCCTTCCTAAATATTTTGATACTTTTTGAAATTGTCTATAAAAATGACAAGTACCAGTATGTATAGAATCAAATATTATCGTACTGATAAAAAAAATAAGAAAAAGATAGATATAATGCTCGTAGATAAAGAAAAATTCTAGAAAAACGTTATATATTAACACTATAGCTTTTAAGTTTTTGTATTTCTGTACTAACTATGAATAATTCCGAAATAAAACTTTTTTTATTTTAAAATGCTAAGTATTAATAATACATAAGCTGAGTAAAATGAAACGATAGCATTTTCGTGCGTTATGTTTCGCGCAAATTGGCTCTTATTACTCTAGTTTACGTTCAGCTTAATCAAATTAAGGAGCCAACTTTTACAAGCTGTTAGGGCTAGTTTGCAAAGTGTAAGCCAATCTGTGTCCCAGTGCAAAGGGCTTGTTAGGAACGCCGCGGGACGGGGTGGGACAAACGGTGCAGCAGCAAGTCAGTTTTAATGAGCTCTTATTGTTTGTTGCCCTTTGAACTTGTAAACTACGTAGAAAATCTATTGTATTATTTGGCTTGCTCGAGCTCAGTTGCACTAGTTTGCATAAATGTAACTATTATAGTATTCAGGGAGCAGTACTGTATTAACTGACACCCTGTGATGCTATTTTGGTTAACATAACATACTCATGTATTGTAAAATGTATCAGGTTTAAAACTGCATCAACAGTTTTTGTTCAATCTAGCAATCATATTTCGGTAGGGTATTTATTAATAACCAATGTGTTATTTATTAATAACACATTAATTATTAATAAATTTACACTTCTGGACACATCTATTGGCCCACCTTAGAGTTTAGGTTTCAATGGCCCCTACCGAAATATGATTGCTAGATTGAACAAAAACTGTTGATGCAAACCTGATACATTTTACCATCTTTTTCGATCGTATTGTTTTAAATTTAAATTCAGAATACCATACGACATGGAGCTACGCCTAACAAGTCGGATATGCGCCTTGTTAAAGGCAATTGATTTTTTAATAAAAAACATATTTTATCAAATAAAGGTTTAATTTAATAACGCGTGTTGCCTCCATGGGCATCTACAACAGCTCTCATACGATTAGGCATAGAGTTTATCAACCGCTCTATGAAATTTTGAGGGATCATCTCCCATTCCTCTTCTATGGCAGTTTTCAACTCCTGCATCATCTGGGCAACTGGCTGACGAGCCCTAACACGTCTTTTTAGCTCATCCCACATGTGCTCAATGGGGTTCATGTCTGGGCTTCTGGCTGGCCAGTCCATAACTCTGATGTTCACATTCCGAAGATATTCCCTGACGATGCCGGCCGCATGGGCTCTTGCATTATCATGCATAAAAAGGAAATTTGGGCCCAAATAGTCCGCGTATGGTATCACGTGAGGTTCTAAGCACTCACGAATGTACCTTTCAGCATTTAATGTTGGCAGCCGTGGTCCTGTAACAACCTCAAGTTGAGTTTTGCTGCCCGCGGATATACCGCCCCAGACAGTCCATGAGCCGCTGCGAAACGCTCTCCCTTACGTCGGTAGACCTTCTTCCTTCCATCATTGCCATGTAACACAATTTTAGACTCATCAGAAAAGAGTACACGACTCCAATCTTCCTATGTCCAATTTAAATGACTGCGTGCGAAATGAAGGCGCGCTATTCGGTGGGCTCGCGTTAGTTTGGGCCCATTAGCTGGCTTGTGTGGTACCATATCGCGTTCTTTTAACCTTCTCCGAACAGTTCGAGCGCTCACAGATACTCCGTGGAAGTCGCGAAGTTGGTTTTGTATCTCAATGGAAGTAAGGTGACGACTTCTCAAGCTGGTCGTCACGATGAATCGATCCTGCCTTTCAATTGTGACCCGAGATCGTGGCTTTCCTTGGCGACGAACAAAGCCGCCAGTCTCTAGGTACCTCCGATAAACATTTCGGACCGCGATCGATTTAAATTAAGTTGAGCACTCACGATTCTTTGGCTGTGTCCGGCCTAAATAAGTGCCACAGCTTGGGCGGTGACTTCAGGTGAAGTATCCATAGATTATTGATAGAACCTCACCTTAATGTTAAGAATAAGTAATGTTTGTTGCAAAACCAAAGATATCAAACACTTTTTCAAGAATTAAATCCAAGTACACAATAAAACCAAGTTTTCTTAGTATTCGATTGTTTGATATCAACAAACAGGCTCCAAATTGTCTTTTGTTTCTTTAAATTCTGTGTTCGAAATTCAAAAAAAGACTATTGTATGAAATTGTGAATGTGCCAGGTTCAAAACTGCATAAAAACTTTTTGCTCGACCTAATATAAAATTTTAGCTAGGACCAAACGAAACTGAAAATACAAGGTGGGCCAATAGATGTGTCCAGAAGTGTATAACACTTACTACCCAATTATGCAATACAATACGACGCAGGTCAATTACCACCTCATTAGGGTAAAACCGGGACTGACGCCCCAGTGGTATAGATGCCCCGATTGTAATTACTCTAGTTTCGCAAATACATAGCGCGTTATTTTATTTATCTGTCGAGAGACTATCCAACTACCACCAAATGTATCGTTTCTCATGTCTTTGTGCAATTGCATGGGACGGCTGGGTGGTGCGATCTAAATTTTTTGCGGATAGATTGCCTATTTCTCAGCGGGTCGTCTATCCTTAACGTTATTTATATGGACTTGGCAACTAGATGTCTCAAAATTTAGAGGTCTGCAATAATCGGTTATACTCTGGAAATGTTTCATTTCATTATATTTCATTTATTTTTCTACATACACCTACCCTTACAGAAAAAATCCAAATCGATAGATGCAGAATCACATAATAAATTAAAAAATAAAATCAGAATTCATAATAACATTAGAGATACAATTAAACAATACATCAAATCATTAAATATAAAATTAAATATAAAGTAATTCATAAAACACAATCAGATAAAAAATTCAATGTCAAACATAATATTTTTCCTTTCATAAATTTTTAGATAAAATATCAAAGTACTTGCCAGTTTTACAAATAAAAGAAAGAAATAATTGTACAGGGAGATTTAACATATTTTCAAAAAGTGTGGCATCTATCCCGATTTTACCCTATTGATATTCGCATCACACACACATGTAATCGAAAACTTAGCTTAATAGTGCGGTGTCTGTGAACTTTGATCCTACAATGCTTCATTTGACATTCCTAGGATACTCGATGTAACAGGATTTTCAGTGTAATTAACCAGATAATTTTCAAAGTGATCTCAATACTGTGCACACGCTTCGCCAGTTAGTCCTGTCTGACCCAACCCGCTGACTAAATGATTTGACCCTATTATTTCTCGCCGACCAATTGGAAGTATTTGGAACCGTTCTGATACGTTCAGTTTTGACACAATAGACAAAAATTCAGCAGACGTATTTTAATAAAATAAAATATCGTCCTAGACGAATTTCGACTACAGTGGCCAATCTCGACAGAGATTAGCCGACTGCACGGGAGATATTATAGTGCACAAGTATGTGCGCAATACACAGGTGCATTTTTTGTTCCTTCACTCTCATAATTCGGTGAGACGGCAGTCCGACATGACCGTGAGATCAGCGTAGGACCAACGGCGGCACGGGGGTGTTAACACCATCAACTTCCTGACTCCGGAGCTGCGTCTGAGTTATTTCAAGACAGAAAAACTCAATACTTTCCGCCCGACCCGGGACCTCGTGGATAATACCTAGCGTGCTGACCACTAGACCATCGAGGCAGTCAATTTTAATAATATAATAATAAATGAACAAGACTGCCTACATTGTATAGCGGTGCTTAAATTTGAAATACGATAGACTGAGGCGCCCCGTCAGACTACAACACTTTCATCTCTTTTCCCTACGTAATAAAAGCTATTTCGTAGTAATTCGTATCTTTCTGTGTAAATTGTATTATTATTTACTTTATTGTGTGCAACAAAGAGTTCTCTATCTACCTCTCTATATCCAAAACCCAATTAGGCTACGACGGACCTCAACAGAACTTAGCCAACTATGCAACTACGAGTATGAAACCCCAGATTTGGCCATGCACTTGGCAAATATTATTTAATCGAATAGCCCAATTGTGTTTAAGCTTGGCCGTACTTTGTTCTTTATCTATTATGTTTTTGTGGCTTTTTGTGGTTTCCCTACGCGTTATTGGAGCACTTCAATCAGATCCAAATTACAGTTAAAATATTGGTACAACAACTAAGTAATGGCTTGTTCTAGGTAAATTTACTCTAACCACAATATACCTAAGCGTACAAGTACAAAGAAACGGCTAAGTGCGAGTCGGACTTGTGCACGAAGGGTTCCGTACCAATCATTATCTATACAACATTTATAGACACTATAATTTTACGTTTCACTGTAGTTTGTATGGCAGCCTGCATTATTTTTTTATTATTCTACAAATATCTTGATTACAGACACATAAAACATTTTTTGACACAAAGAGCAAAAACGTCATGAAAACACGTTGAAATGTGGCAACAGAAGTACATTATCTGTAAAAATTTCAACTGTCTAGACCCTCTTTACCCTTTGGAAACGGAACCCTCAAAAATCACTGTGAAAAGCCATATAAACGAAGGACTCATAGGCTCTTACAAGAACAAAACTAAGCGCTATTCAGTTCGCGCACTGCTAATTTATTGTATTTATAACGAATCACAGAACCAACGGCTTAAAACTTGGTTTTCGATGCATTAACGGTGTTCACCACTAACTTCTAGAAAAACATTCGAACCGAAATCTACCGAACTAATATGTTATGAATTAGAAAACCGTTCGTAACCCACCCATAGGGGGCAGGGGCGTCCCTCCCACACAATTTACTAGCAGCTATCTAAAGAACGGCCGCACGTCAGGCTACTCCAATTTTACTTTGGAACCACCTCTATTACCTATGTAATAAAAGCTGTTTTTGCAGTTCGAATAGGAAACTTGATGTTTGTCGCAGAACGTGAATTAGTGCACTTGCAACTTACACGTTTAATCTACAAGGACCCAGTATGTACATAAGTACTTACGCTTTCGCTGTCTTGGAGAATAGGGGATGAGGGGATGAGATTATAAATTCATGCCGAATTTTGGCTTTCTAGCTTTGTTGGAATGACATTACTGTGACAAACGGACAGATAGACAAATGAACCGACGGACTGAACAATTGAAAGCTCTAACTCCTACAGGAATTTTTTTTAAAACATTTTTTCAGACTGTGATTTTGTGGTAGTTCCTAGCGAGTTAGTTATTTTAATGACCTCTTTCAAAGCTTATCTTAAAGACAGGAAATTACTCGCAACAACAAAGTGATGTTGAAATTCATTACTCCCAGTTTCGCCCTTTAATCTTAAACAACTGTCACGCTATTTTGTGGATAGTCTGTCTCTGAAATAACTCACTGTAAGTAGTACAACTGTTAACTTGCGTTGATATAAACTCGGCTATCTGCCTCTTTGATGACAGTTCAGTCGTATAAATTGTTTGTTAAGTCGTTAATACGGCCCTTAGGCAGCTGAAAGGTTAATCGCTCTGAAAGGGTCCTGCAAAACTATTTATGGTCTCGATAATGTAATCGATTGGTTTGGTTGGTCTGGACTTTGAACAATAATACAATTTGAAATACTGGCGATAAAACTATATAATGCTTTAAATCATTTGAAACAAACAATTTTTAAAAGTACAATGCAAAACAAACTAAGGGGGTAAGGGGGTTATAATTTGATAAAGACGAAAGGTTTGTATTTTTGTACGTTTGCAAGGAATAATCTCAAAAACTACTAGACCGATTTCGAAACCGTATTCTGCAATCATATTAGTATTTCGTCTACTGTATTGCACAGTCAGGTCATCTGCATGACACAGCTCCCGCGTTTATTACTTTTTAAAATGTATGTTACGCCTGCAACTTTGGCCACAATTTATTTTTATCATGAAAGTTGTAATGGCGTACGTGCCCTGGAATATTCCGTTCTAGATTTGTTTTGTTTCATAAAACTCGTTTCCTAACTTTCTCTACGAGAAGACAGACATTCCCGGAACCTAGGCAACTGATAGTTGTTTCGATGAGTTTCATGGATAAGCTAACTGAAGTAATGTAGCAGAATTAAAGTCTTTGTATTTTCTGCGATATACATTCACTAATGACCACTTTTTGTGTATGAATGACCTGTATTGAAATGTTTAAATAAACCTAAATTTTCAGTCGCTAATACTCGTAGGTTGTAACTGTTTAAAAATGACTTTAAATTAATACTAGTATTGGACCGAGATCCGCTCCTTGTGCGACGCCAGCCTTTGGTAGCGCAAACGCCTCAAGGCATCCATTTAGTGTGCTAACGAGCGTCTCCCATCATTCTTTATCCAATTCATTATCCCACAGGAAAATTTGAATTTTAAAACGAGAATTATATAATTATAATATGCTACGCGACTTACTCAAATGCATCGGAAAGATCATTTATTATTACGATTAAAGTTTTTCATATTATTTCATATCATTTATGCTAAATGATAGTTTTATTGGAATATCGAAATGAAATTGAAATTGGAATATTTATAGGTATCATTACGTAGTAAGCACAACTTTGTTTTGAATGGAAATCCAATTGTTTATGTATTTGAAGTCCGCGTCATATGGCAACATTACTTTCTGATGCAGTGAATGTTTGACAATCGGATATAAATCCTTTTTTAAAACGTACTCGTCTCAAACTACTATTATACCTTTGTTCAATCAACGGATCAAAGGGTAACGTGCTCCCGATAAAAAGCAATCCCTCAAATCCGTGATAAAATCTACAGTTCTGACCAAAGCTGATTGGGAAATGAGATTTGTCGCTTTACTATTGAATACATTTATATCGATGCACACAATGCCTTTACAAACCGATTTGTTACCATTGATAGTTTTAAAGCCAATAATATCGATGCTTGTACATATTTTTGGTAATGTTCATTGTTATTTAATACTCGTGGTTTTCGTACTGTAGATAAAAACATATGACATATGGTTATCAGATAATAATACATAACAGCAATATCTTGACTGCTCACAGAAAGCTCCTAAAAATAATATATTTTATCGTTTTTCGGACAACACCAATAGAGAAAGCTTTTGCAAATCATTTTCCCAAAAGTCCGTGTTTCGTTTTGTTTAAAACAGCTATTGAGAAAACTCTTATGCCGCTCGAATATTTGTGCAACGGAACATTTAACGAGAATGATTATTGAAAATGCATGATGTTGCTGAAAAGTTCTTGGTGCATCAGTCATTGTTCGCGATACCTAAGTGTATCTGGGTTGTTTATATTTTTTTATAAGATGGTTTCAAAAGTAGCTTGTCCGTGTGTAGTTTTTAGACAATCAGGATAATGGCAAAACTTCAATAAAGAGACACTTCGTTTTGCATATTTGATACTTTACTAGTATTTATTACTTAAAGACGGAAACTTAACTTCTCTAGATTAGCAGATACCATTAATAAATCTCCCAAAATGGCTTTTTCACTTCTCCATACTGCATTAAGTAAATCGCTAGGTACATTTGTATCGAAAGGTGATATTTTTTGGTCTGTTTTCGAGGTTCTTGTAATAGAGAAAAATGTTGCAAGGGAACTTATCTATCACCTCTATCACCTTGAAGGCTCCGACATCGGTGACGGGACACACTGTATAATATTTTAAATACTGTTTTAAAATACATTGTATGTTTCAGTATAGGTTCCAGCGTTTTTATTTTCCACCACCATTTTCATGTTAAAGTTTAATGGATCTTGCAAAAAAGACCCTGAATTCACTTCATTGCGTCAAATAAAAGCCTATTTTTGGGTGTTTTATTTTAAGGCAGGCACACAAGCGTAACGCTGAGGGATAGGTCGTTAAAAACCTTTTTGTATTAGAATTCACAATAGCATTAAACGCCGGTTTTAACGAAAATGTTAAATACTTTTTCGTACCTGTCTCATAGATGATGCGATTTCATCATCACTTTGGCTTAAAAGCATGTAATTTAAAGTGTATAAATCAGATAAGTAGGAAAAAACACTATTTTGTTTCGGACTAGTATTATCTAAGCAGATTCATTACAATTATTTACTTTTGTAAGCTAAGCTCTTACCCTTCCTCCCCCCATGCCTAAGTAAACATCGGTATATGCATTTTATTTTAAATATATTCTGTTTTTTTAATAATTTGTAGCAGTTTTAATAACAGAAATAAGAAACTGCACAGTCCGACTGGTTTACCTCTATAAATTGTAATTTTACTGAGTTTTTTGGTTTATACCCGTGCCCTTTACGTTGTGTATTTTCGTGTGTTATGTGATGTCCATTCATTAATAAATGTATTTTCTTTCTTTCTTAAAATATATTTAGGATAGAGGACTTTAACGCACATAATAGTAATTTTTTTTTTTTTTAAACTTTCGATTAATTTTGGTATAACTTGGATTTGTCTATTTGAAACGGCATCTTTATTAAACAATTCAACTTTACCGAAAGTGGATCAACGGTAACACAAACATTAACTTGATTTGCTCGTATAAATCGTTAATCGTACCGAAACTAACCAATAGATTGTAATTCCTCTACTCGGTTCTAAGCGAGTAAGTACCTACCCCACCCCCATTTAATCAAAAGTAAGCAAAGATAAGACCCCCCTTCATTTAGGATACAGGATGACACTTAGTAAAAACCTTTAACTTAGGAGTAACGAACCCTTGTTTAATTTTAATGAAGATCCACGGTCCTGTCTTGTTTTTCTCTTCGTTTTTTTCATCAAAGTAAGCTTTGGAGTCTTTAACAATGTAAAGTTAAAAAAAAACACCATATTGCATCGACCAAAATACGGAGCTCAAGTTGGTGCTTTAGACTTTGCAAGCTGAAGCAGAAAATTTCAATTCATTTCATTAATCAAATTAGATCTCAGTGGTTTGGAAGTTTATATTGGAAACCGTCTCGCATACGAGCTGGAATAAATAAGTTGTGATTTTGCAAACCAACTTTGCTCAATCCGTGCGCGGTTTAAAATTGGCAACTCGGAGATTCTTCCCGGGAGAAAGCATAACAAGACGATTGAAAATTTATTCCTATTTTGTCTGCACAATTCAGTGTGTCACTACAACTAGCAGACCGTTTACATACGTGCGATACACAATAAAGTAGTGCGAGAAATAAAGGAATCTTTTTCAGTCCCTGACTATTCTTTAAAAATTTTAAGCAAATATTTTCCAATAGGTAAAGTAACCTATCCCAATATACTCTTAAAAGGATACGTAATTTGAATAAATTGTTGATGTCTCGCTGCAAGCATTTGCGACAGGAGCATATCAATGGCAAATGTAAGAAAAAAAAAATTATAGAATTTTGTTATTATACAGGGAAAAAACGCAGGACTACGTTTCTATGGTGACAATTTTCTGTCTTTCCTCTTATAAAAACCAAGCACTGTATTCCAAAAATGTTAAATCACGTCTAAACAATAACATTAGGTACGTATGTCTTAATATTTTTCATGCCACCAATGTTTCATTTATATTATGATGTAGTTATGCTCAGGATTCTGATTTGCTGGCTCTGCAGAAATATTTTTCCCACTTCAAGGGTTACGTAAGTTCCACCAAAGGAGGTACTCTGTGACACGCTGCCCGTACTACGACTCAGAGTGTTCTTTTTGCTCATGCCTGTGTTTCAGTTTGAGTAAATGCGACAGCAAGTTTATAATATGTTCGACAACTTCCAGAGTAGGATCCCAAAGCCCATAAAGTTCCAATGCCGACGTACGTAAATGGCGACTGCTACATACACAAAGAAAAGTCTCCTCGATTCGTCGAAGTGCGGTTTAAAATTCGGTACTGGAACGGCGCACCGGGGAACATGGTCGTTCCATTTGGATGTGCGTCTAGGGATTCTTTCTCGGAATATAGTGCGAACCTAAGTCTGTTTAATATTTTACAAGGGTAGCTATTTGTTGTTGTGCGTAGAAAGAGCTTTATTGCTGCTGCCGAAGAAATACTTGACCGAGCCTGCGAGTTTCTCTTAAAAACTGAAGTTCGCTAATTATCACCAAGTATACGATCTGATAACGAATCATGAGCGATGGGGATGATAAATACGAAACTAAAAAATACTGACAACCAAGACGCTGTTTGGTAATTGTTGTAAATTTAGGAACTACTTTTGTCAATTTACTATCTGCGAAAAATATTGCTGTATTTTCTGTTAGTTTACCCATGTTTGTGATCCCAGAATCTTTGTAAAATCTTCTGGTAAAACCCTTCATCACATTACTAATAATATCATATTATGGGTAATCCAATATACGCCACACTTCTCACCCATACTAGGCACATTCCTCAGGCACTCCTCAAATGGGTTGTTCTTCAGAAAAACTGAAATATGTTAAGTACAAGATGATCAAACGAGGTTGAACTTAATCGCAATTAAGGACACAGGATCACGCTGGGTGACAGTATTTTCCACTATAGGCTTCCTTGTCACTTATGCCAGCATGACAGCACCAATGAGCGTAATGACTAGACTCGAAAATACGGATATGTTCATCGGATTAAAGCTTTACTAAAGGCCGGAGTCCAGCAGATTAATATTGCAGAAGTACAAACAAGCCACTTCTTCCACAGATCACCGTGTTCAGGATCCAAGAGCGTGCGGAAGGCGGGGAGGTCCAGGAGTTGGATCAGGTGATCCTTACGGCGCTGTTCAGGGCACAGCACCTGTCTCCGAGCGAGCAGCTGTCGCTGGCGTTAACGTGGAACAGAGTGGACATAGCTCGGTCGGAGATCTTCGTCTATGGCCAGGAGTGGCCACCAGGTAAGGTTCTGAAGCATTTTGTTTACTTTTCCCTAAATAATTTTTTTTTTGTTCTTTTTTAACTTCCTGAGTTATGGCCGTTAACTTTTTTAGAGTTTCGTACCTTAAAAAGAAAAAATGAACCATTATAGGTTCACTTCAAAAAAGTCACGGTCAGATCACAAAAGCACATGTCCCCTCCGCTGGTCGCCGTAAAAAGTAGCCCTAGATGACTCTAGATGTTAATTTAAATGTTATGATGCCGTCTTATCGACCGCAAGACGAGCACCTCTGCCTTAAGTGGATTAAACATACTTTAGCAAATCTTTAACGTAGAATAAATGACCCTAGCAGTCTCTTTTGAAAAAATGTTTTCTTCCCCTAACAAGGAAATGGATAAAAAAGTTTCAGTGTTTTGTGCAGTTTTCCCAACACACACTACACTTTCAAACATGATCCCTTTACTACTGAGTTCACTTTCAAATGGAATCGATTCATCTGAAATGTGTCAACACATGGCTTTAAAGGCAATCAATATCGAATCATAGCCACGCTGCCCTGGTCACTGCGTTGAAATATGGGAGTGACCGGTAATGTGTCATTTTGTTGTAGTGATGGGTTGAATCTACTCGATGCAGTTTCGAGTTCTATTGACATTATCATTAAGGTACACACGACAACCACACGTCAGACTACCCCACTTTGAATTTTAGACCGCCTCTATTCCCTATTTAATAAAACGTGTTTTCGCAGTTCAAATGGGTAAACTGACGTGCTGCCGGCTGTACATAATCACTAGCTTATTAAATAATTGCTATTATTAATTTATTTTTCATTTTAAAAAATGTTAAGTTTCTTGTCCACTGGGTTGAGTGAATTGCATAAACTAGACATATTTAAAATGATAGTTTGTTTGTACAATCCCCAACGAATACTTAAGTTAGATATCAAGGTACTTAAAAGTTTTATAGGCAGCTTTGTTGTTAAATATATTTTTAATTAGTCTATAAATCGAAATTAGAGCCGTCACCAACCAGTAGGCACTTATATTTTATATCCGTACCCGATTCATTCTTAATCCCGACAAGTTATGATAGTGTAATGTAAGGAAATAAATAAATAAAAGTTCATGCACAACCTTCCTACGGTCGCCAGAGGAGCAGAGGGCGAGGCACGCTAGACGTCAGTGGGTGACGGATGGTGTTACGGGGAAACGATTTGCTTTGACAATATTATGTGATTGGCGCTTCCTCGACCCCGATGGTCTTGTGGAGTACATGGAGGGTCGCGCAAGAACTTGTTGCACTTATAGCACCGTCAATGACGGTCATGGTATGGTAAGGTGTAGAGGGCACAGACTTTACTATAGCCCAACGCCGCCACTTGCGTATAACGATGGGCGATTATTACTAAATTAATCGAATGATCTCTCTCGAATCTCGATCTGACGAATGTTTTTGATAAGCAACCGCAGTCATATTCACTTGTCCTTCGATTATGCGGCGAGCAATACCGGAGCGTGCGGTGCGCAGGCCATACTGCTAACGAATGAATCGTCATTCGTCGCGACGCGTCCATTAATCATTCGTTCGCTGCCTGTCTTGTGTGCATTGCTAGCACTCCCGCGCGTCCAGCACAAAGTCACACGCGCTTAGTAGGTAATACAGATGATCATTAGACAAATTTTTTATCAAACTACTAAATCGACAATCGATAGTTCGAATGGTCGGTTTCGAACAATCGCCCAACGCGATGATATTTCGACATCACTAGTGTTTGCCCGCGCAAACATGGCTGTAGCGTGCTATCGCCCCGGGCACGTGGTTGTTTGATTAACGTTAGGAGAACGGTGCCCTTTGTGCGACTGCCCTATTGGGCAAAAGGGTTTTTAAGGGGGATGATGACCACTTTGTGGGCTGTCGTAAAAACGAGCCGCTATAGAGGCTACTTGGCAATATCTTACTTACAGAGTAGAGTCCCGAGGGTGGCAAATGTTGGACAATGTGTTGGTCAACAAAGTTTGTTCCAGAATTTAATATTAAAACTAGGCTCATTTAATATGAAAGCATCGCGATACGGAATACGGACATGTGTGTGTATAGGTACTGAATAGCAATGCACAGTTGCACACACATTTAGGTACTATGAACGTTTGACTACGTTACTTCATACTGTTTGCATCGATACAGGGCTCGTAAACAAAATGCAATAACACAATTAATGTGTAAAAAAAAACATAATTAATGTGGTTTACTGGTTCAAAAACCAGACACGCGTATTCAAAGTTATAATACAATTATTTCCCATTACATGCTAAATTCGATTCGCCAACGTAATTGACGTTAATTACTCTGGATCGACTTGCCTTATCTAAATTAGAATCAGCACTTAACTAAAGATTATAAAGGGTTTGTTAATATTAACGAACACGTATCTAAATAGAATTGACGTCTTATTCATATTTTATTGTTGCTTTTATAATATTCAGACCATTAAATGCGTTTCTCTTGTTAACTACAAATTTGATTATTAATATAGATTACCTACCCTATTGGTTTTTACCAAAAAAATTTTACGAATTGTTTATGTCCTTATGTAATATTATGATAAGCTCCTATTTTATTCGAAAACCTCAGTTGTAAGCTTCCTGACCAATGACTTTATTGTTTATTTATTACCTATTGATATTTAATTTTGTATAAATAGTGTATGTAAATAAATACATAGTAAAAAATCCTTTGTTATCGCATTACATACGTTAATATTAAACATTTTATTTACGATACTTCCATAGTACGTAGTAGCGATACTTAAATATAATTTTTTGTCAAATGGGGTAACATTAATCTAACTTTGTATGTATTTAAAATAATTGTATTTCAATCTGCAAATAAGGTAAAATTATAGAAAATTTTACAATAGGTAACACTACACAACACAAAATCAAGAAGACAAACGAGAGATAAAAACATAATAATGTTACTAAAAGTAAACCACTTTTTGAATTAATATTTAAAAATCTAAATACTTGAGCGGCGCAATAGTTGATATTAAAAGTTTAAGGCCGCGAGATTTAGCCGAATAAAGTACATTGACTTGTTAAATTTCGTTCTAAAATCTAAAAATCCGAAGATAAACGAATAAAGCTGAAGCATTTTCATATCTTCTCCATTATCTTTGATAAGCTGCGTTCTAGACGAGAGATTATGCTTAGAAGTTTGATCGGCAAACACTAACTTTAATTACTTTCGCTTTACGATACTCTTAGCTACATGTAGAATCGCGAGCACATCAGACTTTTCGTTGCGAAATGACCCCTATTGCAAATGCATAAGATGTCGTAGTGTTAAGCTTAAAGTACTGTCATCCGTACTTAGAAGTTTCAGGTTTATTTCTGAAAATTACTAGCAAGTTAGGTAGCGTCTGCCAATTTTTTCTAGCCGTCTGCGCTTTGCTTAACTTACTTATTAAACAGTTTTATAGTGTCGAAGTACTTACTTACCCGTCTTGCTTGACTTGCTCTTTTCGTCACGTCGTGTCGAGTCATAAAAACTTTAGTGTACTTACAGTTTGCAATTCGGTATGTAAAGTGGTTTTAAGTCAACGAGGACGTACCTTTTTAAGTTAAGGGTATTAATTATATATTTTTTTCTAAAAGCTTGGCCTGTTTTAGGAAACTTGAATTGAATAAAATTGTTTTACAAGCAGTTTTTTTTTGCCTTTTTTATCATGGTATGGCTGTATAAGTACAGATGTCTTTGCTACGTGCAGAATGACAACTAACTTGCACGCACTCATTCATGACAGCCAATCACGTTTGACATTCCGGAGATTTGACAAGTCATACACACACGCTGGAAACACTCGCAAATTATAGATTATATAAGTTTAGTGGCGGATGTGTTGTCACTCGGTGGTTTCTGCCTGAGGTCATATGAATGTCAAATAATTGTTTGTATTTTGGTTAAAAATATACATCATCTTTTATTTCTGAGTAACTTAAATAGCAAAATAGTGCTTAAAAGCGTAAAATCTTCAAATGGTTTTGGAATAAGCATAGATTATATTTTACTTCACATACCGAAAAATTCAAGACTGACTTGATGACTAGAATGTTTAGAAAATCCAGTCAGATAAACTGATATAAGTACCTATTTATTTCATCATTCTTTCTGGTAGCTAATGGTTAGTTAGCTTAGCATTCAGCACCAGATTGTCTGTGTCTTGTGTCCACGCGCTAGTTGGCCCAAAACATAAGATGTTCTGGCCGATATTTGTTAATACGTGGCATTTTTCGGCCTAAATTGGATAAATGATTATTGACTTTAACACTTTTGCTTTGGTCCTCCTTTCTGATGAAGTACCGCTGAAGCTATAAGTATAATATATAACTTCGTACTCGTGTAATATCAGGTGGAACTACATGATATTGGCACGATATCATCTCGAATACAGTGATAAGTGGCAATATAGGGTGAAATATAAGCAGCAGGTGCGGCTAAGTAATGGATTCAGACAAGTCACTCGCGAGTATTGGCGCCTGTTGAATAATAATCAACGATTTCCGACGCACGCACTTGGGCTTAGTCTACACTCTGCATTTTACATGACAAGGGGCTCTATTCAAGTATTTTATTTCACAGAACTCTTGAATTTTCGACATCTTTAATATCTAATAGATTCCGTTTGACTGTGTTTTAGTTACGTGAAGGTCCTGAGCTTGTTGACGACTTAGCAAATAGGCTTAGATTGGGCTTGAACTTTTTTGGTGACGCTGTCTACGCCACGTCTGGCTTAGTCTATAGTCAAGAGCAAACCCATCTCAAATAAAAAAAGAATAAATATAATGTTGTTTAAAATATATCGTAAAAGTAGAATAAAAAAAACTGTGTTTTCCCTTCCCTCAATACACGCACAATGAGTTTTGCAAAATTGTGTGTAAGAAGTTTTTTTTATATTTTTATTTTTAACCAATTTCCTACATAAAAATACAACTTTTTACTCTCTGCCAAACTGTGCAACAGTTTGTCGGCAGTCGTTCTCGTGGGTTATGATATAATCTTAGGATATGTAAGATGCACGTAGTTACCAAAATAAATAATCAATAATGATTTTGTATGGCTCAGCTTATGACTCTAACTTATCACTTAGACATTTTCTTTATGGACCTAATGATAGGTAGTGTTTCGTCAACAATATTTTCAGATGGTTTTTACTTGATGTTTTTTGAATCATACCGTCGTACATACCTAGTTTGGTATAGGTAATTCATTTTTCATTGAAGAGTTGGTAAAAATTGCACGTCACAGTAGCTTGCTTATCTAAAGCTTAGAACAAATGAAACCTTACATTTAAACTTAAATTATCAACTTAGACCACAAACTCAAAAGTTTAAAGTTCCTGTGTGCAAATCTTTGGAGTATTCATATTGCTACATCTGTATGTCACACTATCAAATTCTTCAAATTTTTACTGTACGGTTCCTAGGTCCTTTGTGAAACTGCCTCCTTTAATAAATATTAATATTGCCGTGCTTTACACACGGTAGGTAATGACATGCTTCGATTTGGAGACTTTCGTTTCTTTGGTACTTTTTTGTTAGATTCCCCAATAAACATTTTTGTTATTCCCTCGCTGATTTACCCGCTCGTGTGGACCCCGCCTTAGGGCCGGATAAACAGCCATCTATCGGATGGAGAGCTTCGCTGACGGAGGCTTTTCCGGAAGACATCTGTCACTGGCAAGCAGTTGTAATAGAGGCGATTTCCCAACAAAATGTGTGGTCTGATGCGCTGTCATGTCGATATTGTTTTTTATTGATTCTGGTGGTTTTTGTAGCTATGACTTTCTTTTCGGAAAAATAATTGTTCATTTGTGCTTAGTTATAAAGGTTTTCAAAACGGCTAGTTCAGTCAGTAATTTCATCTTCGATCTATATATCTCTTTTTCCATCCATATATCTTCCGTTAGACTATCCTCAACTTATCTGGAAGTTCAGAAAATAAAATTTTATTTATTTTCTCTTCACAATACGTAACATACAAAGCAACTTGGCATGGGTAGTGCACTTTATATGAAGAATCAATATTACTTTCGGCTTTCGTTTTGGCAAATCCATCTTCTAAGAAATAGTTTATGTAACCGATTTGTACGACAGCTAAGTAAATCACGAGTACCTAAATAGGTAATATAAGGCGCTTTGAAATACAGTAATATCTATAATGTATCTCTCAATCGTTAATCACCAAACACAGGATGGGTAATTTAAAACCTTATTACTTCGAATTGCTTCGTGGCAAATTAATATAGAGTAGCAGTATTTAAGATAAAAGCTGTATTAATTTTATGTCTGTGATGAAACTGAATCGGCTATTAGAAATCGCTGGTGAGATCCAATAATGACTAGTCTGTAGAAAGGTTTTACGAGTACTAAACGAAGATAATCCAGATAAATGAATACTTAACTGAACTTTCTATTGAGCTTTAAATCATACTAAAACGATACTTCGGCTTAACCTTAACGGATTAACTTGATTGATATTACTGATTCAATGGCTGTGTGGAGCATTTGGTAGGTATACGTTATTTGGCAAAGCACTGCAGATGTTACCCACATCCTAAGCTAGGAAATTCATAGGAGGCATTATAGGGAACTTTTTTTGGTCGTTTACTAACACCTGGAGCTTCTAATTTTTATGTTTGTGAACTCTAACAATTCACCGTCTCTAATGTTAGGCAAATAGTTCGCAGTTTTCCTTAACAATACTACCGTTGGTAGTGGCATTGATGGTAGGTGAAATACGCAATCCTGTTTGCTCATGACACAACTGCCCTGATCAAAATCTCCAATCAGCGAAGGTGTCTTTGGTCCTCCAATACCTTTATTATTTAAATCTCGTTACACAGCTCTTGGTGCAAAAACATTCACAAGAAACACAAACGCTGTCACCGTCTAATATTGGGATGCAACGATGCGGCTGAGGATGGGTCATGTCCGACTTAAACTAGCCTATTCACTCTTTTCTTAAAATAATCCAGATCATAGTCATATTAAACCCTTCAGCTGTCAACGAACTCCGCTCTCTAGCCATACCTTACGAAGTAGCTATTATATAATCTGTGGCCATACGCAGAGGAAGGTAGATTCGTGTGCCATCGCAAAATGGCAAAAAAGCGTCAAAGCGACCGTTGGCTTTGTTTAGGCAGGCCGGGCTGTGAGGGTTCACCATTTGACAGCTTAAACTTTACTACTCACTAACCTACCACCATCTTCCCCAGGGGCCCTCGACGAGGCGATGATGCAGGCGCTGGAACACGACAGAATAGATTTCGTGAAGCTGCTGCTAGAGAACGGTGTGTCAATGCGCAAGTTCCTCACCATACCTCGGCTGGAAGAGCTGTACAACACCAAGAGTGGCCCTAGCAACACCCTGCGGTACATCCTGAGGGATGTCAGACCACACCTGCCAAGGGGATACGTCTACACGCTGCATGACATAGGGCTGGTCATCAACAAACTCATGGGTGGTGCTTACAGGTTAGTAATATAATCTGTGATTTAGCTATTGTATCTAACCGGTAGCCCTAGCTTTAGGCGACATTAGGCGCTCAAATAGTATGCTATTAATTTAGGCGCATAATCTTAGTTGGGCCTTACCATGGGATTCTACGCCTACCTACCTATACGCGAACTTCCAAATTTCATCAATTATTATCACCTATTATATGCCCTATTATTATTATAACTTCTAATAGTACGTCAGGGACAGCAAGAGCAAAAACACAGATTACGGCAAATGGAAATAATTTGTTTCTAACGGTTATAGCAACGCAGCATATCGATACGTTGTTCGGGTATGGGTAGTGGGAACCTTAAAAAAAACCATCGTGAGTGTTCATTAAATACCGTTTACAATACAAATATTTTAAAATAGCTATATTACATTTTAATGATCATCTTTACAAAATGTGTCGGTTCATGTTATACTGTCATAAAAGGCACTTGCTATGTAGGGGACTTGATTTTCATTCTCTGGTTATTTATGTATGACATGATAATAATGTACACGGCTCGGCAGGTGATTGTCAACCTTTCAAACGATAGCGTGATGAGTATGGCAAACATCGTAAACACATCAACTACACAGTGCACATATGAATAGTAGATCCACAACGTAATCTCTTAGGCCTTTGGTTCCTAATCTGGGGATAATTACTACCATTTAGTGGGGGTCAGGACCGGTCGTACGTTCCCTAATATTCTGTATAAAATAATTTTACTTTACCAAAAAACTTCACTTCTAAACGCGCTTTCCCTTCACAATAAAATAAAAAGTTTAATGCTCAAGGACACGGTTAAAAAGACGAAGTGCTTCATTTGCTTTCTCGCTTTTTATGAATTGAAACAGGCAAAACGTTGATAATAGTAGGTTTAAGGTATAAGTTCGTAGCCGACCACATGTCGCAGCGCCGGACCTCGTGTCGACGCGACATGTCTCAACCAGACGTAGTGACGTCGTGTCGCTTCAGTCATGATTCCGAGCCCGACCGCAGCAAATGACAGACCGCAGCGCCACTCACTCCACAGAGTCGGCCACCTACGCAATGAGCTCTATATAAAAGTACTCGAATTATCAATAACTTTATCGACTACTTAAGTACTCGATACCTTATAATAATGTGCAATATGTACAGCATAAATAATTAATGTATATAGTAAATATAGTAGTAATAAGAAGTATTTAGTAAATTAAGATGTTTCCTAGTTTTAAGATTGATTATATTGTTTGCTATACCCTTACAGGGTCAATATTTCTGTACTGATTAATGTACTGTTCATTTATGCAAATAAATAAACTGAAACTGAATAATGATTGAGGTCACTCACAGTGCCACCCTATCGGACATACTGGAAAAACCTTTTAAATGGGCCTCTTTTAGATTTAAATATTATATTAGAACTAGTGGTTTTCTGCGACTTCCTAGGTGAGACCCCTTCCTAGGTAAGATCCTAGGATATATAACAGAAGTAAATTAAAAGTTTATTCAATAAAAGAAAAGAAAAACAAAGACATACATGAAATAAAAATAAATAAACTTAAAACCTACTTAAATCAAAATTAAACCCGTGTCCTTGAGGCGAGGCGGCGAGGATGCTGGCTGCGTTATCTAACTATCCCTATATCAAAGAAGATTGCCATAAATCGACCCAATAGATAGAGACACCGTGCTAAGTGAGACACATGAATTTTTAAATCACTTTATTAGCGGGCTTTTATATGATTTTATGGTAATTTAAAAAGCAGGGAATTAAAATGATTTTTAGAATGTACTAAATTATTAACAACTTAACGTCTTCAAGGATGCAAAAAAAAAACGAACGAGGTAAACTTTGACATGTCAGTCACACAAGAAGTATATGTTTTAACGGATCATACATTGTTTAAATGTCAGACCGACATAATGCACCAAATGAATTGTCGTTCAATGTAAGTTATATTATTTTCCTCTATACAGTTTAAGGCTTTTCACCATAGAACTTTGCCGTTCTTCTTTCATCTAAATCGATTCAGTGGTTTATATTTTGTATGCATTTGTTCGTCAAACAAGGACTGTAGTCATCATGAAAACCGATTAATGTCAGCCAAAGAAAAAATAATACCGGCCCCCTTAGAATCAGAAACAATGCAGTTTCTGAACCAGCCATGTTCCAGTATTCGTACTTGATCCTTGAATTAGCAGGCCCGAAGTGGGGCAGATTGTGTTAACCTGTCACCAATCGAATAAAATGAAATAGATATATGTGGATGTATAGCCCCATCTTGCTCTCTTATCTTGTCAACCTATCACATTGTGTACGCTCATAGTAAGAGTTCTAGCTATCTTAAAATTGGGTAGTTTCTGATTGGTGGCAATTTATTTTGGATTTGGATTTGAATCTGGATAGTTATTTTGTTGATAGTACGGGCCCAGATGTTAAATAGTCATAGACAACGGGCATAGGGAATTTAGGGCTGCATCATGCTGGCATGTGAGCTCATAGCTTATATTTTAGTCTTTGGTGAAAAACCTAATATTATTAGAGGAAAAATATAACTGTCACCTATGATGGCTGACATTGAATGACAAAAAAATCGTGAATAAAATATGACTAGCGGTTTCCCGCGACTTAGTCTGCGCAAAGGTCGAATTTACCATACAAGTTTTCACACCCATAAAATATGATTTCTGGGATAAAAATGTCAATCTTACTTATGTCGTTTTTCGGGACTCAAATTATCTCAATACCAAATTTTGTCTAGATTGGTTTAGCGGTATAAGCGTGACGTGAAAAGCTCACAGACAAACACACTTTCGTATTTAAAATATTTGTATGGATTTGGTGTGACAGATGTCGGCGACACATCAGATCCACAAATTAGAAAGAATATGAGTACTGATCTGCGGTCGAGCGCCAGTGTGGTCTACCGCTTGACGACATGTCGCTAGCTTCATGTCGCGAGCTACGAATGGTATTTCATAGAAATACATGGAAACCAGTAGTGTCGCGTCGACACGTGGTTTGACGCCGCGACGTGTGGTCGGCTACGAACTTATACCTTTAATTATGTACATCGATGGTTTATCGCGTTTGTATCTTAGTCACTAGCAGCTAGACGGACATATACTGTTTAACTGCTGTATCGCGACAGAAACGCGACTGAATCGCTCCAAAAAAAAATAGTTTATGGTTTTTTTATTTTTATTTCGGGACTGAGACTGCCATGTGGTAAGTAGGTTCTATTGTGTCAATGTTGACAGATAGTTAACCCCCTAATTGTAGGTTACTGACCGTCGCCCCATAAAATACTAATGGATGTACAGATTTAACATGTTCTGCGTGTATTTTCTATTATAGAAGTTTTCAAATTCATGCTTAGTTCGGCAGTGTAGTATCGTTACCTAAGTATAATTTTTGTTTTCGCAAATGAAAATAATTTTACAACTGATTACAGGATAGGTATGTGTTTTATTAAGTCACTCAAATATTTTTTCGTAAAATATGATTTTAACACCAATGTTAAAATAGCCTGCTGTTACATCTACCATAAAACATTTTGAAAAAATTAATTAGGTACACCTACCTACATTGTCTTAGAGGCTAGTGCTAGTAAAAAAAAAAAAAACTTTTACATTAACCCAACAGTTAGTGCACAGCGTAAACTTTTTAAACCTCTTAAGATAAAAAAATCTTAAGTTTGAAAAGAATTTCCATTTCAAAGAAGTGCAATGCTTTGGCTAAACAGCATCCCAAGCGCATAAAATATTCCTACTGCACAGATGAATAATTTCAAGGAACTTTTGATTCTTGTAACAGTACTTATTTGAATTAGCAACGCAAAGAAGAACGTAGGGTTCTTCTGAAACAGATTCATTCCCTAATTCTGAAACGAAACCATTTGGGTTTAGTTAGCTGGTCTTCTTTCAACCCTTGCCTTATCCCATTTCAGTTTGGGGTCGACTCTAGGCTTCTAATCTGTTTCACCAGGACAATTCTAGTCTGCGAATCTATTTGGGGTGCCTTTATGTATACCCCTATGGACCAGTTACAATGATAAGGGTCTGCCATGCTCTCAGGCGCCAGTGTCAGTGTCTAAATTAAGCGCCCTTCACATCACGTTAAATATTGTATGCCGAAGCGGCTAGTCATTTTTTGACTATAAATAAGGACATTATGGAGCTTCAATGAATTCATTAAATCTACTTGAATCTTACCTAACAAGTAGAACACAAAAAGTATGCATCAATGGGGTTGAGTCTTCTGGAGCAACTCTGACCATGGGTGTGCCCCAGAGATTGATATGAGGGCCTTTGTTGTTTTTAATTTATATTAATGACCTTCAACACTATGTGGAAGATCTTTGTGATATAGTATTATTTGCTGATGATACTTCACTTATATTCAATATTCCCAGGGGGAAAAATACTTTTGACAATGTGAATGATACTCTTTCACAGGTATTGCATTGGTTTATCGTTAACAACCTATTGCTTAACAGGATTAAGACTAAATGTGTTAAGTTTACGATGCCTAATGTCAGACAGGCCTCAACAGATGTTTTGATAAAAGACAAATTACAAAATATATAAATTCAACAACATTTTAGGAATTACTTTAGATTCAAAACTACAATAGGGTCCTCATATCGTGACCTTGTCAGGAAGACTTAGTTCAGCTGCTTTTGCTGTAAAAAGATACGGCGCTTGACTGATGTTGAAACGGCCAGACTAGTCTATTTTAGTTATTTTCACAGCTTGATGCCGTACGGTATTTTACTATGGGGCTCATCTGCTGATATATTATACCGGCACAATTAGCGGAACACAAAAAAGCAGGATTTTAAAATCTTTTACTTGAGGAACTGGCCTGTTATAATAGTTTTTTAATTTATTGTCAAATTTGAAAATAGAAAATTAGATGACATACACTTTTTTCATTCATTTGTTTTATTTTCCCGAACAATACGTTTTGTCAACTTGTTTGAGTAATAACTGCGTAATTGTATTTTTTTTGAAAAATTGCACTTAATGGTTTTTTATAAATTTGTTATTCTATAGGCAATTTTGTTTATTAAAAGCTCTTTATTATGCCTGACTTAACATCACTGGAAATCATTAGGGCTGATGAAATGAGAAGAAATGACCATACCTACAGATCGATTGCCTCAAGGCTTCGTCGACCAGTATCAACGATTCATCGCAGCATCCAGCGGTACAGATCGTCTAATTCTCTTGTGAGGAGGAGGAGTCAAGGTAGAAAAAGATGTACATCGAGGCGAGATGACAGGTTTTTACAACTTGGAGTTCGAAGGAATACGCGATTAACGGCTGTACAAGCTCGAAATGAACTGGAAGACGTTCGAGGAGTACGAGTAAGTGAGCGTACAGTTCGCAGGAGATTTGAAGAAGTTGGTTTAGGGTCGTAAGGCGTTCAATGTATTCTCGGTATCGGGGTAATTTGCTAATAACGTGGGTAATCTAATTATCTTATTTGTTAATGACACTATCTGAGGGTATAAATAAAAAAAATCATTTAATTACGATCATTACTTTTCTATTTATTGTCAGTGAAAGACGACCAGAATGTCTGACGTCACAATGATAAAGAAAATCGAGCATCGCGCTGTTATAAAATTCCTCACTAAGCAGGGAAAAAGCCAAAAATCATTCACGAAGAGATGGTCGCTGTTTACCAAGACTCTGCCCCGTCGTTATCAACCGTTCAAAAGTGGTCAAGTGAATTCAAAAGAGGCAGAGAAAGCATTGAAGACGACCCTCGCTCGGGCGGGCCCGTGAGCGTCACCACTGAAGAAAATGTGAAAAAAGTGGAAAAACTTGTACTTGAAGATGCTAGAATAAAAATCAAGATGTTAGCAGAGATAACAAACCTATCCGTGGGTACCATACATGCTATCCTGCATGACCATTTTAACCTCTCAAAGGTCAGTGCAAGATGGGTGCCGCGAATGCTGACCGCACCTCAGAAACAAGTTCGTGTCGAGTGCTGCAAGGAATTTTTAGAGCTCTGTGGAGAAGATTCAACGAGTATTTTCGACCGACTTGTTACTGGAGATGAGACGTGGGTTCATCACTATGACCCTGAGAGTAAACAGGAGTCCATGCAGTGGGTAAAAAAGGGTGCAGAGCCCCCAAAGAAGTTTAAAGTCACCCCATCCGCCGGAAAAATAATGGCTACGGTTTTTTGGGATTCCAAAGGTATTTTATTGATAGAATACACTAAAAAGGGTGTAAGCATCACAGCAGCATCATACGCAATCACACTGCGTAATTTAAAAGGAGCAATCAAAGAAAAAAGGCGAGGAAAACTCACAGCGGGGGTGTTGTTGCTTCACGACAACGCGCCGGTTCACACGGCCCGCGTGGCGAAGGCTGCTGCGCGAGACTGCGGCTTCGAAGAAATTAATCATCCTCCGTACAGTCCAGACTTGGCCCCCAGTGATTATCACCTATTCCCAAATTTGAAAAAAGACCTTCGTGGAAAGCGATTTTCCGACGATGAGGAACTGAAGACAGCAATTAATGCCCATTTTGAGGAGAAGTCAGAAGAATATTTTTTAGAAGGTTTAGAGAAACTTATTTATCGTTCTAATAAGTGTATTGAGGTTCTAGGGGATTACATTGAAAAATAGGTTTTTTTCCAAATTTTCTGAGTTTTCTTTCATGCCCATACCGAGAATACATTGAACGCCCCTCGTATATACCTGCCAAAGGCCCAAAACTTGAGAGACGTCACCGCGTAAACCGATTAAGCTATGCGCGAAAACATCGTCATTGGGATTTGAACGAATGGCAGCAGATTCTCTTTACTGATGAGTGCAGAGTTCTTTTAAAACAGATCGATGGGAGACAGCGAATATGGAGACGCAAAAGAGATCGCCACATACAGTCTAATTTTGAACACACAGTGGCTTATGGTGGCGGCTCGATTATGGTTTGGGGAGGGATATGTTTGGGAGCTCGCACGGAGTTAGTGATAGTCACAGGAGGGACCATGACAGCAGATCGATACATCAGAGACATTTTAGAAGAACATGTTGTACCATTTGCCCCATTTATTGGTGACGACTTTATTCTAATGCAAGATAATGCTCGTGCTCATAGTGCACAATCGGTACATGCATATCTGAGCCACGTAGGTATACCGGTGATGCAGTGGCAAGCAAATTCCCCCGATATGAATCCGATAGAGCATGTCTGGGACTTGCTAAAAAGAAGGGTTAAATCCAGAATGCCACCCCCCAACAATCTGTATGAACTTGGAAACGCATTACTTGAGGAGTGGGAGCGGTTGCCTCAAGAAATCATCGATAACAATCTGTAGCATGCCCAGACGAATGGAAACCGTAATCAGAGCAAGAGGGGGAAACACTCGTTATTAATTTTGCTTTAATTTTATTGTTAAATCATTTAATACTTACTCTTTTTATTTTTTGTGATGGTTCATAATCATCTAAAAATTTCACTTATTTAAAATTTCTTTATTTTTTAATAAAAAATAACGAAGACTTATCAAATTCGTTGTTAAAAGATGTTAATCAATTTGTTATTTTGTGTCTAATTACATTTTAGTCAAATATATGCGTTATTATCTCATAGTCTCACTTTTTTTTCTGTTCCGCTAATTGTGCCGGTGTGTATAGAATCAATTTTTGTACTACAAAAAAGGGCCGTACGTGCTATTTATAACTTCAAACCTCAAGATTCATTAAAATATTTTTTTTAAGAAATAAAGATATTAATAGTATGTGCGTAAAAACTTGCATTTATTTACAAAGAAAAGTGATACGCATAATTGTAACACTAGAAATAAAAATAAACTTGCTATTCCACAATTCAGGCTTCAAAAAGTTGGTCATTCTTAATTGGGAAAATGTGTCAATTTCTTTAACAAATTACCGAAAAATATTGTAGAATTACCTATTTACAAATTTAAATCTGAATGATGTAAACGTGTGGACCAGCTCGCACTAGTACAATTTATGTATTTAATCATTATTTTTAAAAGAGGCTTTGACAATAGTGACTGAGCTTCTTGCGCTGCTTCTTCTCAGAACTAGCCCACAATTTGTCCCGAAGCAGTGGTAGGGCTTAAAAAATATATGTTGGGAGGGGTAAGTGCCCCCTGTGGGCTTATATACATAAATAACTGACTTTTATGGCTTTACTGGCCAATGTCGAAAAAGTGAAATATAGCCGCTGATGCACGCTGATAACATACCATAAAGGATAGAGGATAGAACTATCTCTGTTGTGAAAGAGTATCCGTCAAACTGCGTGACAATATCGATATATCGATGTACCGCAACCGCATAGTAAAATGTTATTTACCTGCTTGTAACTCGTAACGTACACAATTAATGAGGGATTTTCTGACAGCTAAAATATTAAATAAAATTTAATTGAAAAACGTCTCAATGATCACTAAATTGTTAAAAACGACCTCTTAGTACGCGTGAATCAAAAACATGCTAGACATAAAAATTATAACATAATAAACTCTAAAACCACCCTATTACATAATTAAAAATCTACCTGTCTTAGATTGATCAACGCCATCTAGCGGATTTTTAAGTACTGGTATTTGACACTAGGAAAATTCCCTCATTGAGGCAACATGTACTGCTGACGCTGATTGACCCTGAAAACAATCCTATTTCTGTAGCAAGCGGATCTAAAATATGCGAGAAGTTCTAAGTATGATTACGGCAAGGCTTAATAACCATTTCATATTTTTCTATAATACTTTTAATGTACGGGTCTGCTGTTATCAGTTTTGTTATTATGAAGCTGTACGAAATATGTACGCTGTATCGAAGCTCGCGTATTTAGGGAATATTGTCGCAATTTCGATTCACATTTTCTGCAATTTATGGCGACATAAAGTAAGGTGACATACTGTTATGTGCTCAATAAAATCTAAAGTACAGGAACCGAGTGCCTATGATACTAAAAAAAACACTTTTTGACCAGAGTTCATTAAGTTGCTATTCTAAAGCTGTTTAGAGGAAGCAGACGCCGATAGACGTGGATTGGAATAACATTTATACCCTTTTGGGTATATGTAACAAAAAACAGAATAGAAACAAAATACAGATGAAAGTGCACTTGCTACCTAAACTAGGCTTCCACTAAAAACGCGTCCAAGTAACCAAGTACACCAAAAACAAGTGTTGCCTATCGATAGTCGACTATCGCTAAACTATTAATAGTCTATCGATAGTTGACGTCATATCAATAGTATCGATAGTCGATTATCGCTAAACTATCGACTGTCTATCGATAGTTGACGTCATTTATATTATGTTACATCATTGCCTATTGATAGTCGATTATCGCTAAACTATCGATTGTATATCGATAGTTGACGTCATATCAATAGTATCTATCGGTACTAACGATAGTTGATTGGTATTAGTTATTGATATTTTACTTCAATGTTATTGATAGCATCGATGACACTATCGATATTGTTACTAGTTTTCGAGGTTAATTACCTATTTATAATGAAATTATCGATAGTATGCAACTCTACCAAAAGGCGTTTTGGTAGACTTACTCGTAGTTACGCGTTACTGTAGTTATTTACTGTGATAACATTATCGCTAACACTTATAGGTAAATTATAATATTAAGTATAATGTTTTAATTATATGACGTGCTATATCCTATGTAGATTATCAAAACGTTTTTTTTTTTTATATTAAGGTGCTACTACACAAGACGCAAGTTCCGTCCGATCTACGCGAAGGTGATGAACAAGAGTGTCAACGTTCACCGCAACAGCGCGTCGTTCACCCGCCACAACGCCGGGGGCCTGTCGCTCATCACCGGCTTCATGCCGGTCACCACCGAGATGGCGCTGTTTGACTACCCTTTTAATGAGCTACTAGTAAGTAAAACTATACAATATAGAATGAATAATATAGATAGTGGTACAAGTACCTAAGTAAATAAAAAAGATGCAGAGATGTAGTGCTAAACGATACGAGGGAGTGCGAAGTTTCCACCGAAGAAGTCGAGAACAGGGTGAAGTGGAGGAGAAAAATTAAAAAGGCTGCTGACCCCACCACCATGTGGGATAATATATATCCAGCAGGAAGAGAGCTCGCGTGGTATCCTTTTACTATACAGAAGGATCACTTCGCAAAATCCTCTACTTTTATATTGTTTAATTTTTAGATTCCAACTTGTCCGTTTATTAGAAAGTTGCTATCTGTAAAGACTTATTTGGTTTAATTGCTTACAACTCTGAATCATATTATCATAACGTAACCATGGCTTTTCATAAATAAATAAACGCTAATAAGTAGTATTGTTTAGCAAAGTTGTTATATATATACATGTTCAAGTCTTCAAGGGATACACCTGATTGAATCGCGTAAGTAACCTTTTGCTAATAGAACGGTTTGTGTGAGAACACAAACCTTTCTATTTGAAAGTATCTTTTTGAGAAAAAAGAAGTTGGATTTCTTGCTGGGGTTCAATCAGAAACTCCCAAAACTCGGCTCAGGACTTCTAGGCATAGGAAAATGCCTTTCAGTAAAGTTACTAGAAATTAGTGGCTACTACCCCAATTTACGAAGTTTGTCCAGAATCTCGGACATGTCATACTTTAATGTTTTAGTTGGTCTAATTCAGCTGCCAACTTTTGGCAGACTGCCTACGGAACGGCATCGCGGCATAGTGCCCCCAAAAATTTTTGAGATCTTTATACTATCACCATTATTGTTTCCATATAAAAATGTAGGCAACATGTAACAAAAAGAGTGATGAGTATGAACGTTAGTGGATAGGAAGAGGCCGACCGAAAAGGCAAGGTTGGATTGTATAAATCATGATATGGTTGTTAAAAAGTGGATAAGTCAATGACCAGAGATAGGGTTGTATGGATGAGAAAAACAAACTGCGCCAACCCCAAATGTAATGGGAACAGGGCAAGCAAAGGATGTTTAATATTTAGGCAAAAAATAACTAATATTTGGTTCTTACGTTTACGCCGATAGCCAACGTACGAGTAAATAAATCGCAAAGTAATCTGAAAAAAAATATTTCAAGGTGAAATCATTACATAGTTTATAGTGGAGTCCTCCCATTAAATATTACAGAAGTGTTTGAGGGACACGTTGTTTACTTCTACTGCCCAGCAAATAGACTTCCTTGTTCTTACGAACAGCTTATATCCTGTTAGCACCTTCTACCCTTGAAACTAACCAACGACGTCTTCCAGATGTGGGCAGTCCTGACAAAGCGCCACCAGATGGCGCTGCTGATGTGGACGCACGGGGAAGAGGCTCTAGCCAAGAGCTTGGTGGCCTGCAAGCTGTATAAGGCCATGGCTCACGAGGCTGCTGAAGATGATATGGAGACGGAGGTCTATGAGGAGCTCAGGCATTACGGGAAGGAGTTCGAAAACAAAGGTGAGAAGTGGACTTTCGTGTTAAACGTTGCTATATGACAGCTCAGTAGCGCTGTCAAAGAAAATATATTCCCATCACTGCCTGACTGCATAACTGCCTCGTTGGTCTAAAAAGTTTCAGGGGTTTTCTGTCTTGAAATAACTGAGAATAGAAAATTGGTGATGTTAACACCCCTGTGGCTCGGAATGAACATTAAGCCGTTGGTCCTGCGCCTGATTTCTCTCCGATTACCGTCTCACCGAACTATGAGAGTGAAGGAACAGTGAGTGCACCTGTCTATTGCATTTGCACATATACTTGTACACTTTAACATCGTGCGTGCCTATTTCTTTTCTGTTGGGATTGCCGAAATAATTTTTTTTTTATTATTCAGAAGAGACAGTTTCTACGTCGGCTGCTAAGGCCCTACTCTGTATGATTTTGTCCGCAATTTAAGCCCTTGCCTTGTTATTACAAAAACTTAGTACCAGGTTTAAGCCAGGACTAAGCTTTTAGCTAGCCAATTAGAAAAGCGTTTCTCTATTAGTTTATGTCTCGATTTTTTTTGTAATAACACCGAAACGGTGTTATTCCAAAAAATAGACCGCTTAAAATAGGTCTAAATATTAGCTGACAACAGAGGAATGAATGACACATTCGTGACATAACCTAATGGAGAAGCGCTTTTCTAATTGGCTAGCTAATAGCTTAGTCCTGTCTTAAACCCGGTACTAAGTTTTTTGAATAACGGGGTATAAGTTTTGCTCGCTAGGCTCAAGTAAGCCTAAGGCCCCCATTAATTTGCTGCGCTTTGCGGCCTGCATCTAGCTCTACTAGCGACCTTCCGTTAACCCACTTTCTGATAATTACCTACTTTGACTTTAAGCTTTCTCTAGAGACAATTTAACCTTTAGGTTTTATTAGCCAAGATACATTTTGAGTATGTACGTACTTAAGCTTTATAGTGTTGGGAAAGTACGATGGGGAAAACACCATAAAAGTGACACTTGAAATAGTTCCTAGTAAAGCCGTAAAAATAAAAATAGCGGGAAAAAGTCTTCTCAAGCAAGCAATTCAACTTTCTTTTTCTTTGTCCCTACATTTATTTATAATCTCCTTACATAACGCCTTTTAATATAACCATTAACCATGCAACAAAATTATTTACATAAACTTAGTAAATAAAAATGTTTCCATCATTAATTTACCTTGACAAATAGTTATTAACAACTTTCACCTTATAAACCTAGAGGTGCTTGTGGCGCAGTGGCGGCAGCGCTTTGGTAGTGATACCAAAAGTTAAGCAACCCACGGCGCGGTCGTGATTGGATGGGTGACCATTCCGACCATTTAAGTGACATCCATGACAAGCATCTCCGTGCTTCGGAAGGCACGTTAAGCAGTTGATCCCGGCTAATATCTG
Source organism: Pyrausta nigrata (assembly GCA_949316185.1). Classification (NCBI taxonomy): domain Eukaryota; kingdom Metazoa; phylum Arthropoda; class Insecta; order Lepidoptera; family Crambidae; genus Pyrausta; species Pyrausta nigrata. Next base: position 4,503,708 of record OX438951.1, read on the forward strand.
TGGTATTAGTCGTTAAGCCTAGTCAGAGGCCCTAGGGCGGCTTGATAACTTCTGACAGTAAGGTTTGTCACTTGCCTTACATACACCCCTCCACCAATCCGCACTGAGCCCGCGTGGTGAAGTATGGCTCGTTCCTCCTCATAGTTGAGGTGAGGCTTTTTCCCAGCAGTGGGATCTAATAGGCTGACTTATTATACCTTATAAACCTGGTAGTTAGAAACTTTACTTCGATTTAGAAAATATTTTTTTTCTTATCAGAAAATGATCTTAATTTATTTAGAAGTGTTATATTCTCGAATAGTGTCGACCTATAAAAGTAAAACTAAGTTAATCAATCTTGTGTGTCACCTTTATTGTGTGAGCCAGTTGCTCGCTATGATTGATGGTGAACCAGGTGGCTAGTTGTTAAGTTATTTATGAAGACCCTCTTTTTATGACTTCTATTATTTGTCAACTAATGTATTTTCGTTAAATGGAAATTTACATACTGATAGACTGTTTTTTATTTTTCTATATTAATATTATAAAAGTTAAAGTTTGTTAGTTTGTGAGTATGTTTGTAAGGAGTAATCTCTGGAATAACTAAACAGATTTTTTAAATTCGTTGACCAGTAGAAAGCTACAGTGTCCATTACTCCAACAGGAAAGGGTGATCTACATTAAATTGAATTATGCAGAAAAATAGTGCGTAATCTGCTATTAATGTGCGCCAAATAAAAAATTAATGGGGTTTTCGTTTTCCAATAAAAGCGAAAAAACGGATTCTGCTGGAGAAATGTCTCTCCAGCAGGAAGATTATGAAATAGTGGTCTGACAGTAAAACAAAGTATATGGGCGTGTAGATCTTACTTTTCTACAAATGTCGCACCTAAAATCAAAACTGTGGGCCATACCTCGATAGAGATATTCAATTTTCTGCTGGAGTGACTTTTCGCAAAATCTTCTATCTCGGATCCCATCGCATGTGCGACCGTAGAGTTAACGAGTATGGATAGGCTGTAACTAGTGCCGATAAGCCCAATGATTAAATCTAAGGAAATATATACAGTTAAAAAGCTATGAAGATTTCTTGAAAAACATAAAATACGAGATACCCTTAAATTAAAGAACCAGTGAGTTCATTGATGACAGTATTTGAATGGTCTTGTTCTTCTTAACAACTGTGAACCGTTGAAAGACCATGTACACTTCTGGTCTTGAATTAAATAACTTTTGACTCCTAACTAATAATGCATAAATATGACGTGAAAATGCGAAAAACTGAATCAACTAAAGATATTCTAGTATAAACGAATAACTAGTGAGTAAATCAAAGCGTACATGCTGAAAATTTCAGCTTGAAATATGGCCAATTGAAGAAGATATCTACTAAAACCCAAAACAACAGCTAATGACTGGTAGTCCGACCAAATTGGAATGGTCACAAAAAAGCGGCCGATTCATACATATGGGTGACCTTCCGAGTACAATCATGTTAAGTGAATCTGATTTTCGTACAGTCGCGCTAATATAATTTAATAGAGATCATGGTTTAGTAATCTATTATAAAGTAATACTGGTGTTAAATTAATAAATCAAAATATACATACCTAAAGCATAGCTTTGTATGATATCTTCATTCAAAAGGCTCGTAGACAGGTTTCAAGTGTCACTGTCTTTGAGGTCCCGGATTCGATCCCCGGTCGGGTCTAATATAGAAATCCAAATTTTCTTTATTTCTTTAGACCCCAGTCTGGGCGTATGCTACCACCGTTGTTACAGATTTCTTTATTATTAATTATTTATTTTTTCTACATAGGTTGACTTGGCCCAATATTTGACAACTAATTGTAATGCATAGTTAAGTAGGTCAGCCATATTTACGAAACGGCCGCTTTTTTGTGACCATTCCAATTTGGTCGGACAACCAGTCATTAGCTGTTGTTTTGGGTTTTGGTGGATATCTTCTTCAATTGGCCATATTTCAAGCTAAAATTTACAGCATGTACGCTTTGATTTACTCACTAGTTATTCGTTTATACTAGAATATCTTTAGTTGATTCAGTTTTTCGCATTTTCACGTCATATTTATGCATTATCAGTTAGGAGTCAAATGTTATTTAATTCAAGAACAGACGTGTACATGGTCTTTCAACGGTTTACAGTTGTTAAGAAGAACAAGACCATTCAAATACTGTCATCAATGAACTCACTGGTTCTCTAATTTAAGCGGTATCTCGTATTTTATGTTTTTCAAGAAATCTTCATAGCATTTTAACTGTATATATTTCCTTAGATTTAATCATTGGGCTTATCGGCACTAGTTACAGCCTATCCATACCCGTTAACTCTACGGTCGCACATGCGATGGGATCCGAGATAGAAGATTTTGCGAAACGTCACTCCAGCAGAAAATTGAATATCTCTATCGAGGTATGGCCCACAGTTTTGATTTTAGGTGACACATTCGTATAAAAGTAAGATCTACACGCCCATATACTTTGTTTTACTGTCAGACCACTATTTCATAATCTTCCTGCTGGAGAGACATTTCTCCAGCAGAATCCGTTTTTTCGCTTTTATTGGAAAACGTAAACCCCCACAAATTTTTTATTAGGCGCACATTAATAGCAGATTACGCACTATTTTTCCGCATAATTCAATTTGCTGTAGATCACCCTTTCCTGTTGGAGTAATGGACACAAAGCTACATTATTTCAGAGTAACATAGGCAAAATTATTTATTGCACTCATGGATATTTTTTGGAGTCGGTGCCAACCAAGCTAGATATTCTATCTACTCTAAGCAGCCAAGAGATGGTTTTGGATGGTCTGGCACCGACTCCAAAAAAAACAGATAATAAATTGGAAATAGGTTTCTTGTATAATTTTGTAGAACAGTTAGGTAAATTAAATATTATTTTGTACTTTTTAGTTTAATATTGATTATAAAATTTTTAGTTATAATTAGCACTGTAGTCAGTTTTGAAGTCGGTTTTTGTTTTTTTTTTAAAAAGATATTAATTTTTTATTTTTAGTTAAAATTTAGTGTAAGGAAAAGAGGAGGGAGCTGCGCCTTTGACTTTGTTTTGTTAGCATCCTGTACAGTACCTGACAAAACATCTGGTGTTTTAATTACTAAACTCCTAATTTTGGAGTTCCACCATCAGCTCAGCTCCACATAATGATTATCGGACATAACAACATGTCAACATTAAGATACTAGTACGAAAACACTATACGTGCCTTCAAAATTTGAGGGTTTCCCTCGATTACACCAAGATCCCATCATCAGATCTCGACTTGGCCAAAATGGGACCAACTAGAAGGTATAGCCTCTAGGTAAACATATTTTTTTTTCAAATCAGTCCACAACTGACTGAGATATGCGGTAACATAGCCACAAAAAAAAAACATACAGTCGAATTGATAGCCTCCTCCTTTTTTGAAGTCGGTTAATTAAATGTGTGAAAATGATTAATGTTATCGGAAATCGACGTCACATAGCGATTTTAATCTAACATCGATATTAAGCTACCGATGTTAACACCGATTTTCTTTTCATCGAACATCCTTAGGTACACTCCAGCTTAATATAATAAGCCCTCGCAGCGCAGTTGGGGTTCAATGGTTGGATTAGTATTTTTAAACTCAATTATGAATCACAGACGGGGCGAGTCGTTGTAAAATTGCAAACTTCGTTGTCTCGGCCAGAAGTTAGCAACTTTTGTGGATCAACTGCAAGATTTAAGATTATCAATTGACGGTCTTGATTCAAGTTAAGTTAGTTACTTAAACTTCCAGAGACCCATTCAAAACCTACTAAATTATTTTAACTTTATCTCAATCCAACTTAAGAATACCTCTCAAGACTTAATATCTTGGTCGTATTGTATCCATTACATTTTGTGTGTATGTATTTTGTGGTCTGTCTCAAAAAACATAATCCTTTTACTGAAGCAGTGAGGTAAAAATAAAATGTTACAAACTACTGTCTAAGATAATTTGCCTGGTATCACTCTCCTCAAAGTGCCTTTCCATTTTTAGCGCTGGAGCTGCTAGACTACTGTTACCGGCAAGACGACGACCAAGCCCAGCAACTGTTGACGTGTGAACTCCAAAACTGGTCAGGCCAGACTTGCCTCAGCCTAGCTGTCGCCGCCAACCACCGCGCCCTACTAGCCCACCCTTGCTCACAAATAATCTTAGCCGATCTCTGGATGGGTGGACTTAGAACACGCAAAAACACCAATCTCAAGGTAAAAATTACAACAAAACCATTTTTTCCTCTCTCTCTTTGTTTCTTAACGCACAGAATTATCAGGCACGATCATAGTAGATTCAGTGTTAGAATAACAAATAACGATAACGAATAGGATTTGAGGTATTCGATGTCTGTGAAGACGCTTCTTAAGAGTAACTTCGTGCATGCGATGCGTTGACACCGATTATGCAAGTGACGTTTCGATACTTTGTAGATCTTTTATCATTTTGGGGAATGGCAAGCTGAGGCCTGGTATTCCGTTTGTTACTGTTGTATATATTTCTAGCTCTAATTTTTACAAATCATAAGCGCTGTTTCCAAATTTTCTAATCGTTTTCATAACCAGATAAGACCATCAGCCAATTTGGTTTTCATTAAGAATAATATTCATTTTGTTCTGTACTTTGTCTAATAATGGGACTTATGTTAGATTAAATCTTGTCGTTTTAAATCCTGGGTCTCAACTACAGACAGTCATTCCCCTTTTACAACTTTATAAATTTTTCTATTCGATGTTCTTTGTAGTCTTACAATAGTGTCTGAATTGCAAATGAAAAAGCACTTAGGACGTGCTAAGCGTATCTAGTTTTTTTCTATGTCAGCATACACCGTATGCTCTGTATGAAGCTATGTTTCGTGAGCCTGCTTACACATCGCAACCTGACCTTGCTATTTTTTTTAATTTCGAGTATTCGTTCACTTGCACAATCGTCCTGTCCGGAATAGTGACCGTGGCATGTCGCTTATGTCGAAGTGAATAGCGTCGACCGAGCTGGTTTCCTTTGCCACATCGGCTTTGTCGTCATGTCAAGGTAATTCTGAGCCTGCTGTGTCCGCTCTACATTCTCCAACTGGAGTTCAAGTCGAAGGAAGAGCTGCAGCTGATGCCGCAGACTGAGGAGGAGCACTTAGAAAATGAGAGCATGGAGGACGACAGGAGTACCAAGGACCCGAACGACGCCGAGGTAACGTTTAACGTTCAGTTGCTTCATCTTGCTTTATATCATCCATAACACTGTAACTGTAAATACACAGCGGTGACGGGATTAATAAAACAATTGCTGTTGAATTTTTGAATGAGCAATCACAAAATTAAAATCGCGCTGGTTTGAAGTTTGAATTAATATTTGAAAGAGTCTTAAACACTACTGGAATTCAAAGTGCATAATGCCGAGAGCACTCTAAAAGTTTTTTTTTGTATTTTTACAAACAGAGATTGAAACTGTTGCATAAATATAGGTGGGTGTTGTGAAAAGGCGTACGCTTTCTATCAAGAAGATAATCCCCCCTGGGCAGCCCGGTAAAGCGAGCAAGGTAGACCGCACCGCGGACCGATTGTGATACGAACATACGCACACTACACACACACACAGCCTTCGTTCGGCACATCAAAGGCACTGTGAGACAGTATCCGATTTCGACTATACCCGTCCTTGTCACACTTACCATATCCGTGCAAGTGAGTGCGATAGCTCTATCTGAAAATACGGATTAAGTTTACCAGAGTATGGGCACGGAGGCCTTTCCATAAGACGATGTTCGTAGTTTCAAGTCTGGCCATCACGCTCGTTCGCGCTGTCATGCTGGCATGAGTGACAGGGTCAGCTACAGTCGGATGGACATCGTTATTTGGAGTAATGCCTGAGGGACCCTATTCTGTAAAAAGAGATTAGCATCCGCGATAAAGCGTAGGCTGGAGCTGAAAATACGGACATCGTTTAACGCCCAAAATTAATAACCAATCGGTAATCCAAGATTCTAATTAATCCTGGCTATTTGTTTATCCATGAATAAATTAGTTCACGGTAGCCACTGGCTGTGACCCACGGGTAGGTATGCAAACAACCAAGATTGGCTTAAATATTGGGTTATTATTAGCGTTTGGTAGTACCTACCCTATTTAGAAACGTATTCTTAAGAAAAAAAAGCACGACGAGTTTACTTTTTTAGAATGACGAGGGCCAAAGCCTTTTACAATATTGTGGAGATCTCAATAAAAAATATGACTAACTGTTCCCCCGGCTCGAGTGGAAAAATTTAACTTTTTTTCTCAATACCTTAGAACTACGCTTCGTCGCGTCTACTTAGATATTGCATTGTAAGAACTCTCTTCTTGATAAAAAGTAAAGCTATTTTATAAAATAACATTAACATGCACCTCCATCTCACCAGTGAAGTATTTTACAACTGCTTAATCCACTCTGATTTTTTAAAGTCTGGTTTATGAAATGGTAATTGCATAACTTATCAGACTTCGGCTAGACTGTCTTCGTATTTATCAAACAATCTAGGGTACATCAGTACCCTATTCATTCTATTGTTAATATCAATTAAACGATTCGACAGGAGACCGTCTCAACTAAAGTCCGTTTTTCTTAGCGTGTCAAACATTGTAAACAATCTTTTTATGACTTTGAAAACTAATACTGGTGAAAAAAATTATACTTATAGCTCTAAAAAGCTGCATAATATTAAACGATAAACTACCATATTAGGATGCAATCTTATTTTTTAATGAATAATTTTGTAAAAAAGGAATGTCAAGATTGTTTACAATGTTGGACAATCAATGAAAAACGGACTATAATTACTTTAGTTACAGATTCTAGTTGTGCAATAAAGCTTAAATAAATAAATGGACAAATGGTTTGGTGCTCAAAATGACTCGTGAAAAGATCCCGCCCAGAAAATTTAATAAAAAGGAATAAAGTTATGTAGTAAACTGTAACTTTTGTATGGACCAGATGTGCCTAATGTTGGCTGAGCTCACATGTCGCACAGTAAAAGCATCGTTAGTTTATACGGAAAAATAGGTTTACTCCACGTGCACTTTATATTTCAGTTATATTGAATTTATTTATGCAAAATCGATTTAACCGCAACATTTCGGATTAGCGTAAAATCAAACGATTTTACTCATTACATTAAAAAATCCTGCCCTAATGCTATTTAGTATGTTTTCTTAAAATATCTTTTGGTAGCAGAAGTACCTATGAATGAACTATGAAAGTTAAAAAAAAAAGTTTTGTCGCAACGTTAGTTACTTGATTTTTCGACGTTTTTTTTTTCAATTCGGTTTAACAATTTTATTATATTGCAACCTTGGTTGTTTTGCAGGCTTTATTTATTTATTCTTTTAATTAATTATTTACACCAACCCAACCAAAGAGTTCACACGACAAAAGGTCTGCTACGGACCATGTCGCACACATTTCGTTAATAATATATTGACATAAACGATGTAGAACCAAAAAACCCCACACAAACACAACATAGTTTAAAACCAGCCTGCTGTGTTCGTATGACTGCTACACAAAAATGTATACAGGTGTTTACAATATGCAGGACTTATGAAATCTACCCTAAATATTGAAAACTTATTTAAAAACACTATAAGTCGACGTTCAATATTTTTTTCGGCACAAAAAATTATAATACATACTACATCTATGTATTAAACATAATACTTTAATATGTTTTAACGACAACCCATTTAGGTAAATACTTTGGCATCTTGTAACAGAAATATTTTATGTGCTGGCCATTGTAAAATTACTTACGTGCCATAGTTATAATGCAGGTAGCTTAAATATAAATACAGTTGCGTTTTTAAATATATTTTTCAATATACGGTAGATTTCCGTGTTCGGTATATTTTAGAACCACTGCCGCTCGGCCGCTTATTTGTGCGTAGGCTTCCTGTCTCTTACACCTTTACTACTCCTCTTTATGGACGTTATCCGTTTACGGCTCACCTCGAGTTTTACCACTACCCTCACCCCACCACCCCCCCACTTATCTAGGAAAGGAAATTTATTACCCTATCCAAAATTCAGGAGTCTCCAACCGAAATTGATTGCGCGTATGCAAATGCTTGGAACAACACTTTATTAAAAACGAGCCCGCTTTTAACGCTCCCGAATTAACGCTGCACTCTTAATTAAAAAAAAAAACACGAGGTGAGACTTAAACCATGACGACTTTTGTAAGAGAATTTTAAAAAATGCGTCGATGTTCGTAGTTAGTTACGTAAATCTGTTTTGGCGTTGCGATTTTCCTCTTAGGCCTGCGACGCTTCTTCTTGATATTTCGATTTTCCTTCATTCAAATTTCATTACGCATCTTCTTAAACGACGTAGGTTTATTGGCTTAAATAACGTTGCCTGCTGGAAGCTTCTCGAATGCTTGAGTAACTTCACTAACCGAAGCGTACATTGGCAATTTGATTTACGATTTTTTTCTTTTTTTAAATTGCGAACATGTCGTTGTAATGTTTATACGTATTTGTCTGGACTCAAGCAGGCGTTGATTGGCTCAGGGGCCGAGTGTGAAACTCGTGTGGATGAGAACGGGAAAGTGGGTAAAATAAGCTGGGAGCCCTCCTATAGAGAGCTGCCGGAGTACCACGCGCCAGAGGACAAGAGGATGAGGCCCCTCCGGCTGAGGAAGAAGATCTATGAGTTCTTTACGGCGCCGATCACCAAGTTTTGGGCTGATTCGGTAAGTAATAATAATAATAAATTGTTTCAACAAACACACCAATTACCTAGCCCCAAACTACCCGTGATCTTGTGCTGTGTCGACTAGGATAACGGATAGACATATTTTAAACGTGTAAACATCCATGACTTAGGTACTCATACTCGTGACCATTTTATTGACTCGAATTAGTTCAGATTAAATTATGAGCTGAATTTTCAATACCCAGACAGGTGAGGGTTAAACTTCTTCGTTGAATTTTTGTTTGTTTGTTGCTGTTAAAAAGTATAATCGGCGAATAGACTACAAAAAGGCTGATTTTAAAATGTCATCAGTTCATTTGTGGACAGTTACATTGAACGACATTTTTAAATAGACACTATGTCAGCCAATTTTCTATACTAATATTACAAAGAGGAAAGATTTGTTTGTTTGTTTGTTTATTTGCATCGAATAGGCTCCGAAACTACTGGACCGAATCAAATGAAATTTGGAACAGAGATAGTTTGAGACACTGGAAAGGACATAGGCTACTTTTTGTCGCGATATAAAATCATCAGGGGGGTGAAATGGGGGATGAAAATTTGTATGGAAAATCCGACTTTTGGCGCGGGCGAAGTCGCGGGGAACTGCTAGTTTTTTATAAGACTGGAAAAATAGGAACTCTGATGATTATTCCATCGCGCAAATACAAGTTATCTACCGACATAGAGACGAATATATTCTACGTACACTTTACTTGGATCCATGTTTACTTAAATTGCCAGAAGGCAGAGTAAACAAGTTACCTTATTTTGGCTTGACACGACAACAGCGAAATCATTTACTAAATAATTGGCAGAACATGTAACTACACAGAGCAGAGGAACACTTTTGACTGGAGCCGCTAATAAGTAACTACGTTTACTTTTAAATAAACACCCTACATCACCGACCTCTATAATACAAGTACACTGGACTGCATACTGTGAAACTAAAAATGAAGCCTGATTATATGACTATCGCCATTTAGGTGCTGACGGCTGTAGTGAGCGTGTGGTGGGCGTCCACGGAACTAATCAGAGTTGACACAAACGTACGTAAGTTACTCTATTTTAGTTTCCTGGACACTCGACAAGCCCCCACCGCTTTGATTAGGCACAAAAATTATCTGTCATTTCTTAGAGAGAACCTTCAGTCCAGCGTACTTGTATAATAGAGGTCAGTACCCTACATGCAATATCTGCAATTGTAAGATTTTAAAGTGAGTGCTGTTATGGTGGGTTTTTCACAGCCCTAGCCGCTTTTTCGGCCTATCGTTTTTGTCGCTTTTAGACTTTTTTAAGTGTCCAATGATAGTGCATGTAAAAAGAGGTAGATGGGTCATTAGCGCGCGGAAATTTATTGCCTCAAATTGTGTAATTTGCTTAATTTTGCATTCAAATATGACATTTGACACGTAAAGGAACGTGTGCTCGGAGCATCAAATTCGAATCGCCGCGCAGTACGGGATGACAGGTCTACCTCATTTTTTAAATAAATATATTGTCAGTTAGTGTAACTGTTAGTGTCCCCAGCATTTCTAACTAAACTTTAAAAAAATCACCCATGTACCAGGTGACCTCCTTATAGAGACTTGATGAATTACGACGTATAACGTATAACTAGGGATGTTATGGTATGGACATGAAATTACGGATCTGTATACGGATATACAAAAACATTGTCCTTTTCGGTTACGATTACGTTTAAGAAATCATTTCAGACTATTGTAGTTTCGGTTACGGATATTAGTTTCTTACGGATGGATGGTACAAGGACATTCAACTAGGTGTTATGTTTCTAGGCCATCATTTGGTTTTGCAATCGGTCGTTCATAAAAATAGTTATGAACAATGCAAGCATGCACGTAGCTAGTAATTGTGTGTCGGGCACTAAAACCTCTCAAAATGATGAATCTTTCTAACTTCACTGCTATCCGAAATTATTCGAACCTTTAATCGATTGCGGTTACGGTTCGTATTTGTTTCGGATATCCAATAGTGTCAGTTACGGCACTCCATAACATCCCTGCTGCAAACTTTCCCTGGGTAATGCCAACAATGAGCCAGAGTAGACTTGTATTAATGGGCCCGGCCCATAGTGCTCCATTACGCATTTTTCTGCCGAGTCAGAACGTTCAAACAACTTGTAAAAAATAAATGACCAAGAATTTTTTGCATGTTTTTTCAGTGCAAACGCTTGGACTTTTATAGAGCTTTTTCAATTCACTTACGAGAAATATTTTTGCAAACATCGTCTGCTATATTTTAAACTCGATGTTTATTTATCAAAAGAAATGATCTTAGTTTGTCTAATTAGTTTTGAGCTACTAGGTGTTGGTTATTAAATCTTTGTTAAATGTAATAAACATCTTCTTATCTTAACACATAATAGTTTTAAAATATGAAGCTAGATACGCTACATAACTTGACCTGTGGTAACTGTGTATATAGTAGGTACATACACAACAATATAACATAAATCATCTCTAGCTTACTTATTTATTTATTTATTTATTTAAGAAACCAACAGCTACAATGAATTATGCTATTTTATGAGTACTGCTAATTTAGTAGGCCAATACCAGGTTTCCTTAACATAACATTTTGTATAAAGTTGTGAGGTTAAACGTTAACAGCATACAATAAGTACAGTCGGAAGCACGCCAGGTCACACATCCGAACCACAAAAACAGCCCTTATAACATATGGAAAAGAGGCAGACTCAAGGTCAACATGCATAGTCTGACCCGCGGCCGAGTGTAATAAACAATGGAAAAAGAAGAACTTGACATCTTTTTTGACAAGATACTTATATGCATCCTAATTATTATACATCATTGCACTCGTGCGCACTCAGTGCCACTTGTTTATCATATCTACCTACTCATATAGATGAGTAACTAACTAATAGTAGTTAATTAATTAATTAACTAATTAGCGGCCCGAGAACAAACATAAAGCTCATATCCACTACGTTTCACCGCGACACGAGGGTCAGTACCTACTGGTATAAGATAGTTAGTTAAAAATATAAAATATGTAGGTACATAATGTTTTGTTAATATTACAATAGTAGTTATACTAATTCCTATAATTTACGATAGTAAGTACTGTAATTTACTATATAAAGAATCATACTTAAGACTATACACAGGAAAGACTTTCCATTTTCATATGTTTGCGACGAAACTTACTTAAACTTACATTAAAATCTATGTACAGTAGCACGTCAGGGTACCCATTCAAACAATGATATACGATGCAAGTAATGTATCAGAAGTTCGCTTCTAAAGATTCTACTGCTGGCTAGCAGTATTATCTTAAGCTTTAGATAATACTAAATTTTGACCACATCTTATTCCCTCTCAGACTAAAATAACCACTCAAGTTCTCAGAACCATTCAAATCTGACATAGGAATGTATCTGAAAATAAATCAACAAGTTTCTGGTACGAGCGTGAGCGTGGCAGGGCATTAATCCAATTTTCACTTTGACCAAACCCCGAATACTGGTTGCACCAAAGAATTAAATACTTATTTATCAAACCATTTTATGAATTCATGCATGTGCGAAAATCGATGTGGACTTATGAGTTTAATCGGCTATAAATCGTTCTACAAAATTGAATTGGAAGTATTGAGACAAACAAACGAATCTGCTCGTAATAAAAATGGTTTTAATCCAATGTGTAATAGCTGGCTATGGTCATGTCAATACGCTTCATATGTAACTAGTAGACAGATGCAATGTAGGGTATTTGTATTCCTTAGAAACTCTCAATTTTATATCAGTATAGGGAAGTTCCAATATGTACGTATATAATATATATTTGACTGTAAATCTGTGTATAATGTTATTATTTTTTCCTTTCAGATTGCCTATATATTGTTCCTATTGATGTTTACGTATACAGTATTAGTCAAGATGGACCCAACGCCATCTTGGCCAGAGATATATTCTATTGGTTATATATTAACTTTCTTATGTGAGAAGATAAGGGAAATCGTTACGTCCGAACCTGTTGCTATTAGGTAAGTTTTCTTACTATTGAAGTACCTACATTATAACATTGAGATACTCGTAGGATCACATCATATGCATATTTTTTTATTTAAACGGATGATTTTGTTATCACATACACTCAAACTGGGAGTCGTTTTCCACCCAAGCAGAGACGAGACATGATGTCAGGGTTTCTATAAAGCATGTTCCTTTTGAAATCCCATTACTTGAGACATCTGTTTTGTGCATATATGCAACAACTGTTTTATATATATTTAAAAAAAATAAGACCTCCATTCTACTCTTAATAATAGACCCATAAGTTAGTATAGTTTGTAGCGGACGACGCCAATTTTGTACGGACCATTATTGGTCCCTTAATTGTTTTTTGCATTTAAGCAGAAGAACAAAAATGTATTAAGTTATGGTATAACAAAAAAAAGTTGTTGTATTTGACACACTGGTGCCACTCGTGCTATTTGACACACGAAGCGACGTCGAACTGAGTGGGACCTTTATTTTTGTGCCTGTGTCCTCGTATCATGTAACACCCTGTATTTCTTCCAGACATAAGTTCAGCGTGTGGGCATGGAACATGTGGAACACGTACGACGCGGGCTTCATAATATTCTTTTTGGTGGGGCTCAGCCTGCGCCTACGCGCCGCCAGCATGGACGTCGGCCGCGTCATATACTGCGTCGATATCATTTACTGGTACTTAAGGATACTGAATATATTGGGCGTTAATAAGTACTTAGGTAAGCATCAGTTTTGTTATAGCTTGCGTAAGGTATTTGGATGTTTGATAAAAATGCATGGACCAGCACATAAAATGGTGAATATGATCACAATTCCTAAGCTCACCTCGTCGACTTTCTTGCGCTGCTTCTACGTATAAATGTCCTTCTCTCTCTTACCGGCTATATGGTGGTTGAACCCTCTTCTTTATTAAACTCCGCACTCCAAATGCCCTCTGTCTCTAGGTCACCTCCTATGCACGCTGTTAGTTTGCATCCTTGCCATAATTACAGAGGTAACTATATTACTGACACTGAACTCAAATCATTAAAAAAATTGTGACTTAAAATTTTGATTTTTAATCTTGATTATTTAATTTTATCGACAATCTGTTACGTACACCAATAACGATCGTAGCACTTACACATCACTGTTGGCTGTTCATCGGCACAAAAGAGCCGCGGCGATTGCGCTCTCTTTCTAACATCATAAACGCCGCCCCTTCTTCTTCTTCTTTTTTTTCCCTTTTTTTTCCCTTTTATCTCTGTGAATATGGCAAGGATGCAAAGTAACACCGTGTATAATATCTCTATGTCAATACGTGGTATACTCATAGAGGAAGTCTTTAGTCAAAGAAGTGAGGACTTAAATTCATTGAATTCACGAAATCAAAAACTACAGCCAGTCAAATTCTATTTTGACGTGACATATATCTAGATATGTCTTAATTCTTACTTAACTCGTTGTCTGTTCCCCAGGTCCTCTAGTCACAATGATGGGTAAGATGGTTAAGAACATGATATACTTTGTGGTGCTATTACTGGTGGTGCTGATGTCCTTCGGGGTGGCTCGGCAGGCCATACTCTATCCGGACAAGGAAGCTAGTTGGTACTTAATAAGAGAGGTGAGTCCTGTCCCTGAGTACTATTAGTAAAATGTCCCCATAGCGAACTTTGGTCAATACGAAAATTGACGACATCTTATCTACCATTGATTTATCTTTCTACTGGTGACTGGAAGGTTGCCTGTTAGATGATACAACTAAAAATAGAAGCTCGCAGTATCGCGATCGGATGTGCCGGCTGCGCCATCTCTTATGTGTATGGTTAAGTTTTAACCAAAGTGTTGCCTACAAAATACATTGAAATTTTATTTATTTAGCCTTTTCTGCACAAATTAAAAACAATGTACAAATGGTGGACTTAATGCTAAAAGCATTCTCTACCAGTCAACCATAGATGGCACGATTTCCGACGTCTCTCCTTTAGTTTTATTTGGTGACTTTACTCGTGAAACAGGATGCAATTTTGGAGAATTTAAGGTGTCAAAAGGACCTATTTTCTTGCTGTTTTCTATTGAGTCTCTAAATGACAGCATATTTTCAAACATTCTCCAAAAATCCATCAGTTATTAAGTACAATAAGAATAATTGCTTACCTCCAGGAAACTGATCTCATCAGAATAACGAAGTAGGTACAACACAGCGAGGTACGACAAAGGGTAACTCATTTATTTATACGAGTATAATTTGAAATGTCAGGGCTTAACTCAATTTATATGAAACATGTATGAAATTATCCAGTTTTAGGGGCCAGCTTACCGAAAACAAAACAACGGTGAAAGCAGTAACGAATATTATTATTTTACATTCAATGTAAAATTAAGTTAAGATTTCTATTCACTCATTTTCAATTGACACAGTTTTCAATGTATTTATGAGAGTCACGTCAATAGGCTTATTCCAGTAAACTTGAATCGGCGTCTTTGTTTACAAGAACCTTTTGAAATCCCTATTTATAAATAGCATTATTTTCTAAAGACGACGAACTTCAGAAGCCTCTACTTCGTAAAGGTGCAGTTATACCAAACGAACAAAGAGCCAGAGCTAGACAAAGAGCATTCGTTCGTGTTCTTTTTGTGTAAGTCAAAGCTAGTATTTAGCGTTTATACTTAGAAAACAAGACTAAAACTGTGATTCTGGTAAATGCTTTCGAGATGTTTAGAACAGGCAAACGAATGCTCACTTTTCATTCGTCAAGAGTTTTTGGAACGAGCTTTCTGATGTGCGAGTCCGTTCGCACGAAGGAAAATGTTCACGCGTTCGAGCGTCGTTAATACCAAGCGAGCGGACATTCGTAGAATTGTAAACAAAGGTAAAACGATTAAATAATTCTTGATCTTAATTTTACATATAGAATCCGATAGAAGTATACAATCAGCATTTGCTCGTTTAGCTTAACCGCACCTTAAAACTTTAAAATGTTCTGCGAAAGCAAAAATATGGACATTGATTTATAGAGTAAGACTTGAAATACACTCAGTCACCAAAATATCTTGTTATATTTCTGTTAATTAAGGGGTCGAATCCACTTTTTTAATCGTGTTTTACTTAGTATTTACGAATAGTTCCCACACTAACTCAATCTAGGCCATTCTCCATCTACTAACAATTTCAGGTGTTCTTCCAACCGTACTTCATGCTGTACGGTGAAGTATTCGCCGAACAGATGGCCCCCCCGTGTGGCCTCCCGGGGCTTGAGGAATGCCGTGTGGGCCACTGGGTCCCACCGGTGGTCATGAGCGTGTACCTGCTCATAGCCAACATTTTACTAGTGAATCTACTCATAGCGGTGTTCAATAATATTTTCATTGAAGTCAATGGAGTGTCACACCAGGTTCGCTGGAACATTTCGCTTGGGTTTTCTAGTATTTTCGATTTCGATGTTGTACCGTTGTCGTAGGCCTGTTGCGAGATTTGATTACAAATGTGGTGAAAGACAGATAATTTGGGGTAATGGAGGGCAGGTGTTGTGGAATATTAATTTATTCTCACCTCAAAGTAGTTAGTAGATTAGATATACGAGTAGATTTTAGGTATTAATTGCCTGTTGTATTTAGATTTTACATCCTATATTACTCCCTGTTCCTTTTGTTTACTTTCTTTTGTGTCCTTGATTAGAGTCAATAAAAAACAAAATTCATTCGTTCGAATAAGGGGAATACTTTTTTTACAATGCATGCCTTCTCCACCTTTCGTTATAAGTACCTTATACGTACGAATGAACGAAAACAGCAACTACATAGACAGATAACCTACTTTTTTTAATTTTTCTAAGTTTTTACCCTATATTTTCTTTCTCCTTCGTCGTAGGTGTTCTTCCAGCCATACTTCATGTTGTACGGGGAGGTGTTTGCGCCGGACATCGACCCCGAGTGTGGTCTGGAGGTCAATGACCACAAGTGCGTCACGGGGAGGTGGATCACCCCCATAGCGATGACCATATACCTCCTCGTCGCGAACATTCTGCTCATAAACCTGCTCATAGCCGTCTTTAATAACATATTTAACGAAGTCAATGAAGTCTCGCATCAGGTTTTTGCTTTTTTATTTTATCTTTTTAATTATTGGTTTTGTCAGAATCGGACTTACGTAGGGCTTTGACTCAGTGAACTACAGCGCCCCAGAGGCATCGAATAGCAAATAAAAGTAACGGTGGTTGGTTTTTGTGTTGGGCCCCTAGAAGAAAAGGTGTACAGCATGAGAATTTACTTCTTTTTTTTGATAAAACTAGGATTCAATACTTCGCGTTGCAAAATCTATTTGACAGCAAACTCTCACAAACGCCAAAACAATAAGTCACACCTGGCGCGGACGCGGCGCTGGCCGCTATATAGTATATTATTATTTGATGACAAGATTTGAAACGAGTTTTTATGTAGCTGACTGTCCCGTAACTTGTTTTTGTGTGTTTTTGTCCGATTCTGATTAAACCATGATCGCATGTTCTTCTGTTTCGCTAAAAAATGTGAGTTATCATTCTTACTTAACGAAACCTGACATCGGACTTTCTTTGTAAAAGGAATTTCAAGATGGCCTACAATATTTGTCATGGAACGAAAAACAGACTTTATAAGGGTTCTTTTTTTCTTTTGAGGTACGGGACCCTAAAAAAATATAAAACGGAGTAGGGCGTCGACTCGTGAAGGTTGACGCGACCCAAGATCTCCCTAATCGCCTAATTAGGGCAACATCCCTTTAGCAATGTTAGCTCCTTTTTATTAAAACCCGACTCACTATTTTCTTAGCGCCTCAGAATAAACATTATTTTTAATTGCAAGCGAAGCTAGTTGGATGTTGTAAGTAAATGTTAGTTTTTATATTTTGCACATTTTTATTTTTGTGTCTCAGTTGGAATGTATTTTCTTATTATTTATCAGCAACAAGCGTTAACAATAGGAATCTTAAGTAAAGGTAACATGGAAACAAATTGTTAATTCTTTTAACAAAGTTCCAGTAGCCCAAATAAGTACCTACTTACTTAAATGTAGGTAAGTATCATTTTTGATCTAAAAATTGCCGCGGCACGACCTGTATTGCACTTTATACTATATACATAATATTATATACACAATAATTGTGTCACAACTAGATTCGCTCTACATTTCAATTGTTTTTCCGAGTGATTCTTGCTTTTGTACTTGTACTATTATGTATTCTGTGCTTCGATCAGATAGTAAGAAATCGTATATAAATCATCGTCGAATATTGTAATGAACACTGTAAGTAAAACCACATATGGTGCAACAATGACACAATTACTTACACTTTTTAACACAGTTACTCTTATGTCGTTGACATACCACTAATACGCACCAAACGTTTTAAATATACGTTCCTCTTGCGTACGGCAATAGAGTGAAATTCGTTGCCGGCTGAAGTGTTTCCTTAACACTATGATTTGGATAAGAAAAGGAGTGAATAGGCTATTTCTAGACAGGCATGACCCATCCTCGACATCATTGTCGCTTACCATCAGGTGAAATTTCGATCAAGTGTCTGCCTATTAAAAAAAATATAATAAAAAACGCGGAAAGATTGGTTACATTCGGAGAAACATCGTCAGATACAAAATGTACAATTGCTTCAACGTTGCACCAAATGAACGAATATGACGATTCGATCTCTACTCATCAATGTTAACCTATCAGGTGTGGATGTTCCAACGCTTCACTGTGGTGATGGAGTATGAACAGAAGCCGGTGCTGCCCCCTCCACTAATAATCTTCTGCCACATTTACGCTACCTGCAAGTGGGTGACGAGGAATGTGTCCCACCAGCGCTTCCAGTACGACAATGGACTGAAGCTGTTCTTAGAGAAAGAGGACATGGAAAGACTGTATGACTTCGAGGAGGAGTGCGTTGAGGGCTATTTTAGGGAACAAGTAAGTCGCAATTTTCCATTTTTTTCGCATGGAGGACTGACGTTCTTCTGATGTTTTTTCGCAATCGACTTTGATCTCTATTCTTCAAGAACTTGGGCCGATAATGGATCAATGATATGGCAAACCATCGATTGGATGAACATTTGACGCAGTCGCTGTCGTGACATTCTATTTGATGGTTATCAATTTGATATAGGGAAGAAAACTCAAAAATCAATTGTGTATCGATTTCATTGAAACTTCCACTTGTTAAATTTTTGGTGTGAAGGTTATGCCTTCATTGCTATCATACAATTATGAGATCTGAATATCATTAATTAAATGGTTATTTCTTTTCAGGAAGTTAAATTATCTAATTCTATAGAAGAGAGAGTAAGAAACACTACAGATAGGGTAGAACATATCACGACCAAAATGGAAGACTTAAATCAAAAAGCGAATTGCCAAATACAATCAGTTCAAGTAAGTAAAGTATTGTATTAAGCATATAACAACTAAGTTACATATTTTTTTATTTTACCAGACCAGTATTTGTCTCCTATAGGACTGAAAACTAGTTCCTTAAATTATGATTGTTTGATTCAGTTTAAAAGCTATGTTTGCTTTTCTAAAAGCTATAACAATCGCAATTTGGCGGCAATCCAGTAAGGCCTTCTGTCATCGTCAACCCACGTCATGCGCACACTGTCGTCATTTTGACGGTTGCTAGCATCTGCGAAGAAACTGACGAAAATCTGCTAGGTATATACGAAGCGGCAACGTAGCGTTTGACTATCACATTTAAAATTCATTGCAGCTTGCAAAAATTCGTTAAATGGCCAATAGGCCTTAGACTAGCTCTACAGTATTACCTGTAATCCGTCAAGTACGTGCGTGACCCTCCTGCGCCCCCCGCACGAGGCGGGGAAGCTCCAATCACACGCGACTGTCATAGGAAATCTTCTTCCTCCAACACCACTCGCCCTCCCCCCTGTCATCTAGCAAGCCTTGCTTCCCACATGTTTGGCACTCGGCAGGTAGATTTGTAAATCAATCGTAGCCTACAAAGGCGTTAGGTAGTCTACCAGTAGATTATGATAGACTACCCTTTTATATGGTAGATAACGTAGGTTTCAAATATACCGTATGAAATAAGTCGATCTTTACCTCCAAATATCTCGGTATAGTGACCCTTTGGGGTGCCATGTTAGTTAACATTTTTTGTTCCTCTATGCATCCTTTAGCCATACAGGGTGACGGACCCAATTGCTAGCACTGCACCAGTTATCAGCACCTCGAAAATAAACTGAAAATATAGGATAAATGTGTATAATTTCAATGTTGCAAGGGTAAAAGACGCGTTCATATAGTTTTAAATTATTTTACTAGCAACACTGTGCACAGTTTACATTTATCGTGAAGCGGTATTCTTGAGGAGAAGTGAACATTGTGTGATTAGAAGTGATTATCGGGCATTCTGACATCAAGGGCAAGATTTGTCTTACGTTTAGTAGTCATTTAGAAATGCATTTAAAGCACTTTTTAGAAATACTGGTATTTAAACACATTCTTAAAGTTTTGCGCATCTTAAATTAAAATAATTTTAAGGTATTGTTTTTACGTACAATAGATATTTAGGGTGCTAATAACTGGATACTGAAATATCAAGTTCTCACATTATTAGCACACTTGCTAATACTTAGATAAATTAGACATAATTACTGTTTACGTTTTTAATGGACTGTGTGTTACTAAAAGAATGGTTGAGATTTGTGTAAAAAAGTTTTCCAAATCCAGTTCCGTGCTGAAAATTAATATACCATTAATTATCATCATGGTATATTTGGTTCAAAACTATGCTAATATTTGATTTTGTTTAAATTATTTCTACGTGTTTCAGATCTCTTAAGATGAACCCATTAAAAACAAAAAACCCTTATATAAAACTAGCCAAGTGCGAGTCGGACTTGCGCACAAAGGGTTCCGTACTATTGTTTATTTCATCTTACTGCCGTACTCAGAGACGTCAATCCTTCATTAAATCTCATGCAGTCATTTTCTATTTCATTGACAAAGAAAGTGACAGAACAAGACTAAATTATATTTATCATTTAATTGACGTCTCAGAGTGCGGCTGCAGCGGCAGAGGGTTTTGTATTTGGTACAAAAATATCTAATACCCAAGTTCAACTACTATTACTGCTAAACTACTAAAGTTATCTTAACCGCTATGTGCACTACAAAGTTTAATATTCGTAAATGGACCATGGATTATTATTTATGTAGCAGAAAAATTGTTTTAGAAACCCCTAAGTAATTTTTAAGATCTACTCAATGATATCCTATACAATGAGGTAGACTACAAACATAAATAATAATAAAATAAATTGTTTCAATCTTCAAAAAAAATATTGCGAGCAGAAAACTAAATAAGTTAAGTATATGACAGAAAAGATACTGACTGAAGGCTAAACTAATGACTGAGAAAACAACTTTTCAAATAACTTTCTTTAATAATTATTATTTTTAAGTTCATCTTACTAGTTTAAAGGTAATGCTCTTACTTTCCCAAAGATCTATACATGTGTTTTTTACCGGTCGTAATTAGTAGAAATGTTAAAAGACTGATTAACAATAAAAAGAAAACATTAAATTTTTCTTAAAGATATTTTCTCTTTCCGCCCTTAAAATGTATAACAATTCGCAGTGCTGATAACTGGGTAAGTAGGTGATCATAATTGGTGATGACTGTGCTGATAAATGGAGATAGGCTTGTTTTTTGATAAATTGTAATTTTAACTCAATAATGACCAAAAATAATTAAAAAGTCTTACTTTACACAATAGGTAATTAAATTTTTAATATTAATAAGGCAACACAATAGTTATAAAACATTGTAATATATGAAATATTTAGAGTTTAAGTTTAATGACCTCTTAAAGTGCTGGTAATTGGGTCTGTCACCCCATATCACATTTAACGTGCGTCGCGATTTTGCATAAAAAAAACAAAATGGCGTCGGGCTCGATATGTCACTCACGAAGTTTCAATCTCGTTTACAATTAAGATAATTTTAATTGATTTTGACATTGTGTATCAGAAAATTCATAGAAAATAGTTACTTTTAAATTTATTATTAATCGATTGTTTTAGTGCAAATAAATAATAATGGTAATTTTGTTAAATCCATTTATTTATTTTCTCTTTATTACGAATTTATGGTGATTGTCTACAAATTTCTGTAAATAAGCTAATCTACTGATTCCTACGTAATCTTACCGTAGCACCGTGGTCTACTGTGACTACGGTAGGCAACGGTAAGATACGGTAGATTTACAACAATAGGCAGGAGAGTCATCGCTAAATTATACGAGTATAGTAACTAGACCCTCAGACTAATTGTCATCTCCATTGCAGAGTGTAGAGTTCAGACTTCGAAAGTTAGAAGACGTAGCAGAACAGACCATGAATCACCTAGCTGTCATCCACCGGTTCATGGCCACCCATCCTTCGCTGGTCAACCGAGGGTCTACAGACACCCTGGGCCCCCCTCCCCCCACCTTTCCATCGGGGGGGTCGCGGCTTAGGACTACTAGCGACCGATCTGAGGTAATAAATAATACTGTATGCCTACTCCTTTATGTTTTTGTCGGTGTGTCTGAACGAACTTGATAACAAGTCCATACATACATACATAGTTAAAAATTCGCTACACAGAGATAATGTAGCCAAGTTTAATGTATAGTTAGTCTCTTAATATTCAGTGAAGAACTTAAATTCGTGTTGGCTTGACTGTAAATATTATTCAACAAACGAATTGAAATATGATTAATTGCACAATTTTCTTATATTAACGCTAAGATTTATGCGTTCCTATTTAAGGGGTCTTCTATAAATTATCTGTCATCAAATTACTAGTCCCATTCTAAAGTCTGGATCTTCACATTAATAATCCGTAAAATTAATAGCAGAGAGGTAAATCAGCAAAGTTCAAAATTGGTGGATCATTGCTCATTCATCAATCGTCGACCGTATGAAACCCGCTTGCAAACTTTGAAATAATCTCTCATGGCACCGTCTTGACAACGATTAATCTTTATTAAGTTTTGAACTAAAGCTTAAACCTACTGCAGTAACATATTAACATGACAATGCGGAAGGTTTTTGTCTTTTATATAAGAACACAAAGAACTGAGAATTTAACAAAGTCACACTCAAAATGCGAATGGCCTTTTTTACCGTAGAGCCATGAACATGAATTTATCGTTGTTGAATTACGTGTTGTCTGTTTACTATGTTATTCAATTGATCTCTTGATGTTCAAATAGTAATGTAGCTATTTTCATAAGTCTATGTTTTTCGAGAATGCTTATAAAACTACTCGTACTAATGTAACGTTTTGTGTTTACCATTTCAGCATGTCTATATGATTGTCTTTGGTTGTCACTGAGTATCGATTTACATTTCATTCCATGTTTTGTGTTAGAACTTAACGTCAGAACTTGTTCACTCGTTTATTCAACGTTGTAAGGTTTAAAACTATGAGTAAAAGAGGTAACCAGGGTGTTCCTGACAGTAGATCAAATTATGCAGGCGCATAATGGTCATCCCAAAACTTTTTAGTTCTATTAATGTCGGTCTTTACTACCCTTTTTCGATAAACACATGAAAAATTTTAACATTCAGAAACAACCTGGATACCATTATTTTTCATGATACTCTTTTACGAATAACGTAGATGCAAATTACCAGTTTTATACCTTCAATATTTAAAATCTAAAAATTGGGTTGAATACGAGTATTCTGGCTTTTTGTTCGCGCTTTTGTGTGTTTGGTCGTTTGGCGTTGTTAGGTTGGGGAATCAAAGCTGTGAAACTAGGTAATTGGAAGCCAAACTTGGAAAGTTTTTTGTTAACAAACTAGAAAAGTTAATTTAATTGTAAGTACTGTGGTTTCTATTTATCGATGGATTGTAAAACAGATCTTCGCAAAACAGTTTGATCTGGAACTATCTTTGATTTTACTTGACACTGGTCAGGCACAGACCGCGCAGTGCTATTAAAAATACTTTGATTTCCCCCATTTCCTTTACAACTGTCAAACGGGCAATGACCCCGCGTGTCATCGCGACAGGTGCTGTCCGACAGTGATACTGGCGCCGCGCGGTTCGCCGTGCGCCCCGTGCAAGAGGAGGACGAGCAAGCCTCTCAGCCCTCCGACGTAAGCACTCTTCTACCTCTGCGGTTCACTGCCCGGGTCTCTTAGCTTTTGAAGTCCTCCTATTTACTTTCGTATTAATCTCGGAATTCACTGAATAGGGTTTTAATGACGACCAGTTAAAGATCCTGACTAATCATTTGGTGGGGAATTCCCTGCCCGGAACTCTTCTGTCTCGCTCTTGCCTACTCTTGTGAACTTAACACACGCTTGAAATTTATGGTGTACTTATTTTGCTAACGATGCAGTAATGACCCTGTATATACATATGAATGAACGAAGGTTTTCAGGAGAGAGCTTCTTAGTTCATATAGTGTACTTTAATTTAAATAATAGTTCTTTTTCATTACACCTATATTCCTCTATTTATATTATTTGTTTTTTACCTGTGAAACAGACTTTTGTCAAACAATTTTCACAATTATTCTACAATATAGTATTAGAGTAAATATGTAGAAGTATACAATTTTTATAAGTACGAGTAACAAGTTCTACTGTACTAAAACGCCAATTTTTCGATAGTCAGATCTCATCGATATACCTACGACACTATTGCAAATAACTTACTCATATAGTTTACGCATTTTATTTTGCGCTAGCATATTTTGTGAGTAAACGTTTTTTATTTTTACGTATACCCAGGGCAGTGAAACGCGTTTATATAGAGTAGACGTATTTAAACAGGAATTATTAGAATTCATATAGAAATGTACTAAAAATAATGCTAAAATCTAATAAATAATAATTAATGCCTAAAATTTAAAGCGCTTTGTGTCGTGTGAGACAGCACTTTTCTAAAATGTGATACCATATGTTGTAGATTTGTTTTTATAAATAAAAGGCAGACCTTTCCACGTTTTATGGTAACCTAACTTTTTGTGGTCATTTCGCAAGCAGCAGAAGGAAAAAGTACCATAGAGTTTTTTTTTTTTCACTATTTATTACAATAAAAAATATTTTTTTAAACCGCATCATAATATTTTTTTGCAGAGTTCGTTTTGCTTTTCTCTAAATTTTTTTTCATACCATAAATTGCTCGCAGACCAGCAATTTTTATATGTACCAAAAATATTTATGTATTTTTATAAGTGGAAAGGTCTACTTCATAGTAAGTACAATGTAGCACGTTTCACGTTTTTATGTTTCTTCACTTCTTCTATTTCTGCATTTAAGTTGAATCAATTATTACTAATCGTATTATTTTTAATGCTACTTAGTAATATTCATGCATTATTTGCATTGTGTCTTATTTATATCACATTCTCATAATAATAAATGTTTTTGCACTTTAAAACCTACGCACGCCGAAGCAGACCTAATGCCTAGTGGGGATAACAGTCCCACCAACAACCATAGATTGTTTATTGTTGTATTTGTCTGAACTGTCGGGCTGATAAAATCCTTCCTACTCCTTTCATCAACATATCTGTGACGCTAGGACGAGATGCCTCACTCTGGGCCCGAAGCTCCCGTGGAGAAGGAGCCAGAAGCTGACTCCACTTCCACGTCATCAGGGGGCAGTGCTGCGGGGCCTGACGTCACAGTCATACCCACAGTGCGGCCTCATCCCCCCACCACGCCCGCCAGGCAGCGGTCATCGGACAGCAACAGAACTGAGCCTAGTGATGAAAAGAAAGGTAAGGGCCGACCACCTTGTATTCCTAGTGCCTAAACATCCAAGCTCTTTTAATGGTATAGTGTAGTACCATAGTAATATAGTATTCCACAATAGCCCTATCTTACAAGACATCCTGGGGCGCCATACGCTGTTAGTGTGGTTCTTCAATACCAATAATAATATTTTGAGCGATTACGCATTCAAATCTTACTTTATTGTAATTCAAACAAGGTGCCCCGTTTTTGCTACTTTGGTAGTAGTTTATCTATTAATTTCGAATGTCTATCGGATCCAATAGATGAAGTAAAAGTGAAATGTGAGCAAGTTCAGAAGTCATAAGTCAGAACAAAGATCATATTTTCTCTGGGAGTGCCTAAAATAAACTGGAACAGGATTAGTTGCACCGAAATGAATGTTATCGTCATTCAGTTAGGTGATTCAACTGAGCCTGTACATTTGAATTTATATGTCAAATACTTTTCACAAAAAATACCCATCTGCATTCCACCATCAAAAATGTCTCCTCAGTGCCGTGCCTTCGTTTGTCCGTAGATATAAAGAGGTTCCTTTCGCCAGTGCCCTCGACGGATGACGCGTTCCTGCCTGAGGTGCGCGAGACTCCGGCCGATCTTCAGAGCCTGCGCCCGCGCACCACGTCCGCTGGTACCAGGCGAACAGCCAACACTAGGAGGTACGGTACCTACACGCACAATACTGGAAGTATAAAATGCTTATTACACCATCCTATTTGTAGCGTCCTGATTAGGATCCTAACTAGGAACGAAGGAAGTAGTGATGGGACTTGAAACAAAAACGCATATTCAACTCACCCGGCCAAAATTCGAATACAAATTCAAATGCATTTATTTGCGTATGTAATTTTTATTATTATTGTTATCATTTATTTGATATACATTTAAGATCTTAAATTGTGTTACATGATTTGAGTTTACCAACATTTGCTTTTATGTAATCATCATCGAATCATGATTCGAGTTATTAACCTTTGATTCGAATGATTTAAGTTGGTGATATGATTCGAATCGATACGATGATTTAATTCAGCTCGAATATATAAATGAAAATAAAAAGACCTAATTACGAATTTACTTTACCTTATCGATTATCGAAGTCAAAGAATGAATCTGTCGAATTACCAATTAAAAAAAATACCATCGCAGATTCAAAATAAAGAAATTGATTCGAATTAGCTCGCGGACTCGAATCGAAAAAAATAATTGGAATCAGCTCGCGAATTCGAATCAACAATCAAAATCTCATTCGAATCAAGTTATTACTGTTTGATTCGATTTCGATTCGATTGTTCTACTTCGCACCAAATGTGATGCGAGTCACATCTCGAGTAGGAACTTAGGAACCTAAGTAGTGAACTGCGATTACATTTTCCTAATTCCTAAGTAAGATGCTACACAATTAGGATGGTGTAATAAGTGATTAAGACTGAGAAAGTGAACAAATGACTGAGGTTCAAATAGCTAGGATGTCAGGTCTACACAATTCTTTCATTAAGACTGAGATTTTAAGAAGTACCTACTTAAGTAGTAGTAAGTAGTAGTATTTTTGATTGATCCCTGGCGAACGTCTACAATTTTTTTCTAGGGAAATATTCTCTATTTGAGTAACAAAACCTAATGTTGATAAGATAGGATTGTTTTTCTAAAGAAATCATTATGAAATGGTACAACTATTTATAAATATTATAGTAATCTAATTTAGCTAGATAAAGAAGTAAAATAACTGTAAACATGTTGTAGTATTACAGAAATGGATTTATACACAAGCTCAAGCTAAGATTCACTTGAGTAAGCATAGTGCCATGAGTTCTCATCCATATCCGCAATCGAAGCATGTGTGCCGCCATTTTATTTTCGATTGATCCACCCTCATTGTCCTAAACCTGAA
Source organism: Pyrausta nigrata (assembly GCA_949316185.1). NCBI lineage: Eukaryota > Metazoa > Arthropoda > Insecta > Lepidoptera > Crambidae > Pyrausta > Pyrausta nigrata. Next base: position 4,531,154 of record OX438951.1, read on the forward strand.
CAGCTGTTCCCTTAGTTCCCTTACTGATGTCAGAGGACCTACTCGAATTCAGAAGCCTAATAACTTTTAACTCAACCGTGAAAAAAACAAACGCGTTCATGGAAACGCGCTCTTACGAAATTATTAACAAAATTTTAAAAAATATTTTTCCCGTCTGGCTTATCTTAGCTAGAGTCAAGACAACTTTGCTAACGGACATATGGCGCGCCGAGCTCTGAATCGCATAATGTTAATTCGATTCAGGAGTCTTTACTTGTTTAAATAATATGTAGAGTGGTTCTTCTATACCGACTTGTTACTATCAAGTATTCCGTGGTAATTTGAAATATGAGATTATTGACGCATTGTTGTGGAAATTGCAGTCACTATAAGTTAGATTGTACAGATTCGACTTTAGCCGTTACTCTTACTCGCACTACACATTATGCTAGCATGAGTAAGAAAGATAGAAAAAGCAAAAAAAATGTCACAACACGAATTGAGCCTCTGCATTGATAAAATATAGAACAGACAACCATATCCCGAACCAAACCCTTTCAAATCAGCCATCCATATCATTCTCCACTATATCGGCGACTGTAACGTACCAAAATTTATCACTTTTTTATAATTTTATTTTTTGTTACTTTCTTGCATCTGTTAGGAGACGGTTGTGGAAACAGTAAGTCAAATAGACTCATATCGCGATTGGCTTAGCTTCTGCGTAGCTGTAGTTAGTTGTAGCTTAGTGTGTAACCATCTAGCTGTGTAAGCTCACACACCTGTAAATATCTATGACGTCACAACGCACCGATTTTCACTCACACGAGCAAATCTTTCAGTGTTTTTTTTTCTATTTTAATCGACACCAACAGGAATACTATTCTATCGATTTTGTATAACTTCGAATCTAGACTTCTATGTTCACATGCTTTTAAATATTTGATCGATATGTGATGATGTTTTCTCAATTCTTACATAATAACTTCACAGGTAAGTGTCTACAGCACGGTTTGATCATCACAATGCCTTACTTCAGTTAATAACTAATTTTAACTCAACAATTGAAACACAATTTACACGCCTATTGATTGAGGCCTATTGTGGGCTCGCACAAAGGAAAAACTCAGACTATTTCAAACATTGATTTTAATTTCTCAATTATATTTTAACTCCACGCGTGTTATTTATGAAAATATTTTCAATATTTTATGTTATAAAACTATGTTAACCATACCTATACCTAAAATCTTTGTTTTGCTTATACAAGTACGAGTAATTCGCAACTACCTAATTACCTAATTAACTTTCAAAAGTATTTAATTACAAATTCTTTGCTTACAGTAGTTACAGTACTGTAAATACAATACAACGAGGACGTACCCTTACGATGTTATTTCCTTTGTCAACTTTTGAACGCTTCAGAAAAGTATGTTTCAAACTCACTTCGTAAAAATGCCAACATTACAGGTACGGTAAACTTAAATGTAGAACATATCTAAACTTTCCCTAACACGTTGCTTTACATGAAACTGAACATTGTTACGTAATTTACTGTACAAATGGACTACATTGATTATAACACCTTCACAAACTCCAAAACTTTACAAAGTAGAGTTTAGCCACAATGTTCGACTGTTATCGACAGTTAATGATTTAACGTTGATGTTGAAATCAACTTTCTCTTATATGAATTACGTAATTACTTCAACACATAAACGATTAGGAGGGCTGTTACATTTTTGTTACAGATAATCTTTTTGTAAGAAAACAATAAATAAAAAACATTTATTAACAGATTAACTTTTAAGTGCATCTAACTAGATTTATCACTTTGGTCTAGAAAACACACATATCTAGAAGACAAAGATGTTTTTGCAGTAATGACTTACTACTAAGCTTTAAATTACCTAACAATTTAGCTGACACTCAGCTGATAACACAATACAATTTGTAATAACCCCTTCTGCGTTCTGCTGCTTCTCAGCTACAGAATTTTGCAGAAGATGGCAATTTTATGAAGTGTAATTTGCTTCGTACGTCCCTTAAAAAGTAATCATATATTTTCACCTGTCTGTCATGTGGCTAAACTCTCCTGACAACGTAACAACCAAGGTAACTGCACCAGTTAATGGTACTGATCTGCCTGCAGGAGGTCGGAGGGCGGGAACGACTGCGGCATGGGCGGGCACCACTCCGCCCAGCACCTTGCCCCGAGGAGGCAACACAGCCAGACCCATTCGGAGCCCGACAACTCGGCGGTGGATGCTGGATCTGTCCACAATTCTGTTACCGGTGAGTCTTGTTAAATAGCCAGAAAGCAACTGGGGAGACTGTTGCTTTCTGGATATTTTGCCACTAATATTGTGTAGGGAATTAGTAGGCGGAAAGGAGCTAAAGGTAGAGAGGTATAATGGCGGGGGTAACGAGCTTGCAGCTTACGTGATTAGTCCATCTGGTCCATAACATGATCTTTAAAGTATTGACTTATGGTATAAGTATGTCCGTGTTTTATCATATTATTGCATGCAAGCCCTGGCTTGTCATTTGAGTCTCTCTTTGCACTGGGGGAATTCGATTCGGATTCGGATTCGGATTTTATCGCAATAAATATAGGTACTAGGTCCTATCATATCTGATTAATTTCTTGTTTGTGAGAAAAGAACGGACTCGATAATATATTTTCCTTAGATAACAATGTTATTCTACGAGTATGAGTATCTGGCTAAAATAAAATCTTTTCATAATACCTTCCAAATAGGTGTCGGAGTAGGTAAGGTTTGTTATTTATAGAAATAAATGGTCTTATTCGCCTCAACTCGTATTTGCTCAGGGTGTAGAGGCAAATCCTACTTCGTTATATGACATAAAATACGAAAATTGCGGCACAGTAATATCATTTTCAGAACATAATAACGCTTCATACTCTTTTTTTTCTGAATATGCTTAAAGCTAAAATGACATATAATCTAAACAAAAACCGGCGAAGTGCGAGTCGGACTCGCGCACGAAGGGTTCCGTATTCCGTAGGGTGGCTACACCCTTATCACTTAAAACGCTTTCACATTTAGGCGACTTTAGCAGCGCGACTATGGCGTATACAGTCGCGCTGTCGAAGCTTTTTAAAAGAGGCGAGCCTCCAAAATGGTTATTATTGTCCTGTCCTCTCTTGTCCTATAATCCAATGTTGTTATTGTCCTATAATAAAACAACACTAGCTCAGCGCCTTGATTGAATGCAGAGAGCGCATTGCGAATGTCGCGTAGCTATACCGCGCGGCTGTTGCGCTCCGTTTATAGGATGAATATATCAGCAGCGCGTCAGACGCGCTGCTAAAGTCGTCTAAATGTGAAAGCGCTCAAGTGATAAGTGTTGTCCACTGCAAAAAAAAGGCAAAACAACGTTCGCCAGGTCAGCTAGTAGAAGTATGAATAATAAAAATTAATTGTTCATTTCAAGACCTTTATAACAAGCCCAAATACCCAATTTTTTGCTAAATATCATGGTCTAGGTCTATAGGAAGTACCCTGTAGGTTTTGATTCCCCTGAGAAATGGGTAAAAATGTTAGAAAATAGGACTTAATTGGCCGTATCTTTTGTTTGTGTTAACTTAAAAGCTTGATTCTATTCTATTTTATTGATATTGATTCTAAATTATTTGATATTAATTTCAACCTTATACCTTCACGCGTTCCTAAGAAAAAGTATCTTGACAGACAGACTGACAACAAAGTGATCCTATAAGGGTTCCTTTTGAGGTACGGAACCCTAAAAATAATCGTTAGAAGGAAATAGGTATCTTGCGTTAAGTTTATGTACTAAAGTCTTTGCTCGAGATTTAAAAAAACAATAGGGATGTCCATTAAAAAGATTTCCAAAACCCCATCATCATAAATTAATGAGCTTCTCTTGTCGGTAGGGTAACACTGAGCATTTCACTACGTTTGTGGTGTTAATACTATTCTTCCCTTCTTTAGAACCCCTAACCTATAAAAAACACATACACATTGAAATACCTTCTTTCATTGATAAAATCACGTATTATTAATATAATCTCTTATGTCCTGGTAAAACAAAATTTGAAGTGCCAACTGCCAACTGAAATGGGATAAGGCTAGAAGGAAATGAGAGAGATATCCATCTCTCAGTATTCCTTGACACTAATATTATTATAACGGATAAAATAAAACGAACTCAGCTTACGGAATGTTCAGCATGACTTTAATTTCTACAAAAACTGCGATAAAATGAGCCAGTAAACTAAGCAAATCTTCCAAGGAGTTCGTAAGAAAAAAACTTTCTGCTTGCTCTAGCAGGATTAGCGAAATTACGCCAACGCTCTTTACTCGGGCTGGATAAAGACAGGATTTGAATTTAATCAGCGGCTGATGTAGCCTACTCAAATACTCGCTGTTTTGAAAACAAACAAGGATTTTGAGAAGCCGTCGACATTTTTTGTGTAGATTTAGTAATAGTGCATAAAAACAGTTTCTTCAACTGGATACTTTTTTAATAAGCTCAAACGACGCTATTCGACTATGAAAAAACGGTCTCTTGTCTTTTATAACCAGAACCAAAACTTTGGAAATTGATAGACAAACATCGACGTATTTATTATTCCTAAGGTTTTTTGTGTGTCCCACAAATAAAAAGCGTGACCAGAAATTATAGGACCTGAATTTACCCGAGCGAGGGAGCTTCCAATCGAGCTTTATTAATAAGTACACAATTTGTGAGTGTTCTGCTTGTTCTTGTATCGTAAAATCCTATTATCACAAAATTTAATTGAATGTAAACATATAAAAATATTTTTAAGGCTGTTATGATTGATTAACAGAGTGTTGTCATATAAGGAGGCAAATAAAAAAATAGTTTATTTTCCCATGTTCTCAAACATTACATTAGATTAAATCAATACAAAAGAAAATATATTTCTTGAGTCAATCACTATCAAATAAGCTGGTTCTGGAGAGGCTATATTTTTGTTGACGTATCAATCGAATGAATTTACATCAGATTTCTGCAATTTTACGAAACTATCAACTGTATGCAACTATACTTAGTTGACCCTTTGCTATGTAAATGTCGAATTTACTAGTATACTGTGTGGAAGTTAGTTATGCAATGACCTTAGTATCTAGAGCTTAGCTGCGTGACTTGGGCCTTTATGATCTTGGAAAATAGGGCACGTAGAGGGCACATTTAATGTATTTAGTAACTACATACTTAGGCCCCTTGGATTGAAACACTGGTAATTGGTGTTTTAAGGTAAATAGTACCCTTGAACTTTACATTTAATTACCGTATGTTGGTTGATCATTCGTTCGAGTTGTTCAAAATAGACTTATTCAAAATAATATGGGACAAGTTATGGATTCTAAATTATCGCAAAAGAAACGGAAACTAAACCTAAATTCCGTTTGTCATTGCTTGTCTAACATTGTAAACAATCTTGTCATTTTTAAAGAAATTATTCATTTAAAAATATGATAGACACAAAAATTACATCCTAATGTGGTAGTTTATTGTTTAATAATAATATATGCAGCTTTTTAGAGCAATTAGTATTTTTTTTTTCACCAGTATTAGTTTTAAAAGTCATAAAAAGACAATGTAAAAACGGACTTTAAGTATTCAATGTGAGACGTGTATTTGTGAAATTAGAGTTTAAGAAGTTTAAGGGACCATTACCATAAGCTAGACTGTCATTGGAGTCAAGCTGCTTAGTTGGTAAGAGCCATCGCCCGGATGGCGAAGAGTCGCGAGTTCGAGTCCCACCAGATGACACAGTTGATCAATTTTTATGAGCGAAATTTAATTTAAGAACAGCTGTCTAGTCAGTGTTCAGAAGCGTAAAATACCTACCATATATTAAACCACAGGCAACTGGTGCACAGTGCACACTATGCGACGGGTGTCAGCTCACTGTGCCTGCAGCATTAATATACTGCCTCCATTTGTGTGAAGAAAAACAGTGCTGCTATCCAGTCCCGAGTTGAATTTTTAACATTGAGACACAGTGTAGGTAGAAATAAGTAACCTTTATAAACAAAGTAGACACGGATGGCTTGAAACTTCTTTATACTAAATACAATGCTTATAGTTATCTCCTCCTACAAAATCTACTAATTTTGGATTTGTGGGCCACTTCGGTGTTTTATCTATCTCGTTAGCTAGCTAGCTTTAGGCTATCGAATAGATAACCCACCGGTATCTTTTTATTCAGATCCCAATACAATCAATCAGATACCTTGTTTAAAGTCATAAAACTTGTCAGACATACAATTCTTCTGTGTTTATTTTTACTATGACTTTACGATGCATTATGCAAAAGCAGCATCTTAGAGTCAGGAGTGGAGCAAAATATTAATATTTACTCAAGATGTATTACAAGATTTGAATTTTCTATTAAATCTTAATGGAATATCTCAGGTTATCTTTAGTCAATTAGCCTCTTTGTAAAGGTAGAGAAATAGGCAGGTAAATATTGTTATCAATTCTTCAAAGTCCGATCCAAAATCACTTATTCTAGAGACATCTTGGATGAATAGAGGGACATGTAAAAGTTGTCGTCATCTTCACACAGATTTTTGGCAAAATTATCCCTTTGGGAGGATAAAACTTGTGTGCTGGACAGCCCTGATATAATAAATACTGTTGCTTTATTTAAGTATTACTTTAGTTTAGGTGTCTTTAGGTGTCGTAAATACCGTTAATAAAACAAAGCAAACTAGTGAGCTATTGCGGCTGAACTCCAGGATATACCTACTACAGCTTTATTTCATCCCAATTAGCGACGGGTAGCTTCTCCTATGCGCAACGAAAGAAGTAGTTTACTATCGTCTTTTCAAATGCAATGCCGATGATAAAAGAAATCCCTTAATGAAAAGAGGGGTACACTGATAAGTACCTATAAAAGTAGCACAACAACTGCTTACAAAGCAGGTACTTACTGTTAATTTTATAAAAAAACTATCACACGAATTAAAAATATGTGCTCGATGGCGAAAACCTACTTTAACCTTTCGTATGCTCGAACGTGATTCCACGCATAAAGTCAATTGTCATCCATTGTGTCTAGTAATGGCAGCATACGAGCGGTCAACTTAGCATTCTCTAGTATTATTTGATATAAAAAAGACTACTGTTTCTTCAATGATGTGCAATCTTTTACACGACATCCTTGTCATCGAGTGCCCTTTTCCCAGGGCGGCAATCAGGCTGGGAAGCTACCGGCGGGGCAGCTGGCATCACCACCGGCCGCACCAGGGTCGGCAACACTCCTCGCTCGCTGCTGCTGGCCATGCACGAGTACACCAGCATCACCGATGAGCTGGAGACTGTGTATGGGCTGTTCTCACCGCCACATACCCCCAGGTAAGAAACTTTGAAGAACCAGAAAATATCAGGAATGCAATAATAGCTTTCAAACTAACATCAAGAAAACAATTATATGTTCCAGAATAGTAAAAAGATCAGTTCATATCTTTATATTCTGGAATTGCTATAGATCGTAATCGCGATAGCTTTCTAGTTAGGCAGTTGGCAAGCACGTCAAATAAACCTATCTATTATAAATATTGATGCGCAGTATTATGCGTCACGCAGTTAAATCAAAAATACAAATGCGTCACGCTGTTAAAAGAAAACCAGTGCTTTTTCCAATGAAAACAGACTTGACAAAAGTGGAAATAAGGTAATACCAAGCTCTCCCCACAGCTTATTTATATGCTTCTCCATACCCACCTCCCACAGTTCAATTCAATGCAATAGTCCAATTCCCAATTACCGTCAACAGACGAACAATATACATACATATAATATGAGCAGCTTACAATGGCTTGGAGACAATTACCTCTATAATCATTCGTTTGGCGGTACGTAGGTATTGCAAAGCAACGTACAGAAGGCCCGCTAACACACATTACGATATGAAACATAAACGTGTAATCTGCTAGATTGTTTCTATTCAGCTCAGCAAAATAACTTTATATAGGCGCAAACTTGGAAGACGTCGTCCGAACTTTTAGCTCTACTCATCACGCTTGCTTCCACTACGATGCTGACATGAGTGACTGGGAAAGCTAGATCCAAAAATGGATACTGTCGCACATAACAGCTGAGCCTCTGATGCCCTACTTTGTACGCATCTGCGGACATCTGTCCGAAATGATGGCAGGGGTTAAAACTAGTTTATTTTCTAAAAAATAAGAAAAAACCCCTGCCATCATTTATTGAAGAATGAGAAGGAGGCTTAGGGCAAGGCGTAGAATAAGTGGGACATGCCCCAAGCTCAAAAAACTACGCACTTACTTCTTACGGAGTGGTACGGCAAAGAGCCCCTGCTTTGTCTTTTTATCTGTGTTGTACGGTCAGCCAAGAAAGTGGTCACCCTAAGGTTGAAAATCATTCGGGCGACGTAGAGCAATATTTTCCATGCAAAATATTGTGACAGCTACAACTAATATACGTCATGTTCATCTCTTTCATTGTTAAAAGGGTTATAAGTCCATAAGTGAGTTCAACCTTATTTCTATTTTACTTACACATGAAATTTTGACAAAACTGTTAGACCACTTTCTTGGCTGACCGTACCTGTAAGGGAATTCCATACCTATTATTAAATATTGGCTGATTCCATCAACTGAACGTATTACCCGCTGAGCTAGACTTACCAAAATTATTTGATATGATAAAAGCCAATTATGGCATTAGATTGGAACATTTTATTTGTCTAATACTCATTTTCACGAACAAGTCTGTTATTAAGTTGCCAAACAAAAAGTACCCCTTGGCGTTATAACCTAAATTGCCCAATAAGACCGATGGCTTGCTGGTTCAAAAAACAGTTTTTAAAACTTAAGGTATAAGTTCGTTGCCGACTCCACGCAGCAGCAGCAGACGTCGCGACTCGCGACACGTCACGTCGTTTCTATCATGATTTCGAATCAACCTAACGACATTTGACCTTTAGTCGCATGAAATTAAAGCACTCTCGAATTAGCTGGCCTAACACAGACATCCTACCTTTTTCCAGGTCTTTCAAATTAACAAAGGTCATGTTCCCGTTTTTATCCGCGCCACGGTTTTTAAATTAACTGTTCGACGAGTCATGCAATATTCATGACCTGTAAAAGCACCCAATATAGAGAATGTGGCTCGCCAAACGAGATCGTAAATTCCATACAAAATGAGACCGAATTATGGAATCAGCGTCGATTACCTACGTGAAATACAGTTCGAGATTCTCGCTGATTTACAGTATAATTTTGAGTGAGAAAGTTAATACTTTTTTCACACTACCTACTCGGCAATGTACGTACGAGTACACATCAAGCAAACCTGACTCAAAGTGAGTCATTGCATCCCATCGTAATGTTGTATGAAATTTCATTACTACTAAACTTACTCTCGAATCCTTTACGCTCGAGATTTAAGATTACGCCCGTGACGTAAGACTTCACTTTACCCCCTTGGTGAATAATCTACTATTACTAACAAACTAGCTGCTGCTCCCGTCATTAACAGCGAGTCTACGCTGATACATAATGACTCATACTCGCGTGAATCATCCTTCAGTTGTACCATATCGTATGACATGGCATGTCATGATGTATGAGTAGTTTCGAGATATTTGCAAAAACATTATGAATATAAAAAAATCTAAGTGCTAACGAAAATCTCTCGTTTTGTTATAATTGTACTTGCAATACAATTAAAAGTGTTCGAACTGAAATCTAGTTTATAATATTTACAATCAGCAACAAATAGCGCATTTTCGTTAAAAAATTGAACTTTTTCCATACATTTGTAAGGAGCTTTGCTAATATCTCGGTAACTACCAAGAATTGCTAAAAATACATGGCGGCTCCATTGATAGGTAGGCGGTCACACCTTACAAGAAACACCCTGTTTAAGTATATTGAATACAAGAAAAAAATCAAAAACTTTTTGTGATTCCCTTGACATAAACTAATTTAATCAATGTACACTATTCTACTGTTTACAATGTTATTATTGTTTACCTAAAGAGATACATAATTTGATCACTCCCGAAATCTGTTTAAGTTTCCTATTTATTTACACAATTTGCTACTCTAAGGCCTGCTTGCGAACGTCCCGATTAGCTAATGTGGATTTGTTTAAGGCCTTTTATCTGAGTTCAAAGCCTAGTCCAGATTAGCTAATCCTGACTGGCGCAAGTTAACCTTTCGGATTAGCTAATCCAGACTTGTGCAAGTGGGCTTTACTTTTTTAAAGAAATACTAATTACCATGGTCTTGTTAATGAGTATTTCAGGTTTTCCTGTTAACAGGGTCACGTAGGTCAGACGGCAGTCGCTCCTCTGTAATCACCTGATCTGCCACATCCTGGATCACGGTCCAAAGCGGACCCTGGGCCCTCGCGTGCGATTGCACAACCGGCATAACGCTAGAAGGATGATGACTCATTAACATAGTCTTATGTTTGTTTAGAACACCCATCACCTCTCGCTTGCTGTCCCCCGCCCGCGCTAGTTCGCCATCGGCCCGCCGCCGGCACGCGAGTGAGATGTCCAACCCCGAGTTCGCACTCTATATGGAGAAGGAGCACCTTCGAGGCGCCGAGGAGGATGACTACATCATCATGCAGAACCTCATCCAGAGGCGGTGAGGATGTAGCTGATTATTAGGTGGCGGGTTCTATGTGCTGCTAGACCTGTAGTCTGATGTTTGCTTAACCATTTGACCATCATGTAGCGATGGGCGATTATTACTAAATTAATCGAATTATTCGAATGGTCCCTGTAATCGAATGTATTCGATAAGTAACCGCAGTCATTCGATTATCCTTCAATTATGCGGCGAGCAATACCGGAGCGTGCGGTGCGCAGGCCGTACTACTAACGATTAATTCGTCGCGTCGATTAATCATTCGTTCGCTGCCTGTCCTGTCGCGGAAATTCAATCGAATGCATCGAAGGGCCGAGTATAGATTATCATTCGATTGTCGATTATTATTCGATTATTTTTTTCCGTATTACTAAATCGACATTCGGTAGTTCGAATGGTCGATTGTCGATTCATTCGATTATTTTTTTTCGAACAATCGCCCATCGCTACCATCATGATTGTTTATTCTTAGCAGGCCTGGTTCACTTCGCTGTTTAGGTATACTTGTATGAAGCTACTTGATTCCGAGCAGGATAAATAAAGAAATATTTAAATCATTATGCAGAATCTCATCTTGAGGCGGTGAGGATGTGGCTGATAATTGGGTGGCGGCGTCTACGGTTGTTACACCTATGGTCTGAGTTTGTTTAACCATTTGACCATATTTTTTTCATAGGAGTAGATGTATTCTTACCAGGCAGTACATTCTTAGGTATATTCTATCGACAGGCCTAGCGCATAATTCAATTTCTTTTAAATTGCATCATGATAGCTTTTAGGAAAGCAACAACAGCTCTCAGTAATTATTTTTATAACTTAAGCAATTATTTTGCAAGTTTTTACGAAATTAAATCAAATTACAAAAATTAATCGACTGTGTCATCCGGTAGGACTCGAACCCACGTCCCTTCGCTATCCGGGCGAGTGCTCTTACCAACTGAGCTACGGAGGACGTTAGTCAGTCGACAAATTTTCAGGGTTCCGTAGTCCGACAAGGAACCCTTATAAGATCGTTCAGTCCGTCCGTTCCGTCCGTCCTAGTCTGTCACAGCAGAATATCTTTTACGTTTATGGACTGATTTGCATGTAACTTGGTTCGAGGATACTTCACATATAGATCTCATTTTTAAAAATATTAAAATTACCCCTTTTTAAGGGTGGGTTACCCCCATACATGGGTTATTTTTTGAGTGCACCCCCTTGTGTTGTATCGTTGAAAAGGACTATGAAAATAAGATAGGGTTTCCATAAAATACTTTTTATCAGCTTTACCATTTGCGAGATATAGCCCGCCAAAGTCGTTTACACGGTGTCCCCCCCCCCCCCCTGTAATTTCTAAAGTCTTGGACCTATAAACTTCAAATCACTCACGTAAAGAAACAGCCGCGGAAACTCTTATTTAAAATTGTTTTGGGGTATCCTGTGATGAATACTTTTGAAATTATAAATAAAATAAAAACATATACTTTTGCCTATACTGTCTAATGTTTTAAGTTAATGGTACGGAACCCTTCACGCGCGAGTCCGACTCGCACATGGCCGGTTTTTTGTAAGTGTGCCAGTGAGCCGGCGATCAATTTCATCAATACTTAGGAAATGTACCCGCATGTATCTCAGTTGGTAAGAAAGAGCACTCGCCCGGATAGCGAAGGGACGTGGGTTAGAGTCCCACCGGATGACACAGTTAATTAATTTTTGTGAGCGAAATTTCATTTAATTTCGTAAAAACTTGCAAAATAATTGCTTAAGTTTTAAAATTAATTATAAGTTAAGCTGATTTCATCTTAACTGATGGTTAAATATTTGTAAAAATATTTCCATTGGATACATGCGGGTTTCCCCAAGTATTGATGAAATCGAATGCCGGCTCACTGGCGTAGCAAGCACTTACAAAAAAATTTCGATTGACTAACGTCCTCAGTTGGTAAGAGCACTCGCCCGGATAGCGAAGGGACGTGGGTTCGAGTCCCACAGGATGACACAGTCGATTAATTTTTGTTAGCAAAATTTGATCAAATTTCGTAACAGCTCTCAGACTCACTTGAGGAAAGCAATGATTCTTACTACTAGGGAACTACTACTACTACATAGGCATTAAAAGGTTATATATCGTTGTTTTGGGACATCTGCTAACAAGAAACAGCACAACCAATTACAGTCACGCTATGACTTGTAGTAAAACACTTCACTGAAATGTGCACTCTCCAACACATGAGTTTTGCAAAATCGATCTTATCACAACCGCATAAGATGCCAAAGTACTAATCTTGACGTGTTGTCGTCCATTCAAGTCATCTGTGTACAAAATAGCTAGTGAATGTCTGCCTCGCTTCTGTGGTCGTCCCCCAAAGAACCGAGACTAAGTAGCGTTCCGCCAGTAGCATAGACATGGCGTGTATGATGGGCAGATACGAGGAGGAGTGCGGGGAGGCGGAGGGCGAGGGCGCCGGCATCAGCATCAGCGTGTGCGTCAACAACGAGGAGACTGGGCTACCGCCGCAGACCACCACGCTTCTGACCGTCAGTGACCGCAGGCTGCCGCATCAGAGGTGAGTCATTGTCAATTGGCTTTTCTTATTGATTTGTTACGAACACTTTTAGTGACAGGAAACGCCTTGTAAAACACTGTCTTGGATACTGTCGGCAAAAGTGTAAATATTTATTTATTCAGAAGCAAATCTCACTAAAAGCTTTGGGCTAAAGCGTGGGATGGATCTATTTTAAAATGTTCGTATTGATTGAATAGAAGTTATTAAAGTAGTGTAACAAGTTTAATCAACTAGATTGTTTTAATCCCACATAAATCGAGTTATTTTATAAGATAAGCGGTAAAAGTTTACTAAACTGGTATTTAAATTTCCTGAAAATAATATCGCTTTATGCAAAGAAATATGTTAATCTAAGCGATAAATGAACAATATCGTAACGTCATAGTTACAGAAAAAATCAAAAACAAAGAAATGTCAAATGTACATGTATAGGTGTGCATAGGTTATGAACTTATTTCTGTTATTGTGACGTCACTCATGAGAACAAAATGGTGGTTACCGTTTTTGGTACAACACTACCATTTTTGAAACCTTGCGATCTATTCTTAAGCGAAGTTCGCTATCTGATATATTGACATTTCGTTGGCGATAGCGAAGTTTGCTGCAGAAAGATTGCATCTTGCCTAAGGGCCCTGCTGTTCCCAAAACTGACAGCAAACTATTTCCCAGACACTCTCTAAGGAGATCCTCGGCCATCGACAGCCGCGAGCTGCCTTCCCCCCTACAGCCGCTGTTGGGCGAAGACGCGTGCGGGGAGGTGCTGTTGCCGGTGCCGAGGCAGCCGTCCGGTGAGTGCCGGTTTGATTCTCCTTCTTGAAGTGGCAGATTTGTAGTCTTGGCTGCCATACATGCATGGCCCTTGCCATGTAGTAAAAACCAATCGCCCCTATCTCAGCACTCTTCAGACTACATCTACATTATGAATCTGCCCGCCCCTAATAACAACGTCCTCTAAGTCATTGCCAAGAGTTGGGCCTGTCCATTTATTAAGCACTTATGCCAAATAACTCGCTCAATTAAACTTTAAAATAACACCCGGAAATTTACACAATTTCGCAACGTATAGGTAGGTACAGGAACGTAAGGTTTTAAATGCGTACCCTTTTATCAAGAAATCAATATTAAATTTGGTTGCCGTTAACAGGGGATTTGGTTTTGACCCTGTTTTATATTTTATCGATAAAATTAAGTTTAAAGAACTATTAGCTTATAAAGTTTGTACGGGCGTCCCCGGGACGGATTATACATATAAACAGTAACATTATTCATAGGACATGTGCCAAAAAATCCTTTATAGCATGCATATGGGCATAGCGTGTTACGATGCTGATTTTATAGTTCGACAAGTTTGTGCGCGACTTTCCTGCGGTCGCCAGAGGTGCGGGGAGTGAGGCATGCTAGATGTCAGTAGAAATGGGTGAGGTGCTGCGGGCAATGTGATTTCTTATGACATTCGCGTGCGATCGGCGGTCCTCGCAAGTGCCAGGTGCAAGACTTGTTTGCGGGGGCGCAGGAGGGTCGCGCATGAACTTGTCGGACTATATCAGGGATGCTTAAGGGTACTGTACAGTCGGCAGCATGTTAGGTTAGCCATGTGAACTACGAAAACAGCTTTTACGTAGGGAATAGAGGCGCTGTCAAGGTCAAAGTGGGTTATTCCGACGTGAGGCCGTGTGTACATACACAGACACGAAAAAAGAAATTTTACCTCTCGTTCCCACGCAGGCGAAACGAACGCGTCGAGCGATCTGTCCCTCTCGCACATGGTGAGCGAGAGCCTGCCCCCGCGGCCGTCCATCGTGCTGGACTCGTCGCAGCTCCCGCGCCAGCGCTCCGCCGAGCAGCCGCAGCCGCAGCCGCCGACGCCCGGACGCCCTGAGACCATGTGCTAGAGGTACACAGTCATTAAAGTTAGCCTATATAGATCCCACTTTTGGGCAAAGGCCTCACCTCAACCATGAGGAAGTACGACCCATACTCCACCACGCGCGCTCAGTGCGGATTGGTGGAGGAGTTGTCTGTGAGGCAAGTGACCAACCTTACTGACAGTAAGGTAACGACTAATATCAACCGATATTAGCCGGGACAACTCCTTAACGTGCCTTCCGAAGCACGAAGATGCTTGTCTTGAGCGTCACTTTTATGGTCGGAATGGTCACCAATCCAATCACGACCGCACCGTGGGTTTCTTAACTTTAGTATCACTACCAAAGCGCTGCCACCACTGCGCTACAAGCACCTCATCAACCTCAATGAGTACAGAAGGATAACTCCGCAAAGTTATTTAAGTAAATAGCGACTCTTGCTAAGACACTATAAAGTAAAAATTTAGATACTGGCACGCCAATAGCATGCCGCTATAAATTACCTCACCTGACAGCGTATGGTCGACCGACGCGACGCCAATCGCGCGTGAGTCGACGAATCACGCGACTCACTAGAGGTGAGGACCCCATCGCCCTCCCTCTACCTCCTTTTTCCACTCCCTCTTCCCTCTCCTTCCTCCCCCTATCTACCGTTCACAGCCAGGATCTACTCAAACAATCTTTGAGTGCATCAGCGCCACCAAAGCGACTAAAGTGTATTACTAGTCGCCATTGCTAGAAGCGCTCGGAAAGTCGGAATAATCATTTCCCTGCCTCAGAGACTCCCTCTTTTTCCTTTCCTTCCCTCTCCCTTTTGACCCTTTTCCCATGTCTCTTCTACCTTATATCTTTCTCCTCCACCTTTCCTCTCCCTCTTGTCTCTGACCCATTGTACTAACCTTCCCCTCCCCTCATTATAATAAGAGCCCTTTACTTGTCAGCAGCTTCACCGCAGGCCTACTACCTTACATGATTGCCTTCATAATAGCCTATGCCTAGCCGTCTCAGTTTGATAGCCATTTTTAAAGCCATCGAGTTAGCGGAAGGCCTGTGGGTTCGAGACCATTGCTAGAGGAAAATGTTTTATCTCGTACAACAATCCCGCTTTGGCATATTAATTTTTAAGTACAATTGCTGCAATGCTTGTAAAATTAGAAATAAAATGACGCGCAAAAATCTTTTTCACCAGGTAACCTACCACCCAGAAGAACAACGTGTTTATTCCAAAGAAGAAACTTTGTAAGTCTCGCATCAAACCAAATGTTCCGTCGGCGAACGCATTAGGAACTTAAAGTAATCATAATAAACGTAACACCAAAAAAGTTATTGTTAGACCATTTTGAGACGAAAACTTTAACCGTTTCTGTTGAGAAGGCCGTTTTGGAACCCCTTTTCGATGTTATACCTTTCTAAAGTACCTTGTTACCCCACTGCACACTGTACAATCGGCAGCACGTCAGGTTACCCATGTGAACTATGAAAACAGCTTGTATTACGGAGGGAATAGAGGCGGTCTAGGTCAAAGTGGGGTAGTCTGATGTGCGGCCATGTGTACTCTGTGTGATCTAGTAGATAGACTAAAAAGAACGCTATTCTAAAACTAACCATATCATCTTAGCCCACTACAAAAGGACTTATCTATATTTTATTTTTTATATTACTCTCCTTCGTCTCACACTGAACTTTTTCATATTACCTGTAAAAATATGATCGATGTTGCAATCGTAAAAAATTAAGGTAATATTTTTACACTTTCCTATCCATCCCTATGGTTGTCTTCCTTTAGTTTAATTCATAGTATTTCGCTGTAAATACGCTAAACGTATCGCTGTTAGTGCCTACACACTACGACTTTTTGCATCGATACCATTGATGCATTCGCGACGCGATAGCTGCCTTCGATACAGCATCGATAAAAACTTGATATAGCATCGTTGCTAACGCACATGAGTACTATGCACAATCAAATACTATTAACGTTTTGCATGGAACATCGATGTTTTATCGCGTTTGTATCTATGCTGTATATCGTTTGCATTGATGCAAAGTCGGAGTGTATAGGGCCTTAAAGAACTGTTTTACTCGGTCTAAAGCGAGGCACTTCATTTGTTTTGCCGCGTAGGGCAGCTAAGAGTTAGCGTGCGACATAATAATAAGCTATTATACGATCTGCTAGGCTACCATGAAACACTTTTCAGTCGTTCGTACAGGTAACGTGGAAATTCAGAAGTCGTTTTAGGTCATTCAAAAGCTTATCCTAGATTACGATTCCATAGTATAGGGTTACAAAAAATCAAAGTAAATATTGTTTTTCAACTTGGTACTAAACTTGCTAAGTGTCCCCAGTGAAATAGTAGGTACATATTCTGCACAAAAGAGAACTAGATGGGATTTATTCCAATATGTGAACGTACATAATTAATTACTAACTTTGTTTATATAAAACCCGTCACAATTAGGCTGTAGGACGAGTTGGCAACCGTTTTAGCAAGTGATAATAAGTATTTAAAAAATATTGGAACCACTCCAAAATCGTGTGACACATCAAGTTTTGAGTTTCATCATTAATATTTTTTATTGATATCGTTTGATTTATACCTTCCTGTAAATAAATAGAGATGTCCTTTACCTAAAGTTGTCTGGGAGATAAGATCGTCGTCGCTTATAGAGAAGATCGTCCACATTAACATCTTTCTGTGTATATAGCTGTACCTACTTTTTTCTGTTATAATGAGCAAAAGTTTTTTTTATATATCTAGACGAAGTGGCTGAAAAATGTTTCATAGTAGGCCCACTGATTTCTGGACGACGTTATAAGAGTCGTGTACAGAGGGCTCGATATGAGCCGAAGCGACATGCGACAATACAAGTTTTTAGTGCTCACGATGTACATACTGTTCAGAAAGTTATTCAGTGGTTATTGAACGGAACTGAAGTTAATAATAACATAGAATTATAATAGATTGTAACTTTCATCAGATACTTTACCGTTGTAAAAGTACATCAAGTTTGCAATTGGAATTGAGCCTGCCGAACGAGTGAGAATATTTTTGCTTCCAGTGCTTAATAATAAAATCAAAATTAGTGAAATACACTAATTATTCCATAGAAAGATTCATTTTAGACATATCAACGCATAGAGTTTTAATATTTAGGAAACGATTGTGCAATTGTTTTAAATTATCATTAGCTTAAATTTTACATTGTCGACCAATTTTAATAATACATTAAAGTATTTTTAATTGTCCACATACAAGATGATTTATATCTGTAAATAACGCTTTGAATACCGGTATTTTTTCATTTTGATATATACTTTTACAATTTGAATTAATGTATTTATGTAGTGATTTGAAATACAATAATTAAAAGTTATCTGAAGTACGCAATAATAATGTAACGTTATTGTTATAGTATCAGATTTTTCCACTTCGCTATTTAAGTATGTAATAAATAATATGCAATTACTTTTACCATTACCTACTTGGTCATCACAAATGTGTTCAAACAAAACCAAATAGTTCGTGTGACTCTACTATAGCTTATTCTGTGCAAAGGAAACCACATAGATTGTCTCTGTATATGATTGTGTAAATTATATAAGTAACTATGTAACTGAAGTCTATACATTTGGAAAAAATAATAATAATAAACCATCACCAAAACTGTTTATCTAGGTATTATATAACGTTTCATTTCTGAATGAATAGACTATTTAATGTAAAATACTATTTCTTAATACAATTTTAAACGTAAAACAGTAGAAAAAATGTAAAAGATGCAATACCTAACGGAATTAATAATTAAAGAGAAACGTTATATCGTAGTCGTATTTTCAAAATTAATTACTTGTGTAAGCACATCAGGTTACCCATGTGAACTACGAAGCAGCTTTTATTACGTAGGGAATAGAGGCGGTTTCAAGGTCAAAGTGGGGTAGTCTGACGTGCGCCCGAGTGTACAATAAAATGTTTTAGTTATTACAAATTCCTATATACCTAACTTATTGCCCAAAAAAGATTGACAAGAATACAATATGTATTCGCAATGAAGTAACATAAGGTTTTTACTTTCTATCTTCATTTACCTTGGTTAAAATTTTATCTAAAAGATGTACTATATAACTATGAAATAATATTTTGACTAGATGTGTAGCTTTTATAAACTTCCCTGACTTAAACTGTAGTTAGGTTTTAAAATTTCTCATTTCTTGATAGATCTATACCACTTGTCACAAAGAAAGTAGGTAAGTATCTTGAGTTTATTATTAATGGTTAATTATCTTCTTAATTTCTTATCAGTTTTATAGCTTTAAAAAAACTTTATGTGCATACTGTTAAATCGTGTACTTTTAAAAACCGAAAATTGTTTTACTTAGATTTGCAATACATTTTCACATTACTAAGTTGCAATGAAAACACTGTAAACATACAGTAAAGTTTAATTCAAATTGCTCAATGTTTGGCCGTATAAATTCTACACATTGCAACAAAAGTCTAGTAAACGACTCTGGACGTAGTATTTCTAGTGTAGGTAGTCGAGTGATAATAGCTCCCTCTCCCATCACTGCTCACTCCCCACTCCTTCCGTTTCCTACAATAGTGTTGCACCAATCCAATTTTCCAAATGTATTAGAAGTACTTGATTCTTTGTTTATTATGTCCTTCAAATAGCTTCTCTTAATTCTCGATATTAACGATATTACGCAGTGAAAATTGATTTAACCAGCCCAGTTAGTAAATCCAGCCCTTAATTAGAAATATTATTTATTTCAAACTAATAGGTGCGCAATATTATACCTAATTCTCAATGCTATTATAGAGCTACCCTACCATTCCTATGTAGAACACACTATGTAGGTTTTACCTGTAGATGTACAACACATGCTACGAAATTCTAGATCTATTTTAAAACGACAAACCCGTAAATTAATTCAATATTTTATGTAGAAACCTGATTATTGGTAAACATCTGAGGCCCGTGGCTCCGATACCCGGGCGGGTCAAATTTGAAATCCATATTGTCTTGTGTTTCCATAACACAAGTGTTTTCGCTACTGACTTTGTGATCAGAGCAGTGTACTTATGTTGTTTAATTTTTTGTTACTTTAAACTGTAATTGCTTACTAAACTTCATATCGGTTTTATATTACTTGAAGGTGGGATTGTGAACATATTGTAATAGATACGATCACTGACCTCTATAATACAAGTACGCTGGACTGCATACTGTCAACCTAACAATGAAGCCATTTGATTATCGTCATTTTCGCGCTGACGGCTGTAGTGAGCGTGTGGTGACCGTCCACGGAACTAATGAGAATTGACATAAACATATGGAAGTTACTCTATTTTAGTTCCTTGTACAGTCGGTAGGAGCGCTTTGATTCCGCACAAAATTTATCTGTCATTTCGAAGAGAATGCTTAGTCCAGCATACTTGTACTATAGAGGTCAGTGGATACGATAAACAAAGTCAAAAGTTACGAAAACTAACCTCTCCTTGAACTTCCCTATTTTCTGTCTCGACTGAGTTTAATTAAAACGGAGCATATATTTTTAATCCTAACAGAACACTGGCTTCCGGGCTTATCCCTTTTGTAGTGTGAAAAGTGAATATTAATAGTATGTACCCGAAACTATTGTTGACGCAGAGTGAAAACATTTACTTAAATCTAAATGACCCAATTGTTATCAGTTATCAAAATACTGTGAAAAGTTTGACATATTATATCGTTAGATATACCTAATTGATGAAGAATAATTCTTGTAAATATCATTCGGGTGTAGTTTTATACCAAAACGCAGTGTTTGGGCATGTGAGCTCAGTGAAGCTACTTCAGCACAATCTTATACTTACTTTACTTAAATCTTAATCATCTTTATCTTTAAGCACAATATTTTAATTGTATTTAAAACAAATGAAATGTCCTTATTGGCATCTTCGATTCTAATTCATCTATTTTCCAGAGTGATAGTTCTACTTACTTCGTCTGTGTTATGTAAACATATTGTACAATAAAACAATAAATATATTTGTGATATTAAATTCTGTTTTTATTTCTAATAGATAAGTAATCTATTATAAGTCGTTTCATACAGATATTAGAGAAGGGACCTTCTTAACATATTTTCTCCTATCCCAGAATCCCAAGATCAAACAATAAGCAAAGAACAATAAAAATACAGGCTTTTATCATGCCTCAAGTTTGCCCCGAGCTTACATAAATAATATACAGGGCCTTCTGCGTTTTATTGTTATAGGCCCACTTAATAAGAACGCATATTTATAACCGAAAAAATCTTAGAAATAATATTAGAGCTTTTTTACGAGAAGTTGTTACGATAGCATTATAAACAGACTTAAGTCTGTCGGTGTTTTTAAGTCTTGCGAGTCTTCATTTTGATTAAGAGGAACTAAAAGTACTTAAGGTCATGCTTAGGTAGGTAGGAATATATACTTTTTATAGTTTCGTAGTCCTGACAAGGAACTTATAGTTTCGTCACGTCATGTCCGTCTGTCTGTGTGTGTGCAATTATTGCAAGTGCAATTATTTGGTCCAGTCGCCCAGCATAGACCAAAGAATTAAGTACATTCCCGGTAAAGGAAATATAGATTCTAAAACCAAATCTAATCCGTTAGAACAACAACAGTTTCCCTCCTCCTACCCTCGCGTCAAACCGAATAACTTGCTAGGGAGGTTACTTAACGGAATAGGAGTGGTCATCTATAAGTTCGGTGTTAAACTACCCCCTTTTAGCTTTTAGTGGCGTTTTAGAGGCCGTAAAACTAATGAAATTCTGTAAGAAGTTTTTTAAAGTGGATTATTTGAACTCCGTACATTGCAAAGCTGTAGGAACTTTTCTAGCATCGTAGCTGTAGATGTTTGGTATGGGGTTATACATAGGTGAACGGCGGATAGAAGGGGTTTTAAAACTTACTCAGCATAAATTAACCCAATTTGACTTAATGTTTTCCCTTATTAAGTACCTGACTTTAAGAGTTAGCATGCTTTCCCCCTTATTACGTGAACTATATAAATATCAATTTAATTAACCTTAACAATAACAATTAAATAAAATTCATCATAACCTTAGCAGTTTTGTCCAAACTGGCACTGTTATTTTAGTTTAAGTGGTCAATTTTGACAAGTTTGTTTATAATACAAAGAAATTGTACAATTTATGCTGGGTAAGTTTTAAATCGCTCACCAACCCGCCTGCCCAGCGTGGTGAGTATGGGCATTACCTTTGAGAATGGAGCCAAAAAGAAAACGGCCCCCAGTTCCCGGCCGCCCTACTATTCCGGGCCACGGCAGCGGCTCCGGTAACGGTAGGGCAGGGGGTGCGAAGAATCCCCGGGCTACAGAAGGCTGCCACAATCTGACCCTGGCGGCGTTTAATGGACGCAGTCTACGGCAGGACGAAAGCCTTGTCCAACTCGAGGTAGAACTTAAAAACATTAAGTGGCATGTTCTGGGGTTGTCTGAAGTCCGTAGAAAGGGGGAGGACACGATGACCCTAGAATCAGGACACATGTTCTACTTTCGGGAAGGCGACCAACTGTCACAGGGTGGCGTAGGCTTTCTGGTCAACAAACTTCTTCGTGACAACGTGTTGGAGGTATCCAGTGTGTCGACCCGGGTAGCGTACCTCGTACTAAAGCTGACCGAGAGATACACTCTCAAGGTCATACAGGTATATGCGCCGACATCGTCACACCCGGATAATGAGGTTGAGGCCATGTACGAGGATATCTCGAGGGCCCTACACACCACCACCAAAACCCATTCACCGTTGTCATGGGGGACTTTAATGCCAAAGTGGGAGTGCGAGAATGCGACGAAACGCGAATCGGGCCACACGGAATCGGACACAGAAACCTAAGGGGCCAAATGCTGGTCAACTTCCTCGACATGCAGGGGCTGTTCTGCATGAACACGTTCTTTCAAAAGAAGCCCCATAGGAAGTGGACCTGGCGGAGCCCGGATGGTAAGACGAAGAACGAGATAGACTTCATCTTGACGGACAAAAGACGTATATTTAGGGATGTCTCTGTGATCAGCAGGTTTGACACCGGTAGCGATCACCGACTGGTAAGAGGCATCCTAAATATCAATTTTAAGGTCGAAAGAAGTCGGATGGTCAAATCCGTTCTTCGTCCGACTGTGCTCCAAACTGAAATTGGCACCGAAAAGTTCCAGCTGGAACTTCACAATCGCTTCGCAGAACTAGCAACCACGGAGAGCGTTGACCGGGACCTCGAAAGCGTGACTAGGGTGATCCACGAAGTGGGAAATAGGCACTTTAGGAGGAAGCGAGGTAGCCAGAAGTCTAAATTATCGGGGGAAACTCTGGAATTGATGAAAATTCGACGTGAAATGCCGGAGGGAGCTTCGTCAGATACCCAGCGTCTCAGCAAAGAGATCCGACAGTCGGTGAGACGCGACCTCCGATGCTACAATACGCAGCTCATACGAGAAGCGATTGAGCAAAATCGGGGGTCAAAAGTATTTACTAAAAGACTGGGCAAGAGCCATCTGACGAAACTCAAAACCTCGAACGGCGACGTAGTCACTTCAATTCCGGAGATTCTCGCCGAAGTTGAAGGCTTCTACGGGCTTCTATATGCCTCGCATGTCTCGAAGCCTCCTCCCGGTGCGACTGACCCAAGAGCCACGCTGACACGCCACTACACTGAAGACCTCCCAAATGTGGACGAAGACGAAGTTGCGGGGGCTCTCAAACAGCTTAGCAATGGGAAGGCTCCCGGTGAAGACGGCATTACATCCGAGCTCCTGAAGGCAGGAGGAGCTCCAGTTATCAAGGAGCTCGTGAAGATATTTAATGCCGTCATTGCAAATGGGACTACCCCGGAGGCGTGGAGTGGGAGCGTTGTAGCGCTGTTTTTCAAGAAAGGTGACAAGTCGCTCTTGAAAAACTACAGGCCAATCGCGCTCCTGAGCCACGTCTACAAGCTGTTCTCGAGAGTCCTCGCAAATCGCCTCGCCGCAAGATTGGACGCCTTCCAGCCACCGGAACAGGCCGGGTTTCGTAAAGGCTACAGTACCGTAGACCACATCCACACAGTCAGGCAGGTTATACAGAAGTCCGAAGAGTAAAACCAGCCATTGTGTCTAGCTTTTGTGGACTACGAAAAAGCCTTCAACTCCGTCGAAACCTGGGCTGTTTTGGAATCTTTGCAGCGATGCCAAGTCGACTGGCGATATGTGGAGGTGCTGAGAGGCCTGTATGATATGGCAACGATGTCCGTCCAAGTTCAAGGTCACAAGACAAGACCCATCCAGCTGCTCAGAGGTGTGAGACAGGGGGACGTTATTTCCCCGAAACTGTTCTCAAGTGCACTGGAGGATGTCTTCAAGACTCTTGACTGGGAGGGATTGGGCATCAATGTCAACTGCGAATATCTCACGCACCTCCGCTTTGCCGACGACATAGTTCTAATGGCAGAATCGCCGCGGGATCTGCAAAAAATGCTGCACAGCCTAGACTCTGCCTCGCGATGCGTTGATCTCCGGATGAACTTGGACAAGACTAAGGTCATGTTCAACGAACATATTGTCCCGGAACCGATAGCAGTCAGCGGCGAGATGCTCGAAGTTGTCCAGGAATACGTTTACCTCGGGCAAGTGTTGCAACTGGGTAAAGACAACTTCGACCGCGAAATCGCCAGAAGGGTGCAACTGGGTTGGGCAGCATTTGGGAAGTTGTGTCACATCTTCTCGTCGCCTCTACCGCAATGCCTGAAGAGCAGGGTATATAACCAGTGCGTCCTACCTGTCATGACCTACGGGGCCGAGACGTGGAACTTGACAGTCAAGCTGGCCCACCGACTGCATGTCGCTCAGCGAGCTATGGAACGGTCTATGCTGGGGATCTCGCTAAGGGATAGAATCCGGAACGAGATCATCCGCTAAAAGACGAAAGTCATAGATATCGTTCAGAGGTGCAGTAAGCTGAAGTGGCAGTGGGCTGGTCATGTCTGTCGCAGAACCGACGGGCGTTGGAGTAGGAAGGTTCTCGAATGGAGACCACGTCTCGGGAAACGTAGTGTTGGACGCCCCCCTGCTAGGTAGACCGATGACCTGAGGAAGGTGGCCGGTGGTGGCTGGATGCGAGAAGCGGAGGACCGTGAAAGTTGGCGCCGTCTTGGAGAGGCCTATGTCCAGCAGTGGACTGCAATAGGCTGATATGAAGTTTTAAATTACCCCTTCTTTGTCTTACCCCCTACAAAACAACCTGTATAACAGTTATATTTATTAACGCGAGGTCGAGAGTGCTAATATAAATGTTTAAGCTACAGGAGTGACGGTGATTTCAAAACAAAAATTGCGCAATGCGGCGAGCGAGGCGTGATGTGCATAAGGCGGAGGCAGACGGTGCACAAACATCTGGTAAGTCCATAAATTTTTATTTGAAGCACTCACACTATCCTATTTGTAGCATCCTAACTAGGATCCTACTTAGGAAACAGAAATATGTAATCGCAGTTAGGATCCTATTTACACTATCAAAGTTAATCCTTCATTAAGTCTCATGCTGTCCTTTTCTATTTCATTGACACAGAAAGTGACAGAATGAGACTTAATCAAAGATTAAAATTAATTTACGTCTCTGAGTGCGGCGGTAAGATTCCTACCTTCCTAATCAATAAATAAGGATCTGGATAAAGAAATAGCAAATAGGATGGTGTAATAAGTGCTTAATATTTTGCTGTGATGAACGAAATGGATAGATTGTGAAAAAACGATATGAATGTGAGAGGAGTACCTAAACAATTAGTGACCAGTGAGGGCGGTTTTGGATCCGTAAAAATACGTCCTAGTCTAGTCCTAGAACTTCGGTATAATTTGTAGGTATGACAAAACTGCGTAAACACGCACTTCCAATTTTCACTAGTTAGTTTTTCATATACGCGTAGCTACTTATCACTGAGCATATACCTAACTAATCATGAAGTTCCTGCTTATTTTGATGGATTCGGATCGGACGTAGTTCGAAACCGCTCTTTAAGTTTGTATGGCAGAGAAAATCTGCGCCGTTGAGTAAGAACCTACAGGGCGAATAGATAATGATAATTATGTTGATGAAGATTTACTGTCAAACCTTAAACATTTTTTAGTCCACCACACTACCCCAGGATCTTATTTCTCGAGTATCATAAGGACGACACCGGCATCCCGATATCAACTGATTGCCTATTGTCTCTGGAAACATGATACCTACTTGAAGGATTAAGTATCTAATTGTTATACAAACTCTTGACCTATAATTATTTTTATAATTTAAGCAATTATTTTGCAAGTTTTTACGAAATCAAATTGAATTTTGCTCACAAAAATTAATCGACTGTGTCATCCGGTGGGACTCGAACCCACGTCCCTTCGCTATCCGGGCGAGTGCTCTTACCAACTAAGCTACGGAGGACGTTAGTCAGCCGACGAATTTTTGTAAGTGCTTGCTACGCCAGTGAGCCGGCGTTCGATTTCATCAATACTTGGGGAATGTACTCGCATGTATCCGATGGAAATATTTTTACAAATATTTAACCGTCAGTTAAGATGAAATCAGCTTAACTTATAATTATTTTTATAATTTAAGCAATTATTTTGCAAGTTTTTACGAAATTAAATGAAATCAAATTGAATTTTGCTCACAAAAATTAATCGACTGTGTCATCCGGTGGGACTCGAACCCACGTCCCTTCGCTATCCGGGCGAGTGCTCTTACCAACTAACTCTTAACCCAACGATTTCGTAAACCCTTGACCAAAAATGTCAACTGCGAATATCTCACGCACCTCCGCTTTGCCGACGACATAGTTCTAATGGCAGAATCGCCGCGGGATCTGCAAAAAATGCTGCACAGCCTAGACTCTGCCTCGCGATGCGTTGATCTCCGGATGAACTTGGACAAGACTAAGGTCATGTTCAACGAACATATTGTCCCGGAACCGATAGCAGTCAGCGGCGAGATGCTCGAAGTTGTCCAGGAATACGTTTACCTCGGGCAAGTGTTGCAACTGGGTAAAGACAACTTCGACCGCGAAATCGCCAGAAGGGTGCAACTGGGTTGGGCAGCATTTGGGAAGTTGTGTCACATCTTCTCGTCGCCTCTACCGCAATGCCTGAAGAGCAGGGTATATAACCAGTGCGTCCTACCTGTCATGACCTACGGGGCCGAGACGTGGAACTTGACAGTCAAGCTGGCCCACCGACTGCATGTCGCTCAGCGAGCTATGGAACGGTCTATGCTGGGGATCTCGCTAAGGGATAGAATCCGGAACGAGATCATCCGCTAAAAGACGAAAGTCATAGATATCGTTCAGAGGTGCAGTAAGCTGAAGTGGCAGTGGGCTGGTCATGTCTGTCGCAGAACCGACGGGCGTTGGAGTAGGAAGGTTCTCGAATGGAGACCACGTCTCGGGAAACGTAGTGTTGGACGCCCCCCTGCTAGGTAGACCGATGACCTGAGGAAGGTGGCCGGTGGTGGCTGGATGCGAGAAGCGGAGGACCGTGAAAGTTGGCGCCGTCTTGGAGAGGCCTATGTCCAGCAGTGGACTGCAATAGGCTGATATGAAGTTTTAAATTACCCCTTCTTTGTCTTACCCCCTACAAAACAACCTGTATAACAGTTATATTTATTAACGCGAGGTCGAGAGTGCTAATATAAATGTTTAAGCTACAGGAGTGACGGTGATTTCAAAACAAAAATTGCGCAATGCGGCGAGCGAGGCGTGATGTGCATAAGGCGGAGGCAGACGGTGCACAAACATCTGGTAAGTCCATAAATTTTTATTTGAAGCACTCACACTATCCTATTTGTAGCATCCTAACTAGGATCCTACTTAGGAAACAGAAATATGTAATCGCAGTTAGGATCCTATTTACACTATCAAAGTTAATCCTTCATTAAGTCTCATGCTGTCCTTTTCTATTTCATTGACACAGAAAGTGACAGAATGAGACTTAATCAAAGATTAAAATTAATTTACGTCTCTGAGTGCGGCGGTAAGATTCCTACCTTCCTAATCAATAAATAAGGATCTGGATAAAGAAATAGCAAATAGGATGGTGTAATAAGTGCTTAATATTTTGCTGTGATGAACGAAATGGATAGATTGTGAAAAAACGATATGAATGTGAGAGGAGTACCTAAACAATTAGTGACCAGTGAGGGCGGTTTTGGATCCGTAAAAATACGTCCTAGTCTAGTCCTAGAACTTCGGTATAATTTGTAGGTATGACAAAACTGCGTAAACACGCACTTCCAATTTTCACTAGTTAGTTTTTCATATACGCGTAGCTACTTATCACTGAGCATATACCTAACTAATCATGAAGTTCCTGCTTATTTTGATGGATTCGGATCGGACGTAGTTCGAAACCGCTCTTTAAGTTTGTATGGCAGAGAAAATCTGCGCCGTTGAGTAAGAACCTACAGGGCGAATAGATAATGATAATTATGTTGATGAAGATTTACTGTCAAACCTTAAACATTTTTTAGTCCACCACACTACCCCAGGATCTTATTTCTCGAGTATCATAAGGACGACACCGGCATCCCGATATCAACTGATTGCCTATTGTCTCTGGAAACATGATACCTACTTGAAGGATTAAGTATCTAATTGTTATACAAACTCTTGACCTATAATTATTTTTATAATTTAAGCAATTATTTTGCAAGTTTTTACGAAATCAAATTGAATTTTGCTCACAAAAATTAATCGACTGTGTCATCCGGTGGGACTCGAACCCACGTCCCTTCGCTATCCGGGCGAGTGCTCTTACCAACTAAGCTACGGAGGACGTTAGTCAGCCGACGAATTTTTGTAAGTGCTTGCTACGCCAGTGAGCCGGCGTTCGATTTCATCAATACTTGGGGAATGTACTCGCATGTATCCGATGGAAATATTTTTACAAATATTTAACCGTCAGTTAAGATGAAATCAGCTTAACTTATAATTATTTTTATAATTTAAGCAATTATTTTGCAAGTTTTTACGAAATTAAATGAAATCAAATTGAATTTTGCTCACAAAAATTAATCGACTGTGTCATCCGGTGGGACTCGAACCCACGTCCCTTCGCTATCCGGGCGAGTGCTCTTACCAACTAACTCTTAACCCAACGATTTCGTAAACCCTTGACCAAAAATGTCAACTCGTTAAGTTCCTCGTTCGTTCTAGAAAATATCCGATACAGCCTCAGGGCTTATTACATACAAGAAGGGTACGACAACGTTTAATGAAAAACAAACGACGGATCAGTGTGTACCAGAAGTAATCAAGTAAGGAAACATTATGCAGAAAATGGTTAATCAATACCAACCTACCTTGTACCGATTAGGGAGATTTTTTTCCAGAAATCTTGAATCTGAAATTCAGATTTACATTACTTTACTTACTTGTTTATTCAATAAAGTAAGCCAACTTTATTTTTAGGACATAAAATGTCACTTAAAGTAACAGATCTGTGTTACTGAAATCTCAAATGCCCTAAGTATCTAATTAAAGTTAGCTTATTAAATTTAAAAATATCGTTAAAGATTGCATCTAACTTTTTGCACAGCTTGGTAGTTTAGTGCAAACAATAAAAATAAAATAACGGAGGCGGCCGGTGCGACTCGCCTGCTCTAACATAAATTTTAATGGCTGACTTGGAGTTACGAATTATTTTAGACCATCTTTTTCCTCTCCCTCCCTCATCCATAAAATTCATGCAATAAACAAGTTTAACAACTTTTTTTAAACCTTCACTTATTTATTGCTTACATGTTTTAATTTTAAAACCACGCTTTTTAAAATATATCCAACAATTGCCTACCCCACCCAAAATAAGCGTATCTAAGCTTGTACAGTGGCGACTAGGATAACGGATAGATATAAGTAATTATATGTATACATTTCATCACTTTTTCATCGTCTTGCCCATCACACAAGCATTCGCATGAAAGGCGGGACTCAAACCCCCAGCCGTTGGTTTTGTAATTCAGAGCGCGCACCACTACAATATGTCGCGTTTTACTTCAATACTGCATCATACGCGTACCAAGCATGAAATAACCAAGATTAGAATAACATTTTTTTAATAAACCCATAAGTAAGCACTCAATAAAATGTGGACCAGTTACAGTCGCAGTGACCACAGGAACACAATTCAGATAGCCTGGAATCTGCAGATCTGTCCCGACGAGTTCTTCTCCAAACCGTCCTGAGCGATTTCTTGGGCGCCTGCCTCTTTCTACCAAAACGAATTCTTTTTAGTTCTGCTCTCGGTCTAATCAGGCGTGGTCTCGGTATGATGATTCCTCTAGCTATCGCTTTCAATAGCACCTTGGCACGATCTTTGGATTTTCTGGGCAAAGCAGGTCGCAGGACATCGTGGATGCGAGGTGCCTTGACCCTGCGCCTTGTGGCTACTTTACTGGTGCTGGCGGTCGTGTCCGTCTTAGGGACATTTTGGACTGAGGCGCCGTCTCCTCTATTGAACGTTGAAGGTGTCTTGTGCACTCCGACGTCACTAGCTATCTTCGGATTGCTCTTGTTACCAATTTGAAGCTTCGCCTGCATTTCTTCCTGTACATCGTGGTTAGTGGATTGGCGGGAAGGAACCGTGTTGACAGGAGAGCTTCCTGATTCATCTGTATTAAGATCTGTCTGAGTCAGCACGTTATTTTCTAGCAAAGACGTTGCTGCATTGTCTTTGTTTTCTTTATTAAAATTTATCTCTTCCACTTCTTCGTCGGAACTCGTAACGTCCATTGCATCCATTCTACTATGGTCGTGTAAAGTATTTATAAAATTTTCTTATAAAATCTCTCACAAGGTTTGTAAAATAGTAACATACAAATATTGTCAAACTGACTTTTGATTGATAGAATTCAACTTTGTGCGTATTATATATTTGGCCAGTTTTTATTTCGTAAAAATAACCTTTAGGTATGATTATGGTACACAAATTAATCATAATCGTATCAAGACTGTGATCAAGACAGTGCGCAGTAATATCAAGATATAATGATAAATAGGTATGTATGCCAGTCGTATCAGAAATCGAAACCTTTGACATAGATGGCACGTAATTAAACCATCTCCATTGAAGTTTTATGACCACTTTTAACGCCTTCATACGCATAGCTCAGAACACTGACCTCTATAGTACAAGTACCTACGCTGGACTGACAGATAATTTTTGTGCCGAATCAAAGCGCCCCTGCCGACTGTACAGGGAACTAAAATAGAGTAATTTCCATATGTTTATTGTTAATTCTCATTAGTTATGCCACTATAGCCGTCAGCGCCAAAATGGCGATAATCAAATGGCTTCATTGTTAGGTTGACAGTATGCAGTCCAGCGTACTTATATTATAGAGGTCAGTGTCCCAGAATAAATCGAAGATAACAGTTCC
Source organism: Pyrausta nigrata (assembly GCA_949316185.1). Lineage (NCBI taxonomy): Eukaryota > Metazoa > Arthropoda > Insecta > Lepidoptera > Crambidae > Pyrausta > Pyrausta nigrata. Next base: position 4,562,631 of record OX438951.1, read on the forward strand.
TGTACCTAGGTGTTGCTAACACGCACTTTCCAGAGACTAACATTTTCTCCTGGTTAGAAGTAGGTAACCACTAGGTAACTATCGTATCGTGTTTAGTTTGTACTTTTTTGTTGATAGGTACGAAAAGGGATTGATTTTGTAACAGAAATTCAAAAGCATTTAAGAAATTATTACAATTTATTAAAAGAATACTTAATTACATAGGTGATCTTATAGCTACTGCCTAAGCCTATCTAACAAAAGCGTAACAAATGTTTTATAACAAAACATTTTCGAAACTTCCAACTATAAACTAGAATGCCATGTTAGACTCACAAAAAGATAGAAAACATTCGGTTGTTAACCTATCAATATTCAATAAAAATCGGTTGGGAGTGCAAAAATATTTCAGATATTTTCACTGGATTCACCGAAATGTAATCCTTGTTAGTGCACTATGTAACTATTTAAATTTGTATTTTTCACAAGTCAAACGTTGGTTTAATTCTTGATTTTATTTCACTATTTTACTGGTAGTAAAACTCGTGGTCTACTTCTAGTTTCTTCTCTTTGAGGATTCGCGGCGAGAGCTCTGACACTATGTTCGATGGGATTTTATCTGAAAGGATGAATACAAAATAAATATACAGATATTACTTAGATAGAAAGAAACTACAAAGGAAAACATTGTTAGATAACCAGAACCCGTAGACAAGAAGCGATCTATTCTATAGTTCGTTATCGCTAACAAAATGTATGAAATTGACATAAGCCATCGAAATATCCCGTGTCTTTTGCATACATTTTGTTAGCGATAGCAAAGTTCACTATGAAAATGGTCTAATGGCGAACATTCCATTAAAATTGATAGTGAAAATGATGAAAAAGGCATTTGAGCATTAAAATTCAGCTTACTTAGATAGAAGCTTTTTCCGCCTTCGCATTTATGTACATACTAACTAAGCGGTTGACTACTACACTACTAAATTCGGTTTTCAAGGTGTCGCCATCCCTGCAGACCCGGGTTCGATCTCGGTCGGTTCAGATAAAAAAACCATACCGGTGCCGTGGTAGCACCGTTATTTGTTCCCCACACAATTTAACTATCAATTGGCAGTTGTAAAAGATTAACTCACCATTGCACCTATACACGAGATTGGACCAGATGATCATCTCTTGGGAGAAGCAGAAGACGCCGAGCCTGCCCCCTTTTAGAGTGTTGTCGTATACGTTCCCTGAGTCAGCTACCAGTCGGTTGTTCTCGTATATCTTGAGACGGATCAACCCGATCTTGGGCCTGTGCAGCAGGCGCCAGCGGTAGGCCGTCTTCTCGCGCCAGCCTACGTTGCGAGGGTCTTTCCATAGGAGCGTAACCTGAGAAGACAAGTTTTAATGAATTGTTGATTTTTCTGAATATCCCAGGGTCCGTTCCATCCATCATCACGCTCGTTCGCGATATCATTAGAGACATGGGCAGTTATAGTAGAAAATACGGACATCGTCATTAGGAGAGAACTAGAATATCCAGTCAGTAATGCTTATGTAATCAGCAACAACAGGTCCATAAACAGGAGCTCCATCTTTGAATCACTCGACCGCTCGAAACCGTAACCTACCCACTCGCCACAGAAGGCGAGTCATAGAATAAACGTAAAAAATAATGTACCTAGGTATTGAGTGAGAATCAAGTACCTTAATTTCATACAGGTGTGTGCAAGACTATTCTTGCACACACCTGTATGAAATTTAGGTCTATCTGGAGCTCTATAGCTCCAGATGGTAATTTAAAAGACACATGGTCTTGGAAATGATTGTGAATTTTTGAACGCAATAGCTTAAAAAAACAAATCTGGCGACGAGGATCGAAGGAAATTATTACATACAAAAGTAAAAAAACTACAAAATGGCGGAACCACTACTGGGGCAGGTTTTAACCCAATTATTGGAAACCATGAAAGGTATGCAAGACCAGCAAGCCCAATTACAAGAAGCTTTACAAACAAAAGGTAATTTTGTAAGCGGTATTACACTCCACGCTTATGATGACGATAACGAAACATTTTCTTCGTACTTACAAAGACTACACAACTACATTACGTTAAAAGGTGTTACAAGCATAACTGTTAAGACACAGATATTCCTCAATTGCATTTGTCCAAAGTTCTACCAGGTGCTAAAAAGCTTGGTATCTCCAGAATCTCCTGAGGCGTTTACGTACGATGATCTCGTAAAGATATTAAAAGACCATATTGCTCCAGAACCCGGTAAGTAGCACAACAGCATAAATTCTGCCTAAGACAGCAAAACGAGTACGAAAGCATTGCTAACTATGTAGCTGGATTGAAAGAAATTGGTGGAAAATGCAACTTCATCTGTAACAATTGCAAGCAAACTACATTTGACACGCACCTACGAGTTCAATTTATAAGAGGACTGAGAAGCACTGAAATTAAAGAAAGATTATTACAAGAATCTCCATCTACAAAATTCGATGACTTAATTAAGATAGCAATGGCGATTGAAACATCAAAATCTGAAACAAGAGAAATGTGTCCAGATATACAACCAAATATAAATAAAATTTCAAAATTCAAGCAAAATACATCCAAAGAAAATACGAGAAGTAAATATACAAATAAATACAAAGGATCTACAGATAATACATACAAAGAACGAAGAGAAAGGCAAATAACCTGTTATAGATGTGGAAAAGAAAATCATACAGCAAATAAATGCAGGCTGAGAGAAAAGCTATACTGTAATAAATGCAAAGTTAAGGGACATGTTCAGTCAGTTTGTTTCAAAGACCAGAAACAGCTAGACCTAGAAGATGAGCTATCTATAGATGGAAAAGAAGTTTTTGAAATAAATAAAATACATTCGAATAACCTACAAAATGATAAATTTAATATAACATTATTACTGAATGGAAAATTACATACATTAGAATTGGATACTGGTGCAGCAGTTACAACATGCTCTGTACAATATTACAAGAAGTATTTCAACAATCTGAAACTGAAAGATACATCAGTTAAATTAAGAACATATACAGGTGAAATATTACAACCGCTGGGTACCTGTAATACAAATATTAAATACAAAAATACAGAGACAGAAGGAAGAATGTTTGTGATAGACAGAAATGTGGATGTAGTAATGGGAAGAGAATGGATACGACAGTTAAATATTTAATTTGACATACACGCAATAAATAAGGAAGTGGAAGATATTACAGAGGAAGAATTCAAAGAAAAATTACTTCTAGTAAAATTAATTCTAGTATCCCATCCTCGTTGCCAGATTTGTTATGTATGAAAGTGTCGAGTGAATAAATTATCCATTTATGAATAACTGTATTTTATTCCCTAATTATAATAGTACAGAGCAATCAAGATATAAGTAGATACAATCGTAAAAATTCGTAGGTAACGGTTGCTATCGATACACATCAACAACATAGGCAAAGCGAACCATGTCATAGAGTAATAGGGCTTAACAGCTTTCAAATTAGGAGGTAGCCTACTGCTAGAGTCCGACAATATCCCGCGACCTTCCCGCGGTCGCCAGAGGTGCGGGGGGTGAGGTACGCTAGAGCTAGGCATCACCGAGTGATGGGTTATGTCACGGGGAACTGAAGGGTTAAGCGGTATTTTTTCCAGGGCACAAACAGGACAAACACTGTCCTAAAAAGCTGATTTCACATTAAGGTTGCTTCAACTTAATTTAGTATTTATAGAGAGAGAGAGAATAACCGACACACAGCGGCACAGTTGGCATAGACTTTTTTTTTGTTTTATTTTATTATATTTGTTTTAATTATTTATTTTTTTGTGTGCTGTTTGTATTAATTAAGTATTATGTTTTTTTTTGTAAGCGTGTTTGTGTGTTTGTGATGTCCCAAGTTAATAAAGCATTTTTCTTTCTTTCTTCCAAGTTGTGTTACTAACAAGCTGCCCATAATAAATGAGGTTTCAAACATTTTTAGTAAGTTAAATTACAGAGTTGCGATAATGAAATTGTGTTCATAATATATATACATCATATATATTCATATTTAAATGTCCCAGAGTAAGCATGATATTTTAGGATCCTCTCTTTTCGGGGTCATCCAGTCATTATATCGTTAGAACTCTTGAAACTAAATCCCTTTGAGCTGGTCCACGAATGACCATAATTCTGAAATCTGATGAATAAATCTCTTAGCCCACTTCACATTATGCGATAAAACCTACTTAAGCCACTAACTAGTAATAAGTAATAGTCTCAGTCAGAACTGGGAAGTAGTTTCAGTGGCTATAACGAACGGATGGCAAACAGACTGTATGAAACCAATTTGAAGACTTAAAATTTAATGAAATGAGCATAACCTCTACACTGATATAGAAAGATTTGTTTGTTTGTTTGTATTGAGTAGGCTCTGCAGCACCATGAAGCTGTGAAAATTTCGCCAAAACGTGGTGTGAACGTAGACTTACCTGATCAGGAGTGGATTCGGTGTTCCAAAGGGCGTTTCTCAGGGTCTTCCCCGGTCCAGTCTTGGAGTTCACCAGCTTGAGCTGGATGCCGGGCTCGGCCACGGCGCGGAACGGCGTCGTCTGCCAGTACGTCTGCGGATTCTTCTTCCACATCACCACGTAGAACCGCTTGTTGTTTTGGTACCTGGCCAAAAATTACGCTTCCCTTGTAAGTTTCCCGATTCAGTCCTAGGCCCGTAGACAAGATGCAATCTATTTTAAAGCGAAGTTTGCTATCGCTAACAAAATGTATCGCTAACAAATGACCATAAGCCGTCGAAACATAACGTGACTTTTGCATACATATTTTGACATTTCGGGGGCGATAGTGAAGTTCGCTGTAGAAAGATGGCGTCATGTCTAAGGGCCCTGTTCCCTAAGCAATAGTGCTTCGGCCAGCAACGAATTCTAGCCGTAGGTACGCAAGAGAAACGTCATAGATTCAAGGTTCAATAAAAAACAGGATACTTTCAAGGCTGTAATTATTCAGACACAACCAATCCTCGGCCGCATCGTCTGTCGTTTACTTTTGGTTATGATTTCGTTAAATGTCTATAAAATAAAAAATAAGTTTTTGAAAATTGATTTTTGAGAGGATATTTGGAACTTTTGCTAGCATGTGTTATTTTTCTTTGTGTGCTAAGTAGTATAATTTTAGGTTCGAAGGAACCAAAAGAAATAATTTATCTATTAATAAGTTATAGGAATTTCGAAAAAACTATCATAGAAATTACTTTTTACGGTCATAATTTGTTGACCATTGGGTCACCCTTCAGTCAGTTTTTATTCTATCAACATCAACGACATTTTACGCCCATTTCATATCTACAAAAGACTTACCCAAATATGAATCCAACGTAGTCATCATCAATATTGCTGTCCACAAAGAAAGTGCCTTCAAAGTCCACTCCGCCGAAGAATTCGAAGCCAACGGCAAGCCCGGGATCAGAGTTCAGGGTCTGCAGAATCTCGGCACCTTCGTTGTTGATCGACCAGTTGGGATCCTGCTGTGATTCGCCTTCGGGGTCCAAACGAACTGTCATGTACTTTCTGGAAAGGATATTATTAGGAAAATATTTGAATATATAAAATCAAAGAATACAGAAAACCCGTACTATCTTCCATTGTTGTTGTTGCTATTTGCTATGCTAAAGTTGTTTAAAATCGCTAGCTTCGTAGGTTAATAGAATGTATAAGGCTTTTGCCTCACTTTTAATGAAATAGCTCAGACGTATAGTCCGAAAAGTGCTTGCGCGAACGTCCTGTGATCGCAAGAAGTTCCGGGGGCGAGGTACACTAGACGTCAGACGGTGACGGGAAATGTTGCGGGGAAGATAGTTTTCTTTGAAAATCGCATGTAATTGGCCCTTCCTCGACTGCTGCATTTCTTGCGGGGTGAAAGGAGGGTAGTAGCGCACGAAATTGACGGACTAAGGGGCCACCGACCACAGCCACCGGTGGCTAGCGACATGCTGTTTATACATTGTTCTTAATACGTTTTGTATGAAGACGCCGCACACAAAGCGACTCAGTGTTCGCGACACGCCACTGATGGGGGCCACTCGCTATTTTGACAAAATATCTGTCAAAAGATCTGGTAGATGAGTGTCGATTGTAGTGGCCTCCGACCACTTTCGTTTACGCGGGACCAAAAGGCGTGGCGCGTGACAGCCACCAGTAGTCGGTGTCCCATCTGCGCGGAGCCTTAGTCAATGACGAGCCTGCTGATCATCATCATTTGCTTGCCCTGGTCCCATTATATTTGGGGTCGGCGCAGTATGTTTTTCTCTTCCATCAATCCTATCAACCGCCATTGACTTATCCACTCCATTCATTAATCATATCATGCTTTATACAGTCCATCGATCTCTTTTTCGGTCGACCTTTTTCCTTCCATCCACGAGCCTGCTGATACACTCGTAAAATAAAAGACTGGGAGGCCTAGAAGAAAGCGAGTAGTGAGTGTAAGTAGCAGACTGTAGCAGTGGTTGTAAATGATGAATGTTAGAGAGCGCTATTTCGGCAAACTGGAATATCAACCTACGATGCGTTTAGATGATCGGTGTTAGAATCTTAAAGAAATTTACCTGAAGTCAGTGCGATGAATCCTCGAGTTGTTGGGGCAGTTGTCGAGCTCGTTGATAACTTTATCGCCGTCGAAATCGTTGTCACACGCGTCACCCACTGAGTCCCCTGGTCCAATAAAATTACGAATTAGGTACCATTTACTAGAATATTTTTCAATCTTTGTTTTTGAGTGTAGAATGTAAAGCTTATAGTTATCACTAGGTACTAGGCATTTACCTAGATATACCTACATACCTAAAAAATCAACTTGTGGCGATTTTGGCCCTAGCCGACAGTCCAGATTGAACTGAATTGATACCGTTAGACTCCCTCTGGTCTCGCGCGGTTGGCAACAAGCGGGCACGTTAGAGTCCCTCTTGTGGCGGTTGGCCACGAACGGGCAATGGTCCTAGGAGTCGGGGACGCCATTGACGTCCAGCTAGTCGCTGTCCAATATTAGATGACAGTTTTCCAGATTAATTGAACTTTATTTATACCATTAGAGTCTCTCTGGTCGCGGTTGGCCACAAGCGGGCAGTTGTCCTCGGAGTCTGGGATGCCGTCGTTGTCGTCGTCGTCGTCGCACGCGTCGCCCTTGCCGTCGCCGTCGACGTCAAGCTGGTCGCTGTTCGGCACTTGCGGACAGTTGTCCAGACCGTCTTGGATGCCGTCCCTGGAATGAAAGTAAGTTGGGTACAAAAAAGAACGCCAAGCCAGCGTATCTCATTGAACTGGTTGTAAATCTAACATCGCACATAAGTATGATCGCTGTTCGGTATTTGCGAACATTTCTCAATCCCGTATTGGATGCCATTCTTGATAGGAAAAGTAGTTTAGTGGCTAAAACATTGATGAAACAATATAAAACACCATACAAAAACAAAGTCTACAGGGGGCACACCTTTTAAGTTACAATTCAAGTGACACATAGTTATCTATTACTTGTTGACTACAGACCATAATTAAAAGTGAAGCTTTTAGTTTAGTCAATTAAGCTCTTGTAGTGTAATAAAAATGTACTCACTGATCGCAGTCAACATCGCTGTCGCAAGCGTCGCCTACGTTGTCCTAGTCAGCGTCATCCTGAGCAGGGTTCCACGCGGGCAGTTGTCGCACGCGTCACCAATCGAGTCCTGTTCTGTATCCTTGTAGTGTAATATAGGTACTCACTGATCGTTGTCGACATCGCTTGTTCAAGCGTCGCCCACGTTGTCCCGGTCGGCGTCATCCTGGGCAGTGTTCCGCACACGCGGGCAGTTGTCGCACGCGTCACCGATCGAGTCCTGTTCAGTATCCTTGTAGTGTAATAAAGGAACTGTAACTCACTGATCGCGGTCGACATCGCTGTCGCAAGCGTCGCCCACGTTGTCTCGGTCCGCATCATCTTGGGCAGGGTTCCGCACACGCGGGCAGTTGTCGCACGCGTCACCGATCGAATCCTGTTCAGTATCCTTGTAGTGTAATAAAGGAACTGTAACTCACTGATCGCGGTCGACATCGCTGTCGCAAGCGTCGCCCACGTTGTCTCGGTCCGCATCATCTTGGGCAGGGTTCCGCACACGCGGGCAGTTGTCGCACGCGTCACCGATCGAGTCCCGGTCAGTATCCTCTTGCCGGGGATTGTACGCACGAGGGCAATTGTCTTCTTCGTTCAGGATTCCTTTGGAAATGGGAATCAAACGCTATTTTAATTAAATGCAAAATGGTATTCAATAGATACTCCCATTTATACAAAGTGCATGCCAACAACGATCCTTCTACGCTCCGCTATCAAGTCGACTGGGAACCACACGGCTATTTTAGTGGATATAATTAGTCCAACATAACCTGCTGTCATCCCTAGGGCACTAGATATGCGTAATGCATTTCCTCCGATTAGTGCAGCGCCTTTACGGGTATAAGTACCTAGGTACGTAGGCAGAATGCCTATAGACTTGGATGCTTGCAATTAATTACAAGTTTTTTCAATAAGCCTAATTTCTTTGTAAATTATATTGTTGTTACTTTTATGGTGAGCAATAAAGAGTTATCTATTTATCTATCTATAACGCTTTAACCTTTGAACTTGCTGGAGTACCTACCGGTACCTATCGTCTGTTGCAGATCATTATATTTTTTTTCTTTTCAGCTATTAACATTGCAATTTTCCAAACCTTACTAAAGTATTGTAAAGTATATCTAAACCCCAAAGTATGATAATAATAAAAGATATTACGGATAATAATAAAAGAAGAAAGCCCGACAACAGCCAACAACTTCTGAAATATTAGTAATCCCATTCAGACTCAAGTTTTCAACAGAAAATAATAGAAGACAAAGGCTCCATTACTTTTTACATCGTAATATGCGCTCCATTTCACAATGATTGCCATTCTCCTTGTCTGATATTTTTACGGAAATAGATTAGATAAGCCAAAACACACATGGATGATTTTAACTGTTACGTGTAAGTACACAAAAGTATTCGAGCAATTTATAATGAAAAGAGTAGGTCTGTAAAATCTATAATTTCTCTAAATTCAATGTAAACATGTAAAAGAAAAAAAAAATTCTCCACTCTTTCCATTTTGTTGTGTAGTTAGTTATGTTTTAGTACTTAATTATGGAACCTTCACCATTCACTGTTTTCATGGTCTGTTCTCCTTAATCACTGTTGGTTAAATCTATAGGTAAACCACTAACTTGAGTTCTCACCTAAGACGTACAGGGGCGCGAAGGTAGAACCAGAACGAGGCAAGCGCCCTCAATTAGGCGGCCCCCAAGGACTCAATTAGGCGGTCTACCTATAGGTCAATGGTCAGTATCAATAAAACTTACCACCATTATCCATGTCAGGGTCACAGACATCTCCCAGACCATCGCGTCTGTGTCCTATTGGTCTGGTTGTACCTCCTAGGGCAGTTATCGCAAAGGTTTCCGCGTTTGTCGCTTAGGTCTTTTTTATTTTTTGTTTTATTTTATTTTATTGAGAAAACTGCGTTACATTATTTTTTCTTGACTAGTACTTACGTCTATGAGTAAAGCTAATAACAGGTTTCCCTTTGTAATACAATTTGCATAGGACGTGAAACAGAAGGTCTTTGATTCCAGTCATTTTGATATAGGTCAGCGGACAATGTCAAAAGAATCTACCATCATTATACATGTCAGGGTCACACATTTTCCAGGCCATCACCATCAGTGTCCATCTGGGGCAGTTGTTGCAGAGGTGTCCGCGTTTGTCGCTTTGGTCTTTGATTCTAACCAGTTTGATCCTCCTACGTCAGTGGTCAGTGTCAATTAAACGGATAAAACTTACCATCGTTATCCATGTCAGGGTCACAGACATCTCCCAGGCCATCGCCGTCAGTGTCCTCCTGATCGGGGTTGTACCTCCTGGGGCAGTTGTCGCAGAGGTCACCGCGTTTGTCGCTTTGGTCTTCGTCCCTGTCCGCTTGGTCTGGATTGGCTATGAGTGGGCAGTTGTCCTAACAAACGTACAGGTATATTAGTTAATTAGGACTTCTCAAAGTACCTACTTAAAATCCTTGTCGTCTTTAGGATCTAATAGGAACATAAAAAAAAAGTTCTTCCTTGTCCTTGTGCTAACTGTTCTTCTAACATACTTTCGTTTTATTCACATTTTAATTTAGTTAAGTTCTTGCTGCTCATTGTCTAGCCTCGAACACATAAGGAGCACACTTCTATGTAAAAGCCTAACCTCTAACGCTACTAAAAGTTAAAAGCATAGTCAAGTGATCATCCTAGGTTGAAAGTGTAGGTCTTGGGTAATAGACGCTTGATTAATCTAAGGTAGATTAAATCGAGCGTCTACTATACTTAACCTTAACCCCTCTATACTGCATGATCACATAGAACCATAAAATCAAAAACTCGTACCGGATGATTAGCAATCCCGTCGCCATCTGCATCAGGGTCGCAGGAGTCCCCAATACCGTCCCCGTCTGCGTCCTCTTGGCCGGAGTTGGAGACCGTGGGGCAATTGTCAGCCTTGCATCTGATCTCTGAACAGTCAAGCCGGTGGTCTGGGTAGCCGTCCAGGTCGGTATCCCGGCCGCAGACTGTGCCGTTTCCTGCCCAGCCCGTCTGAAAATAAGGTAGATTTACTGTTTGATTCCAATTGAAGACCAATAAGAACTCAATTGAAATGGTAAAGTTTGCCAAAACCCAGACTTACCGCACAAACGCACTTGTTGCCATACCCGCAGACAGCATTGTACCGTCGGCAGTAGTTGGGGTCACAGAGTCTGATTAGGGACTCAGAATCCACATCAAAATCTTCGAAACAAGGCCGTGTTGTATTCACGAAGAAGTTGCCTCCGCAAGGCACGCAAATGTATGAACCCTAGAAAACATTAAACATGTAAAAATGATCATGTAAATGAAGGATCTGTGTACTCCAAAACAAAGGCGTTACTAACTTCTCATATTGACTTACCGGAGTGTTAACACAAAGTCTTCCTCTTGGACAGATGGCTCTACCCTCGGCGCACTCGTCAATGTCAACGCACTGTTCCCTCCGGACCTCAGTGCCTGCCCCCCTCCAGCCCTGGCTTCCTTCATACCCGGCTGGGCAAGGCCCGCAGTAGAATCCTCCATCTTCGTTACGACACGACACCAAATCGTCACAAGGCCTGATTAAATCGCATTCGTCAACGTCTACGCATCCGTAGCCTGAGGAATAAAAATACGGGTGTAGTAAAGAAAGATTGATGAACAATCTTTACCGTCACACGAATATCTCGGAATGACGGAAGAAAATTCGTGATAGGGTTTACAAGGAAAACGATTTTTTTATGTATTAACGTTTTTCTTGAACCATCACTCGTCACATGACTTTATCGACAAAGTGCAACGCACGTCAGCGATAGTGTCACATGAGTATATATGGTTTAGTATTAAGTAAAAAACCTGCTGCTACTGCATTTGTTATTTTTTGCGACCCACCCTAGTTTTGCACGGATGCAATTTAAAAAATTAATTCTTAAGCCCGCATTGAAGCATAATGTAGTTTTCTACTGGTGTGAGAATTTTCAGAAACCGTTAAGTGTTTCCAGATATAAATTCTTACAAACATACTCACAAGCATTACCTATTTATTATATTGGTTAGTATAGATTAATAAGTCATACCTTATTTAATATCTTCATGGGCAGTGCCAACTTACCGTCTCTGTACTCGTAACCTTTGTCGCACCCCTGACAATGGTAAAACGGGCTGCTCGACCCAGGCCTGCATGGCCTGTTCCCGCAGGGCCTGTGGGTCTCGCAAATATGCTCGCATCGTCTGCCGTCTCCGGAGTAACCTTGAGGGCAGGGACTACAGCGAGGGCCTGAGGACGTCTCGCGGCATTCTACCCCTGTGGAGACAATATACGGATTAGGGTGAACAGAAGTTGTGCACTTTGGAATAGAGTCGCCAAAGGATTGCCCAAGTAAATACGCTAGACATTCTCAAAAAAAACCACGCTGCTGCAGCATTTACGTCTGGACTGAATACTTGATAAATTGGCACTGAAGGATGATGTCAGTCTAAGATGGAATTATTTAATGGTTTAATTACTCAGTTCGGCCTTCTATCTAAAACACTCTACTAGCTAAATTTCATTGGCGGATCCAGGCGGAGAGCTAAGGACCTCAAGCCTCGTAAATAAGAGGATGCATAATGATACTAATGGTACAAACCTGGAAAGCAGCTGTTTGCGGTGCAAGACACTTTGTAACACTCCTGCCCGCTACCAGTGTATCCAGCAGGGCAAGCTCCACAGCGAAACTCTCCGTTGGGTAAATCCTGACACGTAACACCTGGAAATCGGATTACTCTTCAGTTTGCTATTGCTTTAAATAACTTTTGACCTGACCGTCTAATGAGAAGCTGTTAATTCGAACGGACCATGTCAGACCCTTGGACAAACTAACCACTGGATTCATACCAAAGGCTATGTTCGTCTATGCTCCCCTTGCCACGTACTATGATATTCGACATAGTTAAGTGACGTTAAGTGGATAATTCATCCAAGGTCACTATGGTCTCTCATGAAGCTTGAAGCTAGATTTAGTTTAAAAGGTCACATTTGAGGAGAAGAAGGAGTATAATAAGATTTCTGATTAATAATGTTCATTGTACAATAGTCTCCTCTATCACTTACGTCCTCCGAAGCAAGGGTTGGCGCTGCAAGGGGATTGGCAAGTCAGGCCATCACTGGACTGGCCGTTCGGGCATCTCTCGCAGCGGTAGCCTTTATCGGTGTCCGTACAATATTGTCCTAAAAGATTCATGTGTTACTAATTCGGCAGAAGACTGAGGTATATTCTTATTATAATCATTACTCTGGAAAATGGTAATAGAAATTAATGGACCTGTTATTTTTAAGTGTCATTTGGCAATGATCTTTAAATTCTACGTCTTATTTATCTGTCTATTTGTCTTTTCTACTGCATTACGAAATCATGTGCGAGCCATTATATCAATTTCGTCATCATTTCATCGTCATGTTCACTAATTACCCAATTATGCCTAGTCTCCCAACTTCCCACTGCCTTTCTGTGCTTTTTCTACTAAGTAGGCCTCCACCAGGGGTTCCCTCTATCTGGCAGAATCTTTTTGCTCCGAAAGTCACTTGGCATAACACACTTGGCATAATTTTCTTTAATCGAATATTATTCAGGCAGAATTTTCTGTTAGCATAATTATTGTTTGGTCGAATATTTATATGACCGAATTTACAATGGCATACTTTTAAGATAGCAGAAATTTATAAGGCATAATTACCTTTGGCAAAATTTCACTTTGCATACTTTCGCTAAGCATAATGTTTATTAAGTGCGAAGTTTATTTGGCATAATTTGACTAGGCATACTATGAAGAAAGCAGAATTTCGTTTAGAATAATTTCACTACGCATATTGCTATTTCTTTTAAATAGTATTTTACCCTAAAATTTAATTAAAAAGTCATTAAGTTGTGATACAAAACTTAGTGACAGAAACGAATCGGTGCAAAACCGACTCCACGCAGTCTTGTTTGCCCTACCCCTAGAGTGTAATTCAAAACCGCGTAGGCGCGGAGGGGCGAGGCAGCCCGCGAGCTGAGGAGCAGGTGGTTTAAAAGCTCGCCTCCGCGGCTGAAGCAAGCCGAAGCTGCGGTGGTGAGCGAAAGCCGTCTGCGACGATAAGCTCGCGTGGGACTGCCGGAGCCCCGCAGCGCCGGAGCCGTGACAGAAACCATGCATGTTGTATGCTGCATACAAGCTGTTGCTTGCTTGCATGCCGCATGCTTGCTTGCATGCTGCATGCTGCATGCTTGCTTGCTTGCTGCATGCTTTGCTTGCTTGCTTGCATGCTGCATACTTGCTTGCATGCTGAATTAATTATTTACTACGAATATCCTTAACTAACGTTTTCAATTACTATGGATATGAAATGTATGCCAAAAGATGATTATAAATGTAAAATTTCTGAGATATGATAGTTCTGCCTTGTAATGATTTTAAATATGAAATGCCAAAAGATGATTCTATCAGTGAACTTTCTGCGTTAGGATGATTCTGCATTAAGACTATTATTAATATATAGTATTATGGATATTAAATTTCTGCCTTAAGATGATTCTAGCTTTCACGATTATGCGTTTTGAACGTCTGATAAATGAGTGAATGCTAATTGATGTTCTGCGAAAGTAAGTTTATGCTATTTGATGATATGCCAAATAAAATTATGACAATAAAAATTCTGCGAAACAAGGTAGACCCCTTTTACTTCAGCTACTCCAGCAATATAACCTCTTACAGTTCTAGTAATCTAGTTTCTTAGCAGGTGGAGATGATTTACTTACCTACTATCATTTAGACTTACCCTCTATCTACACAATACTTACCTCTGGAGCAAGGCCTCTTCTTGCACTGTATGGGCACGCAACGGTCTCCGTCTTTTAGCTTTTACTTAATTTACTCCATCATCGTACTTAGCTTAACATGGCTCATCGTTTTCAGTCCCCTTACTCTATTACTTAAGTCTCTTACCCTTAATCTACAGTACTCTTACCCTTAAACTACACAACGCTAACCCCTAATTTACACTACACTTACCTCTAGAGCAAGGCCTCCTGTTACACTGTATAGGGACGCAACGACGCCCATCTCCCTCCATGCCGGATGGGCACGGGCCGCACTCCGTTCCGGTTGCGGTGTTCCGACATTGCACTCCTGTATCCCGGTCGGAACATTATTATGATAAGACATGAGAGATTTTCTCTATTTAACCGTTCGTTTTCTCAATTTAACCTTTGGATCCCCGCATTGTCTGTTCACCCGGTCAATTTTTTTTTTGTTTGTGTTTAAAAATGGCAGCACGCGAGTGGTTAATTTGAAAATCATACCTACCATGAACCCCCAAAAAAGCATGTACAAATTGACGAGTGATAGTTAAACTATACGTGTACATCAGTTCCTACTTATGTTAATCTTATTTGATGATGTCTGAGCACTGCTTTGGTTGACCTTTAAAAACACCTAGAAGATGGTGGGGTGACACTAGCATTTGATCTTTAAAACTTAACTAAGCGAGCTTCAATATTTTATTTTATCGTGTGATTTATTTGATCTGATTATGAAACTGACTGGACGTTTTAATGGTCGCTAGAATTTTGATGATTAACTTATGTCTTTTTTCATTAATGTCCTATCCTGTGATGCTCCCAGGTAGGATCATGTTGTCCAAGTGCAAATATTTTGTTAATAAAGTGTAGAATTACCGGTGCAGGGATTTACAAAAACGTTGAATGTTGTCACTTTATTGGATCAGAATGTAATCCCAACCTTGTTTAGTTGTGTTATACAACAGGCTGGAAAACGTTCAGATAATCTGGGATCAAATGTATGTAAGCTCTCCTTAAATAATCTATGTATATCGGTTGCCCACAGAGTGCCTCACCCACCATTAAGTTTTAAAACTGGCTATTAATATTTATAAGAAGGGTAATCAAGCAACTTGTACGTTCACATTCATATGCGGTGTGGGCGGAAAAGGAACTCTGTAGGCATTTTAAAGGTTAATAGAGAAGAAATAAAACGCGCAAGTCTTTTACGATACTTTAATAAAAACCCACACGTATAAAAGTTGCTTGATTTACCTTAAAGCTAAGTTTATGAAGGTTACAGTCTATAAAGTTCTAAATTAACAATAAACATCATGTTATTGCAGGTCAAAGAAAAAAGAACATATATAATTAAATTGAGTTTACATCGAAGTCACAATTAATAAGGATATTTCTTAAAAACACGAAACAATAAAACATTGTTTTAAAGCACATTTATTGCACTTGAATTAATAGAGCGTTAGGATGGTGTGTCCCACTCTGAAGCAACCACTAGCTCAATTATTACCAAGTTTTGTTGTTTAATTTTTGTTATGATGTGTTCCATGCAGTAGCCGCTTTTAAACTAGTTTCGTGCTACCATGCATTCGTTAATAAACCGTGACAAAAGCACCTCAAACTACCTGGGTTTTACGCTTCCACGAGAAACAGGAAAAGTGTATGAAATTAATTCACCAGTTTTGTATGTAAGTAACCCTGGTAGAAGCTTAAATCGATAGCAGTTAGGCGTGAAGAAAACTCAGACTGGTGTTTCCATATAGAAGCAGCTAGAAAGAGTTAGTTGGGAGGTGTGTGTCTAATGCTTCAAGTAACCCTGGTAGCAGGTGTGGAACCAGTAGCTGGGTTTGAAACCTGTGTCTGGTGCATGTAGCAGTTAGAAGGTTTATAGTATAAGTTAGTTAGGAGGTGTATAATGCGTTAAGTTACCCTGGTAGCTAAAGGAGTCAGTTGAAAGGAGTAACGCGTCAAGTAACCCTGGTAGGTACAGGAGTTAGATATAGTTGGGAGGTATAATATTTAAACGTCAAATAGTTACCCTGGAAGCAGTTAAAATAAGTTAGTTGGGAGCTGTGACAGGCGCGTTTACATGGTATCAGTTAGAAGGTATATGGTATTAGTTAGTGGCAGGAGTATAATGCTTCAAGTCACCCTGGTAGCAGGTGTTGCTGGAGCAGCGCTCGGGCTGCGGCCGGCAGCAGCACTTCTGCAGAAACTGTGGCTATACACACAGTTACTTGAGAGGAGTATAATGCGTCAAGAAGTAATCCTGGTAGGGGTTATACATAGTTGGAACGTGTATACTGCGTCTAGTACCTCTGGTAGCTAGAGGGCTATTTGGGAGTTGTGTAATGGTTCAACTACCTCTGGTAGCGGTCAGACACAGTTGAGAGGTGGTGTATAGTGCGTCACGTAACCCTGGTAGCAAGAGGAGTTAGTTGGGAGGAGTATAATGCGTCAAGTAACCCTGGTAGCTAGAGGAGTTAGTTGGGAGGAGTATAATGCGTCAAGTAAACCTGGTAGCTGGAGGAGTTAGTTGGGAGGAGTATAATGCGTCACGTAACCCTGGTAGCAAGAGGAGTTAGTTGGGAGGAGTATAATACGTCAAGTAACCCTGGTAGCTAGAGGAATTAGTTGGGAGGAGTATAATGCGTCAAGTAACCCTGGTAGCTAGAGGAATTAGTTGGGAGGAGTATAATGCGTCACGTAACCCTGGTAGCTAGAAGAGTTAGTTGGGAGGAGTATGATGCGTCACGTAAACCTGGTAGCAAGGGGAGTTAGTTGGGAGGAGTATAATGCGTCAAGTAACCCTGGTAGCAGGTGTTGCCGGAGCAGCGCTCGGGCTGCGGCCGGTAGCAGCACTGCTGCAGCTGGCCGCGGAGGCTGTCGATGGTGCCTTTCTGGTCGGCCACCACGCGGTGGAGCGTCTCGATGCGTTGGGTAAGCAGCTGAAGGTGGCGGATCACCTCGTCTGAAATTGTGTGTTTTTGAAGATGGATCCAACTTTGAGAGTCAACTAAGGCTCAATACGTACTAAAATAGCAGCGGCCGGCAACGACGCGGCGAACTATTTTATACTATATTTATTCTGATAATAAATATAGTATCTATACTATCATAAAATATAGATACGCTTGCGGTAAATTGCAGGGCCGGCGCGGCGCTTTCTATTCTATCAACTTGATTAACTACATATATCCGCTTGATACTATCAAGCGTATGTACATTTTTAATGTGAATTAAGCTTTAGTGTTCAGAGGCTATATGCATAATTGCAACGATCGAGCTTATGTTATTTGGAAAAAGGGGTTGTTCAGCATGCCGATGAATGTCATATCTACACATTACTTTACTTATTACTTAACTTAGGCCATACTCGTATAGAATAACCCTATTACCTACTGTAAACTAATTTCAATTTAGATAGTACTTAAGTATTTAGCCTTTTACGGTCATAATAACACAGTCTCGTAAAATGTAAGAACTACCTCTTATAAAGTAGGATAAGGCCACACGTAATTAGGACACAGTCCTTGCCAAAACTTATAGAGCATTACCTAATATGAAAGCTCGAAGGCCGCTAGTGAAAACCTTCTTTAATTGAACTCTTTCTATACTAATATTATAAAGAGGAAAGATTTGTTTTGTTTGTTTATTTGCATCGAATAGACTCCGAAACTACTGGACCGAATCAAATGAAATTTGGCACAGAGATAGTTTGAGACACTGGGAAGGACATAGGCACTTTTTGTCGCGATATAAAATCATCAGAGGGGTGAAATGGAGGATGAAAATTTGTATGGAACATCCGACTTTTGGCGCGGGCGAAGTTGCGGGGAACTGCTAGTATGTTATAAATAAACTGATGTTGCCTACAACTTCAGGCAACCTCGAGACTGTCTTGGAGAGTATCTTCGTTTTTCGTCTTTATTATTTGCGAAGAAAAATAAATGCTTCTCTAACATATACAGTGTGTCCGGGTTTGGACTAGCGATAATTTATGGGCTTATTAAATTATCAAATGTTATCGACAAAAAACCCTCATGTTAGGTTCTAAATTCCTCCCCTCTTCAAATGGCAGCAATTTAAATATATTTTTTTTAAATAATATTTCTATGGATATGGAGGTCCTGAAAGTTATAAATAGATTTATTTGAAAGGTAACGCTATCGACTATTAAGTGAAATAAAGATCAATTCTAAATTATTAACCGTCATCGCTATCCAGCGGGGTACCGCTGCCAGCATCCTGGGAACCTTACCACAAGGACCCTTTTTATAATTTTTAATTTTAACTTTGTACATAATCATGTTTCATAATATTTGTAAGTTGCCTGTAAATATGTATTACCTTGAATTAACGTGTACAGATGTTTAATTGTCATAGAGGAAAAATATATTTTATAAAAAATCTTGCTAAAAAATTAAAACAAAAACTAAAGGCAAAAATGCAATTTTTAAGTGTTTTTTTTAATTTTTTATAAGGATTATGTCTTCTAAAATTTAATTAATAAAAGGCCCTTAAATTATTGCTAGTCGAAACCCGGACAGCCTGTACATAGCGAGTAAGTATGACCCCTTGCACGGGGCTCACAAAGTCACAAGTTGCTATACTTGTCACAGAATTCTCATGCCAACTTAGGTAAGTAGAACTTAATGTGTGGCCGCAGCCTAAGGGAAACATAGTAACCTCGCACTGCGAAGTGCAAACTACTAAGTTCCTGCAGACAAACTTTACTGTAGTGTGCTAAGAGAGCTCTAATCTCTTAGTAGTATATGCATTTGTATCATTGATTTATTATTTGCATGAGTCGATCGTACAAATTGATTTATGGAGGTTTGATTTGAAATGTAATCCTCCTAATTATACTTACGGCTCTGCTATTTCGGTATTCTTCTCTACATTTTGAGTCTTATAAAGAACTAGCAAAACCTGTCCCGGCTTCGCTTACTCAATTAAGCTAATGAACCTATGTTACTCAGGCATAATTAGCTTTCCATCGATAAAAGATATTTCAAATTCGGTTCAGTAGTTCTATGCTATTATAATTTTACACAAACTTTTTCTACGAATTAAGTAGGTACCTACGAGCCAAATAATGGTACTCCAACGACAAAAGCTATCAGTAACAATATAATAATAAGGAAATTCAGGCAACGTCCTACCTAAGTATATCCGAAACGTCGGAAGTAAAAACAAGTATTATTAATGTTATTAAAAATAAATAATGCAACAAGAAAGTTAAGAATGTTATAAAAGCTATCAGTAGTACCTTAAAAAAAAGTACAGACACAACTAACACCCATAGCAAGTCACCTAACATCAACGATTCTCAAGTATCAAAAAAAGGTTTTATAAAACTTACCATCACAAGTTTCGATGGCATTCGCCGGTATATCTCCCCTCTGTGTGGAGGGCGTAGGCAGTATTCCACTAGCATCGATATAGTTGGTCCTGTAGTCGTCTCCTTGCATCTCTTCTCTCTTCCTCCTCGCGTCTTTCTCTCTGAACTCCTTGACTTCCTCCACGTCTGACTCTTCAGCGAGGATGGTTGGTGGTAGGACATCGTCTAGGGGGCAGTTGAGAGACGCTAGTGCAGCGCGCTCGTTGCCGTATACTTCGACTGGGGCGTTTTCTTTATGGTACTGTGTGGACAAAAAGGTGTCGATGAATGGTTAAAAAAATCGGTCATCGTAAACTATTCAGCTGTTGATAATAGACGAATAATGACTATTGCAGGCGTCTTTTGGTGGTTGAAAGAAAGAAAGAAAAACAAAATTTTTTTGGAACCAAATTACAAATTAAGTAGGCAACTAAAGCTTCAAACTAATAGGTAATTCTGGATAGTCAAACAGTCATGCTGATTTAAAAAAATAGAGATATCCAGCTCCCTACTTGTAAGTTTTTTTAATTAATAGGCAGACATTTGACCGTAACCTCTCCTGATGGTATGCGGCTGAAGATGGATCATGTCTGACTAATAACCGCCTATTCACTCTTTTTTCAAATGAATCTAGATTATAGTGCTTATGAAACACCCCAACAAACATTATACCGTCAGTTACAGGTTTCTTTAAAACTTTAATCCTTTGAACGGCGTTATAATAATCTCAGTTATAGCTTGGAACGTTATAGAGGAGTTAAGAAATAAAATCCACTCCGATAGTGGTTCTAGGGCTATAATGGATGTTGTTATGCAGTATTGAGAGTAGTAATAGTGTTAAATACAGCTAGTGGAGTCAAGATTTATAGCTTTAACCTGTTTGTAACACTTAAATCATTACAACAGCACCCGCTGACATTTACTGATGTTTATTGTTACTTAATGGTTGCTGTGAAGTATCTTATATATCTTTGGGTGTTGTGATAACTTTAAGCTGCAGGCATGGGTTGCATAACACAGTTAGTCAAGTGTGTCGTAACACCAGATATTAAAAGCGTTGCATATCTCTCTTATGAAGTTTAAGTATACTAAAGACTGCACAATACTCTCGTCTAAAGATGCTGTATCTTAAAAAGTGTAATAGATGCGTTAAGGAAGAGCTAAAGCTGTAATGGCAAGTTCGCCATTGTTTTAGTGAAGTAACCTAAAAATTGACTTGTTTGATCAATATTTATGTACAAAATACTTCATTAATAATGTTTATTTTATCATTCTAACGATGCCACGTAACTTAACTTGCCAATGGCCGATAAAAAGAACAAGTTGCTGATAAAATTTTAAGGCATCTATTTTATTATGCATAAGTTTTGCTTTAAATCTTTAATAAATCCGGAGCGCGTTAAAATTAAGATGGAAAACATGGTATACACTTATAGTAAAATCGCAGGCGCAGCACTTTTTCAATTTTCACTTCTTTTTCTTCTTCTAATAAAAACTTGCATTGCGAGCAGATCGCCATTAAATGTTGCTGTGATAAGTTTTATTTTCTTTGTGTCATTTATTTTAAATTTCTTTGAAGCTTATACATAAAAACAGTACAAAAAGAGTTCTCAAAAAGCAGGCATATATTTAATTGAGAATGTTTTAGATATCTAGTACGCGTTAAAGCGTTAACCCACTCTATCTTATAGGTTTAACAAGTTTAAAATTCTTAACTGAGGGTTGTCTCCCACCTATTGTGTTAGCTAATGCTTCTATGAGAATGTAGAACCGGCTTAAGTAATAGCTGAGGGTGAATTAAGTATTAGCTGAGGGAGTAATTCTAACCCTTAAGTATTACATAAGGGTTAGAATTACTCCCTTATAAGTACTTCTAACCCTTAAGTAATACTGTTGTATAGGCTTCCTGACACCTTTACCTGTAAAAAGTGGGGCCTGATCCGTAGATATAAGGGTGTTATAGAGTCCTCTACCAACCTCCTACAGGTATTCTTAACACTCTTAATTCTCAAATGAGTGATATGTAGGCTATTTTGACGCTGTCATGTTAGTTGGGACTTCAGCCGGCAACGCATCTCACTCTATAGCCGTAGGTACGTAGATTTAAAACCAAAATGTCTGCCATTTGCCTGTTTTACGCTAATCGATCTTGAGGTCTAGATGGTTGATTTCAGTTTATTTCGGAGATTTTTGTTTAAATTTTTTAAAGTTAACTAAAAATATCACACGGGTTCTGAATTCAGTCACAACGTAACAAACACAATGCGTTGTTTATCAGCTGTTGTCCATTAAGGTAAATTAAGAAGACAAAGGGCGGGTTACTGAAAGACGACAATTGTTGAGTAAAAGCAGTTATGTTGCCACGTCTGGGGGCAAAGATTTACCTAACTTAATAGACTTGAACATAAACAGAATGTTCTATTGTTCAATAAAACAATGAAGAAAGTCTTGAATGAACTTAAATTTTATCTGAACATAAACGCAGTGTAGAAGTTGTGAACTTTTGTCTCAGCGAGTAAGTAACTAGTGCAGCATGTTGATCATTAATATATTATTGCTTACGTTTATAACGTACGACTAGCATTTAATACAAACTTGCCAGTTTCAACTTCGTGATGCCCAGCACAGCTAGCAGTTACTGGGCATAGCGTGGGTATGCAAGGAGCATGCAAGGAGTGACAGCCCTTTAAGAGTTTTACCCGGTTTAAAAACACCACCAGCATATTATTCGACAGACTTCATTCAGGCAAGCATCGTTCCTAATTTCTAATGAAACTAGGTTTAATAGGTCATTGTAGATACCATAAACTCACCAATTTCAACTTCCCAGCACAGCCAACAGGTCGTCTCTGCTGGGATAGCATAGCATAGCGTGGGATTAAAAGGAGTGGTACCTCTCAAAGAGCTTCACCCGGTTTGAGGACACCATCAGCATAATATGGTTCCACAGACTTCATTAAGGTCAACATCATTCCAACGTCCCAGTGTAACTAAGGTGTAAAAGTCATAGCAGATAACACAAACTCACCAATTTCAACTGCGGGTTGCCCAGCACAGCCAACAGGTCGTATCTGCTGGGCATGGAGTGGGAGTGCAGGGAGTGGCAGCCCACAAAGAGCTTCACCCGGTTTGAGGAGACCACAAGCAGAAGAGTCGACCTGGAGTGGGATCCCAAGCCCCACGAGACTGACTTCAGGTGACCGTCGCTCTGACTTTCCAAGGTAACTGGGGAAAACAAGTTATTTAATAATTTTTATATGGTACCGAGAGGTATCAGTAGGTCGATACATTAATGCTGAGTAGCAGGCATGTCACATCTTGTGATATTATAGCCGGACCAATCATAGAGTACGTCACAGCGCTTATTACCCGACTGCGAACGTAGGATTATGTTTTTCGAGAGTATGTATGTATGTATAATTGTTTGGCACGCCCTACAGCCCAAACGGCTGGACAGTTCTGGACATATAAGGTGTCGTTCAATTTGTTAAAATAGATAGAGTAGAATAAGAGTGACATAAGCTATATACATTTTAAAAATGGGCGCCATTTGTGTAAATAAAGGGGGAGGGGGGATTGATTTTTTTTCCTTACCATAGCAATATGGGTATCAAATAAAAGTCAGTAAAAAGACCATTTCAAGAAAATAATTATTTTATGCAGTCAGGTATTTTGTTTTTTCAAAAAATATGTTTACTTGTTTTTTAATGCGATTGCACTCGCAATCGGTAGGCGAGAAACTGAGGGAAATAATTTCTAAAGTAAGTATTCTCCTCTTACTTCATCACTCCACTCCCAAATAAACTTCTAAACATAAAATTGTAATTCGTAGTTTAATTATTATGAGAAAATACTTAAGTATATCAAGTTAAGTATTATGAGTATCTTTACACATTCAGTGATTGATTAATTTAAAAAATAGCGCATACAGTGTTAAATCTCTCTGCCAATAAGCTATTGAATAGAGCTTTGGTTCAGTTTAATAATGCGAAGGATAGAGCAGAAGTGAGTGTAAAACCCTATTTGGCAAGCATCCAAAACCAGATCGTATGTGCTTTTAACAACCAACATCTAGTGAAACGGCTCGAAAGCAAGATAACGTTTGGCAGCTATACTTCAAAAGATTCAATAAGATTAGACACAAACACATCTTATATAATAAAAATGAATCTCTGTTTCCCTTGGTCATCGCATCGCGCGTGAATGAAAGGAACAATATCGCAATTTTTTTGTTGTTGTGTTGATTATGGTAAGGAGAAGGTTCTTATAAAAGAAAAATATAAGGAAGTAGAGCGGAACATTAGAAAAAAGACAACATATTTTTTATTGATAATTAAGACAGGACAACGTCTGTTCGGTCAACTAGTTGGGAATTAAATGCTAGTTAATATTTTTTTGTATGTACTGAAATGGAAGTAAAGACAGAAATAAAAAACAGTAATTTAAAAAACTAAAAAGCCCGACTGCGTTTCTGTGTAATTGGAAATAAAAAAACCCTAAAACAAGAAAGTGGCCATACCCGGATTAAATTGGTACCCATATTAAAAATTGTATAGCAGTCGGGATCCATTCTAGAAATGAGGAGGAGGCTTAGTGAATTTAGAGCACATACCTACCTCTATACTACATTGCAGATTACTCCAATCTACTGATGATCCGGCTGATTTTCTAACTTGGGTCCCGACTGCTACAATTTTTGATATGGGTACCAATTTAATCCGTGTATGACCACTTTCTTGTTTTAGGTGTTTTTTATTACCAATTACACAGAAACGCCGTCGGGTTTTTTAGTTTTTTAAATTACCATTTTTTATTTTATTATTTTTAGTTTTATTATTCAAAACAAAACACCAGACCGCAAAAAATATTATATTTTTGAAATGGTCTCTTTACTGGCTTTCATTTGATACCCATATAGCTATGGTGAGGAAAAAAATCAATCCTCCCTCCCCCCTTTATTTCCATTTGCGGGCGCCATTTTTTAAATGTATTTAGCCTATGTCACTCTCACAATTTTAACAAATTCAACGACACCTCATATGTCAAAAACTGTCTAGCCGTTTGGGCTGTAGGGCGTGCCAAACAATTATACAAACATACATAACATACTCTCGAAAAACATAACCCACCTTCCGCAGTCGGGTAAAAAGATGGAAGTATAATTATTTTTTTCAACCGGCCTCTACTAAAGTTTTCATCAAATCACAAAATTACCTTTATCTGAATAATAAAGTTCTTATAACGTTTGTTTAATCATAAAGTTGTATAATGGTAGGTATACTATAGCTATTATGTTCTACCCTAAGGTTCTACCTATGTAGGTTAGGTAGTTCTCATTTCGAATTACGGTTAATAAGATCTACAATTTTAGGCGAGGTGGAATACCAAGAAAAATTTGATTTTAGCGCATTTCATTGTAAGCTCTACAGTTTCATTAATTTTAATCTAGACTGCTAGATACAAGCTCGATCAAATGAAAGGCGAAATGTTTTGAAAGTTGTCATAAGTCTTTTGTTCTTCGAGACTTTAATAAAAAGGTACATACAGTCGTAACGAAATACGAAGAACATTTATATGAATTCCTTTATTCACAAGGAATATATGAATTTCATATTGTTTCTTAATAACGTAGCAGGCAGCTTCGTACCTACATACTACGTTTTAGCCTAATGCCTTGTATCCGAATATACGGTTGATTGGAATTCTACCTAATTTCAGATTCATTCCGTTGCGAAAAACGTTTTTCTTTGTCTCACCTTTATTGCTTTTCCGCATATAGTAGAGTGAGACGGAGGCATTGTCCGTGCCCTTTGCATGTAGAAGTTCCTCTCTCCTGTTCTTGCTGTGAGGACCTTGGAGGAGGATAGCCAGCTCGCCGCCCTCGCGAGCCGAGGCAGCTGTGGCTACCACGTTGTTGGCCGCTTCTGGAATTGTGGTACGAATGAGTTTGATTTATTTTTGTTGTAGCATAATGACTTAAAACCATAAAAAGTTAAATTGTGTAGGCATTTGTTTTTTAGGAATAAGTTTCATTGATAAAATAACTAGGCTACAGAATGAGACATTGTGACAGTAAGGACAAAAAAGCACTTTTAACCAAGTTACCCTTACCCTCTCGTTTATTACCCTTTGGGTACGAAACCCTAAAAAAAGACCGCTAAAGCAGAAATAAATAAAACATACAGCTTTTTCATTTTTATTTGCAAAGTTTTGTTCTAATTTTCGATTTAGGCGCAACCCTAGGAAAAATAGAGTTACTATTTTTTTACATTTAGTCTACATATAAGTATGTCTAACCATATTTAATAGTAAGTAGGTACATCTTCTATCAATTATTAACCTAAACGCTAAACGTAATATAAAGTAATATTCTATTGAACTCTCTTTTCCAATAAAATCCTTGTGAAAATAAGTTGAAATTCTGATTGTTACCGTAAGAAAAAAGAATTAGATTTTTACAAGGTGTTACTATTGCTGCCAGGCGCGAACAATTTGGTTTTGACAGAATAATAGCTTCCTTTCAAGCGAGAAGCCCTTTGGCGTAACTTTATGAATATCTTAACAGTTCTTATAAAAAATCAATCTGAATTTATACCTAATGTGCCTTCAAAAAGAAAGCGAGACCTATGTTTTATTCAATACTTCGTTTAAAAAGAACCAATTTTTTCGAAATAATATTGATTTTGCATCCTTTCTTTTAAATGTAACTAAATCTATCCTCGACTGTTGTTTTACGTATTAGACAATATAGCTACATGAGAAGAAATTGTTTCAAAGTTCACAAGTTCAAAAGATAATTCAGAATATAACAAACGACTAAAAATCGTATTTATCACTTAAAGGATAAAGTTCAAAATTCTTAGATTGTTAACTAGATGATTGCAATGTTAAATTCGTGAATTGATAAGAGTACTTTGACCCACTGAACTTCCATGATAACGTTGTTGCTAAATCGATTATTTTTGTTTGTTAGTATCACAAACCATTACCTACCTACAATAAAGCGACCATTTATTCCTGTACAAGTTTTCCTCGCCTTTGGAAATAATAACTACAAGAATTAGTGTTAGATACCTTGTATGTTATATTATTTACTCTGTGAAGGTACATAACCTTATCTAACTATACCTTAAAATAACTTATAAAGGAAAATGATCCATGTAATTTGCAATCAAAGGAGTTTGGAAAAGGGTGTTTTCCTTTTTGTCACTGTAATATTGAGCTTGATTACGTATTCACAGTTGTTCTGAATAAGAGTTAATTTCGAATTTGATTCCGAAAGTCTTCACGATCGTGATAAATGGAGACTGAATACATTTATAAATTTAATTTTGTATTTCTACCAAAAAAATAGGGAGAGATCCTTTGTGACTCATGATTTGCAGTTAGTGCTTCTTCAAGTAAAAATATTATTTGATTAAAACTAAGTAGGTAGGTACTACTGATCAAATAAACTTAGTAAGGTATAGGACCTACGTACACCGAACAGATGCATACATTGCACTTTTTAAGCAAAAAAAGTTAAGTTAACTATGAGTAGGAATGAGCCATACATACTTCACTACGCGGATTGGTGTCTGTAAGGAAAGTGACCAACCTTACAGACAGTTTTTTTTTGTTTTAAAGTGATACATTTACTTTGCTTTCATCTAATCTTACTGTCAGATGTTATCAAGCCATCCTAGAGCCTCTATTAATGACTAAGATATTAGCCAGGATCAACTGCTTAACGTGTCTCTCGAAGCATGGAGAGGTGCTTGTGGCGTAATGGCGGCAGCTCAAGAGCTGCCGCTTAACTATAGTATTACTACCCAAGGGTAGTAACACTAAAGTTAAGCAACACACGCCCTTAAAAGTATACTCAGTGACATTATAATAAAACACTTGATCCAAGGGCTATTCTTGACCGCGGTGACACAAACCCGCCTTTGACTCATTACTCAGACTCGAATTGTACGTTTTGTAACGCGTTTCTGATCAGACTTGCCCAGTTAAGGTGACTCAAAGGACCACTTTAATCAACCGATATAAACATGTTTAAGCCCAACATCAAAAATCTCTCCTAATTTATTTATTGAAGTATATCAACGGCACAATGTACAGTGGGCCACACATCAACCTACCCAAATCTGTCAAAATATCTCATATGATACGTAACTCTACGAGGGTCAAACTGAAAGTTCTTAGAACTGGCCACTTATAAACAATATAATAAAAAAAATATTCTAAAATTTGAAAATAGAACTCTTTGCCAAAATTACTGAGTATATATTTCATTCATTTGTCATTTGTTTTACGACTTGGCGGCAAATTGAAAATTGTCTGTGTCACGTCAAAATGAATTTAACACGAGAAAATTTTCGTGCAATGATTTTTTATGACTTTCGATGTCATTTAAGTCAACAAGAAAGTTATGATAGACTACGATTGGCCTTTCACGATGAAGCCCCATCTCGTGCGACTGTTTACAACTGGTTTAATGAGTTTAAACGTGGTCGCACTAATCTCACTGATGATGTACGTGAGGGACGGCCTTCTACGGCGACGACTGAAAATAACATCTGTGTTGTGCGGCGTATGATAGAGACTGACAAAAGAGTGACCTATCAGCAGATTCGGACAAGCTTAGGCATCGGTATGAGTCAAGTGCACAAAATCCTCCACGAACATTTAGCGGTCAGGAAGCTTTGCGCCCGGTGGATACCTCATAATTTGACTAAGGCTCAAAAACTCCATCGTGTGGATTGGTGCCGTAAAATGATTGAAAGATTTAACGGAGGTGACTCAAATGCTGTGTTCGACATACTAACAGGTGACGAAAGCTGGATTTACTGTTATGATCCTGAAACCAAAAGACAATCTGCTCAGTGGGTGTTTCCTTTCGAGGAGTTGCCAACTAAAGTGAAGAGAGATCGAAGTGCGGGAAAAAAAATGGTGGCCTCGTTCTTTGGAAGGATAGGTCATTTCGCAACAATTGTGTTAGAGGATCAAAAAACAGTTTCTGCAGAATGGTACACTACCAATTGTTTGCCACTTGTCTTGGAAAAAGTTCGAGAGAAACGACCTCGCAGTAGGATCCTCCTTCACCACGACAACGCCTCGTCGCACACCGCCAAGCAAACGATCGACTATTTGGCGACATCAAACGTTGAATTACTGGGTCACCCGCCGTATAGCCCCGACCTCGCGCCTTGTGATTTTTATTTATTTCCAAAAATTAAAGAAAAACTTAAAGGAAAGCGGTTTATGAATGCTGAAGAAGCGGTGGCTGCGTATCGCGATGCCATTGAAGAGACCCCTAAGGACGAGTGGGCAAAGTGCTTTTCCCAGTGGTTCCATCGCATGCAGCGGTGTATTGACGTCAATGGACAATATTTTGAAAAGATATAATAAAACTAATAACTGGCTAATGTAATCAGTTTTTGATTTTCTAAGAACTTTCAGTTTGACCCTCGTATTTATTCGACATAATGTTAAATTAGGGTTGCGGAATTATGGCAGATTAGGGAACGGTTGATGTGAGGCCCACTATACACATCCATTTCTTAAAACTAGATATGGTTATGCTCTTATACATTTACTTATACATAGCACTGGTGAAATGATAGTGAGAAGTGTAAAGCGCCTCGTTAGGCACATTTTCATAATAAAATAGTTAGTCTAACTATTAGTAGGTATTTAGGGTTCGACATACAAGGCTTCACCAAAACCTAAGACTTTAAATTTATCACATTTTAAAGACATAAACCTAATGAAAAATTTTTTTTGGCCAAATTAATTTAAATTAGGATTACTAGTATGTCAAATAACTCAAGTACATATTTCGAATGATTTAGTAGAACATGTTATCTAATTAACTATGTGCCGTAAGGCCTTTGCTAGAAAACTTAATCATTTAGGTAATAAGCGGGATTTTTTTCGATTCCTGTAAGATACAGTAAAGTTTCTTTCACTGAGGAAAACTGCAAGTAGGTACTTTTAAACTTCGTGAAATCTAGTTTCGGTGTTGAACGCGTGTCCCTGTAAAATAGCGAATGACAAAGGTAACTTAATTGGTCCCTTTGAGCACCGTGCTTCTTCATTATATCAACTTACATGGCCCGACGGATGACCTTAATTAAAACAACCTTTATTCGTGTCCTTTCAGTAACTATTGTCCAGTTGGGATTGATGGGATAGAAATATTTTTTGAAGAAAATATACATGTGTTATTGTGAATTATTTTTGCAGGAGTTTCGAGCTAGCAATGCTTTTGACACTACCAGTGACTTGTCGAATCTACGTTAAGATGACCTATAATGCACAAGAACAAAACATCAACTAGACGGTCTTATCCCTATAAGCGATCTATTTCAGAATACCTTTTTTCATGAGACAAATAATAAAAGGAGAGGTTAAAGTCACAGATGGCTCATTAAAAGACATATCGCAAATGAGAAACATGCACCATTCCAATCTCTGATGTCATAGACGGGCGTAACGGTGCGTGGCAAAAAGTCGCATCTCCTTATACAGCCTTCCTGCTTGTGTGACCCGATTGCGGGCAACTGTCCCGCCGATCAATCGTCATTATGAGCAGTTAGGGATGAGGGCTGTTTGTAGTATTGGTTTTTGCCAGAGTCTGCCTGGAACTTGCGTGCTTGCGCGTCTGCAATCAAAGGAGAGTCCACGCTTCGTGGCTCGTTCGTGAGTGCATGATGATTTTTAACGGCAGAGTCTCTACTGTCTGTGTCGTCTAGCATAAAGGACCAGGCTTTTAGATACATTTTTTTCTACAGCGAAGATTGGTGTCGCTAAACGTATAAAAGTATGAAACTAACATAAGCCATACTAGCATTGAGTGACAATGTAGGAAATGAACATTATGCGACTTTCTTACATTTTTCCATTTAGTTGACGATAGCGAAGTTCTCTGTCTCTGAATTATTATTATACTAGGTTTTATCTCGTCGTCTGAGAATTTAAAGCACTAATCAGCTTAGTAAGTTTTCAATTTATATACAGTCTGAAAACAGCTGACAGCTTCGAGCTTTGAAAACTTGAACCAATCTATCTGTGGACTACTAACTACTATTGATGTTTCTTTAGTAAGTAATTGTGTTTTAAACATAAAGTTAATATTCCTAAATATTAACTTTATGCTTTTGAATGCCTTTAATTTGTCTTTGAGATCTGCCTACAGCTGAGCGGTCGCCTACGCATTTAAAAGGTTAATCAAACAAAGTCATAAAATAACTTAAGTTAAAGTAAGTAATTTTCACTTCTTTTCGCAGCCTAAAATACCAGCTGTTTTATTAGTAGGTAAGTAAATTTATAGATAGGTACACTTAAAACTTACTTACCTACTTACTTAGGCTCTTATTTACAAACGACTGCCTCGTTAGTCTGGTGGTCAGCACGCTGGGTACTATCCACGAGGTCCCGGGTTCGAATCCCGGGTCGGGCCGAGAGTGTTTGGGTTTTTCTGTCTTGAAATTACTCAGACACAGCTCCGGAGTCAGGAAGTTGGTGGTGTTAACACCCCCGTGCCTCGGAAAGCACGTTAAGCCGTTGGCCCTGCGCCTGATCTCTCTACGGTCATGTCGGACTGCCGTCTCACCGAATTATGAGAGTGAAGGAACAGAGAGTGCACCTGTGTATTGCGCACACACTTGTGCACTATAATATGTCCTGCGCAGTTGGCTAATTTCTGTTGAGATAGGCCGCCGTAGTCAAAATTCGGCTAGCAGGAAATTATTTTATTATTTACAAATTGGAAGACTTAGGTATTAGGTTATTTAATGCATTTATTATTACTAGTTGATACATTATTCTTTATTCTTTGCAAACATTAAAAAGTTTATTAGGTAAAAACAAATCAGATATTTTCAGGAGAAGGATTGTTAATCTTATCGATACCTTCAGGTTCAATTGTCGTATAAACCAAAACCGTACTTTTCAGGAGAGCCGAGAAACGTTTTACTTTTTCATAAAAAAATCATAACTTTTTTTATTTCAGAAGTCATTAAAAAATGTCCAAAATAAGACATTCCTGAAATTTTGCTATGAAAAAGTCTAAATATTGAAAACATGCCCATCTTCGTAAGTTTTAAAGTTAGCTTGGATTTACGTCTTTAAAAAATACACTTGGTGGTTTATACGACCCACTATAATGGATCTAAAAATATCCCTTTACGTCGTATTGGAATTTTTGGTAAACATGAGATTGCAATTGCTGTCGTAAAGGCCGATAGATGCAAAATTTTTGGTTTTTACAATCATTGATTGAGCAAATAATTTAAATGTATTAATAAAACATTGCATAAAAATAATATAATGTTGACAAAAAACACATTTTATTGTTTCAAGAATGTATAGAAATATATTTGTTAGTGTAATACCTATATTTATTTGATGTAGATAAAATAAAACTGCCAAAATACGAAAATACCTTTCTTTTTTTTGTTTTTATCTTACAATTTTGCAGCAAAATTATGAAATCAAATAGAATTTCGCTCACAAAAATTAATCGACTGTGTCATCCGGTGGGATTGGGAGCGAAATTCAATTTGATTTCGTAAAAACTTGCAAAATAATTGCTTAAGTTATAAAAATAATTATAAGCAAAATTATGGCAAAACACTACCAAAAATAATTTAGTTCTTTTATGCAATTATGGCAAAAACATTAGGACTTCTTTTCTTGTGCGAGGCTGCCGCCAATAAAATTAATTTCGATTGGTTGTGATGCATGTAAGACTTTTAAACAGGAAAGGAATTTGTAGTTTTTTGAGAAGTTCTATGGTGAATTTATCTTTTGACTAGTAACCCAACTTAATTATTGCTAAAAGTTTGTGGAATAATTAAAAGTTTGGACACTTTAAAAAAATGAATTCAGTAGAAAGCATCTCAAAAACTTATAAATTTCTCTTTTGAGTACTCTGTGGCTCGTGCTTTGTTTAAAAGTCTTAAATTCATCACATTTAGTCGAAGTCAATGGGCTTATACCTATAGCCCTGGCTTAAAAAATGTATGGTTTTTACATCTTTACAAAAATACCAAAAACAACCATACGGCTTTTACACTGTTTTTATAGAATTTGTTTAACTTTACGGCAATACTTTTTTGGGGTGTATAAACATTTTTTTTGCGAATTTCAACATTTTGGATATACAGATCGATAGAGAAAAAAATCTGATCAAAATGGTGTATTTAACTCGATTTGGCCAAAATGGTTTATACGCCAATTGAACCTGAAGGTATCGTTATGTATTTATCTTACTGACCTCAAAATGCAGTGCCGAAGAAATTTGTGCATGAGACGTGTGAACAGTGTCACAAATATTTACGTGGGCACAGACCCGGCCTTGCCTAATACAGAGTAGTTAAACCCTAGTGAATAGCTAGGCTAGAGTCATACAACATGATCAAGATTATACAAAACACGATTTGTGACAAAAGTGTCTAAAGATTTTCCTTTTTGCTTCCCAGCTTCGTCATCGGATCTCTTATTATCCAAGCACATCAATGTGACCTTGGCGTTACAGCCTCAGCACAGCTTGTCACATTATTTGACCAATGACGATACCAAAAATGGTCAGACAATCAAACAGTAATGTATCAGTGACAAGTGAGCAACGATATCGACAAGACTCTATAGAAGTTCCACACAATATGTATAGCGCGATCAAATTAAATTAATATACCAACCATATAGGGTTGAAGTAGAATGATTGATGTACGGGTAAGTACCTATGAAGTTTGATTATGAAAGCCGGCTTGTAAAGTATTTAGTTTACAATTGGATTGGTGTTACATTTATAATTAGCTAAACTTCTCTTTGACTTTTATTAAGATTAAACTTAAATCATATTGGTTGAAATATCATCCAATTGGTTCATCTCAGTTGATCAAAGACGGATTAAATCAGAGCTAATAACTTAAAAAGATAGATTGGGATATTTTGAAATCATGTTTGGAAAAAAAATGCAAGGACTGGGGATCGAGTAGGTCTACAAAAACCCGGTTCCAAAAAAAGTTGCACGTGCCTCTAAGTACACAGGTAGGTTCTCGTGTGCATACAAGAGATAACACAAGTTCTTTGTAACAGTGTTAATGAGCAGTATGATCTGCTAATTCCCTATGACATCATTACACTTAGATACTGAAGGTATGTGGGAGAATTTCGTAATGGAATTAGATACTCATATTTGATTATCTATACGGAGTTTGTAACAACGTTAGTTGAACCATATTTGTATTCGGGGCGTGTTTTGTTGGGCCCTTCAACAAGGGATCTAGGTCAAGTGTCTAGCTAGAAAAGAGAAATATGATATCGAATAGAATGGGAAAGGAATCGTATAATATAGATAAGGCGGCTCGGTAGCGTTGCACCTGCATAGAGTTACTGTTACTAAAATTAAGTAAATACGAGTATGGATAAACTTAAATTGAGCTTTATTTTAATGGTAGGTAGGTAATCTTGGAGCAACCGACCCTAGATTGTAAAGCCGGTAACTGCAAAAATCAAAGATGCCTATTACTTAGCTACGTTTATTTCGAACTTTATTGCGCTGTCATAGGTCCAACTCCAATAAATCCATACTAAATACATTTTGGTGTTCTCCAACTATGTACCTGCTAGGATAAGTTTATAGGCCCGGTCCTGCAGCCTGCAACTGCAGTGACATCACCACTCGAATTTAGGTATTGCGAACGACTCCTACGCATACTTCTCGATTCTATATTATCTACTGACGAGTCCTAGTCATGTGCCGATCAGGTCAGGGCGCATTGCAATTAATGTGTCATTTTATTTAAGAGAATTCGTGATTAATCGTTGGAAAACATCGGTTTATCCTCAAACCTTCGTGTTTACGAAAGTAAATTTTGCACACGAAAATTCATCGCCTCGAACCCACAACCCTCTTAGCAATCCGGGCGAATGCTTTTCCGACTTACCTACCGAAGACGATAGCCACTTGACGAATTTTTGTTAGTACCACGTATAGATAAGTCAGTTACTATATGAAAAATTCATTCGATCAGTGACTGTTTGCTGTTGTATTCATTTGGGGTGTTAATTTGATCATTAACTTGACCAAATTACAAAAACATCGCTGTAACGATAGATAGCATCTGTGGCCCTAATCACGAAATTCCCACGACACTAGACGATTACATTTACATTTCATGTGGTGTTAATAGCTAAAACATGCAGGCTCGATTATCCAGATGTTATGTTACCGTTTTAGGCAACCCGATAACAATACCAAAGCTGTCTCCGAGCTAGTCATGAGTGTTACTTAAATGTTAATTTGGTTACTCTTTTCATTAATTGCCATTGCCACCCTTAGTTCATTAGACACTTAACGGCTAATCAATTAAGCCAATATTGTACATCGATAAAGTAATGTAGAGATTAAGAGGTTGATTCACGAGGTTATTTAACAGAAAATCACACACAAACACAAAATGCATAGGTAAACCGATTTCTAAGTAACCTTATGAAGCCTAGTAATACGCAACACTGACTCGACTTAAGTCAGACAGCACAGACCTGCTTATCTAAGCAGTCAAAACTGCATTTCTCATTTAGTGGCAAGGCTTTATTATATGCAATAATCAACTGAATAGTTAATGTTTGCAAAATAAACTTGAATCAATACAAAACTTATTTTATAATCAACTGGCCTAAAGGTCGAAAGCTATAAATTCGAAGAATGGCCAAATGTAATCCCAGCATAACTGGTGGCGCTTGCGCAAATGATTATGCCTGCTTCTGCTAAATAAGGGCATCCTTACGCATCATGACCTACTGACTGGAGTGCTGGCGCCGGTTTGTGAAGAAGCCTTTTGTTTATGGATGTTTTAAACACTTACCCCCTTACTAATAATAGTGATTATGTTATTGTTATAACAAAAATATGAGACGGCTAATTTGAAATGTTACATATATTTGTACAAGTGTTAATGCAGTGGCAAATTCATTATTAGTAAGGGTAGTAAGTCATATTACCCATATGCAATAGTTCTTAAGAATGTACTGGGCTAAGTAGTTAAACTTACGAAGGTTTTTACATAACGATTATTTAGATCGAATGCAGAATTCTGTGATGTTTAACAGAACAGAACAGTAAAATATTTGTCTAAAATATGCATAGTAGGGAAATACACTCCGTCAAGTTCGTGCGCGAACTTCCTTCGGTCGCCAGAGGTGCGGGCGGTGAGGCACGCAAGATGTCAGCGGCCACCTGACATGGTGATGTTGCGGGGAATGGATTTGCTTCGACAATCGCGTCTGAGGCCCTACTCCTGTTAAAGACGTCCGTATTTTCGAGTCTCGCCATCACGCTCGTTCGCGTTTTCATTCTGTCGTGAGTGAAAGGGACGGCTAAATTCGAAAATACGGACATCGTTAACCGGAGTAAGGCCTCTGATTGGCGCTTCCTCCCCCTTCCGCATGTCTTGCGGGGTGCAAGCAGGGTCGCACAATAACTTTTCGGCCTATACCGTCCACTTAGCCTAGTACTCAAAGTATTTTGGCGTCCGGGAACTCAATGAAATTAGGCTAGCTTTGAAGCTTAAAGTTTAGAACTGGCGTCCGTCCGTAGTCTAATAAGTAATAAGCTTGGTAACTACATAGTTAGTCGGCTGTCAAAGCTAGCAGCCCAGACAAAACAGGTGGTTTTCACCACGTATGGTAACCTTCTTGGATGTTGTGGGCCGCATATTTAATAATATCTTCTTTAAATATATAAAACAAAGCCGGGTCTTTTCGAACATATATAACTCGAGAACTGCTAGACCGATTCTGATGATCTAAGTATGATTGATTGAATTCATCTTCTCCTTCTTCTATCAGTTAAATAGGAACAAAAAAATAGAGTTCTACATTAACGGGGTGAAATTTGGAATTTTATAATAAGTTTATATGGGAAATCTGGAATTTGCGCTGAAGAAGTCGCCGGGACCCGCTAGCTGTAAAATAAAACCACTTTATAGTTTTTACTTTTATTATTTGTGGTTTACCTATGACTTGTCATAGGTACGTAGAATAAACGTAGAAAATATGTTTAAAAATCGTAAGTAATTGCTCAGTCAGCTGAATATAATATTTTCTTTGTCATGCGAGATTTCCAACTGTCTCTAGCAAATCGCGGGCTGCAGCAAAGTAATTTTACTAGAATAGTAAGCATTTTTCAGACTATTTAATCGATAATCTACATACGTATTCACACTGCACCGCACCACGCAGCTCGAGCAACGCGCAGGAGAATAGATACTCTCGTAGGTACTTAAAAAGAAATTCACGCGCCACGGCTGCGTGGTGCGGAGCAGTGTAAAGATCACTTAGCTGTATGCTAAAGTAGACTACTTTGTACTACCCTATGTCTTTATTACCTACAATATTTGACAAAAGCGAGTAGCAAAAAGAGGTTTCAGTACCTAACGAGTCAACCTATGTTTCAAAGGTAGATAATATAAGAAATATACATATTAACATCAAACAGAAAAAAGCATCAAACAGTTTTGACACAAGAACTAAATACTTTTAAACAGGTTTAACCGCGTACCCACTCGTAGGTACTTAGTACTACCAACTCCAGTACGAACTTGGATGATTAATTCGTCTGGAAGAGTAGATATGAAATTGTCCAGTTTGTAATAATATTTAATATTATTGTTTCATCAAAGCTATCTCAACTAAGGGATAAATATTCATTGGTCGGTAATTGATAAATGACTAGTTTATTATATCAGCTACAAACCACGAATTCTCGGTGAGCCTGGGTTGAATGAAACAAAGCCTAGCTTATGAATTTAGCCTATCAAAACTGACTCTATATTGGTATGGTAATTTGATAAGTACAAACCACTAATCTTTGCCGTATCATACTTACCTATTATCTATGCGGGGCCCAGTATGGCAGTTCAGACTCTATGTAAAAACATGCACGAATTATAATGGAATAAAATTACATACTCGGTTAATCACTACATGTGGTTTACGTAATTAACATTTTTAAATATATTTTTATCTAGCCAGACTAAAAGCAGTTTCCACCAAGGAAGCAGGATACTGGCTTCAGGCCTATCCTTCGGCCAACGTGGGAACCCTTTTGGACTCAGAAACTCTACGAGTCGCGATAGGTCTGCGTGTTGGTGCTGAGGTTTGCCTTCCACACACATGTCCTTGTGGTACTGATGTCAGCTCGTTGGGACATCACGGACTCTCCTGTATTAAAAGTACAGGCCGCTTTTCGCGTCATGCCAGCATCAACGACATCATCCGTCGGTCTCTTGCTTCTATCAACGTGCCGGCTTTACTCGAGCCGAACGGTATCGCGCGTGATGATGGCAAGAGACCAGACGGGATGTCACTTGTTCCTTGGCGGATGGGTCGGGCTCTTGTGTGGGACGCTACCTATGTCGACACACTTGCAGCCTCTCATCTGCCCGGGACAAGCCGTGATGCTGGTTTGGCTGCGACAAGTGCCGAAAACTTTAAAAAGAATAAGTACAGGCAGGAACGGTACATCGATTGTACCGTTTGGAGTCGAAACACTGGGTTCGTGGGGTCCCAATGCTATCTCTTTTTTCAAAGAGATTTCCAAGAGGCTACTTAACATCAGTGGTGACCTAAGAGCTGGCAGCTACCTTGCTCAGCGTATAAGCATCGCTATCCACCGCGGTAATGCTGCCAGCATCCTTGGAACCTTACCACAAGGACCCTTTTTATAATTTTTGTTTTTTTATTGTATTAAATAATTTATCTTAATATTTATTAATAAGTTGTATATATATTACTAATGTACATTTATATTGTTCTTTTTGTGTTAGGTATTTTTCAACCATACTAACTAGGTACGTATTACTATCAACATCGTATTTGCAATTTGAACTTATGCCACGTAAAATTGCTGAAGCGATGGAAAGATTATATGAATGTAGGTACGTTTATTTTATTAAAAGTTGCTCAGCAACATATTCGTTTCAAAAATCATCACCCTTAATTCTCCTAAAACAAAATAACCTTAATTTACCAAACCACTCCTTGAGTCCTCATTCATCGTATTTTGTCGTGCAAGGTAACGATGTTACGAATGTCCACTCTCACACCTATTTGCTAACCAAGTGTGACAAATACATTGGCCACGGTTTGTTCAGGGCGAATTCGGTGGCATGAATAATGCACGCCAGTTAGAGACAACTTCACAGATAGATTACTTTACTAAGTTATATCGACGGAAGTTCTAACCAGGAGAAATACCATTCAACACCAACAAAAGATGCAATTATTTTTACAAGGACGCAATCCAAAAGAGTAGGCATCGAAGTGGACAGAACCATGTGATTATATCCTCAGTGGACAAAACGAGAAGAAAGCTAAAAAAAAAGCTACGTTTTGTTAAGTAGGTTGCGAGCTTATTTATTATGAATAATATTTAAATTGTAAGGCAATCTTAGAAAATGTATTTAATTACATCGACTTTCTATATGTTTTTTCTATGCATGTATATCTGAATGATGTACTCATTGTGTATTATTGCCATCAAAAAGAATAGCCTTTCGTCAAAATCTTACCAAAATCGAATGAATTATCTTAAATACACACTGACGGAAAAACTAAGCACTCTTCTCCTCTGGCTGTTTTGCAGTAGAATCAAGCTGTACGTACCTACATCTACTTCCTTCATATTTTTTTAGTTAATAGACTGACATTTGAACGCAGTCTCACGATGTTAAGGGACGAGGTGACCTCTACTACCCCTCAGTCTGATCAGTCTCTAGTCTAAGTTGTCTATGGCACTGTGTATGGAGCTTTCTGCCGACGAGCCAGCTAATTGGATTAGTGCTGAATTATGTACCTCCTTAATCATGGAGAGTCTAGCTCCCAGGACGCGGTCGTGTCATAAACATTGTTGTCTAATTTAACGCTTAAAAGTTCGTGCGGCTGCATATGTGTTAGCATAATTATGTTTCTTCTACCATCTTAAATAGATAGTAGGTATTTGACTAGAAGATACTGATGATACTTATATATATGGTAGTACCTACCTCGGAATTTGCGAAGGTTTTAGTGGGTATACCTGGCGCGAAGGGAAACATAAACCGCTTCTATCCCCACTTGCCCTTCAGTGAGTTTGCATAAAACATTTCCTCCGTGTAAAAAATGGTACCATTGCCCACCAATTTCGCTAATTGATAGGGATGCCGCACTCAAAGTTGTTGTGGTATAATTAAAAATAGTTAATCTCAGGCAGCGCTTCCCAAAGTTGTCTGGGCTACGACCTATCAAACACAAGTTTACATACCTACTCGGGACCCACCTCCAGGAAATTAACCGTTACCAATATAAAGTTACAAGCAGGGCCCACTCAATATTTGCTAGCGACCCTCCAGTGGGTCGCGACCCATAGTTAGAGAAACCCTGATCTAAAGCATTCCGCACTCTTGAACTTTACAGAACATTCAATCTTCAGTGCTCTAAGTTATAGCTAGTTCTTGTTTATCTTTAGACTGCACATCTCACATACCTGCACTTCCTGCAGTCAACATCCACCACTTTGCCGAAATAGAACGCGGGTTCTATTCCCGGGACACGCTAATGACTACGAAAATAACTCGCAGTGACGGATAAACTTGACTAACGACTGAAATTATTTTCAAGAGACGTTAACCTTTATAAGGGCGTTTTAGTGTCATAGATTTGCTCAGGCTCGCAGGATTGATATATTAAATAATCTAAGATGCATATCACCCAAGACAGCGCAGCGACATGTGAAAAGTTCTTGGGCATCACAGGTTATGTAAATATAAGTATATCAATATAATCCCGCGTGCGGTCGAGCAATGACACTAAAAACGCCCTTAGGAAAAGTGTCATAAATTGCAAATATTTTCTTCTTCTTCTTGTCGTGTCGACACTGGCGTTATATTTTTGAGGACCAATACTTGGCGACTAACAAAGCATTATCAGTAGCGATGTACAGTGTGCAGGTGTAGGGGCACGTAGGGCATGACAGTTGGTGTGCCATTGTCTGGGGAGAGACACCACACATACATTCGCTGTCTGCAGCGTAACCCCATCGGTGCATGTTCTCCTTGCTTCGGCCGACTTGTGTCCGAAGTCTATTTAAAGACTTCCAAGTTTGCCAAGGTAAATCATGCCCAGGGGGGAGCTGCTCTGCCAAAGGAATGTATGATGTATTGGGGTATCTCTCTTTCCAGAGTCTTAAGCGAGCTTGATTAACGTCGCCATCAAGGGGGGACACCTCTTTGATGAAGCTATGCCGACTCTTCAGTCGCTGGACTACCGGAATATGTAGGTGCAGGGGATGCCGAGCGTCTGTCTCTTTTTTTAGGCGCTCCAAGGAGCTAGCCACGTCTTTGCGGACGTCCGGGGGAGCAACACCAGCCAGCGGGTACAGCATACCAACAGAA
Source organism: Pyrausta nigrata (assembly GCA_949316185.1). NCBI lineage: Eukaryota > Metazoa > Arthropoda > Insecta > Lepidoptera > Crambidae > Pyrausta > Pyrausta nigrata. Next base: position 4,603,873 of record OX438951.1, read on the forward strand.
GTTGGTTTCAGACAGCCCGTGATGATTCGGCATGTATCATTTAGTGCTGTATTCACCAGGCGCGCGTGTGCAAATCGGCTCCAGACCGGGCTAGCGTATTCCCCAGCTGAAAAGGAAAGGGCTAGTCCTGTCGTCCGCAAAACTTGTGGCGATGCTCCCCACTTGGAAGATGTGAGGCGGCGCAGGAGGTTGTTACGGGTGCCCACTTTCTGCTTGGTGTTAATTCAATGTTGTTTAAAGGTCAGGGCTCTGTCCAGGGTAATGCCAAGGTATTTTGGGGTAGAGCAGTGGGCAATCGGCACATCCCTCCATCGGATGTTAAGTGTCCGCTGAGCTTCACGGTTGCGCAGATGGAAAGCGCAAGACTGAGTCTTTGAGGGATTCGGTTGTAAGGAATTTAGCTCATAGTAGCAACTAAGGATTTCCAGTGCTTCGCTTAGATTCCTTTCCACTACATCATATACCAAGTTAGTCGAATGTATATTGTCTTCCTATTTTATTTAATAGGTACTAACTAAGTATTTGTGTAACTAAGTACAGGTTACCAAATATCATAAAAAGGTCCCGCCCTTTACCCACAAGGTCTTTTTGAATAGAACAGCTACTTATCGAACACAAAAATATTAATAAAACACTTTTATTTACATAGATTTGCTCTTTAACTATCTCGGGCTCCTTTGAATAAAGGTATTGTAGCCTGCGTAGGTATTCGTATTGTACATGCAGCATTTGTATTTACCGCCACGTAAGATCTAGTTTTAATATTTACTGATAAAAGCATCGTATTTATTCTCAACAAGCTTCTGACCGACTCCGACCTAAATCGAAATCTTGATCTTATGATACACGATGTCTGGGCTTCGGAGAGGATTGAAAATCCTAACTTCATTTCAAATTGACCCATGCCCATGCTTGAAGAAATTGCTGAAATCTTGTGCTGAATATTATTTTGCATCAACTAAAGGAGAAAAGAGTGTGAAAGAAATTATCACTATTTTTAATTTTTAATTCGCCCACGTCGACCCTTGATGTCAATCCCATTAAAAACTTTTAAATACAAACGTGACGATAAAATCTAAGTCACAAAAAAGTAACTCGTAGTATACGTATAGGTAGGTACTAACTTTTCTTAGGATCTTCTATGCTTATTTCATTCTCTCGTTCGTAGGCATGATTTATGTAAATGAATTGAGTAGGGTATGTCGAGTAGGTAATCAAAATAGGCTTAATGGAATTCAGTTTGACAAAAGATATTTCAGAGCCGAGGGTGGGTGTAGAGTAGAGAGGATCTTTTTGGTAGTATTTAACCGAGATAGTAAATATTATGGGGACTGGAATTGGAATACAATTGAGAAGGGTACGTACTACCTACCTTATATAGTGTAAAGTTGTTGTGCAATTAATTTGTTCATTTTTTTGGAAGGGCGACTGTATTTTGCGCCGTCCATAACGTGTAAGTAGGTTACCTACTCGTTATGGACCGTACCTCTTTAACTCCTAACACTTCACCTACCTAGGTACGGAGTTAAAGAGGACCTACTCTTAGTGCAAATTCTACCGAACCAGACTCCAACATAAGCGTGATAATCAGAACTATTACATACTTAAATAGCTAGTACATAATATTATACCAATATGCATGTAATGTATCTATCGAATGTGGACATTATAAAGTATTTCGTAGGAATAACTATTAGGTAGGTAAAATGCGTGCATTTAAACAACCAGTTTAACTTCTTCATAATACCTTTTATATTACTTACCTACCTAAGATAATACACTTCAGATAAGATAAACACAGGATAGTTATGACGCCATAGCAGGAACAAGTAGGCAGACAATTTAATCCCAATAAAGATGGGCAAGGATCTTTAACTAAGTGTCTCTTCCATCGTTTATTAGTAGATGGCTATATGCTGTCCGCTATGTATCTTATCATACCTACTTTTATACAAAGCATAGATCGAATGCATGGAACAGCAGGCACATATAACTATGTGCCCCAAAGTATATAGATGTAGATAAGTATGAGATCAAAGGCAGTAGAAGCATAAAGAAATGTGTACTTACTTATACTCAATGTAGGGTACGTATAGGCAAATAGTCTCTACTAGTATTCAAGTATTCGCATTCGCTCGCTCAAGCATTGCCTTAGAAGACTACAAAGCACTTATTAGCAATTTACTATTATTTATAATAAATAATAGTTATTAATGTTGGACAACATCACATACATTGCTGTTGCTCAGGTCCCTCTTGTGGTTTGGAAATCTTAAACAACGATGGTATCGCAAGTATCACCCAGGCCCGAGACAATATAGAAAATGAATAATTTCTAAATTGACGCGACCGGGGATTGAACCCGGGACCTCAATTAATATTATTCGGGAATTTAAGATCTAAACAACTCACCTTCGTCCATCGTGAGGGCCTGACATATCGCCGCTGCAGCGGCTAGCAGTGCTAAGGTCCACATGGCTTTGCTAGCCATGTTTCCTGCCAACAAATGGATTTTTATATCACTCGATTTATTCCTCAACCTCCTTGATGGTGATCATCTGACCGAATTTATAATTTAGATTTCTAAGGATTTAGGTAGGTACGTGGCCGAGTTAAGACATCTGTAATAAACGACCTCTAGTTTTGTTAGAGCAATAAAAATACACAATTAAGATTAATCTAACATTTTTGTTAAAAATCAAAGCAATCGAATGAAAACAAAACTTTGAAAAAGTTATGTTGCTAACATAACTTTTTCAAAGTTTTGGAATGTTCGCATTTCCCGCCATTTTTATTCTGTGTTAGTGTTTATTTTTAATTTTGACTGTTTTTTTTCAGATTTACAGCCAGTTTGCTTCTTATCATATATATTTTTTCTAAGTACAAAATAAAGATTTTTATCACCAAAAAGTTAACATAAAATATTAAGGGTGAGTTTCATTTATTATGATCTTGGCTTAATTCATTCATTAATTTCATTTTATACACTGTAACCGCGAAAAAGTGTCTAAAATTACTAACAAAAAATAGGAAAAAATATATTATTTAATATTTACATATAAATGTTTTTTTAGCGTGGCGCTCTTGTATAACCTAACCTACTTTTGAGATTGCACTTTATCGCGGGACACACTGTATAAGTCAAACGAAAATAGTTGGTAAAGGTTATTATGATTAACAGGCAGCGTAATTATAAATATTAGCTATCCTGCAAATTCATAAACATCAATATGATTTTTTGTTTATGACACTTTCAATCACCTCAATAATTTAATCACAAAATTTGTCACTGTTTCAGACAATCTACAAATTAAAATTATTTACCGCTTATTTGCAACGTACAATTTTCCCGCGAAAAAGTTGTACCGCGAAGCGTCGAAGCGCGTGCGCGATGTGCTTACGCGCTTCTTGACTGACTGACCCGATCGAGTATATCCAGCCGGTGCCAATGAATGACCATTAAACTCATTAATATGCCTAATTATTTCATTACATGTCGCCTAACCTCGACTCGACGCATTATGAACATTCAAAGTTTGTATTGTACGCACTAGTATTTTAGGCGAGATTAATCATTGGCATTTAGGCTTTATTATTTAAAACAATATACATGTTTTTAGCTGTAGGAGACCCCTTAGTATAGTTAGTATTTTTTTATTAGTATGCAAGTAATTTGTTAATTGTTTTATAGGCTGTTTTAAAATAAATAAATGAAAAATTCAAGAAGTGTTAATTAAAATTCACTAATAACTTTTTACACTTGATAAAACTACTTTCCCATTTCTTAATTAGTCACCTGAACTTGCTAATGTTCCATAAAAATCCGTTTGGTAAAACCTAAACGTGAAACATTTATGGGACCGTATGGTCCCATAAATGTTTCACGTGTATTCATTATATACAAAATCATCAACCTTTTGTCTGAATGTAAGTTGTCCAAACTCCAAAGGCTCTGAAAATCACAAGGCTATATGTTATAGCGATACCGGTATCGCTACGCTTTTAACTGTTATCGGTTAAAAGTATGACTATCCATGGCAAGCTTTATTGACCACAGACTAAGATAGATTATTTTTCCTTTCTTGATGTTGGCAATAATAAAATACATTTTTAGTTTGTCTATTGCTAATGTTTGAGTGATTTGTCTGCAGCAGTCGTAAATGTCATTCTAGTATTTTTTGAGCTCAATAATATCAGGATGGCAGAGAATAGAGAAGAAATTCTTGCAAATTTTCAGGTAATTACACATTAACTTATTAATTACATTGTAAAACTTACAGTGGCAATTTTAATTATGTATCTGTGAAGGTTATGTCGTGAATAACAACAGTGACTAGGAATTCTCCTTTATCTCTTTGTACTTTCCACTTAACTTAATTGTAATGATTTTCCTGAAAATCTATTGATAATCTGATATGGGAAAAGAAGTATTCCTTCTCTGTATTCTTAGAAATACGTGTAGTGTTACTTTAAATTCAGCATCCTACATCCGTTCTTTGTGCATCGTTAATTCTTAGTCGAAACAAAGTTATTGCGTTACAAGGTAAACGTCGGAAGTTACTGCCTTCTTTAATTACGCCTTAGTTGTCTTTATCAAGATCCTATACAATTGATCTGATAATTGTATATAATATGAGGCAAAACTCTAAACTATAGTATGTTTTATAGGGAATAACAGCCATAGAAGATGTAGCAGAGGCAATATATCACCTAGAAGAAGCCAATTGGGATTTGCTGGTGAGTAAAATTTTCCTTTGTCTTCATTGATTAAAAAAAAAAACATCTGCTCTTGTGCCATGTCATCTTTACTGTTTGATGAAAATTGACAAAAATTAAATTCAAGATTAAAAAAAGCAAGACTTGCTTCTTTATCTCCTGTAATTTTAATTTGCTTAGCTAGATAATGTGTGGTGGTAATTATTAATTCTACTGAATTTGTTAACCTGTTTTCTAGAAATTTGGGGAAACATTAAAATTGCCTTCTAATCCAATATTTTCAATTTATTTATTGCTAACAACCCTTCTTCGCAAGGGTGCATAATATGGCCTGTATAATATATTGTAATTTGTAGCTGTCTACTGGTGAAAAAAATTTTAAAATCAGTTGAGGCATTCCAGAGATTACTTCTTACTAACAAGCTTTACACCTCTTTTTTATCATACTATTAGTATAGATTATTGTATACAACCCAAGTTATTATGACCTGGCTTTACTATTTAATTGATGCTAACGATAATGAACATGTCTTATTACAAAATACAAGAACTTGTAAGGAAAACTACAAAATTGACATTGTGGTAATAATTGTGGTATTTGATACTATATTACTTGGCGGATTTGGAAGCTGCAGTAAATGCAATAGCTTGTGTTTTTGCCAGACCATAGGTAAGTTTGGCTTGAAAACTCAGGCTTAGTTTTTGATTTGACATTGTATTCCATTGCCTCATCTGATAAAATCACTTTAGAAGTACATATTCCCTAAGACTTCTAGCGTCTTGACAAACCTCCAGGAAAACTGTTCATTGGTCTGACACAATACTGACATCAATTTCATCCAGTTGCCAACAGGAGGTAGTTGGTTATTATTTACTCTCATTGCATCACATATATATTACTTCATCTATTACTATAATCAATCATACACTTTCATAACAAATTAATGTTTGAAAACATAGCTATAGTAATGAGTCATTGATATCTTAAATGCCCAATGTTTTTTCATTTATCTTGCATAGATTGTACTTCACCAGTAAATTAATATCTGTATTCCGCTTGCCATGGTAGTTTTTAAACTTTTTTATTCTTGTCATTTTCCAAGGTTTACTACAGGTTACCCATGTGAACTAGGACAACAACTTTTATTACGTGGGTAATATAGGCGGTTTCAAAGTCAAAGTGGGGTCGAAGTTCACCTTATGTTAAGTGACCTCAAGTTATTGCTGACTGTACAGCATATGAATAGTATTTAATAGAACAAATACAGAAAAAATCACTGCACAGAGTCATTTGAATGAATGACGAACATCCATACTAATATTATAAATGCGAAAGTGTGTCTGTCTGTTACCTCTTGACGCTTAAACCACTGAACCGATTAAGATTAAATTTGGTATGGAGACAGTTCGAGACCCTGGAAGGACATATGCTACATTTTGTCGCGATATAAAAACATTAAGGGGTGAAATGGGGGATGAAAGTTTATATGGAAAATCCAACTCTTGCGAGCGAAGTCGCGGGGAACCACTAGTAATTAATAATTGAAGAATAGAATAATCTGGGTCTGGCGGCAATCCGCGCGCTTAGCGTAAACAAGTTTAGAACTGCATTTGTGCGGCGGAACGGAATCAAATGTACCGAATATTCGGTTCGGTAAAAGTTTTACCGAATATTCGGCCGAATGTTCGTATTCGGTGAAACCCATGTTCGGCCCATCACTATCTATTACCACAACATAAGATCACACAATTTTTACCAAGGTGTGCAGATGTCCATACTTGTAGCTTAAAGGCAGATTGTGCCAGGCCTGGGGCCCACGACTGCTAAATTCCGCTAGCAAAATCGTAATAGAATTCTAATAGAATAGCTTGATTTGACATTGGTCCATTGTAAAACTGTCAAAATTTAATAAAGATTTTATTAACCTTTCTTTAGCGAAATTTAACAGACTTGGACTTGGATTAGTTATAGTAGGCCAAAACCAGGCCTGGTTCACTTCGCATTTAGCTTAAAACTACAATTCCATGCGCGTATCGACCGGTCGACGTCTGGTCGTTATAGATGTCACAAGGTCTAGGCCGCTACTTACTTAAATAACTTTACGGAGGGATCCTTCTGCACTTGTACTATTATTTATTCTGTGCTAAATCTAAATGCTAATAATTATTACATACGCACTTACCTACTAGCTTAAATTGTGTACCTACACATTCAACACTTACCACAATCTTATTTTTAACCGACTTCAAAAAAGGAGGAGGTTATAATACTATCTGTTTGTACCCCCTGCATAATACTTTGACTTCTCATTATTAGTCTACTAGCCTAGTTTGTAGCCGATCCGGTTTTTTCCCGGGCTGGAGACCTGGCTACCCGTAGCTCAGGTTTCGTACCTACGGGCACCATTGATCCACAAATTAAGAAAACACTAATTCTGACTTCTCCTTGTGTTTCTTTTCTTATATTGTTACTGTGTCTGTTTGGGAATTTTTTCAAACTTATTGTACTTATTGTATCACTTGATTATTTTGGTTTGTGGTGAAAAATAAACAATTTAGATCCAAATACGATTGGTCGCAGGCCGCCATCAACCGGGTGATGCCGCAGGACGGCAGCAGCGCGGCCGCCGGCAACAATGACACCCACGACGTCGAGATGATCGACGACGATATATCTGTGATAACTCCAAAAACTCACCCACCTGGTAAGTTATTCACCCATCTAGAAAGTTAAAATTATGTCTTAAAGCTGCTTTTCCAAAGATGGCTCGCTCAGCGCAGCTCCTGTAACTTAGCGTTCAATCCAGGATTTAAAACTACCAGATCACATTCACAACCACATACTACCCGACCAAGCCAGCTAGACAAATGTCAAACGACTTTCGACGACGAATACAACGAAAGTAGGTACCTACTTTCGATGGAAATGAAAAAGCAATGATGTTAAAATAAACTTTGGCAATTCATCTAAATTGTAACATATACCTTTGGTAATTTCGTTGTATTTGTCGTCGCTAGTCGTTTGACAGTTGTCTAGTAGTTGGCTTGGTTGAGTAGTAAGTGTGTTAGTGATAATTAAATTTTTACTTAACTTTACCTGGCCTTATACAATACAATAAAATAATGTAATGAATGACATTATTCAATATTTTGATTTCTAAATGTTATGTTTTTATCTGCTTAGATCGGGAAGACACGAATCAAGCGTCAACCTCATCGCCTAGAAATAATTCCACTGATTTGTTAGAGTTCCAAGTTCACTATAATAATAAAATGCACGATGTCAAAATGTCTCCAGTGGCGACAGTCAGTAAGTATACCTTTCTTATTAACTTAAACTAGACTGGATATTGCATGAACATAACAGCTATAACACATTTTCAAGTCCAGCAAGCATCCAAAATGCTATACTATACCCAATAATTGCGATAATGTTGATAAATTATACGAAGACCTTTTTGAATTAATAAAAAATCAATTCAATGAAATCTTTCCACTGAAGAAGGTTAAGACAAATCAAGCTAAATGTAAATTTAATGACTGGGCTACACCAGGTATTCATAAAAGTAGGATTAAATTGTATGACTTATATAGTATAAGAGAATACTCACAGGATCCACATACTATTGAATATGTTAAAAATTACTCTAAGATATTTAAAAAAGTATGTGCTGCAGCAAAGTCAAACTATATTCGTAGAATAGTTTTAAATTCCAACAATAAGGCAAAAGCTACTTGGAACATAATAAACAAGGAAACTTGTAAAAATAAATCAAAAAGTAGCTCATTTTCACTAAAAGTCGAAAGTAAATTGATCACATCCAATCAAGAAGTTGCAAATGCCTTTGAGTCATTTTTTTCTAATATTGCACCTTCAACAACTAAAGAACTTGCATCTTCTTCAGAACTTGCGGAATCGATTCTCAAGTCCAATGTCGACCAGTGCGATTCTCCACTGCACTTTAGGCATGTCAGTCCCGAAGTAATTACAAAAACATTTCTAGATTTAAATATGAAGAAGACTGAGGATCTATGGGGACTATCTGTGTATATTATAAAATCAATTATCAACACAATAGCTCCTCAATTAGCAATAATTTTTAACAAGTGCATTGATGATGGCCAGTTTCCCAGCCTAATGAAATTTAGTAAAATTATACCGCTATTTAAATCCGGCGAAAAAAGTGACCCCTCTAATAGACCAATATCGATTCTGCCGGTCCTCAGTAAAATATTTGAAAAGGTAATATTCAATCAACTACTAGCACATCTTTCTTTAAACCATCTACTACACAAAAAACAATTTGGTTTCACTAAAGGTAGAAGTACTGCTGATGCGGGAGTTGCTCTATTAAAACATATCTTTGATGCCTATGATAATAGACAAGATGCTTTAGGTATTTTCTGTGATCTTTCAAAAGCTTTTGATTGTGTAGAACATAAAACTTTATTGAAAAAATTAAGACATTATGGGGCTTCAATGAATGCATTAAATCTACTTGAATCTTACCTAACAAGTAGAACACAAAAAGTATGCATAAATGGGGTTGAATCTTCTGGAGCACCTCTGACCATGGGTGTGCCCCAGGGATCGATATTGGGACCTTTATTGTTTTTAATTTATATAAATGACCTTCCACACTTTGTGGAACATCTTTGTGATATAGTATTATTTGCTGATGATACTTCACTTATATTCAAAATTCCCAGGGAAAAAGATACTTTTGACGATGTAAATAATACTCTTTCACAAGTATTGCATTGGTTTACCGTTAACAACCTTTTGCTTAGCGGGAATAAGACTAAATGTGTTAAGTTTACGATGCCTAATGTCAGACAGGCCTCAACAGATGTTTTGATAAAAGACAACTGCTAAATACTATAAATTCAACAACATTTTTAGGAATTACTTTAGATTCAAAACTACAATGGGGTCCTTATATCGTGGCCTTGTCAGGAAGACTTAGTTCAGCTGCTTTTGCTGTAAAAAAGATACGGCGCTTGACTGATGTTGAAACGGCCAGACTAGTCTATTTTAGTTATTTTCACAGCTTGATGTCGTACGGTATTTTACTATGGGGCTCAGCTGCTGATATAGAATCAATTTTTGTACTACAAAAAAGGGCCGTACGTGCTATTTATAACCTCAAACCTCAAGATTCATTGAAATATTTTTTTAAAGAAATAAGGATATTAACAGTAGCCTCTCAATATATTTATGAAAATATTATGTATGTGCGTAAAAACTTGCATTTATTTTCAAAGAAAAGTGATACGCATAATTTTAACACTAGAAATAAAAATAAGCTTGCTATTCCACAATTCAGGCTTCAAAAAGTTGGTCATTCTTTCATGGGAAAATGTGTCAATTACTTTAACAAATTACCGAAAAATATTGTAGAATTACCAATTAACAAATTCAAATCATTTATTAAGGATACCCTAATGACAAAAGGTTATTATAAAGTAGACGATTATTTGAATGATGTAAACGTGTGGACCAGCTCGCACTAGTACAATTTCTGTATTTAAACATTATTTTTAAAAGAGGCTTTGACAATAGTGACTGAGTTTCTTGCGCTGCTTCTTCTCAGCACTAGCCCACAATTTGTCCCGAAGCAGTGGTAGGGATTAAAAAATAATATGTTGGGACGTGTATAAGTGCCCCCTGTGGGCCTACATACATAAATAAATGACTTTTATGACTTTTTTATACATGGCCAGGCCTGTGCATCTCCCTGCGTAGGTAGCAAAAACGTACCTACGCGCGGCGACCCTTACTTAGGGACTAAAACAAGTTGCGTGTCGCTACCGGCCAGCGACACGCTCGCGCGTTTTATTCACCGGCGGCCGCGCGGCTACGTTGCTGGCTGGACGAGAATGAATAAAGTACTGGAAAAAAGCGCTAGATGGCGTTGGAAGCTTTTTGGAGCAGTCAACCCTATCGCGTCGCGTGATATTACGTCACTGAATAGGTTAAGTGTATTATGAATCATATTCCAGAGCAATAAGTATGAAATTATCTACACGAAAATGTGCTTGACTCTGAGGTGAACTAAATTACGCCATATTGTTGACGACATTGAGTAGACATTTCTTTGAATACAATTGCTAAGTCATACTTCTGTACGAAGTACTAGTACTTATTCTGTGACATGGCCTCTTAAATGTTTTTTAAATTGTCATATGTTTTTAAACAATAAAGAAGTAATTTTCTGTCACTTGAAGGAAATTGTGCCATGAACCTGGTATAAAACGTTGTTTTTGTATGGTGCGCTGTATCATGACGTGTTGATTGTCAACAAAGTTTAAAAAAAATTGAACTGATCTTGATAACTTGTAACTACATTTTTATTTATTGTAGTTGTTGTTGTTGTTTATTTATTGATAATAACATGATAAAAATGTATTTAGACCTACTCTTTGCGTCGCTACTTAGATCGTGATATGGTACAACAACATACAAAAAAAATATAGTAAAGTTTTGTTGAATGTGAGTTTTAAGTAGGTAACTTCTTAGTATTTTTCATTTTCTTTTCTTCGTTCATCCTATAACGCGACGTCTCTTCTAATAGTGTAGTTCAATTCAAATCGTAGCTAGTCTTGTCTTATTAAAACGGAATATATTATTGTACATATAAATTATCATTATTATTAGTTATCAGGCAGGCAGTTGAGACAACTGATAGCTGCCTGTATCCAATTTTTCATATTAACTTAAGAGAGTTTAGATGAGCGTCAAGTCGGTTTTTAAATTGATTGATATTTTGGGCAGAGACCACATCTTCCGGAAGCCCATTCCATGCTTTGACTACTTTTTTGCTCGAAAAGTGCTTATGAGGAAATAATATCAAGCAACTATGAGTAAATCCTTGCCACAACTGTTACATAAAATGTTGATCCTGACCTTATCATTAAATCAATACTATTTACAATATCATAACAAAAGCACAACAATAATGTTGACCTTATTTTATTCTGTCATAAATAATCACATCGATTTGCATTTTACTCCAAACAGATTCAATTACATTTGCATACAAACTACTAACTACTAAGTTATTGTCAATTGATGTATTTTAACAATGGCAATATTATATAGTCTTTATGACATTACCTTTCAGAGATCGTATTTATTGACGAAGCCCTTTTTGTAATAAAAGCAGGAATAGAAAAGTGTCGAGTGATATATCTATGTGGTACCTACCTAAAATTCGATAGGGATGACAATCAATGACAATAATTTAGAAGCATCTTGGTCAGCGTTCTTACTACAGAGTCCAATAGGAATAAATTTAAAATCACAAAAATTTTAACAATTTTTTAGAAAATCATAAGGGTAGCTTATCGCCTCACTAGACTAGACCTCTAAACAAGTTGCAATCTATTTTACAGCGAACTGCGTTATCGCCAACGAAATGTCAAAATATGTATGAACAGTCACAATGATGTTTAGATGGCGTATGTCAGTTTCATACATTTTGTTAGCGATAGCAGAATTCGCTGTAAAATAGATTGCATCTTGTCTAGGAAGTAATATCCACATTTTTTAGACAGACAAAATAATTTTGTTCAGTAGTAGAGTTTTAGAGTGCACTTATTCATAGACAATCCGTATTTTCTAGGTGATTTAAAAAAGCGCATAGAGTCAGTATGCGGGGTGCCCGTATGCCGACAGCAAATATCCGGTCTCGGCGGGTCGAAGGCCACATCCGGCGCGTTGCTAGGTAACCTAGGCCTGCCGCAGAATGCTGTGCTGCGGCTCAAAGCAGCTGATCAGGTCATGGCAGATGACGAGTAAGTTTTGTTCATTATTATAATTTTATTCAAGGCTGTAGAGTTGTTTCATGAGTTGCTTGTGGCGCAGTGGCGGCAGCGTCTTGGTGTAGTCGTTCGCATCCCGGACTTCTAAACCAGGTGGTTGCGGGTTCGAGGCCCGCAAGGGGCAAGTGTTTGTGTGATGAGCACGAGCATTTGTATGTCATGGATGTTTATAAAAATGTATATAAGTATGTCTATCCGTTATTCTAGTCACCATAGCACAAGCTCACGCTTAGTTTGGGGCTAGGTAATTGGTGTGTTTGTTGAAACAATTTATTATTTACTTATTAAATATAGTCAATGACAACCATATTTTGCATTCTAGAAGATCTACAATCGATTTTTGGGCACCTACTGGATTAGGTAATTGTGTAAATCAATTTATAAACATGAAATAATTTTGCAGAGTGGCGGAAAGACTAACAACGACGTACGTACTCCAAGTGAAACACGACGACAAAGACTACACGCTCAAGTACCCCGGCACGAAGACGGTGCAGGAGGTCAAGAACGACATCTACTCTCTCACAGACATACCTGTTCGGCATCAGGTAAGCTATAATATAATTACTATTTTTCCCTTACCTAGTCCTCACTATCCCAGGGGCGGAAAATGGTCAGTAAAAGTCAGTTTTATTTGCTATGGTCAGTAAAAGTCAGTATTTTCGAAAAATGCTCAGTAAAGTCAGTATTTTGAAGATTCAGGGCTACATTTCCACAAAAGTGGTCTAGATTCTATAATCTATAGATTAAGCTGAGAAAATAAGTTTTGCAGTGGCATTTCCTTCATAACATATCTTTTTTTCTTATCGGTAGGTGCCTAAATATACACCCGCCCGACCGTAAAGTAGTATTTTTCAGAGTTTTAGTCAGTAAAGTCAATATTTTTGTACATGGAATCAGTTTCCATCCCTGCTATCCTTATGCTTACCATCATTGTTATATACTTATAACATTGTTATCCCTTTCCTAGCTCTCACTATTCCTATCCTTATCATCATGGCTGATCATTCATAGACAAAATGGCGGCGCAGTACAAATGTAACGCCCAGCCAATCAGCGCACTAGTTGTGTCACAGGAAATTAAACTTTATACAATAGCAATAAGTTTCACTTTAAAAAATCATAGACAGTGATAGAATTAGCTCATAAAGCCTATTGCCATTGAATAAAGTTTAATATTACATGATATTTACAACTGTCACGTGAAAAAGACTATAAATTATAAACTGACGTAAAATAATTTGTTTATTATTTTATATTTTTCAGTTCTCAGTTTTCCAATAGTTTATAAACTAAAGGCAAGGGCCTTTAGTACACTAATTACATTTTACTTGCGGCTAAACATTAAACATACAATTTCAGGGGTTGAAAATGGTCAGTAAAGTCAGTAAAAGTCAGTATTTTTTCTATGGTCAGTAAAAGTCAGTATTTTTTGCAATGGTCAGTAAAAGTCAGTATTTTTTGCTATGGTCAGTAAAAGTCAGTATTTTTTGCTATGGTCAGTAAAAGTGAGTATTTTCGAAAAATGGTCAGTAAAGTCAGTATTTTGAAGATCCGGGGCTACATTTCCACAAAAATGGTCTGATTTCTATAGATTAAGCTGAGAAGCTAGCGTATTGTTGGATTGAAACACATACCTCGCCACGCAGCTTAATGTTCACCTCTGAGGAAAATCGCCTTTTGACGCTGTTTATTTTAGTTCATTAAAAATAGTGACTCATTCAAACATGTGTCCGACAGGCGTGGACGGGGTGGCCCAACGTGACGGGTCTCGACGACACAGTCCTGGCGATGGTGGGGCTCGACCAGCCGCAGCATTTACTAGCCGTCAAGCGCGCGCCTAGTGCCAAGCAGAAGGAGTATAAGCGGGTATTTATTATTATTATTTTTGAGCCATGTGAAAGACATTTCGACCACTGATTGGACTATTGTGGCTACCCTTTTGATGCTAGCTGACTACTTATGCCAGGGGCCTTACTCCGGTCACAGAATAAGTTCTAGTACACCGTACAAAAGTTTGAATTTGCAATGAAATTCAAAGAAATATCTACTCAGTTTCGTCAACGATATGGTGTAATTTAGTTCGCCTCAGAGTCAAGCACATTTTCGTTTAGACACCTACAGAAATCCATTGCAAGATAATTTAATTATTATAACTCTGCAATATGATTAATAATACACTAAACCTATTCAGTGACGTACTATCATGCGACGCGATAGGGTTGACTGCGAAAAGAAGCTGCTAACGCCATCTAGCGCACCATTCTAGTACTTTATCATGCTCGTCCAGCCAGCAACGTAGTGCCGCGCGTCGCCGGTGAAAAAATCCCGCGCGCGTGTCGTTTCTCGGTCGTGACACCCAAGTTGATTAGCCCACCACGGCGGGTCGCTGCGCGTCGGCACGTTTTGCTACCTACGCGGGGAGTTACACAGGTCTGCTGGACTAGATGATGTCCGTATTTTTTAATGTAGCCGTCCCTTTCACTTAGAACAGAATGACAACGCGAACGAGCGTGATGACTAGACTCGATAATACGATATCGTCAACAGGAGTAGGGCCTCTGGAATCGCCGGATTTTTCGGGGAGTGAGCATTAATTATGCTGTCTGTTACTTATATTATTGATCAAAAGCTATACTATACACGGCCTAGTACTGGCAAGTGACGGGCTCGACGCACAGTTCTGCCATGTGGGATTAAACCGGCCGCAGCACTATAGTTTGACGAGTTCGTGCTCGTCGATTTTCATAGAAATTGATATCGACCGTGTGTTAGTGTGGGTAAATTTCTTACGTATTATTGAAATCGAGTGCCTAACGTCCTTGGTAGCTCAGTTGGGAGAGCTTTCGCGCGGATAGCGAAGGGTCGTGGGCTCTTGTCCCAACTGAAGACATTTAAGTTTTTCTTCTTCTTCTTCTTTTCGACTTCTTTATTTAGTAGTTATCGAGATAGATAGGTGCTCTTTATTGCAAATCACACACAGTAGGCATTTTTTTTAAATCGTGAAATAGAGTGTACAGCCAACAGCACGTCAAATTACCCATTTAAACTACGAAACCAGCTTTTGTTACGCAAGCAATAGAGGCGCTCTCAAGGTCAATGTGGGTTAGTCTGACGTGCAGCCGTGTGTACGTTATTATAGCAACCACTCGTTACAGAGAACAGTGGAGAGCTCAGACAGCGAGAACAGTTAGGTGGCACGTCAGGTTACCCATTTGAGCTACGAAAACAGCTTTTATTCCGCAAGGAATAAAGGCGCTCTTAAGGTCAAAGTGGGGTAGTCTGACGTACAGCCGTGTGTACGTTATTATTTATTTATTTATTACAAAACACTTGCAAATTTACAGATCTTGTCCAAAGCGCTTACAAGTTTAGGAATATTCAATAAAAAAAATAGCAAAACATGCACTACACATTAATACAGTGACTATCGAATTTAGAATTACTTATAAAATATATATTTAAAGGAATTGGTCAGTATAACAATAGAATTAATGTCAATAAAAGGTAAATACGTACATGTAAAAAAAAAGTCAAAAATACAAATAACAAATGTCAGAGTACCGAAAGTAAACTTAACAATTTACTGCACGAGAAACAGTTTGGTTTTTCCAAAGGTAGAAATACAACAGATGCTGGGGTGGCACTCGTCAAACACATTTTGGATGCTTATGAAGATAAACACGATGCGATAGGTGTATTCTGTGACTTGTCGAAGGCATTTGATTGTGTCGATCACCAAACACTCATTATTAAGCTTGAACATTACGGTGTATCTAATAACGCGTCTAAAATGTTGAATTCTTACCTCTCAGGCAGACTACAAACAGTAAACGTTAATGGTACTAACTCTTCAGGTGCCCCGCTTCAAATGGGAGTGCCCCAGGGCTCAATATTGGGACCTTTGTTATTTTTGATCTATATTAATGACCTTCCTTTTTATGCCAAAGACTCCTGTGAGATAGTTCTGTTTGCTGATGATACTTCTTTAGTCTTCAAATCAAGAAGAGGCGAAGAATCATTTGACAATGTAAGCGGAGCTCTCTCTAAGGTATTAAATTGGTTCACTAGCAATAACTTGCTTCTTAATACAAATAAGACTAAATGTATTAAATTCACCATGCCTAACGTGAAGCAAGCTAACACAGAAATCCAACTCAACGGTGAAAAATTACATCTATCAAACTTCACTGTTTACATTGGATTCGAAGTTGCAGTGGGGACCACATGTTGACGCTCTGGCTGGGAGACTTGCTTCAGCTGCCTTTGCGGTTAGAAAAATTTAACATTTGACTGATGTTGAAAACAGCAAGGCTTGTGTATTTTAGTTACTTTCACAGTATAATGTCTTATGGTCTTCTCTTGTGGGGTTCTGCTGCGGACATAGATACCATCTTTATTTTACAGAAAAGAGCCATTCGTGCCATTTACAAACTTAGTCCCCGCGAATCCCTGAGAGAATTCTTTAAAGAAATTAACATCCTCACTGTCGCTTCTCAATACATATTTGATAATATAATGTACGTACGCAAAAATTTAGATCTTGTTATAAAAAAAAGTGATATTCATTCATATAACACAAGAAATAAAAACAAACTTGTCATTCCAAACTTCAGATTAGCCAAAACAATTAATTCATTCTTGGGAAATTGTGTCAAATTTTTCAATAAAATACCTCATAATGTTATCGAACTACCTATTAATAAATTTAAGTTACATGTCAAAACTACCCTAATGTCGAAGTGGTATTATAAAATTCAAGACTATCTTAATGACGAGAATGTATGGACAGTCCAGCCTGCACCAAACTGATGTACCTACCTGTTTATTTTGATTTGTTTTATTTTTGTGGCAGCTAGTGGTGACTGAGTTTGTTCCGGCGTTTCTTCTCGTCACTTGCCAGATTGTCTGTGTCTTGTCTCGAAGCGCTAGTAGGGCCCAAAAGATAAGGAGACATGTTCTGCCCCATATGGGACATAATTGATTGATATTTTGAGGTTCATAAGTGGCATTTTGTGTCCTAAATTGAATAAAGAATTTTTGACTTTGATATTAATTTACAATGTGTTGTTTAAGAGAAAACAGAGGTCATCATTATGGCAATCACTCGTTACAGATAATAGTGGAGAGTTCAGACAGCGAGAACAGTTCGGTGGAGGAGGTGGAGGCAAGCGACAACTTCCCCGGCGAGGACGACATGTTTGTGGATATAGTGCAGTCGGAACGTCTGCAGCCGCTCAGTAAGTACATGTTGTTGGTTTTTAGTTTGTTGCTTGTTGGTAGAGATACTCGGTTAATACTTGGTACTCGGCGAGTTTTTTAATACTCGTACTCGGCTGAATAACTCTGTTTTAATACCGATTATACTCGGTTTAAGGAAAGCAATATATTTTGGTAAATATAATTAAAACAACAGTGGGTTCGATTCCATTGTGCCCTGTCTATCATTGAATTTAAGTCAAAGATTCTTAACTTAAATTTAATCTTAGATTTTCTCTGCCAAACAAACGAACGGAGACAGATTATATTACTAATTTAGAATCGTTAGACTAAACAGCTGTCAGTTACTAAGGAAATTAGTAGCGATTACTAGCGATGTTATTCGATGACGACTTAAAGTTAGACGAAAAAACCCTAAAACTTGCAAAAATAACATCAACTATTTGACATTTCTCAATTACTATCTCTTATCATTTGTTTAGCAGAGAAAGAGAAAGACCTGAACTTAAATTTAATCTTAGACAGCCCTGTCTGAGGGCAATAATTAAGATTGTCAAATATTTACCAAGTTAACCAAATACCAGTGCGGGCGCAATCTTAATTATGATAATAGATGAGGAGTGATGAGACAAAATTAGGAAAACGTTAATGAAAAAAAAGCAATATTAAAAATTTTATAAAGGTAAATTATGATGTAAGAACACAAGGCTCTATGCACGTTTTGATATCTCAAACGTGCTCCGCGTACCTCTTTGTTCTTGTTTACGCGCCCGAAAAAGGCATTTGATTAAACCGAGTTACTCAGCCGAGTACTCGGTTGGAAAAAAAATTGAACCGAGTAATACTCGGTACTCATTACTTGGCAAAAGTGCTACTCGGCACATCTCTACTTGTTGGTTTTATTGAAATTATTTAGGTACGGTACCTAAGGTAGTAAATAAGTCGAGGATTATACAGCGACCTCCATAGTCGAGAGGCTAGCATTTATTTTATATATGGCTATTTTCCCGAATTTTAATTCACTCAACTTTTAATATAATGCATTTTCAATGCAATTTATGTTCTGTCCGTCCTTAATAACGAAGACGATTTCTGTAATGGTATTTCTCTTTAATTTTTTAAAGGGAAAAAATACCATTACATAAATAATCAAAACTGTAAATTGATACGTCCTCGCTTTTTTAGGATTTCTTGACGTAGGTACATAAGGGTCTATATTACATATTTTATTTTAAAAGAAAATAAATACGTTTAAGGTCTGTACCCACTACACTATACCATACCATGACCGCGCTAGGACTGACGCGCTAAACAGAGGATTCGAACAAATGTTCGAAATTATATAAGCGCGGTGTTCGTTTTGACAGTGCCAGAACGGTGCATCAACGAACACCGAGCTTAAACATTTTAAGCTTTAACTTTTCACGCTAAGGTCCAAAATCAAATATGTACTTTTTATACGGTTCTAGCACGGTCAGGGTATTGTATAAAGTAGTGGGCACAGACCTTAAGGGTATTTATTATCTTTTGAAATGTGACCCTGTTTTTTATTGTCCAGTGTCAGAGCACGTTGAGGACGAGGCGTTAGGTTGCATCGAGTTCGCGCAGCGGTTCAAGTCGCGCTACGGGCCCAACACGCCCAACTTCTTCGAGGGAACCCTGCAAGACGCCATCAAGGAGGCCTGCCTCAAGCCCGCTAAAGAAGTACGAATATTTTTACATTATCCTGGCCTTTATTTATTTATTTCAATATATCTGCTTACAGAATGTTCCAAAGCGCAAACGAAATCATTTTACAATGTTGTCACTTATTTAATGGGTACAAATGAAATATTCACATAAATCAATACACACAGATTCCTGTCTTGTTATAACACAGACGACGACCGACTTGGTTTGGTGGTTTGCGCTCCAGACTACAAAACCAGCGGTTGCGGGTTCGAATCCCGCAAGGGGCAAATGTTTGTGTGATAAACACGAGCATATGTACATAAGTCATGTATGTTAATAAAAGTATTTATGTATGTCTATCCGTTAGCCTAGTCACCATAGCACAAGCACATGCTTAGTTTGGGGCTGTGTGTTTTTAAAACCATTTATTATTATTATTAGATTACTATACTGGCGAATCAGGTAATTCGTGATCTAGGAATCTGCGGACCTTATCGCTTTGGATTTGGGGTTTCTGTGACTGCGGAGCTTGCCTCTAGCTAAAGACAACCCGTTATTTCTAAGCTCAATGACCCCAGAGGAACACCAGCTAATTTTTAGCGTGTAAGGATTAGAAACTTAAAATTTTGCACCACGCTTCCTTTTACAGTGTAAGTGAGCTAAGGATTTTGTAAAATATGGGCAATATTTTAAGGGGGTAAAAAAGGGGTGTTAAACTCTGTCAGTTTTAAAGCTTGGTTTTTGGTTAAAAAATTACGAACGACGTGATTTTTAGGAATTATTAAAAATTCAACCTCTAAAGGGGTAAAAAGAGGTGGAAGTTTGTATAGGAAATCTGACGTTTCTACAAACGTAGTCGCGGGGATTGACTAGTAAATAATAATGTATCTTGTCCACAGAGAAAGCTACTCGGCCTATACCTCCACCACGAGCAATCGGTTCTATCAAATGTTTTCTGCGCGCAACTACTCGGCTGTGAGGCGGTGCTTCAGACGCTGTCCACCAACTTCATAGTGTACGGGTGGGACCTCACGCATCCAGACAACAACCTTATGTGAGTACTACTTGTGTAAGTCAGCCTATATAGATCCCACTGCTGGGAAAAGGCCTCACCTCAACTATGAGGAGGTACGAGCCATACTTCACCACGCGGGCTCAGTGCGGATTGGTGGAAGGGTGTCTGTAAGGCAAGTGACAAACCTTACCGTCAGATGGTATCAAGCCGCCCTAGGGCCTCTGACAAGGCTTAACGACTAATACCAACAGATATTAGCCGGGACCAAGTGCTTAACGTGCCTTCCGAAGCACAGAGATGCTTGTTATGTACGTCACTTAAATGGTCGGAATGGTCACCCATCCAGGCACGACCGCGCCGTGGGTTGCTTAACTTTTGGTATCACTACCAAAGCGCTGCCGCCACTGCGCTACAAGCACCACCTGCTTGTGTATGAGTGTGTAAAATTCAACACTTGATTTAGAAAGGGCTTGAGAACGACTTATAATTATGGTATATTATTGTATGCTGCTTATGCTTAATTTGTGTTGTCGGTGTCTTTTTTATTATTTTAGTTGGGCCATGTTATTTTCGCTCCGACCAGTTGGTTTTCTCTTTTGATTGTTTACCAAACATTATAAATTATCAAAAAGTAAGAAATAATTTTTCCGGTATTCGCTATTTATCCCATAGCATTTAAGGTGAACATACAATTAGGTAAGTATGTAAAGTTTTTTTGGACCTTCTATATTTCTTCGTGAATAGCTAATTATAGAAACTTAAGATGTAAATATTTGAAGGATCTTGCTAATACCTGTACCATATTGCGTCATAACAACGTCAACACTAAAAATAATGTTTTATTTTTGTGAATCATTAGCTAATTTTTAACCGTCTTTTTTAAATACATTAAAAAATAACAAAAAAAGGATTAACAATTATCTACTTCCGCAAAAGGTATCCATAGATAGATAACTCGTTATTGCACACCATAAAAGTAACAACAATACAATTTACAAAGAAAGATGTACAAATTAGGCGGTCTTATCGCTAAGAGAAAAAAGGCGCGATAGCCGAGCGGAAAAAACTTCACTTCTCATCCGTGAGGTCGTGAGTTCCATCCCGGTCTGTACCACTGAGTTTTAATAAAAACTTAAGTACAGTCTTTTTCAAAAAAGATATCGCTGCCTAACGGTGAAGGAAAACATCGTGAGGAAACCTGCACACCAGTTAGCTGGTGTGTGAAATGGAGAAGGCAATGGCAAACCACTCCATTAAAATTTGCCAAGAAAGTCGTTGTGTGTGTTTCATTCCACATAATGATCACGACCCTCAGTCATGAGGTATACGACTATGAAAAATCGCTAAGAGCGTTCTTCTCTTCCAGACAACCTTTAGGTACCTATAGGAAATACTAAATCACAAAAAGGGGGTGATTGGTACAAAAGACATATTATGAAATAATAGGTACGAAACAGAAATACATACACATTATATACTATCACTATCATATACTACACATACTTTATACATTAAAATATCAATATACCTACATATAAATCATACATAATATACATAAACGTAAGAAACAAATACATAATATACATATTATATACCAATAGGACAAATACTTAACCAACGGCAGTGTAAATGATTTATAGTGAAAGAAAATGTTCCTTAAGTCGATTTTTTTATATAAAAATAGACTCTTAATTGTCTGATAGCTAAACGCTATCCATATCCATAAACAACAGTTCATTTCCTAAAACTGTATCGTTTCGAATAAAGCTGTTAATTATTGCCCTAAATAGACTGAAGTTATTATATATCATACTCGTGACGTCATTTGCAAGCCTTGCCAACCTTGCATTTTTTTAAAGATAGGAACATTAGTCAAGTTCCGTCCCATAGCAGTTTGATTAATCAATCCCGGAACATTACTTTAAAATCTGACCTAATTACCTTCACCACAGGTTACTGAACTCTGTATCGAACGCGCTAGGCACGGTGGCCAGTATGACGATCCGCAGCATCCCGGTGGACCGACTGCCCGCACTCGTGATCATCATGCGCGTGCGGTCCAACACGGAGATATACTCCGTTATCAACGGTAAGGGTTTTAACTACCTTCAACATAAGCTACTGAACATTGTATCAAACGCATTAGGCACTGTGGCCAACATCTCGTGATCATCATGCGCGGGTGGTCCAACTCGAAGATATACTCCGTTATCAACGGTAACGGTTTATAAAACTACCTTTATCACAGGCTACTGAACTCGGTATCAAATGAGCTAGGCATTCTGGCCAACATCTCGTGATTAGAGATGTGCCGGATCGTCAAAAATGTATATCCGCGGGTACCGATCTGAAGATAATGTGTGCCAAGATCCGCTGATACGTATACGGATCTTAACTTTTTACTCGATCGGTGCCGGTGCGCGCGACCTTGAAATTATAGTTTACGCTACTATACGCTTTGCGTGAGCGTGACAGGACATGTTTCGACATGCGTCTCGCCGGTCTTTCTTAGGTAGTTGGTACTTACCTCTTATTTATGTAAAATTAGTACAAATGGTAATGAAAAATATTCTGATTGGAATTTAATGTTTTTGACTACTCGTGATCGTAAGGGTTTACGAAACTACCTTCAGCACAGGTTTTAATTTAGTTTAGTTTGGACGTGAATTTTTCCGCACTTGCCTCTTGATTGAGCCATTAGCATGTGTCTCTTCTTTTTCCAACCACCGTCACCCTAGGTCCTCCCAGATAGCTCCTAGAGAGATAGCAATCTGCCCAGGACAGCAACCTAGCTGTCAAACCTCCTTTCTCTCTTCCTCTACACAGGGGGCTGTCCGCTACACCCATAATAAACAGATGCTTGTTTAGGAGACAATAGCCTGTGAGGGGTGAGGTAAGGTTGCGGGCAAGCCTTTTTGAGGCTGCATTCTTTGTTTTCTCGCAGCCTTTACAGTTCTTCCATTCTGCTAGATGGGTTTCTTAGATTTCTCCACGTAGCCATGCTCTTTTTTGGGCCTGATGTGTGGGCATGGTTTCTTTACGTAGCCACGTTCTTATTTGCTTGCCGCTACACCTATAATAAAGTGGTGCTTGTTTAAATAAATAAATAAATTCATTTATCATCGATCCATTTATGGTTAGTTACAATGTACTTAATGTCTATGTTAGTAATAATAGTAATAAATCAATTTTAATATTAAATTAAAAATCAAAATTAAATTAAAATGAAGTGAAATTTAAAATCCTTATTAAAAATTAAAATAAATTTTGAATAAATCAAATGTATTTATATAGACAATTTAATTTTAGTATTTTATGAAAGTGTAAATGTCACAGAGAGTGACCAAACCAGAGGTGTTTTTTTTTATTAGATCACCTATGAGGGGTAAGGTGAGGTTGCATTCTTTGTTTTCGTGCAGCATTCACAATTCTTCCATTCTGCTAGATGGGTTTCAGGTTTTTTTACGTATCCATGTCCTTATTTGGGCGTGCGGTGTGGGCAGCAATAGTTCTGGACCATATACAGAAAAAACGTTTTTGGCGAGTGCATCGGCTGCGTCGTTGCCTATTGAGTTGCTGTGCCCTTTGATCCTTTGCAAGTTTACCATTGGAAGTTTGTATGGGTAGAAATTCGTAATTTGCACGGACGAAGTCGCGGACAACCGCTAGTTGAAGTATAAAATAGGATTCCACAGTAACACGTCAAAATAAATAATCATTTTTATTCGCAGGCAACGTGGGCGTGTCAGAACTTGTAGGCGGATTGATGGAGGCGCTAGAGCGGTTCGCTTCGCAGCGGGACGAGGACGCGCGGTTAGAGCGAGAGCGCGACGCCCGCCAGCGCGTCAAGCTCGAGCAGGACGAGGCGTACCAGCGCAGCCTCGAGGCCGACAGGTACAACGGGCACCAGGGACCCACTGACCTTTATAATACAATCAATCAATCGTTTATTTGCTGAGAATACGTCATTAATGCATAGCAGATCTTAAAAATATTGACGTGGCCCTGTATTCAGCCTGGATGCATGCAAATAATAATTACTGTCACAATACTAATGAAAACATGGAAAAATAATAATTATACAATATATAACAAGTATTTTACGCGAGACAGCCTTAAAATATTCGGAATGTTAGGTTAGGACACAAAAACCATTTTCTATATTATTCTGTATCATAGTTGAATAGTATGTTTCAACTTGTTTATTGCAGGGCAAAAGAAGAAATTAAAAAGCAGCAGGAGTTGGAAAGAAATCAAGAATTGGAAAGAGCAGAATCAGAGAGACAAATAGAAGAAGCAAGAAAAGAAGTTAGTCAATATTACTTTCTTAGATATAATTGCGACAGTTTATGGTTTGGTTCAATTTTTTCGTGGTTAGTGGTAGTTTAAAATGCACAATTCCACGCGCACACATACACAACCCCCTTTCGCGTCCGCTGCGAAATTAAAAAAAAATACTTTGTTGAGATTCTTAATAATGTTGTAAAGAATAAAACTGCATTCTGCATTTGCCTGAACTGGTACTCAAAGCGGTTGCGGTTGGTGTGGTTTTGTTGCCTGCGCTAGCGTCTCTTAGCGGAAATTTAGAGCAAAATAATTGTATTTTATTTTTCCCATCCAAGAATAAAACTTTCTACAATTAACATTTTATTTATTTATTCTTAGACAAATAGTTACGGAGATATGCATTTAAAAAGAATTTTTTTTTTCACTTTTGAACGCTGTAATTCAGCCAAAGCCTAGTCCAGTAAAACAAGTTTTAGAGTAAAATTTGTTGAGAAATTTGTTACCTCTAAGGTATTTCTTTTTTTTGCGCGTAGGTGGAGGAATTGTGCATTCATTTTTAACACTCGCTAAACGTCTTAAAAAATTTAAAACTACCGGATCGTTTGTTAGGTAACCCTCTTTAGTCTCCATTTACTGAGCTAGGAGTCGATAGGCCAGTTTTCATACAAAGTTTTATAACATTTAACAATTTCCCAGGCGATGCGAGCTCGCGCCCAAGCTCGAGTGCCCGCGGAGCCGGCGCCGGAGGAGAGCGGCGTGTGCCGCATCCGCGTGCGCCTGCCGCCGCCGCACGCCGCCTGCCTCGAGCGGCGCTTCTACCCGCACGACACCGTCGAGGTTCCTTGTACATCCACCTATTATATTTTTATCACTTAACCTATTATTTTGGTACGAGCACTCGCCCGGATAGCGAAGGGACGTGGGGTCGAGTCCCACCGGATGACACAATCGACAAATTTTTGCAAGTGAAATTTGATTTAATTTCGTAAAAAAATTGCTTAAGTGATAAAAAAAATAAGTTAAGCTGATTTCATCTTAACTGATGGTTAAATATTTGTAAAAATATTTCCATTGGATACATGCCCCAAGTATTGATGAAATCGAACGCCGGCTCGCTGGCGTAGCAAGCACTTGCAAAAATTCGTCGACCGACTAACGTCCTCCGTAACTTAGTTAAGAGCACTCGCCCGGATAACGAAGGGACGTGAGTTCGAGTCGCACCGGATGACACAATCGCTTAATTTTTATAAATGAAATTTAATTTAATTTTGTAAATCTACCGTAAAAGTCAGCCTATATAGATCCCACTGCTGGGAAAAGGCCTCACCTCAACTATGAGGAGGTACGAGCGAGAGGTACTCCACCACGCGGGCTCAGTTGGTGGAGAGGTGTATGTAAGGCAAGTGACAAACTTTACTGTCAGATGTTATCAAACCGCCCGGATACAAATACAAAAAAAAAAATTTAACATTTTCTTTCTCAAAATTGGCCAGGTTTTAAGAAAAAATGCAATCAGTAAAATTGATTTGAAATCAAAAGAGGAATACGTAAAATTTTCAGACTTATAGGTAAACAACCCCTAAGTCTACTTTTTTGAAAAACTGAACTAGTGTGCGCCCTAGGGCCTCTGACTAGGCTTAACGACTAATTGGGCCCCAGGATGTAGCAAATCAGGTAATTACAGTGGAGCGACTGCCATTTGACCTCCTCCGTGACCCTGTTAACAGGGAAACCTGACCAATTTGGATCATGGTTACATTCAGTCGCCTGAATGTGCAGGTTCCTCACGATGTTTTCCCTCACCGTAAGAGCATCGGTTAGTGAAACAACTAATGTACATAACTCAGAAAAAGTCATTGGTACATGGCGGCACGTGAGATCGAACCCGGCACCTCTCGCGTGAGAGGCAACCCGTTAGCCACTACGCTACCGACGCTCTTACCAAATATAATTATTATAATTGGTAAGAGCGTCGGTAGCGTATAATAATAAATCTTTATTTAACCATAAAACATTACACTCATATGTCTTAAATTGTATGTAGGCTAACAGTTTTAACAAAATTTGAGAGGTAAAATAAAAGTTACAACATAAAAACTTGTGTAACTCCTGAGTGAATGACAAAAATGATATATATCTTTTCAAAGAAGCTAATCACTCACTAACTCACTTGCATCCCAAACATATCTTTAACTTTATTATATCTTTAACTCTTTTGATATACGACTCCTTTTGAGCAACTGAACGAAATGAACTGAACTACAGGACTGAGTGAGACGGTGTTACTGCTTGCTAGTATGTGAAAGAGAGGATGATTCGCATCCTGTATCACTGAGTTAAAAGAGCTAAAGATATAAAAGAGTGATATACATCAGAAGCTCACAATGATATGAATCACTCTTTTCTTTTTATTGATATATCTCTAATAAAAACTGTAATCTAACATTATAGAACTAAGTAGGTATAGCGTAGCTGAGAGCTTTGGACCTCACACTAGGCGAGCCTGTCACGTGGAAGCGGCAAAAGGTATTCACCATTATCTGCCGTAGTCTACCGGTAGGCTACCTACGCCTTGGTAGGCTATGCTCTCTCTTTTTCCCTATTTATAGCTCTCCTAGTGTATGTGCGGGAAGAGATGGAAGTATTCTGTCGTCTCCTGCACACACCAGTAGCCGGTGGGGACAGTGGAAGCAGTTGGCCTGCGACCCCGGTGGAATTGATGGATGTGGTGTGGCTTAAAAAGCCGATCGTTTGGTCACAATAGATAGATTTGTTGTGGTTTGTTCGGTAGTGTATTGGCCGATTGAAAGTCTGTAGTATATTATTATTATTAGTTAACAGGCAGGCAGTTGAGACAACTGATAGCTGCCTGTATCCAGTTTTTCATATTAAGTTGAGCGAGTTTAATTTGCGGGGGCTTTAAGTTCACGCCTTGCGCCTAATCTCCGTTTTGGTCAGTGAGGATCGCGTTGATCCGTCACGAATAACTAGAAACTTTACGGTGGTGACAGATCCGTGAAGCACCGTAGCGGAGAAAACGAATATTCACGAGACAGTGTATGCGAACGGGATATTGAGAATTGATTTTAATCATGTTTCCGATGCGTTCCAATAAGGATTCAGCAAACTGAATAGTTTGTATGGACCACTGTTGTATGGACATTAGTAATATCCAATGTTTATTTTTCTTCCAGGCATTATTAGACTTCCTCGCATCGAAAGGCTACCCACGAGAAAACTACAAAGTCATATCTAGCTGGCCTAGAAGAGACGTAAGTATTTCTTCTCACCGTTTCATACAAACAGGCCTTATTGACTTAAAACACGTATTTATTTGCGCTATTAATAATCTATCGTATTATATTATTATTATTACGCAATTGGGTTAAAAAGCGAAACGATGCGATTTTTTTTAGTTAATTGAACACAATAAAGTTAGGCCATATAGAATGTGGTACATGTATAACCTATTGTTGGAAACCTTATTGGGTTTATGTAGTAGTTGGTGAGATCGAAAAATTACTTTAAAATGTCTGAGAATTAAATAGAAAGCCTAAAAAAAAATGTAAGCTCCTTTTAGCCTGAGATACAGGTTTATCCTAGTTCAGGTAAAAGAGAACGCTCCTTGTTATTTTAAGCATTATAATTATTATCTGTAACAATGAAATGAATAAACAATTTATTATTATTATTATTATAATAGAGTCCTGTTTTTACCTTTTAGGTACGGAACCCTAAAAAGAGTTAAAGTTAAGATTCCATGCCTCTATAATCTTTATTGTATACTTACCTTTATTGTTGCAGTTAACAATGGAATCTCACAGCAGTACACTGAAAGCTTTGAAGCTGTACCCGCAGGAGACGGTCATGCTGGAGGAGCGGTGAGCCATCCCCGCGCGCCGCGGACATAGTTATACCACGCCCTCGGTGATACCATACTAACACGTCTTCTAATCAACAAGAACAGTTCAGAAACGTTGCACAAAATGCGGCTAAATTGATGTCACTAGTAAACCAGTACGCAATAATTTTTGACATATCTTATTTGAATTGGCGGGTCGTCTGTCGATGTCATTTGTCGCTCGTTAAAAAAGTAACACGAAAAACAGATGCTGCCTGTCGTTGCATCAAAAGATACACAGGGTGTTAGTTTGAACAGTCTATAACCCTTTAGGGAGGTGAATGCGGCCATCAATACCTAGAACTTTTACTACGGAGACATCGCTGAAATCCTGAAATAAAAAAATATGTCGCACCTGTATTTTTTTTCATTTAGATCATGTCCCCATAGTTAGTTGTAGGTATTAATAACCATATTCACTTAAAATAATTTATATGTTAAAACAAACA
Organism: Pyrausta nigrata; assembly: GCA_949316185.1. NCBI lineage: Eukaryota > Metazoa > Arthropoda > Insecta > Lepidoptera > Crambidae > Pyrausta > Pyrausta nigrata. The sequence goes on from OX438951.1 coordinate 4,632,956, forward strand.
CCCTGTTCTTCCACGTTTATGATTTACTTATTTGCGCAATCTAAATCTTGAGATGACCCGCACCGCTTCTGTGATTTCTGTTTTTATCACACAGTACACATTAGACAGAGACAAAATATATATACATTTTGTGTACACATTCTAATCTAATAATCGCGTTTGAGCTATGCTAAATTATTCGGGATCAGCTCTCACTCGAAAGCATTTGGGATTATACCTCGTTTATTCGATAAGAATTAACAATAATTGAAAAACTATGATGCGCCGCGGTGTATATGTAAATGTAAACGGTTCAGAAAATATTTGACAACAACTGTTGTAAAATTTTTCAATATTGTCATAGTATACCTAACAATCTTCGTTGAGAATGAATCATTTGTATCGAAGAGCCTAAAGCGGGTTTGCTCTCAACTCCGTCCGTGTGACGAAAATTTGTATGGAAAGTTGGTCAGCGCCTCTAGCGGCACTTTTGCGAAACCTGTATTATTATTTTTTTCTATATAAATTTCCGACACTCGGTCGATCGTGAGCGCGTGTGGCTGACAAATGAAAACTCTGAGTAAGCACTCTGAGGTTTTACTTCTGATAACGATGTCCTTATTTTCTGCTGTAGCCATCCCTGTCTCCTATGCCAGCATGACAGCGTAAACGAGTGTGATGGCTATACTCGAAAATACAGACATTGTTAACCGCAGTAAGGTCGCCGACTCAGTCTAAATATTCGACTCATTAAAGCTCATCATTTGGATAATTTGCATCAGTGATTCTAGAGTCCTCTGCACGAATAAATGAAATCCTTGCGAATTTACAAATACGAAAGTAAAAGGAATGTTTCGTAAGACACCGAAACATGCGTTCAATAAATTCCAATATGTTACTGTAAATAATTCATTGAAGTATTAGCTACAAATGCGGATGTTCCATTCAAATCGAATATGATTTTGCTCTGTTCGTCTTCATAGTCCCTTTTTTTATATTTTGAATGAATGTGTGTTGAGTCGACTGTCGATCTAAATTAGTAGTTTTAAGTTTCTAATGATTTTTCCTCGTTGTAATATACTATTAAGCCTTCATGAGTCAATACTTATGAAGGCTTAATAGTCATATTTGAAAACTCAATAGTTTTCAAATGTGAAACAAATGTAAGATATTACTTAGTTGTTCCAATAATATCTTGAGGAAAAATCATAGAAAAATAATCTTTCAAATTATCTTATTAAGTATTGGAAAATTGAAAGACTAATCAATCAAACATAGTTAGAGCATCTAATAAAATTATAATAAAGAAACTTTATTTTAATTAAGTTGATACCTAAAATAAACAATTCGATTTATGGCCAGCTGAATTTAAAAAAAAAAGTGCATAGATTTAAAAATGCTAAAAAAACTTTATGCCCATTACCAATCCAACCATAACATTCAGCAGATTGCATTTCGATTTTCAATACAACTTGTCTATTTAATTATAAATGGAAATGGAAGAACGACAAAGTTTTCCTATTTTCCGATTGGCATAGTGGATGACTGGACTGTTTTTTGTCAGTTACTGCATATTGTAATGTTGGAGCTACATTGGCGGACGAAGTTTCGCCATAGCCCGCTAAAGTAGCCCCACCATATAGGCAATAGAGTGAAGACAACACCGCGCGCTGTTTCTATAAACGAGAACTTAAAACTAATTATTTTTTATGTACTTGACTGATAACACGAGTCTCGTGTTACGATTCTAGCATAATAGAAATCACCTTCAAAAGCCTGTGATGAGACTATCGCCTTTTAATGTCAAATGAACATGAATAACTTGGTATCGTATGGACTATATCAGTAGGTAGTTACCTAAACAATTTTGTTACGAATTGCATAAGATATTTTCTTTACGCAAATGGGAACCAGAGCTACGCGGCGTAGTTATTAGTAGTTATATGAAAGGATAGATTTGCTTTTATTTATATAAAACATTTAGCAATAAACATTGCCAAGTCAAGTTGTACAAGTCCTTTGTAATTCTTTGTACAGTAAGAAACATAAGTTGAACAAACTTTTTTATTATAACTTAGAGCTGAAAGTGTTATGTTTAATTATGTTTTTTACTGTACGGAGCGTATGTACAAGCAAACATTGATTGGAAGTACTTGATCATATTTTAGATCTTTGTAATTTTTCATGATCAGCAAGAGATTGTAGTTAATGCGAGGAAGTTATGTACCCAATTAAAATATCTGATGAAAGATAATGCAATGTTTTATTACTCTTACCTATTAGTGTAAATATTATTACTACTTACTATATGTTCAAACGTGTATATAATAATCCGGTGCGAAACAGGCTGTCTTATTTCAACAGAAATAGTGCATGTAGAGATGCAGGATGACCTCTCTTCACCATACGATATAGTACGAAGATGATCAACAGTGTTGCTGGGATTATAAGTTATTTTGTTTCATCGAGTCTATACAAACAAAATAGCGGGCAACTAGCTAGCTAGAAAATAATATTAAGTCTCACGTGCAAGCTATATTAATCCAAAATACAACAATCGTGACTCGAAATATTGATCCTAATGTAAAAACGAAATACGTTTGGTCCCGCACCTGTGCATAACCAATTCGCACAGCAAAACTAAAACAGCCAGTACGTTCCCCGCTATCAAAGCGAACAGGGCAGTGGAGAACTCCACGATGGAAACGGAGAAGACGCTGGAGTCAGGGGTGCGCACGCACGGCGGCTGCGGCTCGTCCCACACGCTCTGGAGCCGGTGCATCAGCCCTGACTCGTACATCTTGCGGATTCTACAACACGAGCGTATCCGGGTGAATAGGGTATTTCTACACGCTATCGTAACGAGAAAATGTATGAAACTGACAAGCCATCGAAACATCAAATTTTATCTTTACTGAATGTCCCGCTATTGATTAACTTATTGCACGAAATAATACAAATAAATTCCTCTAACTGTCCCCCCTTCATAGACATACAGACACGCAGAGCGTAGGGCAAAATTCCACCAACAGAACCTCATATCGGTATTTTCCTGAGATTGAACATTTGAAATGACTAAACGAGGCCAAGTTATCTGTGCTGAAACGTACAGTAGTCAGCACTGAGCACAGCAGACTACATTTCTATTGCAAAATCACCCCTTCTGTCTACAACATATCCTAATAAAATATTGTAATTGCTATCATTGCACAAACAATTATTTGTAAAGTAAAGATATCATACTCTTCTTACCCATATGTGAAGTGTTCCTTATAAGGCGACCCCTTCCGTACGACCAGGCCCATCTTCTGCGGCGGGTACAGCTGCACCTCGTGTGCCTCGCAGATCTCCCTCTCTGTGAAGGTCTTGCGCATGATCCTGTAGGGATGAAACCATGCCACTAGCGCAAGTTCCGGATCGGTTAATCCGGACTTGTTCAAGGCCTATTCTGTCGGTTGAAGGCCCACTCTCGCAAGTCGGATTAGGTTATCCGGAAGGTCAACTTGCGCTAGTCGCAAAAGTTGGTTTTCTCGGACCATTACCTTTGCGCTAGTCCAGATTAGCTAATCTGGACTTGCGCAAGTGGGCCGTACGTCTTGCCGGGGCGCAGGTGGGTCGCGCATGATTTTGTCAGACTATACTCAATGTATCGAATACAACAATAATGATAACAATTTGGTTTAACAAAATGATAATTCTGAAAGTATGTAACGATTACCAGTTAACAGTTTAGGATTTAGAAACGAAACTTTTGTACTCGTATCAACATATTTTTTCCTACATAAAACAAAGTTAGGATACTTATTTACACAATTTATAACTCAAGAACAGCTGTGAACATGAAAATGTGCGTTTAAAACTTTATAATATGTACCACAGGGTGAAAGGGATCTAAAGTGGTCGTCTTTATACCAGTATTTCACTCAGTATTTAGTTGTAAAGTGGGTATCAATATCAAAAGTACGTACCTACTATAGTTTTTAATCCCTACCTGTAGGCCACAACACTGTCGACGTGGAACGCGAAACCGCCTTGCTTGACCAGGCGCATGCCGCGCTCGGGAGTTAAGAAATTGTACTGGTGACTCGGCGCGATCTTGTTGTGGTACATTTTTAGCGCGACTGGATCGGTGGTGCGCTAGAAAAACCCACATTTGTAAGACGATTTTGCGACGCTATTATTATTTATTTTATTACATCAGTAGGTAGGTAATAGGTAACTTAGAGGTGTAATATTTAACTCGCAAGTCGCAAGACAAGAACCCTGCCTAGGCCTTTGCCGCCCTACACGTCTCGTAACGCAGCTAAACGTTGCTAAGTATTAGTAGTTTGCATGATGATCAAATCGATCGTAAGCTCTCGGTAGGGGCTTTACAAAAACCAATGGTCCAGACAATCAGTTTTATCCTTATGGATATTAGAGGTACCATTTTTACCTGCCTGCAATGGCCTGCGTAGATTGAGTCCTATATTTATTTTGTCTAAAGCGAAAGCTTTTATGTGCAGTAAGTAGTAAGAAACTATAATTTCTCAGTGACCTACTGCTACTGTATAGAATTTGTAAGTACCTACCTAGGTACCCACCTTAAAGAAATCCTTCGTATACAGAACGTTTTCCGCGCCAGCCTTCAGACTGCTCTGCACCAGGTCTTCCAGCGTCCTGATGTTCTTCGGCGCCTCGCGAAGCAGGGTCGACACCACCGTGGCGTTGTAGTACTGGTACAGGGTCACAGCGTACATGAATGTAACAAACACCACTACCTTTACCGATGTGGAATTTCTGTTCACTGTCATCCCTGAGAAATGATGGCATTATTAAGTACCTATAAATATCTTACCTACAGCCTATAGACAGCATATTAAGTTACAATTACTTAAATGTATTAATGCTTGGTTGGTTCGTAAAGATAGATCTCACCGTAAAAGGATTTTCAAAGATGCTGCATTGTCGTAAAGCTCAAAATACCAATAAAGTTGCACACTTCGTTTTGAATATTATGTAACATCATTGTGTCGGTCGTTAAACCCGTTTTCCACTGCGAGCGAAGCTGAAGCTTTATAGAATTAATTTAAATATAACAATAAAGTGGTTGAGAAGTAGGAATTTACATATTCGTTTTCGTATTCGAAATTTGGTCCTCCATACTCGCTGTGAAAGTCGGGCTTAAGCGCTTGTGTGAGAGAGAAAGACAACGCGTTACAATAAACAGCAAGCATCTGTGAGTGACATACATTTATCATTCGCGTTTTACCTACCTTGTTGACAAATAGCACTCCATATAAAAAGAAGAGCCAAGCTAAGCGAGGAGTCTGTTTTTTCATCGCTAGTCCGCGGGATCTTCGTCTTGAGCATCAGGCACAAGATGACTCCGGAGAACACTAGCATGGCCAGGATGCACCACCACACCCTGGCTGTAAGGGGGCGCGTGTATATCGTGAAGAAGCCGCCAGGGTGCTTCGGATGACGGAAGATGAAGCATTGTCTAGAATTTCAGTAAACTTTGTTATTTGGAAGAGCTTCTCAACCTTTGGCTAAGTAGGTATATATAAATTTGACTGCCTCGTTGGTCTAGTGGTCAGCACGCTGGGTACTATCCACGAGGTCCCGGGTTCGAATCCCGGGTCGGGCCGAGAGTGTTTGGGTTTTTCTGTCTTGAAATTACTCAGACACAGCTCCGGAGTCTCTTTACGGTCATGTCGGACTGCCGTCTCACCGAATTATGAGAGTGAAGGAACAGAGAGTGCACCTGTGTATTGCGCACACACTTGTGCACTATAATATGTCCCGCGCAGTTGGCTGATCTCTGTTGAGATTGGCTGCCGTAGTCGAAATTCGGCTAGGAGGACATTATTATATATAAATAAATAAATACTAAACTGAATTGATCAAAACTTGTTTTACTTTGAACTTTTAGTCGATCAGACAGAAAGAGGTCTCGCGCTGATGTCCGTGGCCTACCTACACTAATATATGGTCCCTAATGATAGACTATAGGGTTTATTATTGATAGCCATAATTAGGTAGGTAAGTACGTATCTATCCATTCACTCACATACTCGTACCTGGACTGCCAGGTTTCAGCGATGTAATCAATTAGCTCAGCCCGATCGGCTCGGAAGAACAGCGGCGACCCGCCAAGATCCGCTTCCTTATTATGCAAAGCCCCCACCACCCCATCGAACGATCCGTTGCGCAAGTAGCCCCAGGAGTTAGTGCGTTGGATGTCGTAGCTGCAATGAAAACAGTGCCGAGTGTATTTTCAGGGACACGGGAAGAAAGGGTCAGGGAGCCAGGAGAAAAACATCAAGTGAAACCGACAAGTAAGTGCGCTCCCGTGCTTTCCCGTTAATAGGTTTCGGGATAAGAAGTAGGTTCTCACCACATTCAATGGGGGTAGCTTGAATATTTAGAGTGACCCTAATCATCAGTCTAATTATTTGAGACCCCTCTAAGCTTTTATTAAGTAGCAGTTTGTGGTGGTTGACGTTTCAACAAAAAATTCGGCTAAGTGCGAGTCGGACTCGCGCACGAAGGGTTCCGTCCGTACCATTAACTTGCAACATTTGACAGTGTAGGCGAAACAAACGCGTTTGTTTGGGAGCCCCCCTTAATATATATTTTTTAATTTTATTTTGATTAGGTACTTATTTTTTTTAACAACATAATATTTTGTGGATATTTTAAGCGTCTGCTTGTTTCCATTATAAATATCAAGCAAAAAATGGCGAAAAATTCACGTTTTTTGTATGGGAGCCCCCCTTAAATATAAATAATATAATGAAATTATTTTAATTTAATTATTTACTTTTAAAGTAAATACACAATTTAATAATCTGTGAATATTTCAAGCGTCTACCTGTTGCGGTTATCAATAGCGAGCAAAAAACGCTAAAAAATCACGTTTGTTGTATGGGAGCCCCCCTTAAATATATATTTGATTGTTTTTAGTATTTGTTATTATAACGGCAACAGAAATACATTATCTGTAAAAATTTCAACTGTCTAGCTACCACGGGTCATGAGATACAGCCTGATGACAGACAGACAGCGAAGGCTTAGTAATAGGGTCCCGTTTTTACCCTTCGGGTACGGAACCCTAAAAACCCTCGGCCCAGATTCAATGTCTCTAAGATTTTTCTGCTATTATTTTAGTTGTAAACTAATTGTGGAACCATAATCGGGCCCACATAATGCGCGGGACGCTAACTCACCTATTACGAATAAGTTGGCGTTACTAATTCTCTAGCTGGCTAGACTCTACATCACATTTCTATGCTTGACACCATTACCTGATGTTATACATGTCCTTAATGTAATTTAGCAGCGCATAGAACTTTAACTTATGAAGAGAGTCCACTTGATTCGTCTTTGGCTTGCTCAAATACTCTTTAAAAGTTTCTTTCACCACCTTATCGGTGATCACCACTGGACATCGCATTACCAAGCCACGTAGGTCATTTCGGCTGGCAGATTTCACATGTAAAGTAGTATTCCAGTATCCTATCTTCTGTATTTTAAAGTAACCATACGAATAATTTGTATGAAATACTTCATACAACTCGTAAATATTATTCGCTTTTAGAACCACTGTGATATCAGAATCAATCTCAATAGGGTAGTTAGCCAACAATCCCGCAGTTGAGACAAGATCTTCGGAAATAATAAACCAAATGAACTGATTTCTGAAAATACTGTAGTCAGAATTATTTAAACCTTGGTCCCAGTTACTACATGAAGAATTAAGAATAAGCCCAATTTTATGATAAGAGTTTGGAATTATGTTATAGTTTATGTTAACATCCGAGTATGCAGTGCGTATATTATTGCCATTAAATATTTTATGAAACAAAATGTTTTTTTGTGTATTACAATTTACATTCACCACATAACTTATTTCTTTGAATTTTAATAAATCCAACATAAGAGATACTTCAGCTATTGAGACAAAATTTAGAAAGTAGTTGAAATCCATGGTGTTCCAATAAAAATGAGCTGGTAGAGACTAGAAAATAGTTTAATTTCAACACAAATGACAACAAAATTGCATTGATGGGTGACAAACTATTACTGTCTACAGGTCATTTATAATGTAAACAAAATTACTGCTGAAAGGAAATTACAGTTCTAAGAATAAATTATGTTTTGAAATAAAAAGTAACAACCGTAGTTACGAAAGGTATTGTTAATAGGTTGAAAAGACATCTTGGAAAGGAAACTCTGCCTTATCTGGTACAAGAAGGTCAGATAAGAAACAGACTGTACCAGCAGTGCCCTCATAAAGGCTCTCAGGATTATCAGGGAGTCTGGCATCCCTTACAAATTCATCAGAAGACATGAAATCAGCAAACCGCTTGGCTCGGTACAGATACTTTGCATCACCAGACATTCTGTGGAGAAGCAAGAACACATATCCATTTCCTGCCACTCCATGGCATAATCCAGGGCCTTTGCGTAAAAGACCTTTGCGCCAGACTACTTCACCAGCTCTTTGGCATATGTGAAAGTATCTCTCATCTTTCAAAGCAAAATATGCTTTAGCCATAAGGTAGACTGTTCCAGGGGCTCCATGACACCAATGAACTAGCTTATGGTCACTCAAACTCACTTCCTCCATGCAACAGGGCCAGTTCCCATCATCAGTCTGCAATGAGGCTATGAAATCTACTGTGTTTCTGATGTCTTTAGCTGCTGATTTGTTGAAATCTAAATATCCAGGGACAGATAAGAGCATTTGTAGGATGAAGCTAACACCATGTGCAGCTCCAAGGTATTCAGTGTTGTAATAATGATACATCAGAGGGCAAGGGCTTTTGTGTTTTATGGAGTATTCCTTCCCGCATGCGACCATCACATCGCAGATCTTATACAGCTCCTCGTTAGTGAACACCGGCGTCTTCAGTTCGCGAGAGATCCACAGAGCGCCAGCCAAGTAGCCAGCGCGTCCAACAAAAAATTCGTCTCCACCGCACTTTAAAAACTTCGGGTTCAGAAACTGGTTATATAGACTCTTGTACATATTCAGTGTATCTTGGAAATGATCATCGCCCAATTCTTTCATCAAAACCGTGGCTATAGCGAAAGTGCCGGCGTCGCCAAGAAGAAACGACGTTTTATCACCCGCTGATGTTTCCAACGCGGGTTTGACGTACTCTAAAGCTTTCTCTAGATACGCACGCTTATTTTCTGATAAGAGTGAATTTTTAGACAGGTAATGAAACATGAAGGCAACTCCAGTGCATCCGACATACAAACCTCCATCAACATTCTTACGTGTCGGCTGCAATCGCTTCGTTATAGTCTTTATGTGCTCCGTAATCTGGGAATTAATGTCGTCTTTGTTGATCACCAGCTCAACCCCTGGCTGGTAATCCTCGTATGGGTTTTGGAAATACCTAACCATTTTGAGACCGAAAGGACATAAACTAGATAGTAACTTTCTGAAAGTACACAACGCGTATACTTTACGCAGTTTCATGAATATCAACCATTATTCAAACGGGACAGTTTTTAACTATCAATTTTCTAAGAAAGAATATTATAATACTCTTGCCAGATGTTGTTTTGTTTTTGTTTTTTTTTCTGAAACATGAGTGACTTTGACAGATGAAAAGTCATTTTTTCCCCTATGTTTGCCAACCACACAAAAATGAAAAATAAACAGCGTTCATGTTAAATTTATTTGTATCTGTGTCGTATCAACTGACCAAACAATAATTTATAAAAAAATAATACTTTATTTTCAATTTATTTAAGTTAAAAGTCCGAACCGTATGTAATAAAGTGATTTGGATCTTAGGGCATATTCCCCAAGCCCAATTTAAAGTTGAATCTTGAGTCTGTCGAGTCTCACATTTTTGTTTACTTTGTTACTTAGCAACCAGTAGACATTGAAAATGGACCAAAACTGCCTTTTGTACGAATTTATTTTCATAAAATAAAGTTCAAGTGGGGCCAAATTAAACTTTCAAACTAATTAGTGGTTTCGCTCTAAAGCTAATGCCTATCACGTATAACCGTGGGAATGTAAGTACCTACATTTTGAATTGTAATGAATGTAGTTTTATTATAAAATTGCGTTGCTAAGTAGGTAAAGTACCTTATATCCATACACAAAGTATAATAAATTTCTTATTGTAGATACACCGGTTGTATAGTATATGGAGCATGTTTCATATATGTTACGTTTTTTGTTTCTCTATTATTATGCATCATGCTATACGAATCGAATCGTTCGGAATTGTGAAATCGATAACGGTGAATAAATGCTTCAGGTTAGGAAATTAGCGTTTCGTGCAAGGGGCCGATCGGCGCAGTCCCTCGATATTGGCGGGCCGCGTGTGGACTCTGGTGCAGGTGGAGATGGCCGTTTGTTTTTACAAATCAGACCCGCTTTTGCAGATCCCCGGGCACCGTTCGTGCAACGATCAAATTCTACACTATCAGGGTTTGATATCTAACTAGTTCTGTTACAAAGTATTATATCTACATTTTTTAAGAAGTATGTAGGTATCTACAATAATATCTAAGTACAATATTACAAAGAGGTATTTCTATAAAGACATGTTTTTCTACCGTTATTGATTATTGTTAGCCACAAGTTATAGTTTTGTAGGTATTTTATTCAATTTAGGTAAAGTAGACTAAATTTTACTTTCAGAAACGATTATTTGCCAAAAGAAGATGGTAAAGAAGATGTTATCAATCTTCAAGCTGTGGGAGAAGGAAAGGTGCAACTTTCCAGAACAGCACAGGAAAAAGATAGATTGCCGGATAGAATAACTTTAGACAGGTATATTATTAGTTTTTGTCACCTATAGATATACTGTCTTTAATTTTACGTAACCTACTATTATGTTTAACGACAATGACTGCCTATTTAATTTCAGGAGAGGTTTATCGTCTATTCCCCACATAGTCGGAGAGCCAGGTCTAAGATTATTGTCACTTCAACATAATCTGATTAATAGTCTAACTGGTCTGTCACCTCTCGATTTAGGAAAATTAGTGTTTCTCGATGTATATGACAATCAAATAGACAAAATAACATGTTTAGAAAGACTTTTCAGTTTGAGGGTACTTCTAATGGGTAAAAATAGGTACGTATTTCTCATTTGAATAAATTGAAGTTAAACAATAAAGTTTTTCTACTAACTTATCCACATTTATTTTTATAGAATAAAAAGGATAGAGGGCCTGTCTAATCTAATAAAATTAGAAGTATTGGATTTACACGGAAATAGAATAACTAAAGTTAGTGGCTTATGTAATCTAAGTGAACTAAAAGTACTTAATTTAGCTGGAAATCAAATAAGGTGTATCGGACATACCGATCTTCAGGGTCTTGTATCATTGAGAGAGCTAAATTTAAAAAGAAATCGTCTTAAGAAAATGCTTGGATTTCAACACACGCCAAAGCTGCAAAAGCTTTACTTAGGTAACAATGACTTACAAAGGTAAGCTTTATCCTTGATTTGTTAAAAATGAAAAGTAGAGTAATTAAATATTCATTATTTTCTATTTTTCACTTTACAGTGTAGAAGATGTGTCATCTCTTGCTGAAGCAACCTCGTTAATTGACATAGCTTTAGATGGAAATCCAGTTGCATTGGGAGGAGACATCACACCGTTTCTAGTATCTTATCTTCCGAATCTGTTAACGCTAACAGGCATGCACGTAACAGATCAAGTACGGATTTTAATATCGCTATATTATCAACGTATAACTTATCTGTGTTACATTTTAAGCACCATTATATCGCACAGGTGCGAAGAGCAGCAATGGCCTGGCGAAGTAATAAAGAAGCTGCACATGCAGCGTACTGTGCTTTAGGGGGATCAGCTCAACAGGCAGCACGGCGTGATCAAATAATACATAATGCACGAACGAACTGGGAGTTACTCAGGTACAGCTTGTATTAAAATCAATCTAATATGTATTAGACATCTATTACCTACTATAGGTACTTAATTTTAAATTATCCGTCGAAGGTAATGAGGTTTACTGTTTTTAAATATTATTTTAGGACGGAAAACAAGTGTTTTTCTACTACGAGTCCAACCAAAAACGTTGAGAAAGAATTTGATTTCGAATCGTCTTCAGTGGCAGTCATTCCAAGCGAAACGCGAAATGTCGAGACAGCTGCAAATCTACCCGATGTCGTGATATCATTACAACACGTAGATACTGAGGATTCGGACTTTAAAATTAGTAATGATTCTAACATCAAAATAAACAGTGAAAACGTCTCAAAAGTGTCACCTATGCGGAAACTACAAAGAAGTTCTACAGCAAAACCCTCAGAGAGACGAGTGAACTTTTCAGAAAGGAGTGCATCGCAAGACACTGATGCATCACAGTCAACCTCAACCAGCAGTGACTTACGATTACCACCGATTCTTTTACCCATAATATCATCATTAGAAAATGTAAAGCTATCTGATGGGACCGAACCAATATTAAAGCGATGGGAAAGTATTTCTAGCGTAGAACCAATCGTCGACTCTTCTTTTAGTTCATTGCCATCTTCATCAAGTGACAGTGAAGAAGAAACACGGAAAAAGCAAATAAAGCGCATGCCTACGGCTTTAAGGCGTCGTGAATTTGGTACGATGCGTTCAAAATCGGTTTGTGATCCAGAAAGTCGAAGAGTAAAAGCCAAAAATTTTGACAATATTGAAAACGCAAGCAACATATCCAGCAGCACAAACGTTGGATCAATTGCAACTTCATCTACGTCTGGTAGTGAACAAAATAGCAAAATATTAAGAAGAGAAGGTTCTATCAACAATAGAAATGGAAGCAGAAATATAAGAAGTGCAACTATATCACGGAGAAGCGAAAGAGCTTCTTCAGCAAACCGAGCTTCAACAGCTAGAGCAAAACCTGGTAAAAGTCTAGCTAGTTTCAAATCATCGGAGCCTGTTCCAAAACCTATTATGCCCCAGTCCAAAGACAGAGAACAAGGTTGGTTAGGTTAGGTGCACCGTACTTAAAATTTGCGTTCTTCTAAAGATACACAACTTTTGTGTGCCTTTTGATTAAGATTAAATTTCTTTCAGGTGTTGATTACCTTGTCGAGGTTTGTGATGGTGTAGTCAGCGCATGGGGTGCAGGTGCAGTAAGGCGTTTGTCTAGAGACTGGGATTGGGAAAGAGCGCGGACTGTTTCTCGTGCTGCCTTTCATTACGTTCACTTTAATGCTGTTGCGCAGTCTTTGCCTGAATTGAAAGTCAAGTCAGTTTTAATACGTATAGGTTCTTTGTACACGAGTACTTTTATATATTTATATATTTCCTAATCATTATAATTATACTTTCTAGGTTTCCAAACATAACCCATATATCTGTCCGAGCGACAGGTCTTCAATGGCTTGGTCAATTACATGCTTTAGCAGAATTACGCGGCTTATCTGGTTTATCTGTGATGCCTGAGGGCAATCCTATACACACAAAAATTTGGAGAGAATACGCTGTCTATAGATTAGCACATTGGGGCTTAAAAGAAATTAATGATGAACCGGTAAATATTTTGATTCCAATAGAATGATTAATTAGGTATAATTCGGTGCGTGACTTCGGTTTGATTATACTCTTATTTCTACTCAGATAACTGATGATGACATCAAAACGGCAAATCTAACTTATGGCGGTCTTAGTGACATGGTTTTGCGCGCATTACCAGATGCTCCTTTACAACCACTATTGTCACGATTAGGAAGAAGTGGTAATAGCACAATTAGCGCTAAAGCTTGGTTGAGAGCAGCAGATCCTGCTCTACGGGATGTAATAGCAAAAGAAGCTCTTCAATACAAAAAAGGGCACATAACTCAGGTAACTTTTACAAGATTACTGACAAAAATATCCACTATACAATTGATAGGTACATACAATCATTTATTTATTAGACATAAATTAATCACTAGCAAGAAGATATGAGTTGGAGAGTACGTGGACGCGGGCAGCTGTCACACGCTATAGAGCTAGCTTGCGGTGCTGCGCTACGGTTACGAACACTTGAACTTCAATGGCCTACAATCCTATTGGAAATGATCGAAGATATATTACGAGATTTCTCAGATATGGAAGACCACGTAAAAGAGCAGATGCGAATGATAATGGATTCTTTATAATTGAACTTTGAAAATACTAATGTAGTATATTATGTGCGATGTTAATTTGCAATTTTGTATGTATAAGTACTTCTGTTAATGGGTTAGTGAACAACACTGTACGGATAGTCAACATAATCAATCAATAAATATATTTACTGGGGTCCGAGGTGCGACAAAATTCAGCTTAGAAAATGTATTTAGTGTATAAACGTTAATGACTGATAAAATAAAAATAAACCTTGACTAAAGCGCCAAACTTTTCAGGATACTAGTAATATTAAGGAATATGATTAATACTTTCTTGGCTTATTCGATTTTTTTATAAAATTAGTTAAAACTAAGGGGTTTTGTGTTCTATCATATTAGCCCTTTGCACTGTATTGTCTGTATAACATACAAACTATGTTTATATACTATTATTAATATTCTTGGTGTATGTCGACTGAGATTTTATAATATTTGCTCAAGTGTAGGGATAGTTAGCAAAAATATTTAATAATTATAACAATTTGAGCTTTTATGTATATGTAATTAATTTTTTATATACTTGATTAGGTAATAATCATTATGCTATTGTAATTTTAAGCCACTGGTAGAATACTAGACAGGATTGCCTTGCATGTGTGCCTCCTTGTAGAAATAAAAAGATTGTATAAAATGCAACTTTTATTTTCCCATACATGGAGCTAAAACCACAGATTATATAATAGTTACTATGTAACAGATAAATCACTCCAAGGAAAATCGACCATACCTACTCTTATAATAGCCTACAATTTTTTGTCGCACACCGCTGCGCCCGAAAATGTGCCTTAAGTTTCGAATATTACGTTATTATTCCTCTGCAGCTACGCGACCTTGGAGTAAAACTAATAAAGTCAGGGTTGTCTCTTTCGATACAAGGCATATTTTATTTGTAGCTTGGTTTGAAATGTTTTACAATGATATAGTGCTTTACAGTTTTAATAAGTGGTAATGTGGAAAACAAGATCTAAGATGTTGTTCTGTGCTAAATTATTTTCAAAAATCTATTCATACATAGTTATAAAAAGCATCTGTGGGAACTTTCAGTCTGCCGTAAAATTATGATGTCTTATTAAAAGATTTAAAAAGTTCAAACGTTCGAGACTCAAGTCCAGAATTTTATTTAAATCTGAGACTAATTCAGGACATATTATGCTTCTGGTTGCATTTGTACAGTACATACCAGATGTATAAATCATATTGCTTAATTAGTTTGCATAAAAACGAATCGACAGTAACACAAATAATTCAACATTGCGTACGCGCGCGCCCATCGGTTGTTGGCAGCCTACTGATTTACGCACCGCCGCCGGTGCGCTCGAGAGTAGGCTATTAACGCGCGCAAGTACATTGAGTGAGAGATGCCTGCTAAAACTAAAAAAATATTTTTCTCGAGTGTCAATACATAGGTCCACCAATTAGAAAATATGTCTAGATAGGTCTTTTGAAATGACATCGAGGCTCCTATTTAAAACCATTTTTTCTCTAACTCAAAATAGACACTTCTGAAGTTTAAAATGAAGAATTAATAATAATAATAATAAATCTTTTATTCATCGACCAACTTAGATCATTAGTTAGTAATACATGAGAATCTTAGCCTATGTTAGTAACATTCAAAATTCACAATTAAACCAAATAAATTAAAATAAAATCAAATAAAGTTATTATGAATTAATTACAAATAAATAAAATAATATTGCAAAAAAAAATAATAAATAAATGTTACAGATTAAAGTGCCACAACATGAACCATAGGACGCTGCTAGCGCTGGCCCGAGTTCTACGTACAAGGGATGTGCATCGTTTCCGAATGGTTGCATAAAAGCAGTCCACTCTTGCCTCAGCAAACATCCCGGAAGCACTGCAGAATCGAGGCAACCCCATCAGCATCCATCAGCATAAAAAAAACATATTTTTTTATGTTCAGTTGCCAATCTACGCTGATATGATTATACCGAGTGATGTCATATAAAAAGGATTCGAAGAGCCCTTAATTCAGGTCCCATATATTTCTGGTCAGGCTATATATAGGTGAAGTGAATATGCTGGCTACTCCGACTTCCTTCCATCGACCTTTCTTTCACTTGGCGGTAGTGTAGTCAATATAAGGACCATGTTTTAAATATTCTTAAGAATATTGATAAAGCAATTAGTCACTGACCATGTACTTTTTTTTTGTATTTTCGTGTACATTTTTTTTTATTGTATCAACTACATACTAGATATCGCTGCTCTGTCAATATATCTTACCAACACTTAGTCACGAAAAAAGATTTATTATGTTAGGGTAGGATGTAATTCGATTGAATAATTTACTAATACTATTATTGTTCTATTACACTTACTAATGAACTATTTTAATAACTGTGCCAGTAGCCTTACGCTTTTTATACATCTGTGAAACATGTTGTTGGTGTGTACTATAGTACCTATAGAATATTCTGCCTGTAAACCACTCTTGTACATTACCGTTTGTGTCCCTACAATAAATAAAATAAAATAAAAATAAAATAAAACATTTTATTTAAAAACGCAGCCTAACTTTAGTGGCTGCCAAGTGCCAACCTTACGAAATCAATTAATGTCATTTTCATACACAGTTTTCATAGCTGTCAATAATCTGTCATTCTTTCAGTCAAATAATTCACAGATGAGATAGAGTAATTAAATTCATTTTATTTCCTTCGGTCGTTGATCGACGATAAATCAGCCTTAAATTCCACTTAATCTTCAGTCAGCACAGCACTGAAACGTGTGCCTCTAATCCAGGGTCGACATGAAAGTTTAGTATTGTGTGGTGCACGCTATGGACGACACAGAGAGCACGACAACATCGGCTGACGAGAACACTGGCAATTTATGCGATAACCCGACAAGGGATACCCTAGCGGAGGGCCTGCTCGGTCTACTGAAGCCTACAGTTGATCAACTGGACGACAGAGTTCGAGCTACTAGGTAATGTTGATCTATATTTTAGATATAATTTACAAATGACTGTATCTAAGGATTGCATTTGTTTACCGAGTGCGAGTCTAATAACACTTTTTATAAAATTGTCGCCAAACCTAACATTGTTTTATGCATGGTAGTCAATTAAATATTTACACTTTAGTTACTAAACAAAACATAAGTCTGCTTTCACAAAACATTAAAATGTCAAACCTACCTTGATTTTCAGAATTTCGCAGCTTGAATTAAAACAGCAAATAGACTCACTGAACGAAGAACTCCAAAAGGTGCGAGAGGCTCTCAACAATCATCCTGACTTGGACCCATACGTCAAGAAACTAATTGCCTGCAAACACAAAGTTACTGTTGTACTTAATGTTTTACAAGCCTCACAAGTAAGCAAATGTTAAATGCAATTTTGTATCACTTTCCTATATTCTAAATTAAACAAGTTATTGAAGAGCACTTGAACACAAGATTATTTCTAAATGCATTGTTTTTGATTCATAGGATAGACTGAATGAAATAAGACGCATGATCAATAAGGAAAAAGGTGTTCGCCCAACAGTGATATCTGAAGTACTACCTCGAGAACCTGAGCAAAGCACAAGTGGAGTCATATCAGAGAGGGGCAGCATCAACTGACATGGAGACTCCCTACCAAAATCACATTGACAAAGGAGATTTTGATTATGTCTATGAACCAGCTGAGGACAGCTTTCTACTTATAGACGCCTTAGAAAAAGACTTGACATTCTTAAAAGCAAAAAACCCCACATTTTGCTTAGAAGTTGGATCAGGCAGTGGCATAGTAATCACAGCTTTTGGAATGGCATTCCCAGGAACATTTTGCATGAGCACAGACATCAACCATAAAGCTTGTGTCATGTCTAAAAGTACAGCTAATCATAATAAGGTAATTTTAGACACTATAAACATGAATCTGATTGATTCTTTCACTGATAACATATTTGATGTGATTTTATTTAATCCACCTTATGTGGTGACTGAGAGTAAAGAATGTGGAGAGAAAGATATCACAGCCAGTTGGGCTGGTGGGGTAAAGGGTCGGGAGGTGACAGATCAACTTCTGGATATGATACCAAAGAAGCTAACACACAATGGCATATTTTATCTATTGCTAATAGAAGAAAACATTCCAGATGAAGTGGCTGCCATCATGTCAGCACTAGGTTTTAAGTTTAAAACTATAATTAGGAGGAAAGTTAGAAATGAACAACAGTTAGTGATGAAATTTTACAGACAGAACAGTTATTTGTAAACATAATAATGTTTTTATTAAAATTGAAAAATATATACAAAAAGTATGTTATTTATTGTTAAATGTTTTTTACTGTTTCAAGTTCTTTTTCACAGCTTCTCCAAAAGCTTTAGCACCTTCTTCATTTTCTGCAAAACCAGGTAGAGATTCACACTGTTTGACCCATCGAGTTATATTGGGGAATTTTACAATGTCCCATCCCACTGCCTGTAAAGATGTTGAAAAAAAAATTTGATGACATGTTCAACTAATATCTTACAAAATGTATGTGTGTAATTATTGGTTACTTTCCACTCACAAGAATGCTTGACAAAGAGGCATAAATAGATGTGTCTGCAATTGTGACATTCTCACCAGCCACCCACTTGCTTTCACTCAAGAATTTATCAAGAAAACCGAGTGTTGAATCTAGGTCATCTTTCAGATTTTGTTTTATTTCTGTCTCTCCAAGGAACAGTATGGGAAACTGAAAGAAGTAAACTAGATATAGGTAAGTAGATAAGCATAAAATAACCAGTTATTCCAATTACCAAAAAGACTTCATACACAAATCGCCCGAATTTTCACATACAAAGAAGAGCTATCAAAGTACAATCTCTGGTTCACAAGAGCCCGGCGCCTTAAATCTTTAGGATATAGTTGGTCATCTTTGCCAAACTTTTCGGCCAAGTAGCTTGCGATAGCGCGACTTTCCCAAAGCACAAAGCCATCGTCCTCTAATGTCGGTATGCAATGTTGAGGATTTATCTTCAAAAAACTTTCTTTTAGTTGTTCTTTTTTAAACAAATCCACTATCTCTATTTCAATAGGCACTCCGATAGAGCGAGCAGCAAGTAACGCACCACGAGATGGACCGCTAATTGGAAAATGGTAAAGTTTTATACTCATTTTTGATTACTACGGGACGATCTTTGCACAAATTAAAAAGAATATGATCCTTTCACGAAAATGCGAAAAAACGAAAAAAGTTCGGATCGAAGTTTCTTGTTTTTTTTTTATTAGAGTAGTCTTTGGTTTAATTAAATCACCCTTTTTTTTGTTCAATTTACCCATGGTTAGGCAAAGGACCAAGTTCATACAGCCACGTCTTCAGTATATTTGTATAATTTTTTATACTTTTCATCAGTATTCTTCTTTTTTTACAACTACACTAAACTACAAACTAACCTAACCTAACTCATTGAAATGCGAGGATGGTTCGCATTTCCATGCTCTCAACGAAATTTTGAGCGGGAACATCGAAGCCGATCATATAGGAGCGCCTTGTTAAGAAGAAGGTCCTGTACCTCTTTTATAGTAATATTCGTTTCCTAGCAACTGTTGTTTTAAATGTTTGTTATTGTCAATTAAAAATATGTCATAGTGAACAAAATACACGTTTTCCTTTTTTATTTATAGTGGTAGCAGAGATTATCGATTTATGTGTAATAAATGCCTGTAAAGTTCAAATTGGGAACCTAGACACCAATAATTATAAAACATGGAGATACAAAATTCAAATAGTGCTCAAGGCAATGCCGGGGAGTATGGAGATTCTTTAAGGGAGGAAGACCAAACCAGCCATGGCGCCAACAGCAACTGCCGACGAAAAGGCTAAGTTTGAAAAGGATCTTCAAAGTTTTGTAACTTTGAACAGTGCAATTTTAATTTTGTTCACGACAAACATGTCCGATGACGTATTGCATAAAGTTATTCGATTTGATTGTGCTAAAGACATGTGGGACGAGCTAGAGCGCATCTATGGAGGCACCTGTGTGGATAAAACATACGACTATTGCCTGAAATTCTTCAGTTACAAAAAGGACCGAGATCATGACATCATTACTCATGTGTCAATTTTAAAGAATATTTGGAGCGATTTGTGTAACGAGTTGCAGAGTGAGGGAAAATTACCAGAAATTCTCTTCATATGCAAAATTCTAGATACCCTACCTCCAGAATATTTAGGATTCAAGTCTAGTTGGCTGTTTATTTCGAAAAAGGACCGCTCAGTCGAAAATCTGACAAGTCAGTTATGCGCACACGAAAGGGTTTTGCGTCAAAATGACACGCAAGTGACTCAAGACGAGACCAAATCCGAAGCTTTAGTTGCAAGGACGAGTCAGAGTAAGTAGAAGAATATTTCAAAGGAGATCCTTTGCAATTATTGCAAGGACAAGGGCCACAGAGTCAGACATTGGAAAAAGTGGATCCATGACGGAAGACCGCCCAAGGAATCCAAAAGTGTAAACATGAATCTGACAGTAATGACAGTACATTCGGCAAAAACATTTGGCGAAACAAAAGATGGAGAAAACTGGTATGTGGACAACTGAGCAACCAGTCATGTCACCAACAGGGGAGATCTATTCCAAAATTACACTTGTTTCAAAAGCCAGCATACAGTGACTGGCGCAAATGGCCAATGTATTGAAGCCCTGGGCATCGGAAGTATTCTCGCAGAGGCTGACGTAAACGGTAAACAAGAGAAGATACTGCTGAAAGATGTCTGGTATGTGCCCAGCATAAGCAGAAACTTATTCTCAGTTCTTGCTACTCATGATAAATCAGATACTAGTGTTTTTGAGTCCACTACTCTATTATGTACTCTTAAAATGGATGGACAGATCAAAGTCATTGGTACTCGAAGCAAGTTTGGCGGACTATTTAAATTAAAACTCAGATATCTGAAGCCAACAGTACGAGTGAACCAGTTGTCCACAACCTCAAATCTGTTACAGCTGTATCACGAAAGATTTGGACATCAAAATAAAAGCCATGTGAAGAAATTGATAGAAAGAGAGTTCGACATTAAAGCCGAAGCTATCAAAGAAATATGTGAGGGATGTATTTACGGCAAATCACACAGGCTGAAGTTTGGGACAAGACCAAAAGCTACACGACCTGGAGAGCTGGTGTATGCTGATGTATGTGGACCTTTTCCCTACTCAATTTCAAAGAGAAGATACTTTGTCCTCTTCAAAGATGATTTTACACGATACAGATTTGTATACTTTTTGAGAGAAAAAGCTAAAGTACACGCAAAGCTATTACTCATGCTGGCTGAAATGAAAGCGGCTGGAGTTATCATAAAAGAATTCCTAAGCGATAACGGCGGCGAGTTTGTCAATGCCAAAGTACAAGCTACTCTCAACAAAGAAGGCATAAAGCAAAGATTGACTATGCCTTATACTCCTCAACAAAACCTAACCGAAAGGCATAACAGAATTGTTGTGGAAATGGCAAGAAGTCTGATGTATGCACATGCCAAGATTCCAACGGGACTGTGGGCTGAAATGGTACTAGCAGCGGTCTACATCCTAAATAGGACAGGACCAACCTGCATTGAAGACAAATCACCGTTCGAGCTATGGCACCAGAAGAAACCCAGAGTGAGTGACCTAAGAATAATTGGATCTCAATGTTATCCACATGTTTCCAAGCATCGAAGAACAAAATTAGACAAAAAGGCACAAAAGGGAATATTAGTCGGTTACGACGCTGATAATGGCTACCGCATATGGGATAGCAACTCATTCAAGTTGATACGGCCAAGAGACGTTACCTTTGATGAAAATCCCCTGGAGGGTCATCTTGAACAGGCTGAAGAAGCTGATACCCAACAGAGCAAACACAATGCTAGATCTAATTGCCTGTTTGACTTCGTTGTGCCCGAATATGAAAGCCTGCACGATAATAGCGACAATCAGCAACCAGTTATGAATCATGATGGAGATATAGCCAATGCATCATCATGTCAAGAAGACGCTCAAGATGAAGAAGCTATGCCATCATGTGCAGCATACGAGCCACTGATTGAAGTGCAAAATCCTGAGACTAATCCATATTTCGAGCCAGAACAATCGAATGAAGAGCCTGAAGTAGAGGTCAACGACGAGATCGATGCAGATTATGAAGTCGATGATGCTAATGAAATGGAGATAGAAAGTAGAAACGATTCATCACTGACTGCATCAGAAATCGAGGAGGAAGGCAGGATGACGCTACGAGAGCGCTCAAGCCTAAAGCCACCATCCAGATTCAAAGACTACATCTGCAACGTTTGCTTTAACGTTAATTCGATAAGCGATGAACCTCTGACAGAACCAAGTATGTTCCAAGAAGCAACGTCACGCAAGGATTCTAAAAAATGGCGAAAAGCGATGGACAATGAGATAAATTCGCATAGAGAAAACGGGACCTGGGAAATGGTACACTTACCCAAAGGAAGAAAAGCTATCTCCAGTAAGTGGCTTTTCAAAATAAAAACGAACCCAGATGGTTCTATAGACAAATACAAAGCCCGTCTTGTGATACGAGGATTTTCGCAGAAGAAAGGCTTAGATTATGACGAAACGTTTAGCCCAGTTGCGAAGGCAAGTACGATACGAGCCTTGTTAAGTATAGCTGCACAAGAAAAAACTTTCGCTCACTCAGTTTGACGTATCGACGGCTTTTCTTTATGGAAAACTGAAAAAGGAGATCTATATGAAACAGCCAGAGGGATACTCAAATGATGATGGAAAAGTTTGCAAGCTGAAACGGAGCCTTTACGGACTTAAACAAGCTCTACGCTGTTGGAACTCTACCATAACAGATTACATCAAGGAACTTGGTTTTGAACAGAGTGGCAGCGATCCCTGCTTGTTTGAAAGAGGAAAGGGGAACCATAAGTTGTTAATAACTTTATACATCGACGACGGACTTATTGCTTCTGCAAGTCCTGGAGAAACAGAGAAGTTTTTGAATGAATTGCGGCAGCGTTTAAAAATAACAACGAAGTGTGGTTCCTACTATCTCGGCATCGAAATAGAATAGAAGGCTGATGGGAATATAAAAATATGCCAAAAAGGATAAAACGCCTACTAGAACGATTTGGCATGCAGGACTGCAAAGCAGCTGTGACCCCGATAGTCAAAGACACCGTCCTTTCCACAAAGGAAAACGGTGAAACACATAATGGTGAATTCCCTTATCGCCAAGCTGTTGGTGCACTCTCATATCTGATGGTCGGCACCAGACCTGACATTTCGTACGCTGTTGGAGTTGTTTCACGCAAACTAGATAATCCAACACCAGAAGACGTAGCCAGGGTGAAGAGAATCTTGCGTTATGTCAAAGGCACACTGACGTACGGAATTACGTTCCAGACTTCCACTGCACAGAAAGGTCTGAAGTGCTACAGTGATGCAGATCATGGAGGTGACGGTCTTACTGGACGCTCCACAAGCGGCACGATATGCATTAACGCAAATGGTGCAATAGCATGGTAGAGTAAACGACAGTGTTCTGTTGCAATATCCTTTACGGAAGCCGAAGTTATTGCTGCAAGCGAGGCCGCCAGAGAGATCATATGGCTCACTCGGATCATCAATTTCATGAAAAGTGATGCAACGAAAACAATCACCCCATTATTCGTGGACAGTGAATCCGCTATAAGGTTGGCTCATGATCCTCCTTACGAAACACACCAGCGAACAAAGCACATAAAGCTGCGACATTTCTTTGTCAGTGTGTTTTAGAAAAAGATTTAACAGTTGCAAAGATTGCAACTAAGGATCAGCTGGCTGTCTTTCTTACGAAGCCCCTGTTTAAACCTCGGCTACAAGACCTATTGAAGGTAGCAGGAGTTTCCTAAACAAACAGTCGCTCATCAGAGGAGACGGGATGTTAAGAAGAAGGTCCTGTACCTCTTTTATAGTAATATTCGTTTCCTAGCAACTGTTGTTTTATATGTTTGTTATTGTCAATTAAAGATATGTCATAGTGAACAAAATACACGTTTTTCTTTTTTATTTAAAGCGCCTTACTTTGTTTCTCACTTTTACGTCATAATTTCTCCTCTGCAGCACATTATTAAGATAATTCCGACACACAATCACAACAATGACCACAAAAAACTAATTTAGGAAATTAAGAAACGAAGCCTATTTTGACCGGCTCGTTACACGGAGACGTTTGTTGCGACAATTCGCGATAGACTCTGTCAAACAGTCCAACGGACCAAGTAGTTAGTTATAGCCTGCCAGGAATATATGGGACCTGAATTAAGGACGCTTCGAGTCCACTTTATATGACAACACTCAGTATAATCATACCAGCGTAGATTGGCAACGGAACATAAAAAAACGTTTTTTTTATGTTTACATTCATGTTATTTTTTTTAGCCTGCCGGCTTATAAAAACAGATTCTATGATAAAAGAACACGACAGAACACTTGCAAATTAAGTACTTATTAAATTTAGTGACTCTTTGTAATACTTATTGACCTTAGATTTTGGACCAAAACACAATCAGTAGCCAATTTTCACTATTCGCACAATATGACATACCAAACATTTGTGATGACAACTATATCAATAATTAATTTAAAGAAACTGTAGTGATCACATAGACTTTCTTGTCGAAAAACACTACAACACCATGTAAAACCACTTTTCTTTACGAAAACGAATAGTTCTCGGTATTTTTATTACATAAAAATTGCAGTTGGTCGAAAATTCGATTACGCGTCCACTTTGACACTAATCATTATGACAATTGATGACATATCAATGACGATTTGATATTTCTGTTGCCAGTTAAAGAAATTAGTTCCAGTTGTTTTCCGCAATATGGCGAGGTCCCATATATTCCTGGACAGGCTTTATATACATATAAATAAATAAATAAATAAAAAATAAAAAACGTTTATTTCCATAAACCAGTTTACAATATGTTGCCGAGTTTTCCCGGTAAGTTGTCAAGGACACTTGTAGTGGGAATAACTCGCTACTTCCCTCGTGGTTATCTTAATATTTCTATTTAAAAATATGAAAAAGAAAACAATAAAGAGTAAGTATAAACAAAGTATGCTCGTTGTTGTGTGTGTGTGAGCGTGTGTGTGTGTGTGTGTATGTGTGTGTGTGTGTGTGTGTGTGTGTGTGTGTGTGTGCGTGTGTGAGCGTGTTTACTGTGAGCGTGTTTACCTGTAGGGGTAACTATAAGCACAAACTATATGGCCAACATTTTTGGCTAGAGGGGAAGGCCGTCTATACTCCCTCTATAATATTGTTTTGCATTATTATTTATTATTATAGTAATATTGGTTGCACTATTGAAAATTACTTACCTACATTGAAGACAAGACAAGAGCCTAGCTCTTAAATTTGATGATGATGATGACATTGAATATGTCAAAAGTTTTTATTGAAGAAGGCTTAAAAATTAATAAGAAACACCTGCCTACCTAGTTTTTGCTAGGTAATCAGTAGGTAGGTAATGTAACAAAGCATCTAACAAATTGTTGTATATTTTTTTCAGGATAATAAAACATTTATGGCACTAAAGAAAACACAAAATAACACAACTAAATATTTTCCAGAGAGATACAGAAACGTGTGAAGATCTTGAGTTTCGCCTGTGAGAGCTCCGGCCAGATTCTGTAATAATAATGTCTATTTTCATAATTAAATATAGCTTATTGTTGAACATTCAGTCAATCTTTTTTATTTTTCCCTCTCAAATATACGTTCCGCGTGAGATAGATATACGTTTTTCTCCCTCCTATTTTTTTTATTTTATCCTCCTGTACAATAGCCCTAGTAAAAACCGGCCAAGTGCGAGTCGGACTCGCGCACGAAGAGTTCCGTACCATTATCTACTTCATCTTAGTCACTTTAAGAATTTGTAAATATTTTGTAATTGGTACAAAATTATCTAACACCCAAGTTCTACCAATATTACTGCTAAACTAATAAGGTTATCTTAACCGCTTTAACTTAAATTTTCTTTTAAAGTTTATGAAATCCACTATCATCATTTTTTTTTAGATTTTTAGGCCAGCAGTTAAGCTTTTAGAGGGAGGACTACTACTAGGTACTGCACCAAAAAATTGCACTTAAAAGGTTAATATTTCGTAAATAGAGCAATAAATAAATTAAAATTGTAGAAACACTTAAATCATTCTAAAAGACATACTCAACGATACCCCACACGATGGCTACCCCATCACCTCAGGCCGAAAAAAAATATTCCCTATTTTTATTACTTATTTATTCTTAATGTGCAATACCTATATATTTTAGACCTCCTTAGTCTCCTTACTCCATACATACATCTACATCTCATAAATAATTATTATCTGTGTCTCTACGTTTGACATCTTAACAATCAAACGAAATAGACATATGTGAATGTATAGCCCCATCTCGCTCTTTCATCCGGTCACCGTGAGGCCTTTTCATGAGAGCTCAAAGTACGAGTTTTAGCCATCCTAAAGCAGGATGTTTATCGGGTTGTTAGCAATTCGAAGGATAGTTATTTTTCTGATAGTACGGGCCATGAGCGTTTGAAGTTTCAGCTGTAATTTATCAAAGACAAAGTATTTTCTTTGTTTTTATTTCCGCATAATTAATTAAGGATAGGGGTATATTTTACTTATCCATCATATATGGTAACATATTTGAAATAGGTTTCGAGAAATTACGTGAAATGTGGGTTGAGTCCTTTTAATTAAATGTTAGTGCGTCAAGACGTGTATTTTTTTAATTTCTCAGAATGGACTCAAAACTACTGTTTGACTAAAAATTAAGTTATTATAAAAAACTGAATAAGTAAAATCATAAAAATGTTATTTATTTATTGTCCTTGGACATAAATGTGACAAAATCAAGTGAACACGCAATTAAAAACATTTAAATAAACTGGAAAAATAGCGCAAAAATGAGCGTGCATATCAATTGCCATCATCCTCCTCCAAATCAAAGTCAAGAGTTGGTCCATATTCATCAATATCTTTATTGATATTGCTGTTTTCCGTAAGGTTATTATAAAATTTATGACAGTCTTCAGGTATCAAGCTACATATAGATCTGGGATCTTCGAGCTTGGCTTGAGGAATAGATTTTCCCTGGGGCCAAAAACCTTCAAAATCTTCTACTGTAAACTAGATTAAAACACCTTTGCTTCTTTTTGACAAATCTAACGTTTGAATATCTCCACTCTCTGACGTCATATTATTTAAGTATTTATCTCCTTTTTTCAATAAAATCTATTTTCACCCCAGAAGATTCTATTTATATAATCTTCTGGGGTGTAAATTCGCTCGTGGCGCTTTGAGTTTACATTCAATCTTGCTGAATCCGTGTCATTTGGCAAAAAGAAATGGCCGGACTCTAAATATTTAAAAGTTATCGTTTTCAGGGTTGGGTGACTACTAAGTATAGTTTTTAACAGATGTTAGAAGGTATACGGGGCAAAGGTAGGGTTTTTTGAGGTCGTAGGTAACACATTCAAATGTGGGATCTGTTTTAGAACGTGTCAAGTCTTGAGACATTTGATCATGAAGATTTTCCGCTCTCATTTGATGTATATCTCTTTGTTGAATCAAAAGTTCTTTTTCTTCTGGTACATTACACTTCTGTATTGCTAGGGCTAGTGAATTACATTTCTTGCAGGTATCCTTCTTCAAGGATTTACAGTGGAGATTGAAACTCGTGTAAAATACGCGCTTCAGAATAGCAAAAGAGACACATTTATTTTCGCTGCCGAACACTTTTTTAAATTCTGTAAGATTTTGTGCTAAAACAGATCTCGCATTTGAATGTGTTACCTACGATCCCGAAAAAACCCTACCTTTGCCCCGTATAACTTCTAATATCATTGTTTATAAACGGCAGTTATGGGTTTTTTACAACGCTGAGATCCACGTTGGCTCTAACGATCAAGGACGATGCACTATCTGGGTTGAAGGTGAGGCGGGACGAGGAGCCCAAGAAGTTGGCTCGTGCCTCATTAATTTCATTAAAAACGATCTGAGGAATGGCGTTATTTTGTCCTTTGAGCGACTGCTGTGGGGGACAAAACAGAAACATTAAAATAATCTTACTGTTAAAAACTATACTTAGCAGTCACCCAACCCTGAAAACGATAACTTTTAAATATTTAGAGTCCGGCCATTTCTTTTTGCCAAATGACACGGATTCAGCAAGATTGAATGTAAACTCAAAGCGCCACGAGCGAATTTACACCCCAGAAGATTATATAAATACTGTTGATGCCATGGTGGAGCGAACTTGACTTTAAGTCATGTCTCCCAATGGGGTGAAGACAATCTTGTCAGCTTCAACGCCAAAAAAACATAAGCTATTTACCACCAAGAGAAGCCCTTTCCTCCAGTCTCCAACTTTTCGGGGTGCGTCTGTTGTTGTTACCGACCATCTTGAGTTTCTGGGCATGGAATTGACAGCTAGTCTCAATTTTGGTGCCAGCATTGAGCACAAAGCTCGAACTGCGGCAAAAAAACTGGGGATCCTGAACAGAGTGAAGCGAGACTTTACGCCAGGACAGCTTTTGTCACTTTATAAAGCGCAAGTCCGATCCTGCATGGAGTATTGCAGCCACCTCTGGGATGGATCAGCTAAGTACCAACTAGCTGCACTTGACGCGGTGGAGCGTAGAGCAGGGAGGCTTATCGGTGACGAAGATCTATGCGCCAGACTCCACAGCTTGGCTCATCGCCGCAAAGTTGCCTGCTTGTCGGTCTTTTACAGGCTATATTTCGGAGAGTGTGCTCAAGAGCTCCATGAACTCATTCCACCGGCTTCGTTCTACCACCGCACTTTAAGACGCACCGCGGGATACCACCCATATCGCGTTGATATTCCAACGATACGAACTAAGCGCTTCTTTACAAAATTTATAATGCGCACATCTAAGTTGTGGAACTCACTACCCGCTTCAGTGTTTCCAACGGATTACAACCCAAAGACCTTCAAACTCATAGTGAACAGGCTTCTTCTGGGTGAGCTCGCTCCATCATCGACTCTGTCTGTGCCACGTCTGGCTTAGTCTAGAGTCAAGAGCAAACCCATTTCAAATACAAAAATATATATATATATATGAAAATCTGTAAAAAGAAAAATCCCCTTCACGTTACTAGAATTAAACACAAGATTTTTTAAGTACAAAAAATGCTACAAATGTTATCTTCAAAATAAGTACAAATATATTAAAAGTAAACTGGCTGAAAACCAAGCAGATTTTATTGAAAAAAAGGAGATAAATACTTAAATAATATGACGTCAGAGAGTGGAGATATTCAAACGTTAGATTTGTTAAAAAGAAGCAAATGTGTTTTAATCTAGTTTACAGAAGAAGATTTTGAAGTTTGGCCCCAGGAAAAATCTATTCCTCAAGCCAAGCTCGAAGATCCCAGATCTATATGTAGCTTGATACCACTGTCATGAATTTTATAATAGCTTTAAGGAAACAGCAATATCAACAAAGATATTGATGAATATGGACCAGCTCTTGACTTTGATTTGGAGGAGGATAATGGCAATTGATATGAGCGCTCATTTTTGCGCTATTTTTCCAGTTTATTTAAATGTTTTTAATTGCGTGTTCACTTGATTTTGTCACATTTATGTCCAAGGACAATAAATAAATAACATTTTTATGATTTTACTTATTCAGTTTTTTATAATAACTTAATTTTTAATCAAATAGTAGTTTTGAGTCAGGAAAGTAAAAAAAAACCGTCTGGACGCACTTACATTTAGTTACCATAATGATGGATAAGTAAAATATACCCCTATCCTTAATGAATTATGCGGAAATAAAAACAAAGAAAATACTTTGTCTTTGATAAATTACAGCTGAAACTTCAAACGCTCATAACTCAAAAGTGACTTTGTGTGGATTGAGTCCTCTCTATTTAACTATGTCCAATATACAGCTCACTTAAACCAGTTTTTCTAAAATATCTCAAGTGTTTAGAGTCGTTTCTGTAAAACAAAAGTAAATATATTTTTTTTAGTAAACCTATAACACAGAAACGACCTAACCTGTTTGAGTCGTTTTAGATATTTAAAAAAATATATATTTTGAATCAAACTATTTCTTAGAAAGAATCCAAACTGTTTGAGTTTATTCTGGTTTATCGACCTTATGAACACACCCATAGAAATACATTTATCAGAAACAATTCAAGCGGATTGAATCCGTTCAGCAAAACCATTTTGTTTGCCCTTCATACTGTGTGTGGGTTGAGTCGAAGTAGAAAAAAAAACTAGTTACTGTGTACATTTTAAAAATAGGGTTTTTACTACATTAAAGTTTCGACCATCAGGAGTACGATGGCATGGCACCCTTAACTCAATTTTGGCCATTGTGTGGATTGAGTTCTTTCTGTTTAACTACGTCCAATTGTGCCCTGTATCATGACTGTAGAAACCTGCAGAATTTGTTTGGACAGTATTGTAGAAAAGCTTGGCATGTGTGATATTTTCTTGGGGGAAAGCAAAGTTACGTTATCTACTAAAATTATGTTATTAGCGAAAGTAAAGGTGAGCAAAACCAGTCTTTCACCACGAAATTTTAATGTGGTTTAACGTAAATGTATTTAATGGTTATGAGTTGTTTTATTTGCAGGTTTACCCAGGCGATGGGTTACCCTCTATGATATGTCTAAAGTGCCTTAGTATGCTAAAAAATTGCCTTGACTTTATTACTTTGTGTCAAATATCAGACTCAAAACTGCGTGCTTCCATTAAAGATAAGCTAGAAAAAACTAAAAACCGGAATGAAACTAGTGATGATGAATCCTTAAAGGTAGAACTGAACTCCTCAGATGATAGCGCTGAAATCTATGAAAGTAAAACTAAAATAATTAATGTTGAGAATCTGACTATAAATAATATTAAAGAAGAGAAAAGAGGAAAAAAGCAGCAATGTTCTATATGTGGAAGAGTTATGTCATCAACGTAAGTAAATTTTACCACCTTTTTCATAGTATTTTACTAGTAGGTAGTAGTATTTTTCATAGTAAGAATTATTTGTTTGTTAATTACAGGTACCGACTAAAAACACATCTTGTTACTCATACTGAGGAAAAACCATTCTTTTGTCCACACTGTGGTAAAAGTTTCTCACTTCCTGAGAATCTTAAAGTTCATTTGAGGATTCATACAGCAAGTATTTTTCCAGACTCATCATTATCATTCTAATTTATTTATTGAAACCCACTTACAGCTTTGAGCTAAAGCATTCATGTTATTGATTATGATATGCATGCACAAATACGGTTACCTATTGAAACACATAACGTTTTTGTTATAAACTGACAATGAATAGTGTCAATGGCCATAATATTAATTTGGCATAAGCCTTTATAGCGTAACTTCATACATAATGCATACCATCAAATGACCGAAATCTGGAAGACATAATCATTGAAAGGCATATTCCAATAAACATTACTATTAAAAGGCACAATTTTTGTTTGCCATAATATTCAGAAGACATAACATTTAAAAAGGAAACATTAAGCACTAGCGGTTTCCCGCGACTTTGCCTGCAAGAGTTGGATTTTCCATATAAACTTTCATCCCTCATTTCACCCTCTTATTTTTTTTATCGCGACAAAATGTAGCCTATGTCCTTTCCAGGGTCTCGAACTGTCTCCATACCAAATTTCATCTCAATCGGTTCAGTGGTTTAAGCGTCAAGAGGTAACAGACAGACACACTTTCGCATTTATAATATTAGTAACCTAACCTAACCTAAACTATTAAGGAATGATTACACTAAATTTCCATTACATATTAACACATTGATTAGATATGATTTGATTGATGTAGCAAAGCGGGTCTGAGACATAGCGACTTTTCAATCGTGTTTTAAATGGAGTTAGGACGTTTTTCCACTTTTTAGTAAGAAGTACCTAAATAAATTAGTTTTTGGCGTTGTGGTCAATACTTCTAACCTAAACTAATGTAATCAAACCTAATCAATTTCTTATTTACCGAGTGCCTAGCCTAATAATTTTTTTGGAGATTCGCCGGCCGGATGTGGCAACACTTCTAACCTAACTAATACATGGGGTCTCATCCCAAAGATACAAACTTTAGTTCGATAAATCTCGATAGATGACGCTGAGTGTATCAAGCTGTAGTTCATGTTTATGTTAATTTGAAAAAATACACTGATTAATCTTAATACCTTTTAGAAATAACATAAATAATAATAATAATTTGTTTCAACAAACTCACCAATTACCTAGCCCCAAACTAAGTGTGAGCTTGTGTTATGGTGACTAGGATAACGGATAGACATACTTATATAAGTATGTCTATCATTTATAAACATCCATGACTTAGGTACAAATGCTCAATGCTCATCACACAAACATTCACCCCTTGCAGGATTCGAACCCGCAACCGCCTGGTTTAGAAGTCCGGGGCGCGAAGCACTACACCAAGACGGTCGTCATCATTAATGATTAAGTAAATGAGTAAACATGATTTTACACATTAATTTTCTAATTTATTTAGGTGCCAATGACTAATAAATTCCTTATGCAATAGGTGGCAATATTTTGTACTATGTTGTGGTTGTCACAAAAAACACGTCGTCTCGGTTATAATAAAGTTTGTTATTACAAGATTATAGATGGAGTTATTAGTGTAAAGAAATTACATTGAAGATCGACAAAGTTCTAACAGTGGTTTTCTTCTTGCAATTTTTTATGTTTAGGATTAAAGAAAAATTTCCCACTTACGGCAATATTGCCAATATTTCCATTCCCTGAAATATTACAGATATTAGTATTAAAAATGGATTAGTAAGTAACAATTTTACTCACCTTAGAGTCCTTATTGGAAATTTCGGGTCTCTTTTAAATACCTCATCCTCAATGAATTGGCCCACTGGCCCACTGTTGCATACAAATCGGGTTGATGTTATTCAAAAGAAACTAGGAATTTCGCACGGGTGAACTAACTGGGCGGTCGCTTGGATTGTAAGAGCGTTGGCCCAGTTGGCCAAAGGTTTTAATAAATAATAATAATAATGCCCACAAGGATCATCACCACTTTTATGGAATATAGTAGTAGATAGCCTTCTGAAAAGACTGAATGAAAGAGGATACACTATTATTGGATATGCAGTTTCCCTTAAAAACCATACCACTAAGCATAACTTAGCCACTCTAGACGACCGTCTTGGTGTAGCCGGTCGCGCACCGGACTTATAAACCAGGCGGTTGCGGGTCCGAATCCCGCAAGGGGCAAATGTTTGTGTGATGAGCACGAGCATTTGTACCTAAGTCATGGATGTTTATATTTATTTACGTATTTCTATTCGTTATCCTAGTCACCATAGCACAAGCTCACGCTTATTTTGGGGCTAGGTAATTGGTGTGTTTGTTGAAACAATTTTATTTATTTATTTACTCTAAGTTATGCTTAGTGGTATGGTTTTTAAGATTATGTCTTTCAACAATTCTGCGTTATTATGTTTAAGCTTACTAGGTAACAAGTTTGCTAAAACCTATTATGCTTTTTGATTTGTATGTTAAAATATCATGTATGTCAATTGAAATGATAACGATAAACATACGGTGTTATAAAAAATCAGACCAAGTTTAAAATAGGTCTAAATATTAGCCGACGACAGAGGAATGAATGACATATCCGTGACATAACCTAATAGAGAAGCGCTTTTCTAATTAGCTAGCTAATAGCTTAGTCCTGTCTTAAACCCGTTACTAAGTTATGTGTTTCAATGTTTCACCCATAAAAACAGATTGTGATTTAGAAGTCATTTGTAATGCATTTTGATTGGTTTCAGGGTGAAAAGCCCCTGTCTTGTATGATATGTGGAGATTCATTTGCACAGTCAGCAGGTTTGATAGCCCATAGGCGCAAACACACCGGTCAGTTGCCATATAAGTGTAAACTATGCCCACGAAGCTTCCGGACAATTGGACACTTTCACTATCATACTAAGTGAGTATGTTTAGGTAACTCATAATTATGGATAGGATAAACAGATGCATATTAACCTCATGGCGCCCTAAATGGCGTGCCCTCAAGGCACGCTCTCAAGGGCCATTTCGGTGAAAGGACCACTTCTGTCAGGTAAATATGTATCCGAATATCCGATCTCTTGATTTTATTACTTAATGAGACTTATTCGAATGCAACATGTTTATAACCAAAGTATTCCGATTTTGCAGAAGACATACTGGAGAAAAGAAATTCGAGTGTGATACATGCGGCCGCGGGTTTATTACCCGAGGAGACTTAAAGCAGCACCTAGCAACTCACACAGGATATCGGCCGCACACCTGTACCATATGTGGGCTACGTCTTACTCGAGCTTCGAATCTCAAAAGACACATACAACAATTACATCATAGTCTTGAAATCATACCTAATGACAGCAGCAACAATGTTATTGCTGTAAATCAGCTTAATAAAATAGAGCAATAGATAAAAAAGCTTGGAAGGGAAGAATTCTTTTAAATGTTTTTTATTACATTCTAATTGTATAGACATTAAAAATACGAACATAGTCACACGACATGTTAACGAATATAAAATAAATTCCTGCTTTGTCGACTGGTTTTTGTGAAATAAATGGTAGGTACACTACCTATTACT
Source organism: Pyrausta nigrata (assembly GCA_949316185.1). NCBI lineage: Eukaryota > Metazoa > Arthropoda > Insecta > Lepidoptera > Crambidae > Pyrausta > Pyrausta nigrata. The sequence goes on from OX438951.1 coordinate 4,667,711, forward strand.
ACTTAAATATTTATTTACCCAACTTTTAATTTTTTGTACGTTAATTAGGTAATCATGTGAAGTCGACTCTTTGACTGAGTAGACTCTAGAGTAGTAGGATCATCACATCATACAACGAACGATTAATGTTATGAGAGAGACAGAGGGCTAAGTGCGAGTTTTCATTTGTCAGTAACACGCGCTCACGATCTACCAAGTGTCTGAAATTTCTATAGAAAGAACGGGTTTTTCTAACAACAGAATATAGGGGGGCACTGACTAAATTGCTGGGTGTTGATAGTATTTACCCTAATGGAGCACTCACCCTCATCACCAAATTAAAACTTCTACATATTTGTTGTACCTACATGGTAGTAATATACACATACACGTGATCTTAACACAATGTGTGTAAAATTTTATGGAAATGAGTTCAGAAAAAAAACCGGCCACGTGCGAGTCGGACTCGCGCACGAAGGGTTCCGTACCTATAAAACATTACACTATATTATTATGATATTTTTAGTGTCAAACTAAAAAAACGGCGAAAAAGCACGTTTGTTGTATGTTACATATGTTTTTTATTTTTAAAGCTTATGTATATATTGACATTCTGTAAAAATTTCAAGTGTCTACCTGTTGCAGTTATTAATATAGAGCAAAAACCGCCAAAAACATCACGCTTGTTGTATGATAGGGCTATCATACAACAAACGTGTTTTTTTTGGCAGTTAAATAAATGGCCCTTAAATATTTTTTTTTTTTTTGTTATAGCGGCAACAGAAATACATCATCTGTGAAAATTTTAACTGTCTAGCTATTGCGGTTAAGAGATTCAGCCTGGTGACAGACAGCGGAGGCTTCGTAATAGGGTCCCGTTTTTACCCTTTGGGTACGGAACCCTACAAAGCGTCACATGTTTTAAATCCGTACGGTTATTCATTAGGTTTTACGCATACCCGACTGCGTTTCCAATTACATATAAACGCAGTCGGGTTTTTTAGTTTTTTAAATTACCGTTTTTTTTTACTTAGGTACCCGGGGAAGGGAATACGGCTGCCAGGTTAAGAAGTATCATTGTTGCACCCTCCTGAGACACAAAAAGAATAAAATTCACCATTTTACATGAAAAGCATGTTTTTTTTTGCTTAACAGGTTAATAAGAAAATTTACACAGTCGCAAATCAAAACACGAGTTTCAAAACAACGCTAAGTGCGAGCAAACCATTCAAATATTTAAGAACTACTTTATTCAGTATTAATTAATAATTTTTAAAGTACAACAAATTGATTAATAATTATACGAACAGTTGTATATAAATACACTTCAAATTTAATGAGTTTGAAAAATCATAAAAAATATAGATAAAAAAGAATCTACAATTTCTACCAAAGCTAATGGATTAATTGAGCTGGCAAGACATTGGTCAAGGACACACATTACATACTACCACTTTTTGACGACCGTCTTGGTGTAGTCGTTCGCGCGGTTGCGGGTTCGAATCCCGCAAGGGGCAAAATGTTTGTGTGATAAGCATGAGCATTTGTACCTAAAGTCTGGATGTTTATATGTATTTAAGTATTTCTATCCGTTATCCTAGTCACCATAGCACAAGCTCATGCTTAGTTTGGGGCTAGGTAATTGGTGTGTTTGTTGAAACAATTTATTTATTATTTACTACCAGCGGGAGCTATCTCGCCAGGATTGCTTTGGGTTGGCTACCGCTTTAAGGAAATAGTTACCGATAACGATTTTTTTTGCACAGTCTATGTATCACAGTTTTATGTCAATAATATTAGTTCCGTTGACGCTCACCACACGCTCAATACAGCGCCAAAATGGCGATATTCAAATGGCTTTATTTTAAGGTTGACGGTATACAGTCCCAATGTTGCCACCTCGCAGAATTTTCACTAGTTTTGGTCTGAAATTTAACCAGATTAAGGCATATTTTCCATCACAAGGTAAGTAAAAAAAAATTGTGATTACAATGAAAATAAAAATAAAAAAGATAACACTAAAAATCAACTTACTTCTGCTGGTATTTCTTTTTCATCTTCTTGTTTGATTATTATTGCAGATGTAGACGGCTGAGATCATTGCTGGATGGATCAGTTTTATCGGACATACGTGTTACAAATTAGTCAGGAAATCCCCCATTCATAGCCAAACAAAGACGTCTAAAGGCGTGCTCCGTTTCGCGATATTTAGCGGTGTCAATGCGCTACACCGCCCATACAATATAGTTGTTCGAAACGGGGAATAGGCTCGCTCACCATAGCGCCAAATATCGCAAATTGGAATGCAGTATAAAGCTGCATGCATGTAATAATAATAGTGATTTAGCAACAAATTTGTTTTATTTCGAAATCATCACTTGCAAGTACATAATGCCCCTTATTTTATTATAAGGTAAATGAACATATTTTGTACATTTATTCTGGCTAACCCTAAAGCCAAAAGGTCCATGAGTACTAAGCGAAATAAATAGCGCCCGCTAGGAAGGATACTTCTCAGCGGTGACATGTTGATTGTTGTTTTCTCTTATACCCGGCCCGGCGAACCTTGATCCCTATGACAGTTCATGTTAGTGATGGGTCGTGTCGATGTAACTTAATGTCATTTGGCTACCGCCCTACCACTGCCAATATAATGCTTTAAAACTTTGTTTTGATGATTGGGATCGAGACGTGCGATACGACAGCATTGTAGATGAGCCGTTTTTGATAAACGTAGGCGACAGCAGCTGCAGTTCAGATTCCGAGTTCGTGACACAAACCCTAACGTCGTTATCAGATTCAGATTAAAATATATAAATAAATGATCGCTGAACAGCTTTTGTTTTATATGGTTTTGTCCTACAGTTAATTTTTTAATTCTCTTGGGTATACAATCGTGAGTGCTTGTATGCCGCGCTCCGCTCTATTTAATAGAGAATGTACTTATACTTAATTATGGGAAAGTAATGACACTCATAATTTATCACTTAATTATGCCACACATGAAAACTGATACTAATAAAATCTAATCTTAAATAAAACAAAACCTGGTGTCCCCAGAAATCTTTTATAAATTTGAGTGAAATAAAACAATTTCATGCAACTTTTTAACAGTCGGCACCTATAACTTAAATGATTATAAATCATGTACACTCGTTACCACTATCGACATTTGTTTATCGATATTTTCGCACTAGTCGATATCTTCCGAACGAAGTAACTTTTGCAGGACGTAAACGTAAAGTCTGATTGAGATAATTTCTTGTAAATGTTAAGAATTGTTATAACTCCGACGGAATATCATTGTAATGGCATATATCTACCGAAATTTAATAAATGGCATTTATAGAAGCCTCCAATTCGATTCTAATGTAACGGTGACGCCACTACAATGTTGTATCGTAGGAATAACTGTCAATGTCATAGGAATCAAGGTTTGCCGGGCCGAGTATAATTTTTTAACGTATTTTTTTATATATAGCGTACAAATTTCGATCATTTTTTTTGATATACGAATGAACTTCGTACAACGTCATGTCACCACTAGAAAGTATGACATAAAGCTGCGTTCCAAAATAGGTAATTTTTACTTTAACCCGGATCCAAAACACAACATTCGATAAATATCACTAAAAGTCTTCAAATTATTTTTCAGTGACTTTTTATTAGATTATCACTGGGCTCAATTCCAATGCGCCCCGTCTAAGATTAAATTTAGGTTCAGTCTCTCTCTTTCTCTGACAAACAAACGAAAAGAGACAGACTATATTAATTTAGTAACGTCAGACTAAACAGCTGTCCGTTGCTAAGGAAATTAGAGAACCCATAGACAATTTAGTAGGGATGTCATTCGATGACGACTAAAGTTAGATGAAAACGTGTACTATAAATCGCATCACTTAATTTGACGTTTCTAAATTATTGTAGTCTGTCTCTTTTCGTTTGTTTGGTAGAGAAAGAGAGAGACTGAACCTAAATTTAATCTTAGATAGGGCGCATTAGAATTGAGCCCACTGTCTATTCCTAAAAATCACTAAATCTAGTGACAAAATCACTAAAGTGGCAGGGCAGCGCTGACAATGCCACTGCAGTCCAGGGTAAAATTATATAATCTATTATTAGTAGTACCTATACAATGAGCAGCAGCATTTGCCAGTCTTATGCATTTAGGTGGTTTTCCTTCCTTGCCCTTATCCTTCTAGATGGAGATTTTTTTCTTGCTTCCTTGAATAAAAGCGAAACTCAAGCCAGTGGGCGGAAGTACTTTAGTTTATACACGTGAAACTATTTTGCCGTCTCATAAATCCCAAGGAAAAGGAAATGTATGTATTTTTTGAGAACCATGGATTTCTTAATGATTTCATAGCAAAACATGCATGATGACGCTATTGGCTAAAGGAATTTATTAATGTGTTATTTAGCCAATAGGATCGAGGATTGCCTGGATTGGATAAATGGTTTTTGACATTATAATTTCTGAATGTTGGCTATAAGTTATGTGATTGAATTACCTATTCGAATTTTCAAATTTGCTAACGTTCGTGGTCCGTAGACGAATTTGTTGTCAAAGTTGCTGTTGAATTGTGGTTTAATTGAATAATACTTACAACAAATATAATTTTATGTAAGTGGAATCGTTTCAGCACACATTGGTTTCAGTATAAACTGCCATACCTGGAGAAAAATATATAGAAGCTTTTGTACTACAAGATATCTTTGGCTTGTGCGTTTGCCACCATGTCGAGAGATATTTACTATTCAGAAAAGTATTACGATGAAGAACATGAATACAGGTAACAGTTTTATAATGTGTTTCATTCAGCATTATTTATTTTTCAATCAAAGCTTGTGCCAAGCACTTTGTTACATACTTTTTTGTTGTGTTTACCTTGTAACCTTGAATTACTATTTGATATTTTAACTAAACACACTATACTTGCACTACAGAGACGTAGAGTACGTACCTGTAATAGGTACATACAGCATGGCTTAAAGATAAACAATTCATCATGAAATTATTTTGTGTTTGCAGACATGTGGTGCTGCCAAAAGAGATGGTAAAACTGGTGCCTAAGAACCACCTAATGTCTGAACAAGAATGGCGCAGTATTGGAGTCCAACAAAGCCAAGGATGGGTCCATTACATGACCCATCAACCTGGTAAGAAAATCACTGCTTTCATTGGATTTATCTAATGGTTCTCCAAACAAATTAATATATTGTTTTATACCTAGTTATAAAATAAATAATGGTCTGACCATAGATCATTAAATGACCCAAGCATCTGTTGCAACCCAAGCAATAGAAAATCCTACCAATGGACCATTATTTTAATTCCGGAAATAATGTCCCTCAATGTTTTTATGAGAAATCTGAGTCTCTCCTTGTGGTCTTAGCCTATTCCACTTACTAAAAAGTTCCCATGTTACAAAACATTATTTTTTTCAGAGCCCCACATATTACTGTTCAAGAGAAAGAAGACTACTCCTCCAGAAAAAAAGTAAATATCACAACAGAATCCTTGTGGGTTTCTATGTACAGTTTTGCAAGATAGTATAATGTAGAATAAGCTATAGCCCATGACAAAGTAATTTTGAAGAGTTGTGCACATGCATTTTTATTAATTTACTGTTATTAAATTGATTATGCCGTTCAAACACAGCACATGTCATGACAAATTTTAGAAGGGGCTTTGTACCCACAGCCCTTTAGTCCTTTGAGTGGCCATTGTGTGTCCCTTTTTTTTACCAACTACAACCAGGGCTCTCCCAGAAGGCTTGCTGCAGGCCACCGGGAGTAATGCCAGGGATTTAGGAATACCTGCATGTTGCTGAATACGCTGATGAGATGGTGCAACTATATAGCATTGACTATACTGTCATAGGTGCTGGAACACTTGCCACGGCATTATCTGACATAAAGCCTTGTGTGAATAAGGCCTAATAGTACCTCACTTTTAGTTGCTCTGAACTGAAAAGAAGAATTGGTAGCTGTTTTGTTGTATAGAAATTATGAAATACATTTGTATTAATTAGATGAAAATTTGTTAACTTGCTTGTCATGGGTTTTATGATCTTCATTCCCTAACATTAAGTTCTTTGTCCCTCATAATTAGTCATTATGTTTAAGTTTGTTTCTTAGTACCTACTTGTTTCATCAAACTTCACCATTGTAGCTGTATACAAGTAGGATAAGGCTTTGCAAACTATGTATTTGGTGACATAATGCAGGCAACACCTTTTAATTACTGACCTTTATGGATATTGTTTTTTTAATATGAATCATACTTGCCCAAATGTCTTCTTTGTCATTATGCAATTATTCCGACTGCAACAGTTTATACTATCTCCATATACCATGAATGTGTGGTTTTGTTTAATGACAGTGAAAATTTATTAATCAATTGATCCTGTTAATGCTGTGATATACACTTATTCCTTACTGCCTAATTATTAGCTGTCTTGAATTCTGTAATATTTTTGTTAGACAGTAGTTGCTGACATTACCATGCCATACTACCACACTGGATCATTCATGATATTATATGCAAAGAAGTCATTTTTGGCTCATTAGTGTTTATTGTATATAATTGTGTTAATAATCAATTTTGGTTGTCTTGTATCAATAACTTTTGGTTTCTATTTTTAAACAATCTGATTCAAATAAATTATTGGTGCTATTGAAATTTTGACTTGTTTTTAATCATCCCCATTTCTCCTACAACTTATTTATGACACTACTCACACGAGTTTGATATGCATCATAATAATATTGTATGGGACATAGAATGCTGAATATCAGGTACAGCTTAACTATTTTGAAGGAATGCACATAAACTTTTGAATAATAGGACATGAAAATATGTATATACTAAATGATACAACATCCTGTTTTTGTTTTCTGGAAAATTATGGATATAAATCAGACTATATAAATAAAGGTCATGTTTAATATTTTGCTAAAATTTGCATTTTTTTTCTAGTTTCATACAAAATAAGTCTTTCGGGAAAATATTGTTTATACTTTGTAGAATCCTTGGTTGAATTTTCCGGAAAACAAAAAGAGCATGTGTATATAAATCAGGAAATGCCACAAGAAATAAACAATAAATTATATTTAAAAAAGTATTTATTTTCTTTTTTTCTTAGCAGTAGGGGACAATGAAGGTATCTTAGTTGTCTCAGGTTGTGAGAACTCCATAGGTTCTATTTTGATTTCATCAGTTGTTACCGTGTCCAGGAGCTCCAGACCTTGCAATTGCTCTTGCTCCAAGCTTTGAAGCATCTGGAACCCAGGTTCTAATGAGGGGGTAAATGCTCCATCCAATGCAGCTGGGAAATGTAACTCTGGTACTTCTTCAAGCTTCAACTGAGGTGCCATGTCGCCAATAAGTAGAGCTTCACATTGGGCTTTTAAGTCTTCACATTTTTTCTTCATTTTAGCGTGATATTGGACCACTCTCTGATTATAAAATTCATGCAGATCACCAACATTTAAGTCTGCAAAAACTTTGGAAATTACATCAGGAAACCCTGATTTCAGACCACTTGCTTCACGGTCTACAACAGTTCTCATCAGTTTACACATATTGGTCATGTAGAAGTCTAATGCATCAGCAACTGCATTCAGAGCTGTGTTAGAGCAAGTAGGGATACCGACGTGGCCTATTGCGATAGCCGCGCACTGTCGCAAAGCTCGTTTGTGACTTTCTGGTGTAAATGTTTGAATGACCGGTCCTTTGCCAAGTGAAAAGTCACAGTACTGTTTCTGTAGGAAGTTTATAGGAGGGGTGGCTTCGTGTTCTAATGGTAAGGGTGGTTCGGGCGGCAAAGCCGGCAGGCTCATTGGGTCCAGCCTAGCACCTTCGTACACTGCGTTCTCGGTTTGCTCGAGTATCGCAGAGAGTTGTCTGGCATACGCGTGCAATTCTATTGTATGAGTGATGAGGTTGGGCTTTGGTAATTCTATAGGCGAGGATTTCACTGTAATAGGTATTTCGGGGATGTTTTGCATGCCCAGTTCGATAATAGGGTTAAAGCTCTGTAGTAAGGTTTCATCGCCACCATCGTTCTCAAACTCACCCCACAGTTTTCTAGCAGACATATTGCCAAACGTAAAACTTTACACCCTAGCTATTATGATTGTAAACTTTAGGATTCAGCAATGTGAAACAATCAGAGTTCAGCTTAGATCATTCAGATATTACAAACAAACACTAGGTCAAGCACAAACACAACAATCCTTTTTGTTTATTAGTTTTTGACGTTTTTGCAAGTGTTGCCAAAGACTAATTTAGTACTGCCGTGTTTTAAGGGGATTCTATCTTCGCGGACCACCGTGTAGCAACTTTAAACAGTGTTTTTTTTTTAAATAAGGGATTTTCTGAGAGATATTATCTAAGATTTATTTACGTTGATAGGTGGCGCTGTTCATCTAAGTTACAGTCGTGTGCATAGAATTAAGAACGCTTCATAATAATTTTGCACTTAGAACTTTAAATGCAGGAATTAAGGGGATTTTTCGGTTGTACAAAATATTATAAATGCAATTTAATGGTACACTTTTAGGGCTATCTTAATTGACATCATTTCAAAAAATTTACATGCACTTTTTTTTCGCAAAGTACATAAAAAAAGAAGACACGTATTTTTTATTTTCCATTTCTTTTTATTATTTCCCCTTGAGTTAAATTATTTAAAAACTCTCCATTCCAAAAGAGCGTAAGTACAAGAGTAAGGATGTGCGACTTTAGGCCTTTGCCATATTTTAAAGATTAAAAAAATAACTGACGTCTATAGGGTTGTATTTGGTGGCAGTACGATATCGATTTCGATTGTAAGCACATATTTCAAAATAAACAAGTTTCAGTAAAGAAGTAGACGAATAATCTTAGTGAGTATATTTATACAAACACAATCTTGTTAACAAAAGCTTACGTTGCAATTTTCCTTACTTAATTTTTTATGGATTCTAAAGTCATGACATCAGAACCAAAAACATCAATAATATAATTAAAGGAACTTTTATGATTTTGTCACCAAATCAGATAATGGCCCGTACTCGCACTTGCCGGTTTTTACTAGGGCTATTGTACAAATAACAGTAAAACTAAATTAAACGTGGCTGTGTATTCTTGATTTCTTTGCCGACCCACAAGGAGGATGAAAGAAAAAAATAGGAGGGAGAAAAACGTATATCTATCTCATGCGGAACGTATATTACAGAGGGAAAAATAAAAAAGACTGACTGAATGTTCAACAATAAGCTATATTTAATTATGAAAATAGACATTATTAATACAGAATGTACCGGAGCTCTCACAGGCGAAACTCAAGATCTTCACACGTTTCTGTATCTCTATGGAAAATGTTTAGTTGTGTTATTTTCTGTTGACGAAGTCCGTATTTTCGAATCTACTCATCACGCTCGTACGCGTTGTCATACTGTCGTGAGTGAAAGGGACGGCTACATTCGAAAATACGGACATCGTCAACCGGAGTAAGGCCTCTGCTTTGATGAGGCTTGGTAGTTTTATTCCTATAGTTATGTACTTGTCTTCTAACCTCAAACATGTAGTTGACATCTTCGGTCATCCTCTGTTTTTCATGCAATCCTCTAGGCTAACAAATTCTTACGGAAGGAGCTAGGCTAGTAACTACCATACTTTTTCTATGTACGAATACTTACTAACCAAGCTATGAAATTCTGTTATTGGCTGAAGTGACATCATACTTATTAAGTACACAAGAAATGTAGAAGGTAAAAAAGCTGTTGAGTTTCTCAATAAATAAATAATGGTTTCATTGCAATTTACGTTACCTGAGTTATAATTTTACCTGTCATTACACAATGAAGTCACTTTATTAAAGGGATTTTAAAATAGTCATTATGCTTCTACGGAGAAACCAAGAAATCGGACTTTATAAGATTAATGTTCACATCTCGTAGATATTTCTTCAATTCCGCATCCGAAAATCTCACATTAGTTAATCGTTGGATTTTTAACATTACACATTTCGTAAATGGATCCTATAATTAAATTATCAAACAAGATTATTGCTAAACAATTTTCAAAAAGCTACTCGATGAGTAACTTTTTTACGATAGCTTATCTGACATATAAGGCGGGCAAACTGTCACTAGATTGTTATTAGATGGAGTGTCATGTATGAAAGTTCATACAAGAAAAAAGGTGACAGGATAAACAAACATCCTCGCTGCGGGCCTGCTAATTTTCGTCGTCATGGTACGAAATAAGGTAACTATCATGGTTTTGCGATTGCATTGTTTCTGATGGTAAGGCTCAATGCATGTATTTTAGCAATCCTAAAATTACTGTAGGTACAGCTATCGATAGCTAGATGGACTTCCTATCGAACTGATACTTCTATAGAACAACACTACCATTATCTCTCCTCACACTCACTCAACATAGTGTCAGTGTCAAATGTCAATGTCATAATGACAGCTTGCTTGAATGTATGGTATTTTTTTTACGTAAGGCAGACAACCAGCCAAAGGCATGTAACCCTTATAAGGCCAGTATCATAGGACCTTTCAATTTTTTTAAAATATCTCTAAAATTATAGCGTAAAAATATTGAAATATTTTTATCGTATTAGGCATCGCCAAATTTCGAAATGGTTTTCGAATTTTAGCACCTTTAAAAAAATGAAATGTTGTCAATGGCAGGAGAAAACTAAATTGAATTATTTGCTTGCTGATAATATAGGTGTCAATTTAGATATTTCAGTACACGGGAGGCTGAGCAAAAAATTAAGAACGGTAGAAGTTTTGAAAAAATATTTAAAATTAATTAAAGTGTTTTAAAATTAATTAATAATCTGCGTATTGCTATTATGAAATATGCAAAAGCGTGTTTTTTAAAATTAATTATGTTAGCATTTATTAAAAAAAAATTTTTTTTTTGACTGTGTAAACTAGTTAATCAGCGCCGCAGCATCAACGTTATAAGTTCAAGAGTTATAAGTTCTTTTTTTACTGAAATTGCCAAAGCATTTTTCAGTAAAAAAAGAGATCAGTCTCTTCATTTAATGCGTTGAACGATTCCAGCATGTCACCAAACAGACCTGTTGATAATTTAGTAATCTAAAAGTTAAGATCTAGTCCATTTGGCGACCTGCCTAGCCTAGGCCAAGCTGACTCTCAGAGTATCATTTAACAGACTGAGTTGTTTGGTACGGGTTATTAGTCGTATTTGGATGTCCAAATAACCGATATTATCTTCTGCGTATCGGTTTTTACACGTATTACCTTGTATCAGTCTAATATGGTCCATGCCACTACCGGATAAAAAACCAGAGATCTTCATATTTCTGACGTCTGTGTTTTATCGCCATTTTCATATATTTAGGCTAGGCGGCGCGTCGGAAATACAAAGGTTGATATGAAGTGGACATGTCCGGGTGTGTCATGGGTCCCATTAGATTGAAATAATGAAATACACATAAAACAGATGGAATTTACCAGTTATTTCGATATTCTAACATGACATTCTAACATAACCCGTCTATACAACTTAGTCTGTTAAATGTTATGTCAACAGTCAGGCTGACCTTGGTTAGCCTGGCCGCCAAACAGACCAGGAGCTTATCTAATTGATAACCAAATTATAAACCAAACTGTGTGGCGACATGCCGGAATCATCCAAGGCATTTAATGCAGAGTAAAACTCTTTTTCTACTGAGACATGCTTTGGCAGTTTTTGAACTTACAGCATTAATGCCACGGCGCTGATCAACTAGTTTACACAGTCAAAAAACTCAAATAATAAAAATAAAATGCTTACATAGTTTATTTAAAAAACACGCTTTTGGATATTTCATAATAATAATTTTAAATATTTTTTCAAAACTTCTACCATTCTTAATTAACTATTTCAAAATGCAGTAAAAATAAAATTTACGGAAAAAACGTCTTGATGATCATTCAATTGTCATTAAATGACCCAAACGGTGCAAACGCACGCTAAAACCGGAATTTTTCTTAAATAAAAATCTACCTGACTTAGGTGGTTCAACGCCATAAGTACAACATTAGACGGTATAGGCAGGCTTGTGTATCTTCCCGCGTAGGTAGCAAAAACGTACCTACGCGCGGCGACCCTTACTTAGGGGCTAAAACAAGTTGTGTGTCGCTATCGGCCAGCGACACGCTCGCGCGTTTTATTCACCGGCGGCCGCGCGGCTACGTTGCTGGCTGGATGAGAATGAATAAAGTACTAGAAAGAGGCGCTAGATGGCGTTAGAAGCTTCTCATAGCACTCAGTCAACCCTATCGCGTCGCGTGATATTACGTCACTGAATAGGTTTAGTGTATTATGAATCATATTCATTAAAACACAATTTTACGGATTACTTCGCGATTTATTTACATTTTATTTTAAACCTGACGTTTCGAACACTTTACAGCGATCGTGGTCACAGGGCGACTAAGGTATTATTTGTCATTGAATCATATTCCATATGAATCATATTCCAGAGCAATAAGTATGAAATTATCTTGCAATGGATTTTTGTAGGTGTCTACACGAAAATGTGCTTGACTCTGAGGCGAACTAAATTACGCCATATTGTTGACGACATTGAGTAGACATTTCTTTAAATACAATTGCTAAGTCATACTTCTGTACGAAGTACTAGTACTTATTCTGTGCTTTCATTACGAAACCCTAAAGAAGGAGTTATGGAATTTCAATAGAAATAAAATATGATAGTATATAACTAGGGCCAACCGCAAATGGCATCGGGTGTCGCAATCAAAAAACCTATCTATGTCCGGCTTTATCCGGACCGATCGAGGGGCTCAGCAGCACCATACGAGGGTCAAACTGAAAGTTCTTAGAAAATCAAAAACTGATTACATTAGCCAGTTATTAGTTTTATTATATCTTTTCAAAATATTGTCCATTGACGTCAATACACCGCTGCATGCGATGGAACCACTGGGAAAAGCACTTTGCCCACTCGTCCTTAGGGGTCTCTTCAATGGCATCGCGATACGCAGCCACCGCTTCTTCAGCATTCATAAACCGCTTTCCTTTAAGTTTTTCTTTAATTTTTGGAAATAAATAAAAATCACAAGGCGCGAGGTCGGGGCTATACGGCGGGTGACCCAGTAATTCAACGTTTGATGTCGCCAAATAGTCGATCGTTCGCTTGGCGGTGTGCGACGAGGCGTTGTCGTGGTGAAGGAGGATCCTACTGCGAGGTCGTTTCTCTCGAACTTTTTCCAAGACAAGTGGCAAACAATTGGTAGTGTACCATTCTGCAGAAACTGTTTTTTGATCCTCTAACACAATTGTTGCGAAATGACCTATCCTTCCAAAGAACGAGGCCACCATTTTTTTTCCCGCACTTCGATCTCTCTTCACTTTAGTTGGCAACTCCTCGAAAGGAAACACCCACTGAGCAGATTGTCTTTTGGTTTCAGGATCATAACAGTAAATCCAGCTTTCGTCACCTGTTAGTATGTCGAACACATTTGAGTCACCTCCGTTAAATCTTTCAATCATTTTACGGCACCAATCCACACGATGGAGTTTTTGAGCCTTAGTCAAATTATGAGGTATCCACCGGGCGCAAAGCTTCCTGACCGCTAAATGTTCGTGGAGGATTTTGTGCACTTGACTCATACCGATGCCTAAGCTTGTCCGAATCTGCTGATAGGTCACTCTTTTGTCAGTCTCTATCATACGCCGCACAACACAGATGTTATTTTCAGTCGTCGCCGTAGAAGGCCGTCCCTCACGTACATCATCAGTGAGATTAGTGCGACCACGTTTAAACTCATTAAACCAGTTGTAAACAGTCGCACGAGATGGGGCTTCATCGTGAAAGGCCAATCGTAGTCTATCATAACTTTCTTGTTGACTTAAATGACATCGAAAGTCATAAAAAATCATTGCACGAAAATTTTCTCGTGTTAAATTCATTTTGACGTGACACAGACAATTTTCAATTTGCCGCCAAGTCGTAAAACAAATGAATGAAATATATACTCAGTAATATTGGCAAAGAGTTCTATTTTCAAATTTTAGAATATTTTTTTTATTATATTGTTTATAAGTGGCCAGTTCTAAGAACTTTCAGTTTGACCCTCGTATTATCCGCGTAACTGATATTATTGACGCACACGCCGTCTATATGACAGCCGACATTGGTGCTGGTCAGCTCGCCAATCAGTCGATTCATGTAGAGGTTGAAGAGTCTAGGAGACGTCCCCCCTGTCACACTCCACACTCCAACCTATCACGATATACACGTCCGAGTAAGCGCTAGCCCATTTCACACTGTTGTCTTGGTGGCTGTACCAGTATCGGAAAATTGACACAACCTCACGAGGAACAGTAGTCTCACTCTTCAGCTTTTAGCCCATAGAACATTGTATGGCACAAGGTCGAATGCTTTGGACAACTAAAAAAACAAGCGTACACCGGTGTCTTCCTGTTGTGTAGGTAGTACTGGACCACCTGCTTGAGACACAGTACGACACTTTCAGAAGATAAGTAAGGTCGAAAACCAAACTGTGCGTCATTCAGTTGAATGTGTTTAGCCAATTGTTCATCAAGCAAGCGGCCCAGCACCTTTGCCACCACAGTTGCCAGTGATATTGGGCTCAATTCCAATGCGCCCTGTCTAAGATTAAATTTAGGTTCAGTCTCTCTCTTTCTCTGCCAAACAAACGAAAAGAGACAGACTATATTAATTTAGAAACGTCAGACCAGACAAAACAGCTGTCCGTTGCTAAGGAAATTAGAGAACCCATAGACAATTTAGTAGGGATGTCATTCGATGACGACTAAAGTTAGACGAAAACACGCAAAACTTGTACGAATACGTTAGAAATCGCATCACTTAATTTGACGTTTCAAAATTATTGTAGTCTGTCTCTTCGTTTGTTTGATAGTGAAGGAGAGAGACTGAACCTTAATTTAATTGGCGCATTGGAATTGAGATCATTGGCATGTAGTTCGACAAGTCCGAAGCATCGCCCGTTTGTTTTTGATCACCGGTAGGGGAAGCCCGGGCAAGACGCATAGTCTGAGTAAGATGAATACTCGATTTTATTAAAAACCTACAATAGGTAAAGCTACCGGACGTTTGCGGGTCGGTAAAACAGCATCACACCCACGTCATGACAGTTCAACCAAAACAATACGTGCGTGAACTTTTTGTCAATTCGAAATCAAAAGTTTTTGGCTGTTTTCTTACGATTTTTGGCAAGGTATGTGTGTTGATTTCTTGTATTACCTACGTTTTAAGTGTTGACGTATAGACTCTATGTAGTTCAAATGAAGTTTAATTTGTGTGTGTTGTTTTTTTTCACCGGTAGAAATTTAACGGGTATGTATAAAGCTTTTAAATATTGGTGCTTTGGGCAAGATGGATATGGGCAGAACGGATAGGTATCCTTTTTGCCGGTCAGTTCGATAATATTTAGTATCAAAATTAAATAAATTTAATTAAGTTCATTAACGTTCATGGCTGCTCTGAAAACCAATCGCAAATACTGCAGGCAAAAAAAAATAAAAAATTTAAAAATTGAAAAGTTAATTTAAAAAGTCAGCAATAACTGAATTAGCAGGCCCTATCAAAACTACACATCTGAAAACAAGAACTTCTAAACAACACTTATCAAGAGGAAAAAAAAATAAAAATCTGATTGAGAAAACAAAATATTTATGTTTAGTGTTTAGAAGAATACACTGAACCACCTACCGGGGATTGGATCGAGTGCAATCAATGCAAGAACACACGAGGATTGTACTTTATATTAAGGCATACGCAGTTATTATTGTGACGATTGCAATGATTAAAGCAGTTATTTACTGTACATATCCGTTTTGCCCTAGGGGTTTACCCGTTCTACCCAGGGGGGTCGGGCAAAATGGATATTTGGAAAGATTTTTTTATTTTATTTAAAAAAAAATTGTTTAAGTTTCTTAGTTTTTTCTTTACAATTCCAAAGATGATGAACAAAGGTACAAATTATTAATTAATAGACTGTTGTTTATTACAAATTAATGAGTATTTTTTGCCCCTGTTCTTAAGGTACCCGGGCTGCCCGGGTTTCCCCTACTACTATTGTGCGCATAAGATCCTTAGGTACGTAGGAATGACTCGTACAGAAGTTAAAGAGTAGAGACAACACTCTTGGGAGGTGAACTCCTGCAATAGAGTAGATGCTCGACGCTCAGCTCATTATCGTGACCCGGAGACTTGCCACGAACCATACCAAACCAAACCTTTATTACCCGTGCAACATCTTTAGCGGTAAATCTAACATCAAGGTTATTTGATGAGCATCTATCGTCGTCAAGCATTGTAGCCGCAGGTCGAAGAACAAGCTTTGACTATGCCAATAGAATTATCAACACCCGCCACGCTTACAGTAAGGCCCGGCTTTGAATTTAACTTATTAGGTGACTTCCAGAATTGCCCAAAATCCTCGCTGGAATGATGCTGTGCAATGGTATCTATTTTGATTGGCTGTTGATTATTCTGGCACCATCTCAGCCTAGACTTAAAGGCTCTTCTGGACTCAACCGTGTCTTTGTAAATAGGCTTAGTATTCGGATTTCTGTAGAGTTGCCATATTTGAAGACAGGGGCGAGTATTTCTGTGAGGACGTGCCTATTCAACCCAGTAATCCGCTACAGCCACTCCCCCCTGGCTCACTGCAGCAAGATACTGCACCATCAGGGAGTATATCAATAATAGTTCTATATAACTTATCTATATCATAATAAATGTTATCCGCACACTCGATACCTACACTTAGAGGGAAAATGTATATCCCTTAATTTACTATGAGTACTATGACAGAATTCTCTATATTTATCAATTTGAGAGTTTCTTTCCCGCCAAATTATACCATTACGGTACGGATTCGACAACCTAGCTTTAGGTCTAAGAAAATCAATATTACATTACATTACATTAGTACGGGCTAATGATCTGACCATGCGGCATGTATCTGTAGTGACTGAGTTTCTTGCGCTGCTTCTTTTCAGCACTAGTCCACAATTTGTCCCGAAGCAGTGGTAGGGCTTAAAAAATAATATGTTGGGACGTGTATAAGTGCCCCTGTGGGCCTACATACATAAATAAATGACCTTTATGACTTTTTTATGACTTTATCACAGCCGCACTAATTACAGTATCCCTCGCAGCGTTTGTAACGACACAAGGCCCGAAGCCAAATGGCAATCTTTTGAAGCGAACGTCGCTATCGTCAACGAAATGTCAAAATATGTATTCAAAAGTCACGTGATGTTTCGATGGCTTATGTCAGTTTCATACATTTTGTTAACGATAGGAACGAACTTCGCTTGAAAATAAATTGCCATTTGGGTACGGGCCCTATGGTCAAGCCATCGCCGACTACAAAGTCGCTTACGAATGTATATATCCGTTGGCAGTAAGTCTAAATCAACACACGACCACAACACGATTGCTCCAAACAAAAGTTTTATAGTTCAGAGGCAAACAGGTCACTGGGTGTGCATAAAAAAAAGTCCCCGGGAATATACACGGTGTCAGCGGCCATAGCCCGCAGCGAACAATGCCGATTGTGCCGCTGCGGACTTTAGATAGTCCGACAAGTTCTAAGGCGATCCTCCTTGCATTCCGTAAGACGTGCAGGGGGCGAGGAAGCGCCAATCACACGCGATTGTCATAGCAAATCCATTCCCCGTACGTAACATCAACCGTCACCTGGTGACGTCTAGCGTGTCTCGCCTGCACCTCTGGCGAGGCGACCGCAAGAAGGTCGCACTTGAACTTGTCGGACTACACGAAGAGGAGCAACGCGCCGTAAACTGCTATTTCGTACGCCCTGCTAAGTACTTCAGAAAAGATACCACTAGTTGCCTATGTTTGAATTTACGCGTTAAATCAAATGGAGAAAACACTTGACACCCTGCAGCCCGCGACGCGCACCGCGCCGCCTGACGCGCCGAGCCTCCATGAACAAGTATGAAGCGTCAAATAATGATGAGGTATTTTCCTAGTGTCAACAACAGTTCTTTAAAACAACATAAGTCAAGAATATTTATATTTAAGAAAAATGCTGGTTTTATCGTTGATTGATCATGCTATAAAGTATAAGTTTGGTATGTTTTAGATTCACGCAAATTTACAGGATTTTTAAAAAAAACTAAGTAATCATCAAGACGTTATTTCCATTTATTTCTAACTGCATTTTGTAATTCGAAAATTTTTAACGTAAGTAGCTTCACTACATGTTTGTACACGTAATATTACAAAATTTTGATTTTGTTTTAAGCACAATGATTTTGACGCAATATTTATATGACTTAGATGAATAGCGCCCTCTATCTACATAAAATAAAACTAAAATTTTAAGCTGTCAGAAAATCTTACATTACATGAATCCCTCACGTGAGCAGGTATATCAGCCTCGCCCTACATGGCTCAGGCTGCAGGATAGCGCTATATTGATAATAATTAAGCCTAATTATACTGCGACCTTAACCGCTACTTGTTTAATTACCTACATCCTAAATTCACAATTAATAGCAATGTCGGATCTAATTTATATAACACACATTCCAACTTCCTATTTTTGGCATTTTTGCAAACACCAATTTAATTTTTGTTACGTAATGAACTGTAGAAACTTCCAGTTAAGTTTTGTCAAGATACGTTTTTGGTATGTTTGTGTTTGAGAGTTTAGGCAGTGGATTACACGTGGAGGGCGACAATGATAGGAAAATCAGTCAGGTCTGAGTACTTATAGCTAGGTACTTGCCGGAACAGCTTTTGAGGGTTCAGGTATCACTTCACAGGCCACAATCACTCGAAATGTCTGTAAGGAGCTTCACAGGATATACACGCGGCGAAAGCACTCTGGTCAGTCTAGTACATGTGTCATAGGGAACGTCTCGATGTCGACTCGATCTTCGGGGTTCTCACAGTACGTTTTAAACAAATAAAAATAAGGCAGGTATGCGTGTGAGTGTGCGCGGCGTAGTATCAATAGGGTACACAAACAAATCAAAATATTGTAGTAAACATATCGCCCGCCCTAAACACGTCAAGTGTTTACGAGAAGGTTAGGAAGCCAAGGAAAAGGAAGTTCACTGGACAGGAAGACGAACTAATTTCGTCAAAGATCTCTTTAGGCTACCGGTAGGAGTTTTAACATCTACCACACGAACAACTTGGTCTTGGCCAGGGTATAAATTAATAATGCGTCCACGACGCCACTGCAAAGGGGGAAGGTTGTCATCTTTTATTAGTACTAGCTCACCTGCTTTAGGAGGATCACAAGGAGAGGTCCATTTATTTCTAATTTGTAATGTATTTAAGTATTCTAAATGCCAGCGAGACCAAAAGTGCTGGGTAATTTGTTGGATTAGCTGAAACCTTGTAAGGCGATGCAATTTTACGTCTTTATAAGGGTACTCCGGAAGTGCAGTAAGGGTTGTCCAATTAAGAAATGGCCGGGAGTTAACACTTCGACATCATTAGGGTCCGGAGAAAGTGGGCACAATGGGCGTGAATTTAAAACTGCTTCAATTTTAGCAAAAACAGTGGTCAGCTCTTCAAACGTAAGGGGGGTATCGCCTACTACTCGTTTTAGGTGCGATTTCGCTGATTTAACCGCAGCTTTAAAAAGACCTCCTCAATGAGGGCAAACAGGAGGATCGAAAACCCAGGATATGTTCCGCTTTGAAAGCTCAGAACCAATAGCCGCCTGGTTTTGAGACAGGAAACACTCTAACTCCTTCAGGTAATTGTTAGCACCGATGTAATTTCGACCGCAATCGGATCGGATTAGGCGAGGTACACCACGACGCGACACGAATCGGGAAAAGGCCGCAATGAAGGCTTCAGTAGTTAGGTCTGACACAACCTCAAAGTGAACGGCTTTAGTGGACAGGCAGACAAATACACACAGGTAACTTTTCACTAACCTTTTGTTCCTATAGGTCTGGACTTTGGTAAAAAGGGTCCTGCAAAATCGGTACCTACACCGTCAAACGGTCTAGCAGCCGTGACGCGGTCTTTAGGTAGGTCACCCATGATGGGTTGAGATACAGCCGCCTTAAGACGATAACAGGGAAGGCATTTAAAAATCACATGCTGAATAGCTCTGCGTGCCGACAAGATCCAAAACTCTCTATTTAACATGGCAAGAATTGCATTAACACCTGCATGAGCATTCTCGCGATGGTAATGTGAAATAAGGATGTTCACGAAATTACCATTCTTAGGTAGAAGAAGGGGATGACGCGCATCAAAGGATAGATCGGAGTTTTGTAATCGGCCTCCAACTCGAATTAGGCCTCTGTCATCTAGAAATAAATTCAACTTTCTCAGGGAGTTAGTGATAGGATCGCCACGCCGTAAGCGATCATGTTCATCAGAAAAGGAGGTAAATTGAACAATTTTCACCAAAAACAAAAGGGAATCTCTCCGTTCCCCAGGGCCTAGGTAGGACGTGTAAGATTTAGGAAATAAAAACCGCCTTAGGTAACAAGTCACGTTTATTAGCTTGTTAAAGAAACAACTATAACTAAAAGAACTATACCGCTCTAATAAGAATGAGGGATCCGGGGTAGGAACATCGGCAGAGACTACTAAACAACGTAGTCCAGGGAGATCACTACTTGGGTTAGGTTCCGAAATACCGGGCCAGTTGTCAGGAGACTGCGTCAACCACAAAGGTGAAAACCAAAGGGAGTGGTCGATCAGTCGGGTGACTGACATACCTCTCGATGCACAGTCACTAGGGTTCATGTAGCCTGGGACGTGCCTCCATTCACTAGATGTAGGACTATTATTAATCTGGGAGACACGATTAGCCTCAAAAGTCTGAAGGAGGTGAGGAGTGGTTTTTAACCAACACAACACGATTTTACTATCCGTCCAACTATGGATTGAAGTCAACACAGACGACCTTTGCAGACAAAGAGCGACGTGATGAAGTAATTTAGAGAGGAGGGTAGCTCCCAACAATTCCAACTTGGGAATTGTTAAACGGGTCCGAACAGGGGCAACTTTAGATTTAGCCATAACCAGATGGACGGAGCAAACACCAGACGGAAGTTCCGCACGTAAATAAACAGCGGCAGCATATCCCAATTCAGGAGCATCACAGAACCCATGTAGGGATAAGGAGGAGGAACCTCTGGGAAGAATATGTCGGGGAATGGCCACTTCACTAACCTTCGCTAGGTCCTGAACAAATGCAGTCCACTCTAAAGACAGGGGTTCATTTAAAGGATCATTCCAGGATAAGCCTGACATCCATAAGCGTTGGATAAACTCCTTAGCCTTAAATACGACGGGAGATATCCAGCCACAAGGGTCATACATACGGGCAGTCAAAGATAAAACTTTGCGTTTTGTAATAACTGTATCACGGGTATCACAGGTATAATTGTAGGTAAATGAGTCACTCACAGGATTGTATTGAACACCTAAAATAGCGACAGTCTGAGGATTATCTGGGTCTGAGAATGAATGAGGAAGTTGCAAATGATCCGGGGGCATATCATCTAGGAGCTCGGGC
This sequence comes from Pyrausta nigrata, assembly GCA_949316185.1. Lineage (NCBI taxonomy): Eukaryota > Metazoa > Arthropoda > Insecta > Lepidoptera > Crambidae > Pyrausta > Pyrausta nigrata. The sequence goes on from OX438951.1 coordinate 4,689,254, forward strand.
CTGTTACTAATCCACTTACGGAGTTCATAACCACCAGAGGCCATTATTCCTATAAGCTCAGTTTTCAAAGCCCGGGCAGACGCAACAGTATCAGCACCAGTAAGACAATCGTCGACATAAATATCTCGCTCAAGGACTTCAGCAGCTCGAGGGAAGGTAAGTCTCTCTTGTTCAGCGAGCTCAAGAAGGGCACGAATTGCAATGAATGGACTAGAACGAAGACCATAGGTATTGGTATTAAGTTCATAGGCAAGAAGTGGCTGAGAGGGATCCTCACGCCAAAGCACAAGTTGGTACCTTCTATCATCAGGATGTACCCAAGTCATACGAAACATCATACGAATATCTGTTACAAACACTACCTCGTGCCTTCGGAAATTTAGGAGAATGTGAGGAATATCTCGCTGAAGCTTAGGGCCTGTATGTAAACATTGATTCAGGAACACTTTAGAGGACGTAGGACTACTACCATCGAACACAACACGTATTTTGTCACTAACGGACTTAAAAATTCCATGATGAGGGATAAAATAATGTTCCCGGGTCGAGTCATATGAAGAAAGGGACATATGGTTTAGGTCAAGGTACTCGCGCATAAAGGAAATATATTTCTCTCGAAAATTAGGATTGGCTTGCAAACGCTTCTCAAGATTGTGGAATCGCCGTAAGGCATTAGTTTTAGAATCACCGAGAGGTGGACGATCATGAAGAAAAGGCAGTCTAACCATAAATCGACCATCGCTTTCACGAGTGGTAGTTGCTTTAAAAAAGGTTTCACACTCTATATCCAAGGGGTTCGCAACTGGAGATTGGGGGGCCTCTTCGATTTTCCAGAATTTTTCAACTATTTGGGACAGCGAGACTCCAGTCATGGGGGGTTCCAAATCAGTAAATCCTCCATAAACAGGACCACACAGGACATAACCAAATATCGTCGAGATAGCAGTAAGGCCATCAGGGGACACAAACAACTCGGACCCTAAAAGGCGACCAATGACGTCAGCTCCAAGAAGTACACTTATAGTACCAGGTTTGTAAAATAAAGGGTCAGCAAGAGGGAGGTGCTTAGTACAGGTAATTACACTTTTAGGTAAGTCTACCTCTGGGAGGGTACCAGCAATCACATCAACAACTATTGCACTGGTGGAGATTTCTGGAAAGACAGAATTAACTGGCTTAAATGAAAAGGATACAATGCCCGGGGAATTAATTCCTTGAACATTACCTATTCCACGAACAGGAACTGGAGAAGGAATGATAGGTAAGTTCATGTGGTCAACAACAAGCTCAGTAGTAAGAAGGCAGCCCTGAGCACCAGTGTCACATAAGGCACGCGCTTCCACATAATATCCAGACGAGGTTTTAACATGAATCAAGGCCGTAGGTAAAAGAACGAGAGAATTGCGAGGTAAAGATGTAAAAGCGGGTATGGAAGGGGGCTATCTAGTCCGAATTGTGGGGCCTCATTGTACTTACGATGAAATGCACGTTCATCCTGGGTTCTCTGACCTAGAGGGGCATTATAAGTACGGTTACCGTTGGGTGCAGGTGGGGATCGCCCGCCCGAACGGGGAGGTGATGCTCTACGGGAATCACGAGGTTGTGGGGTGCGAACACGGTGCCATTCAGTACGTGGGGGTGACGCACGGTCCGTTAAGTGACTTTGTGGAGATTGCCGCGGTTGGTTAGAAGCTAAGGCCGCGACGTCTCGGTATGAGCGCTCGCGATCGTAATTCACAGGAGAGGAGTCATCATAACACAGTGACGTGTGATGACTGGAACGGCGGCACGTGCGACAGCGATAATTTCGCGTGCATTGGGATATGGAGTGTTTATCCAGGCATCGATAGCACAGTCGGGCTTCTTTTACAAAGGTAACACGTTGACGTGTAGGAAGGCGAATAAAATCGGGACACTCGCGTAAGTAATGCGAAGTACTATTACAAAGGTGACATTTAGATGTCGTCGCAAAAGTAACAAAGGCTCTCGCAGGAAGTGGGGAACGCGCGTTAGGTTTAGGCAAACGAGGGGAGCTCACAGTAGGGGGGTAATAGTGTCAACGACAGAAGCACTACCTACATTGTCGTGGTGCCTACATTCATCCTCAAGAAAGGTAAAAGTAGGGAGGTGATTAGGATTATCGCCATAACGACGTTCAAATCTCGATTTTAACTCTGGACTAATAGGTATGACCAATGTTTAACAGGAAGTTCCAATCTCTCTAAGCATCGATAAGTCGAAAGCAGCGAGTTCAGGAACGACACACGTAACCCGGAAAGTTTAAGCGTTATAATAGGGAGCATCATTATTTGAGCTATGTGGGTATCCGCTAAAACACGAAGGTTATGGTACCTACGTTTTAGGAGGTCACGGGCCACGGTGTAATTGCCCGCCTCAATCTTGAGGTGTTGTATCAATCGACGAGGTTCATCCGATAAGGCTCCTACTAAATAGTGTAGCTTCAAAGTCGGGGTAAGGGTAGGCTGGTTGTCCACCACGCTATCAAACTGGTCTATAAAACTGATCCAACTATCGGGACGGCCATCAAACTTAGGTATAAGTAGGTCAGACAATTTACTAGCCGGGTTATCAATAGCCAGGGATTTATTCTCCTTGAAAGGGGTGCTAGTACGGGACGTCTCAAATTGGTGAGGTCGTATTTCGTCTAACTTAATTTTTAAGTCGTCTACTTTGTCCCTTACTACGCGCATCTCGTTCTTAACTTGCACATATTCTTGTTCATGAATCGCAGGATCGAGATTACCTAACAGCTTCGAACAAGCGGCAGAAAACTTATCGCACATAAGTGGCAGGTCGGAAAGACGCGCTCGCATACGATTGGAGGAAAAGGTTTTAAGAACTCTGTGGTCAAAGTCAAAGTCAAAGTCAAAAATTCTTTATTCAATTTAGGACACAAAATGCCACTTATGAACGTCAAATATCAATAAATTATGGCCCATATGGGGCAGAACATGTCTCCTTATCTTTTGGGCCCTACTAGCGCTTCGAGACAAGACACAGACAATCTGGCAAGTGCTGAGAAGAAACGCCGGAACAAACTCAGTCACCACTAGCTGCCACAAAAATAAAACAAATCAAAATAAACAGGTAGGTACATCAGTTTGGTGCAGGCTGGACTGTCCATACATTCTCGTCATTAAGATAGTCTTGAATTTTATAATACCCCTTCGACATTAGGGTAGTTTTGACATGTAACTTAAATTTATTAATAGGTAGTTCGATAACATTATGAGGTATTTTATTGAAAAATTTGACACAATTTCCCAAGAATGAATTAATTGTTTTGGCTAATCTGAAGTTTGAAATGACAAGTTTGTTTTTATTTCTTGTGTTATACGAATGAATATCACTTTTTTTTATAACAAGATCTAAATTTTTGCGTACGTACATTATATTATCAAATATGTATTGAGAAGCGACAGTGGGAATCATCAACCCAGTCACTAATATAACGGAGTTCACCTATAGCTTCACGGTATTCAGCTGTATCCGTGTAAAGTACGGCCCTTACGGTCTCGTTGCCGGTTTCGGTATCCGACATTTTATTTACTTTAAATCGCAGGAAACAAGGTAGGTAAATTAAACTCACAAAAGATTCCAATAGGATGCGTAAAGGAACAAATAGTAAGGGACGGCGCAGATGCACCGGATATAACAAACAACTCGCACGCGGTCACGCGGTAATGGCGTGATCAATAGGGAAACAAAGCGCTCGCGCACCTCACTTGCACTCAAAGGGTAGGTAATTAACGCGCTAATCGATTTAATCGACACTTATGTAAAAGGGGTTGTACTTGAATGGTATTAAGGAATTTATTGTAAATAGATTAGGTATATGACGAGACGTTTTGTTCAAATTACAAAGGAAAGTAGCAAATAAATAACTCTCAATTAAACAAATTACGTTACTAATAAGGGGTCCTAATAAAAAACTATGCTCTGCTACCAAAATGTTTGAGAGTTTAGGCAGTGGATTACACGTGGAGGGCGACAATGATAGGTGGAAAATCAGTCAGGTCTGAGCACTTATAGCTAGGTACTTGCCGGAACAGCTTTTGAGGGTTCAAGTATCACTTCACAGGCCACAATCACTTGAAATGTCTGTAAGGAGCTTCACAGGATACACACGCGGCGAAAGCACTCTGGTCAGTCTAGTACATGTGTCATAGGGAACGTCTCGATGTCGACTCGATCTTCGGGGTTCTCACGGTACGTTTTAAACAAATAAAAATAAGGCAGGTATGCGTGTGAGTGTGCGCGGCGTAGTATCAATAGGGTACACAAACAAATCAAAATATTGTAGTAAACAGTTTGGAAAGTAGGTACTTAAGTCGGATTTAAATTCAATCTTAATAGAATATACATAATAGTTTTTGTTAGTTACCTATGTACTAAAACCAAAGCTGACTATGACCTATTAAAACATTTTAAAGTATTTACTTATTGACACATAATTAAAAAAAGACAACATTCAATCAAATTCATTATTACAGATAATAAGATAAATGAAACTATCGACTGCAGCGGGGTTTTCATTCTCCTGGAAATCTTTATTCTTTTTAAATAAACTTGAAGCTGACAGAAAAGCGGCACATAAAAAAACAAAAATGAATTTAAAATCGGTAGCCAATATGTAATGGGAACGGATTAATTCTGTGCAAGTAATTACTGTAAAAATAAAGCTAAATATATAAAAATATATAAAGTATAGCTAAATAAAAAGAAAAGTGTACCAAACCAGGTAGAGAGAGGTAGATGCAAGGTAGATTAACGCTCTGGTGCATTTTTCTAAGAGACGACGATGAATTTAATTTAATTATTATTATTTTTAATAATTTCCTATAACATGGCTTTTTTAGTTTATTGTCTATTAACGATAAAGGGTCCAAAGAAAACGCTTTTCTGTTATAAATCTGTAATCATCTCAGCTCAAGTCAAGCTAACACTGGAGCTTGTTCACTTACACACGGCCGCAGTCAGGCTACCTCAATTTGACCTTGAGGCCGCCTCTATCCCCTACGTTTCAAAAGCTGTTTTCTTACTTTTAATGGGTACCTGACTTGCTGCCGTTTGTATGAAACAATAAATTGAGTGCTTTCGTAGCACTTTTTGGCATTAGCTACGGCGTAGTACGAACTGCTACGAGAATGTATCCGTAGCCTTCGTAGCTCCAGTTGTCTACGTACGTATTGTGTTTGGAATGTGTGTTTTAATACATGAAATTATGCAAAAAATTTAAAAAAAGATATGTTTAAAAGTTGCATGTCAAATTTATGTTAGGAACGTAATTTTGGAGTACAATATTAAACTTTTATTACAGGTACGAACGAGTAGTATGTATAATGTTGGCGACCGTCTTGGTGTAGTGGTTCGCGCCATAGACTTCTAATTGCGGGTTCGAATCCCGCGAGGGGCAAATGTTTGTGTGATGGGCACGAACATTTGTACCTAAGTCATGGATTTTTATAAATGTATATAAGAATGTTTATCCATTATCCTAGTCACCATAGCAAGCTCACACTTAGTTTGGGGCTAGGTAATTGTTGTGTTTGTTGAAACAATTTATTGTTATTTATTTATTATTATTATAATGTTGTTAACAAAATATGAATAACTTTTACGTAGTGCTATTTAACACATAAGTAAGCAATAAAACACATCCGCGTTTTATTTTAGCTATAAATAAATTAGAAAGTTGCCTATAATTACTACAAAAATAAACAAACGCAATAAATCTACATTGAAAAAAATACTAGTTATGGTGTGTTTAAAAAGATTCGACCCACACGTAAACAAATTCTGCCCAAATTTAGTTCAAATACATAGTTGAGTATGCTACCTACATACTTTTTGGAATAATTGAACGTGCGCACATTAAATATCCTCCTCAATAAATAATGACCAATACGCAAGCGAACGAGTCGCAGCATCATGTCTGCGTTGGCTCTACTACGCGCGTAGAGCGTATGAGACTCTAGGGCGACTTTCATTCAGGATACTTCAACGGAAGCCGCCGCAGATCAATCGCTTCCCCCCACTCCCCCCAGCCAGGACCTGAGGATGTCCACACCATCGAGCTCCAGTCAGGACTCGGCCGCCGCACCAGTCAGTCGCGCGGTCGATCGAACCCACCGCCAGTTATGCTGTGTTTATAACTCGAACTCGGAGCTGATTAGTGACGCGAATTTCTCCACGTTCTTCTGAATACGGTGAGTGTTTTTTTATTCATTGTAGTTTAGAAACTAGAAAAATTGCGCTTCGGATTTCCACTTGTTGATCCCTTTGTCTGCGTAAGGAAGATTTATGAATGGAAGTGTTTACACAAGCTTGTATAGTCGTAGTAAAATAGATTTATAACAATTTACTGCAGATTTTCAAGTCATTTCAACTGTAATTTGCCATTTATTGGGCGCTCGAACTGTCGTAAACAGTGAACGACAAATTAGCAAATCTCAAAGCAGGAAAGAATTGTGTGGAGCTACCGTTTTTTTTAATACGATTTGTAAGTATATAATTTATATCTAAATACATAACACTTACTACGTTTATAAACTTTTAAAATATACATAGATTATGTTCGCTGACCAAATTGGATATGTTTTTAATGAATGCTGTTTTCTCCTAAACAACACATTATTTCTCTGAAATTTGTTATTTATTGTATTATTGACTTTTTTTTCTTTTATTTTATGACCAATTCTTCACCTTATTTGACATACGTATTTTCCTTTTGTTGCCATTAATTCTATTGTAATACTGACCAATTCCTTTGAATATATATATATTTCTATAACTAATGCTAAATTCGATTGTCACTGTATTTAATGTGTAGTGCATGTTTTTTTTATATTATTGATTATATCTAAACTTGTAAGCGCTTTGGACAAGATCTGTTAGTTTGCAAGTGTTTCGTAATAAATTAATATTGAAATACGTAATTACGAAATACCTACTGGAAAGGGAACTTCTAAATCTACATAATCCTAGGCTTAGGTAAGCTACTACATAAGTATATGTATTATGTTTTTTAAATATATACCTGTTTGTATCAGTATCAAAGCACTGAATATTTTCTTAGGATTTGTACACAGAAGTAAGCCCCTACCGCAAGGTTTCGGTAAGGTATAGTTTTTGAGTTTGTTCGTTTGTAGGACTTATGTATTCTCTGGAACTACTGAACCGATTTTGAAATTTCTTTCACCGTAATACCTTTTATAGTTGCGATACGTCTTGATCAGCGGTAGTGTGCAAGGTGACCAACCACATACTAAAGATGTGGCCGCATAGGATATAACCAAACATTGAGTTACCAACCCAATAATCAAAACTTGTGGGGACCACACGTTGGGTTATCAACGTCATAAAAAATCGTGAGGTAGGCAACCACAATGAGTCATCAACTTGATGAAAAATTTGCCGTATGTCTACGTTTGGTTACCAACTCAATAACTTAAACATGATGTAAGTACTTTCGCAGGCTGGTTTCACAATCGAGTTGGTATTATGTCTACAAAATCGATTACCAAGACGTAAGTATCAATATCATCCACACGTTGGGATTACTATCTCAATAAATAAACATGGCGGAATCATGAGTCCCTTGTAGGCTACGTACACGCGGCCGCACGTCAAACTATCTACCCCACTTTGACCTTGAGACCGCCTTATTCCCTACGTAATAAAAGTTTTTGTCGTTGTTTAAATGAGTAAACTGACGTGCGAACCTTGAAATCGTGGGGTACGTCCACTCGTTTCTATCGCGCGCTTCGCCTTACGGTGGGCGGAAGCGCTTGTTGGCGCAAATTGCATTCGCCATCGCTCGTTAGCGTCCTAACGCTAATTTCACAGCTTTGCGCTTTGCCGCGCTGCAATCGGGATATTTGGTTTGATGTTGCGTTGATTTGCTTGCGACTTAATTAGAGGTCAGATTCATGTGAACAGATTAAAGGAAGACGCCAACAGAGAATCGGGAGAAGAATAGTAGGTGATTGGGGTTTATATCAAAATCAGCGAACAAAAAAGTTTATTTTCTTCACTTTGATGAATTGGGGTCACGAACATACAACTGTTTGTAATCCATCTGTAGGGTGAATTGTTTAGGTAAGTACCTATTTGGGTATTTATTTACCTACTACGCGTACTCTAACATCAGGGCTTTATAAAAGCTTTCCAATTCCATTGTTTTCTACATGCGGTTTATGTCATTAACAAACTAGTAGATTTAGTAGGTACCTAATGTTTACTTTTTAAAATGCAACAATATAACATGCAACATTATAGTGGCAAGGTCAAATTTAATTAAGTATTATCATAATGTATAATGAAAATGAAACCTTTGTGACAATCACTTTAATCACAGTATGGAGAGTGTCACGAAAGCTTTGCTAGTTTTTAGGGTTCCGTAGTCCGACAAGGAACCCTTATAAGATCGTTCAGTCGTCCGTCCTAGTCTGTCACAGCAGAATATCTTCTACGTTTATGGACTGATTTGCATGTAACTTGGTTCGAGGATACTTTACATATAGATCTCATTTTTTTTAAATACAAAAAATTAAAATTACCCCTTTTTAAGGGTACCTCCCCATACATGTAAAGGGGGGGGGGGGTGAATTATTTTTTTGAGTGCAACCCCTTGTGTGGGGTATCGTTGAAAAGGACTGTGAAAGTAAGGTAGGGTTTCCATACAACACTTTTTTATCAGCTTTACCATTTGCGAGATATAGCCCGCCAAAGTCGTTTACACGGTGTCCCCCCCCCTGTAATTTCTAAATTCTTGGAGCTATAAACTTCAAATCACTCACGTAAATAAACAGGCGCGGAAACTCTTATTTAAAATTGTTTCGGGTATCCTGTGATGAATACTTTTGAAATTATAAATAAAATAAAAATATATACTTTTTTTGCCTATACTGTCTTCTTACTACTATTACTGTATTAATGGTACGAACCCTTCGCGCGCGAGTCCGCTCGCACTTGCCCGGTTTTTTTAGTAATAGTAATCCATAATTTGTTATCTGATTTACGTATAAATTGAATGTATTATTCAATTAATATTTTATCCAGCAACTAACGAACCCAACATTTCTTACATTCACAAAGCTCCTTGTATAACCAAGCCAATTGGGCATACAAGAAGTTTTCCCCATCGTCAGTTATTTAACGTACCTACAGTCTTTTGACCCAACCTGTATTCTTGATCCCGTAAAAGAGGGTAGTCGAAAAAGTAATAGCGTCTCGAGAGGAGGGCCGCCCACTCCAACAACTTGTGGAGTATTGTGGGGACTTAGCGACAATGCGCAAAAAGAACGACCGGTAATTAGGGATTGAGAAGTACAGAGTATTACGTACATACTCTATACTCGAACTACTACTTAGTCAAAGTCAAAAATAATTTATTCAATTTAGGACACAAAATGCCACTTACGAACGTCAAAATATACAAATCAGTAATAGAAGACTGTGTTTTCCAATTTCATTGCGGATTGTAGAGCTGGTACTAAGTAAACCTATAACCCAGCACTTGCCAGATTGTCTGTGTCTTGTCTCGAAGCGCTAGTAGGGCCCAAAAGATAAGGAGACATGTTCTGCCCCATATGGGCCATAATTGATTGATATTTTGACGTTCATAAGTGGCATTTTGTGTCCTAAATTGAATAAAGAATTTTTGACTTTGACTTTGACTTTGACTATATCCATGTTCAGTACTTAACAGCATTATGTACCTAATAATAAGCGACGCTTTAACTAAGAGTTATTCGCTGAATGCAATTGTGCCATGACTTTAGTAAACAAACACACTCCTTACCAAGATTGTGGTAAAATAAATGAATTATTTATTACAACTTTATTTTTTAAAGCAGATTAAATAAACTTAATTTCGTTAAATGCGTGTTTTGCCTTAACATAAATAGGAAGTAAAAAATAACTAAACCACAAGTAAACCCTTTTTTGTATTACTGGATTCCTACTTATCTACTACACTTACTAATATTATAAATGCGAAAGTGTGTCTGTCTGTTACCTGTTCACGCTTAAACCACTGAGTAGTAGTAGCTGAGCACTAGAAGATTATTGACCAAGGGGGTAAAGGGATGTCTTACATCACGTGCGTCATCTTGAATCTCGAGCGTAACGAGAGATTCGAGAGTTAACTCCCGAGCATAGCGAGGGAGTCAAAAGTAGAATCCTGAGTGTAGCGAGGGATTTAAGCTCGCCCAAGACGAAGACATCTTTATCTCCGAGGAGAATACTCAGCTTTTCACACTTCCTACGAGGCAATAAAAATGTGTAAAAGAAAGAAAGAAAAAGCATTTATTCGGAGATCAGTCAACAATGGAACAGTTTACAAAATATTATGAAATGATCTACCGAAAAGTACATAAAGTATAGTAGTAAGTGTAGTAAATTTTTAATTGCCTCGTAGGAAAGAAGGTAGGAAAAAAACGTATTTTAGCTATATTTTATCCTTTGACTTTTGTGGCAGTAAATTATTATTATTAACAATACCAGCGGCTTTCCAACTAATCGACTCCGAAAGTAGAGTTTTACGAAAACATTATTTGTAATTTCTTAAAATACATAGGTATTTTTTTCTTTATTTATTTCCTTTTTTGAAGTGCGCCCTTTTTTTTCATTTCATTCGTGCCAAAATTCCCTCCGGTCTGTTTTTGAGTAAACTTTTTAAAAATAAGTGGATCTCGTAAAAACTAGTGAACTTCGGAAAAACAAGTGAAAATCTAAAAACCAAAAGTGAACCTCGTAAATAAACAAATAAACATCGGAAAACAAGTAATTATCAGAAAAGCAATGTAAAAATAAGTTAGCTTTAATAAACAATTAGAGATCTTGAAAACAAGTTCAAGTTCGACGAAAAATAAGTGATAATTGTAGACAAGTCAATCAACAGGTGAAAATCTCATGAACAGGCAAAAACTGCAGACCAAGCAGTCACTTGTTTTTTTTCGAATTTAACTTGTCTTTACGAGGTTCACTTTTGTTTATACGATGTTCACGTGTTTTTCCGAAGTTCACTTGTTTTTTAAAATGTTCATTTATTTTTACTATGTTCACTTGTTTTTACTTTGTTCACTTGTTTTAAAATGTTTCTTACTACAAGCTATGTTCACTTGTTTTAACGAAGTTAACTTAAATTTGACGATGTACTCATGTTTTTACTATGTTCACTTGTTTTTACAATGTTTACTTGTTTTTCGATGTTCACATGTTTTTACGATGTTCACTTGTTTTTCCAAAGTTGTTTTGTTTTTACGACGTTCACTTGTTTTTTTAAGTAACTTGTTTTTATGATGTTTAGTTGTTTTTTCCAAAACTCGCTTGTTTTAACGATGTTTTTACAAGATTCACTTTTGTTTCTACAATGTTCACTTGTTTTTTTTATTTTTAACTTTTTTATATAATGTTCACTTATTTTTTCGAAGTTCATTTGTTTTTACGAGATCTACAATGTTTTTCTTCACCGTTTGGGGTGAAGAAAAACATTGTGGGGAAAAAACAGGTTGGTTTTTATTATGACGATTGTACTTTTTCTGTCAGACATTTAGAAATTCCGGTATTCTAAAACAAAGACATTAAGAAAATCAGTCATTTTGGGAAAAGTTAATTTTGATACTTGTTCATTATGAGATCAGTACAATACACGAATCAGTCAAAACAGACCGGAGGGCCGAAATTCTTGGCTGCCAGGTTCAAAAACAAATATGTTCTCTTTGGTGCGGGACGGGCTAGTGTGATCATGCCTACGAACGAACTCTTATTCGAAATTCAAATCACTTTGCCTCCTTAGGGGCGTAATGAAATTTCATACAACCAACATTACGTCCCTTGGGATGCAATGACTCACTTTAAGTCAGGTTTGCATGAAGTGTTATTGAACATTAGGTAGTAGGTAGTGTGAAAATTTCTTTTCACACTACCTACTCGGCAATGTTCAATTACACATCAAGTAAACCTGACTCAAAGTGAGTCATTGCATCCCAAGAGACGTAATGTTGTTTGAAATTTCATTACGCCCCTAGGGAGGCAAAGTGATTTGAATTTCGAATAAGAGTTTGTAGGCATGATCACACTAGCCCGTCCCGCACCAAAGAGAACATGTTTGAAATTTGAACCTGGCAGCCAAGAATTTTAGCACGATTGGAATGAAAAAAAAAGCGCGCGCTTCTAAAAAAGAAATAAAGAAAAAAAACCTATGCATTTTAGGAAATTACAAACAATGTTTTCGTTAAACTGTAGTGACGAAATTTATTTGACTACGGTGTACATTAGGTGTTAAGCCGCTGGTATTGTTAATAATAATAATTTACTGCTAGAAAAGTCAAAGGATAATATAAGATAAAATAAGTTTTTTGTAGTAAATTATTTATTACCTTGTAGGAAGTGTGAAAAGCAGAGTATTCTCCTCGGGGATAAAGATGTCTTCGTCTTGGGCCAGCTTAAATCCCTCGCTTCACTCAGGATCCTACTTTTAACTCCCTCGCTGCGCTCGGGAGTTAACTCTCGAATCCTTCGTTACGCTCGAGATATAAGATGACGCCCGTGACGTAAGACATCACTTTACCCCTTTGGTGAATAATCTACTATTAATTCGCTCCTTGTGCGGTAAAGTAAGGGGGGAGCGTTAAAGTTTAATCGATAAAATTTATAGTTTTAGCTTTTGGTTTAGAAATAAAATGACGATCTGGAATTTTGAAAATTTAACTTCTAAAGTGGTAAGTTTGCGCGGGCCGCCGACTAAATACGTACTTACCAAACTTTTTAAATCTACGTTCCTTTTGTGCGGCTCGAGAGTGGAATTCGTTGCCGACTGAAGTGTTTCCTAAACACTATGATCTGCTGGATTCCTAAATCAAATGTCGCCTATTAATAGATAAATAAAAAAGTTGTCGCGGGTATGCTTACCTACTAAAGTCGGTAGGGTCTCCATTTGTCTCAGCTGCTAACGCGTCTTAACTTCTACTGTTTACAAAAAGAAATGTTTTTGATGACGGTGATTCATATGTTACGGATGATGACAGCAAACAAACACGGCCCATATTAAGTTACAGGCCGTAGGGCGATTATTAACAATAATTTCTCTAATTGGTCTAGCTGTCCTGTATTAATAACAAACACGATATTCCAAGAAATGCAAATGCATTCTGTCATCTTGAACGTAGAGTAGCTATGTACCTACCTACCTACCAAGTCCGCCCAAACACCCTATAGGTAGGTACAACCCAATCAAGCCAACTAGACAAATGTCAAACGACTTTCGACATCGAAAGTACCGATATAAATTAAAAAGCAATGGTGTTAAAATACACTTAGGCTATTGAGCTAAATTGTAAAAATCATCCCGTCGCGTTATCCCAGTTGTGCTCTCGCACGCGAGGGCCCAGGGTCCGTTAACCATGATCCAGGTTGTGGCAGATCAGGTTCTTACCGTGGAGCGACTGCCATCTGACCTCCGTGACCCTGTTGCCTGGGGAACCTGACCAGTTTGGGTCATGGTTACTCATGCAGTCGCCTGAATGTGCAGGTTTCCTCACGATGTTTACCCTCACCGTAAGAGCATCGGTTAGTGAATCAATTAATGTACATAACTCAGAAAAAGTCATTGTTACATGACGGCACGTGGAATCGAACGGGTACCTCCCGCATGAGAGGCAACCCGCTAGCCACTGCGCCACCGACGCTCCTAAATTGTAAAATATTGCTTTTTAATTTGCCTCTGGCACAGAATAAATAATAGTGCAAGTCCTCTGGTAATTGAGGAAAATCGCATGAAAATAAATAAGTAATTATTGTTTTTATCTCACCTGTTCGGAAAGTTGAACTTTAATGTGTAGATAGCCGGGTGGAAAATAGCTTTTCCGTCCTACTTTATACTCGTACTATTGAATAAAAGGCCACTATCGAAAATATCGATAGTTATTGCAATAGTCAGATCTGTATCAGCTATCGAGTGATTTTAATATTGAACTTTGATACTATCGATAGTATCGATAGTCTATCGATACTATCATTACTATCGGTAGACTATCGATACTTTTTCCTCAACTATCGATACTATCGATATTTAACCGATACTTTTGCAACTGCCGCAACTATCGATAGTCTATCGATACTATCGATATTTTATCGATACTATTGCTTTGCCTCAACTATCTATAGTCTATCGATACTATCGACATTTTATCGATACTATCGATATTTTATTGATACTATTGCTTTTGCCTCTACTATCGATACTATCGATATTTTATCGATATTATTGCTTTTGCCTCAACTATCGATAGTCTATCGATACTATCGATATTATATCGATACTTTCCTCACAGTCGAAATGAAAAATAGTATGTTTAACTCGGGTGAAAGCACCCATTCCACTCTCGAGCTATTGGCGCTCTCACTTCGTTCGAGCGTCAGAAACTTCTCGAGTGGAATGGTCACTTTCGTTTCTTGTATAACAATCTACTATTAAAGACTGTACTCTGGACTGTTCAATAAGTTAATATTGCCTTTAAGTTTATTTTCTTGACAACATTAGGTTACCGGTTACCTAATATGCCTGTTGTGTATTTTAGAGATTGGTTATTTGCGAGTCAACTTACTTCTTAAACCTAGTTTCTAGTACAACCAGTAATTCATAGGTGCCCATTTATTAATGTATTAGGTACATTAATAAATGTAATCTAAAATTGTGTGGAGTTTTTCTTATGTTATAAAATAAATTAATGGTCTCTAGTAAACGGCTACGAGTGCCTTCTTAGGTACCTAATTCAATACGATTAGATTTAGCAATGTTTAATAAAAAAGTAAGTACGGGTGATTCATTAAAACACAATTTTAATGGAGAGTCTCCCTGTGACCACGATCGCTGTAAAGTGTTCGAAACGTCAGGTTTAAAATAAAATGTAAATAAATCGCGAAGTAATCCGTAAAATTGTGTTTTAATGAGTTCAACAATTCGCGTAAACGTAAGAAACAAATATACGGGTGATTCTCCAGATTGCGAATGATTTCGTTTCATTTTGAATAAGAATATCATGTTTTGGCATCTGAATTCTCAAAGTTTTGTTCATGAAATTGATCCAGCGTATTCAGTATACATCGAAGTTAGAAAACATTACAAAGAGGCTAATAAATACATCAGTTTACGTTGTAATCTTAAAAGAAATGGTTTCACTACCCTATTAAAATAACCATAAAGCAATAATTACCATGTCAAAGCAAAAATAAAACCTCAAAATACCTAATTCTAATTATAGCCAGGCCTGTGTATCTCCCCGCGTAGGTAGCAAAAACGTACCTACGCGCGGCAACCCTTTGGAAGGGGCTAAAACAAGTTGCGTGTCGCTACCGGCCAGAGCGCAGCGACACGCTCGCGCGTTTTATTCACCGGCGCGGCCGCGGCTACGTTGCTTGCTGGACGAGCATGAATAAAGTCCTAGAAAGAGGCGGTAGATGGCGTTAGTAGCTTCTTGTAGCAGTCAACCCTATCGCGTCGCGTGATATTACGTCACTGAATAGGTTATTGTATTATGAATCATATTCCAGAGTGATAAGAATGAAATTATCTTGCAACGTATTTCTGTAGGTGTCTACACGAAAATGTGCCTGAGTCTAAGGCGAACTAAATTACACCATATCGTTGACAGCAGACATTTCTTTAAATTTAATTGCAAAGTCAAACTTCTGTACGGAGTACTAGTACTTATTCTGTGTTATAGCTTAGCATCGTTCTGATTTCGGTGCAAGGGATTTATCGCCAACAAAGGATTTCCAACCAGAATAACTTAATCAAATCCAAATAACCAGTAATCTAAGAACTGTAAAACAATTTGAGCCCTATTTTAGATCAAAAAGGTTGACTTTTGAAGTATCTTTCAGAATTCGGTGTGTAAAAAGACACCGAATAATATCACTCGGTAATCAAATTTAGACGCCAAGGCTGATATTACAATAAACTAAAAAACTACTTACGCTTTATTAATTTGTTATTCCTTTAATTAGGCATAATATTAGGTACTATTATGTTTTCGTGACTCGTGTACCTTGGATTGTGTTCGATCTGTGCGTTCGTTTTTTTTAAGTTGTTACTACTAGGTACAAATAAATAAATAAACGCACTCATCACAACAAAACAAAGCTTTTTAAAATCTTTTTAAAGTCTTTTTTAAAATAGCGTTCACCGACATTAGAAACCAACATAAAAAAAAAACAACGGATCACTTTCTATTCCAAATTAAATCTAGAAATCGGCAACGTTCCTTCTACCCGCTCTTTACAACCATAGTAACTTGATGTTGTGATAAAAATGTTGCCTAATGTGTCTCAATATACAGATAAATAGAACCCTTATGAAGTTGAGATTATGTAAACCTGCATCCAATAATGATATCATCTTTCGAAATCTTTTGTTGAAAAATGGCATTTTGTACCAAATTCTGGGTTCGGGACACGGCACTGTTGTCAGAATGGGGATCCACACGCAAAGCTTGATGCAGATGGCGCTAGCATAGATAAGGCTATGACAAACATTTTGCTATTGTTTATGTCGGGCTTTTTCTTATCTAATTTACAGTTTTTCGTGACTATCTAATGTTATTTCACCAAAATGTATTCGTCAATGAAGTTATCTGAACTAAAAGACGAACTTCGGAAACGAGGATCAAAAGTATCTGGTAAAAAGCCGATCTTATTGCGAGGTAAACATTTGGGTGTTAATCCAGTTTTATTACTGTAAATGTTACATTTAATTGGTTCTTGAAATTGTTTTTGTTGTATTTGGGTTACAAATTAACTACATAACAAGGGTTTTAATAAATATAACTAAAATAATAAAACACGTACATGTTTGTTTTTTAGGTTAGAATTCTACGATCGGAACCGCGATGATACCGGGAATTTTGGTGTCGTAGCTTCACATTCTAGTTATATGATGAATGTTCCCGATCCAGAAGCGTATCATGATGTAAATAGTTCCAGTAAACTGCCTAAAATTAATTAATTTTATTCTTATAGCTGTTTCTCACTTCTTTTTTAAAACTGGCTCTTTTGGAAATAAATGAACACCATTATTGTAACAAACTGGCACAGCACATAACGGCATTATGCTTTCGTAAATTGATAACACAAAAAAATACTCAAAAAACACAACTTCTGTACTGGAATGACAGATTTTTTATTAGCTTTGACCGCATCAACAATGCGCCGCCTACAGGGAGAATTTGGCAGTGTGGATCCCCATTCAGGTCTTGGCCTTATAGTTTTTTTAGTAGGTTCTGAAAATATATTGGTAGCGCTCTCATGCTCTCAAATTAAATTGTAATTGTCGATAAATTACCTATAAAACGATACTAAATATATAGTGGTAAAATACATGTTGAGACTTAAACTACATACCTACTGTTTTTTTTTTAGATTTTTGTTTTAATTACAAAAGGGTAATAAGTGCTCGGACACGAAACTTTCGGTCCTTGCAGCACTGCCCGTACAGTTTTTTTCACTTATACTAGTTCGATACTTCAGATTTTAGCCAAAGGGTAAAAACTAATTATTTAAGCCTATTACTAAGCCTTTGCTGTCTGTGTGTCTGTCATGATATACATCTCATAAACCGTAAATAGCTTGACAGTTAAAATTTTCACAGATGATGTAGTAAAACAGAATAGAAATAATATTTAAGGGGGGCTCCCAAACAACTAACGTGATTTTTTAACGGTTTTTACTTTATACCAATATAGGCAACAGGTAGAAGCTTAATTTTTTTACAGAATATCAATAGGTCACTATATAAACTTTAAAATAAATAACTTTATACATTATAATAATATAAATATTTCCTATACAAAGGTGATTTTTATACCGTTTTGAAACTAAAAAAATATCAAAATTACAGTGTTTAATGTTGTATAGGTACGGAATCCTGCGTGAAGTCCGACTCGCACTTGGCCGGTTTTTTAAGAGTCCTCGAAGCTTTGATTCTGATAAAAGACGTAAGAATGGACCACAACTACTTACAGGGACTATAGGTCTTAAAAGCTTTATTTATTATGACGAATATCTTTAAGCATTATCTTTGCAACTGCACAGAATTACGATTGATGGAAGCTGACAGAAGCAGATCGCCAAGAATGTGAACTTTGATCGATTTTGGTAAAGCCTCGGCAATGACATTGGTTTTCAATTAAAGACTTACCTGCAATAGTTACAATTACTTGACTTACCTACAATTTTGACAAAACGTAACCCAAAATAATTACAAGCCAACTTATATTTTATTGATGTTTTTTTACTTTGAATAAATTATTAATTAATTAAAACAATAAGCAAAAATAAATCTATCAATAATAATAAATTGTTTCAACAAACACACCAATGTTTACCTAGCCCCATTAACATCCATAACTTAGGTACAAATGCTCGTGCTCATCACACAAACATTTGCCCCTAGCGGGATTCGAACCTGCTACCGCCTGGTTTAGTAGTTCGGTGTGCGAACGACTGCCGCAAGACGGTCGTCAATCAATAAAAGTTAGCTTGTGAATATTTTGGGGTTACAGTACATTTGGATGTTTTTAAATGTGATACTTTACAGGGAGTGCCAAAATCATACTGCAGCGCACAAATATTTCAAGTGCATGTTACCTTTTTAGTCTAATAATAAAAGATATCAAATTGCCAAAATTCAGTATTTTAAAAACAACTTTGCATAATCGTCAAAAAGTCATAACTCCATGGCCGATTCTGTAACATTTAATACCGTGTTGTTATCGCTAATCCCCTATATAGGTCGGTCTTTGTGAGGCAAGGAGGACGAGAGGGGATGAGCTGGTTCATCAACGCCTTTGACAGAGCGCAAATCTTTCTTAGAGGTCACCTAGCTGGGGTCGAGAAACGAGCAGATTGTAGGGAACGTCATGATGGATTTAACGTGTCACACACTCACACACCTGGTCTAACTTCATGTAACATTTAGTCATACATTTATGTAGGTACTGTCGCGGAACGTTCATTTATTCAGTCGTTTTAAAAAACTTCTTCGTGCAAGTAATTAATTTCATATGCTAAGTTAGTAAATCATGAGATAAAATATATTCTTGGTCTGCTTTTAGTACTAAACAATGCATGTAAGCTATTCCGATGTATAATTAAGAGCTTAGTTATTTTAGTTTATTTAATTACAAGATTTACAGCTCTAGTACAGTATATGTGATTAAACTTTAAAACAAAACCTACAGCCAATAAAGATCTACACTTTAATTAATTAGTTAATTAGATAGTATAGTCTAGCCTTTCCAAAAAATTGACACCTATAAATAAATAAATAAATTGTTTCAACAAACACACCAATTACCTAGCCCCAAACTAAGCGTGAGCTTGTGCTATGGTGACAAAGATAACGGATAGAAATACTAAAGTACATATAAACATCCATGACTTAGGTACAAATGCTCGTGCTCATCACACTAATATTTGCCCCTTGCGGGATTCGAACCCGCGACCGCCTGGTTTAGAAGTCCGGTGTGCGAACGACTACACCAAGACGGTCGTCTATATATATATAGGTACACCATAGTTACTGTTGCTAGATACGAGTACATATACCTACATAAGTATGCATCCTCCATGACAAGTAATAATCAGAAAAACAAAATAGAAAAGTTACAATATAAACCTAATATTTTTTTAGCACAGATTACATGAACATAATATCCAAAGAAGGAGGTTTAGGAAGGTTTCACAAAAATATCAATATTACTTTTATATTTATACTGTTCAAAGAAAGTTCTTTCAGTTTACTTATCGTGATTCTTAATATTAAAGGAAAATACATTTCTTGTAAGTTTTCCTCATCCATCAGCTAATTCGAGAAAATAAACGCAATGTCAGCCGATCAGTCAATTTCGCCGAAGTGGAAAACAGAGTGGGAAGCATTACGGGGGCAGATGCAGCAGGCTCACTCTGCACTGAACATTAACTTAAAAACATCTGATTATGCGTATACAATGTCGCTAATATTTGTTTTATAAAAAAACTAGCTTTGCCCCGCGGTGTTACCCGCGGCTAATTAGGGAAAATAAGTTGCGTAACTATAACTATTTACATTTTTAGAAGCAAAACAATTTAAATTTGAGCATCGGAAAAATCAATTTACAAAGTTTGGTGAGTGACAGAACGGGAGAGTAGATTATACTGTCTTATGTAATTGTTTTTTTTGTCTCGGGTCGTAGAGAGCTAGAAATCATTTTACTGCAGCACATCGCGGTAAACAACATTGCGGTACTTATTATCTGCATAAATAAAAAGATTTCTTGCTCTCGACACACGCGAGCAACCCACGTACAGTTGTCTGTGGGAGAAGCAGGGGGTGCCCAGGTGAATGCCGGCTACTATTAGAGTTTGTCCTTGACTTTTATTTATCGTGATAGAGAAAGCCACTTTTAAAGGAAATTGTAGGCGTTTGAACTGGAAGGGTAAGTTTGTGGGTATTATAGGGATTCTGGGTATCAATACCAATACCGTCTCTCCTTTGGCCCCTCCAGTAAGAATGGTGGCCTGGACGATGTGCCTTCTCAGCTCTGTGATGCGTAACCTAGTGCCGTTGCACAGTCTGGGCGCGCCCAGGTTACGCATCAGTATGACAGGCACACCAACTTTGAGTTCCAACTTGTCTTGGACAGGTCGAGGGAATTTAAGAACTCTACTGGGTATACAGTTGCATCGACAGTTGTCATCACCGTGTCTATTGACACGTAGGTCCTCACATCACCTGGAACTTGCTCTAACATTTTTTTATAAATTTTTCTACCAATTCGTTTTTGGGTGCCATGATAGCACTTTCACACAACCACTCCTCGTTAGCCAGGTTTTCTTGTAAACTCGGAAATACCTCATTAATAAGATAATCTTCCGATCTAACAACATTGCTAAATAGGTTGTCAAAGGTTATTTGGCTGTTAGCATCCGTCGGCATGCGACCTTCGCCGACCTCGAGAAGCGTTTGTGCGAAAAGTCCAGACTCCTGATCATTGAAGAGCTGGACCCTCATGTTAGTAATCAGCTGTAAGCTCTCTACTTTAGGCCACAGCGACGCAGCCTTGAGGCATGCATTTATCTCGTCTGCCGCGGTACCTCGCTCGATAACCGGCAACGTCTGCCGGAAATCACCTGCCAGCAAGACGACCACTCCATCCATCAAGATTTGCCCCGAATGTCTTGCAAGCTGCGAACCAGTGCTTCAATCGCTCGCTTGTGCGACATTGTGCATTCGTCCTACACGATCAATTTGCACCATTGCAATAGAGCACCGCGACTACTACTTTTGCTGATGTGACAAAGGGCGTTTCTTCACTTGCAAGGTTCAGCGGAAGCTTGAATACTGAGTGTGCAGTTCTGCCACCACTCAGCAATGTTGCGGCTATTCCGGAGGACGCAACAGCCAGCGAAACCACTTTGTCTTTGCGCAACTGTGCCAGAAGCAAGTTCAGTAAAAAAGTTTTGCCGGTGCCCCCTGGTGCGTCCTAGAAAAAAAAGACCCCCATGTCCACAAGCTACGCGGTTTGTTATTAAATTGAAAATTGGTGGACTTATGGTGATAAGGGCGGTTTTAAATTTAGACGACGAAAAAATTGTACACATTAAATCCACCGACACTCGCCACGGTCCGGCCAGAGCGCGTCGTCGAACGTGGCGCCGTCATAAACGTATGGTATTTTAAAACTATGAGATCTCCTAAGATAATTATTTAAATTGAATGGTATAAAAGGCAATTATGATCTGGACATGTATTGTATTGATTTGGACAAATATTAATACAGTTCTTATAAAATTACCTTGTTAAGTAATGCACTACTGCAAAACATTTATCATTACCATAAAAAAGGTTATAGTGGGCAAACCTTAAGAGATAGATATATACTCTCGCAAACTTTTCTGTAGAACTATTTAAGGCAAACATTTCTGACATACATTATATTGGTGTAACTCTTACAGTTTTTGCAGTGTACGCGAAAATAGCTCGAAAATTAAAGATTTTTTTCCAGTTTCATTAACACTTATCGTCATAACTTCGGTATTTAAATACGTATCTTTTTAAAATATAGTCTATGTGTTATTCCAATGTATAAGCTAAATTTGTGTAAAGTTTCATCGAAATCTATTGAGTAGTTTTTGCGTGAAGAAGTAACAAACATACACACTCACAAACTTTCGCATTTATAATATGAGTGGGATAACTGTTGCCTGCGACTTAGCACGCGTGGAATTGATGACACAAAATATTTTATACTCCCATCGCCAGTCTACCATGTCGTAAGAAGAAGAATGAAAAATAAAGGCCAATAGGCACTCTTTTTTAGATGGGTTACTATTTTGTCGTACATATTTCTTAGTAAAGGTGTATTTTTTTTTTACTTTTTAGTTTAATTAAAGGCAGTTTTTTTATATATATAGGTAACTTTAGGTTTAAGTATTCAGAAAAAAGTCAGACTCAAACCCCCTACCGCAGTGGATGAATGTGTTTTAGCATCTATTTATTGTGTCCCTAGCCTACTCAGGAGTAGGTTTGTAAGTTTCTACTATCGTAAAGTAAGTAAGACTATTCTTATAGTTCAATTTTCGTTACTAAGTGATAAGTAGTATAAAAAAGTTGTGCCAAATAACTTTGATCTTTCATTAATAATACAGATATTTAACAAAATTTCGACAAACTGTCTGTGGCGAAAGTATCCACGAACTACTTAGCGTTAAGGTGAGCACCATAAAAATCAGGACTCCTGAATGTAAACGCTTAAATACCTAAATTAGTCCTGTAGCATTTATTTATGTATGGTATACATGCCTAAAATCTGAGGGATTCTCTCGATTTCTCAGATCGTAACTAAGAGACTGCCTTACCTTGGGATTACCTCGGGAGTTTGAAAACCTGTCTAAAGTAATTTAGCATATCAATTGCTCCAGACCTTCAATTTGTGTAAGTCAATAAAAAATGCTCATCACACTGAACAATGTTAGGGAACATTGTTCAGGCTCTATTTATATATCTTATAGTTGAGCTGAGCTGCTAAGGTTCCATATCAGTTGCTCCAGACCTTTAATTTGTGTACGTCAATAAAAAATGCTCATCACGCTGAACAATGTTCCCTAAGGCGCTGTATTCATATCTCTTATAGTTGAGCTGAGCTGATAGGGTTCCATATCAGTTGCTCCAGACCTTCAATTTGTGTACGTCAATAGAAAATGTTCATCACGCTGAATAACTTTTCTTAAGGCGCTGCTTTCATAGCTCTCTTGGTTTAAGTGTACTGCTAAGGTTCCACGTCAGGTACTTCAGGTACTCCGATCTTCAAAATAAGTTATAGCCTAGTATTTGCCCAGACTCAATAGCTACACAATAGAAAAAGTTTCATTCAAATCCGTTCAGTAGTTCCGGATATTAGCGTGTACAAACAGATAAACAAACAGACAAAAAAAATAAAACTTGTAGATTTCTATTCTGTTACTATTTTAACATCACCCTCAATTAGTTTGTGGCAAAAATACTTAATGTACAGACGCATTGGTTTTACTGTTTTATTATACAGGATGTCCCAAGAAGTAGGATAAAGCGGAAGTCCAGAGATAGAGTACCTCTTGGGGTACCCGAATCACCCCCATGTATGTTCCGCGATTTTGCGTAGTTTTTGAGTTATGTTTTTTCTTTCTGAATTTGTGAGAACTTTCGACCAGAACAACTAAAAATGTTTTTTATACAAAAAGTTGAAAATTTTTTATGATTTCTTTTTTGCAGCTAACTTGACTGACTCGTTGGTCTAGTGGTCAGCCCGCTGGGTACTATCCCCGAGGTCAGGGGTTCGAATCCCGGGTCGGGCCGAGAGTGTTTGGATTCTTCTGCCTTGAAATTACTCAAACACAGCTTCGGAGTCAGACTGTTGGTGGTTAAGCACGTTAAGCCGTTGGTCCTGCGCCTGATCTCTTTACGGTCATGTCGGACTGCCGTCTCACCGAATTATGAGAGTGAAGGAACAGAGAGTGCACCTGTGTATTGCGCACACACTTGTGCACTATAATATGTCCTGCGCAGTTGGCTAATTTCTGTTTAGATAGGCTGCTGTAGTCGAAATCGGCTAGGAGGACATTATTATTAGTTCCATTCAAAGTTACGAATTTGATTATTTAAGGCATAAAAGTACATTTTACGAAGATTTAGCTGCAAAAAATAAATCACAAAAAAACTTCTTTTATAAAAAAAAATTGTTGTTCAGGTCGAAAATTCTCAAAAATTAAAAAAAAAATTCATGACTCCCAAATTACGCAAAATCGCGAAACATACATGGGGGTAATTCGGATACCCCAAGAGATACTCTATCTCTGGACTTCAGCTTTACTATTCTTCTTTGGACACCCTGTATGTATAGATATCTGATGTTTACCTCGTGTACCTACATGTAATTAACTATCACTATTATAATCCTAATCTTTTGGGATATCCTGGTGTTCTTTATTGAAAGAAAATCAAGATAATCTTAAAAGCACTTTAATCCCCTTTCCTGACAACGTTGCTATTTTGTTTGTTAGGTCTTTGGAAATGACCTTTTATCAATTAAGTAGGTTTAGTAGGTATTCATTAATAAGTGATAGCCCGGCACATTTTCACAACTTTAAATACGCGCTTGGGGTCAGTTGATTTCAATTACCTAGGCGTGTACGTAGTCGCTAAATGTCGTCTGTTATTAATCATAATTAAATGTAGTATGTAATACCAAACTGACTCAGTGTCAGTTGAAAGTTGTACCAGGTTTTGATTTCATAAGGCGTAGGTCCTATCTTATTGATCAAACTCCCAGGTTGCCCTACTGAACTACTCGTACCATAGTAGGTATTTTACGCCTGTCCCGAAATGCTGTCATTGACTGTGCCTCTAAGCACTTATTACATAATCCTACTTATAGCATCCTAACTAGGATCCTACTTAGAAAATGAGAAAATGTAATCGCAGTTCACTACTATATGCTAGTTAGGATCTTAAGTACCTAGTATTCGATTTACTATAGATACCTACCCATAGACTTAGAATCTGATTGGTTCCTACCTTCCGAGTTATTATTATTAAAAATTTGGGCCAAGTCGACCTGTGATTGGTCTATTGTGGCAGCCCTTTTGATTATAGATCACTACTTATGCCCGTTGAATCCAGAAATTGCCAGATTCTTCGGGGAGTAAGTTCTATTATCTTTTCCGGGTCTATTACCCATATACTGCCCTAAATGAATACTTCTTTTGCTCATAAGCGGTTCGCATGAGCAGAATATGTGCATACCCGTATCTTCTGTTGAGTGGCAGAATCGGCACATTGCTTCCGAGTTACAGGATAGTAATAATAAGTGCTTTGCAGTAATTGATTTAAATTTTGCAATATTAATCAATAGTAATCAACTGTGTCACCCGGTGGAACACGAATCCACGTCCCTTCGGGCGAATTCTCTTACCAACTGAGCTACGGAGGACGTCAGTCAGCCGAAGAATTTTTGTGCTTGCTACGCCAGTGAGCCGGCGTTCGATTTCATCAACTTGGGGAATGTACCCGCATGTATCCAATGGAAATATTTTGACCATCAGTTAAGATGAAACAGCTTAACTTATAATTATTTTAAAACTTAAGCAAAAATTTTGCAATTAAATTTCGCTCCCAAAAATTGATCGACTGTGTCATCCAGTGGGACTCGAACCCACGTCCCTTCGCTATCTGGGCGACTGAACACAATGCTCTTAGCAACTGAACTTAAAAACTAATTGCTTAAGTTATAAATTTTTTTATATGCTTTACAGTAGTTTTGAGGTTTGTCTTTCTAGCTTAGCTTAGTTTAGCTATCCCGGGATAGCCGATCGGATCGATAGTATCGTTGGTGTATCAGCATCAGCGCGCGCGCAGGTAGGTGCGGTGCGTGTGAGCGACAGGGGGGTCGCGGATTGATCGCGGCACTAAATAAAGATTTCCGCGGCGACATCCGCGCGGGGGCCGGTCTCACGTACGATGCGCACACACGCGAAACGTGATATGGAGATGAAATATCAACCTAATCTGATATTTTTTGATATTGATAGCTTGTCAGGTTGCAGGTGGGGATGAGAAAGTAAAATTTGGATTGAGTTAATGGAAATGCTAAAAAAGCTGCTAAGGGTTTTATCTGAACATTTAGTATAGATTCGAGTGCATTTTTTTTTTCATAACAATAAGAAGTGAGCAGCAGATTAGATATTTACAAAAATAATACTATCTTACTATGTTAGTATTTATTCAGCTTGATAAATAAGTTTCATTGAGTGCCAAGGGAGTGTGCATTGTTTTTGTTAGCATGATGTTCTCAAAGTTATTTACATCTTCCTTTACACTGCCAATCGTTATGTGATGAATGTACTTATTTATCGTTATTATACTACAACCTGACCTCATAAATACCCATTACAAAAATCTTACCAAGTACCTAAATAGATACAAAGCTTAAAATATGCCCATATTGATGTTTTATTAGATCAAAAAAGTGAGTGAATCAATTGTCGTAGTTTTTGCCAAAACATGTGTGTTTCATTACTACCTAGAAACTTTACAGGCAGCCATGTTTGTGCTGGAAAGTCGCGCAAAAAAAATACCTTGCTTTTCTAATTAATTCACTTAATGTATCAATTAAAATTAAATAAGGTTAATAAATAAGGCAAAGCGACAGTTTCAAAGTGATCTCTAACTGTGACAGACACAGCCAGTCAATCAGCCAGTCAGACAAGCAGTCTCTAAACTTAAAGTCCACCTGAAATTCTGAAAGTTATGTTAGCCAATAATTTTTAATATTTTTTTACACTCACAGTGTTCTTTTTTATGTATATAAATTTAAATAAGAAACCAAAAATTCGCACACGGGTAGGATTTGAACCCATGATCTTTGGCTAGCCGGGCCAAAAGTCCGTTAAAGATCTGTGCCCACTACACCGTACCAAACCATGACCGTGCTAGGACCGTATAAAAATATACATTTGATTTTAAAATCTATACATAGGAGTTAAAGTTTAAAGTGTATAAGCGAGCTGTTCGTTTTGACAGTGCCAGAACGGTGCATCGACGAACATCGAGCTTAAACATTTTGAACTTTAATTTATTCATGCTAAGGTCGAAAATCAAATGTGTACTTTTTATACAGTCCTAGCACGGTCAGGGTATGGTACGGTGCAGTGGGCACAGACCTTTAACCTAAGGTCGTGGGTTCAAATCCTACCCGTGTGCGAATTTTTGGTTTTTTGTTTAAACTTATAGTTACGTTAGCCGTTAAACAAAACAGCTCATTAATTGTCCTATTTTAAACTGATTGCGCTCTAAAGATTCGTAAGAGATTTCAACGTGGAAAAGCGACCGCAATAGTTTACTGTGCGGTGACCAACATTCACTCGTAAGTTGAGACTCTCCTTGTAAGATGAATTTGGTAAACAAGTTTACGAAAGTCTACGAAAACAAGAATAGATTCATATCTGTTTAAACTTTCTTGTTGCATTGTTTATCTAACATTCATACATCTAACATACCTATCTAAGTATTTTGTTTGACGTTTCAGTCCAATTGCGTGGACCGTAGTCTGTTGTTAGTTGTAAAGTTGCTATTATATGCGATCGTTTTTAAAATGTAATTATTTATTACTTATTTATTCATGTCAATAACGTGCGTCCTGCAAAGTTGTCCGAAACATGATTCGGGACGCGTCGGGCTGTACATTCGTTTTGTTAAAAGATGTAGCACAATAGCTGGTTCAATGTTTAACTAATCTATTGCGATGGATTGACTTAAAGTTAAAATCACGCTCTTTCTGCTTTCTACCGCGAGCTTATTAACATCATTGGACGACTGTCCACAGATAACTTGTCGTTTAGTGTCTCTACGCTATCTGGTGCTTGCCAAGAGCCGGGCGAGCACCAATATACCCGGCGCGACGCGGTAGTGTCCTGGTTTCTCATTGTTTTCTTAACTAACGCATTTTTGCACTTACGACTAGTACGAAGGTCGCGTCAATTCATAAACTTTGTTGTCGAGTGTAGTTTTATTCAGGACCCTTTAAATAAATCGGAACATTTGTGTGGCCTCGACATGTGGTCCAAGAGTCTTAGTGATTGATATGAAGCGGTGTGAAAGTGTCAAAAGTGGACCCGAAGGGATTTTACCAATCCAGTGCTACTTACTTGTTGAAATATTTTATATAAATATTACTGTGACTTCACCGGACTCTAAATTTAATTAAGAAGGTATGCACGGTGAACGTGTTATGTTATTTTGGAGAAAGGCTGACTGTTACGAGTACATAATAATCTTGTGTTAAAAACTGATATAAATTGCCTGTAATTATTTGTACTTGTAAGGAACAGCAAGTTAGATGCTGTAAAGCCTTCCCCCTCGCTGAATAAAATAATCCCAATTATGTATTATCAAAACAAAAAAAACAACTAGCAACAATCTAGTAAAACACTTTCAAGATTGCATCCACATGCGCATTTCCGGACAAACCGTATTCCTGAAATTAAATTAAATTTCGCTCACTAAAATTGATCGGCTATGTGTTTCCGATGGGAGTCGAACCCATTACCCAATGTATTCCTGGACATATTATTCTTTTGAACACTAAGAACAATGCTCAAACTGATATTGTATTTGTTTCAGATCTCCAAACCGTCAAGATGCCGCTTCGGCTCTCAAGAAATGGCTGCTCGGTGTTCGTCCGAGAAAACCTTCTTACCCTTCTGACGATCATTGGCGTTGTCTCTGGGACGCTGCTGGGCTGGGGCCTGAGAGTCTCCGGATACGAATGGACCAGGCGAGAGGTCATGTACTTCCAGTACCCGGGAGAACTATTCCTGAGGATGCTGAAGTGTTTGATCGTGCCGCTCCTTGTCTCGTCCATCGTGTCTGCTATCGGCTCCTTGGATCTCAGTCTTTCTGGCAAGTGAGTTGTTATTTTGTTTAGGATTTCCATAAGATACGTTCGTATTATTTTAGTGTCGCGGATCAAATTGGTAGATAAAAATGATTTGGGACAATCTCACAAATGATTTAGCAATGAATCTTGTAGGTATGGCTTGTGATTTGTTAATTGTAGGATGTAAAATATTTTACTTCACATGATTTTTACTCATCGATCAAGGTTGTCGTGAGAAAATACAATTTGAATTATTGATAAATTTTCACTGAACACGTATACACGACTAAGAAGAAAACTGGTACAAAAACAGCTCCTTGAAGTGCACCTGTGATTATAATGTTATGTATTTACTTCCCAGAGTGGGTCTGCGTGCGATCATCTACTACATGACGACGACCGTCTGCGCGGTCATGCTGGGCATCGCGCTGGTAACCACCATCAAACCAGGCAAGAATTCCGAGGGCTACAAGCAGCCGAACGCCACTAAAGTCATCTCCAAGGACACGCTCACTTCTGACACTTTGCTGGATTTGATAAGGTTAGTCTGCATCTTGTAAAAAGTTATCTTTTCTCTCTGGGTGGTTCTTCATATCTGAATAGCGCTCCTGGTGTTGAGATGATGCAAGTCTTAAACAAACAAAACTATCTTAATCGGCTTCTGTAAGAAGCCATTTTGGCGATGGAATTACTACATTCACAATCTTACTACATTCGGTATTCACGTAGAATATAATATACATTCCTGACTTTACACAGCTATTTCAACCGACTCCAAAAATGTAGGAGGATTTTTTATTCATTTGAAATGGGTTTGCTCTTGACTCTAAACTAAGCCAGGCATGGCGTAGACAGTATCGACGGTGGAGTGAGCGCACCCATAAGGTTTTGGCACTCCCACTCACCGTAGGTTTTCTGTATTTGTTACGTACTGAAGGAAATAAGTAGTTCATTCGTGATAAAGTAGATTGTCAACACGTCGCTGAAACCTAAACTTTTGATCAACTCATTTAATCATTGCTAATGTTAATGAGGTCGCATTTTGTAATCCACATGAACCATTGTTATGCATACTCCTGTTCATTGCCTTAATACGCTTAATAGGTGTTGGATGGCGGTTTAATTTCGCCATCCGGCCTACCTACGAACTGGGTCCATGTCAGCCAGGGTATCAATAATTTAAACTTTAGTTTATTTGATTTTAGACAGCAAACAACACGGTCTTATTACAAAAAAAGTTAGACTAGGTTTGAACAAGGGCTAAATATTAACAGACAAATTAGAAATGAATGCCGCATCGGTGACATGACCTTAAAGAGAAATGCTTTTCTTATTGATTGGCTAATACTTACTTAGTCCTGGTCTAAATCTTGTATTTTTTTTTTGATAAGAGGGTAAGATTTTATTATGACCTATGAACTAAAATATTACCGCTGCGCAATATCAGACGGTGATGATTTGAGATGGCAAGATTTGACTTGTTTGGACTAAATGTTTTTTATTTCTCCTTTCCTATTTAAATTATAAATGAACCGGTCACCGAATTAGATTTTATACTTTCGTAACTAAATAAGATTGTTATTTTTCTATACTTACTCAGATTGCACAAGTTTCTTTTTTCATTATAATTGTGTCACTTGCGTTTGTTGATGGAGAGATACTTTTTATTTCACACCACTTACAGTAGACATTTGCAAAAAATATAGAGAATCGTACAATTTAGACGGTCTTATTATTAAAAGCAATACCTTTCGGACACCTGAAGTAAAAATTACCAGATTGTTTTTGTGTATCGTTGATGCTTTGGTGTATGGTGTTATACCTAAAGGCTAAATGTACTGATTCCTTCATTTGGTGCTCTCGGGTCAGAGATCAGCGGTGCAGCGACGACTCTACTGATTTGGTAATTTGTCCAATTTGTTCAGTCATTTAGATCTGAAGCTGTATTATTTGTGTAAAGCTGTATTGACTGAATTGTCAATTCCTTTAATAAGCTAGATTTTACATAGTATGCTATGTAAAATGTGTGTACTAAAGCCCACAGACCGACATCTGCACTTATCCCTACGGTAAGAACACAGAATAAATAATAGCACAAGGAATTTGAAAATGTAGTCTTAACCAACTACTGCCTGTTTGTTTATCATCATCGTAACCATCGTAAAATAATGTAAAACAATTATGTAGGTCTCTACATTCTTCATCACAAGTGTTTTGTTTAAAATGCATGTAAGTGTTTTAAATATTAGTAGGTATTATTATTACCTATAATTATGTAACCTATTTATGAGTTAAAAGCGTATCGTATGTACTAAAAATGAAATTAATTTAAATTAACAGTATCCTGTTAAAAATAAATTAACAGTACCTAACCTTTTAACGTAGGTCGGAGTGGTTCTTAATATTTACACAATATTCTTACTATAAAACTGGCATTGGATCGGAGCATTGAACAAAGCCTCGAAAGAATTGAACTTTCAGATTTCGTAGTACTTACCTACAGAGTTCAAAATTTCAAATTATACTGCCATTTTCATTGTTACAATCATCAGCTCTCACACGTTCCAATTCACTCTAATTACATGCAATTTTATCTGGTACCCATTCGTCATTCGCACTGCTGCACACTCGTGCGCATACCGGTGTTACGGCGTGTTACGAGTACATCCCCGCGTGGTGCGGTCTTGCGTGATCTGCAACAGACTGGATGAGGCAATGGATGCGTGCACTTGTGACATGATGTGCTGATGTCGTTAGGAGCGGAGTGTAGTGTGGGGCAAGCGGTTCCCTGCTCGTCACTCTTCGTTAGTGCACTATTTATATAGCGCCCTAGATATGCCTTATCAGGGATGGCGATTTGATTCGGGAATGTGGTTTGATTCTACCTATCTATAACTTAAGAGCTACGCTCTTGTTGGTGGAGTCTTCTCCATGCCATCTCCTTGACTCCTCGATACGAAACGACTCCTAAGTTTTCCTCTATTTGGTTCACGTAGGAGTTTGTTTGAGTTGTGTTGAGTGAGTTTGGTTCTTTTGTCTCTTTAGTCTTTTCTTTGTGGTTTGATTACTAAGTATAATTTTTCACACAGCATGCTGGGGATGTTTGTATGGGTCTCTGTCTATTCAGGATGTCCTGTTAATTAAGGATAATCCTTTAGGTACAGATTAATTACATCATGCTCTACTATATGACAAATAAAATCAAAAAAGTGTCCCTTTTTTCGGTTTTGAGTTTTTAATATTTTTGGGAGCCTTACTAACATTTTTTGTATTATTATTTTGACTTTGGTGTTTGAAATATTCGCGAGTATTAAAATAGACTTAAGGTAATCCTCAAGTCTATTTTAAGGATAATTCCTTTATTTAGGGGACACCTTGTATATTGTCAAGTCCTCTAACGATCAGTGAAAGTATGTGGACTATCCAACTAATCTCTCTCTCTCTCTACTGATATGTTATTAAATGACTTGTCAGAATGATAAAAACAGAAGTGAAGGAGGCAGAAAAAATAATGAGAAAGTGAAATGAAATTCGTAGCAACGTAGCAGTGTAAGCCAACCGTAGCAATACTGTAAAAGAACGTAGTCTGTAGAGCAGTGTAGCATGCATCATGCTTGTAGTAGGTGCTCAATACTTTTTTCCCCGACTGCGGAAGGAGGGTTATGTTTTTCGAGAGTATGTATGTATGATTGTTTCTCACGCCCTACAGCCCAAACGGCTGAACAGTTTTTGACATATGAGGTGTCGTTGAATTTGTCAAAATTGTAATAGTGACATAAGCTGTATATATTTGAAAAATGACGCCCGCAAATGGAAATAAAGGGGGGAGGAGGGGTTGACTTTTTCCCTTACCGTTGTAATATGGGTATTAAATAAAAGCCAGTAAAAATACCATTTCAAAATATAATGATTTTTTAGTCGGGTGTTTTGTTTTTTCAATAATTATGTTTGTTTTAAGTGTAAGCTGATTAAATTTAAGAACCCCTGAGTTAGTATTTACAGACTGAAGTCGTTGCGCAAACAGCTTTATTTTCTACTTCTAAACAAAAACAAAAACTCCAGTTCATATTCTCAAATTGGCAACCCTACCTGACCAATCAAATAAAACAACGATGCGACGGATCAAATTGGCGCGAAGCAAATGCCAGGTGCCATCGCGCTAGTTCACCTCGCCTGCCCTACGCCGGCGAGCGACCTACAAAATGCAATAAACTTGACCATTTGACCGCTGCACTTTGAAAAGGAAATGTAGGATTGATGGATTGAGTACTACATTCAGAAATAACCGAGCAAGTGCGAGAACTCTGATGGTTCATTACAAATTGTGTAATTGCAACAAAAGATTTTCTGTGACGTAACCACGTGGTTGTCGTATATTTTCCTGAATTAAAGCTATACGACCTTGCTTAATTACGCAAAAACTTCAGAATCCTTCAGACTAAACTAATAGGCGACAAAGTTGGGCATTCGCCCGGATTCGCAGTGGGCTTAAGACCAACATACAGACAGTCGATGAATTTTAAGTGCATATCGCACTTACATAACTTGATTCTTTGGCAATTCCTACTTAATCTCCTTGTTGACACTAAAATATTAGTCATCACCAAGCAGAGTTATCTACGTACGAAGTATTTAGTATGTTATTTGTATTGGGAAATAATAACACTGAATAACATTTCATTTTTCGAGCCCGTGTCCCAATTTCGACGGTGATTCGATTACGAAATATCTATCTACCTGCCTATCAACTTCAGTCATCGTTTTCGAGAATATTGATTGCAAGGGCAGGAAAATTTGTGAGCCATCGAGATGGAATGATTCGTTTAGTAACTTTTACCATAATGCGAGGTTACGGATCTTCCATCATCTATTTACAGATTTTTGATAGGTAAGGGATGATAGATGTTGTAAGTCATGGTTTGCGACTTCGAACCTTTTCGTATTAAATATTGTGATTGGAAGACTAGGTACTACTAAGTACTGAGCATTGATCCCATTTTGATACAAGAAAACACTGCTGACAATTTTTTTGTAGCTTCCGCTTATACATATTCTAAAGAATTCTGAAGGATTATTACGGCTACGTAGAAGTCCTACGTAGCCTTAGTATTAACTAACAGAGCTTGTCACATTTATATGCACTAAGCATATTTATTTTGTAACTAATGAAATTTTAATTATTTTTAATAATTTAAGCTATTTCTTTGCAAGTTATGATTTATGTTGTGATGGTGGAAAATACTTCAGAAGATTTCAATCTAGCTAGTAATTACCACAATCTTTTGGGTTGGGCATCCGACGACAAGGACATCTCTCAAACGCAGATCTATTGAATTCATAACAAGTCTTGCTCTTGACAGACCTATGAATGGAATAATACTTAAGCCAGCAGCGATTACGCTGCAGCGGTTGGGCGCATTATGGCCAACTCGCCAAATGTCCAGTGGGCTCAAAATGTCCAATTCTCGTACGTGTGTTGTTATTAAAAAGTATTGTTTTTTAGAATATGAGATTTGAGAAAGACAAATATTTATTTTTTAATCTGCATTGAAATTGGGTGATGGTGACCCTCGTACTTAAACAATGAAATGAGTTTTTTTCTTATTTTTCAAAAGGAAAATCTATTTATTCTACGTTAAAGGAAAGTAATTATAACGTAGTCTGCTCCCGACGTTTGACGGATCAAAAGTCAGGATTATATTATAAGAGGCAGTTAAAATTTGCACTTTGCAGTAACATAAGATAGAACCTCATTACCTACCTATTAAATATCACTAGTTAAGCAAGTAGCTCATCGTCATCGAAGCGACAATATTTCGGGTTCACATGCTATGACTTGATGACTCGTTCAATTTGACCTTCTCATGTCATGTTGAGGATTAACGTGAGCACGCATATTTGATTTAGAGCTATGAGCAGTGACCTCTAAACTCTTTTGATCCTTTATACATTCGTATGAATGTATACCTAAATTTACTTTGATACAAAAAATTTAAATAAAAACCGAAGGTTGTCTGGAAGAAATTGCTTTTATCAATAAGACCGCCTAAATGGTTCGATTCTCTGTTTGTTTGTTGATGTCTAGGTACTGTGTGTGGTGTGCAATAAAGAGTATCTATCTATCTAACTAACATATATTTGACAGGACCTTTTGAACCTGATAATAAATAAATAAATTGTTTCACAAACACACCAATTACCTAGCCCCAAACTAAGCGTGGGCTTGTGCTATGGTGACTAGGATAAGGGATAGATTGCTATTGATGATAGATGCCTATTTACCAGCCTAGCTAAGTAAAACTAATAACAAAGCCTATTTATTAAACCAATCAAGGTATATTTACCCAACTGCGGAAGGAGGGTTATGTTTTTCAAGAGTATGTATGTATAATTGTTTGGCACGCACGATTTTGACATGTAAAGTGTCGTTGAAACACCTTTATTAAATATAATTATTGCAATATTTGTCTTTTTCAGAAACGTGTTCCCAGAAAACATAGTACAAGCCACAGTAGCGTCCTACCGAACCAAACTCTCATACGATCCAAACGACACAAAAGCAATTAAAGGTATGTAGTTACGAGTTTGTATACAAAAAAAAACTCCTTCATTAAAAGGTGTAGGTAGGTATTGAATATTGTGAATGACTGTAGGTTAAATAGCGGCTACTTAATCGACTCTTTGGCCTCTCGCGAGTGCACAACCGAAATAACGCTAAAATGATGATGACACAGCAACCCTATCGGGTTGTAATATTAGATAAACTTTATAATTCAATTTTTACCACGCTATTATAGCTGGACTATACAGTCGCTAAGACATCCTATATATTTACATATGTTATAAACATAATCGCACTTTTACTATTGAATTGATATGTCGCTGTGTCAAGCTTGATATTCTGTCATCCGCATGAGCACATTGTGTGTTATAATCTACATGTATGTTTGTACGAGGGTCAAACTGAAAGTTCTTAGAAAATCAAAAACTGATTACATTAGCCAGTTATTAGTTTTATTATATCTTTTCAAAATATTGTCCATTGACGTCAATACACCGCTGCATGCGATGGAACCACTGGGAAAAGCACTTTGCCCACTCGTCCTTAGGGGTCTCTTCAATGGCATCGCGATACGCAGCCACCGCTTCTTCAGCATTCATAAACCGCTTTCCTTTAAGTTTTTCTTTAATTTTTGGAAATAAATAAAAATCACAAGGCGCGAGGTCGGGGCTATACGGCGGGTGACCCAGTAATTCAACGTTTGATGTCGCCAAATAGTCGATCGTTCGCTTGGCGGTGTGCGACGAGGCGTTGTCGTGGTGAAGGAGGATCCTACTGCGAGGTCGTTTCTCTCGAACTTTTTCCAAGACAAGTGGCAAACAATTGGTAGTGTACCATTCTGCAGAAACTGTTTTTTGATCCTCTAACACAATTGTTGCGAAATGACTTATCCTTCCAAAGAACGAGGCCACCATTTTTTTTCCCGCACTTCGATCTCTCTTCACTTTAGTTGGCAACTCCTCGAAAGGAAACACCCACTGAGCAGATTGTCTTTTGGTTTCAGGATCATAACAGTAAATCCAGCTTTCGTCACCTGTTAGTATGTCGAACACAGCATTTGAGTCACCTCCGTTAAATCTTTCAATCATTTTACGGCACCAATCCACACGATGGAGTTTTTGAGCCTTAGTCAAATTATGAGGTATCCACCGGGCGCAAAGCTTCCTGACCGCTAAATGTTCGTGGAGGATTTTGTGCACTTGACTCATACCGATGCCTAAGCTTGTCCGAATCTGCTGATAGGTCACTCTTTTGTCAGTCTCTATCATACGCCGCACAACACAGATGTTATTTTCAGTCGTCGCCGTAGAAGGCCGTCCCTCACGTACATCATCAGTGAGATTAGTGCGACCACGTTTAAACTCATTAAACCAGTTGTAAACAGTCGCACGAGATGGGGCTTCATCGTAAAAGGCCAATCGTAGTCTATCATAACTTTCTTGTTGACTTAAATGACATCGAAAGTCATAAAAAATCATTGCACGAAAATTTTCTCGTGTTAAATTCATTTTGACGTGACACAGACAATTTTCAATTTGCCGCCAAGTCGTAAAACAAGTGACAAATGAATGAAATATATACTCAGTAATATTGGCAAAGAGTTCTATTTTCAAATTTTAGAATATTTTTTTTATTATATTGTTTATAAGTGGCCAGTTCTAAGAACTTTCAGTTTGACCCTCGTATGGTTGTCCTCTATGCGTTCCGAAATCATTAAACAGAATATGACAAAACTTTGGTAGGGAGTTCTGGAGACGTACGCGTCCCCAGACTTTAGGGTGACTGGCCCAAAACATCTATGCGTGGCATTACGGCAGTAACACAGCATTCATAACGCGCTGGTTAACCGATACGACTCCCCACTGCGGCGCCGCTGGCTGCAGCTTCATGCTCCTATCACTAAATATGTTCACAAATAGCACATGAGCCAGAAGCCTTTATTTGTTTATATGTATATATTTAATCGAGTACTTGTTACTAACACAAGAATAACATTACCGTGATTTTAACTCAAACATGTCCGGATTTGAAATCCGAAATAAAAAGTTTATTATTTCGCAACGCATGGCCGGGTACAGTTAGTAATTTATAAATAGTATTTCCAATTTCCAGGGCATCTGGAGACGTACAAAATCGAGGGCGATTACCAGAGCGGCAGCAACGTGCTAGGGCTGGTCTGCTTTAGTGTGGTGCTGGGAATCACCCTGGGCAAGATGGGTGACCAGAGTCGCCCACTCCAGAACTTCTTCCACTCTCTGTCTGAAGCCATGATGATCATCACCGGTTGGGTCATCTGGTAAGCGCTTGCGTGAGCTTATTATAATAGTTATCTTCAATGACAGAACTAAGCTCTAACCCGTTATTACAAAGATTTAGTACCGGGCTTAAGCCAGGACTAAGATAATATTTTAAACGAGGTCTAAATATTAGCCGACAACAGAAGAATGATTGACACATTCGTGACATAACCTAACAGAGAAGCGCTTTTCTAATTTGCTAGCTTAGTCCTGGCTTAAACCCGGTACTAAGTTTTTAGAATAACGGGGTAAGAGTCTTCATGATAAATTCTATCTATTTAAAAGATAAAGTCTATAACTTTTAAAAGATAAAGTCTATAACTTTTCCTTAATGATCAAAAGTGAATGACCTAAGTTCTTTGAAATAATAAAGATTTGGTCTATTCAAAAGTGACAAATACCTAGGCAATCATTCAATCGTCGATACTTTGTGTTTTTACTAGAGGCAATTGGACCATGTATGTTTGCCTTAAGCCATGCCCTTAATAAAGTTTTTGCCTGTCTTTGTGTGCCACTTAAACACGGCATCTAGCTGAGAGGAGAGCAGTATAGTGAGCTCATCCAAATTCGTACAATCTTATTTCTTCTTTTTTATTGCTTTCAGGCTTTCTCCTCTCGGTGTGTTCTTCTTGGTGACAGCCAAGATCATGGAGATCGATTCCTTCGCGGAACTGGTGGGGCGGTTGGGGATGTACTTCATGACGGTACTCCTGGGCCTGTTTCTGCACGGCTTTGGCACGCTCAGCATCCTGTTCATACTGGCTACAAAGAAGCTGCCCTGCCGGTACATCGCCAAGATGGGCCAAGTGATGGCGACTGCGTTTGGAACTGCTTCTAGGTAAACAATATTTATAAAACATTTATTTTCAGATTCTTGTTATCTGATCTGTCTGAAAATAGAGTTGTAAGTTCCTCACTTCTTTCTTGTTTGAAAAGTAGTGAAAAAGATTCCCGAAATTAAATGTGACAACGCTATTCTTCCATATAGCCTCGTCTCATTTTTTAAAATACGTTGTCAACATATGAAACCTGCACACTATCAATATACACGCCACAATATATTTTTTACTTTTACGGCCTACGATCTAGAACATCTATATTTCACAATTTATATCTTTTTTCCTTGAATTAATAAAAGATTTGTCCTCTATCCACCTCGTTCTTCTATTATTTATTTGGCTCAATGAATTTAGCTTCATTTGATCATCCCAAACCACTTGTGTTCCAGTTCAGCGACGATGCCGATTACGATAGGCTGCTGCGACGACATGGGCCTGGACCCGCGCATCACGCGGTTCGTCATCCCCATCGGCGCCACCATCAACATGGACGGCACGGCACTCTACGAAGCAGTCGCCGCCATCTTCATCGCGCAGCTGCGGAGGGTCGAGATGTCGTTCGGGAAGATTGTTGCTGTTAGGTATGTACAGTCGGCAGCACGTCAGTTTACCAATTAGAACAGCTTTTATTACGTAGGGAATAGAGGCGGTCTTAAGGTCAAAGTGGGGTAGTTTGACGTGCGGCCAAGTTAATTAGATTAATAAATAAAAGAGAAGGCCCCTACAAATCTTGAAAGGTCATAAATGTATCGGCGCCAAAAAGGTTAGGACTCTGTGGTGGAAGAAATTTACGTTTGGATAATTTCCTACCTAAGTCAAAGTTAGTAAATAAAGGAACTTATCGAAAGAGATCAGGTTCACCCATGCAAATAACTTAATACCTACTCCGTTATGTCGATAGTAATTAAGTTAATTTTAGAGTCGAATTAAGTTGCTCAAACAAAATGTATCCTATTTTGTATCGTTGCAGTGTGACTGCCACGGCGGCGAGCATAGGCGCAGCCGGCATCCCTCAGGCGGGGCTGGTAACCATGGTGATGGTGCTGGACACCGTCAATCTGCCCGCCGAGGACGTCAGCATCATCCTCGCGGTCGACTGGCTGCTGTGAGTTTAAATTTTTTATCAGCATCATGGTCGTTGTGCTTTTGGCGTAGTGGCGGCAGCGCTTTGGTAGTGATACCAAAGTTAACAAACCCAGGCGCGGTCGTGGTTCGATGGGTGACCATTCCGACCATCAAGTGATGTCTGACACAAGCATCTCTGTGCTTTGGAAGGCACATCTAGTCAAAGGCCTTAGGGCGGTTTGAAAATATCTGGCAGTATGTTGGTCACTTACCTTACAGACACCCCTCCATCAATCCGCAATTAACCTGCGTGGAGTATGGCTCACGCCGCCTATATACATATGTAGTTGAAGCCTTTTGCCCAGCTGCGGGATGAATATAGGTTTCTTATAATTAAGTACTTATCATTATCATCAGCCCGCGGCAATCCATCGAGACAAAAGCCTTTCCTAAGGCGCTCTACTGTACCTGATCTCAAACTTGCGCATCCAGTTACTGCCAATCGCTTTGCGCAGGTCGTCGCTACATCTAGTGTTTAGGGTTACGTAATCTAGTCAACAAGAAACTATTATAGTTTTGTTATATCTGCATATCTACAAACATATCACTCACGTCATTAAAACTGAACTCAAAGCCGGCTCACTGGCGCAGCAATTACACAAAAATAAAAATTCTTCGGGTGACTAGGAGAGCAATCGCCCGGATTGAGGTGGTCGTGGGATTGAGTCCAACCAGAAGACGGTCGCTGAATTTTTGTGTGCGATCCGTAAAAATTGCTTAAATTATAAATCGATTATATGAATTCAAAACTCTAAAAATGCAATTTCAGTGATCGATTCCGAACAACAATCAACGTGGTTTGCGACGCGTTGGGCGCCATCATCGTGGCATCTCTTTCTCAAGGCGACATCGAGAAGACGCGCGCCATGCAGAACGACCTTGAGGTGGCGCCCGCGCACGAGCTCACCGAGCTAGAGAAGGGCGACCATTGAACTGCGCCACCCGCCTACGGTTAAAGCCGTTCTGTGTTCAAATAACGATCACGTTATTTTGTGCCAGGACAATAACGTATAAATAATAACGTATTTATGTTGTGATTCTGAAGTTGTTTTGTAGTTAAATTTTATGAATCTGATGCCTACCGTTAGACACAATCGACCCTTAAACGTTTTGTAGAGGTGTTGTACAAATTATGAAGTCTAAGTAAATGTATTATAGATTTTGAATTATTGGTGTGTACGGGTGTAGCCATGTTGTTAATGGTATTACAATCTGTTGAGATTTTCTGACTTTTATGGCAGTGGTCTATTCTTTGTTTCATTATTTAATACCAATTACGTATATACCTATCTAGTTTAATCTTGTTAAATTTGTGAGAGCTTATAATGTCGGTGTGTTCTCAATGTGCCATTTATATTATAGGAATGTGCATCAGTCATTAGTGACAACGTACGTTTACACCACGCAAAATGTAGTCTCTGTACTTAAAAGCTTTTTCATGATTTCTCAAAACCTACAACCCCAATTGATTGCAGATTAAAAATATTTTGAGATGTCGTGGAAGGGATTTTGAGCAAATCATCATCTCACGCACAATTAAAGTAATAAAATATTTCTATACCATTTGTTGAAAACAGATATAAAAATATTATTCGGTCTGTTTGTAAACATTTTTAAAAACGTAACCTTTATCTTAACTGTTTGTAAGCTATTTTTGTATGGATGTACATTTGCGTACCTACGTAGTGAGTGTTTAGCTCAAATATTAATGGATGTATTACAATAAATGTGCCATAATTTTGTAAGTCAAAGACTTATTGTTAATTTCATTTGTAAGGTACATAACTAATTATAGAGTTTAGAACAGCCATTATAGTCATTGCATTCCATTGTTGTCTGCACGTAAACCAGTGGACACTAAAAGTGTAAAAATGTTGTTCTCTTCTAATAATGTTGTTATGAAAAATATAAATTTCTTAATAATTACTTTGATTAAAGTATGTAACTTGTAAAAAAAATATTCCCCCGTTAAATAATATTACAAGATGTTTGAGTATTATTTGTATTTAGACCCAGGAGCTTTTTAAACCTTGACGTATTATGTTTCCAGACACAATATAAAATTAATTGTTATCGGCCCGCCCCGCAGGTCTTATGGCTTATATTTGGCCCATTAAAGTATTGAATAAACTCCTCTGGCTCTAAACTGATACTCGTTAATGTTAAAGTCAAACTTATAATATTAATTTAAGAGATGATAATATAATATAATCACGTACAAGTAGCCTAATGTTTGTATACTTCTAGTCTGTTAATGTATCTTATTGATTTTATGGTCTATTCCATAGGAATATACTTTTTTAATGTTTTATTAGACATTGTTATTAAATGTGTTCATACTTTAGACATATTTGTCTAGTAAGTATATTTGCATATCTCTACCAACTTGTCTAAATTAAAAATGGACCCAAAAATTGACCAAAACATACTGTAACATCGAGTACAAAAACTTATTGCGACTCAATTCATCTCTTGTAATTTACGTTCTATAATAAGTAAGTAAGTAATGTGGAAATAATTGATGTTCTATATTTTAATTAATAAACACTTGCTGTGTGGATATTTTGTTGTATTTTACGATCTCTTTTAACCTAAATAAAAATTCGTACAAGTAAAGTGCAAAAAAAGAAAATTAAACACCGTAGAATCAGTTTGTCAAATTTATTTAAAAAATTACTCTTCTTTTGCTTATTATTTACGATTACGTAAAAAAATCTTTTCGTTATTTAATTAGAGCTGAGTCACTATCACCTCACAGCCAAGGTACACATTTACGCTACTCAACGAAATAAATATATAATGAAAGATATGGATTAAATAACAACATTGAAAAAAAAATAACAAAATTCGGTATACACATACCTACATAAAAACTTATCGTCTGTCAGTCAGTCTTCTTTAAAAAAATACATAGATAGTTATGAATATTGCACAGCTTTGACCACGTGAACCTGGAATGTTTACAGCCTTGATAAATTTAGTCAGGACTTCAGGAGTATCTAAAAATAATTAAAATTAGATAAATTAGAAAACATCGCTTAAATGATTCATTCAGGAATGTCAAAGTAACACGGGACCTTCACTACACAAAATTTACAAGTTATGGCACAACAAACTTAGTTGATTAGATTACACGCTTAACCTATGACTAATAGATATGTTTCAAGACTAACTTTTAAAGCCTCCATTTACACAATCAGGAATTATACGTTGTCTTATTTTTGTCGTAAGAGACAAAAAGCATCCGAAAAAACAATTAGTAATTTGCTGATTGTGTTTTCTATTGCTTATATAGGTAATTAGCTTGAAAACCCCTTATGTACTTACTATATATTTTAAGTAACCTTTTTAACGAAATAAAAAACAAAACGCACTAAATCAACAGTATTGGAAACAGTGTGATCAATTAAACTGTTGTTTGGAAGCTATTACTTTGTTTGCCAAAAAGTTGCTTATTTAACAAAAGAATGTCATGACACATCTCAGTTTATAACGATACCATTTACAGTTATTTTACGGCCATCACTAGGTACTGTAATTTCCGCAACCATATTTCATTCAACCTTATATTAATTACATAGAGTTCCGTATCATTTTTGATATTTTGACAGATTTGGGTTTGTTGATGCGCTATTTATTTCTAACCATTTTTTATTGAGTGACCCCTAATACAATAGAATCAGAGTAAGAAAATTCAAAGGACATTGTAAAATGTAAAAGGACTCGACGATATCTACGTAATATATATTTTTCTAATGCTCTTATGTTGTTGTACCAACAATTCAATCATGAACAATTTGTAATTGTGCTACTGCTACAGAAGTAGTTAAGAGTGTGTGTTTTTCTTATGAAACACATTTTTTCGGCTGTTATGTCGTATTAGACGATAAGGCACATTCCGATTCCAGCGACCGCAAGCCGCCTACTCGCGCGACCACAACTCGAATACAGTCTAGTTGCAACAATCTCAAGTAGCAACAACAACTTTTGCTCAACAACTTCTATCATCTCAGTGATTGCAGCAAACAAAGTTAATCCAGAAGTGCAAAGATGAGCGCAAGTTAGTTATGCTTCAATTCGTAGTGTTTTCTCTAGTAAGTAAGATTTTTACTCGAAAAACTCATAATGAATTACCTGCTTATTGGTACCTACTGTAAATACCTACATTAGGTAAATACTTACATGCTAACAGGAATGAATAGTAGCTCCACTGCGTTATACATTTAGAATTTCTTACAATCATGCTCCCGATTTCAATAATAACATTTATATATGACATAATCAACACGATAATAATAATCAAATATTGAAGTTTCAAGAATAAAGTAGGTAAGTTAAAGTCAGGCACTTTTATGATTACATATTTACACAGTTTTATACAGTAAATAACCTTTACAATAATTTTGTGGGGCTTATGTTTATCTTAAACATGATGAGGTTGTCAATTTTCTGAAACTACAAGTGCGTAACACGAAGGCAACGGCAAACGCTGAAGTGAGTCACGTAATAACAAAGAATCGTACATTAACACTAAAAAAAATACCTATTCTTTTTGGGCAGTCATGTAAACAAGTTTTTCTTTTTTAGGTACTGGAGCTACTATTGCTTTAAGATTGTTTAACTAGGCGGTGTGATAAGTATGCGTACGGAGCAGCGACACGCGCACCGTTCGGTCGCGCGCCGCCGCCGCGTTCTTCTCTTGGTCGCGCGTCGCTGTCGCGTGTCGCCGGGATCGGAATGC
The DNA here is from genome assembly GCA_949316185.1 of Pyrausta nigrata. Lineage (NCBI taxonomy): Eukaryota > Metazoa > Arthropoda > Insecta > Lepidoptera > Crambidae > Pyrausta > Pyrausta nigrata. The sequence goes on from OX438951.1 coordinate 4,733,794, forward strand.
CACCTCTACACCATCCCGTTCCCGACATGGTTATTGTTATTCAGATGCTTCTGAGTCCCGTTCTGGGTTGTGTAGGAGGAATCCCTTCTGCCGTTGCGCTCCGAGTTGAGCGAGTTGCGCGCCCTGGCGAGGGTCGCGGCGGATATCTCCATGGACTCGCCGTAGTACGGCAGCCGAGAGCCGCGTCTCATGCTGCCACTTCGGTACCTTGTGTTCTGGAAAAAGATTGCCGATATGGGTTATATTATTTATGTTGTAGAAGTACCTAGAACTGTAGAAGACTCAAGGTCATGGCACACTATATCGGCTTTGCAACAGCACGGCTGCAGCACGGCGTCGCCTCGAATTTACAAAATATATTGTACAGCTCACAACTTAATGCTCTAATTTTAATGGCAAGTTATTGCTGGGTTGAGGCGGTGCCGGTATAGTGTGCCATGAGCTTGAGGCAAGAAATAATGTGCAGGATAGCAAGTGAAATTACGGCAGGGGCATAAACTATTTATTTATTGACTACACTATTTATTGACTCCTCGGCAGTAAACGATATGCGTGCGATAAGTGGAATAGTGAAAAAAACTGCGTCACATTACTTGATTAAAAGTTATAAACGTGAAGGGTTTCAATTATTATGACCACTTACCGGCCCGGATTTCCGCGTCCAGCGGTTCCTGTTGAAAACTCCATAGACAATGGGGTTTGCGCACGAGTTCGTGCACGAGAAAAGCCACATGGCTTTCTGTAGAGCGGGGTCCAAGTTCTTCAGCGTGTCCTTGTCGATCCAGAACCTAAAATACAAAAAACAAAAGTTTGGAGTTTTAAACGGGTTCTGCAATGGTGACGACGTCAAGGCAGGCGTAGTGAGGGATGCTAGGCTAGATGAAGCGACGATCTACGAAGGTCGGCTGGCAGTCACTGGATGCGCAATCGCCGATAATTACCGATTTCTAGTACTAGGGTCTATGCGTTGGGCCGCGGACAGACAAACAAACAGAAGGACATGACGAAACTAGGTATACAGGTTCCTTGTTGACTACGGAACCCTAAAACTAGATTAAGCGATGATCTGCGCGAGGCAGACATTGAATGTGCAATAGCTGAAAATCGGGTAGAGTAATGCGCCTTAGAAGAGGCATTGTCCAGGCACTGCTAACTAGAGGGCATCGAAATCGTCACCAGATCAGATTTTAACAATTTTGAATCCTTACCGAAACCGATCAATAAAGAAGTTTATTGTCATTGAATAAGGATAGTTACCACAGACAATAGCAGTAGTACGGAGACCAGCAGGTGAAGAAGACGAGCACGATGGTGACCGTCATCTTGATGGTGCGCGCGCGCGCCCGGCCCAGGATGCCCACGCCACTGCGCCGCATTTTGTCTGTAAATAAATTTTACAATCACTTCAGAATCATCATAAACAGTCACATCTGCTTCAGGACGTCTGCTTTCAAACATAACCTTCAAGATTTTCAAGTGACCGGTTATAACGGCATTTTTAACTCATTTAAACATCATTTTTGAAGTGACTGGTTCAGCGGTAACTCAACATAGCCCAAGAGTTGATAGTGGATATTACATACATGCCGGTCACGAAAATCTGATCTCGCGTATGAGAAACTGAACTAGTCGTTGTTATGCGTTAATGACGTGGGTCCTACTCCGTACAACGATGTCCGTATTTTTGACTCTGGTGATGGTCACTTGTTCGTGCTGTCGCCATGCGGGGAAGAGTGGCAGTGTTGGCTACAGCCGAAAATACGGACAAATGCCTTACGAAGTAGCCCGTAGAGTCTATGGTTAAATCGGACGCCGCTAAGGATGCATTATCTGTGATGGAAAACCAATGATAAATTATTGTAAATGCATATTGACTCATTTGTGCCCATGCCAATACATAATATATATGTAATCTGTTCTACAGCGATGTTCGCTATCGCTAACAAAACGTATGAAGCTGACATACGTAGGTAAGCCATCGAATCGAAACTATAGCGTAATTCGCTATTGACTAGATTGCATTTTGTATAAGGGCCCGATCGATTTATTGTATAAAACAAAATATGTAATAGCACGTATATTTTGAAAATGAGAACTAATCACAAACATTTCTGAACTAAAAAGAGTTTCATTTAATACTTCGTTGTTAGTTGAAGAGTCTGACATAGTTAAGGGTGTTTGTGAAAGGGTGCTTCGTAGTAAGTATGTGGCGAAGATAGGTAAGTTAAAGAGGTCCAAAACAGTAATGAATGAATTTATTAAGAAATGACCTACTTATATACAAAACTAGGGCATTTGCTAAAACGAGACAGGCTATCTTGCTATTACACACAACATGAAAACAAATAATTAAAACTTACGTTACCTACATACGAATTAATTTAGAAAGAGTACGATCACATAATATATCTATCTCACTCGACATGATGATACAAGAAATTGTCGGTAGACGAATATAAACACTTAACCGATTACCTACTAAAAGGCAAAAATGTAAACGGCCGTAGTGGATCGGAACACTCCTACAGTCCGACGCTGATGCTGGTTTGATGCAGACGTATGTGATGTCGCCACATAGCACCCCCTCAAGCGAAGCGTACGACTGGTTTCACTATTCTTCCTGATCGTGTCCGTGTTGTAGTTGCAGTGATCTTCGGAGTTTTCGTAGTGTTTGTGTTGTTGTGATAGGCATTTTCCTCGTTCAGTGTGTATGCAGGTTTGAGCCGGTCGATTGATACGTTGACTTCACGCTCGGGAAGTTGTATGCGGAATACTTTGTCGTCGCGTCGTAGTACTGGATAGGGCCCTTCGTATGGAGCTTGCAGTGATCTACGGCCGGAGTCAATTCGCAGGAACACACTTTCACATGATTGAAGATCTTTGTGCACGAATGTTTTAGTGTTATTCCGATGAGGTCCTGACGACTTGAACTCGTTGATTGTTTGACGTAGTTGATCGACGAAAGTGTAGTCCATTGGGTGTTGTGACGTCATCGGGGTGTTATTGAAAAAATCTCCCGGTAATCTCAGACTAGTACCGTAGGTTAACTGTGCGGCACTTACTCCCGTGTCGTTTCTCGTAGCAGCTCGTAGTCCTAGTAGAACGGTAGGCAAGGCGTCTAGCCATTTCGTGTTACGGCTTTGTAGGCTCGCTGTAAGGGCTGTCTTGAGTGTTCTGTGCCAGCGTTCTACGATCCCATTGCATTGAGGGTGATACGCAGTTGTTCTTGTTTTTTCGATGCCAAGTAGTTTGGTTAGACACGTGAATAAATGGCTTTCAAACTGACGTCCTTGGTCACTCGTCAGCGTAGTAGGACAGCCAAACCGAGCGATCCACCCTTCATAAACATGTTTTGCGATAGTTTCGGCGGTCATATCGTGCAGAGGTATAGCTTCAGGCCAACGAGTTTTCCGGTCTATCATGGTAAGTAGGTATCTGTGGCCGTGTTGTGAAGGCGGTAGTGGTCCGACAATATCAACATGTAGGTGTTGAAACCTTTCAGCAGATTGAAATGTTGTGAAACTGCTGCTAGTGTGTCTATGAATCTTAGTCTGCTGACATGGTATGCACGCTCTCGTCCAATTACTGATATCGGCGTTCATCGATGGCCAGAAATACTTTTCGGTTAGCATCTTTCGTGTCGTGCGGCTGCCTGGATGACTTAGGTCGTGTACGGCGTTGAATGCTATACGACGAAAGTTTTGAGGTAGGTACGGTCTGATGTTTGCAGTTGATGTTTCACAGTATATTTTGCAGTTGGTGTTTGGCAGTTGAATTTTCTTGAATTTCAGGTTGTTTTGATTCATGAGTTCTTGTAGATTTTCGTCTCTTTCTTGTGCCGAAGCAAGTTGAGTATAGTTCAGGGTACTCGGGCAAACTATTTCTTCGATGCGCGAGAGCGAGTCGGCAACAATATTCTCACTCCCGCTAATGTGACGTATGTCGCTTGTGAACTCACTGATAAATAATAGCTGGCGAGTGCGACGTGGAGTTTCAGTGTCCGATGTTTTCTTGCGCAGGGCGTACGTGATAGGCTTGTGATCGGTGTATATTATAAGTTGTCTTCCCTCGAACATTTTCCGGAAATGTTTAACTGCCATATAGATTGATAGTAGTTCACGGTCGTATGTTGAGTATCGCTGTTGTGTTTCGGAGAATTTCTTGGAGAAGTAACCGAGTGGTTGCCACTTGTCGTTTTGATATTGTTGTAGCACGGCTCCGGCGCAGTTACTAGATGCGTCGCACATTAGGGCAATCGGTGCGTCAAGTGAAGGGTGCGCGAGTAAAGCTGCGTTTTGTAGGCTAACTTTACAAGCTTCAAATGCTTCTATAGCGTCTGTAGTCCAGACGATCTTCGTTTTATCTTTGCGCTTGCTGTCGTGTAGGTATGCGTTGAGTGGCGCTTGGATTGACGCAGCTTGTAGTAGTGCATCTCTGAAGAAATTTACAGCACCGAGGAATCGTCGTAATTCTTCAACTGTGTTCGGTCGTGGATATGATGTGATTGCGCTGACCCTATCTTGGGGTGGTTTTATGCCGTGTTCTGATACTGTGTATCCGAGAAACTTGACTTCTGTTACTCCCAGCGTACACTTAGACGGATTGATAGTAATTCCGTATTCGTTTAGTTTGCTCAGCACTGTGCGTAGATGATGAATGTGGGATTCCTGGTCTTCAGAGCTTATAAGGACATCGTCCACGAATGGATAGACGTAATCAAGTCCTTGCAGCACTTGGTGTATAAACCGTTGAAAGGTTTGTCCGGCGTTTTTCAATCCTGGGCACATTCTCGGGAACTCGAAGAGGCCGAAAGGCGTGATTATTGCTGTTTTCTCTATGTGGTCGCTGAATACAGGCAATTGTTGGTATGCTCGGTTCAAATCAATGGTGGAGAAGATCTTCTTTCCGTTTAGTTGATAGGTAAAGTCTTTCAGGCGTGGCACAGGGTAACGATCAGGTTTTGTGATTGCATTTAGCCTTCTGTAGTCTCCACAAACTCTGAGATCGCCGTTCTTTTTGGGTACTACATGCAGTGCGCTTGCCCAAGGGCTTTTGCTAGGTCTACATAGGCCCTGCTCCATCATGACTTCGAATTCTTTTTTTACTGCAGCGTAGCGGTGAGGTGGTATTGGTCTTGCTTTGCAGTATAATGGCGGGCCACTCGTTTCGATATAATGTTCAACGCTGTGTTTTGGTGTTTCTTTCATTGAAGATAATCGAGTTATGTCAGGAAACTCGGCCAATATGTCGTGGTATTTGTTGTTGGAGTCAATGCTTCGAATTGTTGATGTAGGGTAGGTTGAAATTGATGTCGACACAGATAGATTCGTAACTTTGTCGGTCAGGCTTCTACCCGCGATGTCGACGAGTATCTTGTGATGTTTCAGGAAATCAGCACCAATTATCGGTTTACTGACTGCAGCGATAATGAAGTTCCAACGAAAAGGTCGACGTAGGCCCAAGTCTAGCTCCAATGACTTCTCTCCATAAGTTGGTATAGTTGTATTGTCGGCAGCGTACAATGTGAACTTAGTAGGTTTCAATTGTTGGCCAATTTTCTTCGGAATTACGGAGATGTTCGCACCAGTGTCGATGAGGAATATGAGTTTGGTTCTCTTGTCGGTAACAAAAAGACGGTGTGAGTGGTCCAATGCGCTGGTTCCCGTCTCTGCCAACGCTGCTTCTAGTTTTCCGGTGCGGTTTTCTTCAAAAATGTGCAATTATCTGCACATTTTTTTGCGTTTTGACCAAACTTGCGGTAATAGTAGCAGTACGGTGAGTTTCTGGGTGTGAGGCTTCGATTGGCTGTTTGGTTGCGGTTATTGGATCGGGATGCTTGTCTCCTATGATTCCAGTTGCGATAAGGTGAGCGTCCACGTTGATTATTGTTGTTCGTTACAAGTTGGGTTATTGCTTCTGTTAGCTTGTCAATCGTTTCTTCCAGTGAACGCGCGTATTTTGAAGAAGATGAGTGTTGATGGTCGATTGCGAATGCCTCTGGTTGTGGTGAAGAAGATTGTTTAGGGCGTAGATTAATAGCTGATATCTCACGCTGTGATTGTTGATCCATCATTTTATCAGCCATTAGTGCAACTTCGCTGATACTGCTTTTTTCGCTGATAGCTATAATCGAGCTGATATAGGCTGGCAGTTGATTAAGCCACATTTCTCGCAGTGTGACGGTAGACAGGTGGTCACCGGCTAGGTTCTGCATTCTTCGTAAAAGCTGTGATGGCTTCAAATCTCCGAGTTCCATACCTGCTATGACGCGTTGAACGTTTTTTTGTTCTGAGTCTTCATACACTTGCAGTAGGCGTTGCTTGATAGCCATGTATTTGTTTTCCTCTGGTGGCCGCAGTAAAATATCATATATTTCGTCGACGTCTTGACGTTCCAATTGGCCTAACACAAGCTCGTACATTGCTTGATCGCCTTTCTTCTGCGACTTCATAATTGCTTCAAAGTGCGCAAACCATCCTCTAAGCTTGTCTCGCCATATAGGAGGTATACGAAGTCCGACCGAAACTCCCGATAGCTCTGGCTGTTCTTGCATTACGGAGATAACTGTAGGTGCCACGGCGGGTGAAGTATCTTGCGACGTTCTTGCTCCTTCGTTGATGTTCATTTTAATGTTTTTTAGCTGGACCTGAATTGATGTTCAACTCAGACGGGGTCACCACTGTGAAAGGGTGCTTCGTAGTAAGTATGTGGCGAAGATAGGTAAGTTAAAGAGGTCCAAAACAGTAATGAATGAATTTATTAAGAAATGACCTACTTATATACAAAACTAGGGCATTTGCTAAAACGAGACAGGCTATCTTGCTATTACACACAACATGAAAACAAATAATTAAAACTTACGTTACCTACATACGAATTAATTTAGAAAGAGTACGATCACATAATATATCTATCTCACTCGACATGATGATACAAGAAATTGTCGGTAGACGAATATAAACACTTAACCGATTACCTACTAAAAGGCAAAAATGTAAACGGCCGTAGTGGATCGGAACACTCCTACAGTCCGACGCTGATGCTGGTTTGATGCAGACGTATGTGATGTCGCCACAGTGTTCAACCCTGGTTCAACCTCTAAATTGCTCTGTCGAAATAGTTTTGCGATACACAAGTTTGAGCGCGGGCAATCCCAAGTGGCGTTCATTTGATTCGTAAGTGGATTGAGCAAAACAGTTTTTGTTCTTATTAAAATTATTATTTATATGTTGTAACGAACGTGTTAGTTGTTAATACTACGTTCATTTGGTTAAGTAGGACATTTAAAAAAAAGCGTAGCTTAATAGCGTGAATTCTTGAAATATCTATATCTCGAGTATCTAAATTTGCTTTCAACCAGCACTAAAAGAGGAGGTATCAAAAGAGGAATTTAATTGCATTGTGTTGCTTTAAAGTCGAAATTCTTTTATAAAAACGTTACGTGGGTTGGTTATGTAAAAAGCATACCTATCTTATTATAAACTGTACCTACCTACCTATTTAAATGCCATGCATGATGGCTGCTAATGTTGTTTAATGTAGACTCAAGAAATTTTGCACATAGCCCAAGAGATATCTGTCAACGATCAAACAATACAACAATCCCAAATACAATCCTCGTTACGATGTGAAATCAAAGCGCATGTACAAAGATGAAAGCTTCAAAGAAGGCAACGACAGATGTTAATGGAATGTTTTATCTTCTGATGGGCAAGTCAAATACAAAATAAAGTTACAAAATAAACGCGTAGGTATCCCGGGAGTGCAAAAGGGTTTTTATTGTATGTCCTCCTAGCCGAATTTCGACTACGGCGGCCTATCTCAAGAGAGATTAGCCAACTGTGCGGGACATATTATAGTGCAGAAGTGTGTGCGCAATACACAGGTGCACTCTCTATTCCTTCACTCTCATAATTCGGTGAGACGGCAGTCTGACATCACCGTAGAGAGATCAGGCGCAGGAACAACGGCTTAACGTGTTTTCCGAGGCACGGGGGTGTTAACACCACCAACTTCCTGACTCCGGAGCTATGTCTGAGTGATTTCAAGACAAAAAACCCAAACACTCTTGGCCCGGGATTCGAACCCGGGACCTCGTGGATAGTACCCAGCGTGCTAACCACTTGACCAACGAGGCAGTCAAAAGGGTTTTAATCAAATGGAACAGTACAGTCCTGTCATGATTTGCTATTTAAAACGAAAAATTCAGTACTTACATGTTTTTTTATTATGCCAGGATGGTGTTATTTTTCTAAGGTGCTAAGACTTTTCCAGCTTGGTCTTAGCCTAAATGAGTATCGGACAGAGCGTCACTTTTGCATTTATAATACTCGTAGTTATTGTAGTAACCCTTTTATAATAATGGATTTGCTACAGCTATAACACTTAAATGTTTATATTATGAGACGGCTAGTTTGGAATTAATGACAGGTAGGTGACACGACATAGTGGAGACATATTTTTACAAAAGGTGGGCTTAATACCAACTGAATCGTCTGCATCTCTACTCGTACGATCACGGCCGGCGAAGTTTATATCCTATATTGTTTCGCAGTCACAGAGCTATGACTAACAACCCAATAGGGCATTTTAAATCCAGCTGAAGGAGGTTACGTCAGCGCTGGTGAAACAGTTCAGGTAAACCATGACACGATCGCGCGGGCTCCACATGCCATATATCTTCTTCAGATTAATCACGAGGTCCCGGGTTCGAATCCCGAGTCGGGCCGAAAGTATCTGTTTTTCTGTCTTTAAATAACACATATACAGTTAAGCTGGTGGTGTTAATACCCCCGGGCCTCGGAAAGCACTTTAGGCACACTGTCCACGGAGGCGTAGCTTCATAGACGCGTATTCGTCATTATACGCTTGGTGTACGCTTGCTTGCAGCTTACATACAAAACAATGTAACTCTGTCGACGGAGCGGCAACGTCGCGCTCGCGTCGCTGCACGCAAGCTTCATGACGCCTGCCGTACTTGCTGTCATACGCCGGGGCGTATATGGAGTGAACGCACGTGTTTTTTATTGTAAAAAATGGCGGGAACGGCTGCCAAATTTGTTCAGATAATAGAAAAATATCCGTGTTTGTATAACAATAATCTTCCTGAATATGCTAGAAAAGATTTAACTGAAAAGGCTTGGAGTGAGGTGGCGAAAGAAATACAATGGACGGGTGAGCATTCGTTTTTATTTATTTTATAGTAAAATACATAACATTTATTCAAAAATGCAATTATTCCACTGCCATGGCAGAGCAACATTAGGCTGCAAAAAGTAATTTGCTAAATAATTACGTAAACCGTTAGGCGTGTTTACAAATGTCATGTTTGGTATCAAAATTGGTGCATGTCGAATATTGGACACATTAAAACTGTCTGTAGTCGTTGTGTATTGCACACCATCATATCTTCGTATGTAATTATGCAAAATACATACGCACTGTATAATTGAAATTATTGTTGAGTATTTACGACATGATATAGCTTTCAGTAGTACTTGAAACTTTTCTGTCAACATACCAAAAGTGCATTCAATACTTTTTCGTCCGCGACTTAACCTATAATTGTAAATTCTTTTCACATTATCCAGATTTCTTACTGAATAGGGTCTCAATAAATTTCTCCTTAAAGGGAATGCATTATCTTCCACAAAGTAATAAGGAAAACGTTTGCCTGTGGCATCATTTGGCAATGCTGTTGATTCAGTTGGAATGTTCAAACCTTCCCTTTCCAACCAATGCCCAAGCGCTGATACTTGAAACACGCCACCATCACTATTCCGTCCGGCAAATCCACATTCTATGCTGGTAAAATATCCATCTGCATCACAGCATCCAAGCAAAATAATAGAGTGAAAGCCTTTATAATTGTAGTTGGCTGATCCTGTGTTTGGAAATTTCTGTATCCTGATATGCTTACCGTCGATCGAACCCAAGCAATTGGGTAGATTCCAAAGTTCATAATACCTTTTCGCAATTTCTTTCCATTCATCAGTAGTTGGTACAGGCATGTATGTATCCTTCAATGCATTCCATATTATTTTAGTTGTTTCTGATATCACACGCGACACGGTACATTCTCCTCGGGCAAAGTAAAGTCCCAATGCTCGAAACGAACAGCCTGTAGCTAAATACCTGAAAAAAATATGTTATTAGTTCATTTATATTAAATAATAAAAATCTGTTTGTTGCAGTTAACGATTGTAAGGAAAAATGGAAAAATATTAGAAATGGTTTTGTTAGAAGTTTAAAACCGAAGGCTAGTGGATCGGCAACTACAAAAAAAAAACTATTTACATGATGAGTTTATATTACCATACGTCAAACCAGTAATTCACATGAATGAAAGGGGAAATTTACCAAATCCTGAACAATCAACTCTAAATCAGGAGACCCCTGCGTGCCCCGAAGAACAGGCATATGTTGGTCCTAACAGGAATATTACAGAAGACACTGAATCGGAAAATCATTCCCATGTTGAAAGGTCGTCATTTCAAAAACCAAAAAAAAGGATTAAACCTGTTAACAACGAAGCTGATAAAGCTTTTGTAGACTGGTTAAAAACAAAAGAAAATAAAACAGATGACCCACGAAAAATGTTTCTGCTGAGCTTGCTACCCGACATACAAAGTCTTACAGATGAACAAATGAGTGTATTTAGAATTAAAATGTTGATGCTTTTGGAAGAAATTAAAAAAACCAACGTGTTCAGTTATCCAGCCACAGATAAACCAATTCAGAGACTATTCGCCGATTTCTCCCGGTAACTCCCACAGTTCACAAACACTAGCATCCACACCTTCTCCAATAAATTATTCTAACGACACACAAGTTTTCTCTGACTATTCACAAACACAAATTACCACATTAAACCCTATTAATTATTCACAAAATATTAATGATTTGGAAGATTTTACAATACAATAAAAGTTCACGGATGCGATACATGTTATTTTTTTTAAATTGATATTTTGGATGGAAAATATAAACCATTTTGATTAAAATATTGTTTTACTTACCGCAACGTGATTAATATCCTTTCATCTGGGCTAACACATTCTCGCATATTGGTATTCTGTTTTTGTAATAATGGTCCTACGATCTGAAGTAAATTTTGATAAGTTGTTTTACTCATTCTATAGAATGAGTGAAATACACTGTCATCTTCTAATAATTCTCTTGCCGCTATGAACAATCTACAGTTGATATTTCTTTCTATATATGGATGGGTCCAATATAATCGTCGTTTTCGTCGACTTCGAATGTAGTGATAAGCCAAAATAACGTCTTCGTCGTCCGACTGCATTTTCACAAATGATTGAGAATGTACGCTTGCAATACGCCTCATGGATAGAGATCAGTACGCTGGGCTGCTTAAGCTGCACGGCGTATTTTGAAGCGTCTATGAAGCTACGCCTCCGTGGACAGTGTGCCTAGCCGTTGCTCTTGCGGTCTCTCTCCGGTCATGTCGGACTGCCGCCTCACCGAACTGCGACCGAGTAAGGGAACCGTGAGTGCACTTGAGTAATGCGTATACACTTGTGCACTATAATATCTCTAATCTCAACAGAGATTCGGCTGTTATCGAAATTCCGCTAGAAGACATTCTTGTTATGATCTGAGACTAGACACGATGTGGTTTCTCTCACCATTAGAGGTGTTAGCTCTCCTTATGATCTCAAGAAGCGCGGCAGAAGAGCAGTAAAGTGTCGACACGAGCGGCGCGACGTACATCAACAGCATGTTCAGCAGGAAGTACCCGAATTCGTGCCGGAACGTCGGCAGGGACCCGTAGGAAACGCACTGGTAGTACCTGTGAACAAAGAAATAAGGGTCAGTATTCAAGACTGTACAACCCCTCACTCATTAATTTTCTAGTCTGTTCCACCTATACACTAGTCATTAATTTTAATTACTTAGGTACTCTTTGGACGGCTAGAACTTGTCTCGGAAGTGTAAGTGGGAGGTTGTGCATAAAACATGGAGAACGTATTGTTAGGAGATAAACAGTTCACAGATTTGAAGATGAGAGAGATCGCTATAGAGGAGAGGAGGTATAGTAGTGTGGCTGTGGCGCGAAAGCCGAGCGGAGAAAACATCACTTCTCATCCGAGATCGTGAGTTCGATCCCCGTTTGTACCACTGAGTTTTTTATGAAAACTAAAGGACAGTCTTTTTGCCTAGCGGTGAAGGACAACATCGTGAGGAAACCTGCACTCTAGTTGACTAGTGTGAAATAGAGAAGGCAATGGCAAGTCACTTTATTAAAATTGCCAAGAAAGTAGTTGTTTCTGTTTCATTCCACATAATGATCACTACCCTCATTGAGGTATACCACTTTAAAGAAGAAGAATGTGTGGCTGAAGGGGAGATGTACGACATGTGGAGGTTATTGACATTAAAAAATCATTCCTTAATTTAAAAAGGTTTTATTATTAAAACACAATTTTACGGATTACTTCGCGATTTATTTACATTTTATTTTAAACCTGACGTTTCGAACACTTTACAGCGATCGTGGTCACAGGGAGACTAAGGTATTATTTGTCATTACAAAGTTTTGAAAAATTTTAACTACCGTCACTCAATAATATTAATTTACGTTCCTATTTACAGAAAGAGCTAACCGTGTCTTGAGATCTTGCAGTGCTAGGTGTTCTTTGGTTTTTGCTAGAATAGGATCCCATGCCGGTGGAACTTTCCAACCATCTTCTCTATTGAAATTTGGATGTTTTTTAATTTCAATGGCTTCACGTAGCATTCGAGGAATAAAACGCCGTTCTTTTGCAAGTATTTTAGGTAGGTCAAAACGAATGAAGTGGTTGGGTTTGTCTAAGGCATGTTCACACACTGCAGATTTTGTGTTCCGTCTATGTTTTACGTCAGCTATGTGTTATTTTATCCGCAAGCCTATACTTCGCTTTGTTTGCCCGATGTAGGAGAGGCCACAGTCACACTCCAGCTTGTGCTTTGCTGTAACACCGCGTAAAACACCGTATGAAGAGATTATTTGCAGCGTAGAAGATTGCTTAGTAAAGAATAACATGAAGAAAGAGGACGCGGAAGCATTACGACAAGACATATCGTCTGTCCCACGACATTGCAAAGTCCCGAAGTCGAATCTTTCTCGTGAACAATATCTAGCCTTAAAAAACCTAAAATCTAGACCAGATCTTACAATCGTGCGCGCAGATAAAGGTAACGCTACGGTCGTAATGGATACATCGGACTATAAACTTAAAATGTCGCAGTTGCTGTCGGACGAATCTACCTACAAACGCGTAAAAGTAGATCAAACAAACAAAATCCTGAAGAAAACCAGCGACTTAGTACGAAAACACAGTGACAGTTTAAGTCTAGATGTTCAACAGTTAGTACCTACGTGTGCAAAACCACCGAAATTGTATGGGTTGCCAAAAGACTAATATCCCGCTACGTCCCATTGTGAGTTAAATTGATACCCCATCCTACAGATTGGCTCAGCATTTAGCTAAAACATTATCAAAGCTAAGGGGAGAAACAACGGCGTATGTGAAGGATTCCTACCATTTCATCAGCGAAATTAAGAACTTACAATTAGCAAATGATGAAACTATGGTTAGTTTTGATGTAAAGTCCCTATTCACAAGCTTACCAGTACAGGACTGCATTGAAATTACTAAAAGGAAGCTGGTTCAACTGGACATGCCAATAGAATATGCGGAACTATTGGAACAACAAGTTCTATCTGCAAACCGATGGTGTAGCAATGAGCTCTCCGGTATCCCCAGTTGTTGCTGATATATTCATGGAGGATTTTGAGGATCGAGCTCTGAGCACATCACCTATATCACCAAGGTTTTATAAGCGGTACGTAGATGACACTTTTACAATTTTACCCACCAATAGTGTTTCTGCTTTTCTTAATCATCTTAATTCAATACATCCAAAAATTAAATTTACTATGGAAATTGAGGCAGACAGTAAACTAGCTTTCTTAGATATTTTACTAACTAGAAATTCGGATCATACCCTTAGCTACACAGTCTTTAGAAAAGCTACCCATACCGATAAATATCTCAGTGGTGCGTCTCACCATCATCCTTCACAGTTAGCTACCGTGGGCAAAACTTTGTTTCAGAGAGCGAGGGGCATCTGTGACGACCGACACCTGGCTGCTGAGCTTCAGCATGTAAGGAAGGTACTATGGGACAACCAGCTTCCAGTACGACGTCGTTGCAGACCCCGTGCCAAGCCTACGACAGTTGAACGCCAACCTGCAGTACTACCATACATGAAGGGAGTCACTGACAAGATTGGGAATATCTTCAAGCGTGCTTCAATCAAAACTTACTTCAAGCCGCAAAAGAAGATTAACCAATTCCTACCACCTGTCAAGTGCAACATACCTCTTCAAGATGCAGGGGTGTACAAGCTGGAGTGTGACTGTGGCCTCTCCTACATCGGGCAAACAGCGAAGTATAGGCTTGCGGATAAAAGAACACATAGCTGACGTAAAACATAGTCGGAACACGAAATCTGCAGTGTGTGAACATGCCTTAGACAAACCCAACCACTTCATTCGTTTTGACCTACCTAAAATACTTGCAAAAGGACGGCGTTTTATTCCTCGAATGCTACGTGAAGCCATTGAAATTAAAAAACATCCAAATTTCAATAGAGAAGATGGTTGGAAAGTTCCACCGGCATGGGATCCTATTCTAGCAAAAACCAAAGCAACACCTAGCACTGCAAGATCTCAAGACACGGTTAGCTCTTTCTGTAAATAGGAACGTAAATTAATATTATTGAGTGACGGTAGTTAAAATTTTTCAAAACTTTGTAATGACAAATAATACCTTAGTCTCCCTGTGACCACGATCGCTGTAAAGTGTTCGAAACGTCAGGCTTAAAATAAAATGTAAATAAATCGCGAGGTAATCCGTAAAATTGTGTTTTAATGAGTTCAACAATTCGCGTAAACGTAAGAAACAAATAGGTTTTATTATGTAACTTACCTTCTCTATTTCAAATCACACTATGAATAATTTACTTGAGTTGGATGATATAGACTTTTTACTAAATACCCATATACTTATTGGTAAACCTACTCCTTAGTTTACCAATATGCAATTCATTATCTTATTACAATGGCTTCACTTATTAAATAAATTGGAGTTCGTTACATTATCATATAAGTATTTTTATTTTGTAGCCCTTAGAAATAAGCAAAGGATTACTTACCTTCCCTATTTGCTTTTAGACATCACAGATAGTTTTATCAATAAACTTTTCCCTTGGGTATTACCTAGTTTTTCAACTTAGGCTCTCAGACAGTATAAGACGGTTTTATCGATAAACTTTTCCCCTGGCGCTAACCCAGATTTGCAACTTGGAAGATTTCTTTTTGAATCGAATCTTACTTCAACAGATCCAAAGGAGGTGAAGTATTTTTTACCTAAATTAAATACTCTCAGGAGTCAAAGAACGTCGTTTAATTAAGCTGAAAAGGATACGAACAAAGCAGTCGCAGGCACCGATAAATTTAACATCAAAGGATATCGTAGGATGAAATAGATTTCATACATTTAATATTTGTTACCTGTATACGTAAAACGGGATTTGCAGATCCCACTCAATCGCGCCAAAACGGGAAACCCAATTTTATTGTTTGTGTAAGGTAAATAACAAACTTCTCAGAGTTAAGGTAGGATTTCGGGGAAGACGGGGAATCAATATAGATGGAAGACATGTAGTGTAGGTACGAGAGTATCGTTGCCTGATTCGATTTAGCATTTGCCTTGTCAGATCACAAATAATGTTCCGGGAACTAAATATACAAAAGTTCTAACACGTACATGTATGGACATTTAATGTCAGTCCATCTCCTGTGAAAATAAGTACCTAACCTTGTATGCTTAGGCTGATTGCTTAATTGTTTCAACAAACACACCAATTACCTAGCCTCATACTAAGCGTGAGCTTGTGCTATGGTGACTAGGATAACGGATAGACATACTTAAATACTTTTATAAACATCCATGACTTAGGTACAAATGCTCGTGCTCATCACACAAACATTTGCCCCTTGCGGGATTCGAACCCGCAATCGCCTGGTTTAGAAGTCCGTGGCGCGAACCACTACACCAAGACGGTCGTCAAATTATGTAAGTACATACATATTTTGTTACAAAGAAATATCAGCAGGAAGAGCGGGTCTCCCCTAACATAAGTAATAACGCTTACAAGGAAAGATCCAACCATTGTTAAAATTGTAATTTTAAACGAATAAAGAACTATTTTTAAGTGTATTTTTTTTTTGGAATGGATTTGCTTTTGGCTCTAGACTAAACCTGTCGAGGCATAGACAGAGGCGACCTTACCCAGAAGGTTCTGGGCCCGTAGCCAAATGGCAATCATTCTGGAGCGAAATTCGCTATCGCCAATGAAATGTCAAAATATGTATGCAAATGTCACGTGATGTTTCGATGGCTTATGTCAGTTTCATATGTTTCGTTAGCGATTACGAACTTCGCTTGACAATAAATTGATACTGGCTACTGGCCCTGGCACTCCCACTAACCGACGGAACACAGCAAGCTGCTCGGAGGGTGGTAGCTACAACAAGGCGACACCTAACGGAGCCTACCACCGTTGTTAGGATCGTTCATCATATACTTACTTTAGTTTCTAAGTATTTGATTTCGTTGTCCGAGCTGGACCACTAGGAGGTAGATCTTTCACCATCCCAAAAATATACTTATTAACTTTGGTTTTGTCACAGTTAATTTATGAAAAACAAATAGACATTTAAATGAGCTTACATGCGATCTTATGAGAGTAGGACCGGACGTTTAAATCTTCTCAATATATGTATTCACAATTTTCTAAAAAAAGCTTACATACAAAGTAACGGTATCCGTTTTGGACAACAAATAGTACTAAGTAATACTAATACCTAGTTTGTAATTTTAGCTCGTTACAAGTTAGCAATGGTTTTTGGTATTATAGAAAATTTAAGTTGAAATTTAAGATTTTTGACTAGCGGTTTACGTTCTGGCAAATGTCGGATTTCCCATATTTTCATCCCCTATTACATCTCCTCGATGTAAAAATAGTTTTTGCGAAATAATAAAATAGTACTTAGCTACGTTGATCAGCAGGCCTACCATCTAACTGAATTGCTTTTAAATTGCAATAGCTAGCATTAACAGCTTTCAAAGTGACATCTGGAAAGCAAAGCGATAGCTTTTGAAAATAATGAGAACATTTCTATTCATGTCATTGCTGTGAAATTGCCACAGTGGATAGCTTTTAAATTAACAGGTAAGTAGATCATGTAGAAGAACATTACGCTACTTTGGAAAACCAAGGTCCCATCTAATAGTCTAAGATCCCGATATAAAACGACCTTCACCGAGTTGTTTATTAGATAAAACGTATTTAATATTTAATTTAATATGTCAATAAATTTATTGCATATGGGTGTGATGGATCCGTTGCATTAACCCACATGTAATTTACAAAAATACCTGGCTACCCGAGAGTTGTGACCGGAAAAGAATAGGCAACCCAACGTTTGCATATTCTATGGGCTTTAGACTTTCAATTGGTATAGAATTTGTCTAATAATCAAACCGGCGAAACGTTAAGATTTTTTTTAAATTATTAATTAATCATATCATGGACTGAAATTTGTTAGACAACCCATATGTAATATATTTATTGACAAATTAAATTAAATTTAAAATACGTTTCATCAAATAAACATCTTGGTGAAGGTCGTTTTATATCGGGATCCTATACTATAAGTATTTCATCAATATTTTAGTTATACTGTTAGGAATGACAGACAGAGCTACGTTCGGATTTTAATACTGTCTATTGAACATAGGGAGTTTCTTTGTAATTGTCTCTGTTGTATAACATTTACAGAGATCATCAGTTCGTGACACACAGACGAACTATTTAATTCCACACTTGCACCAGTGCATTGCGAGTAATTGAATAAGACAGTGCGAGCCGTGCCAAACGCCATTTATTCGTTCTATGTTTGGGTTCCGTCAGTTTATAAATGTCTGCGCTGGCGGTGGTCATTGTTCGCACTATAAGAACTACATTAATGCTTCGTATGATTATGCGGCTTCTTATAATTTTATCTCAACATTTCTTCCTATTACCGGTGGGAAAAAGAAGAACCCGAAAGATTTTAACCAACGATCCTAGTGCATGCCTATTTGGACTAAAAAGTACAAAAACATTGCTGGATAAAGCATAATTTTCGAGATATTAAATTATTTAGGTAATTAACAAGTTAAAAAATCTCAAGAGTAACAGTAACACCACTTAATAGTGTGACGTTACTAGTATCTTAATAAAATATCAGAATACAGATATCTCTTCTTAAGCTTTTATATAATCAAGTGTCATATTGACGTCATACTCCACTCATCTTTTAGCGTATCTTGCAGGAGTGATTCGTGAAGTGCGAAGTATTCTTTGACACTCCTTAGACTAAGGAGTGTTTTACAAGGAAGTACTATCATGAATTGTTTTTTTATTTCAGAAATTAATTAAGTCAATATGGCAGCATTGGACCCATGTTGTTATAATATTATTTACTCGTAATATTGTCAGAAATTCGTGGTAAATCAGCCAGGGCCCTTAGACAAGATGTAATCTTTCTATAGCGAACTTCGCTATCGCCAACAAAATGTATGCAAAAGTCACGCGATATTTCGATGGCTTAAGTCAGTTTCATACATTTTGTTAGCGATAACGAACTTAGTTTTAGAATAGATTGCATGTTGTCTACGGGCTCAGGTTACTCTTTTCCCTCCTGTATAATGTTCAGAAGAACAACGCGACCTATGCAACTATACGAGTATATCTATACTACTCAGATAATCTGAAACGGTTTGCAGCGGGATTAATATTTAGGTATAAATACACTAAGCCAATCTATTCCTAAACTTATGGAATTAAGCCCGTACCTACTTCATTCATCTGAAGTCATCGGCACACAAATACTTGTTATTATCAAATACATTTAGCTTAATCGTCTAACAGATTGTAAGAGGTATATTAGAACACTAATAAGCCACTTACACTTTGAACATATTCGTAATAGCATAACATAAAAGATTTCCATTTTTTGCGTAGCGCAGTAAGTAAATCTTGATGTAAGCAGGGAGACGATTCTCATGCAATAGAAAAAAGTTCACATTCGTAAAAAAGTTCGAAATTCGAAATTTTTCCGAACGTAACACAGTTTGTGCGTTCTCAGAACTTCACAATCGAAATAGTTCGATCGTACATCACCCGAACGCAACGAGTGGTAAGGACCAGTCGAAGTCGAAGTTCGTATACGACAAGCTGTCAAAATGTAAACGGTGTTGTGATTTGGGGTTATTTTGTCGGAGGTTTTCCTCATCTAAAATCTGTTTGTTTGATGTTATTTAATAAAAAGAAAAAAAAACTAAAACCCAACTACGACAAAAACGACGCTGAAAAAGTATAAAACAAGATTTTCAGAATTTTCATGTTTGGAAAGGAGTAGTCACACGTTGTCAAAGTGCTACGGTAGGTAGGTATATGTATTTTACTTTTTATTATTTGTACTATTTTGGTGTTAAAGTGTATTTGTGGCGCATATTATCAACAAAAGTTAAATTGATGAACTAAGTATTCTGATACGTAGTAAAGAAGCTATGAACGAAAAGATGTGAATTATATGCAATCAGCCCATGAATACAGGTAAGATCACAAGCAAATGCTAGTAATATATATATTCAAAATGTACAAGTAAAGCGCTTTCAAATGATACCAAACACGGCATATTTATCTTA
This sequence comes from Pyrausta nigrata, assembly GCA_949316185.1. Classification (NCBI taxonomy): domain Eukaryota; kingdom Metazoa; phylum Arthropoda; class Insecta; order Lepidoptera; family Crambidae; genus Pyrausta; species Pyrausta nigrata. The sequence goes on from OX438951.1 coordinate 4,753,620, forward strand.
ACTTTATTTTTTTACTCTGTATGTTTTGTCCGCTAGAGGGCGCCACATTAGATTTTGTGAAACCCCATATAGCCTATAACCAGCGGACAATTAAGACGCTTCTAATGATATGTCATTTGTCGAATTCTGATAAGTAGTTTAGAAATTACGAGGGAACAGATGAACATACATACATATATACATACATACATATATACATACATACATACATACATACATAGCCTAGTCGGGTAAAAAGAAGAAAGAAGGTTGTAGAAGAATTTGTTGTGGACTTCTTTGCCAAATTGGTGGTAGAGTTAGAGGCAGCGGGTATCTACAGAGCCGTCGCGATGAAGGATAGTCGTAAGCCATGACCCATTCAGTTTGAGCGATGCGGAGTTATTATTATTGAAATGATTGAACCAGTTATTGAACAGAGGTCACATATTAATGTACAGGACATTATTAAGATTATTCCACCACACAACCACAAAAATGACCACAAAACCTAATTTAGAGAATTAAGAAACGAAGCCTATCTTTGACGTCTCGCTTCCTACCAAAAACAAACTCTCCTTCGTTGACAATGACAACAAGAAATGACAGTTTACCGCATTCCATTTCAGTTAGTGCTATTTGTAAAATAATTTAAATTGAACTTATTTTAATTATGTTGTGTTATTATTGTATCTATTACTTCTAGAAATAGATTATAAATAATATGATGTTGAAAATATAAGTGGACTTCGTAATAAAATATTACGAAAATACTATATTTAGATGGTAACTAATATAGTAGCCGCGGCGTTTTTAAAAACGCCGTAACGGAGCGTGAGTTGTTGTCTAATCTATGTCCGACTACATAATTCGGTTGGTAATTGTTCGATGGGTGCGCCATAATAGGTGTTTTACGTATCGCTCAAACTTTTCAGTAGAACGGTGAAGATCGTAGGCGAATTACCACACGTAAAAAACTCGATTGCATGAGAATCGTGTCCCAGGTCTTTTAAAATAGACCTGCCAAAGAATAAATAATGGTACAAGTCTAGTAGGTCACTTTTACTTGATTTGACTGGATTTTTGTGTTTATTTTGTTTACTAATTTGTTTGTAAAATGTTTTATTCTAGATGGGTACTCCTAAAATACTTTTTTTTTAAGAAAAATACTATTTTCTGGACCTTTTCAAAGCAAATTCCCCGCAACATCACCCGTCACCCGCTGACGTCTACCGTGCTTGGCCCCCCGCGCCTCTGGCTACCGCAGGAAGGTCGCGCGCGAACTTGTACTATACTCACTACACTCTGTGGACGCAAACACTCGTTTAATGTTTTATGATTTACGCCATTGATTTAATATATAAAGGGATATCTCATCACACTGACAGCTATGGCACATGGTCTAATCGGCCGGATCGCCATTTTAAGCCGATTAAGTATCTAATGACGCGTGGTCCGTCAAACAATGAACATGCCTAAGTGTGTCGTCAAAAATTGCAAAAATCACAGCTCAATGAATCTTAAAAAATATGGAATGACGTTTCATAGGTAGGTAAATATTATTGATAAGGTTTGTAACCGAAATAATACTTGAAACCTGCTTTATTATTTTATTTTCTAATTTATTTACGTAAAACATTGCCAATCTTCTATCACTTTCACACCCAAAGCTAAAATGAAACAAAATACGTGACGTCATCGAAACAAAGTCAATTTTAAGGATGGAGTCGCCAGTGATTTTTTTTTGTTAAACAAAATACTTGAGTTTTTAGGTTTCCACAAAATTATGTTTGTAAAGAAAATGAAGCAAATTTATCGCAATAAACCAGGAGTGAGTGATGTGTGAGTTTTATGAGAAGGGAAAATATAGCGTTGTGTGTTCGTATATTTTTTCTGAATCTGATATGTAGGTATTACACTACACGTAAAGGGATGTAGATGCAAAAAGGCTGCAATTAGGCTAGTATTCGGGGCACCCAGCCTATGTTTTTATGTTGTATTTCACTTGCTTGTTGTTTAACTGTCATATATCTTAGCCATCGGTAAAATCCAATGTAGAAGTTAGGTATAACGAGTACCTAGACTAAAGAAACGGTTTTTATTTTAGTACAGCCAGCAGAACGTCAGGTTACATGTGAGCTATATAACAGCTTTTATTACGTAGTTAATAGTCTTAAAGTATATGGTGGTCTTAAAGTGAAAGTGGGGTAGTCTGACGTGAGCCGAGTGTACATACACACCGCAAGTCAGACTACACGAGTTGACCTTGATACCGCTTCTACTCCTTACATGATGAACGCTGTTTTTGTAGTTGAAATGTATGCCTTGACGTACTTCCGACTGAACTTAACTAGGTTACCTTATTCACCTCATTTTTAAATTAAGTTAGCCAACTGTTTAGAAGAGAATCTTCTAGGTACCTTAGCAGTAAATCAAAGTATTTTCATAAAACCACACTATAATAAATAACTGTAGCTAAAATAAAGACGAAAAAGTGTTTTATAAATAGTAATTTCTGTTTATTTGATTTATAAAAAGTAACAATAAAAACAGCTACAGAGAAATAATAACGTAATGTTCAAAGCATAAGATCAATAGAATAATTTAGTAATCCGATTATAGTACATTATCGTTTGTGTCATTGTCGAGCATCGAAATGTGAACCATCCCCGCATTTCAATGAGTTAGGTTAGGTTAGTTTGTAGTTTAGTATAGTTGTAGTGTACCAGAATTGGTGAATTGTGTCAATATAATTATTATTGGTTGTAGTATGACAAGTTTGGACCTGTATAGTAGAAATGTAGAAATATGATTATTATGAAAGTATCTTCATTAAAAAAATACTCGTATTCTCATACACATAATATACCTAATTTTATGAAAAGTAGTAAATAAAATATAAATCATGACTTTCATCAGTTACTTAATTTCATACAAAACATGAACAAACAATCTACTCCATTACTTCTTTGTTCGTATTATTGGCTTATGAATCTTTAAATAAATGATATTTGACATATGACGTAGTGTCGTCATCCATTGCTGCGTAATTACACATGACAATTTAAATAGCTGAAGCTTAAGCGGCAATGTATGAAGTTAGCCAGTTGAAGCTCCATAAGGTGAATAATAACATGTGCCATGTTTGAGCTTTGATTTTGTATGGCGTAGTGCATCCTTATATAAGGTGACTTAGAATCAATTTAAAATATTTTAATGGCGAATACTAGAGCAAAAATGTAGTCTTTTTTCAAGTGACATTTTTTATTTTATCCGCTAGTTTTTGTTTTTGTTTTTCTTAACAATGTAAATGAAATATTTTTAGGCGCATGCTGTACATATAAAGTCTTATCGCCTATCTCTCTCTCACTAACTAAACCTATCTCGCACTTCACTAAACCATCCCCTCTTCCTGCATTTCATTCATAAATTGTTTCAAATTATGAACAGCACTAGCTCAGCGAAAGAAAAGAATAGACTCCGCCACAAGCTACGCTATGCAATGCTATCTCAACATAAGTAGTAAGTGCCACTATGTCAATATGAAACCTGTCAATAGGGAAATTTCTGTGACGAAATACTGCATTTTTTATGCAGCATTTAGGTATATACTAAGTTTAATTGCAGGGGATATTTCCAACGAATCGTAAGCGGTGCAGTGTAAGCTAGATTTTGAAAAGATACTTTGTAAACAATAATAAACAATCTATAATGTAAGACTAAAAATGCAACAAAAAAATTAAAACAGTAATAATTACTGCTTCGCTTCTTTTCGGTGGAAATGCAACCTAATGTATGTAGGTATTGTAAATAAATTAAACTCGTTTTCAACTTTAATTCATTTTATTTGCAATAATAAACAGTAGGTACACCTCTCCTGGGAAAAATTTACACTTTTAGTAGGACCTTATCAAATTAAACAGTATGGCTTAAAACGTTATGTATGAATTTTCGACGAATTCTGACTTTCCATAACACTTCTTCAGGCTTTGGACTGACAAGTAAATGCAATGTTACCTTTAACTTTGACAAAGTATTAAACTAATTTAAGCATTAATTCTAAATTAATTGCATTAACTTGGCGTGTTTAAAAGTCTAAATTCATTGATATTTACAAATTATTTACACGATAGGTATTTACATTAAATGTTGGACGTGACGTTCTTGTACACGCACACTTTGTCTAGCACGGTCGATGCAATGCCATCGGACCTCACTGAGCACTTCTGGTTCACTGGACATCACATCAAAAGCACTTGTGATACGCGCACGTAGTTCCTTCAGTGTGCGAATTGTATGGCCGTCGTTCCCATACACGAGGTCCTTAGCCCTACCTCACACATGAAAGTCCATCGGCGTCAAGTCAGGCAAACGCGGTGGCCAGCGGATTACGCTGCCGCGCCCGATCCATCGGCCTTGAAACGCACGTACCTACTCGTAGACTAAAGTGTGCAGGCGCGCCGTCGTGCTGAAAGTACATGTACCTCCGGCTCCATGCCGGTACATTCAGAAGCAGCTCCGGTAGGTCACGTTGGAGAAGCTCCAAATACGTCTCTGTATTCAACCGGTCAAGGAAAATGGGTCCCAAAAGGTGCCCGATTAGCACTCCGGCCTACACGTTCACACTAAAACGGTGTTGGAAATGATCCGGGCGAATTAATCGGGGATTGTGCTTACACCAGTAGTTTTAGTTGTGCAAATTAAATAGCCCTTCCCGCGTAAACGTGCACTCGTCCACAGCACGTTGTAATTTCGGTTTCGCAGCAGCCACCTGCAGAACTCTACCCTCGGCGCGTAGTCTCCCGGCAGCAACTCCTGGATCCGGGTGTAGTGGTACGAATGGAGTCTTTCGCTGCGCAGAAGCCGCCACACGTACAATTGGCTTACGCCAAACATACGGGCAGCGTCTCTCGTGCTCGCCACTGGGTGCCGCTGGAAAAAGTCCAGCACGTCTTGTTCTATCTGCGCTCGGTGTGGTGAGGGTCTCCCTGGGTCGGGACGCGGCTGGAAACTTCCACTCTCGCGAAGCCGCTGCACAGCCCCGAGGATGGTGCGTTAACTCACGACGCGACCATGTCGTTCTTCATAAAGTTCTATGGCGCGTAACATGACTTCACCTGCGTCTCTGTAGCACAGAGCCATATTAAAATACTCTTGCGATGAGTAGCGGTACGGCATTTTGCAACGCGGAGCGCGCAAGTTGCGCACAAACGAACAGGTGAAAAGTTGTAAGCGAACTAAACAAACTCCCGCAGTCCCGCGCCGCGCGCGCGTAAAAGTGGGCGGGGCAGTACGGCACGTGTATCGGCGGACTTTGGCGGCATAATAAAAGCTTTGCGGTGCGCTTGTCAAAGGAACCGACAAACGCGCCGCAAACCTTTCACTATGCGCGGTCGAGATGAATGAATGGCGAGTTGGCATGCCTACAACGAACAGGGTGTTTTAATTTACTTAGAAATCAAAATGTTTTTTGGCGTTTTTCTCGAAAACTAGCAACTTAAATTAAAAATTATACTTGAAAAAAATAATTCATTTTTACTCTAGTATTCGCCATTAAAATATTTTAATAAATCAATGATTCACGCCTGTCGTGGCAACCGCGCCAGGCTCACTACAATGGTGGATGATAACATGAGTGACTTACTGATATATTTGTGGGCCACACCTTTTAGAAAGACCTAAAAATTAAACTCGTTCCCGTCTTCTTGACAGCTGTTTTATTACTACTTTTTAAACATGGCGGATTAGCCGATGACATTCCACGTACTGCGTTTAGTTAGATACACCAATAAATTTAATATTAGGTATATTAACTTTATGGATACACCATAGACTACAGGCTCATGTTCAAATGGATGGGTCATATGAACCACCAGGTGACGTTTAAATAACGATATTTTGATTTTCTCAAAAAATACCGACTTTGTGGCGCACCATGTTTTTACGGCACTGCGCGCTTTCTTATTATTTTTCATGGATCTATCGATGGTAAAAATGCCGTACAAAAATATATGACCAAAATGTACTTACTCTTCTCCTGCACTTTTGAATTCTCACCAGCACTCAGTTGGACAGCTTACAAGTGACGGCATAGTGCTGAGTGCTGAATCTTATTATTTTATGCTCTTACATATATCGTCCTATAGTCACCTGGTGGTTCATATGACCCATCAATTTTGGACATGGGCCTGTAGTCTACCACTCTTACCCTCTGACTTCTGGGTGCTCCTCGACGTGGAAGATGAAGCTCTGCGGCAGGCTGGCCAGCACGGCGCAGCCCCACGCCACCGCCAGCGCCCTGCGCACGCGCGCCTCCCACGTCACGTTTAGGGGCTTCAGGATCGCGTAATATCTGAAATATAAAAAATATAGGGTTATAGCGGTTCTCCGCGATTTTATAGCGCTTCAAACTTAGTATATCTATCGATATATAATTGTATACTTTATACAAATCGGTTTCTGCGATCCTCGTCTGCGAGATGAGAAATAACAACAATTATCATATCTAGTAACCACCTATCACATATAAAACTTTATCTAGGAGAAGAACGTGTTTATAAATAAATTACTTACTGATGCCCGTACTCAGAGATACATTAAGTTAATTCTTCATTTCGTCTCATGCGGTCTTTTTCTAATTAATTGACAAAGAAAGTGACAGACCGAGACTTTATCAAAGATTAAAAAGTGACGATTAAATACTTAGTAAAAGTTAATAAAACAAACTGAATCAATTTAATACCATCTTGGATCTAATTTCAAAAACTTCTGTGGACATAACAAACGCTTGACTTGGTTAGGCAGTTATAAATTAAGACAAAATACTTTAGTCTTTTATTTAAAACTGTTGAAGATTACTTTTGGCACTTCAAATAATGGTTTGCTTTGAGTCTAATCTATTCTATATTCAATCTACCTACCAAAGTACCTAATTTCGAAGGACGAATACTTCAACTTGAATTTTTCTAATGAGGGTTTAAGAGGGCCATCATAGAATTTACACAAAAAGCGGGATTTTGAAAAATAATGATTAATTAAATTAAATTTAAAAAGAGCACCTTTATATTTTTTTATTTTTTATTAAAGGCATACATTTGACCGCAATCTCACCTGATGGAAAGAGACGATGCGGCCGAGGATAGATAATTTGGCTAGTAACAGCCTTTCATTCTACTTGAAAGTCCTACGGTCAACTCGATGGCTTTCAAACTAACGTATCCGGATCATAGTTTAGGGAACGATGTAGCCGGCAATGAATTCCATCTCTAGCCGTGTATGTGTCGTAGGTAGGATGATTTGATAATTCGAAGTATCGCGAATTCTAGGGATTTTGCGCAAACACGGATAATTAGATGGAGGTAATATTTTTCAATCTTGCTAAAAAAAGTTAGGATTTTTGAAAAACGGCAAGTCGCCTTAGCAAGATTGAACATTCGTAACGCTGATTGACTTGATTTTTGCTTGCTGGCAAACTCTTATTCTGATTGGTTCCTATCTTTTCCCATGTAGTTTTGATGTATTATCGTAGATTTATAAAAGGTAAGAAATGACAATCTACATAACTTTTTGCATTATTTTTTAAGTCCAAACACAACCTGAAACACAATAAATAAAATAAAAAACTGCTGGCTCGCTTACAAATCACCAAAAACAAAATAACGTGCGACAAAAAATTGACATTTAAAACGTCAAGTAGTCAACCAATCAGAGAGATGTATTTGTGGGGCGCTCCGGCTAATCAGTGTTCTTTTTTCATAATAACCAACGATTTTGCAAAACACCTAACTTTTTTTAGCAAGACTGAAAAATAAAACCTCCATTGTCTAATTATCTGTGTTTTCGCAAAATCCCTAGAAATTTCGCGATAATTCGAATCATCAAATCATCCTACGACATATTTAAGAGTAGTAAACGTAGGTTAAAGTAAACAACATGACAACAATAAATATCTATAGACAACTTTCCTATCGTTGCATTGTATACCCAACGATACAAGGCACAAGCAGATCATCGAAAGCACTGACCCCTGAGGAACTCCGGCATCAATGGCCTGAAGATACCGCACGCGAATCCTTTCGGTACTAACCACAAACACACTAAATCTAACACTAAAGTGATAATCTAGTTTCGTGTACTTTTCTTATAATTAGCTATGTTTTTACAGTTTATGATTTATATAATTATGTCTGGAATAATTATTAGTCAGTTTAAATCCAACGACTAGCGTCGTCGAACTCCCACTTTAAGTTGTTAAAATAACAATCATTTTCCAAAAAACCGCCGTTTCTGTCAAGATTTTGTATTAGATTTATATAATAAATAAGATATTTAAGCTTTCGGTAACTAATTCTATAAAGCTTACATAACAGTGATAGTTTTGTTTTTAAATTTAAATACTGAAAACTTTTTTAGAGACATAACGTCATCGATAAACTAAATCCCATCATGATACCCGAGAAAATAAACGAAAACTTTATACCCCCGCGCAGTGGGGTTTTTATATATGCGTAAGTACCTACGTACACTCAATTCTACTAACTCGGTTGGTAAGCAAATACGTTTTCTAACAGAATTAATCTCCGATTATTTACGAAGCTCGGGTAAGCACACCGCAAACAAACCGGAGAACAAAAGTTAGGATTGAAATATTTTTAATAGCGGTTGGTCTGGTTATAACAATTTTGTTCCTTTTCACGCTTTTTGATCTTTCCAAATAAACGTAAATTTCATACACGAGTAACCTTGAACACGTTAACTGTATTTATAGCGGCCTTAGATGAATAATGCTAGGAGATACCTACCTACTACGCCTTCCAAATTCAGAATCTAAATATGCCACAACTTTTAACTTTCTGTGAACTGACACTTAAGTGACGGAAAGATCCGAGTTTACCATTTTTTAAACAGTCGGTAAACGTGGATTGACGGTTTAGTTGACACAATTTCCATACAAAATATGCCAAAAGATATTACAACGGCTGTTTAAAAATTAAACATGTGTTGGTGAACTGGACCCTTATATGGTTCCATTACTGTTTAGCAGCATAATAGGAAAGATGACAGAAAGCAAAAATCTTTAAAATAATGTGTCTATCTAATAAAATATAGTATTTAAATTATGGAAAGAATCTTTTTTTTAATTTTTAAGACGATTTTATTAGTTTATTTTAGAAAATAAAATTGCAAAATACTTAAATCCGCCATGTTTTTTATAACACCAAACAGATTCGAGTTACGTCACACCTCAGTAAATACTGTCACTGTCAGTCACTATCACTGAATTATAATACGAATTTCGACTAGAACACTAACGTTTAAAATATGTTTACTGAGGGGTGACGTCACAGCAGATGACATCCTGACCGCGTTTTCGCGCCAATTTATGAACATTTTATTTAAATTGCGCTTAGTTTGGGACTAGGTAATTGGTGAGTTTGTTGAAAAAAAAACTTTTTCAAAATCTGTCATCTTGCCTATTAGATTTAAAGTCCCTCAAAGGTTGTCAAAGTTTGATTTCGAAATGTTTCACGGCTGCCAGTTTCATGCAATATCCACAAGTCTAAGATGGCAGCATAGAGAAAAAATATATCGAGGTGCGTTTGTTCTAAGACTATGTAGATAATAACAAGCGCTAATAATGTTGCTTTTTCAGGCAATATCGGTTAAAATTATGTTTTAAAATGCTTTTAGACAGACATCCCACAGATTATAGGCTTACTATCGGCCGAAAGAATGTCGGCATGAAGAATAATTATTGGCCAATTGTACAAACTCTTCATATTGAAAAAGCTCTGCACCTTCATACCTTAAAACTGCCGACCAAAATCTCCGCCGATATCTGTACTCTGCGGGGCGTCTGAACATAGAACTTACCTATCAATAGCTATACATATGAGCACGAAGCTGGAGAGGTAGAGGCCGAAGGTCCTGGCGAACATCATGAGGCGGCACATCAGGTCGCCGGCGCGCCACTGCACAGTGCCGGCCCACGCTATCTCCAGCGGCATCATTAGGAACGTCACCTGGCAACAAACGAGTGTCAACACTTAGCTAAGCACATAGAGAGATAGATAACTCTTTATGTTATGTGTTTAGTACCAGAATCGGCACTAAAGAGGTCATTCATGTTTTTCAAATAACCTTGTTACTGCAAAACTAAGAACTAGTACATTTTGAAACCTGTAACCTGTATCATTGTAAATTATTACATTCAAATACATTCAAATGAAATTCCAGAGAGTGGCTGGCTAACAAAATGAACGCAGTATCGGGTAAAATTGGAGTCAAGTCAAAAATAAAACATACCTTTAAGTATAAGTAATAACATGCAAAATGAATACTTCTGTAACTCCGTCCAATCTTTTGAGAAATATTTCACATGAATTATTTAAGTTAAGTATCTTCGAACCGTAACGATAAGAACTTGAGTTTTTTTTTTCAGGAATACGCTTCTGTGAAGTGCGTGTTTCGAGGATTATGCAACAAGGGTTTCAGGAAAAAAGGAAAATCATGAACAAACACAAATAAATCCCACCCTCTTATACAGTGACATTGTATATTATTTACATTAATCCTATATATCCTATTATAGATTTAGGATGTATTCTGAAAACATCAACCATCTATTTTATTTCAACTTGTACAAACAGCGTACTTAATGCCAAAGGCATTCTCTACCAGTGAACCATAGGTCTAAAACAGAAAAGATACAGGCGGTGCGAAAGTAGAAAAAGAGAAAGTTATTAGGAGAAAGTTCTGAATGAAAGCATGCAGAACAGAACGAGTTGCAAATGAACAAAGCAAATGAATAAATATAATACATAACTGGAAATATTAACGTATTCTAATAAATACCACATTGCTTGTATACGTATAAGCATGTATAAGTCGCACACATTACATTTATTTTAATGTACCTAAGGAAAAACCTTTGCTTAAAATAAAAAAAAAGTGTTTGTTACAAGTATCATGAAGTGTAGGTTCAGCATAAAGTAAAATGTTATGTATAATTCGTTCAAATCAGTGTAGGTAAGGTGAAATCTATTTCTTTAAAAACACCAACACACCAACAGCAAGCCATATTAATTTATATATATAATACAAAACGTAATGTGGAATCCTAAAACTACACTTTTATGGGTGCCACCAATTACAGGCTTTCACAGCTTTGAAAATTACTTAATCTACTTACAAACTTTTGACGATAATCTATGTAAGAGGCCTCTATTGTTATTTCTAAAACCTTTCTTGCATCATCAAAGATTTCCCACCGGAAATGTGATACATTGTCTTTCTTTGAGGTAGACCAAGATTACTCGCATGGGGAAAATCGACAATATATTGGCTTGATCAAGGAGCGCTCTAGAGGGATGTCAGACGACTACAAGAGAGCATTGGGCTTTTATAAGTAATTCACAATTTTCGAGTATCTTCGAGATTTACGTGATACGTTTTCTTTTTATTTTAAGATGTGTGAGTGTGTGACAGTGATTTTTAGAAAACAATGTTTTTGTAAAACCAATAGGGATGTTGACACTACAAAATAAAATACCGAAATCCTGCGTAAATGTAAACACGTACGTTCATATATTTTTAATCATCTGATTTGATTTTTAATCAGCTTAACCCGAAATAAGGAAGTTTGTTGAGTACAGCAAAATGTGACGTCACAGTTTACTATTCCCATACAAAATCTATGGAAAAGAGCGTTTTGACAGTTTATTAAAATTGGTCAAATAGCCTTTTGTTTTGCTCTGTGATATTTTATGCAATGTGGTTTCAGAAAAAAGACAGATGAATCATTTGAAGAGTCACTTATCTTGACAATATTTGAACTAATCCGTTAACGAGGTAACTAATGAACGGTGAAGCTGGTTTGTAATTAAATACGTATTATTTTTTCTGTGGTATAAGTAAAGAAGATCCCGTGATTGAATCTACGCTACTTCATGCAAATTAAATTAGCCAAATTACAAAAAAAACATTTAACAGCAAAAGAAAATCTTAACTTGTTTCGCTAATGGGATTTTAACTTGAACCTTTGCCAATCCCTGAGGGCACTTCCTTGTCCTCAAAGAAGTTATCAAAAGTTGAGCTTTGGCACTGTCCAAACGCGAGAAAATAGTGTAAAGGTTTAGAAGGATTCAGGAGCTTTCCCGGGTGAAATTGATACGAGTAAAAGCAATTCAGTAGATTAGATTACGGTGACGCGTCGACCAGATTAAATATTTACAAAATAATGCCTTTGTAACAACGAAAAAACTGCCCTTAAAGCTTTTTTGTGTTCGAGAATTCAGTACCTTACAGTGTGCCGTAAAAGCGCTGACATGCGTTCACTGGCTGACAGTTATATAAGAGAGAGATATATATATATAATATTTGTGATAAAAGTAATGATGTCGCATAAAATTGCTGGTTTAAAAAATACGGCGTATCAAAATTTTGTTCTTTATAGTTTAACCTTTAAACAAATTCAAAAATGTATTTATTACATATAAAAAATATTTAACAAAAAAATAGAACTGGGACCGTTGTGTAGGTTCCAGTTCTAGGCTTTAATGCCTGTATCACGTGCGGCCTTTAAAAGTTAACAGTGGCTAATACTGGCCAAGCTCATCATACACACAATGAGTTTAATGGAAAACCGAACTTAGGATCGAGTTCATCAACACGTGTTTTGTTATTGGTTCTAGCTTTTCTTTTCAGAGGTTATGTCATATTATATAATCTGTGGTTATGTGTCTTAGTCTTGAGGCCCAAAAGATAAGGAGAAATTTTCTGGCCCATATGGGCTTATAATTGCGATTGACGTTCAACAGTAGCATTTGCTATCTATATTAAATTAATGATTTTTGATTTTAACCACATAATAGATAAAAGCACTTTGACTTGGAGGTAAGTCTTGTGTCAAGCCTTGAGAAACTTACCATGAGATCAGCAACAGCTAAATGCATCAGCAGCACATCGAGCCTGCTCGCTCTTCCCGCTCGTCTCCGCTTCACTAGCTGGGAGAGCACCGTGATATTCCCAGTGGCGGATATCACCATCAGCACACTGTACACTGTGATTGACACCATGTGCCCGTGGTTGAACCGCATGTCCAGGGGCAACTCATCGGAGATGTTCAGGTGCGTCCAGTTCTTTTGAGACGCCCCCCCGGGGCCGGACACTTTCTCGTCTATGTTCATTGTCACAACACTATTTCACTTCAGGAACTTGACACATCTTGATCTGCGGTGCTCCAACGACGAGCATTTGCTGTCGTGCCTGAAACAAGAGATAGGGACATCAGTAACTTTTAGTTAGAGACAAATGATAGGAAAAAAATGATTTTAAAATGCTATTAACGAAAAATATGCAGCTATGGATTTTTTTAACCTACGCAGAGGGTAAAATAAAATAGCAGATAACAAACAAAAATCAAATTAGTAATTTTAATTAATTTCAAAACAAAGAAGAGGGAAAAATGGTACGTAATTGTTCAACAAGGTCCATTGACATTAAATAAAGAATTGATTACATTAAACAAACTGAAACGCGCTACTTCTAATGATTTATACAGGTTGTTCCATATGTCAAAGTCAAGCTGTGATAGTTCTATACATTTTTTTAATGCGGTGTTTTAAAGTTGAGCTAAGTAAATCGCCTAAAATCTTTAAGAGGAAGGAGGAGGAATCTTTAAGAAAGTAATCTTAAAATAATATTGTGGCAGTTGTATTAAAAATTTGAACTACGGTTTAAAGATATTTAGGTTTGCAACACGAACTAAAATTATAAAACTGTGGACGTGGTGCCCAATAACTCCACAGGGTATCAGTTATCTAGACTTTTATTTAAATGTCTATAATTTTTAAAATACGCAACAAATATTTTTTCCCCATACCTAGCTGGTAACCTTAGCCTAATCACCAACCCGGTAACCCAAGGGTTAAAGGCCAAGGCCCATCGCCCCATTTCGGCTTGACCTATGGGACAACCTGTATAAGGTGGCGAAAAATTTTACACTCTGAGGGAAAAAAACAAAGAACATCGGTGACGACTCTTGTTACTAAGTTAAAAAATCATCAGTAGGTAAGTGTTCTTGAGACATTGAAAGATCCATTATGTACAAATTTGATTTAACAGCAATAATTTATTGGATGGATCGTGCATAAAACCGCTTACATCACAGAAGAGTTTTTAAATTACAGCCGAGGTCAGGGGTCGGATTCAACCGAAAAATAAGTGAAAAGTGAATTGAAAATTGGGTTTTTCTCCCGAATCTTTGTCGTAGGACGCGGGATCAATCGCGCGGAGCGATGGGCACGCTTTGATCTCGGATTAGGGATATGCAAATAAGACACACAAAACAACCGGAATCCTTTTTAGTTTAATAACATTTAATATGTGTTTTTAACTAATCAAGGTTTTTAAATTAATAATCTTTTAGTAAGACTCAATAACGGTTAATTGATGTAAATTGACCCCTTATGTTTACCAATTTCGTATACAGTGTGCCCGAGGCTATGCCACATGGAGGGAAAATATCCTTAATAAGTATTGCAGATAGACAATTTAACGAAAAGACAATTAATTTTGATAAAAAAAAACACATTCTAAATATCTGTCTGCACCGGAAACCGAAATCGGTAAAAAAAACCCTTTATTTTGTGATACCGATCAAAACATTTAATTTAAGTTATTATTTTTACCACATAACAACTTAACCTTAAAAAAGTAAGACCGAGACTTATCAGGAATTGCTTAAATTATAAAAACAAACAAAGACCGCGAAACTTTCCATTTATTATAAAAACAAGTAAGTTTTGCTTACAATTATTTAATTTAGCAAAAGCTCAAAATGAGTCCCAAAATGTTCAGACCTGATGGTAAGTATCTAAGACTGAGGCAAAAGCAAATTTTAAGATATTTTCCATCCACCGGGAATAGCCTGGGACACCGTGTGTAGCAATGAAAAATCCTTAACAAGGTTTGTTGATCACCAGTACACTAACTGTTGAGCTAAAATTGTTGTCACTGGGCTCAATTCCAATTCGTCCTGTCTAAGATTAAATTTAGGTTCAGTCTCTCTCTCCCTCTATCAAACAAGCGGAAAGAGACAGACTACAATATTTTAGAAACGCCAAATTAAGTGATGCGATTTCTAACGTATTTGTACAAGTTTTTGCGTGTTTTCGTCTAACTTTAGTCGTCATCAAATTACATTCCTACTAAATTGTCAATGGGTTCTCTAATTTCCTTAGCAACGTACAGCTGTTTAGTCTGACGTTTCTAAATTAATATAGTCTATCTCTTTTCGTTTGCTTGGCAGAGAAAGAGAGAGACTGAACCTAAACTGATGAACCTAAACTGATGTACCTACCTGTTTATTTTGATTTGTTTTATTTTTGTGGCAGCTAGTGGTGACTGAGTTTGTTCTGGCGTTTCTTCTTAGCACTTGCCAGATTGTCTGTGTCTTGTCTCGAAGCGCTAGTAGGGCCCAAAAGATAAGGGGACATGTTCTGCCCCATATGGGCCATAATTGATTGATATTTTGACGTTCATAAGTGGCATTTTGTGTCATAAATTGAATAAAGAATTTTTGACTTTGACTTTAAATTTAATCTTAGTCAGGGCGCATTGGAATTGAGCCCACTGTTAGCAAATTTACCATAAATGGTCACACCGATTCAGTTTAAGCCTATCTCTAAAGATTAGGCTTAGCGGGATTATTCGCGACACAAATGCCCGCAAAATCTTTCATTTAACATGAACAAAACCCACTTTGAATAATCTCTGAAATAACAACAAACAGACGTGCCGTAAAAGCTATTGGCCGGTTTTGAAGACTGAATTGTTGGTATTGCATCTTTGATTTAAATACATTTTGCAATGTCTTGTGGAAAAGTTTTGCTTCAATCTTATGATGCCCTTTATAAGGGCTTTCCGTACTTCGGTAGTCAACAAAGAAAGCCACGTTTCACTTTGTCTGATTCGCTGTTTGGCTTTTATTTATTTATTTATAAAAACAAATACATGTGTGACCTTATATCTATCGCCAAACTGCTGCAGCACAGTTTGTTGGCGAAAATGCACTCTTTTATACATAAGCAAACATATCACACGTGCAAATATACGCTTATATTACTTATGCAATAGTTCAATGATAGGACTATGGTAAACCATTATGTATCCACATAGGTAGGTACATAATAGCTACTAGATATTTTTATGGAAGGCAGCAAGCATTACATTTTGAAGTTTTGATTTAAAGGCATGTAACGTCATGCCTTCTACATCAAAGTCTATGTTATTAAATATTGTAGGTATTAGGTACTTCCTTGTTCTTTTACCATAATAATTAGTTACCATGGGGATAATATACTTCTTGGCCTTTGTGTTTTCACGGCCTGACACGTGTCACGTGTCAACATGACACGTATACGCAAAGGGATGCCGTTTAGTAATACGGCATGTTCTAACGTTAATGTTTTATCCTGTTCTCCCTTTTATAAATCTTACCCGCTTTGTTAGAATTCATCACTGTCTAGTTACTTATGTAGCCTAGAGCACAGAATAAATACCCTAGAGGCAATTCAGCCGCAGTTAAAACAGTCAAAGGGTCGAGTTCACAAACACATGTTTAGTTATTAAGCAGCCGTTTTAAAATTACTTGACTTTTTATGAGAATTATGACAAATTAATCGTCAATCGATGTTTAGCGGTTGTTTAAAAATTGGTAAACTCGGGTCTAAGAGTTGAGTTCACCAACACATGTTTAATTTTTAAACAGCTGTTATAATATTTTTGACATATTTTGTACTAGTAGTGACTCCAAAAAATAACAGATAATAAATTGGAAATAGGTTTCTTGTATAATTTCGTAGAACAGTTAGGTAATTTAAATATTATTTTGTACTTTTTAGTTTAAATTTGTTTATAAAATTTTAAGTTTTAATTAGCACTGTAGTCAGTTTTGAAGTCGGTTTTTTTTTTTTTTTTAAATAAATTTATTTAGTTGAAAGGGGAGGGGAGAAGGGGGAGGAGAGAAAGAGGAGGGAGCTGCACCTTTGACTTTGTTTTGTTAGCATCCTATACAGTACCTGACAAAACATCTGGTGTTTTAATTACTAAACTCCTAATTTTTAAGGAGTTCCACCATCAGCTCAGCTCCACATAATGACTATCAGACGTAACAACATGTCAACATTAAGATACTAGTACGAAAACACTATACGTGCCTTCAAAATTTGTGGGTTTCCCTCGATTACACCAAGATCCCATCATCAGATCTCGACTGGGTTAAAATGGGACCAACTAGAAGGTGCTATACCTACTCTCTAGGTAAACATTTTTTTTTTCAAATCGGTCCAAAACTGACTGAGATATGCGGTTACATAGCCACAAAAAAAAACATACAGTCGAATTACAACCTCCTCCTTTTTTGAAGTCGGTTAAAAATGAATAACCGAATGCTTAAAAATTGGTGAGCTTGGGTCTAAAACGTTGAACTAAATATTACAGACAAGGGTTTCCTTGATCTAGTTAATTCAACAGGACAAAATAGTTGGATACAGTTTCTATTCTGATTACAATGACTATCACACTCGGTTCCACTTGAGGGTTAAGAACGGTTGTCACGTGGCAACTGACCACGGGGCACGATCGGCATTCCGCGGCGCACCGCAGGGCTTTATCAACGATCTTAGTTAATAAATCCCTTTGAGCCCAATGAAGTGTAACTATTTCTAGTCACCAGGAATTCTCATTAACCTACACGTCAAAGGGTGGGTGATGTTAATGATAGATGATTTCCAATTGACTAGTTGACACTATTAATAATTCAAAGATATTCATTTTATTATATACCTTATAATACATGTTGTAATCGCATAGGCGATTATTCCGTAGCTATTACGATTAAGATACAGACATCGAAAAAATTCAAACAAACGTAGGTACCTACGTTACTTAATGAGTGAAATACCATCAAAGTTTTTAACGATTAGGTATATAAAATACTCGGTATATAAAAACCCGGTTTATTATTAATAATTTATATCAAAATTAAGTTAAGAGTGATTCTCCGAGGGCCGGTTTTTGGTGGTCACACGTTCTTAATTCCTAACCCATTCAATAAAGAGCTTCGAAATCAATTTTAAATGATTCTCTGTTTATTCATCTACACGAACATAGTTTAAAACATAAAATAGGGCTTACAGTTATTTTTTAAATAATACTTAACCGCCAAAAAACGGGAGCAAAACCGGTGTTCTCCGCACGACCTCGCGCTTAGTTCAACCACTAATATCTTTATTGTTTGTTGTGTTATGCACACATACTATATGTCATTTTTTTTTAAATAAGTCAAGATTAATTACTTGTAAAAAAAATAATAATATCGTTTAAACAGAAAGAGTTAGAAAATATTTTGTCTCGGTCACACGATTGTGGTAGATTCGTGAACGCGACATATAAAGCCTCATAGCATCAAAGAGTCTCAACTTTCTGACAAGCCTAATGGCCCTACGGAAACTTTAGTTCCATTACAGCATCATTGGAGGAGAAATGCCTTTCTTATCGCTTTGATACAGAAAATATAGGCACATAAATTCATCAACTTTTTTCTGGCAACCTTTTGAAGAAACCCTTCATGGTAAAATTTTAAAGATAATATAATGATTTAGATGTAATTATTGAATATTCAGTATAAAACTCCTTTTCAATTTCTTCGTCCGCTATTTAGTTTTTATATTTATCAAGAAACGTGTAAATTTTTGAAAACGTAAAATTATCGTAACTTTCGTGACATGGTTTTCGTGGACATTTGACCACGAAGGTTATCTTTCACTCCACGTGAGGTTGCGAAGGTCTCTTTATGCAATCTTAATTTACTTATCTATCGGTCTGTAGATGTTTTTAAATAACCGTGTTATCGTTTTCTCCCAAAGGTAGTTTGTGCAGGTAGAAGCATGAGTTTTTCTTGTATTTATCTATATTAGTCAAATACGGTTGATATGCCTATTTGATTGAACCCTGATGTTCTACTAACTAAATAAATGGTTGGCTTATTAATTTATCGACGTCAATAAGGAAAGTTCTCCATAGAATTCATATACGAATAACTTGATAAAACACTGCCCTTGATTGAATGTGTGCACATATGGAATAAAAAGGATTTGGCATAACCAATACATCACACACCCTTGATTAATAGCATCACACATTAAGTTGGGGCAAAAAAGCTGGAGGGTCTTGGCACTATGCTTGTCTCCCTACAAGTGAGCCTTAAAATTAACTTGGGCCAGACGAATTTTAGTCGGATTCCCGTGTTCAAGTGGCACTCTCTCCTGTATCTATTAGAAAGGAAAACTGTGATCTACTGTTTCAGACGACAGGAGTACGTTTACCTGGGACAAGTGATTTAATTAGGTACTCGTAGGTTCACCTTGGCTGGACAGAGTCCGAAAAACTACGCGAGGGCATCATTTTGACCCAAATACTTCAGTACTTTAAAATAAACGTCCACAACTAATCCGAAACATGGTCTTTTTCTATGGGCGTAATAAAAAAGTTTAGGGACACACAACGAGCTCGTTATCATAACATATAGCTATATGTTTGGTGTCTTTCCACGGGATTGAATTGACGAGATACGTAGAAGAACTAAGGTAACAGACCTATGTCTAAATGATCTACGAGACTATCCTGTAGATCACCAAGCTCAAGTGGCATTAAGCAGGGCGCAGTGCAGAAAGGTTCTTGATTGGATTCCATTTGGTCAAGAGCGTAGCGTAGGGCGTCCACCAGCAAGATTGACGGACGACCCTGCAAAGGTCGCATGTAACCAGTCACGTTGGAAGTCTTTGGGGTAGGCCTATGTTTATCAGTGGACGTCCTGCGTCTGATTATGTTATTGATATGCATGTGTGCATTTAGTGCATAAGCTAACAAAAATAAACCTTATTTTTGTACTGGACTAGAGAAACTTTACTTTCTATCTACTAATTGTTATTAAAATATTACACATTTTATGCCCTTACTATCCGGTAGCTGGGCATAGGCCACCCCTAAGTGTGTCCATTTATCTCTATTGTTGTTTTTAGAAAAATCTGCAGCAAAATGAAACATCTAAACAATGAATTGTTTTGAATTAATGTAAAGACCATAATGACTAGTCAGCGGTCAGCGCGTAAGTTGAAACAAGAATCGCTATCTCAGAGTAAATACAATGGCTTTTTGTATCTCATATTAAATTAAGAGGAAACATCTTATAACCCGATAAGTCGCTCTTGAAAAACTACAGGCCAATCGCGCTCCTGAGCCACGTCTACAAGCTGTTCTCGTGAGTCCCCGCAAATCGCCTCAGATTGGACGCCTTCCAGCCTCCGGAACAGGCCGGGTTTCGTAAAGGCTACAGTACCGTAGACCACATCCACACAGTCAGGCAGGTTATACAGAAGTCCGAAGAGTATAACCAGCCATTGTGTCTAGCTTTTGTGGACTACGAAAAAGCCTTTGACTTCGTCGAAACCTGGGCTGTTTTGGAATCCTTGCAGCGATGCCAAGTTGACTGGCGGTATGTGGAGATGCTGAGAGGCCTGTATGATATGGCAACGATGTCCGTCCAAGTTCAAGGTCACAAGACAAGACCCATCCAGCTGCTCAGAGGTGTGAGACAGGGGGACGTTATTTCCCCGAAACTGTTCTCAAATCCACTGGAGGATGTCTTCAACTCTTGACTGGGAGGGATTGGGCATCAATGTCAACGGCGAATATCTCACGTACCTCCGCTTTGCCGACGACATAGTTCTAATGGCAGAATCGCCGCGGAATCTGCAAAAAATGCCGCACAGCCTAGACTCTGCCTCGCGATGCGTTGGTCTCCTGATGAACTTGGACAAGACTAAGGTCATGTTCAACGAACATATTGTCCTGGAACCGATAGCAGTCAGCGGCGAGATGCTCGAAGTAGTCCAGGAATACGTTTACCTTGGGCAAATGTTGCAACTGGGTAAAGACAACTTCGACCGCGAATTCACCAACTGCATGTCGCTCAGCGAGCTATGGAACGGTCTATGCTGGGGATCTCGCTAAGGGATAGAATCCGGAACGAGATCATCCGCCAAAAGACGAAAGTCATAGATATCGTTCAGAGGTGCAGTAAGCTGAAGTGGCAGTGGGCTGGTCATGTCTGTCGCAGAACCGACGTTGGAGTAGAAAGGTTCTCGAATGGAGACCACGTCTCGGGAAACGTAGTGTTGGACGCCCCCCTGCTAGGTGGATCGACGACCTGAGGAAGGTGGCCGGTGGTGGCTTGATGCGAGAAGTGGAGGACCGTGAAAGTTGGCGCCGTCTTGGAGAGGCCTATGTCCAGCAGTGGACTGCAATATGCTGATATGATGATCTTATAACCCATAAGATAATACAATAATAATTAAGATGGAGGTGCTGCGGTCAGCAGCAAAAGTGATCTGACTCGTTAAATGACGTTACGAGTGAACCAGACTTTTTCAAAGTGGCTTCTGTTGCGAAAAAGATGGTTCAAAGCTAACTGAGATAGATTGGGCATGTGTAACAAAGAAATGAAAAATACGCTAAATTAAAAATGAGTTAGTAAAAAGAAAGACGTTTGTAGACAATAAAGAAGACTGCTGGCTATATGTTGAACAATCATTGACAAAGTCATGTAACAAGAACAGCCGGGCCGATATTATATTATCAGTCATTTGCCTGCTGATACATGAAATTTATTTTATGTTTTAATTTGTTTTATGTATTAACTTTAGCTATAGTTATCTGCTAACAAAACATTTATTTCTACTTCATCGTCAAATCGGAACCTTTTACTATATTAAAGGTTAAGAGATTTATTTATTAATGCTTTTCACGCTTTTAACTTTAAACAAACTATATTATTTTTTAAAAACAGGTATAATATTAGTTATTTAGGTACTTAGGTTAGGTAATTTATATATTAGGTAAATAGGACTTCGCTATGAAAAATACGTTTCGTAACTTTCGTGGAATCAGAAATAACTTTCGTGGGTACCGAAATTTCAAAATTAAATATCGGAGGGAATAACAAACCGATTTGTTTGATTCCAACAAGATTCACTATAATTTTAGGCCTTTTTTAGTGTAGTATTTTTTTCTTGTCATAAAAACTTTAACTAAAAATCGCCACGAAGGTGACGTGGAGAATGCTTTCCGGAGAATCACTCTTAAATTTGTCCTCTTAGTTTGTGCTATTGTCAGTGTAGGGTTTAGAATGAGGTTTGATGTCAACGAACTGTTTTGATCCGAGAGGCAGAACGAATTAATTTATAGTTACTAGCTTCCACCTGCGGCTCCACCCGCGGTCAATTCGGGTTCTTTCACAAGAAATATTTTTCGCATTTTGCAACATTTTTTATTGAGCTCCGCTCCTATAAGGGTTTGGTTTGCCAACACATGTTTAATTTTTAAACAGCGGTTATAATGTTATTTGACATATTTTGTATGGAAATTGTGTCAAATTAACCGTCAACCTACGTTTACTGGCTGTTTAAAATTGGTGCACTCGGGTCTTAATAAAGTAATATAGCCTGAACCTCCCTCGATAAATGGACTATCTAAAAGAAAAATATTTTTTCGTTAGTTACAGAGATTAGCACATTCAACCAATCAAACAAACAAACTCTTCAGCGTAATATTAGTATAGATTAGGTTATGTTTACCGAGACAAAATTGCTGAACAGTAAGTTTCTAAAACTTTGACCCCGTTATTCCAAAAACTTAGTACCGGGTTTAAGACAGCACTAAGCTATTAGCTAGCCAATTAGAAAAGCGCTTCTCTATTAGGTTAAGGTTATGAATGTGTCATTCATTCTTCTGGTGTCGGCCAATATTTAGACCCATTTTAAACCTGGTATATTTTTTTTGTAATAACACCCTGATTGTTTACTTGTCAAAACTCAAAATCCAACAGATTTTCACTGGATAACTTATTTATATGCTAATTCCTTATTTAATACGTCGCGTTCGTGCAGACGCCACAAATTTCAAACTTTCCTCTCTTTAACCTAAGCCTCTCATCCGCCTCTGTGACAGCAGCCATTTATGCTTTTAATAAACGTATCATATTGCATTCTATTATTCTAGGAACTCTAATATTCTAGGAACGAAGCAAAACAACACCTTTTATTAATTGACATTCTTTCAAATCCTAAAAAACACGTTTCCATACTAAAATATACCGCATATTTTAGTATGAATTACGTATTTTTTAGGATTTCGAAGTAGGTTTATTAATAAAAGTTGTCTGACTGACAAAGGTCTTCCGTGCTCAGTTGGATAGTGCATTCGCCCGGCCCGTATAGCGAAGGGTGGGTCGTGGGTTCAAGTCCCTCCGAACTAGTGATGGGATTCTACCCGGTATTTTCCCGGTATTTACCCAAAATGGGTAAAAACGCGGGAAAATACCCAGTAAATACCAAAATGAAGGGTAAATATAAATTTTGGCATAATTCAATATTTTCCAGTCTACAACCAAGTCAATAACTATTACGCAATTGTATTAGGGCCGAACTTACAACAAAAACGAATTACATACATTATATACAGTTTTTAACACAATAAATGTTAAATTAACATTTACCTAAACAAAAGGTTGTTGTAAACAACGACTTCAGGGTTAATAGATACCCGTTTTGAGAATTTATAGGCCTCTTGCACTCCATGTACTTGCGCGCGCTATTCACCTACACGCCGCGGTAGAAATTCAGTTAGGTTGCCGGCAAAGACGAACCTAGAGTCAAGAAAGATGTACCTAGTAACGTCAAGTTACACTTGTAAACTACGACAAAAGCTTTTATTACGTAGAAATAGAGGCGGTCTAAAGGTCAAAGTGAGGTAGTCTGACGTGCGGCCTTATGTGTACTTACACACCGCAAGTTAGACTACACCTGTTGACCTTGAGACCGCTTCTATTTCCTACGTAATTAAAGGTGTTTTTGTAGTTCAAATGTAGCTATACCTTGACATACTTCCGACTGTACATAATTAGTTACCTGATTAACCTACTACATATCTTCGCAATAAAACGAAGTATTTTCAAAATATTACACTTCCTCTATAAAAATAACTGTAGCTAAAATAAAGACTAAGAAAGTGTTTAATAACTACTAATTTCGGCTGGAATTCTTGTCTTTCAAACCGAGGGCTACCAATCAAACCTTGTATTTAAAGAGGCAACCCTGACTTTATAAGTTTTACTCCAAGGTCGCGTGGCCGCAGAGGAATAATAACGTAATGTTCGAAATTCAAGGTACATCGTATGTAGCGGTCTGTGACAGAAAACTGTAAGCTATTATAAAAGTTTGGTACGTACTTTTTTGTATGAGTGATTTATCTGTTACGTAAAGTCAGCCTATCAGATCCCACTGCTGGGAAAAGGCCTCACCTCAACTATGAGGAGGTACGAGCCATACTCCACCACGCGGGCTCAGTGCGGATTGGTGGAGGGGTGTATGTAAGGCAAGTGACAAACCTTACTGTCAGAAGTTATCAAGCTGCTCTAGGGCCTCTGACTAGGCTTAACGACTAATACCACAGATATAAGCCGGGACCAACTGCTTAACGTGCCTTTCGAAGCACGGAGATGCTTGTCATGGACGTCACTTAAACGGTCGGAATGGTCACCCATCCAATCACGACCGCGCCATGGGTTGCTCAACTTTTGGTATCACTATCAAAGCGCTGCCGCCACTGCGCCACAAGCACCTCCTACGTAGTTTCTCTGTTACGTAGTAACTATTATGATCTGTGGTATTTGCTTTGAATCGACCATTACGCGATTATTATCTGTCATACGAAGTTTTGTCTCCGTACTGTGCGCACGTGCTAATTCTGCCAACACTTTTGACAACCTGGATATTTATCTTATGGACTTCGAGTGCTTTGTGATTTAATAGTGACACCCTTTTGACTGACGACTATTACTGCTGCTACGCCCACGGACTTTGATGATATTTTACATACTTTACTTATTGTATTCATGATCAACATAATACATGAATTTGAAAAACTATTATGAATTGTACCATTAAAAACCGTACCTTTTCTCTTAGATATGTTTAAAAGGACCTTTGTTTTTTTATATTACAAAGTTATTTCCTGGGTAAGAGATTGTTTACGCGCCCCTTCAATCTTTTTTATTTATTTTCCAAGAAATCCGCAAACTGAGACTGTCTTATCTATCTCTTTTGTCAGTGCGCTTAAACAATAGCAAGCGGCAGCTTTTGATAATATTTTTTATTACATGCCACTTATTGATATCTACTTTAACTAGTTAGTTACTCAAACATTGTATTTTCCAAGTGCGGTTTATGTTACATGATTTAAGGCATTACGTAAACTTAAATTTTATGTCTTCATCACAATCTAACCTTTAGATTCTATCTAAACTAACTAGAAATACCAAATCCCGGTCTGTCATCACCCTATATAAACAAATAATCGTTTTTACCCATGCTTTGGGTATTTTCCCGGGTAAAAACCTATATTTACCCAAAATGGGTATTTACCCGGTATTTATACAATGGGTATTTTCCCGCCGCCCATCTCTACATCGAACAAAAGGGTCGATCGATTTTTGTGTGTGCCATTAAGTACTTTTGTAATAAAACTTGCAAAGGAATTGCTTAAAATATAATAATAATTATATCCATACTAATATTATAAATGTCTGCCTGTCTGTCTGTTACCTTTTGACGCTTAAACCACTGAACCGATTGAGGTGAAATTTGGTGTGGAGACAGTTCGAGACCCTGGAAACGACATAGGCTACATTTTGTCGCGATATAAAAACATTAAGGGGGTGAAATAGGGGATGAAAGTTTATATGGAAAATCCAACTCTTGTGGGCGAAGTCGCGGGGAACCACTAGTTATTTATATAGTTGTTACCTACTTTTAGTAGTGTTACAACTTATCTTCGTTTATTGTTATAAATCTGTCCGTCTGTTAGTGGATTGTGGCCCTAGGTACCTAGGTAGGTAACTTTATTGAATTACAGTGCTCTGCTAGTACCTACACAGTTCTTCTGAAACGCCACATTTATTCTTACTAAACGGTTCAACTTCCTGTATTCTAAAGGAGGTCAAGCCGTCAAGATTGGTCAGCAATTTCTTCCACAAAATTTAT
The DNA here is from genome assembly GCA_949316185.1 of Pyrausta nigrata. NCBI lineage: Eukaryota > Metazoa > Arthropoda > Insecta > Lepidoptera > Crambidae > Pyrausta > Pyrausta nigrata. The sequence continues at coordinate 4,779,758 of OX438951.1, forward strand.
ATTCTAGCCACATTCCGCCGGTCTCCCGAAGTGTCTAAATATTGTGGCGATTGTGTTTCGCAAATAACATTGAGCACAAAAACGTTTTGCGAGTTCCGCAAACGAAAGCCAATCCAGTTTATTTACCTCGCAAAGTTCATGTACGTACAGTATAGTTACATGCCGTAAGAGCGTTCGTTTTGAAGTAGCCGTAGTACCATGTAGTACCAAGTATGACAGTTAAAATACGCACTATGCTATGCGCACTATATTTTCATTTCGAGAGTGTTGGGTTTTTCTGTCTTAAAATAACTCAGACACAGCTTCGGAGTCAGGAAGTTGGTGGTGTTAACACCCCCGTGCCTCGGAAAGCACGTTAAGCCGTTGGTCCTGTGCCTGATCTCTCTACGGTCATGTCGGACTGCCGTCTCACCGAATTATGAGAGGGAAGGAATAGAGAGTGCATCTGTGTACTGCGCACACACATATGCACTATAATATGTCCCGAGCAGTTGGCTAATCTCACATCTCATCAGGAGGACATTATTATTATTATTTGCATGTTATTCCATTGCTTTTCTTCATACAAATAAATTGAGCACGCAATATATGATGTGCATCTAAACATAAAGTCATATCATGACTGTCCAATTTCAAGGTCCAACATCAAGTTGGTGCATCCAACATACATTGCTGCTCGGTCGTACTTAAAAATATTAACCCTTCATTATTATGTTTACAAAATTTCTGTCTCATATAGTTTTTATATGGAAGCTACATATAAGTATAAGTATTCGCCATTTTACTCGATACCTACTCATCCAAATACAAATAAGAATATAGCAAAAGCAATATATAATAAGTGAGCTGACGGGTAAAAAGCCAACTGTCTCTACCCTACTTATGGCTAAGCAGTCGTTCATTGCACCCAAATTATTGGAGCAGATATCAAACACATAACTTCAATAGTTGTTGGATCTTATTTATTTTGTTAATTAACATATCAATTAACAAAATACTTTCAATATAAGATCATATTTAGGAAACAAACTCAGTTTCTTCGTCAAGTTTGATAAAACGGGATTTGTTTACAAAAGCTTTTTGTTTCAGTTTTGGAATTGGGTGTCAATTTCCCTATAATCAATGGGAAAATATTGGGTAACAGAACAATTTATTTCCAATGCGACTTCTCTGTCCAACATTACCTTTTCACTGTCACACCTACCTACCTAAATTGCAAGCGTGAGGAACCACGTGAAGAACATGTTTAATAATACTCGGGTAAGGAGTACTTACGGAGTAGGAGCGCCAATATAATTTTCTGAAAATATTGAAAAATATCTCCGTTTAGATAAAAAGAAAATTGTATAAAAAAATTGCAACCTCCTAGCTAGCTTTCATATATCACTGTTTTGAACTCTTATTTAAGGTTAAAAATCCCATATCTGTAGTTTTCATATGGGTTTTCCGGTACATTTACCGTTTTCTTTTTACTAGTTTTGTCATACAATAACAAAACACCGAAAGGGCCTTGATGTATTATTAGTAGATGGCAAAGGAACGGAACCTTTTGGACATATTTTAACCCAATTAGTTCCCCGTGCCTCTGATATTTTTAAAACAAATTCGTTTGCGTGGGGCTTTTGAAGAAGAGCTTTTGTGTTATTTTGAATACAATCATTTATAATTCTATATAGTATATATACATTTTTGTTTTGTCTGGGGCTTAATTGGTACCCAAAGGGTACTTACATACCATTGAAGTATTTACGAGAATCTTCCTTTATTGCGTATTAAAGAAAATTGAAGCACTGGCTTAAAACTGCACAAGATCGAAAAAAGTGGTTGTAAGTCAAGTTACACTTTTTCTACATTCACTACATTCTAGCAGCTGGGCCATCAAAGTACCTTTTAGTAATATTGTAAGCATTCTCAATACTGTCTTTATTTATTGTCACAATCAATACAACAACAAAAAACATGAGAGACATAGCTGCCCTTGATCTCTGGATATTTAAATTTAAAGTAAATCTACTAGCCCTAGATTCCAAGGACATGGTTTGAATGTTTTATTCCTTGAAGAAAATGTGAATCGAAAGGCATTGATCGTAACAAGCGGGCCTAATTACAGCAGTCCGTTTTGGGACATCCTGACTATTCATTATGGATTCCGTAATAGACAGAATCTGGGCTGACTAAGGGTTTTGGTCGGTTTTTGATTAGTGGAACCGCCGAATTTCCTATCAACCGTTGGAAATCAAAAATTGACTAGTAGCAAACGTGCTAAGAATTATTACTCGGGTGAACAATTTGTAAAGATTGAAAGTATGATGTACAGCTAATACTTACATGTTGGTTCAGAGAGAAATGCTAATTTCTGAACGAAAAGACTGACGCGGAAATTGTGTCATTGCATAGCCCGTCTTTTGAAATAAAGTCACTATGTTACACAGGAATACAGCGACCGTTTTGTGTTTGAACATTTAGGAGAATGCTTGTGTGTGTGGTTACTGTTTCGCCCAGAATCGCTAAAGAGGGTAATAATGGATCAGTTTTTTCAAAAACAAGCCTGGTCAAGCAGTAACCGTAAATTCGAGAGACATGCTGTGCTGAGACATTGCTGCAACTAAAACTGTACAATCGACAAGAAATGGAATCGACTTCGAGAGAAACTCTTTTTTTAGATAGTTGTTCTGCCAGATTGCAAGAGTAGCCGCCAAGGACGGCATTTCACTTTAATTTGAATTTTTAGAGTAATTAAAAAAAAACCTGACTGCGGAAGGAGGGTTATGTTTTTCGAGAGTATGTATGTTGTATGTATGTATGTATAATTGTTTGGCACGCCCTACAGCCCAAACGGCAAGACAGTTTTTGACATATGAGGTATCGTTGAAAAATTTAAAAAATGGCGCCCCATATAATCTAAATCCCCGTATAAAATAATAATATGGGTATCAAATGAAAGCCAGTAAAGAGACCATTTCAAAAATATAATATTGTTGTAGTCCGGTGTTTTGTTTTGAATAATGAATCTAAAAATAATAAAATAAAGAACGGTAATTTAAAAAAACTAAAAAACCCGCCTGCGTTCTGTGTAATTGGGAATCAAAAACCCCTAAAACAAGAAAGAGGTCATACCCGGGTTCAATTGGTACCCATTTTAAAAATTGCAGCAGTCGGGACCCATGCTAAAAAGTCAGCCGTCTCGTCAGTAGATTGGAGTAATCTGCAATGTTATATAGAGGTAGGTATGTGCTCTAAGTTTACTAATGGTCCATTTCTAGAAACTCTTTTTTTAAAGTTGTTCTGCCAGGTTGCAAGAGTAGCCGCCAAGGACATCATTTGAACTTGACATTTGAATTTTTAGAGTAATTTCCAATTTTTTTTATTGTAATATTTAACGTTCTACTTAGGTATATGAAAGTTTTCAATCCAAGTAGTTAAAACACTTAATTTTTGGAACAGCAATGAATTTAAAAGTGTTTTATTAAGTTGTCTATTTAGGGACAAAAGTTCTGCCCGTGTTCCACCAACTCAAACTTTTATTTGTTTCAATACATGTGCTATTTATAAGGGATGGCCGGGACAGCACCATTCTACACGGTTGGTTCTCTTTGACTCTGTGCACACACGACAACGCCTTTGCTGACTGATAATTTTTTGTGAGTCTGTCGTTATAGTAAGTAGGGATTCAAGATCGTAGCTAGCAATTCTACGGGTACCGTACCGTAAGATAATGTTATTTTTTCTTGAGTGGTTTTTGTTACGTATTTTATTCTTAGATAGCAGACCTACTTATGTACATGTTTTTAAAAATTAATTAGTAAAAACAAAGTGAGTTTTACAGCATACGTTAAATACTAAAGTTCATATAATACGAGTACTGCTTTTATCAAGCCACAATACTTATCGAGTGTAATGAAAAAGCACAACTGTCCATATTTTTGGAAGCCATTAATGGGTCTTGGAATTTGTTTTGTTACAATTTGATTCAAGATAACCGCAAAACGGGATCTCTATAAGAAATTCTGTGTAGGAGTTTCTATGAACGGATCAATGTTGTTTTTATTTGATTCCAAAGATTTATTCGTCGTGAGAGATCTCGTTTTCTAAGAAAATGATGCTGTTGATGCCTGACGATAGGATAAATTGTGTGTATTCCAAAGAAGAAACATCTCACAGGAGTCGTGATATGCAAGGATTTGAAATGTCAAAGAACTAGGTAAAATACTGTTGTAATTTTAACAAATTAAAGGTTATTCGTATTTAACGCGGTCACGTGGTATTTGAAGAATAGGTATTGTTGCTGTCTCGATGCGATCTCTGGTAGCCGCCCAAGCAAGAAAGGGACAAATGAGCTCAGACCGATAAATCCTTCCTAAACAGCATTTCAAAGTCCCCTATTTCCTTGTCCAAAATTTGACAAATGATAATATTTACTTAAGAAATAGTTTCTCAAAAGGTGGGACTATGCTCCTATGTTTTAGTTTTAGTGTTTATTTGCGTAAATTTTTTTGGCGAGCGTCTGAAAGTTAAGGTTGAAATTAGGCAATTTTGTTAGTTTTTGCAGGCTCATATTTCCTTTGTTAATTCGAATATAAGAAAAAACGAAAAATAGTAGCATAGCTGTGGTAAATGTCGATTTTATGGTAAAAAAATATTTTGCCTTGAGCCATTATCCAGGGAGGAAATAGGGGGCTACGTTTGTATGGAGAAATGGCGCCTGGTCTTTCCCCTTTAAGTATATGTCTTGTAGTTAGCACTAGATAGTGTTAAAGTATTTAGTGCATATTCGTGTGAGATATCACATTGTTTGAGAATTTAGACAGTGGATTACACGTGGAGGGCGACAATGATAGGTGGAAAATCAGTCAGGTCTGAGCACTTATAGCTAGGTACTTGCCACATCAGCTTTCTGGGTTCAGGTATCACTTCACAGGCCACAATCACTCGAAATGTCTGTAAGGAGCTTCACAGGATACACACGCGGCGAAAGCGCTCTGGTCAGTCTAGTACATGTGTCATAGGGAACGTCTCGATGTCGACTCGATCTCCGGGGTTCTCACGGTACGTTTTAAACAAATAAAAATAAGGCAGGTATGCGTGTGAGTGTGCGCGGCGTAGTAGCAATATAGGGTACACAAACAAATCAAAATATTGTAGTAAACATATTGCCCGCCCTAAACACGTCAAGTGTTTACGAGAAGGTTAGGAAGCCAAGGGAAAGGAAGTTCACTGGACAGGAAGACGAACTAATTTCGTCAAAGATCTCTTTAGGCTACCAGTAGGAGTTTTAACATCTACCACACGAACAACTTGGTCTTGGCCAGGGTATAAATTAATAATGCGTCCACGACGCCACTGCAAAGGGGGAAGGTTGTCATCTTTTATGAGTACTAACTCACCCACTTTAGGAGGATCACAAGGAGAGGTCCATTTATTTCTAATTTGTAATGTATTTAAGTATTCTAAATGCCAGCGAGACCAAAAGTGCTGGGTAATTTGTTGGATTAGCTTAAACCGTGTAAGGCAATGCAATTTTACGTCTTTATAAGGGTACTCCGGAAGTGCAGTTAAGGGTTGTCCAATTAAGAAATGGCCGGGAGTTAACACTTCGACATCATTAGGGTCCGGAGAAAGTGGGCACAATGGGCGTGAATTTAAAACTGCTTCAATTTTAGCAAAAACAGTGGTCAGCTCTTCAAACGTAAGGGGGGTATCGCCTACTACTCGTTTTAGGTGCGATTTCGCCGAATTAACCGCAGCTTCAAAAAGACCTCCCCAATGAGGGCAAACAGGAGGATCGAAAACCCAGGATATGTTCCGCTTTGAAGGCTCGGAACCAATAGCCGCCTGGTTTTGAGACAGGAAACACTCTAACTCTTTAAGGTAATTGTTAGCACCGATGTAATTTCGACCGCAATCAGATCGGATTAGGCGAGGTACACCACGACGCGACACGAATCGGGAAAAGGCCGCAATGAAGGCTTCAGTAGTTAGGTCTGACACAACCTCAAGTTGAACGGCTTTAGTAAAAAAGGCAGACAAATACACACAGGTAACTTTTCACTAACCTTTTGTTCCTATAGGCCTGGACTTTGGTAAAAAAGGGTCCTGCAAAATCGGTACCTACACCGTCAAACGGTCTAGCAGCCGTGACGCGGTCTTTAGGTAGGTCACCCATGAAGGGTTGAGATACAGCCGCTTTGAGACGATAACAGGGAAGGCATTTAAAAATCACATGCTGAATAGCTCTGCGTGCAGACAAGATCCAAAACTCTCTATTTAACATGGCAAGAATTGCATTAACACCTGCATGAGCATTCTCGCGATGGTAATGTGAAATAAGGATGTTCACGAAATTACCATTCTTAGGCAGAAGAAGGGGATGGCGCGCATCAAAGGATAGATCGGAGTTTCGTAATCGACCTCCAACTCGAATTAGGTCACCGTTATCCAGAAATAAATTCAATTTTCTCAGGGAGTTAGTGATAGGATCGCCACGCCGTAAGCGACCAAGTTCATCAGAAAAGGAGGTAAATTGAACAATTTTCACTAAAAACAAAAGGGAATCTCTCCGTTCCTCAGGGCTCAGGTAGGACAAGTAAGATTTAGGAAATAAAAACCGCCTTAGGTAACAAGTCACGTTTATTAGCTTGTTCAAAGAACTATACCGCTCTAATAAGAATGAGGGATCCGGGGTCGGAACATCGGCAGAGACTACTAAACAACGTAGTCCAGGGAGATCACTACTTGGGTTAGGTTCCGAAATACCGGGCCAGTTGTCAGGAGACTGCGTCAACCACAAAGGTGAAAACCAAAGGGAGTGGTCGATCAGTCGGGTGACTGACATACATCTCGATGTACAGTCACTAGGGTTCATGTAGCCTGGGACGTGCCTCCATTCACTAGATGTAGGACTATTATTAATCTGGGAGACACGATTAGCCTCAAAAGTCTGAAGGAGCCCGAACGGGGAGGTGATGCTCTATGGGAATCACGAGGTGGCGGGGTACGAACACGGTGCCATTCAGTACGTGGGGGTGACACACGGTCCGTTAAGTGACTTTGTGGAGATTGCCACGGTTGGTTAGAAGCTAAGGCCGCGACGTCTCGGTATGAGCGCTCGCGATCGTAATTCACAGGAGAGGAGTCATCATAACACAGTGACGTGTGATGACTGGAACGGCGGCACGTGCGACAGCGATAATTTCGCGTGCATTGGGATATGGAGTGTTTATCCAGGCATCGATAGCACAGACGGGCTTCTTTTACAAAGGTAACACGTTGACGTGTAGGAAGGCGAATAAAATCGGGACACTCGCGTAAGTAATGCGAAGTACTATTACAAAGGTGACATTTAGATGTCGTCGCAAAAGTAACAAAGGCTCTCGCAGGAGGTGGGGAACGCGCGTTAGGTTTAGGCAAACGAGGGGAGCTCACAGTAGGGGGGGTAGTAGTGTCAACGACAGAAGCACTACCTACATTGTCGTGGTGCCTACATTCATCCTCAAGAAAGGTAATAAGATGATCAAAGGTAGGGAGGTGATTAGGATTATCGCCATAACGACGTTCAAATCTCGATTTTAACTCTGAAGGCAGTTTAGCAAGGCATAAGTGAACTAATAGGTATGACCAATGTTTAACAGGAAGTTCCAATCTCTCTAAGCATCGATAAGTCGAAAGCAGGGGGTTCAGGAACGACACACGTAACCCGGAAAGTTTAGGCGTTATAATAGGGAGCATTATTATTTGAGCTATGTGGGTATCCGCTAAAACACGAAGGTTATGGTACCTACGTTTTAGAGGTCACGGGCCACGGTGTAATTGCCCGCCTCAATCTTGAGGTGTTGTATCAATCGACGAGGATAAGGCTCCTACTAAATAGTGTAGCTTCAAAGTCGGGGTAGGGGTAGGCTGGTTGTCCACCACGCTATCAAACTGGTCTATAAAACTGATCCAACTATCGGGACGGCGATCAAACTTAGGTATAGGTAGGTCAGGCAATTTACTAGCCGGGTTATCAATAGCCAGAGATTTATCCTCCTTGAAGGGGGTGCTAGTACGGGACGTCTCAAATTGGTGAGGTCGTATTTCGTCTAACTTAATTTTTAAGTCGTCTACTTTGTCCCTTACTACGCGCATCTCGTTCTTAACTTGTACATATTCTTGTTCATAAATCGCAGGATCGAGATTACCTAACAGCTTGGAACAAGCGGCAGAAAACTTATCGCACATAAGTGGCAAATCGGAAAGACGCGCTCGCATACGATTAGAGGGAAAGGTCTCAAGAACTCGGTGGGAATCATCAACCCAGTCACTAGTCAACTGTATCCGTGTAAAGTACGGCCCTTACGGTCTCGTTGCCGGTTTCGGTATCCGACATTTTATTTACTTTAATTCGCAAGAAACAAGGTAGGTAAATTAAACTCACAAAAGATTCCAATAGGATGCGTAAAGGAACAAATAGTAAGGGACGGCGCAGATGCACCGGGTATGGCAAACGTAACTCGTAAACAACTCGCACGCGGTCACGCGGTAATGGCGTGATCAATAGGGAAACAAAGCGCTCGCGCACCTCACTTGCACTCAAAGGGTAGGTAATTAACGCGCTAATCGATTTATTCGACACTTATGTAAAAGGGGTTGTACTTGAATGTTATTAAGGAATTTACTGTAAATAGGTTAGCTATATGACGAGACGTTTTGTTCAAATTACAAAGGAAAGTAGCAAATAAATAACTCTCAATTAAACAAATTACGTTACTAATAAGGGGTCCTAATAAAAAAACGACGCTCTGCTACCAAAATGTTTGAGAGTTTAGGCAGTGGAGGTGGAGGATTACACGTGGAGGGCGAGAATGATAGGTGGAAAATCAGTCAGGTCTGAGCACTTATAGCTAGGTACTTGCCACATCAGCTTTCTGGGTTCAGGTATCACTTCACAGGCCACAATCACTCGAAATGTCTGTAAGGAGCTACACAGGATACACACGCGGCGAAAGCGCTCTTGGTCAGTCTAGTACATGTGTCATAGGGAACGTCTCGATGTCGACTCGATCTCCGGGGTTTTCACGGTACGTTTTGAACAAATAAAAATGAGGCAGGTATGCGTGTGAGTGTGCGTGGCGTAGTAGCAATATAGGGTACACAAACAAATCAAAATATTGTAGTAAACACACATAAATACTTACATCCTGTAGCATTACAGTTTAAAATCATTGTGATGTAGGTCCTACGTGTGCCCTGAAATTCTCTTCAGATAGAAAAGAAGATAGTAAACCACAACACAAATCATTCTACATTTGAGATATTTAAGCATGTCATATTCACTTATTATTTGCAAGAAAACGCTCCTGAACCAATTACGTGTATATCATATTAGCAGCCTCAAATGTTTAGCGAAAGCCATTGGCAAGGAAAATTGAATGAAAGCAAATAAAGAGTGGTGCCTTCTGCGTCTCAGACGATCTCCTTTTAACGACATAATAAAAAATAAAGCCTTCTGCTCCACATACGTACAGGTATGATGTTCGCGAAGATCTCAAAAAGTACTTAGATCATCGTATTTTTCGAATCTACTTTAAAATATCCGAAAGTAAGCGCCATATGTTATGACTATTAACGTATTGCACTTTTCAGTTTATTGTTATGCAGATTAACTGCCGCAATCAAAAAATTTAATTAAATTTAGTCTACGATTAAGGCCCATTTTTACGAAAATCGTTAAATACGTTTAACGGTAATTGTGTTTAAAATATCATCCCGTTTCTGCCAACGTCGAATGACTGACAAAGACAGAATGGTTTTTTTATTAATATGTTTAGAGCTAAGTGTATTTATCGAGTTTCGTAAAAGTGGGCCTTAGTCTCGTTCTGTCACTTTCTTTATCAATAAAATAGAAAAGGACGGCATAAGTCTTAATGAACGATTAACTAAACCAGGCGGTTGCGGGTTCGAATCCCGCAAGGGGCAAATGTTTGTGTGATGTACTCGAGCATTTGTACCTAAGTCATGGATGTATAAACGTATATAAGTATATCTATCCGTTATCCTAGTCACCATCGCACAAGCTCACGCTTAGTTTGGGGCTAGGTAATTGGTGTGTTTGTTGAAACAATTTATTTATTTATTTAACTTTCGTAACGATCACGAAAATGGTAGTATGTTAAATAATATTTACCCGACTGCGGAAGGACGGTTATGTTTTTCGAGAGTATGTATGTATGTATAATTGTTTGGCATGCCGTACAGCCCAAACGGCTAGTCAGGTTTTGACAAACGAGGTGTCCTTGAATTTGTCAAAATTGTGATAGTGACATCCATACTGATATTATAAATGCGAAAGTGTGTCTGTCTGTCTGTCTGTTGCCTCTTGACGCTTAAACCACAGAACCGATTGAGATGAAATATGGTATGGAGACCCTGGAAAGGACATAGGCTACATTTTGTCGCCATTAAGTGGGTGAAATGGGGGATGAAAGTTTATAAGGAAAATCCAACTCTTGCGGGCGAAGTCGCGGGGAACCACATATACATTTAAAAAATGGCGCCCGCAAATGTTACGTCCGTACTTTGTAGCCTGACATAAATAAATAAAATAAAAAATAAATGGAAATAAAGGGTGGAGGGGAGAATTAATTTTTTCATTACCATAGCAATATGGGTATCAAGTGAAAACCAGTAAATTACCATTTCAAAAATATGATAATTTAGTGGGGTGATTTGTTTTTCAATAATTTTGTTTGCTTGTTAATTATTATAACTCATATCGCATGTGAAGTTACCATACCATACCTACAAAACTAATATCTTATTGTTTTTTCGCACCAACATCATATCTTTTAAACGCAACCACTCTCAGACCGACATTTTCCACGTCACGTGATTTCCCTACAAACCAAAGAAACAAAACTTACTGTTTTCAAGGTAATTTAGGAAGATACCATTGCTATTATTACTATGGATGGATTCTTAGTTACCTACGCGCAACGACTTATAAATAATTCTGTTTTAAATTTAGGTACCTTTAACGTACTAATTATTTCTTGTTTATTTGATCAAAAGTCAAAACAACAAGGATGCATTGAAAATATACTAAAAAACATTAAAAAGGAACTATTATAATGGTAATATACTTTTTAACACACTTGTTGGTAAAGTGAGTCTTATTAAATCGTTCTTAGGGCTATAAACCGAACTACTTATAACACACGCGTGCATAATAATAATACGATACTAGTGCGTAATAGAATTATCCCTAAAAAGTTAAGTTAGACCTAACTGCAAGTTATATGGTGTTGTAATAATTATATCTTGTTTCATATACTATACACAACTATCTCCTAATATACTATTACACAAACCCAATTAGTACCTACGTAACTATTACTATTACTTTACTTAAGAGTTTTGCAATCTCGTTTCTCTCAAAAATACTTGATTTAGCAGTTTTCCCATCTATACAATGTTATTGATGTTTGTTTACATAATTGCCCATAGGAGTCGTACACAAATACGAATCGGCTCACTTTCCGGATACAAGGCTTCACAGCTTTACTTACATCGCAATTCGAGAGCAAGCTTATCGCTTTCCTTCTTACGTTACTTTTCCATCAGAATACGTTTCCTATTTCCGTAATATCCTCTGGGAATGCAAAAATCTGAGGAACGCCATTTTAATTCATGGCATGTTGAATTGTGATTGAAGGCTCTCTAATTACTGCGTCCGCTGGGCCCGGAAGGGGTGAGCAAGGAGAATAATTCTACTTTTTAGGGTTCCGTTTATCAAAAGGTAAATATAGAAATTTGATACGACCACTTACCACCACTTTATTTTATTACTAGCAGTTCCCCGCGACTTCGCCCGCGCCAAAAGTCGGATTTTCTATACAAATTTTCATCCCCCATTTCACCCCCTTATGATTTTATATAGCGACAAAAAGTAGCCTATGTCCTTCCCAGTGTCTCAAACTATCTCTATGCCAAATTTCATTTGTTTCGGTCCAGTAGTTTCGGAGCCTATTCGATGCAAATAAACAAACAAACAAATCTTTCCTCTTTATAATATTAAGTATAAATTAGGATAGATTATTTTAGGCAAACAGGCAGTTAAAACAACTGAACTGTCAACCTACTTACACGCGTAGTTAAGCCTTTGACTGCCACGGAACTAGACACAATAGAATTAATTGTTTGGGGGTCACCGGTGACCACCATGGCGCTTAATCTGTTAACAAAGTCAAAAGGGACGACCATTTAAGTATCTATAGTTGTCGTATATTTTCAGCATACTTATTTGCCTTATTTGCAAGGGAATCTAAAACTTTCGGATACTTTTCGTTGACAATGAAATTTGGCAAGAAGTTTCTACAGCTTTCAGTGTAGGTATGGGTGCGAATCACATTTGCCGGTTTTCTTGTTTCATAATAAGAACTGTTAATTACTATGTACTGGTAACTTTTGTTTCATTACCATAGCTTAGTATTACTATTTGCACTGCCTCTTTATGAATCGCATGCTGAAAAAAAATATTGAAAAACTATACGTAATAAATATACATAATGTCTCTTCTTCATAATTTATTTAATTCAATAGTGCAATACGTACTCTGTAATCTCAGCCTGGAACAATAACGCACACATAGATTTTCGATATAATCTCAATCTTGCCGTAGTAGCTTCTACGGCTGTTGCTGCTGTTGCTGTTGCTGTTGTTAGCCGTAGCAAAGGATCAGTCACAACCTTAATCGTTACTGAAAACAAAAGTCATACAAAAGTGTACTATGGTTATTTGTAGTAGACTAGTGAGTTATCTACGACGTAGCTTTGAAGCTAGAAGCAACCACACACACAGGCTAGCGACAAGCTGTTTGCAAGGTTTTGATACGTTTTGTATGAAGTCGCCGCACACGTCAAGCAAGTGGCGGCCACTCGCGACTTAGTATTCGCGAACACGCCACCGGTGACGGCCACTCGCCATTTTGACAAAACATCTGTCAAAGGATCTAAACACTCATCTTGTTAATTGTAGCGGCCACCGACCACCTTCTTTTGCGCTAGACCAAAGGGCGGGGCGCGTGACAGACACCGGTAGCGATAGTCGGTGGCCCATATCTGCGCGGTGCCCTTAAATTTTCAATGATTAATGCACAATTATACTTACATTAAATTTTATTTTATTTAACAGTTTTTGTGAATCGTACAGCTAGGAATTGAATATTCAATATAGGTGAAGAGTAAGGCCATTTACAAGGCCTTACCTACCTACTGGTTTCAAGAGACCTAGTAATATTGCATTAATATTCAAATCAACTTAAAGGATTTTCTTGCAATAACAAAGCTTATTTTATATTACGTAATGAATTCTAATTCAAATCAAAACACTCTAAACTTATAGACTTAACTATTGATCGAAACAATCAAAAATTTGATCAAAAGTTTAAAGAAGTTTAAGCCCATTAGGATTTGCACGAATTATTCAGAACAATATTTTTAAACTGCTCATTACTAGTGAGCTAGTAGTAACTTGGTCTGGACGAGACAGGTTCATTGTGCCACTATGATTCATATTAAGTGTCATAATTATCTCTTTAATATTAATTAAAGACAATCCTCGAGAGGTGGACTCCAAAAGCTTATGAGAGTAATTTGGTTCTACTTAATTGGAATGATCAATAAGGCTTTTTCAAGTTATTTCCCCTCACGATTTGCAAGTTGGATCTTTGAGGTTCTTTCGTCAACATTAAAATTAAATTCGATATGACATCTCAATTGTAATATGCGGCTTGTTGGTTAATCTCATGAGTTATCCTTAGTACTTATTCAACAAGATTCCTAGAAATTACTAGCTATTTATTTGCAACTTCGCAATCACGGCCAAATAAATCTCACAATATAATTAAATTTCTAAATTTTCAGGAAATTTATTCCTGTAATAAAAAGATCAAAGGATATATGATTATGCTTATAATACCTGTTTAAGGAAGGATTAATACATCTGCCGCTGGATCAAACAATCTATTTGACCATTTTATTGTTGTTTGTTCAATAAAATCTGTCCGTAGCGGGTGATTCAATCAAAATATTATAATTAATAACTGATCGCATCTAACACCTTAATGCAAAATTTGGGTATGTATATTATTAGAAACGTACATACTTAGGCTCTGTTGCGTCAAGGTAATAAAAAAAATCGACAATATACCGTTAAAACGATTCTTACTTAGCTTTTGTTAAAATTATATTTGATAGATAAAATTGGAAAAGGGCAAGCATATGATGATGGTGAGCCGTGTACAAGCTGTTTTGCATCATCTTACTTTAAATGGCAATTGCCAAAAATCTGTCAAACTAGACTGTACACTTCTGAATACTGTGACTGTGGATGATACCTATCTTAAAAATACAGACGGTTCTTAAAATTTCCCTATACCTACGTAGCGTAGGGCACATAACTTGAGGCGAAATACGAAAATGATTAGGGGATTTCGTAGTGGGTATTATGAACTAATTAGAAGTAATACCTTCTTGCTTTGTACCGTCTTGGGATGTTCAGGCTTTTGATCCAGGCCGATGGGATTTTTTCCTCGGGAAGGGAGTTTCAAAAGAATTTTTTAAATGGAAATCCTCATAATATGAACGGAAAACATGAAAATTCGTTCTAAAACAAGACAGTTATTTGTACAAGTTAAGTTTATCAACTTTGTTCAAGTGTCTAGCCTAGCTAATTAGGGACGTGTCGTTGTTTCGCAACGTTTACCACAAGTCTGTATTAATTTTAAAATAATCTGCCCCAGAGAACTTCCACTACGAATGGAAGTAGCTACACAGATTTTAAGTGTCCTTTAAAATTACGGTTTTATGAATATTCAAAGAAAATTTATTCAGGGTCGGATCTTGATTTTTATGAAAAAAATACAAAGTTTCCGATGCGATGGGAAATCTGTTTAGTTGACTAGGAATGAATATATTAAAGTGATTCCTAAACATCACTTAGGTAAGGAACAAAAGAGCAACTTATTGTTCTTTTCTACCATATTTTTGCTGCGCACTTCATTTACTTGGGAATGTGATCCTTTCAATGCTTGTGAATCATGATATTTACTTACACATCATCCCTACTTTTTCTACTCTTGTTCTGATGTAGATAAATGTAAAAGTTTAATTCTTATGTAAAACTATTTCTTAAGTTACCGATGCAATGTCATAAGAAATAGCCTTAAGTAACATTGCATCGGTAAGGCGTTGTTTGGTGCCACCATCTTTTGGATGAAACATACTTTTCAGTGTACCTAGATGTCCCAACCGTATTGGCCAGCGCGGTCTATCAGTCAATTCGTCCGATTGGCTCTGCGCTCAGCGAACAGATTTAACAAGATCCCTAAGGTACAAGTTCGCAGATTGATTAACAAAGCAGACACATATACCAACCAACGTTGTTAATGTTCAAACTTGGTGGTCAGGCAGGAAGTACTATCTATTTCTGCTAAATAGATACCTTGGGTATGACCTTTCCTTATAGTCGAAAAAAAGATTTCACTTTCTCTATTTGAACTCTTTTCGGGAAATAAACCAGTTCTTTACAAAAAAAAATCATTTTTTTTTAAATTGCGATTTTGGATCTGTCTGAATGAAAAACTTCAAATAAATTACAAAACCGGACAAGTGCGAGTCGGACTCGCGCGCGAAGGGTTCCGTACCATTAACTTAAAACATTAGATAGTATATGCAAAAAAAGTATATATTTTTATTTTATTTATAATTTCAAAAGTATTCATCACAGGATACCCGAAACAATTTAAATTTCCGCGCTTGTTTTTCTACGTGAGTGATTTGAAGTTTATAGGTCCAAGACTTTGGAAATTACAGGGGGGGAGGGACACCGTGTAAACGACTTTGGCGGGCTATATCTCGCAAATGGTAAAGCTGATAAAAAAGTGTTGTATCAAAACCCTACCTTATTTTCATAGTCCTTTTCAACGATACCCCACACAAGGGGGTGCACTCAAAAAAATGATTCACCCTCCCCTTTACATGTATGGGGAGGTACCCTTAAAAAGGGGTAATTTTAGTTTTTTGTATTTAAAAAAATGAGATCTATATGTGAAGTATCCTCGAACCAAGTTACATGCAAATCAGTTCAAGAACGTAGAAGATATTCTGCTGTGACAGACTAGGACGGACGGACTGAACGATCTTATAAGGGTTCCATGTCGGACTACGGAACCCTAAAAATCAAAATATAATTTGATGAAAAATCATGACATAAAAGAATTAAAAATATTTCTGCGGTCATTTAATATGATTCGTTTAAATTATTCTTGGCTGTGATATTAGTCTTCTGGGTTCAGAGAACCTATGCCCTGGGTGAAGAGAACCTATGCCGTATGTCAGGCAGGCATATTGCCCACGCATTGCCCTCATAGAAGCTTCTAACCCCCTTATTAATTATGAACTTGCCACTAATTCATCACGTGTTTTAATATGAGACGGCTAGTTTGGAATTAATGACAGATAGTAGGTGACATAATGAAGACAAACATTTCTAATTAGCTGTCTCTTAAATAATCAAGTGCTATTATCAACGATTATTATAGATTTATTTTTTTACTTTCTATTGGTCTCGGTACCAAACCAAAGCCATTATCTGTCTCTTAAACTAAAGATCAAAGTATATCTTCTCTAAGAATTACAAGGATAGACCATTTACAAACGTTAAAGATTTATCCTTTGGAATCAAGGTTAATATAGTACGAATAAAATTGGAAAAAAAACCTTTTACTTTTACAGAGTAGATAATTTATATGCAAAAGTCGTGAAGGGATTAGCATACCACTTGCAAACACATTTAAGTATATCTCCACAAGTGTGATTGAGACTAGCGTTGAGTTCATTGTTGGTATAAGCTTCAGAGCCCTGGAAGCATTTATAATACCAGAATCTTGCTCCATGATTTTTAATAAAAATACCAAGCAAGCGCGAGACGGAGCAGCACATGAAGGGTTCCTAGAGGGTTCATAGATCCGTACATCTAGACAATTAACGTTTTAAAATGGTTATTTTTTACTTAAATGTAGGTATGGTTTGTCAATTTGGTTACCCACAGGTTCGGAACCCTAAAAATACAAATGTCTAGACAGCTCAGCATAACAATGCTAGTCACTTGCACTGGTACATTATACAATCATACTAAGTATTTACACACCCTTAAAATTGGCTAGTAGATCGTGATCGTGATCGTACTTACGTACCTTTTCGTGGTTTGCTGGTTATTTTGTCTGTCAAATCCAAATTGGTGTAACTATTAGTAAGTTGATGAGTTGTAACAGTTAATAAAACTTGCATTCGCTTGTTTTTATGTTCTATATACTGGCATACATATCTACCGTATGTAAGACATGATAGTAACATGATGTTTGTGATATCACCAGTATCTACGAAATGAAGTGAATATTGCTCGCAAAAAAATATCGACTGTCTCTTTTACCTACTTGAGCCCACGACCCTTCGCTATCAAAAAATATTCAAAATTTTATTGGACAGCTACCCATAATAGCACATTGAAATCATACAGGCATGCTTCCTAAACAGTACAACATCACTTGCAAACGTATATGGGATATGGAATGACTAAAATATATATGACACAAAATTATCAAAACTTTAATAGTTACTTGAGAACTTTCAGTTCGATGGCAAATTTGCAATATTGCGTCAAACCGAGAGGTTGTAGTGGCAATTCGAAATTTAAATAATATGATTCTGTTAGGGATTGCTCCAATACTTACGTGTATACTTGACAAGACGCGACTGGAGGACTCGCAGGGTACAAGTAAGTAAATAATCCTTGGTCAACAAAATATGTAATAAAAAGTACGTAATCTTTACACTATAATATTGTGAGTTACGCCGTAGGCCGTAGGTCGACGTAGGCCATGCCACAAAGAGATTTGCTAAACCTGTGTCGCGATGTCACTTGCTGTTTTTAAATAGTATGACTATTAAGACTTTTAAATGATAGGATTATGACTTTTTTGCACAAACCGCCCTTTTGTGTTTTTCTGCGCCTTGAAATATTTTATCCTAAATTTCATTTTATTTAATTAATTTCGCTCACAAAAATTGATCGACTGTGTCATTCTGTTTTTGTTAGCGAAATTTAATCTAATTTCGTAAAAACTTGCAAACAAATTGCTTAGATTATAAAAATAATTAAATAAAGAAAGAAAAAATATTTATTTAGCACCAAAAATACAATACAACTTAGTGCGACTTAGTGCTTAAAACTAATATTTTGGTACCAAAAAGGCTTCCGCTCAGTGACATACAGTGAGCGGAAGCCTTTTTGGTACCAAAATATTAAATACCAGTAATAAATACAATACCAGTAGTAGTATAAACATTACAATACCAGTAGTCGTGACGGCAAGAAAGCACGTCACGACTAGGTACTGGTATTCTGCGGTGGCTGTTTTGGAGATGGCTCTGGGTGAACATCCAGCTCCAAAAGAAGATATACAAAATTGTAACTCTGTGTACACAAGTATCTACATTTAGGCTTGATGTATCTAGTTAAGCTACATAATATCCAGTCTATGCTAACATGATAACATAAGTATTTTTTATAAGTAATCATATTCAGTAAAAGAGTGTAATTTGAGGCTATGATGATAGTGACAAGTTTTCCTGCGCTGCTTCTTCTTAGCGCTCGCACACAATTTTGTCCCGTAGTAGTAAGTAAGGTAGTTAGAGTCAATATAGGGACGTGTTTTGTTAATAGTTTCCTTTATTGGGGCAATAAGCAACAATAAATTGAATGTTATAATTATAAATTACATCCGTTGCACCTCTACGTACTGTACCTACTCTACTATAAAGAGATGTAAGTAAATTGAAAATCTTAACTATTATACACACTACCAAAAAGGTCTGACAAAGAGTAATCTGATCTGATCTGACAAGCACTATGCAAAACATCGGTTTTTCATCCACATACTCTCATAATAAATCCAACCCTGTAAATCCGAGGTACTCGTAAGCAACTGAAATTGCCCTGATTCTTCGTATGTCGATCGAATTGTGTATTTAAACAATTTACCGCAGTGAAATGTTTTTGTTTGTTTCGGCCTGGGCTTAATGTAAAGAGATTAACGCTACTACCACAAAATACCGATAGTACAGAAGACAAACACCTGTAAATACTTTACTTTTCATACCTACGCTCGGCGCTCGCGCTAGGGCTGTCAACTTTAGCTTATGAACAAAATTATCGTGGCAGTGGCACTCTAGTATCTAGTTGTTTGATTTATTATTAAGAATAAAATAAGAGAAAAGGAAATATAAACCAATAATAACTCAAATAATTCAATTTTAATGTTATATTAAAACTTAAACTACAGTTATAGAAAATATGTTGCGACGATTTCGACATGTACAAAATGCAGTATTATCATATTTTAACGTGTAATAAATTCTCAAAAAAATATAAGAAAATACCTACTTATCTCCCTGAAACAACAGGTAGCTCAAAAAACGGCCATACACCGTTTATTGTTTAATTTAAACAGCCGTCTACTGAACAGTTATAATAGCTTTTTTATTACCCCATTTTACACAAAAAAGTTTACAGACGCGTGTCTCAAGCAGAGTGTGCATTCGCGCTCGTACTGTTGCTAACCGTTCCGAGATATCGTGTCCGTGAGCGGAGTCTATGTGTGTGTTGTTCGAGCGCGCTTTGTATGTAGATTGTCTTCTGTACTCTCAATATCTTGTGCTACTACTAACGTGTCGGGTAAAACATAGTGTCTTCGGGGACGCGTTCTATTGCTGTTTGCATTTGCCTAATTTACCCATTTAATCCGGCGCGCCGGGCAAAATGGAACACAATAGATCTTAGTAAAATGTGATCCTGTTATGTCTTTTTGAAACTATCATTCTATTTTTTGTACGAACACACACCGAACGTGAATTGACACTATGAATATAAAAATAAATCCTAATTTAAATTTATTGGAATTTGGATATACCTACGTTTGTACTTAGGCTCTGCAATCTGCAAAGACTCATGTATTATAATATCTGTGGCAAAGGTATAAAGAAAGCATCGATGATAAAACATTTATGATAAATATTTGTGTTTGAATGACATTTTGAATCATTTACAGTACATTATCAACATTTATCGCTTTCCATTTATCAAAAGGAAACTCGAAGTGTAATCGAAAAAGTTATTTTCCAAATGCCTCCCGGATACTCGGAACAAATTACAACAGTCTACCGTAACGGTATCTTTTGTGCTTTTGCTGAACCATCAATCACACCTTATACCAGATAGCAGTCACCCATTTCAAATATGACAAAAACTTTTATTACTTAATTTCATCTTAAGTAGAAAGGTAAGGGGTGTAGAAATATATTAACGAACCTGTTCTTGAAAGGTCCAACAAAAGAGCATTGTATCACTTGGCCAAATAATGTTATTAAAACAATCGCGCGCGATTGTTATTTTTTTACCCGACTGCGGAAGGAGGGTTATGTTTTTCGAGGGTATGCAAGTACGAGTATGTGTAATTGTTTGGCATGCCCTACAGTCCAAACGGCAGGACAGTTTTTGACATATGAGATGTTAACCTCAATAAAACTCTCGCACTGAACTTGTAGGGTTTATATTTCAGCAGTACTTCACCTAATTACAATTTAAATCAGAATGCAAGATGGTACATTAATGCCTCATCTTTTATACATTATGAGGCGGAAATCAGTACTAAGATTATATTATTATTAAAGTAATCCGGTACGAAATTCTATTTAAATAAAATTAATAACCCTGGTTGAAATTCATAAACACTATTTTATGAATATTACAATAAATAAATCATTCAGGTACTACCCAAAATTAGTGCAGCTGCATGATATTAAAAATATATATTGAAACTCAAACCGGAACCGGAAATACTTTTTAAATAATACTTAAGAACATTTTATACTACGTAGTCAAATACTTTCTTTTAGTTCTGTAAATTACAAAATGTCGGAATAGCGGGTGTAAACCTAAACAGTTTTCTAATAATGTGGTGAGATAATTTATAATGTGTATTTAAGATATAAGATGAATAATTTAGGAAGTCATGGTGTTGTATCCGGTGACGGTTGTTAACACTCTGCCATCCTGCGCTTGCCGTGTCCCACGGCGCTCGACTTGTTTGGTGTCGCCGCCATTTGTATTCTGTAACAAAAAAAAGACGGCAGTTTTTTACACACAATAACGGACAAGACAATGTTGATAGCCGAGCAGTAAACAGAATATTATTTGTAAGTTCTTTGTTATTTACTTTGATACATAACGAATTGAAATAAGATCGTGACGTTACCGTAGTTTAGCAGCCATTGTTTTATTTTTGTACTTTTTATCACGTAGATTGTAGGTATGTACAGTCGAGCAAATTGAATCATGACCCACTTTGCCGATTATTCCTTTGCATTCATAAATGTAGTAAGGTTTTCTTCGCTGTCATGTATGTTGCACATAGTACGTTTTAAATATGAATAAAAATGCGTCATAACGGGTCAGAGATCTATGCAAGTTTAACCTTTATTATCACTGCACTAGACATGTTTTAGATAAACCAGTCTTAATATGAATTTAAAATAAGTCCATAATCCAAACTCTTTTCACTACGAAGAAAAATGTATTATAATTTAAAAAATAAAAAACGTCGTGTGTCAAATGTCAAGTATACTTAGTAAGTCTGAAATTGTATAAAAACCTAAGTCAATATCTACAAACAAATCGCATAATGGCCAATTTGGCAGAACAAACAGCTAAGAATAAGTCGGAACACAGTCAGAACCTGGATCAGCCGGCATGCTAAAGAAGTCCTCGAAGACAGACGACGACATATTCATGGCGTTCGTCGAATTAAGAACGGAACGGAAGAGAACGGAAATGCAACACTATTACGGATAACATATTTACAGACAAGAAATCATTTCGCTCTTCTCAACATGGTCGCTTAACTTCGAGGCGTTAAGATAACACGCGATACACAGAGGATCACGTTGTGCCCAACCAATTATCCAGCTGAATTTCAGCTAACATGTGTGCCTGGATGGATGCCGGAAGTGTCGGAAAACTTGTTCAAATTTCTCCTCGTCATACCTCTATAAACTATGTCAATTTATTGGAAGAATCAATGTTATCGACTTTGCGAACAGTTTACTTGCGTGAAGAAGTGCCAGTATTCTCCTTTGTTCATGATAACTGTCCATGCATACTGCCAGAATTGTCTCGAATTGGTTTACCCAGCATGAAGATGCATTCGCTCTTATTCCATGGCCGTCTATGTCCCCAGATGAAAATTTGTGGTGTTTGGATTGGGGAAGTGACATTTGTCGTCTAATCGGGTTACTTTTCACTTTACCAATTTAATGCCACTTGTTAACTATATACTTAAAATAAATATTATTTTCTTCAACTAAGTATACTGTTTTATTTCATCATGGCAAACACAAGTTCCAGTGGAACTTTTATAAAAGAAACTGGCTCCCAATACAGACTTGGCGCCCGGCTGTGCCGAATCCCGAATATCTACCTACCTACTTGTGTGTTGCATTGCAACCCTTACCCACATGAAATGAAGTTCTCGCCGATTTTTATACAAACTTATTCGTACAGATAGCGACCATAGCCTTGTCAGTGACTGTCAGTGTCTAATAAAATGATAACACGTTCGTTTCTAGGAAATGTATGTTCAAGCGAATTTCAACTTACTTGTATAGAATGACAGTAGAAAAATGACCATAAGGTGGGTCATGATTCAATTTGGTCGACTGTACATATGAATAATTTTAAATTATGTAAATATACGATGACAATGAAAGCTAATTTAGAGTCACACAGACAAAGAATTTCACTGCATCGCAAAATAATCGTTTGTTGTAGTTGGGTCACACAGACAAAAATATATTATAAAATATATTTTGAAGTCACATAGACTATTTCTTAACTTATTACGTAATATCAGAAATACTGGTCACATAGACTGGTCACAAAGACTGGTCACAAAGACTGAATATAGGCTATAGAGCTCAGTTAGTCAATTAATTGTTTAAAAAGACTACCACCTGATCTAATCACACAGACTGGTCACAGACTATTGTAGGTTATAATATAGTATTCAGTTAATCAATTTGTATCGGTATTACTACACGACTTGGTCACAGAGACTTCACATACGATAGTAGATACTAAAAGGATGCACCTTGACACATCGTCTTTTGTAATAACCTCAAGCACACATAGCAGATCACGTTAATTGAAATTATTGTATCTCAGCTTGTTCCATGCTAACACCTCGTTTTATTTCAGGTTTGCCGAAATTATCCGAGAAAGATATGAAATATCTGGCAAGAAAATGAAGTTCCTGACTAATTGTAAAGAGAGAGTTCTAAATATTTATAAATTATATCATCTTTCTCTGAGCCTTTTATTTCTTTTGTCCACAACTAATTACTACAGTACACTAAAAATATAGTTTGTATATTTTTATTTACAGATTAAGTTATTTTCAATAAAATCAATATTTTACATAGATTAAATAATCCTTTCAATTACTTTTGAAAGTAGAGCAGACTAGATAAATACACATATTATGATGATTACTACGTAATAGACATTAAATTTAGAACAGACTTTAATATATATAATTCTAACTCTCTAGCAAATCAATCAAATCATCCCTATCTACTTCACCATCACTGGAAGAGCTTTCCGTGTTTGAAACAATTGCTTTATAGGGTCTTAACACCTCGCCACGAACCACTGCTGTAAATTTTTTATACCCTTTCATACCCTTGACGGTGCAGATTGTGTATCTATCTATACTAGGTTCTACTTTACAAACTTTGTACGGACCTGTGTAAGGACTTTTCAGTTTTTGAGCTACTTTAGCATTTGGGTCATTAGTAGCGCCACCTTTCCACAGCACTAGATCTCCAATAGAGTATTTAGTGCATTTTTTATGTTTGTGTCAATGCGTAATTTTGCTGTTGCCCTCCTGTCGTTTAACGCCTGCTGTTGAGAAGCAGGGTCTTGAGGTGCCAAGGGGACGGTAGGCAAACGGGAATTATCGTGACTGAACATTAATTTAAATGGTGGAAAAGAAGTAGTGGAGTTGGGCGTGTTATTTATTCCCCATACTACAGCAACTAATTTATTATCCCATGTATTTTTGCTTTCAGGCATAGTGTTTAGTCCATCAATAATAGTACGATTTACTCTCTCCACTTGGCCGTTAGACCTTGGACTTGCTATTGCATTTAGTACATGCCTAAAATGGGAATCTTCAGCAAACTGCTTGAAATATCGGCTCGTGAATGCTACACCTCTATCGGTAATTATGCGAATTGGGTTTCCAAATTGGGATATTATTTCCTTAAGATGTCGAATTGTTTCTATTGAACTGCAATTTTTTACTGGCCTAGCAAATACAAATTTTGTAAAAGCGTCAATAACGACCAATACATATGCATTACCTCTCAGAGATTTGACAAAGGGGCCTAAATGGTCAGCGTGAAGAGTATGCATGGGTATTGGCACTTTTTCTATTGGGTGCAATTCACCCTGCGTCTTGCCATAGTTTCCTTTGCCGTAAGCACAATGGAGGCACGAATTTATGTACTTTCTGATAAAACGGGTCATTTTCGGGAACCAAAATTGTGTTTTAATAGTAGACTCGCATCTTTCAAAGCCAGGGTGTCCTATCTGATCATGGTACTTTTGCATCAAGCCATATTTAGCCAACTTAGGGATGACAAATCGGTCACCATAAAACGTTTTCCTAAATAATTTACCGTCTTTGATTGAGTAATTGTTTGTAATGTCCGGGTTATCTGTTTGACCTTGTAATTGTGATATTATATTTTGTATGTTTTCATCCTGTAGTTGTACAGTAATAAGCCAATCTGACTCATCTAATACATATACAACTAATACATATAGGTTCACATACGGCATTCCTACTTAGAGCATCTACGTGCTTCATTCTATCACCTGGGCGATACTCTACTTGTAGATCGTAATCTTCCAGCGAGCTATACGTTGAATAAGGTCCTTTTTACTAAGGGTTGTTCGTAACGCCGCGCAGTCAGTAACTACTTTGACTGGAATACCTATCAAATCAATACGGAAACGCTTTAGGGATTCGACAACGGCTAATGTCTCCAACTCATAACTGTGATAAAACTGTTCCTCTTTAGAAGTAACTCTGCTAAAATATGCAATAGGTTTTAAAGTATCATCAGATTGCTTTTGCATAAGAATACCACCTAAACCCAATTTACTCGCGTCTGTATGTAATTCGGTTGGAGCTTTACTATCGTAAATGCCAAGAACAGGCCTTTCTATTGATTTATTTTTTAAACTCTGAAAGGCGTTTTCTTGTTCTGTTTCCCATTGCCATGGTACATCTTTTTTGGTAAGTTTTGTCAAAGGTAAGGCTATCTCTGCAAATCCTTGAATGAACTTTCTAAAATATGAAGTAAGACCTATAAATTGCCGTACCTCGTGAACGTTTCGAGGCTGTTTGTACTCAGACACACAATTTATCTTGGCTAAACCTGGTCGTACAGTACCGGCGGTAATTTCATATCCTAGATAATTGACACTCGTCTTTAGAAAAGAGCACTTTTGAGCATTCAATTTAAGATTGGCTTTTTGCAAAAGTATCAAGACACGTTCTAATAAATCTATTCCTGCCTCTATTGTTTCTGTAGGAAGCATGACGTCATCAAGATAACAGGCCACATCTGTGGTGACGTCATTAAGTGCGATTCGGATTAATCTGGAGAATATAGCTGGTGCATTGGCTAGGCCGAATGGCATTTTTAAGAATTCATACTGACCCGATTGAGTTACAAAAGCTGTTTTGGGAACAGAATCCTCGCATATTTTTACTTGGTAATAACCTTGAGCAAGATCAAGGGTTGTAAAATAAACCTTTCCCGATAATTTTGACACTTGATCATCGATACACGGTAGTGGATAGCGATCCTTTACCGTTTGAGAGTTTAAAGCTCTGTAGTCAATGCACAATTTTCTTTATGAGACATCCTATATGGTTTATAATAAACCGGTTTATCTGTAGTAGTTTTAATACTCATTTGAATCAGATCTGTACATCCTAAGTCCTTAGTATCTCTGGCAAACATGTGGCTGAATCTATCCAATAGAGACATAAGTTTATCAGAGTCTCGCTTGTTTAACTCTCCAACATCTATCGCACCTAACCCTTGTAATTCATGGCAGTTGGTTGTATTTGCGGTCAACTGCAACTCTGTTATTAGCACATTGTCATATTGTTCCATTAGACTAACCCTAATAGGTTCAGCACGAGCAATCACTTTGTGAGCTGGCCAAATAATTTCGCAGTCACCCATATTAATCACTTTTAAACATCCCTCTACACAGATAGCTCCTCCAGCCACGATGTAACAAATTTTACCCACTTGTACTAACACTGAATTTGTAAGAAAAATTAAATCGTTGCCGTTTGAATCTATGTCTATGAATACATCAATTAAACATTGACTTTGTTTTGGCAAGATAGTGTCTCACTTTAAGCAGACGTTGTACTTTTGCTTTTCATTAATGTCATTTATGCGTGTGATGTCGCAACCCTCGTTCGTTTTAATAAATTTAGCAGAATTTGACGTAGTTATAAGACTAATACCGGGCTGATTTATCATCGATTGCCCAATGATCAAATCAATATCACTTAAAATATGCATGGTAATTTCGACAAATCCACTAAGATACAAGTTATCAATATGAAAACTTATGGCGGCTTTGCCTTGTAATTGTGTCTGAACACCTCCAAACCCTTTCATAACTGTTGCTGAAGGAATAATATTTAGATTAAGCTGTTTAGCTAACGTTAGAATATTGGTTTTACTACCCGTATCGATATAAGCAACCAGTTCTATATCTTTGATGTAAACTAGGCGTTTGTAAATGCTCACTAAACTATCACTCTGCATACATAGAATATCACTTACTTGGTGTGTCTAAGCGCGTTGTTGTGAAGGCCTCGGTGTCGCTGCAAACCAGCAAGATGTTGTAGTGTGGCCCGAGCGTTGACACGTGTCGCAACGCTGCTGCATCCTGCATTCCCGAATTTCATGTCCAATCCTCTTGCAGGCGTAACAGCGCTTCACTCCCGATAAAGGTCCTGTCGCTACTGTCGCTTTCCCGTCGCTAGTACCTCTTCTCCATGTTGTTTTTCTCGTTACTGCTTTGACTTGTTTATAGTTTTCCAACGATGACAGATAGCCATAGTAGAGCTGTTCAGGTTCTTCGCACTGGTACGCCTTTGCATTGGCTTGGAGTTCTCCTGGAAGACCTCTGATATTGCAAGAAATGGCGTTTTCGCCTTGGATGTGACACTTCTTAAGGAGTGAAAGTTTGTCGTGAAAATACTTCGTCATTGTTTCACTTTCAGACTTGGTCCTGGCGAGCATGGCTTCTAAGCGATCCACAAAGTCCACCGATCGTGGAAAGGCAGTTTTAAGTGCTTCTTTCCATGCATTCCATATGAGGTTGTAATCGTCGAGATCATCTTGCCAACGTCTGGCGGAGCCACGTAATCGCAATTGCATCAACGTGGCCACCAAGTGGCCACGTTGCTTGTGTTGTCTTCTGGTTGGAACTTGGGAATGACTTCTGCGTCAGCGTGAGTAATTCTGCGGCGCTTTGGTAGGGGTAGTTCGTCCTCACTCGAAGAAAAAAAATCGTCATCTTCGGTTTCTTGTATTGTTGGCGTAAGGGTTTTGCGTCGCTTGATTCCTAATCCGGCAGCGTAGGGTCCGGCCATTTTGACGGAATCCCACTTCTGAGGTGTTAACCTCAATAAAACTTTCGCACTGAACTTGTAGGGTTTATATTCCAGCAGTACTTCACCTAATTACAATTGAAATCAGAATGCAAGATGGTACATTAATGCCTCATCTTTATACATTATGAGGCGGAAATCAGTACTAAGATTATATTATTAATTAAGTACTTCCGGTACGAAATTCTATTTAAATAAAATTAATAACCCTGGTTGAAAACACTATTTTATGAATATTCCAATAAATAAATCATTCAGGTAGTACCCAAAATTAGTGCAGCTGCATGTTATTAAAAATATATATTAAATCCTTGACCGTTATTTGAAGCTTATTTGTTTGAGATAGGCCCTATCTGTTTTCCGCTTCCGCTACGTCACTTTCTCACTGTTTGTCTATCTTTTACCCCCACTTCCGGTCCCCACCAGGCAGGCCCGAGCGCAAGAGCTCGGGGGCCCGCTTGCTTCATTGTCCTCCTGTTTTCCGCAGAGTACAGACGTTTTAAAAAAAATCGCTGTGCATATAAAAGGTTTAACAAAAAAAAAGTTATTTATTGTTCTTCGAAACAAAAATTTATAAACGTGAGTATAACTCTAAATAAAATTTTAAACTATGATTGTTAACGATTTTTTCGTTTTTATAAACATTTTTATAAATGTGTGTCGTTTTTCTATTTACTTTTGACACATTTCGATTAACGTAATAATTGAACTACCCACAATATGTTAATTTTCGTTTTAAGTAGATAAGCATTTTGTGTGCTAAGTTTTTGACTTTGTTTCATTACCTTGTGAAATCAAAGACCTATTCGTTATTCTAACAAGAATCAGCAGTGAATTTAGTGTGCTGAATATTTGTTTTCGTTCATTACCTTTGTTAAATGTAGAATTACCTACGTGATAATTGAAGTTATTGTTTTATTTGAAAGTGAGTGGTCGTATTTTACGACGTTGTCTTAATTTTCTGCCTCGATTTGGGGTTTTGTTAGATGTAATAAACGTTTTCTTTCGAAAGGGTTCTTCCTAGCGGTTGTGGTTATAAAGATGATATTATAAAGATGGATAATTTGATTGATGTGAATTGTTCTGAAAATCGTCGAAAAGACAGTTCCAATCCATCGAATATGAGTGCTGATATTCGCGACGCTAGCGAAGTACCGGGACCATCTGATCGCCGCCCCTCAAGAGTTTCATCTAAAACCGTGAGTAAATCTAATCGTGTTCGTGCCAGTAGCACTACTAGCACATCTTCTAGTCCTAGTAGTAGCTCATCCGATAGTAGCAATTCTTCAAGAAGCTCCTCAAATGCAAAAGCTCAGAAGAAACGGAAATCACGTAGGCGCCATCGCCGTTACAAAAAAAGGGGGGGGCATCGCAAAAGCAAGGATGATTACCAAGTTGAAATGCTATCACGAGAAGTAAGCGAGCTGCGTAAACAATTAGCAGAAAAGGAACAACGCAATCGGTTCTCTAGTTATGACGTTTCCCATCATGATGGTCATTGTAGCACCGCTGTAGACCATAATTACTCCAAACACATCAAGGGTAAGATTTGTCTTACGTTTGTTAGTCATTTAGTGATGCGATTAAAGCACTTTTTAGACATACAGGTATTTGAACACATTCTTAAAGTTTTGCGCATCCTTAATTGAAATTATTTTTTAGGTATTTTTTTAACTAACAGTATATATTTAGGGTGCTAATAACTGGATACAAAAATTTCGAGCTCTCCAATTATCAGCACACCGGCTAATACCTAGATAAAATAGACATTTTAATGGACTGTGTTAGTAGAAGAATGGTTGACTGTTGTGTAAAAAGTGATTAGGTATAGCCTTGTTTCCCAAATTCAGCCCCGTGCTAAAAATCGATTTACCAATGAATATCATCATGGTGCAGATATTTGGTTCAAACTATGCTGATATTTAATTTTGTTTAAATTATTTCTACGTGTTACAAATCTCATATGATGAACCCATCAAAAACAACAAAAAACCCTTTTAAAAAACCGGCCAAATGCGAATCGGACTCGCGCACGTAGGGTTCCGTGCTATTATTTATTTCATCTTACTGCCCTACTCAGAGACGTCAATTAAAGTTGATCCTTCAGTAAGTCTCATGCAGTCCTTTTCTATTTCATTGACAGAAAAAACAGTTGACAGAACAGTGGATAACTGCCGCACATAGTCTGAGTGCGGCAGTTAATCACTTTAAAAAATATATTCTAAGGGTTTTGTATTTGATACAAAATTATCCAACACCCAAGTTCAACGACCATTACTGCTAAACTACTAAAGTTATCTTAACCGCTATAGTTTTCATTTAGAGTTTATAAAATGTACTTGTTTTTTTATTGCTTTTAGAAAGGGCTTTTAGGAGGGACTGGACCAAAAATATGCACTTTAAAGTTTAATATTTCGTAAATGGAGCATTAAATCGAAAAATTGTATTAGAAACCCCTAAGTAATTTTAAAAGATCTACTCAATGATATCGTACACGATAACGTAGACGACAAACTTAAATAAAATTAATAATAAAATAGTTTTAATCTTCAAAAAAAATATTGTCAGAAGAAAACTAGGTAAGTATGTAACAGAAAAATACTGATTGAAGGCTAAACTAATTACTGAGAAAAACAGTTTTTATGTAGGTAAAACTATTTTTGGTTAAGTTTGTATTTGCATGTACTGGTTATTAGTTTAAACCAAAAAATATATTATATTTTTATAACTTAAGCAATTATTTTGCATGTTTTTACGAAGTTAAATTTCACTTACAAAAATTAATCCCACCGGATGACACCGTCGATTAATTTTTGTAAGTGAAATTTGATTTAATTTCAAAAAATATATATTTTTAATTATTATTTTCCTAGTGTTATTCAAATAATTTTATGTTTTTTAAGGATAATTATTCTAATGTGAGTAATTTTTAATGTTCCTACTCTTCCAAAGATCTGTCCATTAATTGTTGACTGGAGTTGAACAAGTTAGATGTTAAGGTACTTTTTTACGTGGCATAATTAGTATTTATTTATTTATTCTTTATTGCACAAACAAAGAAGTACAAATGGCGGACTTAATGCCTTAAGACATTCTCTACCAGTCAACCATTGGGCGAGGCAGAAATAGTCGTGGCGGCGTAAAAAGCACAACACAAGGATAATAGAAATGTTAAAATACTGATTATCAATAAAAAGGTAAACAGTAAATTTTTCTTAAGGACATTTTCTTTTTCCGCCCTTTAAAATGTATAGAAATTCGCAGTGCTGATAACTGGGTAAGTAGGTGACTATAATTGGTGATGACTGTGCTGATAAATGGAGATAGGCTTGTTTTTTAATAAAATGTAATTTTAACTCAATAATGACCAAAAACAATTTAAATTTGTTACTTTACACAATAGTTAATTATATTCTCAATATTAATAACGTAACACAATCGTCAAAGAACATTGTAATACATTAAATATTTAGATTTGAATGTTAGTGACCTCTTAAAGAGCTGATAATTGGGTCCGTCACTCTATGTAATAAAATACTTTCTTTTAGTTCTGTAAATTACAAAATGTCGGAATAGCGGGTGTAAACCTAAACAGTTTTCTAATAATGAGGTGAGATAATTTATAATGTGTATTTAAGATATAAGATGAATAATTTAGGAAGTCATGGTGTTATATCCGGTGACGGTTGTTAACAATGAGATGTCGTTCAATTTGTCAAATTTGTGAGAGTAACATAGGCTATATAAATTTAAAAAGGGCGCCCGCAAATGGAAATAAAGGGGGGAGGGGGGATTGTTTTTTTCCTTTCCATAGCAATATGGGTATTAAATGAAAGCCAGTAAAAAGACAATTTCAAAAATATAATATTTTCTGCAGTCGGGTGTTTTGTCTTTTCAATAATTATGCTTGCTTGCTTGTTTTGTAAAATTATTACTTAATAATTGGCCGTAACAGTATCTCAAGACCCTCAATTCCATTTCCATTTAAAAAAAAGAATTTTGAAACACACTTCCATTAAAAAAAAAATTTGAAAATAGGACCTCGATTGACTGAGCAATCGGTAAACATACTTAAATAAAAAACATACTTACATACAGAAAAACATAGAACCTCCTCCTTTTTTGAAGATGGTTAAAATACCAGTACATCAAAAGTGATAAAGTGTGTCTTTTGAATGAATTAGTAATCTCTCTTTCTCTTCCTGGCTATATATCCCACAGGGTGTTGGGGTCAGCCTTCTTTATTTTTCTCTTTCACTTCGCCCAGTCCTCGACATCTTCAGTGGAAACTCTGTACTCCCTCATATCGTTTAGCACTACATCTCTCCATCTTTTTTTGGGTCTGCCTCTGGATCTTCGACCGGAGATGCAGAGATGCAGCGCCGCACTTTCGACGAACTTTTGAATGAATTATTAATATTAACAAAAAACATTTACAACAACTAATTTAAAGTACTGTCATTAACTTAAAATTGGCTCAATGTCAGTGACATTCATCTTTGCTTAATCCTTGATGGCACCGAACTACCTAAGTATGAGAGTGAAGAAAAAGGGTATGTATTTACTTGTATTATTGCGCCCACTCTTGAGCAAGTTTAGTGCACTACTAATGTCTCCTGAATACTTGGCTTATTTCTGTTAAGATTGGCCGCCGTTGCTGAAGTTCGGCAAGAAGAAAAATGATCACAATATATTTTCCTGCATCAAACACACCCTATTCCACAGGCACAGTTTGGCACAGGTATAGCTTAGACTGCCTCATTGGTCTAGTGGTGAGCACGCTGGGTACTATCCACGAGGTCCCGGGTTCTAATCCCGGGTCGGGCCGAGAGTGTTGGGTTTTTCTGTCTTGAAATAACTCAGACACAGCTGCGCCTGATCTCTCTACGGTCATGTTGGACTGCCGTCTCACCGACCGAATTATGAGAGTAAAGGAATAGAGAGTGCACCTGTGTATTGCGCACACACTTGTGCACTATAATATGTCCCGCGCAGTTGGCAAATCTCTGCTGAGATAGGCCGCCGTAGTCGAAATTCGGCTAGGAGGACATTATTATTATTATAGCTTAGATCAAACTAAATGTCAACTTACTCAAACTTCTAATGAGTTGCAATCGTTTCAGTACGAACACCGCAATTGCCGCGCACCAGGACCACTGCCCTCATCCGTATTAATTGCATCGATACCCTGCAGCGCCATCTGCACGTCTAATTTCAATTTACGACCTTATTATAATTACATTTAAAACATACAATTCAACATATTAAATAAGTACAGGCAAGAAAAGAGCACGCGTATGTGTCACTATGAATTTCCATACGTAACAGACACATTGCATTGAGAATGCTGTTAACTCTACATAGCCCGCCGATACTGTCATGTTTATATTATTTATTATTTGTATAAATAAGGGTTATCCGTGATGTCAATTAATAAACTAATAAATAAGTAACGTGTAGTATCTTACACCCAATAAATAACTTTAAAGTAATGAAGACAATTATGAGACGAAAAACAAAAACGTTTAATAAAATAAAAAGTAAGAAGTAACTTTGTTCGAAATGGTTAAAAATGTATTAAAGATAGTAGGTAGATATTATCCCCGTTATTACAAAAACTTTGTACCGGGTTTAAGACAGGACTAAGCTGTTAGCTAGCCAAATAGAAAAGCGTTTCTCTATTAGCTTATGTCACGAATGTGTCATTCATTTCTCTGTTGTCGGCTAATATTTAGACCTAGCTTAAACCTGGTCAATTTTTTTTGTAAATAACACCGTTATGAGTGAGTTTCAAGGTGTTAACTTAAGGCAAAGTTCAGTAGGTATACATGATATATTGACTTCAGCGAAATAAATTCCTATTGATGGAAAAATTAAAAAAAAATAGAGCCCAATTCCATCTTAAAAATACATTTATTCACAAGAAACATGATGCTCGTACAAAGAGAAAATGTATCAAAGAGAGTAGATACGTGTCTTGTAAGTTTCAGTCCCGTGATTCTTGCTCGTAATTACTTTTGTTACCGAATGAGATCGCTTAGCTTTGTCGTATGTTCGATATTAATTGGCTTCCTGTCAAAGGCGCTATTGTACTTATTGGCACAAATACTAAAGTACAATTAGCTGACTGTTCCGTATTACTTAACACAAGTGAGTGACTTCTTAAGATAGACTTTGCGGCTGTGATGGAATAAAAAAAATCTTCTTCGACTGCACATACCTTTCACCACTGAATTCAATATTTTAGAACCAAAAAATAGTTTTAAGAGCCGATAGGCCACTGAATATGTAACCATGATCAAAACTGGTCAGGTTTCCCTGTTAAAAGGGTAACGGAGGATAGCTGGCAGTCGCTCCACTGTAATTACCTGACCTGCTATATACTGGATCATGGTCCAAAACGGCCCTGCTACTGTAATTAGATAGGGCATGAATCTGACAGCCAGCTGACTGGAAAATTTTAACTGACTTCAAAAAACAAACAATTGTGCCCCGTTAGGTTTTGATTTTGACTAGAGTTCCAGAGGTAGAGTTCTACGAGTAGTCTAGACGATTCGCCGTAACTTTGTGATGTTCTGTTTTACGAACTTGATAGTAACTGCGAATTTAGTTCGTTATTTTTCAGGACTGTCTTGTTATTTTAACAGCTCGTTATCAGAGTCCATCTGGCGGCCGTCATGACAATTACTGTGTCGTTAAGGTCATCGCTCGGTTCAAACGCAGTTACGCTGCGGCCGTGCTACGACGATCTGCGTAGTTGTATGATTTTTCACGTTACTCTACGCAGTTTATTACATTCGTGTACCTATATAGATAGTACATAAAAACTAAGGATCGTTAGGCTTAGCTAAGAAAGAACAAAACACCAGCAAAACACCCTTTTAGCTGTCCTAAAAGGGTGTTTTGCTGGTGTTTTGTTTTTTCTGACTTTTTGTTAACTGAGCTTCCGCTTTTCCGGAGCGTAAAGTCTTGGTTACAGGTAGTGCTCAAAGGAAGAGCTCCACGGGAAAAGACCCTGAACACGCTTATCACTGAAGTTGAAAATATCGTAGAGCACAATTCTACTACGAGTACTTAATCTTAAATTCTTAAAGAATGTAATTGTTGTCCGATTCTATGACGGAAGGATAAAATTTGACACCAAAGTTTTATAGTTTCTAATATTTTTTAACACTTACAGTGTTCTTTCTCATTTATTTTAGTTTAAATAAGAAACCAAAAATTCGCACACAGGTAGGATTTGAACCTACGACCATTGGCTAACCGGGCAAACGCTCTTACCGACTGAGCCACAGTGCAGTTCATCCAACCGTGTGAAATTCTTGGTGTCTTTTGTCTTACATCATTGCGTGACGGCAGCGACACCTACCCGAGCTGTATTGCAACAGCAGTGGGCCAAGTAGTTATTTTTTACAGAATAAATTCAATAGTTTTTAATATTTTTTAACACTCACAGTGTTCTGACCACTAAACCAACGAGGCAGTCAAATAACCATTAATTACCATTACTTTAGACTCTATCGTATAATTTTATAAATGTGCAGGACACAGAAGACAGTTCACAGAAGTGACGCATTGTTCAATCAACGTATATTCGTGGTAGATTAGACAGCGAGAGGCATTAGGTTTTCAACATTAGAATCATGATAGTGTCTGGTTTTACCAAAATATAACTGTTGGTATTCGATGTTGTTTGTAAAATAGCAACAAATTACTCATCGGTTGTTTGTTAGCATGCGGCTGGCGGTCACGGCGACCCCAAAGGTCGTCGCTGACAACCACAGACATCATTAGCGCGCGATCCTATCGGCTGCTGTCGCGATGACAGCTGACACGAGGAGCTACGCCACAGTTACGCTTACGCGCAGGGCGCAGTTTGCGATTTTCAGAGTCACAATAACTTCGGGTAAACACAGCTTTGATCGGCAAAACACGTAGAGAGAGTAAAAAGAGGGGCAGTTTCAGTTGAGTGGTCATTTCATAACTCTGAAATGCAAATTGGTCATTGATGGGGCGATTGCTAATACTGTCATCGTCAATAATCATGACGTGCGGTGTGCACCTGTTATTGATAATGCAATTAGTTTTGTAATTAGTTCAGAAAATTATTTTCCCCACATCTGGGAGATAAGTATTATTGAGACTTTGAATTAAAGATTCATTTAACATGCAAGTATAATCGTAAACTAAAAAAGTGTTGTAACATGAAAACAAATGAGGAAAATAATATTTTCAGAGTTACATTTATTGACACAAATCTCTACAAACAGCAATGTTTGCAGACACAAAAGCTTCTGAAGTCGACCTCCGTTTGCAAGTAAAGTATTTGACCCGCTCGCGATTGAAATTCTTTGACAAATATTTTTCCAAATTGTTGAAAAACGAATTCCTTCACTAACTTTAAAGATACCTAGACTGATTAATTAAGGTAGGTACCTAAACATATTTTGGAAAATTCAATGGGTAACGTTATAACTTATTAGCGCGATATTAAAAACTTCCTACAAACAAAAATTGAAATGAAATTGATAACTCGCATATTTACCTACCATACCGGCAGGAAATTTTGAAATCTAATTTACTAATTGAACAAGAGCAAAAATACAAACTTAACTGTTAGTTATTTCCTATTTCTAAGAGAGTCAATGAGCACGCCTAAAAACTGTTGCAATTAATTCTTTCGAATACGAACCTCTTGGCGTACGATTACCTTCACTCGTATACCACTAAATTCCAAATCATTGCGTATCTAATATTTTTCTATCACTCACTGCGCAATGTACACCAAATTGTCGTTGTAATTTACAATTGTGACGTTTACGTAAAAGGCCTCCCTTTTTACATCAAAACATCTCACATTGTATTCGTATTGGAACATCGTGTCCTAGTCCATTATCTCTTTGGGTTACATCTTGACCTTCCAAATTTTGATTGTAATATTTTATTATGATGTTTTCGACCTATTTTGATGTAATTTTTAATTGTTTTAGTATACCTACCATTAAAAATTGTATTGTTCTAGTTTACTCAATAGCTTTTTGATTGATGTTTACTATTTTACTTGTCTACCATGATTTCAAAATGTATTGTTACCAGTTCTAAAATATTTATTTTTAACCTCCTTACTAATAATGAATTTGCCACTGCTATACCATGTATTATAATTCAAATATGAGATATTTAAGAATATACATTATATTATTTTAGCAATTGCATAACGGGGAAAATTGATAAGATAAGAGTAGTTACCTCATTTGACCCTGTCACATCATTAGATAGGCGACGAAAACAACTGTGTTTGTTTCTACGAGTATAAAACGAATTATAACTCATGCCACTAATTAGCCGAATGATATTGCAAATCACGTTCAGTTTGACATTTGCTTGATGTGCTATATCTGTTAGATCCGTAAATTAATCACAGGTCGTTAATTGGTTTCATAAAGCCTTATCAAAGGGTTGTGACCCGTGGCAAGAAACACATATTTTATTTAATAAGTAGGTAATACCTACAAAAACTGTCGAAACTTACGAAACAGAATGCTAAATGTCATTCTCGGATTTGACAAATTATAGTATTCACCAAACTATTGTCCGTTTACAGTTAAAGTTTTATTATTTTGCTTACACTTACTTACTTTTAATGATTGTTTATTCATGATCCCTAAGTATAATTATATAAATTGGTGCGCTTAAGTTACGTATTTAATTTCTCTCTTTTTCCATCTATCCGAATTTATCTAAATGTCACGGACATATCTCATATAACGAGGAGACTTTCCAATCCCAGTAAATGCTCGTTCGATGTAAAATGACACGTATGACGGCACGTGGAGCTGCTATTTCCGATTTACGGAATCGAAAAAATAGATATGACTTATTAATATACAGGGTCGTCCGTAATGAAGGATAATCCTTTAGGTACAGATTAGTTGCATCATCTATTACTATAATAAAACTGTAAAACCAATGCGACTCTACATTGAGTATTTTTACCAAAAATTAATTAAGGGTGATGTTAAAATAGTAACAGAATAGGAATCTACAACTTTTATTTTTTTTGTCTGTTTGTCCGTTTGTCTGTTTGTCTGTTTGTACACGCTAATCTCCGGAACTACTGAACGGATCTGAAGGAAACTTTTTTTATTATGTAGCTATTGAGCCTGGGCAAATACTAAGCTATAACTTATTTTGAAGATCGAAGTACCTGACGTGGAACCTTAGCAGTACAATTAAACTAAGAGAGATATGAAAGCAGCTCCTTAAGAAAAGTTAGTCAGCGTAATGAGCATTTGCTATTGACGTACACAAATTGAAGGTCTGGAGTAACTGATGTGGAACCCTAGCAGTTCAGCTCAACTATAAGAGATATGAATAGAGCGCCTTAGAAAACATTGTTCAGCGTGATGGGCACTTTCTATTGACGTCCGCAAATTTAAGGTCTTGAGCAACTGATATAGCACCCTAGCATCTCAGCTCAACTATAAGAGATATGAATAGAGCGCCTTAGGGAACATTGTTCAGCGTGATGAGCATTTTCTATTGACTTACACAAATTGCAGATCTGGAGCAAATAAATTAAATTAAATTAAAAATCTTTTATTTTGGACCAAAATCCATATTGGTGTTAGTAACAATTTGCTTATAAACTATGTTAGTAAAATTGATATGCTAAGTTACTTTAGACTGATTTTCAAATTCCCAATGTAATCCTACTGTCTCCAAGTTACGATCTGGTGACGGAAACATGGAGAAATCGAGAGAATCCTTCAGATTTTATGTGCATGTATACCATATATGCTACAGCATTAAATTAGTTATTTCAGCGTTCACGTTCAGGAGTCATAATTTGATGGTGCTGACCATAACGCTAAGTTGTTCGTGGATACTTTCACCAAAGACAGTGTGTCGAAATCTAAATAGTCTTATCTACTTACTTTTCGATAGTAGTAACTTACAAACCGACCCTTGAGTAGGCTAGGGACACCACAGGAACACAAAAAATAGATGCTAAACCACATCCATCTATTGTGGTAGGGAAGTTTGAGTCTGACTTTTTCTGAACACTAAAACCTTAACTTACATATATTTTATTACAAACGAATAAACTGTCTTCAATAAAGTAAACTAAAAAAGTAAAAAAAAAACCTTTCCACTTTTACTAATAAAGATATCCGACAAAATTTAGTTTTGGTGTCGGTGTCACTGTCATGCAAAATTTCAAAAGGTAAGAATACCCTAATTAAAGAAGTAAGAAAACCCTAAAAATTATCACCTATCAGAAAGAAAGTGCCCATTGACCATAATTTTTCATTCCTCTCATCTCCTTACGACATGGTAGACTAAGAGATCATGATCAAAATATTTTGTATCATGGAGTCCACGCGTACAAAGTCGCAGGCAACAGCTAGTTTTCTAATATGTCAAAAATATTTTCAAGTAAAAATGTTACTATTTTCGAGATATTAATATTTAATTGTTGATGGCTACTTCTACAATTAATGACTTTTTAAAAGTCTGTTTCTATTTTAATACTCTTGAATATTCTAAAAACCAAAATCCAATGTGCTGCAAAATGTGTAGTCCAATGTGCTGGCCACTGTACTCAGCGCACATCAAAAATATACGACGATTACACACTGACTGAGAACGACCCATGTATACCTTTATCCTGATTCCTACTTCTGCCTTTTCTGAGCCGTTCTGCGAATCGAACCCAGGACTGTAGATGGAATACCACGGAGGCTTCAGACAATAGTATATTCTGAAACAAGTAAGTATAGTTGCTCATTATACACGAGGCTGTAGGTTGCAGCCCAAGCCGCAGGCGAGGGCGTAAATTATCTGAGTGTCTATTGAGCAAGTTGCTCACGAGTTTCATACAAACTTTTTCAACACACTTGCGAGGAGAAAACAAACAAGTAATGTATAAATCGTTTAATTATTGAAACAATTGATGAATGTATTTTTTAATTATTTACCACACAGCAACAAATCATTGAGTTTATATCTACTCAATGCAACAAATGCGATAAAAACTAAAATCAAGGCAAATGGCGCCCAAGATTATTTTTTCACGTGCCAAATTTATAATGGTTGATTATAGCTATACAGCCAACTTATAATTTTAGTTATAAAATGCAAATATTATTGCGAATTGTAAATAATTTGATAATAATAAATGTTTTTACTTAATTAGGGACACAATTATCTATTCAAAAATTGTAAATGGATTTTCGGCGGCACAAAACCTCTTTGTAGTTACGAAAAATTTGATAAATTGAAAATGCTCTGTTTACTCACATATAAATTGCATTATTAGGTACTAACTTAACTTTTTAGGGAAAATAACGCGTGGGTTCGGTTTATGGCCCTAAGAACGATGTAATAAGGCTCACTTTACGAGCAAATGTGTTGAAAATAAAATAACTTACTTCCGTTTATTAAGTAAACACTACCGTACTGTACCTCCTTAATTGGCTCCCTATCCGTCAACGCAGAGAATCTAGAGTTCTTGGCATCTTACACACTGTTCTTAATAATCCTTTGTCACCTGCTTACCTTAAAGACATGTTCTCATACCTGTGCCAGACTCATGATCGTACTCTCCGTTCTTCCGACAATCTCCGGCTGGGCACTCCGGCTCATCGCACCTCGTACGTCTCGAAGTCGTTCACAATGACGGCGACTCGGCTGTGGAACTCACTTCCTCTTGATATCAGGAGATCGGATTCAAAGTATGTATGTAAGTATAGTATTATATATATCTCTAAATTACTTTTAATGTTGCATTGTTATTAACAATTGCTCTTTCTTGCTGATGTCTCACTGCACCCGTTGCCATCTTTCTGCATGACCTAAAGGTTTGACTGGCAGAGAACGCTTTTTAGCATTAAGTCCACCTTTTGTACACTTCTATTTGTGCAATAAAGTTTTTAAATAATTAACTAAACATCGAATATAACAATGAATGTATAATGTTTGTTCATCTATTGCCGCCCACGCGTAGACAAAATCACGAGTGAATTTCTATAAACCACAGATTCGCGCTTCTATGAATCCGAACCCTTCTGTATATTGAACATTACATACAAATGCGTAAATATATGTAAGTAAAATGTACTTATAGCCAATGTTGAGGCACATAAGACCTTCAATATATTTGATCTATGGTTAAATGGTAGATAATACTTTTGGAATTACGTCTGCCATTTTGTACAACTGTTTTAATTAGTGCAGAAAGTAAAAGTATAAAAAGATTTACCTACCACTAAGGAAAAATAATACCAAACTACCAAAAAACTAGTCATCATCCCATGTAAGAGTTGGTTCTCTTGTTGGTGGAGTTTTTTCCATATTTCCCTATCCTCCGCCATTTTCTTGATCTCCTGATACGAATTTTTCTTTCCTATCTGCTTTTTTCCTTTTATCTTCCTCTCGATTCGAAAACAATTCTCGAAAAAACGAGTACCTAGCTAACACAAAATATTTAATTGCTTATTTTAATTGCTATCTCAGTTGGCGTTGATCTTGTTGGGATGACATAAGTTGCAAAGGCGAAAACTTTTTCAGATTGATTAACTTTTAGTTTTCGTAAATATGAGGTGATTGACATAAGCAAATTGACTAACGATGATAGCCAAAATTGAAGGTTGGTAGGTACAAAAATGTTATAAATTAATTTTGGCTCGGTATTTTCAGTACGGCATAGGCTTCATTTTTATTCAGATCGCGTCATGTAAGTGGCAACACAACGAACGAAATTCAATAAAATTGGGATTGTTGTTTATTTGCACATACTCAGACTGTGTCGACCTTGTCTCCATTTTAAAAAACCGGCCAAGTGCGAGTCGGGCTCGCGCACGAAGGGTTCCGTATTCCCTAGGGTGGCTACAATCACTTCAAAACGCTTTTACATTTAGGCGACTTTAGCAGCGCGACTTTGGCGTATACAGTCGCGCTGTCTTTTTAAAAGTGTCTCCAAAATGGTTATTATTGTCCTATATTAAAACAACACTAGCTCAGCGCCTTGATTGAATGCAGAGAGCGCAAGCGTTTATTTTATTTATTTATTCACATTTGCGTTCTAGGTGTATTTATTTATTTCTGTAGGTACATTACATTGATTAAACAACTTTTTAGCAGC
The DNA here is from genome assembly GCA_949316185.1 of Pyrausta nigrata. NCBI lineage: Eukaryota > Metazoa > Arthropoda > Insecta > Lepidoptera > Crambidae > Pyrausta > Pyrausta nigrata. The sequence goes on from OX438951.1 coordinate 4,821,769, forward strand.
TTTTTTTTGAGAAAAAAATTATGCTCATTTTCAAATTTATTGTTTACTAGCAGTTCCCCGCGACTTCGCCCGCGCCAAAAGTCGGATTTTCTATACAAATTTTCATCCGCCATTTCACCCCCCTGATGATTTTATATCGCGACAAAAAGTAGTCTATGTCCTTCCCAGTGTCTCAAACTATCTCTGTGCCAAATTTCATTTGATTCGGTCCAGTAGTTTCGGAGCCTATTCAATGCAAATAAACAAACAAACAAATCTATCCTCTTTATAATAATAGTATAGACTAGTTTTGTTAATCAATATTTATATTTGCAGTGCAATAATTTATTTCAAGTAAAAATAGTATAATTGAAATTTGATAGATGCTTTGTCTTTGCTGTGCATTTAAATATACCTCGAAAAAAAAGCGTACATTTCGAAAACATCAGTATTATATTCCTGGGCTCGATCCCAGATTCTTACGATCATACCCAAGATGTTAACCACTGGGCCAAGCGTGCTTATGGTTATCTAACGAAAAGTAATAAGAAGTACGTACTCCAAGAAAAAAACTCATTTTAGCGCGAACTTAAAAAACAACAATGCCTAATGACGCCATCTAGTGACAAATGTCAGAACTAACTTATATTAATATTCGTTTCAGTTGCACGAGAATTTTATAAAATTATTGGAAAATAACAAAATGTTTCTGTAAAACCATATGAATATTTAATAGGAATTAAGATGTTTCGTGGTCTATTTTTAAATCTACCCAAACATAATTATAGAACAGTATAATAAGCATAGCGCTAGCGCTCCATCTACTTATTTTTTTTGGACCAGCATTTTGTCCTCGCGATGACGACCGAAAAAGCTCTTTTTGTATTTGATTTAACAACAATTAACGATTTTCGGACTTTTTCCTTAACTTATGCTGTAAGACCTAACTTCTTGCCAAATTTCATGGTTCTAGGTCTATGGGAAGTACCCTATAAGTTTTGATTCCCCTGAGAAATGGGGAAAAATGATAGAAAATTGGACAAAATTGGCCGTATCTTTTTTCAGCGTTATCTTAAAAGCTTGATTTTTTCACATCATTAGGGGTTATAGACATAAGAATTTGATGGTAATTTTAACTTTATACCTCCACGCGTTCCTAAATAAAAGGGTCTTTCCTGACAGACGGACAGAAGGACAACAAAGTGATCGTATAAGGGTTTCTTTTTTCCTTTTGAGGTACGGAACCCTGAAAAAACAATTCATGATTACTAATGATAATATTGACTTTAACACACGTCCCTGTAGAACTATCATTTCGCTACTATGACAAAGCTAATCAAGGTTTTCATAACCAATGCAAACCCAAATTATATTCTTTCTAGCGACCCGCTTGGCACGGGTTTTTATTTTATTCGCTCATATTAAACAACTCCTCTCCAATCATCCACAATTTCAACGAAATTACAAAAAAACCTTAACAAATCAGGAATTACTGAGAAAATGCTATATGTCATTACTTTGGAATTGCAATCCTACCTAATCACGATAGCATTTAAATTAGGCGGTTACACGAATGGATCAGCCATACAGGGTGAATAAATAATGGTCTATCACGTGTTTAAGTAAGAGCCACTATCACGAACCATTACTTCTGGCACACACTAAAAGTAAAGCCTACCTACTCTCCACGCACGCAAAGATTTAACCACATTTAAAAATAAATAAAAAACCATCAAAATTTGCCAAGAAACTCGTTGTGTCACGACCTGATCACGACCCTCAGTTATGAGGTGTACGACTATGAAGAAAAATAAATAAATTTAAGTGCCTATTCATCGGTCCCTCTATTTGCGATTAATGATGTTTCCGAGTGTTTACAAACATTGTATTTGCGCAGCGGACCGATAACGGACTCCGGCCAGTTGTAAACAAGACAAAGGAGGGCCTGACGTCAGCTTAAAAGGCGAGCCCCCTGCCTACCTCACTACTCTGACGCAGACAAAGACAATTAACTACGCTTTGTACTCTTAACCCTGTCAGTTGTAGTAGTAATGTTTACCTACAACATACAAAGAGAGTCAGAATTAATCAAAAATAATTTACCCTGTGAAACGGCGCCATACTTTAGTAAGTACTAGTCACAGCATTTAAAGTAGATTCTACAGTATTTAAGTGACTTTAATGTTTAAATTTAATTCCTCATGTCGATCTGTCTGTCTGTCAGTCCAAGGCTTTTTAAGAGACCGGTCAGTACAAGATCACTGTAATTTTGTAGGTGTATATACCAATTACGCCGACAAAGTGGTAAAATAAAATTTAAAAAAAGTTTTTTTTTTGGGATAGCTACTTGTGAAGAGATTGGGGGGGAATTTGGGATTAAAAGTTATTAGAAAGTTATTAAAGAGCATCCGCCCGGATAGCGAAAAGTCGTGGGTTCGAGTCCTACCGGATGACACAGTCGATAAATTTTTGTAAGCGAAATTTAATTAAATTTCGGAAAAACTTGCAAGCAAATTGGTTAAGTTATAAAAATAATTATAAAAGCTATCTTCAAAATATAATAGTGAACTACCTACCTACTCATTTTGTAACTCGAACGGAAGTTTTTTTTTTCTGGTTAAAGAAAACTAATTTCTGCTATAGCCAAACCAACTATAATATAAATAAACAATTAGTCAGTGTTTTGCGGAAGTGAACAAATTAGTAATAAATTCTTGCCTCCGTAAAGCAATTTTGATTTGAAATTAAATCGGAACCAGTCACATTTTAATGAAATATGGTTAAGCAATTTTTTATGGGAATTGAGAAATGAGAGGAAAGTAAGATATACATATTTTAAGGGTTTTTAATTAAACAGGAATTAAGTAGACCATCAACCATTCAACTAATTGATAATTGTAAAGCAAAAGTACCGAAGTCGAATTATTGTACTTAATAAGAATTACTTATTTAATTTATTTAAAAAAAAGGTTATAGTTGCACTCCTGCATAGGTATACTGGGTATAAAGTCAGCCTTTATAGATCCCACTGCTGGGAAAAGGCCTCATCTCAACTATGAGGAGGTAAGAGTCATACTTCACCACGCGGGCTCAGTGCGGATTAGTGAGGGGTGTCTGTAAGGCAAGTGACAAACCTTACTGTCAAATGTTATCAAGCCGCCCTATATAGGGCCTCTGACTAGGCTTAACGACTAATACCAACAGATATTAGCCAGGATCAACTGCTTAACGTGCCTTCGGAAGCACGGAGATGCTTGTCATGGATGTCACTTCAATGGTCGGAATGGTCACCCATCCAATCACGACCGCGCCGTTAGTTGCTTAACTTTTGGTATCACTACCAAAGCCAAGCACCTCAATACTGGGTTTGTATATATTAATAACTATATATGGCTTTTAGCCACCATCTAAACTAAAATATTCATGAGTAAAAAAACAAAACATGAGTTCAGTGTCAAAAGTCTTTTCGTATCGCCCCGTACAATAATGATGAGATAAATTCAAGAGAATCTTAACTCTTAGTACTTACATCTACTTGAACTGCATTTGGTGTTTTGCTGTTTAGCGGCAAGTTAAAATTTTACCTAAAACAAAGAAATAGTCATGTTTGAAGACAATCACATTAAATACGTACAATAATTATATTTTAAATATAGAAAAAATACCTAAGTAAGTCTACTCGTACAACTAGGTTACTCGAATCGTGAAGAAATATTCCTTTTCATCGTTGAATTTTGAAATTCCTACGTTCATTGCATAATGGATGTTCCCTAATGGCTACGGAATTCTAAACCAGTCTATTAGAAACAAATGAATGCTCAAGGCCAAGCAGCCCAAGAAAACTCTGAAACTCTTAGAAACTGAAATTGTAGGTATTAAGTAGTTGGTACTACGAAATTGACAAAGATTACATCACAACACAGTTGAAACAGAAGTATCTGCCTTCTTATAACCCCTAGTGGACTACTATTTACAATTTCCTGACACATTTTTCCTTATTTTAATTAGGAATAGCAAGAAATCTTTTACATTGACATTTTATTAAGTTATTCAAAATATTAATTAAGTGCGTTTTATCAGCACCGTTGTCGACAACTCGTTTAAAAATCCAGTGTCAGTTCATTTACGTCAGGTGTTTAATTTTGTTGCCTACTTCAAGGTCACAGTCAAGTCATTTTATCTGCCCACAGAAGTCGATTGAAAGCTAAGACGCAGAAGTGAGTGCTCTAGACCCTCAATTGTAATTAAGCCCTTAGGTTGGTACTCGACGACTCAAAGAGATTATGAAAATCTTAAAAAACGACCGTAATCAGGTGAATGTACATAGCATAACAGTCGTCATACAGTCAACTGCAGGAAAAACCGCCCATCGAGTAATTTTCATACAAACATGCATGCACTTCACAGGGTCACAAATAAATAAAAATACTTATACAACTGTAATGTAATGATGTTTAAGTCAATAGTTTCAGTGTTGGTCTTAAAATAGGTAAAAGTCGTTATCTAGTAGAAAACTCATAAATACCAATGAAGTATTATCAGACAATTATTGACTTTACTTACTTGTACACGGCTGTAAGTCAAACAGCTTACATCCCTTAAGAACGTCTCTATTCTATGTGTAATAAAAGCAGTTTTCTAAGGCCAAGCTTTTTCAAGGCCTATATTATCTGAGTTGAAAGCCCACTTGCACAAGCCTGGATTAGCTAATCCGGAAGGTCCATTTGTGCCAGTCTAGATTAGCGGACTGGCGCAAGGAGGCTTTCAACTCAGATAAAAGGGCTTAAACAAATCCAGATTAGCTAATCGGGACGTGCGCAAGTAGGCCTTAGTTCAACAGTATGCCTTGACCCACATAATTTGAGCCTCTCAAAAATGTGTCTGAAAAGTGGAACCCACAAGTAACACGTCCCACCTTTGCAAGCTTATAATTTCAATACTTAAACCTAATATTAATAAGTAGTGCTTACAAAGTTTGCATTGGCTCTAACCGATTCCTTAAATTATCGTTATTGGGAAAGCACGGCTACGATAATACTTTAGATTTAAACTATAACAGTGGAATTTGTAACACAAATTTATGCTATCGGCATGTAAATATTTACGGAGGCATAACTTTTAGTTGTTACATAATATCTTGGAATTTTACTGATTTGGTAGTAACGTTTACGTTGTATTTATCTTTAACTTCCCTCAACGCGATAACTCGGGGTATTAATTCAATTGACGTTATCCTAGTAGGTGGTATCACACTCACTGCCGGGGGCGGAAGTCTAGACAGACTCATTTTAATATTTTGCAAAAGATAGGTAAATAAGAGATTATTTATATGAAAACGGTATCGCTAAGAATGTTTATTACATTTGTGCTAATCCCTAGTCACTTTTAGCATCAAAATATAGTTGAAGTAGCAATTATTCGATCGTTCGTAACACGCGCTATATTAATATAAAAGCTAGGACATGTTTTTGTACCCTACATACTTGTATGTATAGTCCGTAAAACTGAAAACAATAAGTCTTATTCTATAACTTTTTGGATATATTATAAATATTTTTGTAAATACTAATGTATGAGTGGTGTGCATAACCCATGCAGGCATTAAAAATGAAGCACTGTGGTTGTTTGTTTAATCTTTAATCCTGTTATTTGCGCAGGGCAGTACTAAGCCTGCTACAAGAGTTCGAGTTAAAGGAGAACAGCGTTTAATTAACCTGTTGCACGGCTTTTCGCTTTGATGTGAGCTTGCTGAGAGTTTATTTATTTATTTATACTTTTCTGCACAAATTAAAATTAATGTACAAATGGCGGACTTAATGCCAAAAGCATTCTCTACCAGTCAACCATAGGTCAAACACAGAGAAGATACAGGCGGTGCAAAAGAAGAAAGAGAGAAATTATCAACGAAAGTATCAAGTGAGAGTATGCAGAACGTAAAGACAAAATAATGAATAAACATACATACTACTTACTTAAATAATATCGACATAATATATACTTACATATTTATACGTACATAAACATAAACATACATAAGAATAATCGTACACGAATCTCATGTCACTGAGTTTAGACCGAAATTTCATTGTAATAATAATTTCGCAAAGCACTCTTAAGGGAAAGTTTAAGCCCGAAGTGTGCTGTGGGATGAAGAGCTGAAGAGAGTTGCAGGAGCGCAGGTTACGGTCATGAGAAGAATGTTGATATGAAAAATTATTTTTGAGATACGAAGGAGAGTTGGGATCAGAGAGGATGGAAAATAGTGTAGAAAGTATCCGAATATTCCTGCGCTGCCTTATGGGGAGCCAGCCAAGCTGGGATCGAAACTGGGAGACGTGGTCGTATTTACGAAGACCGAATTCAAATCTGATGCAATTATTGAGAAGCCGGTCCAATTTATTGAGAAGGTCTTGGGAGATATTAGTACAACAGACATCGCCATAATCAATAATTGGTAAGATCAGAGACTGAACAAGCAAGGTCTTCGTGCTAGAGGGTAAAAAGGTTTTTAAAACGATACAGACTACGCAAGGCACCATTCACCCTTTTGCTAGTTTCCTGCACATGCTTATTCCAGCTCAGTGTATTGTCTATATAAAGTCTCAAGTTCTTGACATGGGGCGAATACTGCACGATCTCGCCATCAAAGACAACAGGTGGAAGAGAAATCATGTCAAGCTTATTAAGTTGCCTTTGACTGCCGATTATGATTGCCTGACACATGCTGGGATTTACTTTGACTCCAAATCTGCTGGACCAATCACTAATCTTGCGGAGGTCATCATTAAGCCGACAAATAGCACCATTGATATCAGAGGGATCTGCCTGAGAATAAAGCTGCAGGTCATCAGCATAGAGGTGAAAAGAGGAAGTAAGGTGAGAAGTTAAAAGGTTAATGAAGACTGAAAATAAGATGGGAGAAAGTATGCCTCCCTGCGGCACACCAACTGTCAAGTCAGTCCAATCTGAACAAGACTGGCCGAGGCGAACTGCCTGCTGGCGGCCGCGAAAGTAAGAAGAGAACCAGTCCACCGCAGATGATGAGACTCTCAGATAGGAAAGAATGGCTAGGAGGATATCATGATCGACGGTGTTAAATGCATTGGAGAAGTCAATCAGAACTAAGATCGTCAAACGCGACTCCTCCATGCCCGCCCTCACGTCATCAACTATTTTCAAAAGAGCAGGGCGAAAGCCGGATTGAAAGTTACTTAAGAGATTGTTATCAAGGACAAATTTAGAAAATTGCTTCTGGGCTGCAGCTTCAAGAATTTTGGAGAGGAAAGGTAATATTGAGATAGGACGAAATTGATTCAAAGCAGTGGGATTGGACACTTTAGATAAAGGAATAATATGTGCACGACGCCAAGCAGATGGGAAACAGCCGGTGTAAAATGAATAATTAATTATGTGCGTAATGGCAGGAAGAATGTCGTCCAGAATGTGGACGATCGTAGTTCTGCTAACATCGTCACATCCAACAGCCTTGGATTTTATAGATAAAATTATTTTTCGAGTCTCATCAACTGCGATTGGGAAGAAAGAGAAAAGGTTAGCTGGTAGACTAGGAAGAGATTGAATTGTGGAGATAGTAGAGAGTTTGATATTGAAATCAAGAAGAGAAACGGTAGAAAAGTGAGAGTTGATTTCATTAGGAGAGAAAGTAGAAGTAGGAGCATTAGAGGTTACTTTTCCCAGACCTAGAGTTTTCAGGAACTTCCAGACATCAGAACCTGAAGAATTTAAAACATTTTGTTGTATGTGGCGGCGTTTAGCGGCTCTGACCAAGTTATTACAGCGGTTTCTAGCCCTTTTAAAGGCATCCCATTTGTCATCGCAACGATCCTTTTTAAAACGACGAAAAGCATTGTCTCGTTTGGCGATGGCTGCACGAACCTCATCAGTTATCCATGAAGCAGGAGGTCGCCTAACTCGGACGGTTCGTATAGGTGCATGCCTGTCGTAAAGTTGTACGTTTGTTGTTGTTGTTGAACGGTGCTACTGAGCACGTCAACTTTCCCATCCACGGTGTCTGTGTGAGTCAATAGAGACCAATCAAGCGCTGAAGAGTCTAGTTTGAGCTGATCTTGGTTAAGTCGAGCAAAACCACGCAGTCGTACAGTTTCCGGTCTACGCTTGGGAGGGCGGAGTTTATAGCACAAGTAAATCAGATCGTGTCGAGAAAAACCAGGAGCGAGCAACTGGCCATGCTTAGCACAAAGATCAAGACGGGATGTGAGGATATGATCAATCCAGGTGTCATCTGTATAAAGATTATGATGAGTAGGCTGTAATGGTAGTACAGAAAGTTTTACAGAATCCACTATGGTCATAAATTGCGAGGATCGATTATCCTGTACTAGGAGATTGGTATTGAAATCGCCCAAGAGCATGACATGAGAGTACTCTGAGCAAATCTACTCGAGAACGGACTCAAAGTTGGAGAAATAGTTTGTAGCTGGAGGAGCATAAACGACCCCAAGAGCAGCTTTGGTACCTTTTACAGAAATTTCAAGAAATATGCATTCAAGTGTGTGTGAATATTCTCCAGAAGTGGAGTAAATAATTTTAAAGGTAATATCACTGCGAAGGTAGATCGCCACTCCACCACCACCCTTTCCGGTTCTATCGTTCCGAATTAAGACGAAGCCTGGAAGTGAGTAAGAGGTAGAGTTCAAACAACAGCGTGAAAAGTGTCGGAAGAGAACGTGTTGAGTAACTCAAAATACTGCGAAGGGATACTTTGCGCATTAATATGACAGACCTTGAAAAAGTTTTCAAAGTTTTCCAATTCAGTCCAGATATTATTTAGAAGTGAAGCAGATGTATTAAAAGAATGAAAAGAGGGAGATAAATCGCACGCGGAATGAAATGAATCATCAGACGACATAACTAAGTGTACGTGTTGATATATACAGGGTGTGGCGTAAATAGTGGTCCAAAGCAAAGGTGTGGATACACTGTACACTCAAGCACCACATACCAGTATTGAAAAAAATTATGTACAGGGTTTTCAAAAAAAAAAAAAATTTTTTTAATTTTTTTAGAAATCGTTACCTTGCCTTACAAATTTGGTTATAATTTCCAAAAATGACGGTTTTTTTTATCCATTTTTTTATTATTATTGCTGATCACTTGTACTTAGTACTCCATTCGTTTTTTTTTTTACAAACTGAATTTAATAAAAAAAATTAAGTTTCTTTCAAAATTCAATACTCACTGCTAGCAAATCGTTTGACTTTCAATGCTTTTGGTGCAAAAAAAATGTACCACACTGTCAGTGCCCATTGTTTAAAAAAAATGCCCATCTTTTGCAGATTCTAAAATGGTGCAACAATAAGTGTTACAACTTACAGGAAAAAAGTTATTGATTTTCGAAACAAAAAGGAGCCCAATTCAGAAAAACAATTTATTTGAAGTTCAAGGGTTTACAAGGGTTGTAATTTTTTTCTGTGTGGTCCAAAGCAAAGGTGTGGATACACTGTACACTGAAGCACCACATACCAGTATTTAAAAAAAATTATGTACAGGGTTTTCAGGGTTTTCAGGGTTTTTTTTATTAAATTCAGTTTGTAAAAAAAAAAACGAATGGAGTACTAAGTACAAGTGATCAGCAATAATAATAAAAAGATGGATAAAAAAAAACCGTCATTTTTGGAAATTATAACCAAATTTGTAAGGCAAGGTAACGATTTCTAAAAAAATAAAAAATAAAATTTTTTTTTAAAACCCTGTACATAATTTTTTTTTAAATACTGGTATGTGGTGCTTCAGTGTACAGTGTATCCACACCTTTGCTTTGGACCACACAGAAAAAAATTACAACCCTTGTAAACCCTTGAACTTCAAATAAATTGTTTTTCTGAATTGGGCTCCTTTTTGTTTCGAAAAGCAATAACTTTTTTCCTGTAAGTCGTAACACTTATTGTTGCACCATTTTAGAATCTGCAAAAGATGGGCATTTTTTTTAAACAATGGGCACTGACAGTGTGGTACATTTTTTTTGCACCAAAAGCATTGAAAGTCAAACGATTTGCTAGCAGTGAGTATTGAATTTTGAAAGAAACTTAATTTTTTTTATTAAATTCAGTTTGTAAAAAAAAAAAAACGAATGGAGTACTAAGTACAAGTGATCAGCAATAATAATAAAAAAAATGGATAAAAAAAAACCGTCATTTTTGGAAATTATAACCAAATTTGTAAGGCAAGGTAACGATTTCTAAAAAAATTAAAAAAAATGTTTTTTTTTTAAAACCCTGTACATAATTTTTTTTTAAATACTGGTATGTGGTGCTTCAGTGTACAGTGTATCCACACCTTTGCTTTGGACCACTATTTACGCCACACCCTGTATAATAATGATATAGATATTTACAAATAAGTAATTTATAATAATTATAATAATTTAAAGGTGTATTCCATTGCGAGACCTGCCGGTTGACTGTTTACAGGAGAAGAGACACATTAAATAAATACTAGAAATTAAATAAACACAACTGACACAACACAATACAATAACGCTAAAAAAATAACGTTAAAAATACCGTTATGAAATGGCAATACATGAAGGCTGTATGTTAACAAATGTCTTTGCCTATAATGTAAAAAACAAACAACTCAACAACTGTCACTGTCAATCACTATAAACACTTTTTATTACAGAGACTAAATTTTGAAGGTTAGAACATAAAAAAGTTTTAAACAAAATACCCTAAAAAGTGTAAAGCTAAATAAAAGGCAAAGTGTAGGTAACATTAAACTAAAAACGCACGTAACACAATATATTACCGTCGGTGGACAAAAGTTCCGGCCGCTATGTTCTGCATGAGCGTTTCGCTTTAGGGGGCCCGGCCTTAATGTTAGAAGGCCCAGGTTTAGGAGTAATAGTTGTCGTGGCTCGAGGCTTGGAGGTCGAGGCCGTTTCCAAGGAAGCCACATCGCCCACCTTCACACCAGCATGAGCCCCCATCAGTCGATCCAGCTGCTCCCCATTGCTAATTCGCTCACGATCTCCGTTGGGAAGCTTGACGTATATATTCCCGTCGAGTGTCCATACACGTCTCATTCCAAAGTGCCTACGAGCAGTCAAAAAGAGAGCCTGGCGCGTCCTGGTCAGATACTCGGAGATAACGCAAGGCGTACCTTTTAACATGGTTTTCATAGTTCACACGAGTGACCGCGCCTCACGACTTACGAACTTTACAATAATAGGCCGACAGCGGCCTTCCTTGACTCCACCCAGCCTGTGGCAGACAGCGAGCGATGACTTTTCGATGTTGGAGAGACCAAGATTCTGATGTAACACAGATAAAACAGCTGACATGGAATCATTATGCTCAGTCTCGGGTATGCCAGATATGAGTATGTATTTACGCCTATGTCTTACCTCAATGGTGTCAACTGCTTTAGTCACCTCTGTGATTTGCTTCCGCAGGATATCCATTACACCAAGGGTGTGCTCACGAAAGGCATAAAACTCACGGGAGAGAGATTGAAGATTCTCGACTTGAGCTGGTGAGGAGGCCTTTGCTGCATTGAGATGTGCTTCGAACTGGGACATCCTCTGCATGAGTGACCTCTCCAGGGCCTGCTGCGACTCCACAATTGTGCTGAGGTTTTCCATTGTGTTTGGTGATAGTGATGTGTGAAGATAACAAGCAAGTGTGAGATATAGTCACCGGCAGGTATTTGCACATAACTTGCTATATAGTCATAGGGTGATGTGCACTACACTTGGTAAGACTACTGGAGCTCCTAGCAAGTAAGTTATGTAATAAATTCGAAATAAAATGTATATTTACTATTTTAAAACGATTTTTAAATTAAGAGCTGATGCTATCGCGTTTGCAAACTACCGCCGAAAAAAAGAGAGTTATTTCTGTTTCAAATAATTAAAGCTACCTATGTTGGCCTTAAGTTACTTACTTATGTTGGGCTTAATTTCAATGTTTTGCTAATTATTTGTAGGGAAGATTACTCAAAGTTCGCATATCCGCCTATTAGAACCTGGGTTTTTCCTACCACCGCTTATTACCTTACATCTCGGTTTCAGATCAAAGGTGACAGTAGGTGTTATACGATTACTTAGATACCTAGTAAAATATGATTTCAAGCTGAAATTTTGGTATTCTTATGGGCTATCAGATTATATTATTCGCTCAACACGCGACTAAATCTGAAACCGAATCCGTTAAATAAATAAAATCTCGACAAATTATATGTGATATTCTACTTCTAATATTAAATTTATTTAGTAACCATGATTATGGCGATGTCTGTTGTACTAATATCTCCCAAGACCTTCTCAATAAATTGGACCGGCTTCTCAATAATTGCATCAGATTTGTATTCGGTCTTCGTAAATACGACCACGTCTCCCAGTTTCGATCCCAGCTTGGCTGGCTCCCCATAAGGCAGTGCAGGAATATTCGGATACTTTCTACACTATTTTCCATCCTCTCTGATCCCAACTCTCCTTCGTATCTCAAAAATAATTTTTCATATCAACATTCTTCTCATGACCATAACCTGCGCTCCTGCAACTCTCTTCAGCTCTTCATCCCACAGCACACTTCGGGCTTCATGTCCAATTCCTTCACTCTCACAGCCATCCGGCTCTGGAACGGGCTTCCCAAAGAGATTCGGAAATGTACCTCTAAACTTTCCCTTAAGAGTGCTTTGCGAAATTATTATAACAATGAAATTTCGGTCTAAACTCAGTGACATGAGATTCGTGTATGATTATTCTTATGTATGTTTATGTTTATTTACGTATAAATATGTAAGTATATATTATGTCGATATTATTTAAGTAAGTAGTATGTATGTTTATTTATTCATTATTTTGTCTTTACGTTCTGCATACTCTCACTTGATACTTTCGTTGATAATTTCTCTCGTTCTTCTTTTGCACCGCCTGTATCTTCTCTGTGATTGACCTATGGTTGACTGGTAGAGAATGCTTTTGGCATTAAGTCCGCCATTTGTACATTTATTTTAATTTGTGCAGAAAAGTATAAATAAATAAATAAACTCTCAGCAAGCTCACATCAAAGCGAAAAGCCGTGCAACAGGTTAATTAAACGCTGTTCTCCTTTAACTCGAACTCTTGTAGCAGGCTTAGTACTGCCCTGCGCAAATAACAGGATTAAAGATTAAACAAACAACCACAGTGCTTCATTTTTAATGCCTGCATGGGTTATGCACACCACTCATACATTAGTATTTACAAAAATATTTATAATATATCCAAAAAGTTATAGAATAAGACTTATTGTTTTCAGTTTTACGGACTATACATACAAGTATGTAGGGTACAAAAACATGTCCTAGCTTTTATATTAATATAGCGCGTGTTACGAACGATCGAATAATTGCTACTTCAACTATATTTTGATGCTAAAAGTGACTAGGGATTAGCACAAATGTAATAAACATTCTTAGCGATACCGTTTTCATATAAATAATCTTCATTTTTCATGGGAAAACCCACAAAATCAATTTATCATTGCGATCCTACTAAGCGAGTCGACAAACTACCAACCTATCGGTAGCTACGGCGTAGCGTTTCGTAGCTAAGGCGAAGCGTTTCGTACCTACGGCGAAGCGATTCGTAGCTGCAGAGTAGCACATCGTAGCTACGCTCGAGGGCGCAAGTGTCCCCATCCGTTGTAAAATTTTTAGACATGTTGTGAAGAAGTTTTCTTTCAAAAACCTAATATTATTTTTAAAGAAAAATCTTTCAGTATTAGCATAGCTATAACTCATACCACCATCACTGAGTCGTGGCTTGGGGGGCGCTGACCTAAACAACTCCCTGTATCACGTGAGAGTATGTAATTTTTATATTCGGCTCATAGAATATTATTCGTAGTTAGTTCAAAAAACAGATACCTAACACACCCAAAATATTTACTTCATTATCCAACCAAAGCTTAATGGGTAACCTAGATACATAAATAGGAAATAGATATACCTACAATTCTGTAATCTGTTCTACCTCTATAAATTTCGCAATAATAATTTGTAGGGAACTTAGTTTATGTGGATAATTGGTATGTCCTCGCCACAAATACTGCCTATTAATTTTCTCTCCAGTGACAAAAGGAAAGGCTGCCGAGTCACGGCGCCAATATCCGTAACCCATAACGGCTATATGCCCATTAATTAGTCCGAATTCATGACGATATTATATGTATATGGCGGTAATCATAAATATTAATAAGCTCAGAGAAGCACCTGGTTGACCAGTCCATTTGGTTATTCTGCGAATTGGGTACTGTAACTATTTTTTAAACTTGTAGTCAATTTGAAAGTTGGATCAAAATCTAAACTAATTTTCCGATCGAATAATGAATATGATGTTTATGAATGCCATAGGCTCGGATTACTTTATTTTTAGCTCTGCCCGGAGCAACTATTATAAAATTAAAGTGAATTGAATTAAATTTGATTTAATTAAAATTGAATTGAAATGAATTTAATTAAGAACTCACTAACATAGTTTGAAGTCATTTGTGTATTACTAACAAATTATGGATGTAAAGTCTGAATTAAAGAATTTTTATTTTATTTATTCTGTGCCCGGAGCAATACGTAGGCGGAGTGAATACATAGGCCCTCTGTTGACACATATTAATCAAGTATACAATAAATGCCCTCTTGCTGGAACATATTCCTATTTGCACGACCCTAAATATTTATTTGAGGGTACACGTCGCGATGTTGTAAAACTTATTATCTACGCAAGAATTTAGTCGGGGAGTGATGTTCATATTACTCACACGAGATTTAGCGCGCTACAGCCATATCGATGCGTTTTAGGAAGCAGTCTCATTTAAGACAATTACGTACATTGTACCTTGTACAATGTACAATTATTTGTTCTGATTGTACTATTATTTATTCTGTAAATAATAAATTATAAATTGTTCCAACAAACACACCAATTACCTAGCCTCATACTAAGCGGGAGCTTGTGCTATGGTGACTAGGATAACGGATAGACATACTTAAATACTTTTATAAACATCCATGACTTAGGTACAAATGCTCGTGCTTATAAACATTTGCCCCTTGCGGGATTCGAACCCGCAACCGCCTGGTTTAGAAGTTCCGTGGCGCGAACGACTACACCAAGACGGTCGTCAAACATCTGTGGTACATTATACTCTTACTAGCTACTACTAACACAGGATATTTTTAGGTGGGACTCGAACACACAACCCTTCGCTACCCAGGCGAATATTGCTCTACCGACTAAGTTAACGAGGACGTTAGTTTTTCGACCAGATTTTGTAAGTGCTTGCTATACGCCAGTGAGCTGGAGTTTTGTGTTATTTTTATCAGTTTTTAGAATTTTGGACTCCTGAAAAGAAAGCAACATAGCTTTTACGCAACTTTTGCACCGACCTTTCATTGCCCTCGGAAAAATCCAAACTTCACAGGTAATATAATATTTTGTAAGAATGTGGATTCTTAGGATCCGACTTTAACTTTCATTTCGTAAACTTCTGTTAACCGTGGCTGTACCTACTTATATTATCTTGATTTACGTTTATTTTAATAAACCAACGTTCATATTATACTTATTTCATCAAAATGTTTGCAGGTTAAGTAAATTACAGTGAACCTATTATTTATTGTTACCTGTTAGATGCGAAACTCTTTGAGCTTTAATTAACAATTTTATAATAGAAAGAAAGTAAAGTCTTATTATGTGAGTAACGAGAAATTCGTTACTCACATAATAAGAACTTTCTTTGTCTTTCTGAAACCTTTTAAGTATAAATAGTATCCATATTTAAAAAAATACTTCTTGCAAAACTATGCTATCATTTTCAGCCTCACAGATTTCGCAGTTCATACTAACGCAAAGAATATTAATTGAGACTGATGAAAGGCGATACCTTGCTTTTTGCATATACGAAATCCTTAGAAACTCTTTAGGCATTCCCTAAAAGCGTCTTTGTAACTTTATCCCTTGTCCCTTGGCCTGTTTATGCCTATCCTTTTGACTCGCTTGAGTGCTGTCCTGTTCTTCGAGAGGCCCTTTCCTTTAGTCAGTGCCCTAGAAAATATCGTTATTGACATCCAGTATGACCATCACTCAAGCACAGTTTTATACCTAACTAGTTCCCCGCGACTTCGCCCGCAAGAGTTGGATTTTCCATATAAACTTTCATCCCCCATTTCACCCACTTAATGTTCTTATATCGCAACAAAATGAAGCCTATGTCCTTTCCAGTGTCTCAAACTGTCTCCATACCAAATTTCATCTCAATCGGTTCGGTGGTTTAAGCATCAAGAGGTAACAGACAGACAGACAGACACACTTTCGCATTTATAATATTAGTATGGATATCGAGTTTTCTAGTGTCAAAAATCAGTACTTAAAATAGGCGGATGGTGTTGACCAACCTAACCCAGGTTGCCTGAACCCGAAATTAAACTTGTGGTTTTAAAACCTTTGTGCGCATTCGTTCCAAAGGCGCATTCGTTAAAGGGTGTTAAAACGTTTGTTTTTCAATGTAAGTAAAGTAGTAGGTGTAATATTACAAAATAAAGATATTATGTTATAAGTAGATATACCTAAGTAGATATAGAGCAGAACAGTTTTAAAATATCTTAATATTTAGTTATTAAAATATTCATCCAATGAATAGAAGCAACTTGATATTAAGTATCATCGTAGAGTTTGTGAGAATGATTTTAACTTTGTCTCTCTTTTGATATGAGGTGGCAGTTTATTAAATATTTTATTGCCATATAATATGGGCTGGTATTTAACATTTTAATTCTAGAAGGGGGTAAGTAAAGTCTATTTTTATGACGAGTGTTGATGTTATGTGTATCTTTAACTTTAGTAAATAATTTTTCAATATTTTTATAAGTGAAGAGACATATATCGTAAATGTAAATAGATGGCAAGGTCAGTAAATTAAATTTTATAAAGGAAGGTTTACATGATTGAGAGTTGTCAATTTTTGCTATTATCCTAACGCATTTTTTCTGTTTTTTTTTAAATTACAGGCGTTCAGCACAAACAGCGCGGCGCGTAGCGTAGAGTCACTTGGTACGAACAAAATTTATTGTACAGTGGGCCACATCAACCTACCCCGATCTGTCTTTCCGCAACCTTAATTCAACTTTGTGTTGATTATTACATAGAGTCCTATAATTTAAAATATTTTGACTGATTTGGGAAAGTTGATGTGTGTACCTACGTACTTACAATGTATTTCTTTCCAAACTTCTCCATCAGTCCATCAGTCAGTAGAGTGTGGAATTCGTTGCCAGCTGAAGTGTTCCCTAAACACTACGATTTGGATTCCTTTAAGAAAAGAGTGAATAGACTGCTTCTAGACAGACATGTCCCATCATCGGCCGCATCGTCGCTTACCATCAGTTGAGATTGCGGCCAAATGTCTGCCTATTAAATTTAAAAAAAAAGAGTCCGTTGCCGAAAGTGCCGTGGCTTCAAAGTAGAGATGGTACTCGAACCACATTCGATTCGAACGATGTCAGTAAAAACTCGTTTGAATGGGGTTTTATGTTAATTAGAATCATTGCTTGATTCGAATTGTCAAATTGATTTGAATCCTCGAACTGATTCGAATCATTCATTGCGTGGCGAACCTACCATATACTCGTAGATGAAACAATTACAATTCGTCTAAGTTTTAAACGAAATTTTTCTTGTAAAATTTTTTTTGAAGATTAATTATGTTATGTTTCTTTAAATAAATGTGTAATTTGTTGATTTAACAGTTTCATCTCTGTAAAATTTATTTGTTTGGTATCTCTATTTCTTTCGCAAAGTTGCATTGATTGACTTCGATAAGGTATCAAAGTAAATGCATAATAATGTTTCAAAACTGTATATAAGTATATTATTATTGGTTATTTATTTATATATTCAAATTAGTTACGAATCATCATACCGATTCGAATCATCGTATTGATAGGAATCAAGGGTTAATTTGAATATTTATTTTCGACTCGAGCCCCATCACTATTTCAAAAGACACATCATCACTCTGCGGGCGCCCGCGCGGAATTCGATTTGCCGGTAAAAGGCCTAAAGGTTACCCATGCGCTTAATATCCGCAAGCCAGGGGTCGCGAGGCTATTACCTATTGCGTTTATACGTTTACGAGAATGAGGAAGTTAAAAAATTATCTTTACATAGGTTATATAAAACCATTGACCTTTATAATACAAGTATGCTAGACTAAAGGTTCTCTAAGAAATTGCGCCCCCACCGAGTGTCCAGGGAAGTAAAATAGAGTAACTTGCTTAAGTTTATGTCAACTGTCATCCACACAATGTCTGCCACGCGCTCTACAGCTGTCAGCGCCAAAATGGCGATAATCAAATAGCTTCATTTTTAGGTATAAAACGCAGTCGCTCCTGCTGTCTGAACGCTTCGATCTAATAAACTACGCAATTTATTTGAATGCAATGTTCAGCGATAGATAGAGTGTAAATGTATAATTTGCAACGAAACCGGGCGGGTCGCTTTTTTAAGATAAAGTACGAGTAAGCCTTTTAAATCCCACTGCTGCAGCTAGTCAAACGCCTCACTTCAACCTTGAGGAGAATAATGTGGCGATGTGATTTATTTTATTTTATGTTAATAGGTAAATAAATACCTTTTCAGCATGTCTTCAAAAACCATCGTAATTTTATCGGCGTCGTTTGTTATATTTATTTAAATTTACCTGTATTGTACAACTAAATATACTACTCAAAACAAAATAAGGGCCACGAGGTATTTTGTCTGTACCGTTAAAATAATAATACCAATATATTTTTTGTCTCCATAACGAAAACTAATGTTGTTTTTAACGTGTAGACCAATAAATTTATTCCAATAATGATGATTAAAAAGTTTATTTGCTTTTGAAAGAAAAAAACTCATTTAAGGTTAAAAATAAAAAGAATGTAAAGTTACTGAAAACAATAGAAAATACTCCATGCTCATCTTTTAGTAACGGGTATGCCCCCCTCGTGTCGTTACGCACTCCTGAAGCCTGGAGTGCATGCTCTCAATCAAATGCCTGACATTTTCCATTGGAATCTTTTCCCAGTCCCTTTTAACAGCGTTGATGAGTTGCTGTTGGTTGTGGATTTCCTGATCACCGTCTCTAACTCTTCGTTTCAACTGATCCCACATGTGCTCTATTGGATTTAAGTCCGGACTGTTCGCCGGCCACGGCAAGACTTGAATTTGAGAGGCTTCCAGTACAAACCGCGTCGCTTGAGCCGTGTGTGCACGAGCATTATCTTGCATCAAGATGAATCCAGGACCCGCTCGCTGGGCAAATGGGATCACATGTGGTCTGACAACTTCCTCAATATACCGCTGAGCAGTAACAGTACCCTCATTTAAAATAGCGATCTCAGTTTTGCCGTGTAAGCTTATCCCGCCCCAAATCATTACATTTGGACCACCAAAACGATCGACTTCATGGATGCAGGCTTCTGAAAATCTCTCGCCGCGTCTTCTCCATACTCTAATACACCGATCGTCGTTAAAAAAATTAACTTTGCATTCGTCTGTGAAGAGCACCATGCCCCATTGGTTTATGTCCCAGTCCAAATGTTGACGGGAAAATCTTAAACGATTTGCACGATGATTTCTGGTTAATGGAACACGGACAACTCGCCTTCTTGATGCCTGCTGGTCTTCATGCAATCGATTAAGAATACGTTTGGTCACTGACACGAGTACCCGTTGTGAGCCGTAAACGATTTTGCAGCTTGCGGGCCGTCGTTGTGCGATCTCGGCGCGCACTTAATCGAATGTAACGATCTTCTTGAGCTGTTGTAATGCGAACTCTGCCCGAACCAGGTCTTCTTTAAACACTGCCGGTCTCCTGGAAACGATTCCATAGATTTTGAATAGCTCTTCGAGAAAATCCCAATTGCAAACCCACAGATCGCTGCGAATGACCTTCTTCAATCATTGTAACGGCTCTGGTTGCTGTCAGCGAGTCCATATGACGCCTGCGTGCTTTTGGCATATTGCAAAAGATGTTTCTGACTCGAGATATCAATGAACTCTGATAATTTCTAATAAACCAAGAAGCTAAGGAAAGCAAAACGTCGAAGAAAATGGAAACAAAATTTTCAAAAAGAATTTTAAATCAAATTTTATTTAAAATTGTTGCCAGCATTAGATGAATACTACAATAATAAAAAGTTTTGGTATCAAAGAGTTTGTATACTCATTATTTACTTACAATATGAAAATGTTTAATAATTTACACCAAAATGAAAAAATACCTCGTGGCCCTTATTTTGTTTTGACAAGTATTACATAAGGCGGGATCCCAACTGGCATTTTCTACCAGTCTTTGCAGCAAGCAGCACTTAGTGACCGCCAATTTAAATGTAGTTTATGTTCCATTGACACTATTTTAATAAATGTTATACTTTAAGATTTTAGATTTCGGGTTTTGCTAATTAGCAGCTTTGAGCATTATCGGAACATTGAGAGAAAACATAACATGTAGGTAAGTAGCAATTTTTTCATGGGTAAATAAAACTTGAAGGGGTGAAATTGGACCAGTTTGCGGGGGATGGAGTGGGCTGGCAGTAGGATTAACACTTGCGCTGTTATTAAAATACATTTCACTAAGCACACTTTCAGAATTTCTGTTTATAACTAAATTGTAGGTACTTTTAAATAGGTCTCGACAATTAGGTAATAAGCCATGCGCAACTATTCGCACTTGTTGATTCTTTACCAAAATAACTCTTACAATGGTCTATAAATAAATAAATAAACGGCGTTTATTTTATTGGACGTGACACATTCGTTGTATTTGCCTTGTTCGTCTAAGTCAACTCGGCAGAAGGACTCGTCCACGAGTGCCTTAATTTAGACCCCTTTTATTAACTAAGTACTGTTGTGCGTCAAGTGTTTGCTGTCACATTTATACATAAATCACGACTAAAAAGGAATACAGTAGGTATTTTGATTACTCGTACTTCTGACATATTTCAATTCAGGCGACTGAATGAGTAACCATGATCCAAACCTGGTCAGGTTCCGTTAACAGGGTCACGGAGGTCAGATGGCAGTAGCTCCACTGTAATTACAGTGACCATGTTCATCGGACCCTGGGCACTCGCGTACAAGTGCACAACGATAAAGCTGGGAAGATGATGACAACTTCTGTCATATTTGTGAGTATTCAATGTTTAGGTTGGATTAGAATAAGAAAGGCAATGAAATGTTGTTTTGTAATCCGTCGTAAGATCGCTAAAATGATTTTCTTAGTTTAACGTCCAAGTAGTAAAATGACAAAATGAAAAATTTCGTCGACTTCAACTAATACATTAAAAAAAAAATGCTGCATGGTCCAGCCGTTCTGAAGTTTTGAGCTTGCAACATATTTTACTTATATAATTTATAAATTAGGACATTACTAAACGTGCAAGTCCCTGTGGCTAGGTTCTAATTTTCAGTAAGCTAGATCTTTTAAAGGTCCATTCTGGCAACTTAAACCATATAATAGTTGAGATGACCCATATTTTGCTTTTAATTTGGTCTTTACAAATGTTATGTCTACCTAAGTCTATAGAATTCAGCCGCGCGAGTCAAGAACAAACTAGGATTCAGCGGGAGCCATGTTCGCAAAATCACAGCAGGAAAAGTTCCACGTTAAAAAATTGTGAAAAGCTCAATAAGTACAATAATAGTTAATTTTTCTTGCACTCAAAAATTGATAATTTTTTCATTTGCAATAAAATTGCTTAAATTATAAAAAACAATTACAAGTACAAAATAACTCTAAAAAGCTTAAAAGTTGTTCTAAGACTAAGAGATTTCGTACCTACATAATACATTAACACAATGCCCTCGAACATCACTACACTTCCGTTCCTTACCTCGAGCCCGTCCTGGTGGAAGGCCCTTATCGTTTAAGTACACATTATTGTAGGCCTAAATATTTCCATATCCCATTGCTGTGAATAATTTAACATTTGCTTTTTGAGAGTAACTAATTTAAGTAGCTTGATTGGTACTTACTGTAATAACTTGAGTACTAATATTAAATTGTTAAAGCAAGTGAAGAAAACAAATATATAATCTTTCTTTTGACCTCTACCTGAAGACTTAAGAAACCTTATAAGGCCGGTGAATAGAATAACTGCGCAGTAGGTAACTTATTTGGTAACATAAAATACGTAAATTCGTGTTAAATACGTAGCTGTGAAATTTTTCTTGAAGACGGATGTATGAACGATCAACTTTTCGTAGAAATACTACTTAAAACTGTATATGAAAGATATTTTATAAAATGGACGCCCTCAAGAGATTTCTACCTTATCTTTTCAATAGGTAGGTACTTGTACCTGTTATATTTTTCATTTTATGGTAATTAAAAGTTGGCAAAATTACTTAAATTTATGTCACATTCAGTAAACCAATAAGGAAGTGAGTTCTGAACTAATTTTTTTTCATAATTTTAATTATGAATTTATACATTATGAATAGTTCGCATTTACTTAATGTAGGTACATAGGTCTGCTAGTAAATTGTGAAAATTAATTCATCCGTAAATGATCCCTAATAGGCGATAATGATTTAATTGACTCTTCCATAGTTTAACGTATTAATTTTATTACAAAATCGTAAACACTACCAACTGCTTCCTGTCTCCGAGCTGTTTCTCAGTTATTTCAAGACAGAAAACCCCGGAAACTTTCTGCCCGACCAAGGATCCGAACCGAGAACCTATTGGACAACACCCATCGTGCTAACCACTAGACCGAGAAGGAAGTCACACAGCGAGTGTACACACGGCCGCATGTCAGACTACCTTGACTAACAAGACTACTAGTACATTAGTAGTAGTAGTTTACTTACAGTAGTATTAGTTATTATGTATGTACTACAATAGTATTGTCATTGCCTTTTATTCCCTAACTTTACGTGCTGTCGACCGTACCTACATGTATACCTAATCAATATTATTATTGTATACAGGGTGACTGTTTTAGTCACGATCCAATATTTTTTCTAGGCGTTACGTATCGTGAATAGAAGCCATTTGAAAAATAAAAAAGGTACGCCAATTTGCCATTATAAAATCTTTTTCCAAAATTTAATTATCAATTTTGCGTAATAGTCAACAAAAAAGCAAACAATTCCATACAGCAAACATGTTTATTTTGCTGATTTTGCTTAATATTAATAACAGCAATAGGTAGACTCTTGAAATATTCACATAAAATAAGTTACCGGCTGTTTAAAACTTGATGAACTCAGATCTTAATAGTAGGTTCGAAATCGTGGACGATATCCTGTTACTTACTCTGTGCTTCTTTGCCGTCTTCGAATACGGTATGTAAAGTAAAATGTAACCTACGGCGGATGGGTCGGGCTCTTGTGTGGGACGCTACCTGTGTCGACACACTTGCAGCCTCTCATCTGCCCGGGACAAGCCGTGATGCTGGTTTGGCTGCGAGGGGTGCCGAAAACTTTAAAAAGAACAAGTACAGGCAGATCGACTCCCGGTACCACTTTGTACCGTTTGGAGTCGAAACACTGGGTTCGTGGGGTCCCAACGCTATCTCTTTTTTCAAAAAGATTTCCAAGAGGCTAGTTGACATCAGTGGTGACCTAAGAGCTGGCAGCTACCTTGCTCAGCGTATAAGCATCGCTATCCAGCGCGGTAATGCTGCCAGCATCCTAGGAACCTTACCACAAGGACCCTTTTTATAATTTTTGTTTTTGTGTTGTATTAAGTAATTTATCTTAATTTTTATTAATAAGTTGTATATATAGTTAATTACACAGAAATATATTATTACCTACGCTACTTCTAAAACCATTCACAAAAAAGGATAGTAAGAACATCAATGAATTAAGGTCGCGTCGCCTCTAACTCGTAAAGTAGTGTAAATTGCGTGCCGTGATCGTTTTCTTAGTATTTTTTCAGACACTTTCTAGATCTTATCTTAATATTTGTGTACTGGGCGATACCAAAAGAAAAAATCATGTGTCTTGTTTTTTCTTCATAGATTATTATACTTGAATTTGTAGGTGATTAAAAAGTCGGCCGTATGTATGACGTCGTATCGTATATAAATATGACCCTACTAGCAATATTACTCGTACTATCCAACGTAATCTTGTTTTCAATGTCAGGAAGCAATAAATCTGTTTGCGTCGAAGATTTATTTCGTATTGATAATATTCGGACATGATTACAAAAATATTTTAATAACCAGAATCTTTACGGTTCGTATAATGAAAAAATATGATAGAAAGAAAAATAGGTATTTAGATCATTACCAATACCATTGGGTATTTTTGCGAAAATAAGGCCAACTTTACAAAACCTTAAACACAATAAGCGCTAAATATTTTTAAAACGTCATTGTGTCTCTATCAGTCATTCGACGTTTTTTGCCTCCAAAATATGCTGTGTTAGTAGCCAAAGCTGCAAAGAATCTCCATTTTAGTGGATATATTTTGCAAAGTGTCTTAAGCATTTTGGCCCAAGACACGCAGATAACAAGGACTGCCACTTGCACTCTTCAAATTGACAAAGGCCAGGGGAATCTATTTCGAGAAGTTTCCGTTGACAACAGCCGACGAGAAGGTCCTTCTGATAAAAAAAAAACTTTATTTTTCATTGAATCCACGGTTTTAAGGTTTTTACACGTAGGCTTGTTACCTCTGTCAGATGAGCTTATACGTACAAAACATATTATGATACAGGATAACGATGGTCAAAACCACGAGAAAGGGACGTGTGGGGTGAAATACGCTCTCATTTAATTCATTTCGCATTAATTTCTAATAAACATGTTGTTCGTATTTTATTATGACGCATTTTTTTATTTGTAAATCGTATTTAACATTTGATCTATCACATCCTTAGCTAACACTCACTACCGTCGTATAACATCAACATAATGGCAAGTTGATCAATTTTATTGTATACAATGTACTGTTCCACTACTATTTAATTTTATCTTTATCGTAGCTACTTGCTAATATTATGTTCTCGTAAAGGCCAAAAGCTTCGAGATAGCGCACAGAGTAATTAGCACCAAGATAATTAATTTCTCGCGTATTTATTACTAACAAAGAGAGCGGAGGCAATAGCTTTTTAACCGACTTCAAAAAAGGAGGAGGGTTCGAGGGAAACCCACAAATTTTAAAGGCACGTATAGTGTTTTCGTACTAGTATCTTAATGTTGACATGTTGTTACGTCTGATAGTCAACATTATGTGGAGCTGAGCTAATGGTGGAACTCCTAATTTAATTAAATCACCAGATGTTTTGTCAGGTACTGTATAGGATGCTAACAAAACAAAGTCAAAGGCGCAGCTCCCTCCTCTTTCCCCCCCCCCCCCTCCTAACTAACCCCTCCCGCCCCCAACAATAAAAATATATAATTACTTCAACAAATATATAATTACTGCAAGAAATCAATTAACTCTTACCGCTGAAACGATGGATTTGATAGTCTGAGTACCGAGAAAGGACATAGAACAGTTTTTATCCCCAAAATCATTTGTATAGGGAATCTGATGATCGATATACAACAAACTACATTTAAAATGCTATTGGCAAATCTTTCCCTGTTCTTCTTTAAACGGTCTTCCTTCTCGTTACTACTTTCTTTTAAATGACGCTGTCGCATTTGAACAGCGCGTTTAGTCGGTCTACTCATGTTGCACCTTACACTAACTTTCAACAAAAAATAGAAAAATAAATTTCTTTTAAAAAATAAAACAAAAACCGACTAAAAACGCCAATTCGACTGATCCTCATCAATATTTTCAGAGCCATGCTAGTAAAAAATATGTCCTTCTAGTTTCTAAGTCAGTAGTTCCCATATGGCGGGTTCCACGTTCAGTCCAAGAGTTAAATAAAACGTTGTTCGTATACAGTATGTTCGGGTTTGGACTAGCGAAAATTTATGGGCTTTTCATTCATCAAATGTTATCGACAAAAAACCCCTAATGTTGGGTTCTAACTCCCCTCTTGAAATGGCAGCCATTTTAATTATTTAAAATAATACATTTTTTATGGATCTGGAGGTCCTCAAAGTTATGACAATGATTCATTTGAAAGGTAATTCTATCGCTTATCAAGTGAAATAAAGATCAATTCAAAATTATTAACCGTCACAGAAGAAAACAAAATATTTTTTTTAAAAATCTTGCAAATAATGTAAATCAGTTAAATGGTTTTTAACCCATTACAAAAAAAAACTCAAATATGCTTTTTTTATTTTTTTAGGATTTTATCTCTAAAATTTGATAAATAAAAGGCCCTTAAATTATCGCTAGTCGAAACCCGGACACCCTGTTTTAGTACATTGTTATCAATTATAAGCAGAGGTCGGAATTAGGTACAGTTATTTTTGTACTTACACTGATTTCATACTGCGAAAGAATAAAGTGGATATACCTCAAATGCCAAGATTAATTTTAAAGAGCTAAAAAAATCCCGTGATTTTTTTAATAAAAAAATATTTACTTTTAAACAATTTAAACTACTGCATGCGCGACGTTGCTAAACTTACATCAATGACATCGGATGTCCGAAGTTGCAAAGTTCCAATACTCGCGATGTTACCACAGTTTTAGTTCGCGAAACATAGCTTGTGAGAACAAAAGAATACAATAGCAGAAATGCGGAGCACTCCCCGCTTAACGGAATGTACTAGATTTTGTATCTTTCTACTGCATTCAAACTATCTATTAGCAATAAATCGGTTTACTCGTTCACACAGCTCATTCGTTTACCTCGGTTCGTCGAATGCGCTCACTTGTTGCCTCTTGTCTATCTCTGAGGTTTTTATTATTATTTATTTGTAATATTGTTGGCCACACGGGTTTGGCCATTAGAAATCCCTGGAAGGTCCACATTAATATCAACATTTCGATGCAAGTACATAAATAACTCTACCTAATTCCGACCTCTGATTATAAGTCACGTTTTCTACCCAAATGGGAATTTGCTTTTGAATCAATTTGGGTTCTGTCATCAAAAAACTGGGAACCTCTGTAATAGTAGAATTAGAGTGTTCCCCTTTTACCACTAAGACCTACTAAGCCGTGATAGTTTACCTTTTAAATTTATTAAGGGACCTTTTTGGCACCAGTTGGTCTAATATGTACCACCTAATATACATTATATCTGCGTGCTAAATAAATGATTGAATTTGTATTTAAATTAAGTTTGCTATTTCCACCACCTATTTAAACACGTTTAGCTTACTGACATCCATGGCATTAACCTTCACGTATCATGTTCTTTTTTTATTATTACGAAAACTACTTCCACAGACTCTTTGGTCCGTGCCTTCTTTTTTTGTTTAAGTTATATTTTGTTTATTTATTTTATTCTATACACGTATCATGTTTCCAGACACAATATTAATTGCTTTCGGCCTGCCCGCGGTTTTATGGGGTTTGACAGGACATAGCTTTGGCTCTAGCTTTTTGCTAGAGCTTGGAAATGGTTCAACGCGAAAATATATTTCAACATTATTTATCATATCCTGATACCTACCTTATGTCTAGGGAAAGCAAGAAATACACAAATCCTTTTCCTGTTTATTATCATTAAAACAGAACTAGGAATAATGTTGATGTAAGGTTGTAAATGTTCAACTTGTTTTTCTTGGATATCATTATTAAACTAAATAGTGGAAAATGTTTTTACATACCATCGACGTGACACGTCGATGTTACATACCTACCTACCTCAGGTTGTTACATTTACCTTACCTTAGGTTGATACAGAGACACTGATTTTAGGAATGTTATCATTACTTACAATATATAAAATGGATCTTTTTGATAAAAAGTAGCAACAATATGTTAATAAAAGAAAGATGAAAAACTTGAATGACGTCCGCGGCACGTCAGGTGAACAACTACAAACACAGTTTTATTTACGTAGGAAGTAGAGGCGGTCTCAAAGTCAAAGTGGATAGAGTGATATGCGGTCGTGTATACAATTGGTATAAAGAAAGCAACGAGCGACTACTGGGATCCATAAGTATGTAATTATTAGATACTTTCGGATCCCAGTAGTCGTTCGTGTATCAGTATTATTATTAGATTCTAATATGAGCAATATTAGGTACTTGCAACTTTAAGTTATCTATAAGTATATGTATCGCATCGATAACACAGTAACACCTCGTTCTAAAAACATAACCCTGCTTCTGACGCACTCGGGTAAAAATACATCTAGTCCAAATAAATATTTGTTCCCAATTATTAAGTAACGTATAGAAAGTCAACTATAGGTAGGTCATGTCGACTATGAAAAGTGTTAAAAAAATCTTCAAGTATAAATTTTAATTTAGGAGAGCATTCGCCCGGATAACAAAGGGTCGTAGGTTTAAGTCCCACCTGAAGAGGTTGCATGAATTTTTAAATGCAATAGGTATTTACTTTCATTAAAACTTGCAAAGAACTTACATGAATATAAAATAATTAAGTATGTGAGTTTAAGCTTATTTCTCAGTGTTAATGGGAGCCAACTTTTAATAATCTCTATTATTCAAACCAAAGTAAGGTATGTAGTTGTTATTATCAAAATGAAAGCTATCTTTTCAAGCACGATATTTGGCTTAGGCCATATTCATATTTTTTTCTCATCAAAAGGGTTCGTATTATCTTTCAGTTTCAGCTACGAAGAGACCCTTTGATATATTAAACTAACTGAAAAGTAGTTCTAAAGGAAATTATGGCGTTTTCCTGTTATGGCCTATTTCCCTGTTTTAAAACAAGATGAAGATTTTTCAAAGACAGAGTTTTTTCTATACTTATATTTCACCAGACTTTTATCATAGACATCACATTATGTGAGTTCTTTACTTCCATTGAATTGGATTACATTCTTCTTCTAAAAGTAGTTTTATTTATTTTTCAGTACCTAATCATGCTTTTTTACGGATTTTTTGTTATAATACACTCAAAAAAACGGAACAGTTTATCTAATGCCCAATCCATCCACAACAAAAGAATCTATTGTAGTAGAAAAACTGGCAGTTTAAACTTTTCAAAAAACGAAAACGTTACGGTTAGGTAGGTAGTGGAAAATCATAGATTTTAGGTGACCATTTATTAAATAAAAATAACTTATTTACTTTGACTTAGATGAGTAAAAAGATAAAGCCTCCTGCAAACCGTGACCTCGGTACCCAACTATTCAATAGTTCCTAAAACATTCACCTTTTGGCTTTCGTGTTTGTATCTCTGGAATATTCTATCAAAGATCGGAATTTCCGTACGCTTGTCTTCGCCACGGAATTCCCGGCATGTCACCCTTTAGGCAAGCCGTTATATAAAAATAAAACTTCGGAATCACTGTCAGTATTTGTCGACAGTTCAATAATGATATTTCCATCAAACTTCGACAATGTGTGGGAAGGGCGCGAAATCTTAATACTTAGATTTTGTTTTGAGAGCACTTTTTGATCGATGTGCTCGACGGGCTCGGAGTATTTTTACCCATACTAAATGCGCCAGAAGGAGGATTATAAGTGTCTGTGTTTTAGTCAATAAAAGCATAATTTCTATGTTTTAGGTAAGAACTAAGAGTAATTACCCATTGTAGAAATAATTGCAGATATAAAAGTGATAGAGCAAGAAAGTCAATATCGCAGTAATGCAAATTAAGTATTAGACCTCTAAAAGGGCCAAGTGAAGTCGCATATGAACGATTCTGTACTTTTGTATTGTTATTATATTCCCAATAATATTTAACATTATTTCAGTTTCACAACTTGTTATAGTCACTTTCAAAGATTTACAATTTGTTGTTAATATTAAGCATACGTAGGTAGGTACTATCATCGGCAATCAGAAATATATAAATATGCATATCAGTGAAAATTCAAGCTATTTTCTCAAGTTTTATGATTCATGGGATTAGCTACATAGAGGGTAACTTTATTTTCAATACATGAAGGTTTAAATGGAGAGACATACGCCTTGTTCACCCTTCGGGTACGGAATCCTAAAATCAAAAGTTAAAGTTTTTACCCTCAAAGATATTTTTGAAATTATCGTTCCTTATTTTAAATTCGTCACTGGTCATAATAAAGACAATGAAACAGCATTACTAAATAAAGAAATGTCACCTGTAAAGCGTCGAGTCAAAACTTTCGATCTTACCGTTATTATTATTAGCTTACAACAAAGCATATAACCTAATTGAAATAAAACGCTGAACGCGACACGCCGCGGGCCAGGCCGATGCGGTTTGCATGTGAGCTGTGGACGCGCGCTCGCAATGAAAACGAGCGTTTTCTCCCTAGTTCACTGACGCCGACCGCGCGCCGTTCGATAGCAGGCGTTTGATGAGGTGACCAAGTTTGCTGGATTTCAAGGAAAATTTTATTATTATTATAATATTATAATATACGAACGCAATTGCAGAGTGCCGAGGACCTTTTTACCGATAATAAAAAAAAAACAATTTCAAATCATCATCGCAGGATCGCGTTAGATGCCGATGGTTACCTAAAATCAGTCACTTTTGACATCTATGGGGATGGGGTTGATGACGATGGCAACTAAAAAATTAATGCTTACAAAATATATAATTAATTTATGTATATTTTTCCTTAATTTATAATAAGCAAATAGAAACATTTTTTATATATATATATCGATATATATATATAATAAATATATATAAATATATATATCGATAGATATATTTAATAGTAGATTGTTATACAAGGGCCGAAAGTGACCATTCCACTCGAGAAGTTTCTCTCTTGGCGCTCTCACTTCGTTCGAGCGCCAATAGCTCGAGAGTGGAATGGGTGCTTTCACCCGAGTTAAACATAATATTTTTCATTTCGACTGTGAGGAAATCGAGGGTATCGATAGACTATCGATAATTGAGGCAAAACCAATAGTACCGATACTATCGATAGTTAAGGCAAAAGCAATAGTATGGATAAAATATCGAGTGTCGATAGACTGTCTAGTTGGAGCAAAAGCAATAGTATCGATAGATTATCGATAGTTGAGGCAAAATCAATAGAATCGATAAAATATCGATAGTTGAGGAAAAAGCAATAGTATCGAGATTTTATCGATAGTATCGATAGACTATCGATAGTTGAGGCAAAAGCAATAGTATCGATAAAACATCGATAGTATCGATAGACTATCGATTGTTGAGGCAAAATCAATAGTATCGATAAAATATCGATAGTATCGATAGTTGAGGCAAAACCAATAGTATTGATACTATCGATAGTTGAGGCAAAAGCAATATTATCGATACTATCGATAGTTGAGGCAAAAGCAATAGTATCGATAAAATACGATAGTGTCGATAGACTGTCTAGTTGAGGCAAAAGCAATAGTATCGATTAAATTACGATAGTATTGATAGATTATCGATAGTTGAGGCAAAATCAATAGAATCGATATTTTATCGATAGTATCGATAGACTATCGATAGTTGAGGCAAAAGCAATAGTATCGATAAAATATCGATAGTATCAATAGACTATCGATAGTTGAGGCAAAAGCAATAGTATCGATTACATATCGATAGTATCGATAGACAATCGATGGTTGAGGAAAAAGCAACAGTATCGATAAAATTTCGATAGTATCGATAGTTGAGGCAAGGGCAATAGTATCGATAAAATATCGATAGTATCAAAGTTCAATACTAAAATCACTATCGATAGCTGATACAGCTCTGATTATTGCAATTACTATCGATACTCTCGATAGTGGCCTTTTATTCAATAGTAGGAGTATAAAGTAGGAGGGAAAAGCAATTTCCCACCCGAATATCTACACATGAAAGTTCAACTTTCCGAACAGGTGAGATGAAAAGATTTATGTATGACGTAATGATTGTCAATATTTTAATAATGGTGATTTTAGCGGATACTTCGATTGAGTTTGATTAATTAATTATTTACATTAAAACTCCCCCAACGCTGATTTGCGTTCGTCAGTTGGGTATCGTCCGAGGTTGTCGATCCTTAATCTGACCACCCTTAACAAAAATAAAATTTGGTTAGCGTCTTTAACATGCCAAAAAAGATATCCACCCTAATGTGAACGGCGGCCATTTTGCAGCATAACCGCCGCGTTCGCGTTCCCCCCGCTCGCAGCGCGTCAGTCAGTCTGGCGCCCGCCCGGTCGGCAGAGCGTCGCGTTTTTAACGCCCGCCGACGGTTTTTTATCCGCCAGTAACCATGGCTGTGCAGTTTGAATACGACCCAGAACGCCTAATAGAAGAGGTGAAGAAACGCCGCGGCATATGGGACTACTGGAACGCCGATCATCGCGCCAAAAATGTGAGACATCAACTATGGAAGGAGATTGTCCAAGAGCTCCTACAGCCAGACGTTAAGGTCACGAAGAGCGAGATGCGTGAATTAGGTAATTTGTAATTCAATCCGACTAAGTATATATCCGACTTTACACAATTGCATTCGCGCGGTTATAGCATTGTGCCAATAGTGGCATTCTGTGTTGGTTCGCGATCAATGTTGTTATGATCATTCATACATACGTTCATGCATAAACCAGCACGTGTATAAACAAAAAGAAACGCGACGTTTTACCCGCGTCGCCGATAGATGGCTCCGGTTACAGTTGCACAACTTTTAGGTCAACTTTGTTTTGTTTGTCCACAGAAATTCAGCTGCAGAAAAAATGGAAGAGTATTCGAGACTGTTTTCAAAAGTACATACAGAACCCAAATAAAACACGGCGGCCGTATATTTATTTTAAGCACTTGCGATTTCTTCTGAAGTCTAACACTATGCCGGTGCCGGCTAACGACGGTGCTTCGAGCGAGTCTGACGATCAAGCGAAGAAATCGAAGAAATGGCGGTTCAAAAGGAAACTGAAACTCGCAAAAAATGACGAGAGTTCTGACGACGACAATGATAGTGACAATTTTGAAACCAATGAAGAGTCTCGAGATTACTCTAATGACGGAGTGGTAGAGTACGAAGTTCCCGTTGAAGTTCCTAAGGTGACCAAGCCTGCAAATGAGTTTGCATTCGCTAATGTTGATGCTCAACCGAAAAGCGATAATGATGACCCAGATAGACTCTTTCTGCTGTCTTTGTTACCACATTTGAAAGCCATACCTGAAGAATCGCGTCTGAATGCCAAGATGGATATCATGCATGTCTTGAGAAATGCAAGCTTATCAGTCAATAGGGATCAGAAGTTATTTTAAGTCCCGATCGTTAGACATAAACAATAAAAATACTTAATTTATAAGACGGAGTATTATTGTACATAAAAAAAATACATTGTACTATTATGTATTCTGTGGTACATTCCAAATTTAAATAAATTTATAGAATAAACATTTTGTTTCATTTAATTCCTGACTAAATAAGGTATTTTTTGGAAATACCGAGACAATGCTAAACGTACCTTAAAGCTCTTATATCAAAAGATACTTTTAATATGTTTGATTTGGTATATATTAGACACCGTAAGAATATAAAGGAACCCGCTGGATCGAGATTTCATCCAAATCGAAATTCTGCTTTTCTATCAACAATTCCTAAAAATCAATGAAAATATCAAAAGGTACGTTCCGAATCTATCGGCATTATTTTTTTTATTATTCATGTCTCAAAATTAGTTTAAGTAGACGCCATTTATAAATTAACTATTGAGGTACTTTGGATTTCATTATTATATTCGCTAAGTAGGTACGTTGAAAAAGCTAGCCTTTCTCATAACTCTCTTCGCTTTAGCTACCGGGAGCCCGTTAGATCGAAAGACGTTTTCGTCTATTGCGAAAGACTTCTTAGCTACATAGAGGGTAACTTTATTTTCAATACATGAAGGTTTAGGGAATGGTGGGTTCGCGCTTTTTGATTTAAAGGTATTTCAATAACAAAATTAATAAATAATTGTTATAACAAACACTCCAATTACCTAGCCCCAAACTAAGCGTTTTTTGCTATGGTGACTGAGATAAAATAATTCTGTATTACATACTCGTATTAAGTTAAATAAATGATCAAATGTTTGGACAGTTTGCTTTATTAATTAAAGATGTGATTTCAATTAAGAGTCTTCAGTCACATTTAAGTACCAGCACGGGAGGGAAACAATCCATGGAACAATTGAGAAGCCATTTTGATTAATTCCGGTATTTTGCTAACAATTAAACACGAGACCGGAATTTCAATGGACTTCAATTCGCACAATAAATTACCTTCATAATACTTATGATATGAGCTTTTCGTTTAATTTCAACTAGCTGTTCTCTGTCAGAGAGCGTCTTTGCTAACAATTGGTTTGTATAAGTAGATAGATCAATCAGTATATTTTAAGTAGAGTAGTTATTTACGGAATTGCTACCATGCACCTTTTTACTTTCGAGTTTCCGATATTTCGGCGCTGTTGCAAGCGCCACAATCACGGAATAAAAGCAATCCCGTAAATAACTATTCTAATGATAATGACTTTGAAGTTTAAAACAGTATATAGTATATTTTAATGTTCTGCACCTAGTATTCTGAATACCATCAATATGACCAATCTTAGGAAGTAGAACAATTTGTTCTATTGATTTTTGTACAACAGCAATCAATGTTTTCTTACGTGTATTTGTATAATAGTTTTGAAGTTTATGAACTATGTATATACCTAACTACCATTTAACGTATCTAATAACTGCTTTACTTACCTTATGATAGGTTATGTTAATTTATGTGAACCATATTAACCCGATAGCCTCACGAATCGTCTAGCTAGGCCAAAATAAGGTCGTTATGGTCTTACGCCCTCTTAGATATTACCAGCCCAGTATTTATTTATAACTTGTTATTCGACAAAACCGCGAAAACAGATCAAAACTCAACTCGTTAAAACAGCCAAGAAATATAATTACTTGTTTGAAAAGCTTTTCTTTATGATAAATTTCCTCTCTCGGGGTAATTAAGACGATATTTCAACAATGTGACTATGTAACCAATTATTATTGAGATTGTCATTCTGCATAGTTACCATTTCTCAGTTTTATCCATGCTTATTTATATATATCATAATAATTATATCAAAACGCATAACAGTCATCTTACTGTAAAATAAGTAAACCGCCCTCGTAATATGCGATTGTATAGTATAGCGGGAATTTTATAGCAAAAAGGTAGGATTATTTTTTCAGTGGAAAGCCACTGGTAATTATTTTCGCATTTGTTATAAGATTATCAAAAGGAATGAGTAGAGATAACACTACATAGCAAAATTGAAAAATCTAGTTTAATCAGTCTTATGTATTTTTTACATTTCATTCAGGTAATTTTCAGATTGACATGGATATTTTAACCTACAGCGTGGAAATTGAACCATGTTTTAAACTTGAAGACTGAGTAGGATATCGTAGGTACGTAGACATTAAGAAAATATATACCTAGACAGGTCATAAGTTCTGTCACATGTGTAATATTAAATAATTTAGACATGTTTATTATTTATGTAACCATTTATATATCTTGTAATCTAACGGACTCAAATCTCGACTGAAGGAGGGCCAGTCTTCGTGCCGGATGAAGTCGATTTCACACGCCGCTAGCCAGTCTTGTGTGCTTTTCGCTCTATGAGGTGGCGCAGAATCTTGTTGGAATACCCAGGGCCTGTTATTAAACATGGTATGAGAAACAGGTTCCATAAGGTTCTTGAGGACTGTATTTTGATACACAACTGCATTCGTTTTTACGCCTTTCTCACAAAAATGTACCTCAGTTAAGCCCCATTAAGAGACTCCCAACCAAACCATGAGCGAGGCTGGAAAATGACCTCGTTGGACACGCGGAAAACGGTTGCTCGCTTCTTCACTACTGTGTGCGTACACCTTATCATTTTGTTTGTTTTAGCTCTCATCCACGGTGAAAAAAAATTTATCCGAAAAAAGAATTCCCGATGAATCCCGATGCTTTTTTCCCGCGTACCGCTTTAACAAAGCGCGGCATGTCTTCAGTCTCAGGTCCATTAAACGAGCTTCTAAACGAAGTCCTGTTTTGTCCTGCTTAACCCCATCTGAAGGGCCAACAGTTTCTGCTTACGTATGGGATTTCTTTGAATTCGCGTCTTCACAGCTTTTATCACTACTGGAGTCCTAACAGAGCGAGGGCGACCACTTCTTGACCTATGTCATCTACACAAGAGTCTTCATTGTATCGTTTTATGGTACGATAAACTAATCTTTAAATTTTTCAGTAAGTCGAAAATCTTAATTGGCGCGTAACCGCAACGATGTAACGCAATAACCGCCACACGGTCAGTGTCCACTCCATATTTAAAAATGAGGAAAATTCTAAAATGAACACATTTTTATTTTCATGAAAAATTCTAAATTCTAATTCAATAACCTTTTTTGTGGCCAGCATTCTAAATTCAAAAGTTTTTATTGAGTGACAGAACTTATGACCTGTTTATGTAATTGTTGGTAATGCTGTCTAATAGTAAAGGCCAGTCCCTTAGTTATTTTCAGCCTAGAAAAGGACTTCTTAAGACAATCTTTATGTACGAGTGTGTCGTCAAATTGCCAAAAGTTTGTCTTTAGCACCATCCAAATATATCTTCAAAGCATGTGTTCACCTGTATCACCACAAACTTATAACCTAAGTTCTAAACCTATACTAACGATACTGTCACATTTCATCTACGAGTAATTTGGGATATTCTCGCATGGATATCTATTCGATCCAATTATGACATAAATAGTTTAGGCACTTTCGTAACTAGTCACCGATGTGTGATAAGGTATTTGCATGATAGGCCACGTAATAGATAGTTAGTTAAGGTAGTTATGTTACTGTAAAAGCTGGGAACTTGGCCTTGTCTCACGAAGAAATCTGCTCTAAATTCGCGTTCAAGTTATTATGTCACCCTCTTAAAGGAACGCCAAGTTTTATCCACAGGTTGAAAGTGTAAACAGTCTAATCCTTCAAGGGGTTAATATCATCATAAATCATCAATTATTCACCAATCTTCAACTTTTACTATGGAGACATTTTTATCGAGGTAGCAGAATTATGTGTATGAAGGATCTGATTTATTTGTTTAGATTTCAAGAATCGTGACATGACATAACAGTTGTAGGTATTAATGGCCAAATTTACCCACATAAAAGATATGACTGTTTACACAAACCCTTGTATATAGTAGGTATGTACTTTGTATACGGCGACACGGCCTTCTTTGTTAAGCTTTTTATGTAAATTGCTTTGTGATTTCATTTGTGATTTGTACCTCATATGTAATGTACTGTGTGAATATATTTATACCTCATCCACGTTTTTATTACAAAAAGTATAACCAATTTACTTTAAATTATAGCCAGTCGTAAAAATTGAGATTATTTTACGTAAGCAAATTAATAAGCTTTCAGAGGATCGGGCATGGTCATGGTTCCCCGGGGCACGACGGCCGCTCTGCCGGCTATCATTTGTCACCAATTAAAAAGCCCTATCAGTTACCGACAGGTACCGTTAGCACCAAAAATACCTTGTTCGGGATTAGTTAAAAAACACCCACCATTTTTCCAGCACATTTACACGGCGTTGATTTATGGAGATAGACTTGTTGCTTTACTTGCACATTTACCTAGTTCACAAAAACCGGGCAAGTGCGGGTCGGAGTCGCGCAATGATGATTCCGCACAAACAAAGGTTATTTTTTTACGATATAACCTTACAGCGCAAGTAAAGGAAAAACTTTAGTTGCGCTGTGAACTTCCATGATTTTACAAAATTTAATGACTATAGGGATGGGAAGTCTATCGGTTTTGATCCCCCAGCGAAATGTTTGAAAATATGGCTTAAATGTCGTATATTTGGATTGCGTTGACTTAGAAGCTTAACTTTTTACAACTTCAAGGGACCGCAGACATCAGTATTTGATGTTAATTACTACTTGATACCTCCACACGTTTATGAGAAAAAGGGTATTGAGATACAGATGGACAATAAAGTGATCCTATAAGGGTTCAGTTTTCCTATAAGGGTTCGGAACTCTAAAAAAGGTAAATAAAAGGTAGATAATAGGCCGGCCCCGACAAGTGCAATTTAAAAATTTATATATTCTGTTTATATAAGTTTCAGATATAGCCTATGTCAATCAAGATTCATACTAATCATCCAAATCGTGGGTGATTATTCATCCTCTTAGTACATTATTCTTGATTGACATAGGCTATATAATTTTTTTTAATTGCATTCGTGCGAAGACAGGGCTGGGTGTACCGATGAGTTTTTGATATCGATTAGCAGTTCCAGAGATTACTTCCTACAATCATAATCGCAAACCTTACCTCTTGACAAAAATTTATTCTGAAACAGTGCCAAATGCTAATTATTATTAATCTTTATTTCAGAAATAAAATTTCCATATATTGGGTTAGTAGTTATAGAAAAAATATCTAAAACAAAATTATAGAAATCTACGTTCAATGACATCTGAGTCTCACAATCTCGATCCGATCACAGCGTAATCACATGAGTAGATAATGTGGCGCAACAGCGAAACTTATTGCGTTCGTTCCGCCTCACTGCACCACAGCCGCGCGACACATCTAGCAAAAACGTAACCCTTCTTTTACGAGTTTTTCCACAGTCGGCTAAAAAAGCGGGATCGACTGATGACGTGGCGTAAAATTAAAAAACGGTTTCGCTGTTTGACCTTTGAGTTTCCTTCCGTTTTTCAGTTTTGCAATATTGAAAATAAATGCCAAATCATTACTAAACCTTTCAACACAACCCATGATAATCGTCGTAGCGTATCCGTAACTAAAAGTGTCACGAGCCTACAACGCGACGTAGCATACGTAGCACTTCTTGCTACGAGTTCACACAGCATGTCTACCAACTCTGAAAAAACTTCCCTCGCCACTAAAGAATATTATCTAAGTTTTCTTTTGTTTTAAAGGAACTTTGCGTAATTTATTTTGCTTTCTTTATCTTTTGTTGTCATCTAGGTATAATGCTCCGATGATATTAATACTAAAGATTTTGTTTTACGAAATTAATACATAATTTTGGTTAAAAATATCTTACTAATTAATTAATTCTTATTTAATTTTGTCTAAACCCTATTAAAATTTGTTCTTTGAACAAACAAAAAGAAATTAACCTTAAAAAAACATCCATTAACATGCTTTGATGTTGTTGAGCGAGCGTACAGTGATGACAATACCTACGAGTAAATACTATCTTACACAGACCAGGTGCCCTGAACGTAATATTGTAATAAGTGTACATAAGGGCTCTTTTCTGATTATACTTTTTTGGTAATAAATATAGCTTTATTAAATAGTGCACTCAAAGATTCATTCGTCTTTTAATGGTACGCGAACCCTCGACCTTTGCCCTTTGCTATCCGGGCAAATACTCTGCCTTCTTGACGATTATTTGAATGATGTACCTAAACGTGTGGACCAGCTTGCACCAGTACAATTTCTAGTAATCAAATTCTTTTTAAAAGATGCTTTAACAACACTTTAGTGACGTTGAGTGAGTTTAGTGCGCTGCTTCTTACCAGCACTAACCCACAATTTGCCCCGAAGCAGTGGCAGGGCATAAATTTTAAGTCTTAAAAATATGTGGAGACGTTTATTAGTGCCCCCTGTGGGTCTATATGCATAAATAAATTACTTTTATGACTTTTACCAACTAAGCAACCGCAGACGTTAGGCTCACGAAGTCACGACAAAGTGCTTGTTGCGCCAGTATGCGTATGTACACTGCTTATGACAGCACGCCAATGGACAATCTCAGGCTCATTCATTGTTTAGTATTTGACTTAAAAGTGATATTTCGTTGATAAATATGGTTGTTTACTTTACTGTGTGCATGAATAATACCAGAAAAATTAAAACATTATATTTTAAACATGCTAAGGACTACAATAGGTAAATAAATATTGATTAAGGTATTGTTAAATGCTGTATGACCCTAGATTTATCTATCTATCTATGACAATTTCCCCATACAATAACAATAATTACCACATTTATTTATACAAAAAATAAGAATCTTTCCCTTCTCGCCTCCCGCGCAAAACTCCGTTTAGGATAAAAAAAACTACAGGGCTACGATACGTAAACCATTTAATATGTTTTATAATAGTTCTAATCGGCTATAAACATAGAAATAATAAAGCACATTGCAAAATGTTTTGTTTAATTTATCTTAACATTTTGTGATAACCCTACCAAATAGGTACGTAACAATTTCGAACGCTCTAAGGATGCTTTGCCTCTGTACTTACCAACTCCTGTGTGTGCCCACAGTGTCGTCGTTGACGTCGAATACATCTCCCGAACCGGCGGGTCGTGGGTTCGAGTCCTACTTGAAGCGGTTGATGAATTATTGAGTGCAATAAGTATTGACTTTCGTAAAAATAAAGCTTAGTTGGTAACGTTTATTGGGTCTCAAAGCTTTTAAAACCTCATTTTCAAAACAACTGTTGTTTAAATGTTTTTTCTGCAAAACTGTAATCAACAAACAGCTTTACACCTATTGTAATCATGTTAATATGTTATCTAAGTTCACGGGGACAAGGTCTATAATAACATTTAACTACAAATATATCATCAAAAACTATTCCATACACGTAATCATTTGTTTAAAAATTATACATAGCTTCAATTAGATTGAAAACTTAATACATATTGCGCATATAATTTGCGCAATATTATCTGTATCAAGTCGTAAAGGTCGGCTCGATCTTTCGTAAAAAATACTGAATATTATTTTTAACCGACTTAATAAAATCAGGAGCCAGTTCTATGTTTTACTCTTGCACTGTTTCTTATTTTTGAAATAAAAACTAACAGTGACTTTTCGCTCAGGAGCAGGTCTCAGACCATTTATTGAAAAAGGAAATAAGTAGCTGTAATTATCACTATAATTGTAATATATATACAACTTATTAATTAAAATTAAGATAAATTATTTAATACAAAAGAAAAACAAAAATTATAAAAAGGGTCCTTGAGGTAAGGTTCCCAGGATGCTGGCAGCATTACCACGCTGGATAGCGATGCTTATACGCTGAGCAAGCTGCCAGCTCTTGGGTCACCACTGATGTCAACCAGCCTCTTGAAAATCTCTATGAAAAAAGAGATAGCGTTGGGACCCCACGGACTCAGTGTTGCGACTCAGAACAGTACAAAGTGGTACCGGGAGTCGATTTGCCTGTACTTGTTTTTTTTTTAGTTTTCGGAGCTTGACGCAAACTTATTTTAGTATCACTTACTATAGTCAAGTTTAGATTTAGGAAAGATTGATTATGAATTTAAAATCCCTTTTATATTTTTGTTACCCTAAAATATTGAAGGAACTTTCTTACTGCTATTAAATCGCCAGCTTGATTTCTACTGGGATTGGCCGCCCTAGGAGAATTAAATTTCTACAGATTTTTTTATTCGGTGACTTTACTGAAGATAGGTCAACAACTTAGTGAAGCTAACTTAAACGATTTGTGTGCGAACGTGTTAAATCATAATGGAATCTTGAATCCAATATGCAAGTTTATTGCCCGTACAACTACACACCCAGACAGGTCCCAGTGTCACTGACACTTCGTGTGAATGATTCCCAATTTCTATCTCTAGGTTACATACAGCCAGGGCCGTATTATGGGGTAGAGCAAGCGGAGCTACTGCTCCTGAGCGGCCACAAGAGAGGTAGCAAAATAAAAAATTTAAAAACGAATTTCAACGCGTTCGTATGGACCTCCTCTTCTTTCGGAATTAGATTAAAGACCTCCGCTCCTTCGTTGCCCAAGGGCCTCTACACCGTCAAATCCAGCCCTGCCTACAGCTACAACAAAATGGTTTAGATTCTAGTTAACTCAATGTCCCATACGCTTTTTTCTTGTGTGGTCTCGTGATTCGCAATGAATTCACGAGGCAATGAACCGTACCCATAAACTTAACAACCTGTGGCAGTAAGATAGTAACTCGTACCTTTCTACTAAAAAGGTACTATTTTTGCACTAATAATATGCCTACATCCTACATGTTCTTTAACTCTACAAGATAAAACAACTAGGTGCTAGTCAATACAAAAGTATACTAGACTACACATCTTCTTCTTCATCAAGGCTTTTTTATACCCTTTATTATAACCACAACATTAATTCGCATAAATATTGTGTATTATAATTTAACATTATAAACTTATATTAACTTACTTGCGCACTTATCAAAATATTAAAAATAACAACATTGCGATGCGCAAATTGGACGTGAATACTTGATAATTAGGTAAACAATCAATTGATTTGAGGACAGGCTGATTCCCAATTCGGTAATAAACATACATCACATCCATGATCACATTCCGTTTCTCTGTTCTGTGATCACATCAATCACGTTTCACACAAACATATTAATTGCAGCTTTGCAGCCACAGAATATGGGTACGTACCTTTCTTTCTTTCTTCTTTCCTAATAACCTAATCAACTTTTATTTACCTATTACCTACACCTAATGCAAACTATTAAATATCTATCAGTAATGTTTTTAATTTCTCCCCCGATCACAGAAATTACCTTAATTACTAAAAACTAAGCACAGTTAGGTACAGGAAACTAATCTTGGGTGCACAAACATAGGTAAGTACTGGTTTTTGATATAAATACTGACCCTTCGGTAGTAATATTCTGGAATTTTTATCCGCAAATGCCTGATCCAAAAATCTGTGGATAACCACTAGTTATTCCAAGACCGCTAAACAGGTCAGTTGAAAGAAGTGGAATAATATCCTGCAATCGATTATAATAATTTTGAAGAAATAATTAACAAACCAAATTATTCGTTACCTAATATCTTACCTATCCACTTGTAGTTTGAATAGTGCAGTT
This sequence comes from Pyrausta nigrata, assembly GCA_949316185.1. NCBI lineage: Eukaryota > Metazoa > Arthropoda > Insecta > Lepidoptera > Crambidae > Pyrausta > Pyrausta nigrata. The sequence continues at coordinate 4,864,638 of OX438951.1, forward strand.
ACGCAAAGAAGCGTAAACAGAAAAATCATAAGTAGTATAGTAGGTAATAACTTTTTTCTTTTGGAAGTTCGTGCATTGGGAAACACTTTTATACTTTTTCGCTATCTTTCTTTGGTAGCGACTCTTTTATGTGGGTTTATTAAATTTAGGGAGAAATAGCGAAAAGATTATTATTATTATTATTCCATTCTGTATGGGATTCGTCAAACCTTGGCCCATGCGGTTATTCTATCGCCATAATTGGGTGGGAGGTTGTTACGCGAATTCACTAAGAGCAAAGTGCCTTTTAATGTCTAATTTACTCAATCGATACAGTATCTGCTGTATTCTCTGTCCAATTAAGGTCACTTATTACACGTTTAATTAAAAAATTAGATTATTTGTTAAATATCTAATGCTTTAATACAAATGCACCAGTGATTACCTTGCTACAAAATGTGTAAAGTGGAGCAAGTGCAAGGAGCAGTGGAGCCTTTTAATTTACACCTACAAAACACACCATGGCCCATTTTTATAATGTTTTTTGATATTCTTTAAATCACAACTATAGCAAATGAACACTGAAAACGAATATCTGTAAAACATGTACCTACCTTTCTTTACAGGTCCTGTTACACAAACAAAAAAGTGTTTTTATAATTTCCTAAAATATTTTGACAAATACGTAACTAATATTAAAGTAAAAACTGTTTAGTAGTAAAACAGCAAACCAATAAACATACTTAAAAAAGTTCAAAACAAAAGTGTTTTAACCTGAGTTACAAAACTTTTTAATACTCACGGAAAAGTTATTTACATCCAAACTGTCACACAACACTGGTTCAAACTCACTGATCACTGTCACCTCGAGTTTGCACTAGTGAAAGAAACCAGGTAGGTCTGGTTAACCAGGTAGGTGTTAACCAGGTAGAAGTCAAGCGTCAGGACACGTGAGCACCGCGCGAGCGTTTTACAGCTACTGGTTCTGACTCGGCGGGCGGGCGGCCCGCCTAGATGATATCTCGGACTTGGCGTTTGTGGACTAAGTGAGGAGCGGTTGGAAAACTAAAGGGAATAGTTGGTGTTACGGGTGATGCATTGGTTACTATAATGTACACTTGTTTTATATGGCACTTAAATACGTGAAAGTTATTAACACAAATTCCCATCCTTGTAAAAGACATCCCTTACATGCCCATTGTATGTACATACTAGGAAGGTTGCGAATATTCGCATTCGCATCCGTAAATGCGGAGCTTCCGCATAGATTCGGACATCTGTATCTGCATCCGCATCCGCAATAATCAATGCGGATATTCATGCAGATGCGGATGTGATACAAGTTGCAATAAGAAAGAAATCGGGTGGTGCCGGCGAATGGCGCGTGCCGTTCGCACGTGCCAATGACCAATGGGAGCGAAGAATTTAGTGACAAGATCCGACGCGTTTGTTGCGGTGCATCATATTTTGTTTCTCGTAGATCATTACGGGTTTGTATACGCGGTGGGTGGATTACTTATCGTATAAATTTACAACAATTATTTAGTAGCGCGGGTTTAATTTAAGAACCTCTGCGTAACCGCATTGATTCAAAAATGGCTGCAATATTACTATTCATTAAGTATAATACACCTATTTTAAACTGTACTCACAAATTTTTCGTACTTACTGCAAAAAATAGGAGCATTATACTTAATTAATACTCGATTTTTTAAATAAAAATGTTAAAAATTACTTTATTATAGTTTTAATTCTTTATACATGAACTATACTTATATAAGATCTAAAACATCCGCATCCGCATTCGCATCCGCGGATGTGAGCCTTCAAAAATCCGCATCCGCATTCACATCCGCGGATGTAAAAAAATCGGCATCCGCAACATCCCTGGTACATACAAGGCATTTGCTTACACTTACGTCGCTCTGCAATATGTACTTACCTAATTTAGTATCCTATATTTGGTTTTTATTTAAAATGCCACTTTACCAATGTATTTTCTTAATAACACCAGCAGTGTCTTGTTGCATATTTCTGTACTCAAGCAGGGTTACAGTAAACTCATGATAGAAAAAAAATACCAAGTGCTATCAATCTTTATTATGCTAAAACTTTTGGTTAAAAGAAGGTTGGTACTACAGTGGAAAATACTCGTACTTGTAAACCCTCGACTCGAAGCATTATTAGCATAATACCTATATGATAAAAATTAAAGCATATTAACTTTTGGGTTATATTTTTCAAAACCTTAGAAAATCTTATGTTACATATTATCATTTCTTATATATCATAAAATCTGTGTTTAAGACACACAAGAGCCCCTAGAAAAGAGTTATCTATTATACAGCGAACTTCTATATCGCTAACAAAATGTATGAAACTGACATAAGCCCTCAAAATATCATATGACTTTTGCACGCCTATAGGTAGGTACAGAGGCTACAGATTTTGACATTTCATTGTTGATAGCGAACTTTGCTGAGTACTATCTCCATTCTCTAAGCGTAAGGTGTACCGTACCTATCATAGTGGTAGCCAACTTTCGCCCGTGCCTTGCACCTCACCGCTTGTACTTTATATCTCCTGTTGTTGGACGTCCCCAAAGGCACCCTGTTGTCGTCAATTGTTTCAGTTAAAGAGCTGTGTAAACACGGCAGCTAACGACGCCTATAAGCTGGCTGTAGATCGCATTAAGTTTGTTTATTGGACAGTAATTACTGGACGGCCGGCGGGTTTACCTACTTTTGTTACTGGCATTATTAAAATTGAGGTGATTGTCATATATCGTAGATAAATGTTAGGAATCTGGGCCCTTAGACAAGATGCAATCTTTCTATAGCGAACTTCGCTATCGCCAACAAAATGTATGCAACAATCACGTGATATTTCGATGGCTTACGTCAGTTTCATACATGGTTAGCGATAACGAACTTCACTTTAGAATAGATTGCATCTTGTCTACGGGCTCTGGTTTACTAATGAAAAAATTAAAAAACAAACTTGTCAAATTTTGCTTCAGTCTATAATAAATAAGAGTATTTTTGGATCGAAAACGTAATGAGGTTTTCGTTGCTAATGTACTTGTACAAACTTTTAAAAACAAAACAACATAAGTACATACCGTAACAAAAGCGTACCGTTCTCATAGATTTAAGTATGCTGCCTTAACCGTACTTTTAAAACATTATTGTTTTATTGATTTAACTCCTTAGATTGGTAGAAGGTATTCAAGGACTGTGCGTACAAAAGTTTGAAAAAAGAGGGTGTGTTTTTAGAGTGTATGCGTTTTCCATATTTAACTAAGTACTTTATACTAACGATTTATGTAAATCCAGGTCATGAAAAAATACCATATATTACATTGCCTATGTAAACCAATATTACCTACTTGGTTTCACTTATGATCATAATTAAATCAATCAAGTACAAACTAGTACCTAGATATTAATACATTTGTTCTCAGAGATAATTTTTTGATTGTTGTAAATTGGAAAGTAAATTAAAGTCGGTGTGGCGGTTTACTCAGGACTTTAATAAAACCCTTTTTGATAAAGGTTAATTATATTTTCATTGCGCAAAATGGACGAAAACCAGACTAGAGCTGAAAATAGGTTCTAAAACCTATTCACACGTGTTGTCGGTACATATTTTCAGCTCTAGCCTGCTTTCCAACTTAGCAAAAGCCGCAGCTTTCTAATGCCCAAAACACCTTCACAAAGCTACACATCCCATACCCACGATGCAATGTCTTTACAGCGAACTTCGCTATCGCAAACGAAATGTCAAAATATTTATGGAAAAGTCACGTGATGTGTCGATGGCATAACTATATCAGTTTTATACAGAAAGCGAACTTAGCTTTATAATAGACTAGTGATATCCCGTGACTTCGCCCGCAAGAGTTGGATTTTCCATATAAATTTTCATCCCTCATTTCACCCCCTTAATGTTTCTATATCGCGACAAAATGTAGCCTGTGTCCTTTCCAGGGTCTCGAACTGTCTCCATACCAAATTTCATCTTAGTTTAGTGGTTTAAGCGTCAAGAGGTAGCAGACAGACAGACAGACACACTTTCGCATTTATAATATTAGTATGGATTCTCTACAGGCTAGCAATCAAGTGCTAATACGAGTAGTAAGCCGTGACCATCGAGGACATATTCTACTAGAGGCGAAGTAAAAACTATTTTACTCCGAAACTTTATCTGCTCTGACAACCGCAATAGAAGGTGTCAGTTCTGTCAAAACCGTATGTCAAAAACCAATTGATCTGTGTGGTATGTCAACGTGAATACTTGAATTGTTACGAAAAAATGAGATTTGAGAAATAATTAACATAATGTCGTATTGTTCTATACTGTTGTAAGAAAAAAAGCAAAACATCGAATTTTAAAACGGATGTGATGTCATTTCATCGGTAAGTAATAGTAATTATGCAATTTAAAAAAGTTCATAAAATTTTTCTAAGGCTCAAGATAAATCGGTCATGCGTACTGACGTTTAAGTCTCATCTTGCTCCCTCTAAGTGGTTAGCACATAATGTCATCTCATTCTATTCGTTAACACTCGTTACTAGTGTTGCGCTGAATTGGTTATACGACTTATCGACATTTATGTGCACAGTTTACATTACACAATAATTATTTTAGTACTTTGGCAGCACGGAGGTATAGTGATATAATAGATAACACAAATATTTACACTCGCGCACTAGAATCAATACCTATGCAAAAATGACATTAACCGACCTATACCGAAGAAGGTTTTGTTAGAATTATTGATTTTCTTGCGAATAACAAAACGCTGACACTTGATATGACGTTTGATAGTTTTCTTGGTTTAATTGGATTATTAACAATGAGATGCGTAGTGAAAGCAAAGAGTATGGATGTTTGCGTGAATAAAAATATATGTGTATCGATTCTATTACTATAAGGTGTGTGATGTAATGAGAAGCGAATGAGGAATTGGAGCCTTCAAATAGATAAAAAATCTTTATGGCAAACCATACCAATAAAAGAAATAAGGCAATTTACACAGAAATATGTATAATGTAGGTGGATTTATTATTAAAACAATCCCTTCCAGACAAAATACCTACCGTATTTACCTACATTTTCATTCACTGAAAAACCTGAAGTGACTAAGTGACTGTGAAGTAGATAATGGTATAATTTCGTGTGCGAGTTCGCACTCAGCCTGTTTTTTCAAAAAAAAAAACCTTGTCCGGGCTTTAAAACTTTGAAAGAAGACTTTTTAAGAAACTTGTTTCCTGTCGTATATAAAGTATGAGCCTTATTCTTAATTTATAAAAATTAGAAAACAATAAACGCATTTTAATAAAAATACTTACTGTATTTAGATTTCAATGTAATTTCTCTGTGCTTGGCTTTTAAATTCATGTTTTTATAATTTAAGCAATTTATTTGTAAGTTATTATGGAAGTTAATTTGTTTTACAAACAAAAGTTTATTTTTTATTATGTACTAGCTGACCCGACAGACTTTGTCCTGTTATTTAGTTTTTTTTAAATCCTCTTTGACGATATGACCTCTATAGTACAAGCACGCTGGACTAAACATTCTCTAAGAAATAACACATAATTTTGTGCCAAATCAAAGCGTCCCCACCGAGTGTACAGGAAACTAAGATAGAGTAACTACCATATGTTTATGTCAAATTAGTTCCGTGGATGGTCACCACACGCTCACTATAGCCGTCAGCGCCAAAATTGCAATAATTAAATGACTTCATTGTTAGGTTGACAGTATGCAGTCCAGCGTATTTGTATTATAGAGGTCAGTGGTCGAACGTCATAAGGTTACATTCAAAATGTTTTAACGTCCAAAGCGCTAAGGTTTGATTAGAAATAATTTTATATGGTGGTTAAGTATTCCTGAATTTAATAATTTTCCGCGCAATTTTCTTATTTTTTTCTTTCATAAGAACCTTCTTTTGACAATAACAAACAACAAAAAAAGAATTAGTGAAATCGGTCCAGCCGTTCACGCGTGATGGCGTGACCAAGGGAAATAGGGATAGATTGATAACAATTTTGATGATTCATACTTTAAATGGTTAATTTGATGACTAACTTAAATTTTTTAGGAACAAGAATCAGATATTATATTTAGGATATTGCATATTAGTGAAAAGTTTAACCTTAGGTGTAATAAAATATTGTTCCCATTAAATTAAACAATAACATCGACTATCGATACTAATTTCTTATTGACCATCACTAATACGGTGTTTGACATTCAGTCGGTTCATTCGGAATCTTTCGGATTTGGCGGAATTTTTCTAGAACAAAATTAATGCCATTTCCCCTCTAGTGGGATATGTCCTCGATGGCCGTGACTCTATCTTCTTCTATGTACAAAAGGTACCGCTTACTAGCACTAGCTTGCTGTTCTGGCTTTGAAATGTTTCAGATTTTCTCTACTAAAGAAACGAAAAGAGACCGACTCCAATCAATAAGAAACGTTTAACTAAATAGCCAAGTTATAATATTTTTATAACTTAAGCAATTGTTTTTGCAAGTTTTTACGAAATTAAATCAAATTTCGCTCACAAAAATTAATCGACTGTGTCATCCGGTTGGTAAGAGCACTCGCCCGGATAGCGGAGGGACGTGGGTTCGAGTCCCACCGGATGACACAGTCGATTAATTTTTGTGAGCTAAATTTGATTTAATTTCGTAAAAACTTGCAAAAATAATTGCTTAAGTTATAAAAATATTATAAGTTAAGCTGATTTCATCTTAACTGATGGTTAAATATTTGTAAAAATATTTCCATCGGATACATGCGGGTACATTCCCCAAGTATTGATGAAATCGAACGCCGGCTCACTGGCGTAGTAAGCACTTACAAAAATTCGTCGTCTGACTAACGTCCTCCGTAGCTTAGTTGGTAAGAGCACTCGCACGGATAGCGAAGGGACGTGGGTTCGAGTCCCACCGGATGACACAGTCGATTAATTTTTGTGAGCGAAATTTGATTTAATTTCGTAAATAGCCAAGCAAATTAAGGAATTCGTAGACAATTTTATGCTACACGATCAATGCACCATCGATTCTTTACTTTAAGCTACCGAGCACATAATCTATAGAGACAAAATATCATTAATTTTTTTAGAAAAATTCCGTCAAGATCCCTTGGGACTAAATGCCTCCATTTATTCTTTAACACATTTTGACTAACAAATTTACCTATTTCTTTACATATTTTTAAATAAAGGTACTGTTTAAACATTTTTATTTACAATCAAAACCGAAATATCTCATATTTTATAATATCGATTATCAAATACACGCTCTATTTGTCACTTTTCGTATCAGTACCCAGCAAGTTTCGGAGGAAAATTGCGCTTACTTGACCTCTATAGGTTACGTGCTCGATGCTTTAAGCACTTAACTTGTTTCCAACAGGTCCCGAGTTTGAATCCCAGGGTGGGCTGTTTGTTTCCTTTATATACTCGTCGTATTCTCGCAAGCCACCTTCGTCCTCGTTCCACTGAATCATTAAAGTAAGTTGAGCAGTTACTGAATCCGAACAATCCTAACTTCTGTTTCATAAGAAAACGAAAGTTCGGATCCACCCGTACTTTCTGCCCACTTGGAAAACACCCAATATTACCTACCCAAACTTACTGAAGTGGTATTTCATTAATAACTATAACGTTTATTGATTTTAGGTTATAAACGCAAAGATGAGTAAACTGTAAACAACTAAAGTAGGTGAGTAACGCGTAGGTATGTAATATTTTCTAATTTATTTTAAGCTAGGTACATCTTACGCATATTAAGTAATCGTACCAATTATTAGTACTTATTAAGTCCGTATAAGTAGGTAGGCACTAGCAAATGTAAAGAAAGATTGAGATAGTACGTTTCTCATAAGTATCTACCTATGTCTAAAATTTTCTTACATAACAATAACTAGTACTAAACAGAGGAAAGCTCGCCCAGGTTGTATAGGTACCTACTATACATATAAGTCCTTAGATAATCATTGTTACTATAGAAATAATGAAAGACAGCCGATTTTTTCTAGGTGACTGGAACGTTAAAATTGAGTTGATTCGATCAAAACTAAACTATTCACCCATACCTACTCCCGAACCAAATCACTAATCGTTTGATAACAAGTTCATAGTGTCACTGAGTATCACATTTCTGGACGATTACCCACTCGAGGAGACAAATAATATCTAGGTAGTACCTAACAAGTATATCTGCTTCTCGAAACGTATAGGTCGTTACCTGTCTTCTATAGAAACCTAGGTATATGTATTTAGATCATTCAACATTATTTTTCAAAGGTACGTTATAAGGTCCTAGTACTTAGATTGAACAAAAATAAAGACTAGATCCGCATATATTTTTTTATTTGGTGCAAACTACAGAGATACAACTGTTTTATTACAATACAATACAAAATTAGTCACTATAATTGGTAGCAGCGCAAAGAGCGCTATCTCTTTTCTCTCTCGATATCTCTCCCTCCTGACCGTTTTGGGTCACAGCGACTGGACTATACTATAGTTGTTGAGAGCGTCCCTCGGGAGCCGAGACGATCAATCGCAATTGTATTTTTTTATTTTATTTGTTATTGTTGTCCGACAATACCGTAGTAAAAAGTGATAACAAAAATTGACACGATATATCGCATAATCGCGATATCTAGACCCAGATAATGATCGTCTACATAGAGACGATGAAGCGATTGTCATTTGCTGCAACTACACCATTGAAGGCGAATAATGGAAAAGATTGACAATCGCGAATGACCCAACCATTGACCGTCTCGCTGTGCAATTGACAATCGTTCAGTCAGAATACGATATCATGATTGGTCAAAATTTAAACAGGCGTTCAAATTTTGACCAATATTGAAGCTCCATAATTCGCACCTAATTTTCGACGATCATTTTGTCCATAAAAATTGACAACACCGTCTCGGAGGCACTTAATAGTAGTGCAACTGAGTTTTCCTTGCCATTGCCACGCCTATCGCCCCACAGCACGAACAAGTGGTGGTGCAGCAAATACTTTGTGTAGATAAATACTTGTCTTAACATCCGATAAATAGATTAAGTAAATTTCTTCAAAACGTGGCATCAATGAAATCATGCCTGGTTTTGGAATCAATAATCTTACCGCCGCACTCAGAGACGTCAATCTTTATTCTATATTTTAAGTCTCGTTCTGACACTTTTTTTGTCAATGAAATAGAAAAGGACAGAGACGTCCTTCATTAAGTCTCATTAATGAAGGACGTCTCTGAGTACGGCAGTTAAGAACGTTGATTAACAATTACCTGTCACGGTTTAATTCGATTATAATAATGAGGTTGATTAAGTTTTGTTATGCAGCTATCCCCGGCCATACAAAGACGAATTAGTAAAAACATGGACTAATTAACATGTTTGTTATAAAGTCGAAAATTCCGATGTGTTTGTTAGCGGGCAGATAGTTGGATTGTCTTGTTTATGTGCGCGCTGATAACCCGCAGGTCATTGAAACTGATAAAACTTGGATGCTGCAACGAGAAAATTGGACTCTTGAGAAAATTACTAAATTGTGAATAATTACGTATTTATGAACTAGATTACACGAGTGGGTATGGCAGCTTGACTACCTACGTACCAACGAGAGTAGGCCTGGGTACCTACTACTAATACTCGTAATAGCTATTATTTATTCTGTGGTACTCGTACCTACCTAATAGTCAGAAACAAAATCAGCTTATACCTGCAAACGTTCTTCCCTTGTTTGCTTTGATAGAGTTGGCACCTACCTAACCATTTTGTTGGTAAATCGTTGTCAACAAAGGACTAGAACTACTTTATGTAGGTAGGTACTTAAAGTGCTTCCTACATTAATGCGGATCAAAGTTGAACTAACTTAAAATAGCGCAGGCACCCCTTACGAGCGTGCTTACTCTGTGTACCTTATTATTTATTCTGTGCTCTGGCCGAATAAAGACGATGCTGTTTTCGTCCTGGTACTGTGAAAAGGCTCTCTTTTAGGTCGGTAGGTACTTACTTCCTTCAATACACACATGAATGATCACTACCCGTTCGTCCGATCACCGCTCGGCGCTCTCGAACAGAGAAAATATCTTTAGCTTGACAATTATTAAGTTAGTGCGCTTAGTCGAACTTTAAAGAAATATTTTGCCGACTTAGATCGTTCAAATTTTGCCAAAGTATCAAGAACTTGAGGTTTACAAGTAATCCCAACTGAAAGTTTATCGCTTTAATTTCAATCTGGAATTTAGATCCCTAATTAACACTTTCTCGAATCTCAGTAAATAATTCTTGGGTAACTAATGTACCATCATAACTACAAAAATAACGTAACTTCCATCTATATAAAATAAGTTCTTCAGAGAAAAAGCATTTTTTAAGGCCTAAGTAGGTCCCTAGGTACATAAACATCCTAGAAAAGGAACCTTTTGTTCCTTTTGACTAGTAGGCACACGCGGCACAGCGCGTCAGCTATCCCACTTTGACCTTGACATTGCCTCTATACCCTACGTAATAAAAGCTGTTTTCATAGTTCAAATGGGTAACCTGACGTGCTTTCTCCAAATATGACACCATTGAATATACCTAATTACACTTAATGTACAAAGACATGTCGCCAGTCTTCAATTGGGTAAGTATCTACAAAATTATTAACCATATCAGAAACTTTAAACATAGGCTCACACTCGCTGCGACATGAAATCCGTACACCTACGGCCTGCGTGCCTATCATGCTCTTTACGTAAGGTTGCTCCCGGAAGTGCCATGAAAAAAACATTTTATGAAATGGCAATCATGGCAAAAGGCATTTAATTTTTTTTTAAATGCTTACAATACTCGTACATGAGATATTAACTTATTAGAAGACCACATACCTACTTAAACTAGATTTCTCAGTCAGCTCACCTAGCAGAATAAAAAGCTAGTTACTGCTTACATAAAGCCTTGTTGGTCTAGTAACCAGCACGCTGAGTACTATCCACGAGGTTCTCGGGTTCGAATTCCGGGTCAGGCCGAATAGTGTTGGGTTTTTCTGTCTTAAAATAACACAGACACAGTTTCGGAATCAGTAAGTTGGTGGTGTTAACACCCCCGTGCCTCGGAATGCTCGTTAAGCCGTTGGTCCTGCGCCTGATCTCTCTACGGTCATGTCAGTGAAGGAACAGAGAGTGTACCTGTGTAGGTATCGCGCACACACTTGTGCACTATAATATCTCCCGCGCAGTCGGCTAAACTACCTACATCTAAGTTTCTAAATACTTTGTTTGCTGTAACGAACCTTTAATTCTATGTATTTTATTTCTTTTTAATTTAATATTTGAAAATAACACGGATAACGGACCACCAAAATTGCTTAGCAAAGCAGATGCTTCAATGCTTTATTAGTTATCTAATGCAATTCCACTTAAAATTCCAAGCGACAGGTGCTTATTCAAATCAAGCAATCAGAAAAGAATTAAAGAGCTGGACAAGTGCGAGTCGAACTACGCACTAAAGGTTCCGTACAAAGGTTTTTTCTCTACGATGTACCCACTTCCTGATATTATTTTTACCTGTGCTGTAAGACCTTCCTTCTTGCCAAATTTCATGATTCTAGGCCTATGTGAAGGACCCTAAAGGTATTGCCTTGCAAAATATTAGAATATACAGCAAAATTGCCGTATACTTGGATTGCGTTAACTAAAGCTTGATTTTTTTGCATCTTCAAGGGACCGCAACCAAAAATATTTGATGATTATTTCAAATTGATACCTTCACGCGTTCCTGAGAAAAAGGGTCTTCTTGACTGGCCGAACACAGACAGAACGGACCGACGGACATACAGATAATATACAGATATATTTTTTCTTTTGTAGTAGGTACGGAACCCTAACAAAAGGTAAAAGAATTCCGATACCTATCGCCGGTTATCACAAAATTACGTTTATGGCAGGTCACTAATCGGGTCACTTTAATTTTCTAAGTTTTGAACAATACTTAGTTCTTAGTTTTAAAATCTAACAATAAGGCCCTTCTTATACCATGTTATATGTATCTATTTATTAGTTAAGTCACATTTTGCTAAATGTCTCGCTTGGGTAGCTGGGTTTAGGTGTTGTGGTTTTCATAATTTTTGTTGTTGTTTCTGGTCACCCACATTGTTTTGGTTTCCATAATACAAGCTACTTATGTAATGTTGTCTAATATTGATTTACAAACTCTACGCATTTTTTCATGATTAAAATATTTTTAGGTGTTACAAAAGAAGATTCACTTATATTTGTTTCTTACGTTTACTCGAATTGTTAAATTCATCAAAACACAATTTTACGGATTACTTTGCGACGCGATTTATTTACATTTTATTTAAAACCTGACGTTTCGAACTGTTAACAGTGTTCGTGGTCACAGGGAGACTAAGGTGTAGTGTTGCCGCTCGTTAGTCCACTATCGATATTCTATCAATAGACTATCAATAGTTGGGCAAAAGCAATAGTATCGATTGCTCTATCGATACTATCGAAGCTTAATATCGATTGCACTATCGATAGTATCGATACTATTGCTACTGGGTATTGCAATAACAATCGATAGTATCGATACTATCGATAGTTTGGTCCCATCAATTGTGACTTTTCCATCGATAGTATTGCTATATACAATACGAGCACTTGTCTAGTGGATGACAAAACATTCAATTTCAATAATATGTGAATTATCTGTTGACGCTTTGTAAAACCCTTTTAAATTTTCTAGTTCGTAATCCAATAAGTTCCGCGGTAAAACAGTTGCGTATATTTGTTTTTAGTGATTTAAGTTGGCAACTATAATTTACAAGATTTATGAGGGTATTACATTTTACCGTTAAAGTCACATCAAATAGTTACAACAAGATAACAGCCTCAAAATATTTACCTACTAGCTACCTCGACCAATATTCATACGCGATACTATTGAATCATAGCCTACTATCGATAGCGCAGACATATCGATACTATCGATAGTATCAATTATTATTATAATAGTCATGGCTGATACTATCGATAGTATCGATACTGTCGATAGTAATTTTGATATTGATGTTCAATACTATCGATAGTATAGATAGTATTGCAGTATATTCATACTATTTTACCGAACTTAGCAATCGATAATATCGATATTATCGATAGTATCGATAGGCCTATCGATATTATAAACTATCGATAGTTGACCATGGGGTCAACTATCGATAGTCAAACTATCGATAGTTCGGCAACACTACAAGGTGTTATTTGTCATTACAAAGTTTTGAAAATTGTTTAATTTTTATATACCGTCACTCATTAATAGTAATTTACGTTCCTTTTTACGCAGAAAGCGCTAACCGTGTCTTGAAATCTTGCAGTGCAAGGTGTTATTTTGGTTTTTGCTAGAATAGGATCCCATGCCGGTGGAACTTTCCAACCATCTTCTCTATTGAAATTTGGATGTTTTCTAATTTCAATGGCTTCACGTAGCATTCGAGGAATAATACGCCGTTCACATACTCGTATGTATGGTAGGATCTTGGACTACAATTCCTTCCAATAACAGTGTAACTTTTGAAAATATATTGCTCATATTGTTTACGATTTATCATACTTTGCGTAATTTACTTCAAATTAACAAACTTTGGTCTTGTTATTAATTAATCGTCAAATAATTGGCACTATGCTATTGCCACATTATTCATTGACTGACAAGAATACATAAGGAAAACACTGCTGACAGAAATTACATTGGAAAACAACATAGAAAACAAATTACATGGTCCCTTATTTTAAAAGTTACAATTGTTTTATTATTTGGAGGAAAAAACTTGATAAATAATAGATCAATATTTATATACTATTTTAATTTAAACACATTGCTCAAATTATCATTTAGTCCCACATTATTTTGTTCAAACATCTTTCCAAAGAGGGAACTATACAATTCATTAGTGCTTTCATCAGTCCAAGTGGTACATTTCTCTGGGGCCATATAATTTACCAGCTGATTGTGAACTACATACTTTATTTTCCTGCCTTTAGTAGCTTTAGTATCCACTTTCCTTTTCATCTTGCTTCTCATCTGCTGCAGGGCTATCCACTGCCTACTCAACTGCACAGGGTCTGAAATGTCCGCTGACTTACACTCAATTAATTCTCTAAGCAACTGGTGATAAAAATCACTGTCATCAAATATTTCTGGGATGTACTCATCATCGTCTTTTCTATCTCTCATTCCTGGATTGACATCTGTCCCATTATGCACCCCATTTTCTTCTACAGGTTTTTTATACCCCACAATATCATATTCAGACCTCTTCAACTGTGTTCTCCGGATCAGTTTATCTCTATCAGATAGAATATAAGAGATCTGCTGTAAAACTGTATTTGTAGGAGTATTCTTAGCATTAGTAGCTGTGGCCAATCTAGTTTTATCATTCCACTTCTGTATTGTGGAGTCTCTGAATGACTTAAATGCTTTGTGTGATGAAGATATTTCTTTCTCATAGTCATCTAATTTTCTTTTTTTTGCAATTGTCTGATTGGGTTGCATTTTGCCCTTCTTGGGCGATTTTTCTTGATTATCTTCAGTTTCAGGTTCTGTGTCTGAAGGTATCTCTTCATTGTCAGTGTCACTTGGAATTTCCTCATCACTTTCATCTTTTGGTTGCTCTTTAGCTTCAACTGGTTTTTGTTTAGATGACAGATTTTTAGTTTCAGGGAAATTCTTGAACAGTAAGTTTTGTAGAGTTATGAATCTGAAAACAAAAACATTAGCTGATTAATACAAGATTAGCACTCTGTGTAAAGCTTTTAACCCCTTTAGGATCATAAGACCACCGGGGGTTCCATAACAATGAATATATTATGTTTGGAAATGGTTAAACACTATATATGTGACTTAAATATACTTACTTATCTAAAACATTTGTAATATTAGCCTTAGCAGTATTACATTCTTCATCAAATTCATTATTCCCCTTCAAAGTTTCAAATGTATCAGACATTGGCATTTGATTTGCAGTGTTCATACACCTTTGAAGATGTATTCTCATCTCTAGAAGACCTTCCCAGACCAATAACTGGTTCCTAACACTGGCACCCTTTTTAGCTTCTTCAGAAACATTTTGCTTTTTCACATGTTCAAACTCCTCTTTTGGAGGTTCATCCATTTGGCTGATATCATAGCCCTCTTTATCATCTTCCTCTTCTTCATTCTCATCACCATCATCCTCACTTTGATCACTGGAATCATCATTTTGCAATTGCTTCTTAAACTGAGTTAAGCTGCAATCATCACTCTCTCCATCGCTTCCAGATTTAATGTCTTCCGATTCCGACTCGGCTTTGTGCTTACTTTTAGTTTTGGAGTTCTGACGTGTACCAGTTTTGGTCGCTGCATCATAAGATTTATCACTGGCATCATCATCAGACCTATCACTCGCTTCTGTCAAATAAGTGAATTTCTTCAACAAGTCTGAATTTTCTAAGTTTTCTGCCTGCGTTTCTTGACCATTTTCGTCGAATCTGTCTTGAAAATGGTTACTTTTTGCACTTTCCGGGTCACTATCCTCTGAACTTCTATCTGCATCTTTAGACAATTCTTTCCGCGACACCACACGACCCTCGTACTTTTTACTTATCTCGCTAAGTAAATTAACGTTTCTCTTGCGAAAATCGCTAATAGCGGTTTCATCTTCGCTATCTGAAGAACTAAAATCGGCACGTGAAACAGTGTGCGGTTTTGTTCCGAAAACTTGGTCATCCTCTATATCTGCACGAGGTTTTAACGTTAAAGCATTTGCTATTTTCTCTGAAAGAGACGTTTGTGATGATTTTTTTTGCTTGAATTTCATTTTATTGTTAATTATTTTTAGAAAATAACCACAAAATGCTTGGCCCTAAATATAAACGTGCGTTTGACAGTGACAATTTGTTTTTGTTCATTTTACCCATTCTGGGCAGGCAAAGAATCAAGTCTATCCAGCCACGTCTTCAGTATCTTTATTTGTATCATTTATTTCTTCAGTTTTCTTCATATTACATAACTTACACAACTACAATAAACTACAAACTAACCTAACCTAAATCATTGAAAGGCGAGGATGGTTCACATTTCAATGCTCTCACGGAAATTTTGAGCGGGAAATCGAACCGGATTAGATAGGAGTTCCTTACTTTGTTTCTCACTTTTACTTTATTAGTTGTCCTCTGCAGCCCATTGTTAAGATTATTTCACCACACAATCACAACAATGACCGCGGAAACATAATTTAGAAAATTAAGAAACGAAGCACAACTTTTTCGGCTCGTTTCCCGCCCGAAAAATCCTGTCAATCGTGACAATTTGGTTTGGTTGACAAGGTTTTTTTTTCTACTATAAATTTACGGCCTCTCAATTTGATCAACAGCTAGTTCTCGAAGCCGAAAATTAAATCGATTACGAGATATGAGCTCTATCGCTTCAGTTACAGTTGATATTACCGGTTTTATGGACATCACTATAGTATTTTAAAAAAAAAGGTAAGTTGGCGCGAAAAAATGACAAGGAAAACAAGCAGTTGGGTAACAAATAAATAACCTCAAAGAAACGGACGAAACGAAGGATTTAATTCGAAATTAAGAATTATATATTATATAGCACATTTTATTGCGTGGAAATGCCTAGGAAATCTACTGTAAAAGTGAAACCCGTAATATGGCTCAGTGAGGAGATAATTAACAAACAAAGTCTGTCTTGTTCTTTTCAGTATTACGAGTAAGTTTTTTACCAACGAAATTAACAAATTTGCTGTAATAAAATTAAGAATGAGATATTATCATCGGCTTTCTATATTTAGTTACTTTCCATATTACTCCAACTGTAATGATTTTTCAGGAAATTCCAATTTAGAAACTTGATAGCTAGCATCAACGATTTTGTTTTGGTATCAAATGCCGACGCTGCCGAGCCAGACACCGAAGAGGGTTGCGACGCGGCTCGCATACTCGCTCTCTATGAAGATTCCTCCAACAATAATGATCCATTCCGGGCCAAAGTACAGTGGTATTCTAAGCCCAGAGACTTACCCAACTGGTGCCTTGATAAGATGGAGAACATTCGTTTTTTGGAAAGAGAAGTAAGACAATATTTTGCATTTACACTGCAATTAAGAAAAATTTATAGTTTGATTATGCAACATGGTAGTAAATATTGTTTATTTATTCTGTTTAATTATGTTTCAGGTTATAGAAGATCATCGCCCTTTCGATACGGATGTATCAATAGAAACATTTTTCAAAAAGTGCTCCATCACACTAACGGTGACCAAAGACACAGATGTTGATGTTACTAAAAATCCTTACCACTACATATGCCGTTACAGACTTACGGCCATGAGCAAACGGAAAGTTAACATAGAACCTGTAATGGAAGAGGAACGCAGGGCTCTTCAGCTACTTTGCACACCTATGAAAACAGTCACTACACCAAACCGAACACCAAAAACACCTAGCAGCTTGGTTAAACGAATGAGCAGGGTCTCAATACAGGAACAGAAGAATTGGAGTGTATCCAAAAATGATGGAACTAAGCTGCTACTCAAAAGAGCTATTTTAGCTGATAAAACTGAAAAAGATTCACCTAAAAAGACTCCAAAAAGTACTCCTCTGAGCACATCAAATATAGAGACTCCAAAAAGTTCGAAAAAGCTGTCTAAATACAACATTGAACAAGCTTTGTCTATGGAACTGAAAGAAAATTCTGATGACGAGCTACCAACATTGATCATAAGACAGCATGTTCCAACAACTCCAAAACGAAAGCAGTCTATATCAAAAACTGCTGATGACACCCCCAAAAAGGTATTAGTGTTTGAGGAAGATGACAAAGAGACATACTCAACACGTTCTGGGCGGGTTATTAAAAATCCAATCACATATTTAGAGAATGACTCGTCACCCATAAAAAGAACACCTAGGGCTAAAAATCCTGTCTGTTATATGGAAGAGGAATTATCACCAGTTAAAAGGACACCTAGAGCTTCTTCAGTTAGAGCTAAAAGCCAAATCAACTACATGGAAGAGAATACATCTCCAGTCAAGAGGACCCCAAGAAAGTCTACACGTAAGATACTCGATGCAGATGATGATGATGACTTCAAACCGATACCTAAAACGCCTCGAACCCCTAGAACTCCAAAAATATCTAAAGCCACACCTTCTAAGACTCCCAGAAAAAGTGTTACTAGAAGAATAATGACCAGTGAGCTAACACCTTCTTTACAAGCTAGGGCACACTCGATAGAAACTCTGGATGGTAAGAAATACAATGTATTATTATTACAAGAATTATTTTCTCTCATACATAGGTGAATGTGTGTTTAACCAATATTATACTATTTCAGACTACATAAAAGACAACAAATCTTTACCTGGTCGTGAAAGTCAAATGGATGAAATATTGTCATTTGTGAAAAATAAACTATTGGATGGAACAAGTGGGTAAGTTAAGGTGAAATGAGACAAGAGTTTAAATACTGCTAGCAAGTGTATTTTTTCTCCAAAACACTACTTGATTGCAAATTTTCGTAGGTGCATGTATATATCAGGAGTCCCAGGAACTGGGAAAACCGCCACAGTGTGTTCTGCTCTCAAGATCCTCAAGGAAGAAGTTGACTTACCAGATTTCCAACTGGTTGAAGTGAACGGCATGAGGATTGCTGAACCAAGACAGGCCTATGTTCAGATTTATAAGCAGCTAACTGGTAAGTAATCCATATTATTTAGTATCACAGCAAAGCTGCCTGTTCGTAAGAATCTAATGTAATACTTTTTGTTAATTTCAGGAAAAACTGTGGTCTGGGAGCAAGCATGTTCACTACTAGAAAAACGTTTCACAAATCCTGGACCTAGAAGAACGCCCACAGTATTACTTGTTGATGAAGTAAGTCTTAAATCATTGCCTATATTGTACCTGTAAGCTAATTAAACTCAGATTTGGTCATTGACAAGTTACACATGCTCTT
The DNA here is from genome assembly GCA_949316185.1 of Pyrausta nigrata. Taxonomy (NCBI): domain Eukaryota; kingdom Metazoa; phylum Arthropoda; class Insecta; order Lepidoptera; family Crambidae; genus Pyrausta; species Pyrausta nigrata. Next base: position 4,883,651 of record OX438951.1, read on the forward strand.
GACTGTTGGGTGTTGTACCGGGACCCACTGCTGGGTGTTGTATTTTCACTCAATTCTAGATATTATTGCTTTGTTTGGAGACAGAATATCTCTAGCGAATTTGCTAACATAAGAATTAGAGGGTAACACTCTTTTTTGACAACTTTGATAATTTTTATTTATTATTTTAGGCAGACAGGCAGTATTATTGTATTATCATATTGTAATTTGACTGTGTTTTAATATACGGGAATCAGCGCCTGGCTGGCTTAATCACAGCAGTTAATTTCATATTGAATCAGGTTATTATATTGTACTAGAAATTGGTCATTATTATTTTTTCATCAAGTCCCATGTACTGAATTTATCTCTAAAGCCAAAACTATTCTAGTTTTCGACTATTAAACACCTTTTTTCTTAACCCATGCCTTGTCCATCAGTTAGACGCGCTCTGCACCCGCCGCCAAGACGTCCTATACAGCATAATGGAGTGGGCATCTCACGACACTGCTCTCCTCACCGTGTTAGCCGTGGCCAACACTATGGACCTGCCCGAGCGAGCTCTAGCGGCCAGAGTCGCCTCGCGCCTCGGCCTCACGCGACTTACCTTCCCGCCCTACACACACACGCAACTGCAGCTGATAGTGGCCACGAGGCTGGCCGGGGCCAATGTTACACCAGACGCGGTGCAGCTTATTGCTAGGTACGTCTACACACGCAACTGCAGCTGATAGAGGCCACGAGGCTGGCCGGGGCCAATGTTACACCAGACGCGGTGCAGCTTATTGCTAGGTACGTCTACACACGCAACTGCAGCTGATAGAGGCCACGAGGCTGGCCGGGGCCAATGTTACACCAGACGCGGTGCAGCTTATTGCTAGGTACGTCTACACACGCAACTGCAGCTGATAGAGGCCACGAGGCTGGCCGGGGCCAATGTTACACCAGACGCGGTGCAGCTTATTGCCTATGTCAATAGCTTGCTTGTGAGTCTAGAGACATGCTGAAAGTCGCACCAGCAACGAATCACTGGAATGATAGTTTTGAGTATCTGCCCGAACGAGCTCTAGCCGCTAGATTCGCCTCACGCCTAGCCAGGATATTGCAAGGTATGACAATACATTACTAGCACGCTTTAGTGACTAGAGTTAATGCTAAAAGTCGCAGCCCAACGAATTGTTGATACTAACAGGCAGCAGGCACTCAAACTATCATTAGATAGTTTGAGTGCCTGCTCGAGCAAGCTCTAGTAGACAGAGTGGCGTCTCTGTCTACGCGCCTCGACCAGTGTCTGACTGAAATTATGACTATGAGTTATGGTGATTTAAGATAAAACGGAACTTGACCTGCCTGATATGTAGTAATAAGGGATACAGAACCTTTTTTTTAACTAAAAACATAACAAACATATGACCTCTTAGCTAGGGATCGATTCTGGTGCACAACTTTAGCCAAATTAGATTTTAAAAAATTGAAATATTCGGGAATCTCTTATGTACCTACTCAATTTGACAACGCATCTTATTCTTATTATCCTAAGGGCCAATATTACTGATGTTTAAATTTTGACGTTCATGTGTGGCAGTGGCATTTTCTGTCCTGAAGTGAATAAACTATTTTTGACTTTGATATATAATTCTCCAGGAAAGTGGCTGCAGTATCGGGCGACGCTCGCCGCGCATTGGCTTTATGTTCCCGCGCGTTGGAACTGGCGGCGCCGGAGTCGGCAGGGCTGTCGCACGTGACACGCGCGCTGGGCGAGGCCGCGTCCAGTTCCGCAGTACGCGCCATCCGGTACTGCTCGCCCGTCGAACGACTCCTGCTGAGAGCCGTGGCCGCCGAGGTAACTATAGCCGTCTGTAGGAGAGTGGCTGCAGTATACTTGCCGCGCCGGAGTCGGCAGGGCTGTCGCACGTGACGTCAGTGCCGCAGTACGCGCCATCCGGTACTGCTCGCCCGTCGAACGACTCCTGCTGAGAGCCGTGGCCGCCGAGGTAAGTGTAGTCTTACAAGTTCGTGCGTGACCGTCCTGTACCCCACCCACCAGAAGTGCGAGAGGCGAGGAAGCGTTAAGATATATTAAAAGCGCGATAGAAAATCCACTTCCCTGCAATACCAATTGTCCTCGCTGACGTCTAACGTGTATCGCCCCCCGCACCTCTGGCGACGGCAGAGAGTATAGCCGTGTCTTGAAGAGTGTTTTGCTCGCTCGACAATTTAGAATCTAACTTAGGAGCACGTTTAAAAAATAGTGTTTTTGAAAAGTAGGATAATGAAGAGTCTCGAACGATCCTTGACTGGTAAACCTTAAAAGCGGGAACCATGATTAGAATTAATTGGATTTGGCTTCGTTCTGTCGGTGTTGAAGTCTGCTCAAGCAACAAAGACTTACTGAGAAATCGGTTAATCTATTTTTTTTTTTTTTTTAAAGTAAATGTATACGTAACTACTATTTTCAGGTCGAAAGAACGGGCACGGACGAGACGACCCTCTCTCGCGCGCTAGGCACAGCAGGCGCAATAGTCGCGCTAGACGGTCGTCCCTACCGCTCCTGCCCGAGCGTCCGCGCCCCCACCCCTGCGCAGGCCCTCGCCGCCTGCGCCCGTCTCGCTGCAGCCAAGCTGATACTGCTCGAACCCAAGCCGGCGGAACCGAGGCTGCTGCTTAACGTCAGTGCCGACGACGTGCACTATGCCACTAGGCAGATATCAGTCTGATGTTCAGGTCACTGGGTTAAACCATTTCAAGCGCACGCCACATTTTGCTCCAATCGGAAAAGCACTGACTCGCTTGGCCATACTAACGTCCAAAGCCGATCGCCTCGCCCTGATCAAGCTGATACTGCTGAAACCCAAGCTGGCGGAACCGAGGCTGCTGCTTAACGTCAGTGCCGACGACGTGCACTATGCCACTAGGCAGATATCAGTCTGAAGTTCAGGTCACTGGTTTAGAACATTTCAAGCGCACGCCACATTTTACTCCACTCGGAAAAGCACTGATTTGATTGGCCTTAATAACCTCCGAAGCCAAGTTTGCCTCGCTCCGACCAAGCTGATGCTGCTGGAACCCAAGCCGGCGGAACCGAAGCTGCTGCTCAACGTCAGTGCCGACGACATGCACTATGCTACCAGGCAGATATCAGTCTGATGCCATGTGGGCAGACTATCTGTCATATTTCGCTCCATTCGGAAAACTCGATTGGCCTTAATAACATTCGAAGCCAAGTTCACCTCGCCTTGCTGCTGCTTAACATCAGTGCCGACGACGTGCACTACGCCACTTGGCAGATATTATTCTGATGCTCAGATCACGTCAGACTGTCGAGCGCAGCCCCCTTCCGCCGTATTCGGAAAAGCAGCGACTCGATTGGCCTTAATAACTTATTTACTAGAACCATAGTACTGGCTGGACTGGGAGCCAAGATGGTAAAATACTACGCAAGACTATTATGAACAAGAAAGTGCATGATTATTTATTTAATTATTAAATAGGTACTTACATCTCTTGTTTCCACTGAATCGTTTTTCGTAGTTTTGACTGTTATGTAGGTACATATTAATAAGTAAAAGGAGTTGAATGAATTGATATTTTTGTACTGAATAAAACATTTTTTTATTAAAATTTGTATTTTCATATCCTATACAAAGCATACCATGTGTGCAAAATTTTCCTAAGTTGTACAAGTATGAATTTCTAATGGTACTTACGAAGACGACCTTCGTACTTAAGAGTTTCCAACTTGAAGAATTTTTATTAATGCTTCCACATTATCTTCCTGAACTGCTTTCCTACTTGCAGCCACCACTGCTTTGCTGTATTTGCCAACTGAAAATAACAAATGTTATGTCTGTAACTTAAAATTATAATTTGAACCAATTAGAGTGATTATTTTTTTACCCCTTAATCTTGCTGCTTGTTGCAAAATTGTGTGCAGGTTCTTAAGTGATCTAACTGCTTGCTCTTGGGTTGATCGTCGTACATGGCACCCAGTTAGTAGTTCTTTATTCAGCATTATTACTTCTTTATAACGATTCATCATTTCTTTCCTGAATGAAAATAATTTAAGAAAATATATACAATTGCATGTTCAAAATTAATCTATCACTCGTATTTATAGTAAATTATTTCACTTAGTAGAAAAACGATAGTAACATCAAGAAACGATGGATTTGAGGTCTCCATAAGCTCGGCATAGTCATGGAGCAAAAAGTATGCAGGAGCCGCAGGAGTGCATTGATTTACAGCGGGAACAGATATTTAAACTACTAAACAGATTTTAATATTTATTTTACTGTTCCCAAGTTCCCTTTTTCTTCTGAGACCCGTGATAACAAACTTTTAAAATTAAATCTTACAAATCAAAAGCTGCGGCATCTTGAGCAGCTGGAAGCAGTGCAGTTATCAGCTGGGCCCGCTCCGCTGTTTCGGCTGCTAAACGAGATCGCATATCACCGACTTGCGAAGCGATTTCCATTTCTTGACGAAGTTTTTTTTCCGCTTCAGGGAATTGAGCTATAGACTGTATGACAAATAAAATCACTATGCAGGTACTAATAATGAGAATATAACTCTACTTTGTACACAAACAACTTGACCAAGGCAATAAATGTCTGTCGGTCTTCCTTGATCTGAAAAATGCATTTGATACTGTCTCTATACCAACCCTTGTGCAAAAGTTGGATTTGATAGGAGTAAGGGGAACTCAGTTAGCCCTTTTTGAGAGCTATCTATCGGGAACGAAAAGGAAACAAAGAGTAAAACTTCCTGGATGCACTAGTGAGGATGCATGTGTGACGTATGGCGTGCCACAGGGTAGCGTTCGTACCTTACCTACCTTATTATTAATTAACATCAATGACCTGTGCACTATGAATATACCAAACGCAAAAAAATTGTCGTACGCTGATGACATGGCCGTGACCTTTGCTGGTGCATCCTGGGAGGATGCCAAAATAGAACTGAATCTAGTCTGGTACAGGTTGCTTTGTGGCTACAAAAAAAATTACTGACGCTTAATGTTTCAAAGACCAACTTTATTTGTTACAGCATATATAAAAGCTCACAGCCACAAAGTGACTTTGGTCTGCAGATACATGCGTGTACAGAGGCTACTAACAAAGGATCTTGTGACTGCCTTTTATCCAAAAAGTATGTCATACTAAATATCTAGGTATCTTAGTGGACCAGGGACCATCATGGTACCAGCACCTAGAATATTTTATTATTAGGGTACGAAAATTAATCTGGATCTTCACAACCCTCAGACACATAATACCGGATACTGATCAGTCTAACTCTGCAAGATATCTTCTCAACCAAATTTATGTATCTCTTGTACAATCGATTTTGATGTATTGCATCCCGGTCTGAGGTGGAGCTGCAAAGACAAAGTTCCTTCACCTGGAAAGAGCTCAATGATCCCTTATAAAGGTGATGTACTTCAAGAAAAGGCGCTTCTCTACTGAAGAATTGGATCGCACTAGTGGCCTCCTTTCTGTGAGAAAACTATACATTGTAATGACCACCCTCAAAACCCATAAATCCCTAGCGTTCGAGCCTCGCATTGCAGGAAAACGACGGAAAGACAAGTAGCTAGGTCAATCAGAACCAAAACAGAGTTTGCTACTAGACATTTTCAAACAAGTTCTGCTTGCCTGTGTAATAAAATAAATAGTCAAATATATATTTATGACAAAACAGCCCATGAGATTAAAAATCTTTAACTCAAATGGTTTCAATATAAAACTTACGATGAAACCGAACTCTTACTGCATCAAATTTCATAGATATAAGTAGGATTGAGTTATCGATATTTATATATTGTAATTTACACATACAGACAAGACACACACACACATAAACTTACTATCACACTCACTCACTCTTACACACACACACAAGTGAATAATTGCATAATTAATTAAGGCTCTTTAAGGAATTTTAATCTTAACTAGAAAAAAATTCATCTGTTGTACTTATATTAAAGAAACAAATAGTTAAGTATCTGTAAACAAGTACAATTTTAGTTAAGGAAGAGCGGAGTCTTCAAACGGAGGCTTCATGCTTAAATGGAGACTCCAATCAACCATGTATTTATATATAAGTTTTTTAAGGAATAAATATTATTTTATTTTTATTTATTAACAACCTGATGAACAGAAATTATAAGTACTAAAAGTTCTGTAATTTCAAACTTGCCGGCTTGCCGCCATAACAGTAGGTATTGGATTTTTTTGGTGATTTATTTTATGGCCTTGGCGTCATCCAGCCAAATAATAATGAAAAAGTTATCAGTGATGCCAAGGAATAACACTCGATTATGATAAAGTGCTTAACAAAATTCGCAAAACCGGTAAAAAAAGGGATGTGGTGGTGACCCCTAGTAGCTGGCGCGTCAGTTTGTCTATAGTCTATGGTTTGTACTGGGCCGGGCGGCGTGTCAAATTGTATTTCGCAAATTATAATTGAATAGCCTCGAAATGGTTGAAAATAACGAAGTTGAATTATCTGAAGCAGAGGCAGAACAGTACGATCGTCAAATTCGACTATGGGGTTTGGAATCCCAGAAAAGGCTACGCGCATCCAAAGTGCTAATCATTGGTTTGTCGGGCCTTGGTGCAGAAATCGCTAAAAACATAATTCTGTCTGGCGTAAAAAGCGTTTGTTTACTGGACAACGAGAAGCTGAAAGAAATTGATTTGTATTCACAATTTCTGGCCCCACCTGACAAGATAGGTGAAAACAAAGCAGAAGCTTCTTTGCAACGAGCACGGGCGTTGAACCCTATGGTGGATGTCACTTCGGAAACCAAGGCAGTTGATGATTTGCCCGATGAGTATTTCACAACATTTGATATAGTTTGCGCTACTGGGTTGAAGCAGGAGCAGCTAGAGCGAATTAACAACGCTTGCCGTGATAGCAATAAAAAGTTTCTGTGCGGTGATGTTTGGGGTATGTATGGTTACATGTTCGCCGATCTGGTTGATCACGAGTATTCTGAAGAAATAGTTCAACACAAAGCCGTCAAACGCGGCCCAGACGACACAGAGAAGAATGCCCGCGAAACCGTCAGTATTACCGTAAAACGTCGTGCAATCTACGTTCCCTTGCAAAATGCGCTTTCAGCAGACTGGTCCAAGCCTGAATTACGCTCAAGGTTACGCCGCGGCGATCCTTCCTACTTTGTCCTCAAGATTCTTCTTCGTTTCCGGGATGAGTACAACCGCAACCCTGATCCAACTAAGAGAAAAGCTGATACAGAAATTCTCTTTAAAATGAGAGATGAATTGGTAAAGGAATTAAATCTCCCTCTTGGATTTATAAGTGATGAGCTGTTAACTGATGTATTTGGAATAGTTGCCGGTTCAGCAGCTGTTGTAGGAGGTGTGATTGGTCAGGAAGTTGTAAAAGCGGTGAGCCAGCGGGAACCTCCACACAACAACATGTTCTTTTTCAATCCAGTGAAATGTGTGGGTTTTGTTGAACTTTATGGCCAGTGAGATTTGATCTGTGTAGTTTGTAAGCATAAAAAGCTGAATTATAATTACCTGAGTACAAAACCTACCTACTTTTATTTCTAGTCAAAACAACAATGATATTTTACTACCTGTAAATCTGAGAGGTTCAAGTAAACAGCTAGACTTTGTATCAAGTCACCAGCCAATCTTATATCTGGTGTGCAGATTTTAACTTGTCCATCGGCCAAAAAATGTAGGTCTAATTGTGACTGGTCTCTTAAGCAAAAAAGGCTCAAATGTAGTTCTTTTGTATCTTCAGATTCCAAAACTACATCCTTTTCTAATAAGAAATTCTGGTTTATCCAAATACAGATTCTCTGAACTCTTTCAGTTACTCTTAAAGTCACATAAGAAGTCTCCTTTGAAGACACTATCCCAGGTACTTTTACAGTGTACATAGAGAACCTTGGGAGTTGCTTAGTCAGTTCGAAAATGTGGAATTGCTCACTGTCTGGATAGCCAACCAAAGCCTGTAATAAGAATGAATTTGGTATCTATAACATTTCTACATATAGCAGTGTCAGTGGTATTGCTAGCACTGCATAGTAAGCAATAATGGCAAGCTTACAATCATGCTGGCGGAGTTATTATAATATCTGTTCTGTCCTGGCCAGGTGAGGTTCATGCACTCTTACACACCTCTAAAAAATATGTGGACTAGGTATTATACCTTGATGTGAACGTCGACTGGCACGTCCCTAGGTGGTTTAAGCGGCATCTGCAGCACCGACCGCAGCTGCGAGGTCGTCGGATGACGAGCCAGGGTTTCGCCTGTCTCGAATATACCCTCGGCCAGAACTAAGGCTGCACGTACTATGGTTTCGTTGTTGGTGGATATTACGAGGTCTAAGCAGCGCTAACAGGAAAATAATTATTATTCATTAAAGGATGGTATTTTAATGCTGACTTATTTTTTTCTAGATACCTGCCTAAGTATATAAACGCGGCAAAACCCTTTTATAAAGTTACGCAAGTCAAATGTTCGAATACTTCAGTCTCACATTTAGGCTCCGCGCAAATTGGCAACCCGACCACCGCCACCGGTGGCTGGCGCGCGCCCTTTGGTCCCTTGCCGACGAAGGTGGTCTGCTGGATCCTTTGACTGATGATTTCTCAAAAGGCGAGTGGCCGCCACTCGTTTAACGTTTGCGGGGACGTATTAAAAGTAATGTAAACAGCTTGTCCCTACTAGCCACCGGTGGCTGTGGTGGGCCAAATGCTTTGCTGCTCCACGTACCTCCTCCGGCGAAGCAGAAACAGCAACCTGTAGGCGAGTGTTGGTCGGCATTGCAGTCGACCCTCGCTCAGAGGTTTCCAAGCTCGCAGAACCAGTTGCGGCGTTTGCTTCGTAGTGCTGGAGCTCTACCATGAGGGCTTGTTTCTTGTTGAACAGTTCCGTGATTGCTAAACGGTCTTCTTCGGATGGCATTTTTTTGGATGTCGCATTGAAGCCAGTGTTTTCTTGATACGGTGGGTAGCCCATTACTATGGGCCAATGAAAAGAAATGGCAATGAATTTGAGCTTCTTGTTCCTTCAAGCCGGATTGACGAAATAAATATTTTATTGTACATTAATTCAGGTACATACCTTCGCCTCTATCCGATACGCAGACCAAGTCTGGAGCACCAACTGATCTGTAATCAGCTAGGAGCATGGCTGCAGCCCCGGCACGCATCTGCACTCTTCTAAGTACGCGGCCTGTAGTCCCTTCTCTCCAGTCTATGCGGCCGTTACTCCAGCAACTAGCCAGGGTGTCTCCTGACCATTGCAGGGCGACCGCATTTTGTTTTGACTGAATAATCATCAAATGATGAACCAATTAACAAAACAATCTACTTCGTCAGCTTAATTAATCTCATATAGTTAACTACTTTACCTTTACCCTCCATAGCCGAATACCTTCTTCGTATATCCCGATAGTGCCATTAGCCAATCCATACGCAAATCTAACTTCAGTGACTGGTGTTAAACATAAAACTGGACCAGTTTCAGCTATTTCCATTAGAAATTGGTTATTCTTTAACACTCTGATGTAGGAATCTTCACAACCGATAAGCAGCTAGAAAGATAGGCGTGTAGTACTTACGGTTCAAATCGTTTAGGCCTACTTTTAAACCAGGGAATCTACGTGATTAGTTAATGTACCTCATTCTCACCATCCTTATCAAAATCAAAAGTGATCATGGCACAAACTTTACCGCTGACCACATTCCAGAACAACTCAGTACCCTGCCAATCGAGCCCTTGCACAGAACTGTTACCACCAACAATTGCAATCGGTTCATTGTATTTCCCAAAAGAACCCACGGTTATCACGTTAACACCATCTGGAGAATCCCTGAAGAAAAGGTCTGTGTTGTCGTGGACATCGTATGCTGTAAAATACCAATATTTATGTAGGTGCTTATGATCAACGCTGATGATAAACATGCTTCTTATCGCCAGCAGTTAATAAGTTTGTACAGTCAGCAGTACGTCAGGTTACCCATGTGAACTAGGTACGAATACAGCTTTTATACGTAAGGATAGAGGTGGTCTCAAGGTCAAAGTAGGGTAGTCTGACGTGCGGCCGTGTGTGTACATAGATCTTGCCTAGAATCTGTGATGGTGAACCTATGAGCAACATATCCCTCCCAGTGTCAGGACGCAGAGGACCAGCAGCAAGCGCTATCACAGCTTGACTGAGGTTCAATTCAGAGACTTCGCCATGTGCCTGAGATCTTTGAGCACGCCCGCTCACCACGCCTCCGTGGGGGTGGTGAATTATGATCTGAAGTCATTAATCAAAACAAGCTTGAGAATTGGTAAGCCTTCGCAAGTGAATATAGGTACTAACTGGCCGTCATCGAGCTCGTAACTCGTGCTGGCCGTGGAGCATTCTTGAATTAAATTAAGTTTAAAAAAACAATTGTTATGATGGGTTTTTTGATATAATGTTCCTGAAACTGGATCGTTGTTATGATTTCATTTTATTAAAGAAGGAAGGTACTTATTTACTTTATCAAATCCGGCCGATGCAGTTAAGCATGGATGAGTTCCATCGAATTTTGCAATGGTTACGATGCCAGGTGTAACTTTATGATTTAACTCTAATTTAAAAACTGGTTGAACTGTGGAAAGCTGCATTTTAGACGCTTTAATTTTCAATTGTTTTTATTTTAAGCTCTAAGATTGTTGTTGAAAGTTTGTTGCCATGGATACGATACTCTACCTATTGTCGAGAAAATTATGTACCTAGGTACTACGAGTAATACCTACACTTGCTTGAGGAGTAGGTTACGTAGGTAACACGAGTATACAAAGTATGTATCTAATAGTTGAGATGTATTACCTACATACATAATATCAAAATATTTTTATGTAACTACCTATGTTCGTAAGAAAGAAATAAGTTCAACTTAAGCCAGAGAAGGCTGGCACCTGGCACAAAAACTGATCGACTGTGTCACTCGGTGGGACTCGAACCCACGACTCTTTGCTATCTGGGCGAATGCTCTTACCAACTGAGCTGCGGAGGACGTTAGTCGTTAACGTTAGTAATTAACTTGCAAACAAATTGCTTAAGTTGTAATAATTATTATTAAATGGGTATAAGTTTGTTTACTATAAAAAAATCTTTGAGACGGGATACTTACATCTATGATACAATAAACTTATCCTTAGTTTTAGAACGAAAATGTCATGTATGCGTCAAAATGTTGACGGCATGTGTCATTAACAGTCTTGCCAGAAGGTTACTTTTGTAACCTTTTAGGTAACTTTTGAACTGCATTGGTTACTTTTAGGTTACACTAATGAAAAGGTTACTTTTAGGTGATTTTTCGGAATTTGTAAAATTAACTTTTAATTTCTTACATAAAAGCAACTTGAAACGGAATGCTCGTTTTGGATTTTTTCATGTTGGTAAGCTCCGTTAGCAGTAGAACTAAAACCACAGACCGCTAAGAAAAATCATAGCCGTCTCTATTGGAACAACACGTTGTACTCTTTTACACTTACAAGGTACACCACTTGTATCTCGCTGTTTCGCTCGATCAGTCTAATCGGATCGGATTCATTCGTTGTTATTCGTTTGCCGTCGTGTCGTGCTGTTGCCGCGCCGCGGCCCGCGCGCCGCCACTTTATTTTGTTCAACAAAATAAAATTTAGGAATTACAACAAATAATAAATAAATTGAAATTCATATTTAGTATGTATCAATATAAATAAAAAAAGAAATGCGGGCAAGTGCTCAAATAGTCATCGATGTTTCTGTAAGTCAATACAACTAATATTCTATTCTTTTCTATCAAATTTTAATACCTTTCCAGTAAAAAAAATATGAAAGGTTACTTTTTTTACAAAAAGGTTAATTTTTTTTATATTTCAGGTAATTTCAGATAAGACTGACTGGCAACACTGGTCATTAAATGAAATGTCACTTTTCATTCATCAATTAATTTCATTTCAAACTCGGCTCAGTTTTTTCAACATTTTGTATTAGATTACAGTGCAGAGTGCAGTTTAGTTTGACCAAAATTTGTGTAATACGTTATTCAAGCTCTAGATAGTAAATTGTTTTACGTCTAGGCGAACGTGATATGCGCATATTCTATGTCTACCCGTGGCCCAATGGCAAGTGATTTGAACATCGAGACTACAGGATCCAGGTAAGATGTAATACATTTTTAATTTAGGTACTTGCTCATTTAGTGCGCAATTGCTTCACTCTCAGCTTATTTATTTCATTTTGTTAGTTTGTTTATTTACACCGTTCTCGTTTTGTAGGTGAACCACACATCTGATATGCCCAAGTTATGCTAAGGTTTCATGAGCCCTGTTGTTATATTTGGACTAAGCTTGTCTTGCCACTCATTTACCATGTCATTATCACCATCGTAAGGTAATTTTCCAGTTTGTTTTGATTTAAGTTGCTTACTAGAACATTATTCATATTTTGGGCATAATTTTATTTATCCTTTTTATTTCCATTTTCATGTGATGTTGTCTCACCAAGATTTCGTTTTTCAAAAAGCTTATTAGTATTGAATTGTGCTTTATAAGGTAAAGGTACAAATGTCAGTGTTTAAAATGTTTAAGTATGTATTTAATAATTTTAATACTAGCCAGAAATATTAAAAAGTAAGTCTGCAAAGGGTGCATACTTTTCGTGTTCTTTCAGATTCTAAGAGCAAGCTTCAATGGGATACACCAAGCAAGTTATTTGTTGTGCCCCTTAGTTTGTTGTGCATGTTGTGTTATGTAATCAATAAATCATAGTGAAACTCATAGAAATAATTTATATTTAAATAGATCCGTATTTGATTTGTTCCTGTGAGCATTACTTGCTTGCTTGATAAACCTTTGGTATGTCAGTGTGTGTTTTTTAGGTCTTAGATTTTTACTGACTTGACCTGTGTTAAGTAGTGAAATTTTCAATGTAATATCTTATGTGTGGATGTGTATTCAACCTGAATGCTAGATTTGGTGTGAATTTTTGTGAAGTAAAAGTGTGTTTTTGAGTGATATTAATATGTAAATTTTCCGAATTTCAGTGTAGTAAGCCGATCATGGATTGGAAGTATCTTATCCATTATGTGGAAGTAAGATTTATTCCAAATTCCAGTTGATGCCTTATTCTTTCTTTGGCTCTATTTTATTTGTTTGCATAACCTTTTCTTGTTTTATATAACTTTAATTTCATTTATTTGTAACTTCTGTTGTATGCACAGCTCATTATTTACAAGAGGGTTTCATTATCATATCTCTCAGCTGCTACAAGGCAAGTCTTTCTTGTGCAATATTTATCATAATAATGTGAAATAAGTAGTTCTTGTCTATGTATTATGTCTATATATATAAAAGAAAGTCGTGTTAGTTACTTCACTTATAACTCAAGAACGGCTGAACCGATTTAGCTGAAAATTGGCAGGGAGGTAGTTTAGAGCCAGGAGAAGGACATAGGATACTTTTTATCCCGTTCGACATCATTCCCGTGTGACTTGACATGTAACGTCAGTCACTATAAAACGTGGTATAACAAAAAAGAATCAGACTTGGAATAACAAAATTGACGTATAATGACAGCTATGTAATGACGTATGGATGACTATTTGATATTTGTAAGAAATCAATAATATAACTATTTCTATTAAATAAATAATTAACATTATTGCCCAATTGCCCATTCGTATAAACAGTGAAGTGAACTATAAAACTCGGTATGGTTAAAAATTTAAGTTTTTAGGTGAAGTGAAGTTTAATTAATAATGCCGCGACCAAGACGATCGAATCTTTCCCGACAAAGCCGTGATGCAAGAAGAATACGAAATACTGCAAATGAAAGGACTGAAGAAGAACAAGAAATTGCACGTGAACAGCGCCGCGATAGTATGGCTCGACTTCGTGCTTCTCAATCACGAGAGCAAAGTGAAGCAGCCCGTGAAACAGCTCGGTTGGCAATGCAGAATCGTCGAGCGAACAACAGAGGTCAACAAATAGATAATTTGCGACGCAGAACAAGATATTTATCAAGTGCTGATTTGAATCGAGCAGCGTTTCAATACGATTGCAGCAATGATTACAGCTTGCATCCTAGCGTTTGCATTGGGCAAATGGACGTAGTTTGCGAGTATTGTGGTGCATTAAAGTTTTCCGGAGAAACGCCTGGATTATGCTGCCTTAATGGTAAAGTGAAATTGCCATTGTTGACTCCGCCACCTGAGCCATTGTATTCATTGCTTTGTGGCGAAACACAAGAATCACGCCACTTTCTTGCAAATACTCAAAAATACAATGGTTGTTTCCAGATGACGTCATTTGGGGCAGATATTATCGAAGAACGGGGATTTAATCCGACATTTAAGGTATTTATTTTTGTACTTATATAGAATGTAGTTAAAGAATAACTTACTTTATCTATTGGTACCTATGTAGTATATTTGCTAATTCTGAACTCTACTCTCCCACCGAAAAAAGTGTTTATAACCCAGTTAATACTGTCTGGTTTTTATTTTGTAGATACAAGGACAGATTCATCATCGAATTGGATCATTACTACCTTTCGAAGATACACAGAATAAATTTTTACAAATATATTTCATGGGCAACATGGAAGAACAACTTGATCGACGCCTAGAGATCAATGCAGGAATGAAGCGAGCAATTCTTCAAGACTTGCAGTGTCTGCTTCATGAACATCATGCGTTGGTCAGGTTGTTTAAGAGTGCTTTAGAGCGCATGCCAAGTGATGACTATAAAGTTGTTATCAAAGCAGATAAACGACCATCTGGAACACACGAAAGGACATTTAATGCTCCAACAGTAGACGAAGTTGCCATCCTGATTGTTGGTGAACAATTGGAAAAACGCGATATTGTGCTTACACGTCGCGATACTGGGCAACTGCAACAAATATCTGAAACTCATCGATCATATGACACATTGCAATACCCGCTGATGTTTTGGCAAGGAGAAGATGGATATTATTTTAATATTAAAATGAAAAATCCATTGAATGGTGAGTATCAGTATCATAATTTATTTCATTTATTTGTGAAAGACACTGATTTAAAATAATGCTTATTAAAAAAATGGTTAATGTCTGTATTGTTTGCCTTTAAAATTTGCCTTTGAAATGGTTAATTATCAAATTTTTAATTTCAGGTGAAGAAACTACAAAGAAAGTTAGCTCAATGAATTATTACGCATATCGTTTGATGATTCGTCAAAATGCTGACAACTATTTGCTGCGGTTTCGTCGATTGTTTCAGCAGTATTGCGTTGACATGTATGTAAAAATAGAAACGGAACGTTTAACATTCATTAGGTTGAACCAAGCCAAACTGCGTTCTGAGGAGTACATCCATTTACGTGATGCAGTTAATACTGAAGGAAATGCAGCTAATATTGGTCGATTAACTATTCTGCCGGCGACATACATTGGTAGTCCACGTCATATGCATGAATATGCACAAGATGCAATGACATATGTTCGTCATTACGGTCGGCCCGATCTCTTTATTACTTTTACCTGTAATCCAAAATGGATAGAAATTACTCAATTGCTGCTTCCCGGACAAACATCAAGTGATAGACACGACATCACAGCACGTATATTCAGGCAAAAAATTCGGTCCCTGATGAACTTTATTGTTAAACAACGCGTCTTTGGAGATACTCGATGCTGGATGTATTCAATCGAATGGCAAAAGCGAGGCCTGCCGCACGCACACATTCTTATTTGGTTAGTGGAAAGAATTCAGCCTGACCAAATAGATGATATCATATGTGCTGAGATTCCTGATTATGAAGTCGATCCAGACCTACATGATGTTGTTACTACTAATATGATTCATGGACCGTGTGGTGCCATCAATCCCCAATCACCTTGCATGGTCGATGGAAAGTGCTCTAAACGATATCCACGGAAATTAACGGCGGAGACTGTCACTGGCAATGATGGTTATCCGCTGTATCGGCGTCGATCACCAGATGACAACGGTCGTTTTTTGCAATCTGCCAAAGCGATCAGTTTGCACGAACTTTGCTTTACTCGGAGATGCCACGTTATTATACTTGGAATGCTTCATCGAAGAATTTTCAAAGACGGAAGCAAGGCGATGCGGTTCCTGGGTATCCAGATGTGCGTTCTACTGATGCTCTTGGTCGTATGTATACAGTTCATCCAAAGAATAATGAATGTTTCTATTTGCGGTTGTTGCTGGTAAATGTGCGTGGGCCAACGTCATTTGAGTCACTACGAACTGTTAATGGTGTAATATTCCCAACATATCGTGCTGCATGTGAAGAATTGAAGTTATTAGAAAACGATAGTCATTGGGATACGACAATCGCTGAAGCCATTATCTGTGCATCTCCAAGTCAGATACGCACATTATTCGCTATCATAATTTCGACATGTTTTCCATCAAACCCATGTAACCTGTGGCACAAATACAAGGATAATATGTCAGAAGATATTTTACATCAAATTCGTGTCAGTTCCAGAAATCACGATATTGAGATGAATGAGGAGATACATAATCGTGCTTTACTCTTGATCGAAGATATGTGTTACCTCATGTGCGGTAATTTATTAATCAGGTTAGGAATGCCAGCACCATATCGTGAAATGAATGACGCATTTAATCGAGAATTGGAACGGGAACGTGAATATGATCACCAGGAATTAGATTTAGTAGTTCAAACGAATGTACCCCTGTTGAATTACCAACAAAAGAAAGTTTATGATACTTTAATGAAGGCAATCGATGATGAAAATGGTGGTTTATATTTCCTAGATGCCCCTGGTGGAACTGGCAAGACATTCCTCATGTCATTAGTTTTAGCAACTGTTCGGGCGAGATCTAACATAGCGGTTGCAGTTGCTTCTTCTGGAATAGCAGCCACATTGTTAGAAGGATGCCGTACGGCTCATTCAGCATTCAAATTACCGTTAAATCTTCAAACTATTGAAGAACCAACGTGTAATATTGCAAAACACTCAGCAATGGCCAAAGTTTTAGCGGTATCGAAAATCATCATCTGGGACGAATGCACAATGGCGCATAAACGTGCATTAGAAGCACTTAACCGAACATTAAAAGATTTACGCAATGACTCGAGATGTTTTGGAGGAGCAATGATTTTACTTTCTGGTGATTTCCGCCAAATACTGCCAGTAATTCCAAGATCTACGGCTGCCGACGAAATAAACGCTTGCCTCAAATCGTCAAATCTATGGCGCCATGTGAAGAAACTGCAACTGACAACAAACATGAGAGTTGCATTGCTTAATGATACATCTGCTGAAGATTTCTCGGAGCAATTGCTGACTATCGGTAATGGTCAAGTACCTGTCGATGAATCGAGCGGATTAATATCATTTCCAAATAATTTCTGTAATTTTGTCTCATCAAAAGACGAACTTATCAACAATGTATTTCCAGAAATTATTTCTAACTACAAAAATTATGAATGGATGAGTGAGCGAGCAATTTTAGCGGCTAAGAATAAAGATGTAGATGACCTAAACAACATAATTCAAAATAAGATCATTGGAACAATGCATTCATTCAAATCTATTGACTGCGTCACAAATGAAGATGAAGCCACCAACTATCCAATTGAATTTTTAAACTCTTTGGACGTGCCTGGCTTACCACCGCACAATTTACGCCTAAAGGTTGGCTCCGTAGTAATCATGCTTCGAAACATAAACCAACCAAAACTGTGCAACGGTACGCGTTTGGTGGTTAGAAAATTGATGAACAATGTAATTTACGCTACGATAATGATAGGAAAATTCAAAGGTGAGCAAGTTCTCATTCCGAGGATACCGATGATCCCAACCGATATGCCGTTTGAATTTAAAAGACTTCAATTTCCGATACGTCTTGCATTTGCCATGACCATCAACAAATCACAAGGCCAATCCTTAAAAGTTTGTGGTTTAAATCTAGAACATTCATGTTTTTCCCATGGTCAATTATACGTGGCATGTTCACGGGTCGGAAGACCATCTGCGTTGTTTGTTTTTGCGCCTGATAATAAAACAAAAAATGTCGTGTATCACAAGGTACTTAAATGAAGAGCAACCTATGTACTAAAATACAGAAATAATTATGAATGATTGATGTAGAAATTTAATTTTTTTTGTATTTTTTCCAATAAAAAAAAAAATGCTTATTTATTGACATTAAGGCGGAACAAAGTTCGCCGGGTCAGCTAGTTATTATAATAATTAATACATTAGGTTCTGGTTAGGGAGCTGGTTCTTAATAAAATTAATAACTGGCTTTTATTTATTAGTATGAAACAGAGAGTTAGTGACTCATAATTAATTGAGTTCATGCTTGCATCAGTATGCAATAAAAATCAGATTCCAAGAACATAATTGAAAATTTTGCTCCCATCAATCATTTGATTGGTATGCATTGTTATAATACCTACACAATAATTAATTTTTAATGTGATTCACCCATAGTCACATTTTTTTTGTAATTCATAGATTTGTTTCAATAAAGTCTTTATGACACAATATATAAGTTGTGATCAAAGTATGTACTAAGTACCTAATGTAAAAGTTCACAGAATATTTTTTATTTAATTTGTTTTGCAAACATTGTTTAGCAAATAAATTGTATAACTTCATGCAATTTTGTAAGGCTTTCAGTTTTGTGCTATTTCTGTTTATTTATGGCTTACTTAAGAATAGAGCTATAGGCTTAGAAACTGGTAGAACCAGCCTTGTTAAAGGCCTCTCCATGGTACAGAACTAAAATTCTAGACTATTCTATTAGACTAGGCAAAAATACAGAATGCTCATTGGCTAACATTTTTAACCCATAATTTGTGTAAAACCTGTTATTCTTCAATGTAATTAAAATTTGATTTCTTTTTAGTTGGACTGGTGGATGGTTCAGCTGGACTCGCCAGTCAGATGAGATGCTGCGGAACATTGAGAAGAAAATACTATCATGTATGTTAGACTGGTAAAACCTCCTGTACAATACCAAATGTGTGGAACCTTATTTCAAGATTATAAGGTTTAGATTTCTTAAATCACATTATTTAAGCCTGTGGCTATTGGAGTCAGTAGTAATGTTGCAAAAATACAAGAAACGATTTAGCTAACATAGCATTCGTAAAATTAGATATTTTTATTTTATTTTATTTAACAGTTTTCGGGAATCTTACAGCTAGGAATTGAATATTTAATACAGTAGAAGAGTAAGGCCATTTACAAATTTCCACTTATAGTTAATGTGTTAGTAATTATGTAACATCACTGCACACAACATTCAATTACTTACTACACCCAAAGAACACATCACTCAAAGCCTTTTAAGTGTTGAGACACTATGGTGGAAGAGGTCTAAGGTTAGATGGTCATTGAGCTCATTGAAACTGTCAGCAGCCCTTCAAAAGCCCCTTAGTGCCTATTTGTTATAAAATCGATGATTTGATTTGTATTTTCTTTGTGATGTTTTTTCGCAAGATTAGAGTTGTTTTATCTTTTACAAAGTCCAAATGACCTTCTTCACAATCCGCTGTTCCGCGTACATTCGATAAAAATATTGACCTTGGATTTCGCATCGTCATCCAAATGTCATTAATGATGGTGATGTCACAACAATATCTACCTGCCCGACAAAGTACAAATAGACTCACAGGACTCAATAGTCTATAAATTTTAAGATATGATTCGTTATGACAAGAGATTGCATAAAATTTTATTGAATCAAGTCAACTAGAAATATGAGAACTTTGGGCATAAGGTTTATGAATTGAGTCATAATAATTTGAATGGATTTAGTTGGGAAATAACTTCGCTCTCGTACTTTGAACTTTCGTAGTGGCTATATGATTGCATTATAGACAGTTGAATTAAAACAAAGAATCGTTCCTAAATTAGTATAATCTATCGTAACGAATTTCTGACATCGAAACACAGTAATGTTATGATGCTAAGTAAAAATGCATATACAGACAACACAGACCTGATAGGCAGTTAAGTTAAACTAGGCTTGAACAGAGTTGAATGTCGTTCGCCATTTTTATTGCAGGAAATTGTTGGTAATCAGTCCCCTACAGCGATTGCGGTAGCAATCACACGACCTATTTATAAGTACCATTGTACCCGTTCATACATAAAACATGCACCTAAATACATCCACTTAATGTGTCTTTATAATTGTGCATTACTACATACTTGATTGTGTTGAAATAACTCGTAGATACGAGAATATGAGATACTGATCTAAGTAAAATTGAAGGTATATACTTTATCGTCATAGTAGAATCGATGCAATAGGGAATCATAAAACTAGATTCTGTTACGGTAATGGAAAGTTGCGAAGAAGCGAAAAAGGGGAACGTCTGTTTTAAAAGTACTCCTTTCATACATTACAATCAGAAATACACCATAACCGATATCTTACTAGAGCTCATAGTGAAAGTTCAACTCGGCAATCTCATTTCAGGTCTAAAAACAGCGTATAAGCGTTTCTACGTGGACATAGGGTCGGTGGTGGGGCAGAGCGACAAGATATGGACGATCTCTCTGAACGAGGAGTCGCCAGCGACACCGCTGGTGATGCTGCACGGCATGGGCGCGGGCGTCGCGCTCTGGTGCCCCAACCTCGACGCGCTCGCTGCGACCAGGCCGGTGTATGCCATTGACTTGCTAGGTATGTACACTTATCCTTTTTTTATAAGTTTAAATACGAAACTAAAAATTCGCACACGGGCAGGATTTGAACTCACCTTTGGGTAACTGGGCCAACGCTCTTACCAACTGAGCTACCGTGCAGTCCATCCACTCGTGCAAAATTCCTGGTCTCTTTTGAATACGTCATTGCGTGACGTCAGCGACATCTACCCGAGCTGTATTGCAACAGCAGTGGGCCAAGTAGTGATTCATTACAGAATTATTTTATTTAATTATTTCAGGCTTCAAATCAATTACGTAACCATTGCCCATAGGAAAAATACCTTATAGATTAACATAGATACAAAATATACACAAAACTAAACACTAAGCTACAGGCGTCAGCGATTTGAATTTGATATCCTGCAAAAAAACCAAGAACCTATCAAGGATGAAAAATGCAGTATGTGTGATATTATGAGTTCAGTCCAGATCAGAGGCGTTTTTTTTAACTGTCTTTTCGGTTTCGCTCTATAGTTTTTTAGGGTTCCGTAGTCCGACAAGGAACCCTTATAAGATCGTTCAGTCCGTCCGTCCTAGTCTGTCACAGCAGAATATCTTCTACGTTTATGGACTGATTTGCATGTAATCGGTTCGAGGATACTTCACATATAGATCTCATTTAAAAAAATACAAAAAATTAAAATTACCCCTTTTTAAGGGTACCTACCCATACATGTAAAGGGGGGGGGGGGTGAATTATTTTTTTGAGTGCACCCCCTTGTGTGGGGTATCGTTGAAAAGGGTATTGTGTATTGTGTGGCCTTGTATTTTTATGAAAATAAAGTGGGGTTTCCTTACAACACTTTTTTATCAGCTTTACCATTTGCGAGATATAGCCCGCCAGTCTTGGGTATCCTGTGATGAATACTTTTGAAATTATAAATAAATAAAATTATATACTTTTTTCCAAAAGAACAGTATAAACTTTAAACCTGGTATTTAGGTAATTTAGACCTAATTTATTTCCCCCTGTAACCAGGCAAAACAGCGCGGTGCCAAAAATGACTACGGAACTCTACTTTTATTAACGACAACTTAATAGCTTGCTCTAGTACATCGCTACCTTGGAGTAGAAAGGTCGTAAAAGCCATACAAGGTTTATGGCTTTTACGACCTTTCTACCCCAAGGTAGCGACATATTTCAAATTCTTTTTCTAATAGGCGTAGTAAAAACTTAAAAAAGGGCTTTATGCCAGCAGTCCTGGCTTCAGCTCATAAGTCTAGGAAATACAAAATAATTAGTAAAATATCACGCTTTCACAACTGCATTTATAATAATCCACAAGGTTCACCTTGACTGTTGTTTACCTTGGGCTGTCGTCCGTACGTCATTATTTTTATTGGTGGCCCAAATCTGAATCTCACGAAAACTCCTGGCTAAAATACAACCGCCTACAAAAAAAGTTTAAAATAACTTTTTTAACGCCAAGTAAAAGAAACGTGTAAGGAAGTCGGTACCAGCATATACTTACACGTATCCAACTTTTTTGTGCGTTTTTTTTGTAGGCGTTTGTATATTTGGAAAAAAAATATTTTATTATATTAAATATAAATATTAGGCACTCAGAAAAATGGTAAAAGTATCCACGGATTCCTAAGCATTAAGGATCATTATCATCAGGCCAGCACCATTAAACTAAACCCCCGGATGTAAACGCTTAAATACCTAAAGATCTTGTAGCCTTAGAATAATCAAACGCTATTTGATGATTTCTCCCGGATTTCATCATCAGATCCTGACTTGGCAATGGGACCACTTCAGGAGTATACCCTTTCCAATAAAAAATAATTATCAAAATCACACTAGTCTATAAAAAGTTGTTTCTGTAAAAAACCTGACTGCAAAAAATATAATATTTTTGAAACAGTCTTTTTACTGGCTTTCAGTTAATACCCATATTGCTATGGTAAGGAAAAACTTAATCCCTCTCCCCCCTTTGTTTCCATTTGTTGGCGCCATTTTTTTAATGTATATAGCCTATGTCACTACTACAATTTTGATAAATTCAACGACACCTCTTATCTCAAAAACTGTCTAGCCGTTCGGACTGTAGGGCGTGCCAAACAATACATACCCCTCCTTCCGCAGTCGGGTAAAAATATACGCGTCGACTTGAGAATCTCCTCCGTTTTAGATGTCGGTTAAAAATCAGGGCCCGTAGCCAAGTGGCAATTTGTTCTCAAGCGAAGTTACAAAATTACTAATGTTAATTTACGCTTACAAAATGTATTGAAATTTCGTTAGCGTACATGTTTTGACATTTCGTTGGCGATAGATAGCAAAGTTCGCTCCAGAAGATTGGCATTTGGCTACGGGCCCAGCTCACATTATCATGTCCTCCCCAGGCTTCGGGCGCAGCTCGCGGCCCAAGTTTGCGTCGGACGCTACCAAGGTCGAGGCGCAGTGGGTGGAGTCAGTGGAGGAGTGGCGGCGCGAGGTCAACCTGGGGCAGATCATCCTGCTGGGACACAGCCTCGGCGGGTACATCGCCACTGCTTACGCTATGAAGTACCCGGACAGGTATGGGAAATAAGATTAATAATTTCTTTATTTGGCACATAAGTTATATAATTTAAAATTAGGGTAAAAAATGATATAATAATAACGATGATGATTGATTACACGGTGTGCCAAAAAGGTCCCCGCTCAGTTTGAATCGTGACAGCAGATGGATAGCTTGTCACGACACTGGTTTTCAGCGGGAACCTTCGGGCACTGGGTCTAACACCCACGTAATTGAAGAAAAAACATATTAATGAAAAAATACATTTAAAATAAAATTAATTATTTATTTAAACAATAAAAGTCAATTACTAGAGACAAACAGTCACACACCCAATATATTATTATTAATCAAAATAGCACAAGTTGATGTGAAGATTGTATTTTTGGTGTTGTTAACTAAAATTAAATTAAACGATCACATAATTACTGTCGTCCGACCGCTTATCTGAGACGGTCGTCTGCAGAGGTACAGGGGTGCGGGGGTCGACGAGAACGGGGATCCTGAGCGGTGCGGGCGGCAGGCGCTTGTGAATTGATTGAGTGATTTTAATTTCGCATTCTTTTCAAAACTCTAATCACCCAATGGGGATCCTCACGCAAAGCTTGATGCAGATGGCGCTAGCATAGATACGGCTATGTCAAACATTTTGCTATTGTTTATATCGGTCTTTTTCGTATCTAATTTACAGTTTTCGTGACTATCTAATTTAGAATTTATAAGAAGTTATCTGAACTAAAAGACGAACTTCGGAAACGAGGATCAAAAGTATCTGGTAAAAAAGCTCTTCTTATTGCGAGGTAAAACGTTTTGGTGTTAATCCAGTTTTATTACTGTAAATGTTACATTTAATTGGTTGTTGAATTTGTTTTTGTTGTATTTGTGTTACAAATTAACTACATAACAAGGTTTTTAATAAATATAACTAAAATATTAAAACACGTACATGTTTGTTTTTTAGGTTAGAATTCTTCTATCGGAACCGCGATGATACCGGGAATTATGGTGTGGTAGCTTCACAATCTAGTTATACGATGAATGTTCCCGATCCAGAAGCTTATCATGATGTAAATAGTTCCAGTAAACTACCTAAAATTAATTAATTTTCTTCTTATAACTGTTTCCCACTTTTTTTTTAAAACTGGGTCTTTTGGAAATAAATGAGGACTATTATTGTAAAAACCTGGCACAGCACATAACGGCATTATGCTTTCGTAGATTGAAAACACAAAAAAAATACTTAAAAAATCATAACTTCTGTAGTGGAATGAGAATTTGGCAGTGTGGATCCCCATTGAATCCCTGTTCTCGTCTACCCCGAGGCGAGGTCTCGGATAAGCGATCAGGCTGTAGCAACTTTTAGTCTTATTCATAAAGGTCCAACATGACTGTTATAGCGGATTTGACACTAAAGTTTGTATGTCTTTGTTTGTCATATTTGAAATATGTTTCGTCAGAAAGGGACAACTAACCACATATAAGTTATAGGTCTAATAAGTTTTATGAATAAAGGGATTAGCTTTTATTGCGTGAAGTTCTATTTTTTCAATATTAGTTTCTTTTCCGTAGTCAAATGACTTGCACGCTGGTTTATATAGTGTCGGCATCTCTGAGGTCCCGGTTTCGATCCCGGTTGGGTCAGTATAGTCATGGGTCCTATTGTTGTGGTACCACCGTTGTTTTTGATTTTCATAAAACAAGATTTTAACCAACTTATTTCGGGATGAGGGCATGTATACTAATCAACACAGTGTAGGGATATTTTGGATATAATAATACTATGTTTTGAATATCTCTAGACAGTGTTTATGTGATGTTGACCATTTTTGTACAATATAAATACATACTTATTAATTCGTGCCTCGGAAAGCACGTTAAGTCGATGATCCTGCGTCTGATCTCTCTACGGTCATGTAATACTCCCGTCTTACCGAATTATGAGAGTGAAGGAACATAGAGTGCACCTGTGTTTTGCGCACACACTTGTGCACCATAATATATCCCGCGCAGTTAGCTAATCCGTGTTGAGATAGGCCGCTGTAGTCAAAATTCGGCTAGGAGGACATTATTATTACATACTTATTTAATATTCATCTATTTTAGAGTGCGCCACCTTATCCTCGCCGACCCGTGGGGCTTCCCGGAGAAGCCGTCGAACGTGTACGAGAAATACCAAGTGCCTCTATGGATCCGCGCGGTCGCGACCGCGGTGCAACCGCTCAACCCGCTGTGGGCGGTGCGCGCGGCCGGCCCGGCGGGCAAGTGGCTCGTCAGCAAGACGCGGCCCGACCTGTCGCGGAAGTACGTCAACTACGTGCGCGACGCTGAGACGGTCATACCGGAGTACATATACCAGTGCAACTCGCAGACGCCCAGGTGAGATGTGTGTTTTGGATAGAAATATTATGTTAACAGCAGTTCCCCGCGACATCGCCCGCGCCAGTAGTCGAATTTTCCATACAAACTTTCATCCCCCATTTTACCTCCTGATGATTTTATATCGCGACAAAAAGTAGCCTAAGTCTTCCCAGGGCCTAAATTATCTCTGTACCACATTTCATTTAAATCAGTCCAATAGTTTCGGAGCCTATTCAATCCAAACAATCAAATCTTTTATCTTTATAATATTAGTGTAGATTTACAACAAGAAAAGGTACAATCTACGCAGCGAATGCCGCAGAATCTGGTGCTGGTCTTTCGTAGACGTCAGACACAAAAACACTGATATAGTCCGACAAGTTCGTGCTTGCGTGCGAGGCATACCATGTCAACGGGGACGGGCGATGTAACGGAGAAGGGCATTCCCTATTACAGTCGCATGCGATTGGCGCTTCCTCGCTCTCCGCAATCCTTTCGCTCGGCTACATTTGAGAAACGCGCATGAAATTATAACTATACTAGTTCCCCGCGACTTTGCCCGCAAGAGTTGGATTTTCCATATAAACTTTCATCCCCCATTTCACCCTCTTATTTTTTTTATATTGCGACAAAATGTAGCCTATGTCCTTTCCAAGGTCTCGTGTCTCCATACCAAATTTCATCTCAATCGGTTCAGTAGTTTAAACGTCAAGAGGTAACAGACAGACGGACACACATTCGCATTTATAATATTAGTATGGATTTTTGTCTGGTGTATGTTTCGGGTGTGATGAGGGGAACGAGTATTTCGGCTGTGACGTCAAAAAGAGCAAGCTCATTTGAGCTTTGGCTTTATTCTTGAATCCGAGAGCACGCTTACTAAGAATAGTTAATTACTGCATGTTTTCGAATACTAGCAAATTGGTCGAAACACCGGTGTAACACATTGAGCACCATGGTGGTCACCGGTGACCCCCAAACAATATAATTCTATTGTGTCTAGTTCCGTGGCAGTCAAAGGCTTAAAAAGATAATTTCATTTATATATTGGAATGATGCTAATAGACTTTTACTATAACCAGAATTTCGTGACGGGCCATAAGAAACAGTAAATTCGTATCGCACTTCTGATAAAAAAAATATCTAGTTCTTATGAAACTTCAAAATAGCGAGTATCTTGATCGCTAGCGATTATAATAGTGACTTGAGATAACGTTTGTCCGCAGCGGCGAGAGTGCATTCCACACGCTGATGGCCGGCTTCGGGTGGGCCAAGAATCCTTTAATCAAGCGATTGGACAAGCTAGACCCGGCGTTGCCGATCACCGTGCTGTACGGCTCGCGCTCGTGGGTGGACAACAGCTCGGGACAGGTGCTCAGCGAGCACAGGGCCAACTCGCAGACTTACGTTCAGGTGTGGACATGTTTGATTAATTTTTTTTCGGGTCGGCTGGGCAAACTCTTTAGGAAACTGACCAAACTATCAGCAGAAAGTATGGAGTCCACGGGGTGTCTAAATATTTTATTGTATATTTTTATAATAAAATTCCGATTTATAAAAAAAACTAAATGATATTCTGAAGCCTGTGCCAGAAGATGAAAACTTGCATGACGGCACTGGTGTCTCTGGGGATTGACACTCATAGCTAGGTACAATCAGCGTACATAAAACTAGCCATCAAATTACACATATGATATTTGTTTCTTACGTTTACGCGAATAGTCGAACTTATTAAAACATGATTTTACGGATTACTTCGCGATTTATTAACATTTTTAAACCTAAAGTTTTGGACAACAGCATTCGTGGTCAAAAGGAGACGAAGGTATTATTTGTCATTACAAAGTTATGAAAAATTAAAATACCTTCACTCATTTATTTATGTCCATGTTGATTCATAATAAATGTTCCTATTTACGTAGAAAGTAAACTGTGACCTGTGACTACGAACATTGTAGTGTTCGAAACGTCAGGTTTTAAATCAAATGTAAATAAATCGCAAAGTATTATTTTGTTCCTTTCCAATATGCTATCTTGCACCGCCTGTATTTTCTCTGTTTGGGCCTATGGTTGACTGGTAGAGAATGCTTTTAGCATTAAGTCCGCCATTTGTACAATAAACTGTGTGCAAAAAGTTTAAATAAAAAAAGTATTCCGTAAAATTTTGTTTCGATGGGTACACATATGATATTAATCTTATCTTTTCGTGTTAGAATTTAGTTATTTCATGGATTTTACCGTACTTTACCGATCTATTGGCGCAGGTAATCAACGGGGCGGGCCACCACGTGTACCTGGACAAGCCCGAGCTGTTCAACAAGTTCGTGCTGGAGGCGTGCGCGCGCGCAGACGAGCGGGAGGACACGACCCCGCCGGCACTGCAGGTAGGGATGCTCGAAGTCACATCACATTTTGGGTACAAAATGGCATTTTTGCTGTTAAATTTATAGCCCTATAAATAAGCAATTTACTCGCCAAAATTTAGTAATCTATTATAGTTTTTGAATTATTGACGATTAAATGAACAAAAAACGATTAAAGTTACATTTTCTCTTTTTCTCGAAACAGCTATTTTTGTACTGTCTCTTTTTGCCGGAAAGCGATATAGCTTGAAAAAGCTGCTTATTAAAATAACCAAACTAACTGCCGTACTCAGAGACGTCAATTACGTTTAATCCTCCATTAAGTCTCTGGGCAAAGAAAGTGAGAGTATGAGACTTAATAATAGATTAAATTTAATTGACGTCTGAGTGCAGCAGTAAGCTGCTTAAAATAAAAAGCAATCACATTTACGTAGTTCACTAAAAATCACATAAGCGAGTAGCGCCATTGTCAAAATATTTATTTGCCTGGTTTAATTATCACGCGAAACGACAAGTAACGTTTCATAGTCGATATATGATGTGATCATGTGGTCTGTGTAGAAAAGCAAGAGCGCGCAACTTTATAGTTACACTTAAGGCGGTCCTGCACGAAATTAAGAAAATTTACGTACCTATTTCTAAGTCACTTGTACGATTAGCTGAATTAGTTAAATACATTAAAACGACTTATAAATTCTTAAGATTATAATAAACATGACTTGTAGCCTTGGATGAATTAACCACTGGATAAGAAATGTAAAAGAAAATGTATGGGAACATCATCGACCGACTTTTGAGGGGCGGAGGGGGATCGTTCCGTCAATTTTGTGACAACTATTGACGTTTAGTGCATTCAAATGTCGATATTTTTTATCGACATGGGATGAATGAATGATTGAATGATCTACTTCTATTTTGTTGCATTTGAAAATCATTATTATGTTGCGGGTTCGAATCCCGTAAGGGGCAATATTTATGTGATGAGCATGAGTTTTTGTACTTAAGTCATGGATGTTTAAAAAACATATATGTACATTTATCCGTTATCCTAATCACCGAATACAGGTAATGGGTGTATTTGTTACATCAATTTGTTTATCATTATTATTGGTATTAATTTTATTGCTTTTAACATTGGATTAAAGAACAAATTCCCTCCAGCCACATATTGTTGGGCCTACAAATACACAGTTGTGAAGCCGCTACTCGGAGGGCGTACTGGTCGTACACACATCAAAAAAGTTTGAGATCACTAGCATAAACTGATATAATTCTTTAAATTTAACTTTATCAAGAAAAATATCTTATTGTGTGTTTACCTTAAATAGAGAAACCCTGTTTGAAATAAGGAATTAAAACTAATTTTATTTTTTTAATAACAAAAATTGAGTAATTAACCATAATGTAATGGTAAGAGGAATTTTATATAAAGGAAAATACTGTTTAACCAAACTTAAACGACAATTTATAAATACTTTTTTTTTTATTCAATATAATATAACTTCTCCCCTAGCTCAAACACATGCGGAGATCCTCCTGGGCATGCTGAGGATCAAGTTATCCAGCATTTCTTGGGGTAACCTGTCCCATTCTTGAATAGCGGCTTCCTTGAGCTCTGGCATTGTCTGGAGACGTGGCTGACGGTTCCAAACAGTTCGTTTAAGAGCATCCCACGCGTGCTCTATTGGGTTTAAGTCGCCTGTCTAACCTTGTGATGTCATATTCTCGGAGAGAAACATTGACTCGTTGAGTTCGATGTGCGGGCGCATTATCATCGACCAGTACAATTGGTGCCCATGGTTTACTCGGAATGGTCTGACAATTCCATCAATAGCAACTGCTTTATATATACATGTCTGCTTTCATGAAGCCTCGATACGGGATCAAAGGTGTTCTAGCTCCAATCATAATACCACCCCAAAAGGACACCGATTTCCCGCCTTGCTGAACTGTTCTGGCAGTTCTTTGCCTTTCATGGTCTCCTGGTCTTCTCCAGATCGCGATTCGTTAACAAAGAGACAGTTTTGCCAAATGTTTCCTTCTTCATCTTCTTCATTCTGCCGAAGCCTAGCCCACTCCAATCTCTGTCGTTGACGTTGCCGGGAATTCAGAAGCGCTCGCCAAGACCTCAGGAAAAACATCCAGGACAGGCTGATGTTTTTCCGCATTAATCGATAATTAATTTCATAACTTTTACTTTTATCGATGTCAAATATCGATATTTTCAAGCCCTATCAAAAAGAATGAATGAAGTAATTGAACTGTGTAAACAAAATAAGTCGACTAAATTACATATGCAATACCTTTGGTGCAGGACTAGAAACGGTTTACTACTTTTTTAAATGGCAGATTATGATTTAAACTTTTTTTGGTGAAAACTTTTTTTATTTATTTTAAGAAAAACTAACAATATAAATATGATAATACATTACGTACGAGAGAAAATATTTTTTTTCTGGCTTTTCCAAATAGTTTTTTCAATACAAAACGGCACATATACCCATTTTTGAAT
Source organism: Pyrausta nigrata (assembly GCA_949316185.1). Taxonomy (NCBI): domain Eukaryota; kingdom Metazoa; phylum Arthropoda; class Insecta; order Lepidoptera; family Crambidae; genus Pyrausta; species Pyrausta nigrata. Next base: position 4,914,080 of record OX438951.1, read on the forward strand.
AGAATATTTCTCATCGAGAGCTGACACCATACTGACAAGACGTCACCATTAGGTGACGCTAAAAATCTCGGTTAGTTTCCAAGGGGGCAAAAGAAAATTAGCCTTCATTGCGGGTCCAGTGGTTGACTATTCTAAGCTTGTAGCTAATGATATCTCAGTTTTTTTTTCGAAAACTTGGTGATTTTTACGTATGAAACAGTAATTTGTACATGAAAAATGATTGTATTGATATTCCGCAGGTCCCCTCCTTTTTAATATACACGAATAAAATATAAATAAGAAAATATAAACACTTCAGTTTTTAACAAATGTGTGATGGTTTTGCGCATTGCGCAGAATAAAACGATTGTTCTAATTAAATCATCAAGTCTAAAACTTTAAAGCAAATGGATCTAATTACTAATATTAATAAGTTCGATTCTGTTTGAAGATTGTTTGGACTTACTCGAACTCAAAGTTTTTCGTTCGCGCGGCACCCCCTTAATTAATAACTGATGTTTTTCGTATGGAGTTTGACAGATTTTTACATTTCTGATAGTTAAAGTAAGATCACATGAGTAGGTAAGTACAGAGGCAAGAGCTTCCTAAGAGCGTCCGAAATTGTTACGTATTTGGTAAGGGTTGTCACAAAACATGTTTTGCTAATGAGCTTTATTATTTCTATGTTCTAAAGAACTATTCTCAAGCATATTTAATGGTTTACGTATACGTAGTCTTGTAGTTTGTTTTACAAAAAAACCTAACTTTTATAATAATACAGGTATTTGTAGTAATATTCAGTGGTTTCGTAAACGTTAGTTTTGCGCGAGAAGCGAGAATAGAAAGATTCTTATTTTTTGTATTAAATGTGTGATTTTAGAGTGCAATTATCATAGATAGATAGATAACTATTTATTGCACAACACACTAATTCATACTTCTGGTATCGATGTAGATGAATCTTAATTTTGCTTTAAGATTCCTTGGATTGCGTAAACTACCGGTTCACATTGGAAAGTTTAGCTCTTACCTTTTGACCCTCTCTTCATATATTAGGACCATACAACATTAATCAAATATTTACTTACCTATTGTAATCCTTAGGATAGTTAAAATATGATGTTTATATTTTTTCTGGTATTATTCATGCACGCAGTACAATAAGCAACCATATTTATCAACGAAATATCACTTTTTGAGTCAAATATTAACTACCAAAACTTGATAACGTTTTGTGTAACAATGAAACGTGCGCGCCCTAGCCCTGTGATTGTCCACTGGCGTGCCATCGTGGCATCATAAGCCGTGTACGTGACACGCGCCAGTGGTCACGCACACATGCCCCCGCATGCTTGTAGGAGTGCAATCATTTCGCGCTCATGTATGAAGCTTTGCCTCTGTACTTACCTACTCATGTGGTAAGATGGTGCAACCCAGCCTAAGAAAAGCAGCTTTTTGCTAAAACTTTCAATGATTTAACGTTTATTTTTTTAAACCGTTTTTTTTACCTTTCACAGCAGGAGCAAGGGGACACGCCCACCGCCGCTGCTGACCCCGCCCCCATGTCATCGCCCGCCTCTTGATAGTAGCGGGTGACACCCAGCCGTGTTGTGGTGGGAGGCGCGCCGTGACGAGCTGACAGAAATCTTCGGCTTTTACATTTGTCGTTTGCGTCAATCCTCCTTTTAGGGTGAGCCGGCTCAGTTATGATACAGATTTTAAAATAATCCAATAACACTGCCATTACAGCTCAAGTTTTCACGGTAACGATAACACCGATTTAATTACAAAAACTGCAAATTAAAAACGCCTCCCGACTCGATTTTAGTCGACACTGAAGACTCACGTTAAGCTTTCTGAGTACCTGCTACTGCTAGGCTGTTTTGTACGCGATTTTTAATACGTTCGCCTAAATAAATTAGTGAAGTAAGGTTTGACCGTCTGGAGACTACGATCGGTGCAATTATTTTAGAATTAATGCGATAAGCGACGTTGACGTTGTACTTGAAGTGGCACTTTTGATGATACACTTTTTCCTCTAAGTAGAAAGTTTACGGCATCTGTATTTGAGCAATTTTAACTTTTCAACTTAATCAGGTTATTGGGATTAAATGCAAGATACAATTTTTAAAATTCTACGGCTTGTGCTCACTAAAATTTCATCATGAAGTAAAATAGACCTAAGGTAGTCTCGACTTGAATACGAAGTCTTGTTAAATATCGCTGGCAATTACTGAATTGTTAAAATTCTATACTCTTCTACTATTCTACTTGCAAAATAACAAATTCTTAGTTATAATTTATCAAGAGAAAGCATTGACCAAGTGAAAATGTTATCTTATAGATAAAATTAACTACTTAAATGAATCTTCCACACAATAGTTAAGGTATGTTACGGGTTACATTGTTAACGATTCATAAATTTAATTAATTGTTGAAGTTAGTTTTAGATGAATTTTATTTGCACTTACGCACGTCAGTATTGGACTACCCTCGTCGGAACGATCTGTGAACGATTATTTAGTAAAATATACAGGAATCATGGTTGTATTAACTGTTCCGTGCATTTTGTTGACCAAAGAATTGGTAAGAGAAATTATATTTGTAATAATTATGTTAGAACATTATGTTAAGTTTTTCTGACCCTTCGACTAAAAAAATATCCTAAAGCATTTTAGCTCATTATGAGTAGTATACTAATTAAGAATATTATACACCTGCCATATTACGTAGTTATTTTACAATTAAGTCCTCTAAACAAAATTTATTTATCTTAAAAATGGCATACAAAGAACATTGTGTGATATGGTAGCAGAAAATGCACAATTTTGTCTATTATTTTATTGAAATAAGACAATACAAATTTGTTTGTTGTCGTGTTGTTTAGCCTATGGCTTTTGATACGTGGAATGAATTAACTGTAAATAAATATAATTTATTGAATTTCATATTTGTTTTGATTGTGACGTAACACCCGAGACCTGACCAAAAACATCTGAATGAAGAAACGTATAAGTAAAAAAAAAATGTTTATTGGAATCACAAAAATACGCTTAAAACAATTCTTAACATTAACACAGTCGCACATGCGTGTGGCTGACCACCACCACCTTGCCTTCATCCTGCAGGTCCCGCAGCGCCTCGTCCAGCAAGTCGCGCGATACCGTCTGCGAATAAGGAATTTCAAGTGTTAGTGAATATAATAAATAATAGTAAAAGTACAGTAGGAATACTCAGCAAAATTATATAAATAAATAGCGACTCTTACTGGGACACAATAAAGTGCAAATTCAGATCGCAGCACGCTAATATCTTACCGATATAATATTTGTAATATGTAGATATAACACCTACATATTTGTCTTTTTCTACCGCGTAACCTTATCTCACCCGACTGCGTAGGCTCGACCGACGCGACGCCAAACGCGTCTTACATGCGATGCGGTCGGCTCGTGGCATCCTTGACGACCAGACGTCGACCGGTCGACCAGTGCATTATACTGACATTGCGGAGTGAACCAGGCCTGGTTAAAATTAGCCTATATGCATCCCAAAAGCGAAACAATTAGAAACCGGTAGGATCAGACTGTTTGATAGTTCTATCGACATAAACAGCACTGTGAATCCAAAACTATCTAAACGGAACACTCACTGGCTGCGAGTTAGCGTTTATCTCATGCAGTATTTTGGGGTGGGTGACCATGTGTAGCTTGGAGTACGGTTTGATGAGGTCTTTTAGCGCGGCTGCTAGGTCAGCCTGCCCACGTTGATACGTTTATAGTCCGACAATTTCTTGCGCGACCATCATTTGCCCGGCCATCCGTGCGTCATAAGACATAAAAAATCTTCTTCACACTATCCGACCCCTCTTGACATTTAGCACGCCTCGCACCTCCGTCTGGCGGTCACATAAAAATTGTCTCAGGCAGTGCCTCAGTGCTTCAAGTTCTGCAAAACAACAGCTTAACACATTGAATGCCAACTACGCAATATTGCGTAGGCACTAGTGATGCTAGGGGCCAACTACGTAATACAACGTAGCACTTTCTTATAATTTAAATGGGTGTTTGTGTTATTAGGCCTCCTAGGAACGGACGTTTTTATGTTCGTTGACATCTCAAATAAGACATGACATGGAAAAAAAGTAACATTATTATTTTAAAAATATTTAAATCACACAATTTCTAAGGCACTTTGCAGCAAAAAAGTGCAGTTTTAAAATAAGATCAAAAATTAGTATTATAACTAATGAGATCGATAATCATATAAAAAAAAAAAAACAGGAACTTCTAAGAACAACAATAGAATTTTTATATAAAATCATGCAAGGATCAGTGTGGTAAGTGTAGAAACAGTTGACAACACAGAAGGCAGGCTTTTCAAGTGGCACATGCGAAAGACGACTCCTTTCATTTTTTATTTTTGGTGCAGACACGACAAGGTTTCGCTGGAACAGACCTTTTGGTAGTAGGTTAGAGCTTTTATAAGTAATGAAAATTCTCAACGGAACACGACTTAGGTGGTACAGATGGCCCAGGCAGCAACAGCGATGGGTCTGCTTGATCTTGTTCAAGCTATACTGGCGGTATTTGTGGTCCATGTGCTTCAGCAGCTGTAGGAGTAATATCGCGACAGTTCACTCCCAATGAATATTTCATAGATAAGAGCCATATTTTGGATGTGCGGTCTTTCAAACGTAGCAACCTATGCGCGTTTTGTGCGTATACCTCAAAGATGTGCATAGATTTGCTTATTTTTTGTGCCATCTAAGTGTCTTTCTGAGGCAAGAGTAATAAGATACCATCTAGTCCTCTGTCAATACCAGACATGCCCAGATAATAGTCCGCAACAATGTTAGGTTTCAGTGAAACTTATACGTAATATTGCGTAGTAGGCACCACACATGCCATTTTTAAACGGGGTGCCGAGTACGTAGTATTACGTAGAAGACCATTTGTATGGTGGGAACCAATAATGACCTGGACCATATATTTGGCATTCAATGTGTTAACATATGTCCATATACTGGAATGCCATAGTGCACTCCAACTCATAGCAAGCACAAATAAAGTAACCCTGCAATGGATCAAAGGACGCAGTAACTCATTAGGTACCTAACGACGCAGCTGATGAACTAGCCAAGAGGGGCTCAGCGACAACAGTACATGGACCTGAGCCTTTACTGCCCATACCGCAGGCCCAAGTAAAGACATGGCTGCGTGCAGAAACTGAAGCAACACACCTAGTAGAGTGGAGAAACGGTGAAGGTTGCAGGCAAGCAAATAATGCAATTCCAGGAGCCTCAAAAAGGCTTGCCCGCAACCTCACCCGACTAACAAGAGACAACAAAGAGAGAGCCGTAGGAACTATAACTGGCCATTGTCTTCTAAACAAACACCTATTCACCATAGGTGTCACAGACAGCCCCCTATGCAGAGGATGCATGGAGACAGAAGAAACACCACAACACGCGCTCATGGAGTGCGCAGGCGTGGCAGAACAACGGGCAAATATTCTTAAATCCCCGGCAACATTTCTGGAGGAGTAACCTGGGCAGGCTGCTAGCCTTTTGGGAATATCTGAGGTGGTTGGAATAAAGAAAAAAAGGGACATACACACAATGGCCCAATCAAGAGGCTAAGTGCGGAAAACACCCCAGCCAAACTAACTAACCTCCGTCTGGTGTCTGCCAGGAGGATCGTGCACAAGCTTGTCGGACTATAGACAGTAGATGGATGCGAATGCAAAAATAACTAAACGAAACACTCACGAACTTTTATTTAAAATGGGTTTGCTCTTGACTCGACTAAACCAGACGTGCGTAGATAGAGTCGACGGTAGAGCGAGTTCACCTCCGGCACCGGTTTTGGCACTTTTACTCTCCGACGGAACACAGCAAGCTGCTTGGCGCCGGGCTCCGATGGTCTGCGAGTTGGCGTTGATCACTTGCAGTATCATAGCGCCCATTGTGGCGGCTTGGATATTAAACAGTACGGAAGCGAATGCAAAAAATAACTAAAGGTAACACTCACGAGCTGCAAGCTATCGTTGATCTCCTGCAGTATCGTAGCGGCTGGTATACTAAATGGCAGGAGGGGGGGACAGGAATGCAACAATCAACTAAAGATGCGAGCTAGCGTTGATCTCTTGCAGTATCGTTGCGTGCATTGCGGTGACATGGATATTACACAGAATAAATGATACAAAAACAACTAAAGGGTACCACTCACGAGCTGCGAGCTAGCGTTGATCTCCTGCAGTATCTTGGCGTGCGTGACGGTGTGCGGCTTGGAGTAGGGCTTGATGAGGTCCTTCAGCGCGGCTACCAGGTCAGCCCTTCGACGGCGCGCGGCGGCTCCTAGCCCCGTAGTAAGGATTCCCACGTCGATGCGACCCGATGCCGGGTCTGTTGCAGACTGCTTTAGCGCTTCGCGGTGGAGTCTGCGGGAAGAGATTCGTATTTTAGAAATTATATCTGAAACATATTATAACGAAAACATAAACAGTAACTAAAATAATTTAATTTTAATATTTTATTACAACTAATTACAATGTCAGAAAATATTTTGATACGATTTCGACATTGGCAAAATGCACTATTATTATATTTAAACGTTTAATAAATTCACAACAGAAATACAAGAAAATACCTATTTACGTCCTTAAAACAGGTAGCTTAAAAAACGACCATACACCCGTTAGTTGTTGAATTTAATTAACTGTCCACTGAACAGTTACAATTTTTTTTTGGTACTCTATTTTTGCACAAAAAAGTTCACAGAAGCGTTTCTCAAGCGGAGTGTGCACTCGCGCTCGTACTGTTCCTAACCGTTCTGAGATGTCGTGTCCGTGAACGCTGTTTGTGTGCGTTGCTTTGTACTATTCGACCAAGCCATCTAGACAACTGTTAAACGACTTACGACGACGAATACAACGAAATTTAATTAAAAAACAATATTGTTACAATTTAGATGAATTGCCTAAGTTTTTTTAACACCATTGCTTTTTAATGTCCATCGGTTTTTCGTTGTATTCGTCGTCAAAGTCGTTTGATATTATCTAGTTGGCTTGGTCGGGCAGTATGTAGATTGTCTTCTGTACAGTGGGCAACGCATGAACCTACCCAAATCTGCCAAATATACTAATCAACACTGTCTAGGGATATTTTGGATATAAAAATACTATGTTTTGTATATCCCTAGACAGTGTTGATGTGTGTATATCAAATGATATGGAACTCTATGTGATTACGATAAGTTTGAAACATGGTTGCCTGTACGTACCTGGCGGCCTCGTCGACGTCGGCGAGCTCGACGACGGCGGACAGGCGCATGCGCGCGTGCGCCTCGGCCAGCCGGATCAGCGACTCGAGCTGGCGCGGGTAGGCCGAGATCTGTCCGCGACCGCTGCCCACTCGTCTGGAATTTTTTATTTGTGTTCAGTCGCACCACCACAGAATAAATAATAGCACAAGTACAGAAGGACCACTCCAATCATTTATTTCAAAATCAATTATTTATGTAAATACGACTCTTGCTACGAGACAACAAAGTACTAATTAAGAGCGCGGCACGCCAATAGCCTCCTACTATAAGCACCTACATATTTGCCTCTCTTTCTCTCGCGTAACCTCATCTCACTTGTCGACCGACGCGACCAGGCCTGTGTATCTCCCCGCGTAGGTAGCAAAAACGTACCTACGCGCGGCGACCCTTACTTAGGGGCTAAAACAAGTTGCGTGTCGCTACCGGCCAGCGACACGCTCGCGCGTTTTATTCACCGGCGGCCGCGCGGCTAAGTTGCTGGCTGGACGAGAATGAATAAAGTACTAGAAAGAGGCGCTAGATGACGTTAGAAGCTTCTCGTAGCAGTCAACCCTATCGCGTCGCGTGATATTACGTCACTGAATAGGTTTAGTGTATTATGAATCATATTGCAGAGCAATAAGTATGAAATTATCTTGCAATGGATTTTTGTAGGTGTCTACACGAAAATGTGCACGAAACTCTGAGGCGAACTAAATTACGCCATATTGTTGACGACATTGAGTAGACATTTCTTTGAATACAATTGCTAAGTCATACTTCTGTACAAAGTACTAGTACTTATTCTGTGACGCAACGCCAAACGCGCGCGTGAGTCGTAGATCCTACATGCTATACGGCCGGCTTGTGACATCCATTAAGAAGCACACAAGCGCAAAAAAAATCGTATTAATCGAATTAGAGTCGATTGAAAATACATATAATAAGACATTTTGTTACAGGGTGGGTGTAAAGAAGCTACTGACCTCATATCGACGTATGCGTCTATAAGCCTCTGCTGCGCCGGCTCGCTCAGCACTGGTTGCACGTGCTCCTTCGCGAACACGATATAGTCACGCATCAGTCCCATGTCCTGCAATGACAACATTTTAGAGTAAACTGTTGGGAAATATAAGGTGCCTAATGGCAGATTTATATTTTTGAAAGGGTAGGTATATCTGAAAAAGTAATATACATTTACAAGTCATTTGGTGCTCCCAGAGTGCGGATTTGTTAGTCAGGATGCCGATTAGGAGACAGACCAAATTTTAATTTGATTAGTCGTGGTTGCAGAGGTTCCTCCAGACATTAGAATAGTTATTTACGGGATTGCTACCATGTACCTTTTTATTTTTGAGTTTTCGATATTTCGGCGCTGTTGCAAGCGCCATGATCACGGAATAACTCTTAAAACAGTATTATGTTATAAAACATTATATAAAAAACCCATCTAGCCGCTGTTGTGCAGTTGAAGAAAAACATCCGCAATGGAATTTAGCAAATCCAGCCGAGCGTCATGCAGTGTGTAGAGAGAGCGTAAACGGTCGACCGTTTCAACAATTGTGTGCGTCTAAATGGATATAATTTGGATGAAATCATTATTTTTTAATAATGATATCAGTGAAATCCGCGCTATCACTGTATTTACTGAATTATTTAATAAAGCCAAACGTGTAGAAGTTTTCTTTTATTAGCTTTAAAAAACGTAAATCACCGGACACCCGTTATAATAGACTATTTGACCAGTTTCCAAAAACCATCTCAGATTATTTAAGTATTTACCTAATATCATTAACAAAAAATGTATTTTTAATTCAATTAACATAACTTACCACAATATCGTCATCGTCTTGCGCGTCTGCAGGGTCTTTGTAGTAAAGCGAAACCAAATGGGACGCTAGCCGCCGGTCGAACACCTCGTCTTGCGGGTCCAGCACTAAGAATATTAGATCAAACCTGTAATAAAAACAATTTAGATTCAGATACTTGATATTGAAGAGTGTTTCTCAGATATTTCCTATCGCATGCCGAAACGTAGATCCACGCAAAAAATCAATTGTCATTCATTGTATCTGGTAATGCTAACAAACGAACGGGTGAACTACCAATTTCTGTTTTGAATCTCAATGCACGAAATACATATTATTAAAAATAAACGCAAGATTTATCCTACCTGAGTTAGAATAGCATAAGATAATTTAAACATAACATATCTCATAGCACTAATCATATCATAGTCCTGAGTTTATTTCTTTATTTATTGAATACACAAAACAGAATTACAGACAGTTACATAATATAGTATCTAGGTGTGCTGGCCTAAATACACTGTAACTCCAAAACAGTTGCACACAGCATGATAAAGTATCTAACAATAGAATAAGACATAAAACAGAGGTAGCCAAATTATTACAATTGCATGACATTAGGCAAATTAAAACTAAAGGAGATAGAATGAATATAACTTTATATAATAGATCTTTACATAATTACAAATATAAACATATACAGTAACAAATATTCATACTAAACATGATTTATAATTATTATACGAGTAGACTAATTGATGATTGTATAGAGGTCAGTTTTCCATTTATGCAATGATGATCGATCCGAATATGTCAGGCACATCGTCCAGTCTACTAAGTAAATCATTGTAATTTCGACACATTCTGTAATTTGGATACTTGTTTGATACTAATTTGGTTAGAACAGGTATACTCAATCTGCGACCGAGTGCGCTGCATGCTATCCGTCGAATTTTCGTAACTAGCCTACCACCTGACATGGTAATAAAAGAAAGTCAAAGTCAAAAATAATATATTCAATTAAGGACAGAAAATGCCATTTATGAACGTCAAAATTTAAAAAACAGAAATATTGGCCTTTAGGGGGCCCTGTCTCTTTATCTTTTGGGCCCTACAGTAGTGCTGAAGTTTTGTAATAGTCGCCACTTTTAAATTCGCGTTAACGAAATTTTATAGCTTTTGCTGTTCCGTAACTTGTTGAGTGTAATGATGGTAGTATGAGTAGTTATAGCCACCTACCGAGACATGAGCGCGTGCGGCAGTTGCACGTTCTCGACGATGGTCTAGTTCTTGTTCCACTGCGACTGGATGGACGTGCGTCTCGCTGGCACGTCACGCCTGCGTCGCGGTCTAGTGACGTAGTGGCTAGTCACCTAGCTAGTGACCATTATATTTTTGAGTGTAACGATAGTAGTATTGGTAGAGATTAGCCACCTACCGGGACATGAGCGTGTGCGGCAGTTGCACGTTCTCGACGATGGTCTTGTTCTTGTTCCACTGCGACTCGGCGGGGTTGGCGGCCGCCAGGATGGACGTGCGCGCGTTCAGCTGGCAGATGATGCCCGCTTTCGCGATCGATAGCGTTTGCTGTTCCATCACCTAAACAATTACACTATATTAAGCGAGGTGTACTACGAGGTATTAGTGGTTTCAAAGTTAAGGAAACTGAGTTGGGAAAGAAGTTCATGAAATAAATTTTATGCTTAGGTTTTCCACTGTCAGATTAAAAATAACTGGCTGATAATGTATTTAAAGGATTTTATGAATCTTTCGGCCGAATACTGAAACGCTGCTCAAATCCATCACTCACTTGAAGGCCACCTAAAATTGAGTCTCTCACATTTAAATGGTATACACAAACGCTACTCTGGCAATTTGAAACCATGATTAGCTAAGCAGTCGTTAAATGTTTACATCATGGCAACATTCATTTTGAAAAGTATGTTCTCGTTTACAATTTTCAAATTTTTAAGGAGCTTATTCGTTTTACGCAGCATTGTTTTTATAGATTCTTTGTTTTTTTTTTTGGGATAGAAACTTTAACGACGCCATTGTTGTGAAATGAAACGTTCGAGTGACAACGAAAAAAAAATATTTTCCAATCTTTTTCACATTTGTCACAGCGCGGTTCTAATCAAATTAATTTCAATTCACATCATTAAAATAAGTTTAAACAATTCTGAAGAAAAAGAAGAACACATCGAATACTACTCGCTTATTTCGACTTTCTACTTATTGTTATAATAATTTTTATGATGTTAATTGTAATTATATGATGACTACTGAAAAAAATGTGTGACAACAAAGTTTTGATAATATCAAGACCGATAGGCTGAACTATTGGCTCTTCCTCAACAATCTCTTCCTCCTCAATAAGGAGTTCTTATCAAAATTAGGCTATCTCTTGAGAGGGCAACAATGTGCGAAATACGCATATTACAGTAATTAGAAGGATTTATAAATTAAATTGTAATTTCCGCTTTGGAGGCAAAGAAAAAACCTTTGTAAGACAACAAAAAGCGTCTCTGTGGGATTTCTAGTGCATAACTGAGCCCTGATTGTGTTCCAGTATTTAAAAGTAGGCTCAAAAAGGGCGACAAGACTTTATTTTATACCATTATACCACGATTAACTGATTTGAGAGACCTCAAGACCACTCTCAGATTTAGCGGCTACTTAAATCGATATGACAGTCATTTGACAGCTAAACAGCGTTGAGTTGCGTTTCAGTATACCATTTTTCATCTGTGGCGTTTGAACACGACTTATTTTGGAGATGGTGTTAAGTTACTGGTGATGGTGTTGCTTACATTTTGGCTTTGAGTATGCGAATTCTGAGTTTAGGAGCTTCTTAATTGTTTAAGAAGCCGTCAAATATTTAAGTAGCAATTCAGTATTCGGCCGTTTAAATCTAAAGACATATTAAAGTTCAAATCATTAGTGGTTAAAAATCCTTGCAGTATACAGTGACTATTGTAATTGTCGTTTAATATGACTCCACAAATGAAGTTATTGAAATTTAAAAATCAGTTGTGTTGTATTTTATTCGGCGGGTTTTTCTTATCCGACTATTGAAATCGATATGTTTAGATAAAAATTATATATTTTAAAAAAAAGGATGAATGTTATTAACTGAGTTTGTTAATTTATTAACGGTTTATCTCTAAGTCCTGTATAAATGTAGCATTTGTTAAAAACTATAACTAGCTACGTGAACTACTGCCGACAAACTGTTGCAGTTTGGCAGAAAGCTAAACATTGTACACTTAGTAATATATGTTAAATAAATAAATAAAATAAAAAAACTTACGATGAGAACGCGATGATGCATGCTATTTCTTACAAATTCTACATGGCGAAACTATAAGGGTTGCTTGTTCACTACGGAACCTTAAAAAGGGATTGCATTATATTTTTAAACAAGCAGCTACTAAAAAATTCATCAGTACCTCGTGAAGAACACTCCGAGTGGAGTCATTCATTTTGTCGAATTCATCGATGCAGCATATTCCGTTGTCAGCTAGCACCAACGCCCCTCTGTAAATACGTGAAGTTATCACTTATTTTAGTTGAATCGATTCAGATACATATTTTTACTAAAACATTTCGGTAAGTGTAATCACACTCCTGGGCTGTCCTGGCGACCTGTGTCACAGGTTTCTTAGAAACCTACTCTCACAAGGACAGGAACTAGTGTAACATTCCAAATCTAAGAATATTGTACTTTACCATTTTTGAGATACGATAATAAGTTAGGCATTGTACGCCTAGCGAATACTACCTCTGTCTGCACTATTAAGAAAATACAGCCAAAGACGGCACCCGCTAGGTGCAAGGACTATTGCAGATAAAATGATCATGAGATGAAAATAAGCCGGGATATTGATGAGGAATCGGAACGCCTGCCATATCTAATGTCTTATCTCGATAATCACGACAGCAGTGACTCGCCGCTCACTAAATGGGCGCCTATAGTTGCTGCGTGGGTAGCAACATTGGTGGGCGCGACTAAGGTTCTAGAGAAGTGAGTCTGCGGGGTGCAGGTGGCCACTTCCAACCTGGGGCATAGGTTCTGCTTTTGCGATCTCCACTCTTGGCTAGTCGGTTAAGGCACATAATAAGTACTAGTATTCCGTACAGAAGTTTGACTCTGCAATAAAATTCAAAGAAATATCTACTCAATGCCGTCAACTATATGGTGTAATTTAGTTCGCCTCAGAGTCAAGCACATTTTCGTTTAGACATCTAGAGAAATCCATTGCAAGATAATTTCATTCTTATAACTTTGCTATATGATTCATAATACATTAAATCTATTCAGTGACGTACTATCATGCGACGCGATAGGGTTGACCGCTATAAGATGCTACGTTCGCCGTCTAGCGCACCTTTCTAGCATTTTATTCATGCTCGTCCAGCCAGCAACGTAGTGCTGCGAGCCGCCGGTGAATAAAACGCGCGAGCGTGTCGCTGCTCGCTCGCGATACCCAAGTCAGGCCTGTGTATCTTCCCGCGTTGGTAGCAAAAACGTACCTACGCGCGGCGACCCCTTGGTAATGGGCTAAACAAGTTGAGTGTCGCTAGCCGGCAGCGACACGCTCCCGCGTTTTATTCACCGGCGGTGCGCGACACTATAGTCCGTGTCATTTAAACTTGCACAAAAGGTTATTGACCCACCTGGACCAAAAAATGCCCAAACTTCACGACACGTGTCGCTTATCGTATAAAATAGCGATAATCCCGACCTATCGCTGATTTCATTATACCACGGCCCGTCCGAGAACGAGACAACTCTAAAACATCAAAATTTAAGTAATAGTTTCGCAATTTTGTAAATAAAACACTTAGTTATTAAAATAAATTTTCTTTTAATTTACGTATTGAAAGTCTTTAAGCAGTTACTTGGTTTTAATTTAAAAACTCTGTTAATTGACATTACTTTTACCACAAGTATAAAAACAATAGTTAGAAATTATTTTTTTTCCATAAAGAATTAACAGTAGTTGACCATTTATAGATATTTATCATTATATAATTTTGACTCCGAAAATGATAAATTATGACTTATTGCATTTAACCGTTAGTGATTTGAAAGGTCAGGGGTGCTATACCTGTACGCTATTTTGTAATGACTCACCCGGTGCGGCATAATTTGATTTTATTAAATTACGAATTTCGGAAGTGTTCACGTGTTATTATCAGTCGTTATTTTTTGATAAGTTTCTGTAATTGTTCTTTGTTACGTTTGTGTTTGTTTTATTTGGTGCTGTTTTCTCTATTCTTTACTTATTATAAGTGAAGATGGAACCTGAGAAGAATAAAAAGAGGCGTAAAAGAATCCTCAAACCGCAAGCAGGTTAGTTTGTATAATTTACTTTTACAATATGTTTTGCTATCATCATAGGTAATTCAATTTGAACACAAGTTTAAATGATGTTTTTAAGTATAAAGTGATTGTTAGAGCTTTTACACATGAACATCAGTTTGCTGTCGACGTATGTAACTGCAGCCGACGTTAGAAGTCGGCGGCTAGTTGTCGACATGCTGTCGACGACGCATTGGCGGCTGCCGCCGGCTGATGTTGACAGCTAGCCGCGTCTGTCATTTGACCGTCGAATGCAGTTAGTCCAGGAGCTAGGACGTGCACAAAATGAGCCTAATAAAAATTGCGAAAAGCGAGTCGTTGCTCCGCTGAAATACTTTTTCGCATGATGGTATCACGGCGAGATAGTGAGTTTTTTAAAATGGTCGTCAGCTCATCAAAGACGTCTTAGACGACTTACACAGCTAACTATGCATTGTCATCCAAGCTAAACCTGTATACAAAATTTCAGCTCATCGGTTTAAGATATCTGCTTTAAAATTGAGCTGCAATAAGTATTTGTGACATAACTTTTAACCCGACTGGGACACCTTGTCTTGGGTGTTGAAGAATAGGAGGAATGCACCGCGTAAGGCATAAGTTAGCTTCAAGCTAATGACTGTAACTTCAAGCTAAGCCTTACGCAGCGTAAACACAATTCCAGTTTGATTTGAAGTTATCCTTCTTCTAGACAGGCAAACCAATGCTGTTGACGCATATCTCACCAAAATCTAACTCGTCAAAGTTTACCTATCGATGCTTCAGACTCAAAACATTCAACCTCAATAATTATAATCTAGGACTCCAAGAAAACCCCTTTCGTCACAGTCGTATACCTCATGACTAAGGGTCGTAACTCGTAATCATTATGTGGAATGAAACACACACGACTTTCTTGGCAATATTTATTGGAATGGTTTGCCATTGGCTTCTCCATCTCACACACTAGCCACTAGTGTGCAGGTTTTTCCTCACGGTGTTTTCGTTCACCGTTTTCACCGCATGGGTTTTAACACGCCTTTTTTTCACGCAAAGAAAACCCAATACACCAAATTTCTAAACGGATTGGAGCAACGGAGTTAAACTCGCATGCTTATTCTCTGTAAGTCCTTTCGTTTGCTTCCCATATTGCAGGAAAGATAAAAAAACTTAGTCCGCCATCTTTAGGGGTCCGCCATATTGGATTTGGAATGACGTCACCCTATTTATTGAGTTATTCTTAGCAAGCCTTTTCAATCGATACCCACATTGTACAAAAGCAAAAAAAAAAACTTAGTCCGCCATCTTTAGAAGTCCACCAAGGATTTGGAATGACGTCACCTTATTTATCGAGTTACTCTTAGCAAGCCCTTTAATTTGATACCAATATTGTAGGAGTACATTTAGAAGTCGACCATATTGTTTTTTAGTAACGTCACTTTATTTTTTAAGTTACTTTCAGCAAGCCCTTCATTTCATATTCATACCCATATTGTAGAAATGCATTGAAAATAACGAGCCCGCCATCTTGGATGCTCCGCCATGTTGAATTAAGAATGACGTCACACATCTTACCATGCATTGTCATCCAAACTAAACGTGTATGCAAAATTTCAGCTCAATCGGTTAAAGATATCTGCTAAAAAAATTAAATTTGAATAATACCTACCAACTGCTCCTGCGATAATAACGCTGGATATAGAAAAATTCATTTTTTTTTATTTATAATGAATGATGCAACTATTTTTATTTCATTATTCATGTCCAGTTACATAAAATGTCGGCTGTCACTCAGCATATTGCTTGTTTTGTAATGCAGTAGCCAAATGTTTGTAATACATGTCAATTTTTCGGGTCAAGGCCGTCTCGTACCAATAAACGTTTGTTTACACACGGCCGAATACTGAAAGGCTACTCAAATATTTGACGGCTTCTCAAACAATTGAGCAGCTCTTTAACTCAGAATTCGCATACTCAAAGCCAAAATGTAAGCATCTATTAAACTTAAGACCATCTCAAAATAATTCGTGCTCAAACGCCACTCAGATGAAAAATGGTATAATGAAACGCAACTCAACGCTATTTAGATGTCAAATGACTGTCATACCGATTTAAGTAGCCGTTAAATCTGAGAGTGGTCTTGAGGTCTCTCAAACAAATCAGTTGATAGTGATATCATGGTATAAATATAATGTCTATAAAATCCTTATTTTCTCTGTGGGTACCCATGTCGCCCTATTTTAACCCTACTTTTAAATACTAGAACACAATCAGGACTCAGATATGCACTAGAAATCTCATAAAGAGGCTTTTTGTTGTCTTACAAAGGTGTTTTCTTTGCCTACAACGGAAATTACAATTCCTTCTAGTTATTGTAGTATGCATATTTGGCACATGGTTGCACTCTCAAAAGATAGCCTAATTATGGATGAGAACTCCTTATTGAGGAAGAAGGAGGAGGAGATTGTTGAGGAAGAGCTAATAGTTCATCCTATCGGTCTTGAAACTAATCAAAACTTTGTTGTCAGCACTATGCAAATAAATATGTACACATATTTTTCAGTAGTCATCATATAATCACAATTACATCATAAAACATAAGTATAAATATAAGTAGAAAGTCGAAATAAGCGAGTAGTATTTGATGTGTTCTTCTTCTTCAGCATGTATCTATCTGCTCGGCATACTCGGCCTCTCCAAACTTTTCCACAACGCGCTGTCACCGGTAATTCTAGACCAAGTTGTCCCGGCAGGATCTTTTAGGTCATCGGCATCCGACAATCTGGCTGGTGGGTTTGATCCACCAATGTAGAACATTATTCTGTGTAGAACACTTGGCATACCAATTTGTTTTATCTTTATTTAAAGAAAAATATGACTATTATATACTTGTTCATTTCCATTTTATTTTTGTTAATTGAATAGTTATTAAATACTGCACTGCACTGCAACCTTGTATAAATTATTTTAATAATATGAATTAAAATTAATTTGATTAGAACCGCGCTGTGACAAATGTCAAAAAGTTTGGCAAATATTTTTTTTTCTTTGACACAACGTTTCATTTCACAACAATGGCGTCGTAAAGGTTCAAATCAAATCCAAAAAAAAAAACAAAGAATCTATACAAACAATGCTGCTTAAAACGAATACGCTCCATAACAATATGAAAATTGTAAACGAGAACATACTTTTAAAAATGAATGTTGCCATTATGTAAACATTTAACGACTGCTCAGCTAATCATGGTTTAAATTGCCTGAGTAGCGTTTGTGTATACCATTTAAATGTGAGAGACACTCAATTTTAGGAGGCCTTCAAGTGAGTGACGGATTTGAGTAGCGTTTCAGTATTCGGTCGACAGATTTCTATCGCTACGCCTTGTGTTTTGGTTCGCCGCGATTCCGTATCGGCGTGCAGTGGTACAGGGGTGTCAATGACCTTTTGTGCAAGTTTAATTGGCACGGACTATAGGTTGCTGGTTGGACGAGCATGAATAAAGTCCTAGAAAGATGCGCTAGATGGCGTAAGTAGCTTCTTGTGGCAGTCAACCCTATCGCGTTGCGTGATAGTACGTCACTAAATAGGTTTAGTGTATTATGAACCATATTCCAGAGTTATAAGAATGAAATTATCTTGCAATGTATTTCTGTAGGTGTCTACACTAAAATGTGCTTTAGTCTGAGGTGAACTGAATACATTCTAAACCATATAGTTGACAACATTGAGTAGATATTTCTTTGACCTGACCGCTTAAACCTTGTGATACGTATTATTTGTCTTACTAACAGCTATTATTACGACTTTTGATCGATTTTATAATACTACGGCCTCGTCGAAAAACGAGACCACCTCAAAACACACAAAAAAATGGTGGTGATAAATGCTAATTTTTGGGTTCAAGGTCGACCCGTACCGAGGTTCATTTGTTAGACAGATTTGTATCGCTACGGCTTATTATAGTTAGGGTCGCCGCGCTTCGCATACTGGCGTGCAGTGGTACACGGGTGACGGTCTGCAGGGGTGACGGGTCAATGACTTTTTATGCACCGTTAAATAGCACGGACTATACTTACGTCTGCAGCACCAGCTGGCGCGTGTCGGGGTCCTTGGTGACGTAGGCCGTGAGTCCGACTGCGGACGAGCCTCTGCCAGACGTGTACTGCGCGCGCGGCACTAGCGAGTGGACCCAGCGGAGGAGTTGCGACTTGCTGGTGCCCGGGTCGCCGCATAGCAGGATGTTGATTTCTGATCTGTGAAGTGGAACGAAAAAAGAATTAAAGTAACTTTTTTTTAACTTAAAATGTGTGTGCTTGAATCTAGACTAAGCCAGACGCGGAGTAGACAGAGTCGACGATGGAGCGAGCTCACCCAGAAGGATAGGACAACAAGATTGAGCTTTTTTATATTAATAGGCAGACATTTGACCGCAATCTCACCTGATGATAAGCGACGATGCAGCCTAAGACGAATCACGTCTGACCAACAAACAGCCTATTCGCTCTTTTATAGGAATCCAGATCATAAAGTTTAGGAAACACTTCAGGTGGCAACTAATTCCGCTCTATGTCCGTACGCACGACACACTGCGGTTTTATAGCGTTCGGCGCTTAAACGCCCAAATCTACGCCACCTGTCCCCTCGTGAAAGCCGCCAGTCAGCCGCCAGTCAGCCGCCAACAGGCCGTAAGTCGAAGTGAAGTACACGTATACATGGTGGTAAAAAGTATGAGTGCACGCATATAGTTCACAAACAAATGTAGCTGTTGCGACGCCCAGTCTTGAATAAAAAGTCAGAAAGAACAGAGCGTACCACTATATGCCCACCTGGCTTACTGCTTCGGGACAAATTGTGGCGTAATACTAATAAGAAAATTATCAACTCACCTAAAGTGCGTCCTGCCGGCGGCATTGAAGTTTTTCTTGGTGCCGCCCAGCAGCTGTAGCAGCACCCCCTTCTTAATGTCGAGGTTCTCGTAGATAGAGGGCGCTATGGCCCGCGCGAGTCGCTCATAGCAGTCGGCCTGCCCTGCTAGTGCTTTGAACAACTCCACGCGCTCTGGCGGGAAGCGGTGCTCTTTGCTGTAGGGAAAAGGTTTATAGTTCAGTCAAAATAGAGTAAACCTTGACTAAATTGCAAAGCTGAATTTATCGGGATAAAAAGTTTATACCGAGGTTTAAGAGCAAGCCTACCGCCTGACTTGGAAGCTATCGCGATTAAGATTCCAATACATATGACAGATGAATTGTCATTATTATTTTCAAAGCTATCATTGCTTTCTTGGCGTTTGTTTGATTGATAATACTGCTTTCCTGAAAGCTATATGCATTTCAATACGAAAGCAATTTATTTAGATAGTTATTGGTTATGGTGGTTATTTGAATGGTTTATTTGGATGGCCTGCTGAGATGTTATGAGATGATTACAGATATATTACGGATACGCTTCCGATTATTTGGATGGCCTGCTGAGATGTTATGAGATGATTACAGATATATTACGGATACGCTTCCGATTATTTGGATGGTTTATTTGGATGGCCTGCTGAGATGTTATGAAATGATTACAGATATATTACGGATACGCTTCCGATTATTTGGATGGTTTATTTGGATGGCCTGCTGAGATGTTATGAGATGATTACAGATATATTACGGATACGCTCCCGATTATTTGGATGGTTTATTTGGATGGCCTGCTGAGATGTTATGAGATGATTACAGATATATTACGGATACGCTTCCGATTATTTGGATGGTTTATTTGGATGGTTTATTTGGATGGCCTGCTGAGATGTTATGAGATGATTACAGATATATTACGGATACGCTTCCGACTATCCGGTAGTTTCGCATAATTTCGGTTATGGATATCAGATTTCTAAGAAATTATAAAAGTCATAATACAAAGTAACATTTAACTGTATTTCTAGGTTATCATTAAATCAATAATTTTTTTCAACAAACACACCAATTACCCAGCCCCAAACTAAGCGTGAGCTTGTGCTATGGTGACTAGAATAACGGATAGACATACTTATATACATTTTATAAACATCCATGACTTAGGTACAAATGCTCGTGTGCTCATTACACAAACACTTGCCCCTGGCGGGACTCGAACCCGCAACCGCCTGGTTTAGAAGTCCGGGGTGCGAACGACTACACCAAGACGGTCGTCATTGGGAGTATAATCAGTATTTTTTTAAACAATGCAAGATCCGTGACGCTGCTGTCTCTCCAATCTATCTAAATGAGTTTAGTCACAAGTATCAACATTCACTACTCTTATATTTACATAAGTTTTACGCTATGTACCTTTCTATAGTGAAATGCGTCTATATGCGTCTTATGCCGTGTCTACAGGGTTGCCTTCCGCGGGTTAACGGAGGCAGGTGTGATTCGGAATACGCCCGTGACGCTATCGTCATTCTTCAGTCATTTACCTAAATGAGCCTAGTCACAAGTATCAACACTCACCCCTCTTCAGTTTCCAGTAGCCGGTCGCTATGCACCTTTCTATAGTGCAGTGCATCTATATGCGTCTTGTGTAGCGCCTTCAGGGTTGCTTAGCGCGAGTAGACTAAGTCACCAACTTTTAACTAAATAAATCTAAATATGAATGTATGGATTTAGGTTACAATGCAATTCACTCACCCCTCTTCAGTCTCCAGTAGTCGGTCGCTATGCACTTTTCTATAGTGCAGTGCGTCTATATGCGTCTTGTGTAGCGCCTTCACGGTTGCTTAGCGCGAGTAGACTAAGTCACCAACTTTTAACTAAATAAATCTAAATATGAATGTATGGATTTAGGTTACAATGCAATTCACTCACCCCTCTTCAGTCTCCAGAAGTCGGTCGCTATGCACTTTTCTATAGTGCAGTGCGTCTATATGCGTCTTGTGTAGCGCCTTCAGGGTTGCCTTCCGCGGGTTAACCGAAGCCGGCGCGGCTCTAAACACTCCGGTCACACTGACGCGTTCTCCCGCCCCTACTTGTTCTACTAGCGCGCCGTGGGCCATCACGCTTACTGTCGCGGGCGTGCGGCCGGCTGGCATGTCGTCTGTAAATAAAATTAAATATAATTTCTGGCACAAAAAAGTAATATTAGTTCGGTGAGATCTTGCCGTTACTAAATGATCGGTGCTAGGGCAATCCCTAGGGCATGGCATCAATATGCCATGATGGATAGCGTGGCCGACTGATCGGTACAGGGGTAACTAGCTGCTTGAAGGCCTCACGGTATTATTTCCAGATTGCCAAAACCGACCGGTCGCTAAGCTGATTATTTTTTCGCCAACAAACTGTGCTGCAGGAGTTTGGCGATAGACTTAAGTTTACACTTGTATTTATTTTTGTTAAAAAATTCGATAAATACAAAAATATAATTATATTAAATAAGAGTTACCACCCGATCGTACTCCACCAGCTTATCGATATCTTGCAGA
The DNA here is from genome assembly GCA_949316185.1 of Pyrausta nigrata. Lineage (NCBI taxonomy): Eukaryota > Metazoa > Arthropoda > Insecta > Lepidoptera > Crambidae > Pyrausta > Pyrausta nigrata. The sequence goes on from OX438951.1 coordinate 4,935,959, forward strand.
TAATGTTGCTGTCAGATCGATACCACAAAACATGTGTTACAGGAAAAGTGCCTTACTAGATCACCCTCTTGATGATAGTGTAACCGGGTAGACAATACTGTAACATGAGTATAAAAGTGTTCCAGTTGATCCATAAACTGTCACGTAAATTTCTTACTTAGCGACTTCTGCAGCTTGACCAGCTGCTTATTCCAATCAACAATGGTATTACAAGAACAGCTCCTGTGATAGATCTTCTCGTAGCTGCGTTAGAACACGTAAAATTGCCATAAAATCTCAATGCACTCACCCGGCGACTCCTGCAACTTGACCAGCTGCTTATCGCTGAAGTGCGAGCGGTTGTGCACTAGCTGGAAGCAGTGCGCAGTGCTGCAGTGCGAGCAGTGCGCCGGCTCGGGCACTCGCCCACGCTCCAGCTCGGCCACGGCCGGCGCGCCGCACACCGCGCATTTGAAGAACGCCTCGCGCATCTCCGGCACGATGCTGGACGTGCGGATCACCATGCCGGAGAGCGTTACTAGCTGGTCGATGTCTGCGGACCAAATACAATGTTTAAGGCCAGTATTTCCTAATGTTGGCGATAACGGCCCCTTGTGCGGAGGCCTAGAGGGGGCGTTAAGAAGCCCAGAAAAAAATGGGGGTGCTGATTTATTATTATAAAGTTGCATTTTTATTGCCCTCTCTGGTAAGAAAAGTCTCGTTTGAAATATAGGTTTAATTAATCTCCAGGTGAAAAATATTATGTTGAGCTTTTTAAGATGATAAACCAAATGGGGGGCGATGAAATAAGTTTGGGAATCTCTATTTAAGGCTGTAGTAATTTACGTGAAGAAATTATACGATGCGGATTCACGGTACATATCCGAGCTCCATCATTTGGCCTATATTTTTTGTAACATGTAAGAATAATCTGTTGATTACCAAAATATTTGTATAGCTTGTCGCTCCTTAATTTGTTTGTTTATTATTATATCCCGTGTCTTTATTTATAATTCCGTCGAATAATGCTGTAATCGACCTAAGAAAGCGACGATTGAATCGGGTATTTGTGAATAAATTAATATCGACCACAGAAGGAGGCCTGACTGTGACAAAACTTGCAAAAAAGTGGTTTTCTATAGATTTGAATTTTTTGAACTAATAATTTGAATGTATTTGAATGGTGCAATACGTCTACAGTTATATATGAAGTGTTATGAGTTGGAAATAATATTTAGCTAGAAACGCTAGAAAGCAGAACAAGTCTTAAAATCACCATGACATTGGATATTTGTTATTTTAAAGTAAAAAAACCGGCCAAGTGCGAGTCGGACTCGCGTGCGAAGGGTTCCGTATCATTAACTTAAAACATTAGACAGTATAGGCAAAAAAAGTATATATTTTTATTTTATTTATAATTTCAAAAGTATTCAACACAGGATACCCGAAACAATTTTAAATAAGAGTTTTCGCGCCTGTTTCTTTACGTGAGTGATTTGAAGTTTATAGATCCAAGACTTTAGAAATTACGGGGGGGGGAGGGGGGGGGGGGGTCTGTGTGAACGACTTTGGCGGGCTATATCTCGCAAATGGTAAAGCTGAAAGTGTTGTATGGAAACCCTACCTTATTTTCATAGTCCTTTTCAACGATACACCACACAAGCACTCGCACGCACGCACTCAAGAAAATAATTCACCCCTCATTTTACATGTATGGGGAGGTACCCTTAAAAAGGGGTAATTTTAATTTTTCGTATTTTTTAAAATGAGATCTATATGTGAAGTATCCTCGATGCAAGTTACATGCAAATCAGTCCATAAACGTAGAAGATATTCTGCTGTGACAGACTAGGACGGACGGAGCGGACGGACTGAACGATCTTATAAGGGTTCCTTGTCGGACTACGGAAACCTAAAAATGTTTTTTTTAAATAGTTAGAAATATTTACCTTCCGGGTTTAAATCTCGCATATTCCTCGGCGGCGCGTTGAAGGGACGCACCTGTATCTGGTGTTCCAGCACAGCTGCCGGGTACTTCTCAAAGAATAGCTCGTTCACTGCCGCATCGAAAGCTGGGACTACCTGCGAAGGTCACAAATCAAACATGTCGCTATATTCCCCAAGTATTGATGAAATCGAACGCCGGCTCACTGGCGTAGCAAGCACTTACAAGAATTCGTTGGCTGACTAACGTCCTCCGTAGCGCAGTTAGCAAGAGCATTCGCCCGGATAGCGAAGAGTCGTGGATTCGAGCCTCACCGGATGACACAGCCGATCATTTTTTGAGCGAAATTTAATTTTGTAAAAACTTGGAAACAAATTGCTGAAGTTATAAAAATAATTACAAACCAAACAGTTAAATGACAATTCATAGTAAAAAGTCAGAAAATAGAAGAGAATATACCTCTTGTGGATAGCAGATGAGTTGCCTGTGAAGTTTGGGATCAAATACTCTGATGTGATCACAGTCAACGTCTAAGAATGGTTCTTCAAGTGTGTGGATCTGAAATATAAAAAGTTGTGTTCAATATTACATAAAAATTATACGTATCAAAAGATTATGTAGTGTTAATCGTGTCGTATAAATCAACAAATGGTCCTTCGAGCCGGATAATAAATAATAATAATGTCCTCCTAGCCGAATTTCGACTACGGCGGCCTATCTCAACCGAGATTAGCCAACTGCGCGGGACATATTATAGTGCACAAGTGTGCGCAATACACAGGTGCACTCTCTGTTCCTTCACTCTCATAATTCGGTGAGACGGCAGTCCGACATGACTGTAGAGAGATCAGGCGCAGGACCAACGGCTTAACGTGCTTTCCGAGGCACGGGGGTGTTAACACCACCAACTTTCTGACTCCGGAGCTGTGTCTGAGTAATTTCAAGATAGAAAAACCCAAACACTCTCGGCCCGACCCAGGATTCGAACCCGGGACCTCGTGGATAGTATCCAGCGTGCTGACCATTAGACTAACGAGGCAGTCAAAGTAAACCGAGCCGGATAGTAAACCGCACGCTTCCGACATTAATTTTGTTGATACAAACGAAAGTAGCGACAGATGTGTTAAACATCTTCCCAGACCACCAAGAGTACTTAAGCCCCTTTCTACTCTTACCTCTTCCAACTTCTGTTCGTATAGCGGCTCATTAGTAACAGCGGTGGGCTCGACGAACCGTTGTATGAACTTGACGAACTTCTCCCTGCATTCTGCGATGGCCACATCCGTGCCCCATACAACCAGCTGTGGTTCACTGGATGGCGCTTCTGGTACACCTTCATCCATCTGTAAATACTCGTACATATATCTACATGTTCAGAGTTTAAGGGATGGGAACACTATTGGGCCGATAATTTGCCCCGAAGCAGTGGTACGGCTTAAAAAATATTTTGGGACAATTAGTACATATAAGTAACTACATATTTTTTGGTCTTTATGGCATAAATAAATGACTTTAAATACATTTTATCATGGATTTGCAGACATACAGCACGGTGTGCTATAGGTAAAGCGGCTAATTGATTCCTCGCCTGCGGGGTATAGGGGCGCGGAGGTAGGACAAAAACGGTACTGGAAAAAGCGCGTTCTTCTCAAAATCAAAATGATGCTACAAACGCCTGCCGCCCGCACTCCACAGTCACCGTTCACTTATTACCCCCACCTCTATACCCCGCAGTCGAGGACTCAAAGGCGATCTACCTATAACAACACCAAACAGTTTGGTAAAACTTCAAAACAAAACTTATCTACTAAGCACTTTGACATACTGTCTGTCCTGTCAATTCATTATTTGTCATTTGTCACGTAACGTCTCGTAAGAATGTAGCGTATTATCGTAATTGTGATAAATTTGTAAAAAAATGACCGACACAACGAGCCCACCGCCCTCAGGGAGCCAGCTCTCGTTGTTCCCCAAGGAGTTTGATTCGCAAACGAGTATCAAGGTCAAGAGCTCTTCTGTGTTCAGCAGCTGCCGTATCTGCCTGTCGTCTATCTTCGACCCGGCGTATCTGACCTGCGGCCATAAGTTCTGCGAGAACTGCTTGGATCAGTACTGGCGGTTGAGAGATAAGCCCAACTTCCTGATCTGTCCGTTGTGCCGGACGTTGGCTTACAATGTTGATTTTATTGAGGTAAGCAAGTCAGTGGTTAACCTATATGGGTAAACCGCCTAATTGCGTCCTCCTGCGGGGTGTAGGGGCAAGGAGGGCGAGAACGGGGTCTGGGAAAGTGGGGCGGCGGCAGCTCGAAGCGTGATTTTATTTTTACAAGGGATCCAGCAGCCGAGGACTCAATTAAGCGGTCTATAGGTACACTTCGCAAACGAGTTCTTTGTGACAATCACTAAATGAATTCTTACGAATGTCCTTACAATTGGATGTTAATTTTGCTGCATGTTTCCTTTTTTATGTCTTCCTCATTGGTATCTTTAAATGCTATTGTAATAGATAGTTCTTTACTTAGATGCGTTTTATTATAGCTGTTTGTTTTGTTTTCCTAAACAAATAAGCTGTAACAAACAGCAAATCTTGAATTAGTTTATTTGGTTTTTAATTCCAGAAAGACGACACACAGCCCGTGGGAGACTTCCGAAAGAACTTCAGCCTGTTACAAAACATTTACGATTCCGAAATAAACAAATCGACAATATTTTGCTTCAAGATATCCATGTTGATACCAGTTGTGTACTACGTTGTGAAATGGCTTAAGCTACCCGCCACGGAATTCGTGTCATTACTAAAATACAAATTGTTGTCTAAAATGTAAAGACCTACGTCTTTCTGTTACATTGCGTGACATTTCAATAAATTATTCGGGTATAGTAATAAAATAGTGTAATGCAGTATTTACTTGCAAGAGTTTATTTCTGTTAGAAACCCCTTTCGCCAGAATACATTGACCATAACCAGCTTCCTTCTGGTGGGTACGCGGACAGGCTGGCGTCAAGGGAACAAGACATGTCTAGTATAACTGCTACTGTCAAAAATACGCACATAACCATTCAGAGTAAGTTCTCAGATGACAGGCTATATTATACTTACTTGGCTCTAGCATCGATTTTTTATTCCACGCAACGCATGTTTCTGCTTCGCCCAATAGTTGACTGGTAGAAGTGGTAGAGAATGCCTAATGAACACCATTTGGACTACTTTGTTTGTGAAATCTACACTTATATTATAAAGAGGAAAGATTTGATTGTTTTTGTTTGTATTGAATAGGCTCCGAAACTACTGGGCCGATTTATATGTAATTTGGTACAGATATAGTTTACGACCCTGGAAAGGACATAGGCAACTATTTGTCGCGATATAAAATCATCAAGGGGTGAAATGGGGGATGAAAGTTTGTATGGAAAATCCGACTTTTGGCGCGGGCGAAGACGGGGGGAACTGCTAGTAACCAATAAATTACGATGGAAAAAGATCTCTAAATAGAATAATGTATGTCTGCAGTATTAAAATAATAGCATTTTCTTACCCGTCGCGTAGGAGTAGGCGCAGGAACATTAGGGCCTACTTGGTGGCCCCTGAGGTCAGCGCGCTGGCGGGCCGGCGTCATGGCGCCTCGCATCAGAGAGCGGGGCGTGCTTAGCGAGCTCGGGGTGCCATAGTTGAGTGGCGAGCTCATGTCTATGTCTGTGCCTGGAGAGATGTTCATTAATTGTCTTCCTTTACACAGTCATAGATTCTACACCCCACTTGGTAAAAAGCAGAGCAGAAACTTCATTATCCAGAATGAAATAGCGACTACAGAAAGCTGTAACAGTTTGGATACTTTTACACAGTTAGTTTCTAGCCTAGCTAGGATGTTCAGGTATTAATGAATTACCATGTTAATTTGATGTTGTTTTGGTTGTGGATATCCATTTAGATTAAGCAGAGCAAAAGCTTCATTATTTATACAAATTTAAAATGAAGACTACAGAAACTGTTAAGACTCTTTTCAGTACCAACTAAGATAGTCTTTCAATTTTTAATATGTATTCTTCTGAAAAAACCCAGTAGCGGTGGAAATATTCTGAACACAATTTTAATTTTATGCCATTACTGTATGATTCAAAACCATTTTATTTCAAAATTTATCAGGACAGTGAAAGAGTGAGCTTAGCTCAGAAAGGCGAATTCTTACCAAGAGGACTGGAAGGCAAAGCTCGCGCAGGGGACGTGCCGGGAGCCCCGCTTGGCGTGCGTGGGGTGCGGGGCGTGCGTCTAGGAGTTCCTGGCGTTCCATCTAAAATATAATAAAAATATGCAATGATTGTATTAAAGCCAATGCAAGTTGGTCACAGTCTTAATTTGGTATACTTAAACCAATGCAAGTTGCCAATATTCTTGGTTTGGTATACTATATTGTTCCAATTATTTTCTTAAGTGCTATTGCACCAAAGTAGTACCACAAAATAAGTTTTTTTTTATTCAGAATTGAATATTTGAATATGGGACAGACTAAATTACATTGGATTAGTTTTGTGTAAGCCTGATCCCATATGATTCTCATAAAAATAGGATTTATTGGATAGAATACTTAATTTAAATTTAAAGTACAGCTGAATCAAATTGGTAGAATAAGCAACATACAAAATTTTTTTAAAGCGACAAATAAGTAACTAAATCTTATTTTGAGATTCCCTAACTATATGACAGCCTATGAATTACCTCATTTGATGTTACTGTCTTTAGTTACCTCAGTTAGACTTAACTATAAAGTTTAACTGATTACCTATTGTTTAATTGCAATTTAATCTGTTTTCCTAAAATAAATAAATATTTCATCAATCTGCCATCTAATTTATTTAGCAATTATTTCATTAAAACACTATTTTACGGATTACTTCGCGATTTATTTACATTTTATTTAAAACCTGACGTTTCCTGACACTTTACAGTGTTCGTGGTCACAGGGAGTCCCTGAGTTCAACAATTCGCATAAACGTAAGAAACAAATATTGCAATTATTTATTATGCCAACGGCAGTCGGCACAATGACTTTAACCAATACACATCAACATAACCTCAATGTTTGTAGAAATCAAACCACCAAATTATTGTTGAGATGAGCGGGTACCTTTCGAAGGTGTACCAGTAGATCTTTGTGGAGTTTCAGGTACAACAAGCTGTTGAGAAGATCGTGTCCTCCTAGATGGAGTTGGAGCCTCCGATGAAGCTTGTGACGGTGGGCGTTTCGATGGTGTAGACATCGTTGTTCGTATTATAAAAGAAACAAATCAATTATCACACAACAGTTTGACTAAATAAAAACCTAACTATCACAAACGACTTATTCTTAGTTCAATTAGCAGAAATGAGTAAAGTAAAAATCATTTGTTTGTTGATGCATGAAACTTTGTTCACCGCAAGCAAGGAGGTATTTGGCGCGTAATTTGACACCGACCAACTGACAGGAAGAAAAAGTGACATTTGTTTTTTATATGATGTTATGGCCTTGGGCATGGGCCATTTTTCAAGATTAGTGATGCTATATATTACAGATGCAACTAAACATTTCAATTGATTATTTCTTTATAATAAATACATATTTACTAACTAAGTCTATTAACTTCATTCTGCTCTGTAGCAAGCTTAGCTTTGTAAATGATATTTAATTGATTTTTAAGTCAGTTTTTATTAAAGTTCACAAGGAAGACACAATCGAATCGTAGAAAAGTGCTAATTACGGTTTAAGGTGCACCTCTAGTAATGTCAACTATTTCTGACCATGGACAATAGATAAATGGTCATTGATCACAAATTAGAGAGATTATGTGTGTCATTGATCGTTCATTCACCGCTGATGTTTTCAGTGTTATTTTGTGATAAAATAAATAAATAATAAATACTATTACTACGAAATAAAAGCAATTGTGACGGTCACTAATACTTAGTTCTAGTGCAATATAATTGTCTTAATCCAATCGATGTGATTTACGTTACTATTGTTGAATATTCAGAAAGAAAAACTATCTTTGTGCAATCTACCTGCATCGTCGGTCATTGATATTATCGTGTATAAATAATTGGTGACGGAACACTATAGAATTATTATTTTGAATGGACTCTCTTTATGTTAGTACGCAATTATGCGTATGTTATATGTTTACTATTGATTAGTTGGTTTTTGCACAAAGGCAAGAGCTATTTTTGGTGAGTATTCCGTAGTTATAACCAGACGGCAATGATTCACTCTAATATCTTTTATATCCATTGTTGGAGTTTCCCAGACTTGTTTATTATCTCCTGTATATTGACGCGTACTTTATGTATTTTAAATGTTTCCTGCTGTAGAAGTAGTTCAAGTTTTTTTCACTTTCAATTGCATTTTGTTTAAATGAAAGTCGTATTATAAATCGTATGTTGTTCACTGTCACTGATTATACAATATATATATATATTGGGCTTAAATGTATATTTTTAATTAAAGTTGCAATTTAGCTTCTTTCTTGTTTGCTAAACTTTAAATTTTATCATCACCTAAAATTATTTGCTGTATTCATATACTGACTAACTTTTAGTGAAATTATAATTTCTTAATCTATCAATGAATTATTTCTATCTTCATTTCATGCTAGTGGTATTAACATAGAACAAATCAATCACACTAACTCTTTAACTACAATAATTGGTGTCATCCAGTAAAATGATGATTTTCTGGTAAAATGATAGCTATAGAAATGGGATACAGGGGACAATCCCACCACCTCCCATGGCCATACCAACCTCGCGGTTATAAAGGCCGAATCGCGAGAGATGCGCGCCGAATTTGCGTCTGCTAGGCAGTCTGCACTCCGCTGCGCGCAATGCTTGACTCTCCACAAGTTTTTTGTCTTCTCTATTCCTTGTCCCTTGTGTCACTCTCACCCTTCTTGGGGCATGACTCGCTCGGCGCCATTCCTCCGTCTGTGCCAACCGTGCGCAAACTCCCGCAGCTGTCTGAAGTTCCCCTCCGAACCAACGAGATCAGAGTACCAAACTGGACCGACATTTATTGGGCTGATACCATCCATCATCTTGCAAACATCTGGGATAAGGGGACAGTGGACAGTGGGAGCAGTATTTTATACTATTTAAAAAAGTCTAGTTTTTGACCCCCTCCCTTCACTCTAAAAAAATTAGCATAGGCTGACCCCCTTCCATATTTATAATGTAAGAATCGAAATTTGATTGCTTTTATTGTTTATTTTTCAAAGTAAATAAGTATAATTTTAAGAATGTTTATCTGTATTTTTTGGCAGTAATAAACTTCACACCAGGAAATCAAAACCCAGCAAAGTAGATTTATGATCTTACATAAGAACTAGCATGAGGCTTTCCCCCCCCCCCCCCCCCCCCTTTTAAGAAAATAATGCTTGATTGACCCCTCCCCTACTCACTCCTAAACATATTTGGTATTGATCAAATGAATGGCCCCTAATCTTAGCTTTTATAATGCTACATTTTATATAGTTGTATGTTCTATAATTTATTATCATAAGCAGATATTACCAATTTGAAGAGGTTAAAAAACATCTAAAAACTATTGGATAAGAAAAAGTTCAAACAGTTTCAGTCTTAAAATGTCTGCATTTATGGGATCTCTTGCTTTGTTGTCCCAATTTAGTAGAAAATCATAAACATTTTTTTTATTGATCTTAATTTTACTTGTTCAACATAGCAATAGATACTTACACCATACCTATCTGGGACTTACAATTGATACTAACTTTTGCTGGAAACCCCACATAAATAACTTATGTAATAAACTTAGAGCAGTTTTATCTAAGCTATCAATATTAAAATATAAGTTACCCTATCATACTTTACGCATGTTGTATATGTCATTGGCTGATAGTTTAATCGACTATGGTATAAGTAGTTATGGCAGGACATACAAAACATATATTGAAAATATTTACAAATTACAACTAAGCTTACTCAAAACTATTACACCGAATAAAATAAAAAATAAATATATACTAAATGATGTGGACCTATATAAATATTGTAAAGTAATAAACATATATGATAAAGTAAAAATTCAAATTGTGTGTGAAAACCTAGATCAAATTAAACAATTACAAGTAAAAACTAGAAGCATCAGATTGCGTAACTTATTGTACCTACCCAGATATATAATACCTTCATGCAACAATGTTCATGGTAAAAGAATGTGGGAGTATTTCCTGCCATCTACTTTAAATGAATATCCTAGCAATATTATTGAACAAATAAGTAATTTAGAAAATAGTGCTAAATGTATAAAAATACTTAAGAACTACATATTGTCTTAAATTGTAACGAGTAGTGTAGTGGCTCTCATTACCACGTATAAATCTAAATAGGTTTTTGTTGGTATTGAAATATGTTTCTTTAATGTAAATTGTTTAACATAAATAAATAAATAAAGAAAGAAAGACCAACAAAAATAAGTACATATGCATTGTACTTGCCCTGTTTATTACCATAATTTGAAATTATTTCTTTTGTGCCAAATTTACAAAATGCTGGACAAACAATGATAATGCTACATTTTCTTTTACTGTAGCCAGCACAACAGACTACCTATTTTCGTTGTAAATTCACCCCTAAACTGAGGCATCTTAATGTGGTTGTAGTATTAAGGCCCACTTGCCCATTAAGGCCATAAGTGGGCCTAATATGCCCCTAGTATTTATCTTGATCTGATTTCGTCTGTATTCCCTATACTTTTACATTTATCTTGAATATTAAACGTGTTTTGTTTTCCACCGTCAGGAGCTCGCCCAGTGCTAAGCCGCAGCGCGACGAGGCGCCGTGCAGGACTTATGAAGGCGCTAGGTGAGTGTAGTCCGACAAGTTCGTACGCGACCTTCCTGCGGTCAACTGAGGTGCGGGGGCGAAGCAAGCTAGAACTCAGCGGGAACGGGTGGTGTTGTAGGAAGGTATTGTAGTGAGTAGGCCCTACTGTGTACAGTCGCCACCCGCATCGACACCCCAAATTATATTGAACTTTATGTTATCAACATTAGGTTGTTGCGGAAATTTCTCAGGTCAGGGTAGGTTGAAGTGGTGCCTAGTATAACTTACTCAATATTATTAAAAACTTTTGTATAACACAATATGCCTTCTTTTAGCAGGGAGATACGATACAGCAACTCAGTTTTTAAAACGTGCGTAAGACAAAATTCGGTATTTAAAACGTCGAAAACTATAATGTATGCAAAATTGTCAAGTGTTCTTAAGTTCGCTCCTATTTACTAGACTCAATAAAAGAGTAGATTACGTAATTATTATAAGTAGGTACTAATCCTCCAGCGTCCAAGAAAGAGCTAATAGCAGCAAAGGTATCAACTAACAGATTACCCATCTCGATAGACGACCGTCTTGGTGCAGTGGTTCGCGCTCTCGACAACAAAACCAGCGGTTGCGGGTTCGAATCCAGCATTTATACTTAAGTCGGATGTTTATAAACGTATTTATATATGTCTATCCGTTATCCTAGTCACCATAGCACAAGCTCACGCTTTCTTTGGGGCCAGGTAATTGGTGTGTTTGTTAAAACCATTTATCTATTTACTAGCAGTTCCCTGCGACTTCGCCCGCGTCAAAAGTCGGTATTTCCATACAAATTTTCATCCCCCATTTCACCCCCCTGATGATTTTATATCGCGACAAAAAGTAGCCTATGTCCTTCCCAGTGTCTCAAACTATCTCTGTGCCAAATTTCATTTGATTCGGTCCAGTAGTTTCGGAGCCTATTCGATGCAAATAAACAAACAAACAAACAAATCTTTCCCCTTTATAATATTAGTATAGATAATCTAAAGTAAAGCACATATCTCAAAGAAAAAGCACACAGAGTTGTTTTGATATATATCCTCTTACTTCGCTAACTTAGCTAACTTCGCTATCGCCAACAATATGCCAAAATATGTATGCAAAATTTACGTAATGTTTCAATGGCATAATAGGTCAGTTTCATACATTTTGTCAGCGATAGCGAACTTCGCATTAGAATAAAATTACATCTTGTATATTGTCTACGGGCCCTATTTTAGAGTAGGCCCCAGAAACGTAAACCACGGCGGAATCGTTGATTACGCCGACGCTATTCGGTGATTTAACACTTATTACGTGATTATGCGATGTTACTGTGCTGTCAACTGCTTTAATTGCTTCGTGAGCTAAAGGTATAAGTTCGTAGCCGATCACACGCGGCTGCAGCAGGGACATGTCACCGCGACACTACTGGCTTCTATAAATGCATATCATATGAAATACCTAACTTTTTCAGCTAGCAACACGAAGCTTGCATAGAAATTAAGCTGAGTGTGGCCCTTTTAATATGGACATCGCAGGCGCACAACTGCACAGTCCGACTGGTTTACCTCTATAAATTGTAATTTTACTAAGTTTTTTGTTTTAAACCCGTGCCTTTTACGTTGTCTATTTTCGTGTGTTATGTGATGTCCATTCATTAATAAATGTATTTTCTTTCTTTCTTTCAAATACATAAGGGGTTATTATCACTACACGGTATTCGGACAGTCTTACTGAGACTGTCTATCTGACAGACTTACAGGCTAACTCTTATTACACTACGCTGAGTCTTAGTAAGACTGTCTGAATACCGCGTAGTCTAATAACTGCCCATAGACACCAGTACTACCAGTAGTGTTGCGACATGACATGTCGTCTGCTGCTCCCGCGAGTGGTCGGCTACGAACTTATACCTTTACTGAAACGAAATTTATCAACCACTATCAATTAACTAAATTGGAGGAGTTCTAAAACCTCTTTCCTTATCTCTTTTCTGTTTAATATTCTACTGGTTCTATTTGCAATTATTGATTATAATTTATTATATCAATCTCCTATCAATATTTTATTCCGGAACCGAATAAAATAAAAAAAACGTTTGTATCGAGGATAAATAAAAACTATTGAGGTAATCGCACTGTGTAGGCCAGGGGCACCTAATCCTATAGGGCTTGGGCATGCGCGCTGCCCCGTGCGTCCCCTCGTACTAGCTACGTAATTGTTGCTATACCTATACATAACTATACCCAACAATAACATCCGTATCGACAAATGGTTAGCAAAGTGAATTCATTGTAGGGATGGCGTAAGTACTGTAAAGATTTACTTCTGAGTTCAAAAATAAGTTGAAATTTTAGTCGCGCCATTTTTTTTAAAAAAACATATGTAATAGAGTACCAAGCTAATCTCCTTTCTTATAAGGCATTTCATTTTTACTAAAATACGACCGTCTTGGTGTAGTCGTTCGCGCATCGGACTTTTAAACCAGGCGGTTGCGGGTTCGAATTCCGCAAGGGGCAAATGTTTGTGTGATGAGCACGAGCATTTGTACAAATGCTCGTGCTCATACCTAAGTCATGGATGTGCGTATGTATTTAAGTATTTCTATCCGTTATCCTAGTCACCATAGCACAAGCTCACGCTTAGTTTAGGGCTAGGTAATTGGTGTGTTTGTTGAAACAATTTATTATTTATTTATTTATTGAAAAACGCGTCGGCAATTTTTAATTATTTATTGTTTTCTTCAGAAAAATACAGATTTTATCGCATAGGCATTTATCACTGTATTTGAACTTAGACTTTGAAATGAATAATTTATTAAATTTTGGACAGAAAATTCCGCTATCCTGAAAATGCCCTCTTTCAAAAGTCGGTTGGAATCTATTTATCTAAAGCTTTTTCTTTACATAAATCTTTTACGAAGTACAATGCGGTATTCTGCCCATGGGAATGAAACTTCGCTTTTATATACAGAAACAAATCATCTTCGGCTGAAAGGTCTGAGATGTACGTACCTAACCGTGTTATTGATAACGCAAAAGTTTACAAGTTTAACCTACATCTACTGGACTTGGATTACCAGGATGATCCAGAAAAGTCCAGGGATTGCCTTCTTCAATGACCAAGAGTCGTTTTTAATTTGGAAGATAACCTCGAGTGTGGCATTATTGGACTTTCGTCTGATAAAACTATAAAAGTCCAAAAAACTTCAGGGTTCCGAACCTCAAAAGCAAAAAAGCAGTCCTTGATGGATCACTTTGTTGTCCGTCTGTCTGTCAAGACTCTTTTTGTCAGGAACGCGTGAAGGTAACAAGTTAAACTTGTCTGCGGTTTCTTAAAGCGGTAAAAATATCGAGCTTCTAAGGCAACGCAATCCAAAGCTACGGCAATTTAACCCTTAACTAAAATTTCGCAGGAGATTCAAAACTATAGGAAACCCCGTAAACCTAGAATCATGAAATTTGGCAATAAGGACTTTACACAGAATTAAAGAAAAAAATATGAAAACCGCAAATTGCAAACCGAAAAAAAAAACGTTTTGTACAGAACCCTCCTCAGTGCGCGAGTCTGACTCACTCTTGCCCGGTTTTTTTTCACATAGTAGAGCTCATGCCTATTTGAGTAATTAAAATACTTAACCAAGATATCAAAGAGTTACTTTAGACCCCGAAGGATTGTGTTTATTTATTCGGTTTTTACTAACTAGTGTAAGTTAAGATCGTTTTATTATGACGATACGCTGTATTTTTTGTTCTTAAAGTTTTGTCGCAAAATATGACCTAAGATTATGAGCCAATGACCTAAATGCGTTATATTGCTGATCGGAATCAAAATCAGCGGAATTGAAAACTCATTGTGAAAACCAAAGTGAAATGCGCGTGCTTATGCAATTTTGTTTTCGGCAGCTACCTACGACATGAAATGCGTAGTATTGCGCAGTCAGTTTATCATTTACACTTGAATATAAAACCTAGTTGAAAATATAAAAAATCACCCCCTGATGGTTTTATATCGCGAAAAAGTAGCCTATGTCCTTCCCAGGGTGTCAAACTATCTATGTACCAAATTTCATTTCAATCGGTCCAATTTTCCTGTTTTTAAAAATAGTGTAGATAAATAACTTAAATAATAGTGTAGATAGTTGACTGCCTCGTTGGTCTAGTGGTCAGCACGCTGGGTACTATCCACAAGGTCCCGGGTTCGAATCCTGTGTCGGGCCGAGAGCGTTTGGGTTTTTCTGTCCTAAAATTACTCAGACACAGCTCCGGAATCAGGAAGTTGGTGGTGTTAACACCCCCGTGCCTGCATACGGTCATGTCGGACTGCCGTCTCACCGAACTATGAGAGTGAAGGAACAGAGAGTGCACCTGTGTATTGCGCACACTTGTGCACTATAATATGTCCCGCGCAGTTGGCTAATCTCTGTTGAGTTGAGATAGGCCGCCGTATAGTCGAAATTCGGCTAGGAGGACATTATTATAGATGAATAAATTTAATATTTTTTTGCGTGTAAATATCTCGAACAAACAAGCTTGTAATAAGTCTAAAGTTTAGACAATCACTCTTTTCAAATAAACAGTTACGCGTAATGTCTTTGTTCTTCACACCATCTGAGTTCGTGTTTAGTTTTACATTCAGCCCTAAACCTTACAAAAAGTTTTTTCCTCGTAATTTGAAAGGAATCTTACTTTCTTTGTCGTTTCCGGCAAAATCCGTTCTTTTGTCGTGATTTTAGTTGACCACCCCTGCCTCACAAAGGCTCGAGGAAACAAAGCAATGCGAAATTAACAAATGAAACCAATTTGTAGAGAAACATTTGTGGCTCACAACTTTTGTACAACTGGCCTTGGTGCAGGTAGATAGAAACATTTCTTCACTTCACAGCTTCATCCAGGCTTGTCGCTAGCCAGCGATCCCTAATCTTTGGTTCCATTGGGACACGAAACATTTTATTTTCTCAAAGAATACAAGTATATAACTGAAACTACACCTTTTATTTTAAATTCGGGCTGTTTAATTTAATGACTACCTTTACCTACATTTACGTCTATTGTGCTTGTGCAGGCCATTTAATCTACTACTTTTCTCATAAAAATGTTTCGCAAATGGCTATCCACCAACTTGTGTTTATTTAATGACTAACTTATTTTATAATTTTACGCACGTCCATCTTCTGTGGTACTTCCTCTAGATAGAGTAAACTAAATCAATTGACTTTATGGTCGATAAGGATTTGTTTGAATTGATAACAATGGGTCCATGACCATAAGAATAATTATTATTATCTTACCATACCATATTGTCGACATATTTTTTAGGTGCTTGAAAAAGCATGTGTTATTTTTTTGTTTTCTATCAATTTGAGAGCCACTGGCTTTGCAGGGTTTATGCAGGGTGTGTCCATTGTGTCTTATCTGCACAAAAACGCTTTTTAGGACCTTCTCAAATGCATAAGGCAATTATTACCTACCTGATACCTGCTTGGGTAGCTCATGACTCAATGACGACTCAGCCAGTGACTTGTTGCGATATTTCTTTGAAAGTAGGTGAGAGGTTTTTACTGATAAGCTCAATGGAGAAAATATTTGCTTAATACCACGAGGCCTATATTAGGCTTTGGGCAAAAAAGGTCGTTGCCATTTTAATTTGTTATCAAATTAACTGTCTGAGAGATGGTAACCAAGGAAGAACTCCTATATTGTCGTTCGTATTTAACACAAATAGAGTGCTGGGTAAATTAGGACATAAATACCTACAGAAGCACTTACAAAGCAAAACAATGTTGCTACTCATAATATTAATTAGCTAATATAATGTAATCTGGTAATCTCGAACTTGACTTCTAATAGCATACAGTCCATGCTATTTTGCTCCTACTAATACTCGTATCCTAAGCGCAAAACGAGTCGCGGTTGGAAGTAGAGATGTTTGATCCTATCACGCAAAACAATGCGCAAAACCAATGGAATAAAATTTTATGAAACTATAATCCTTTCCTAATTTTGAATCGTACATACCTATTCTTGGAAATTTTTAAAAAATGATTAAAAAACAAATGCCTCTAGACGGTGGTTGCGTCTTCATTGATCTTACCAATTTCAGCTCCTGTATATTTGCTTTCTGCCGTTTCTGGAACGTTCTACTCGCTATATCTACTTATAGATATGACTTTCATACCATTCGAAGGCATCGGCGTTTCCCTTCGAGATATGAGCAACAAGGGAAAGCATCGATTTTCGGCACCCTCCAAATAGGCGGAGCGCGGGGGCGCGCAAGATGGCGGCCCGGACCTGCCTCACGCGCACTCGCCTCCCAAGGTCATGATCGCATGTGCCACCACGATGCGCCTCCAAAAATACAGAATCTCAGGGAACAGCCCTGTCCCTTTCCAACCGTAGCCACAAACAGCGGGTGTCCCACTCACACATCCGCCCGTGAAATGTAGAATTATGCTACTCAATTGTGATCTTAACAACATAGTTAGGGCTGCTGCTGCTCAGTGGTAAAATGCAATATCAATGTCAGGCAACTACTTTAGGTTTATGGTCAATATTCAGGCTTGCTAATTTAGCTGAACTCTTACTGAGGATATAATTTGTTATGGTAGGTATCATGATAGTCAAACGGCTTTAGTTAGATCCCTATGCAAGTAAAGGGCTTTGTATAGTCTGCCTAAATAATATTTACATAGGAATTGTATATTTTTTGTTTTCGTTTTTGAAATTTTCTTTCTTTTCAATTATTTTATAATAACTTTAAATGACAAATGAAAAATTTCTTTCTTTATTATCTTAATTTATTTAGTAAACAACTCCTCATAGCAAATTGAAAGAAATGTTTGTTTTGCGATAGCTAATCAGGCAATTTACTAACGACATGACATTTCCATAGCAATTTATTGATAACCAAACAAAACTTGGTTAGTCAACCCTAATCATAGCAAAGCTTATCTAACATTATGGAAAACTTTGGAATGCGACAGAGAAATTCAATATCTCTTTCGCACCCTCGTTTTTGTGTATATCCGTCTCGCTTTAGGGTCGCTACCTATCATTATGAGGGGTAGTGGTGGTAGGGCCGCACAAAAGATTTTGGGATAGATTTTTTTCGCAAACTGCATTGCAATGAAAAAGTTGAGTGGATCAGTCAGTCCAAGTGCAACCGGCGCTGCGCCTGGCCGCCGCCGGACCATCCCGTTGTTTTTGTTTTACTATTTGTAAAAATATTCTGTTGACTAGTATTTTGGTTCAGTGCGCGTCCGATACAAACAGTGACAGTGTTTTGGTTTTTTAGTCTGCAAGGTACTGCTCATAATGTAATTGCAATGCTTTTACAGCTGAATAAGATTATTTTCTATTTTTGATTATTATACTATTGATTTTAAAATAGCCATTTGTCTATGAGAATGGAGCTCGCCTCTGCAAGGGGTCAAATATTTAGCAGATCACTGGTCGCTGTGTTAACTGTTTGTATGCACTCTTCATAATATGAGATACTAAAACAAAGAACCTTACTGATATAGTCATTCGTTTTTTGAAATATATGGACGGCTAGATGCAAATCTCAAAGTTTCTTGTCAGATGATTTTATCAACCACCATTATGATTTATCTAAAACTCTTCAGTAACATTTAACATTATTTTGTTTGCAGGTCTAATGGCATGACGTGTGCACTGTAAGATGCCGTCATATGCCAAGTCGCCACAATTACCGCCGTCCAGCAACCCGTCGGCGTCGGAGTCCGCCACCAGCGCCACCTCCACCAGCTCCAACGAGCAAGACGACACCTACGCCATGACGCACATAATCTGCAACCTGCTTGAGAACATGAACAGACCCTCGCAAGTACAGAGCACACCTACAACCTCCACCGCAACGTCCATGCCGTACGACATCTGGGCCCTGCCCTCCGGCAGCACGCTTCAGAACCCTATCGGCGCCATTGGTCGTGAGTACTCCTCCAACTCTAGCAACAACAACGCACACAATTCCAAAGAGGACAACTCCAGCAGTTCGCCCGGCACCTCCTCCTCCGTCTCTATCACCTGCTTCCGCTGCGAGGAGCGCTCCCCCACCACCCGTTGCCTCGAGTGCAACGACCTCTTCTGCCACGAATGCTGCCACAAGGTCACCTCCGACTGCCAGCTCCGCGAACACACCCTCCTCCCGATACACCAAATATCACCCATCGGCGTCAGACCCAACTCCGTCACCAATGAAAAAGAACCCGGCATGTTCTGCGAGCTGCACGGTGACCCCATAAGATATTACTGTGAGGCCTGCATCGTTTTCATCTGCCAAGAATGCGTCTTGTGGGTTCACAAAGACCACAATCACTCGCCCATAAAAGGCGCATTCGACATGTGCCGCGTGGGAGTCTTCAGGTGCATAGAGGACACAAAAACCGGTACGAAGGCTATAAAAACTGCCATAGATCGTGCTGTAGCCATGTCGAAAGCTTACGAAAAAGAGTCCGCTGAGGCTAATATGAAAATACGTAAAGCGATGCGTTGCTACGCCCAAGCAATCGAAGATCGTGAAAAGTATCTTTTGGATAAAGTAGAGAAGATGCGCCAGGCGAAGATGAATGAGTTGTCCGATCACATGAATACGCTGCGTGGCATACTTGCCGGCCTCGCACACACTAATGAAACTTTGGTGCGCAGTATGGATTCAGAGGGAATCGATTTGTTTATGGCGAAAGAAAAAGGTAGAGCTCAAGTAGATTATTTTTCTTGCATGTTCAAAAATATGTATGTCACTGAAGAGAGAATTATGTTCGTACCGCCTAATTATGATTTGGTTGACCAACTAAAGCGTCAGTGTGACGTCCAGCCGGTGCCAGCCACCGCCGGCCATATCAACACCGCATCGATCCCATCGCGTCAGTCCCTGATGTCGCTGCAGACCTTACAGTCGGCGCACTCATACCCGCCGCTCACGCACTCCTACAACCTGACCAGCGGCAGCAGCTTACGATCACTACCCGACTATTCTCTAAGCACTCGATCTACCAATTATTACGACCACAGCATCTCCTCCAGTATCGCCTTGGAGCCTAACCCATCACGTGGTATCGGACAAGCTATACCCGGGTACTGGATGTCTGTGACTGTGAAGCCAACCAGAAGCCCAGTGCCCGGAGTTCCTATGTTTTCTTTTGGCCGAGAGGGCCAGGACGAGGGTCAAGTGTCGAGACCCTGGGGCTTATGCGTCGACAGGGAAGGTAACATCATAGTCGCCGATAGACGAAACAACCGCATCCAAATATTTAACAACAGAGGAGAGTTCAAGACCATGTTCGGTTCCAAAGGAACTGGACCGGGGGAGTTCGACCTTCCAGCGGGAATAACCACTGACACCTATGGCCGTATTATCGTCATCGATAAGGACAACCACAGGGTCCAGATATTCACATCTTCGGGTAATTTCATCCTCAAGTTCGGTTCCTTCGGTAAAGATTGTGGTCAATTCCAATATCCTTGGGACGTGGCGGTGAACAGTTTAGGCAACATAGTCGTGACGGATACTCGTAATCACCGCATTCAGTTGTTCACCAGTGACGGCTCGTACATAACTAAGTTCGTTTTTGAAGGGGCGAATCCTGCGAAAATGTTGAAAGGGCCGACGACACCGAGAGGCGTCTGTTTCACGACCGCTGGGAACGTGATTGTGTCAGATTTCGAGAATCATCGTTTGCTGATGGTAGACCCGACGCTTTCAAAGGTGCTATGCTGCGTAGGACGCGAGGGCTCGGGCATCGGGGAACTGAACCGTCCGTCGGGCATCGTGACGGACGACGACGGGCGGATCATAGTGGCGGATTCGAAGAACCACCGCGTGCTCGTGTTCACGGCGGAGCTGCGGATCCTGTGGGCCGTGGACCTGAAGAGCCCGGGGCTCGACGACAAGGACCGGCCCAGCGACGTGGCGCTCACGCCCGAGGGCTACCTCGTCGTGCTCTTCGAGACGTTGCCCGACACCGCGCGGGACATCTCCTCTCACGGCAAGCAATACATCAAAGTCTATTAACCCTAATCGTAAGGCAAACCAACTGACTGGACCTAAGGTCTACCCTTATTTAATTTTTTTGTTTAAGTTGTGATTTCTTTGATAATGTGCCAATTTTATTATTAATGTTCGGCGCTATCCGAACCGAGCATAGCTTGTCTAGGGATTTTGTATTGAGCTCGTTATGCGTTACTCAATCGAAATCTCTTTAAAACATTTGACATTTGCGTTACCATTATAATTCGCTTTTTGTTTCCGTATTTGACTAGTCTATAAGGACCAAACTTTGTTTGTGTTAATTTGCAGCGTATTTTAGAGTAGCGAAAATACCAATAACTATCCGAAAGCACATCTACTAACTTAGGATTCTTACATATAATGAAACTTATACTTAAATATAATATTAATTACACACTCTCCGGTCCGATTTCACTTACGATTTATATTTCTACTTAGAATAAATGTAAATCGTAAATATACTATTATAAAAATCACTATGTGATGTAAAAATGTTTAAATGTGAGATAAAATAACTTTAAAAGTATTTTTTCAAAATGTTACATTTTGCGTTTTTAACTTGGTTATGATTGACGCAGACGTCGATGTATAAGTTATTTTGCGTATTGATTTAGGTGCATAATATTATATATTTTTGTTGAGGCATTGTTGGCGCCGATCGCCTTCGATTGGCTCGATTATTTTTATTGGTTTGCTCGGGCACTTCAGTATATTTGCGTGTGCGGTTCAGCCGAGGGCGACCGAGAGTATGGCTGAACAAAGAAATCAATGCAATAAATCTTTAAGACTGACTTCAGAAGACTGTCTTAAAGGGTTGCTCGCGCCGGCGGGCCGCGACCGCCGACGCCGGTATCCGTGCGCCTTTTATTACCAAAATATTTAGGTATTATGTTCAATGCGACAAATTATGAAATTCAAACAATTTTTTTTATATTCTTTAGATAAGACGTGATATTTTTTGATTTCGTGACAAAAACGACTGTCTTATTATTTCGCGAAAAGCATATTGTTAAGAAATTATTTTGACTGATTGGCTACTAACGAAATTCTAGTATTTTTTAGTTATAGCGAAATTGATAGATATTTCAGTGATAAAATTAGGTAATGATTTTGTGTCATGCTTTGAAGAAAGATTTAAAATATATTATGTTGCGATCAATGCTGACTCTCAACTTCTGCAGTCGACTTTAGTAGAGTTTACCTATAAAGCGTTATTCTTAGGGAAAATTAGAGAGGATGTTAATTTGCAGACTTACGATTCAATAGTTAATTTTAAGAGTTATTCTTCTACATATTATTACTGGTAACTTTAATTAGTTAATATAATCACGTGTTTGTATACAATCAAAAATGTATTAGTTCAAATATTGTAGTGAAATTCTTTTCTGAAATCGAAAAAATTATAGCATAATCTATTTTTCATATATTACTTGGATAGTTGATATCGAACGTAAGGTATATAATAATTATAATGATACCACTACGTGTTCATTTTCAATTAATATTTTAATGTACTATTTAACTAATAAATTTAGTTGCATGCCTGGTGAGGTGCAGTTCAAGTTGTCGGTGTGGTATCGTAGCTAGGACGGTAGTTATATAGTAGCGTGTTTGCACTGCACACCCAATACGTGGCTTCTAAATAATTCGATCGTACATTAGGTACGATATTCTTGCGTGCGGTATGTAAACGACGAACTGCGTAGGTATGAATGAGCCTGCGAGATCAAAATGGCGCGTGGCGTATATCAAAATGAGTGTTCGCTGTGAGGGCGCAACTCTCAAGTCCGATATTGTAACTTTCTCATAATCATATTCTAATATACTTTATGCAGCTACGTACCTACTCGCCATGTAATCTTTAAAATAGATATCAATACAGTACATACGTAAATAAATCATATACCGCGTGTTAACATTAGTTTAGCTTGATCAAAGTGTTACTGCCCGACGTTAGTTAAATTAATCGTATCGTAAGGATGTACGTGTATGTCGTGTATGCGATGTAGAGATGCTGTCATAATAATGATCTGTAAGCGGTTTATTACAATAGAGTAATGTTTTTCACATTTGTACTTAGGGTAATGTTAGCATAAGCTCTTCACGGTATTTCTTTAGGCGTTTACTATCATGTATCGATCACGTAGCTTCAAACAAAAATTTTCCACCGTGTGAATTGAATAGTTAGTAATAATATGGAACTGATTAATGTAATAGGATGTCGACTGGTGTAAGAGTCTGAATATTGTATTAAGAAGATGTAGTGGAAAATGATTGTTTAAAGTGTTTTCTAGTAGCGACTGACGGAGTATGCTAATCATTTTGTGCGGGCCATAGCTTGGTTGATTTCGATCATAAAAAATATAAGTTTACTTTTTTTGCATGTAGGCTTACACAGAGGGCTGTTATACACGTCCCAATATAAATAGACCCTACCACTGCTTTGGGACAAATTGTAGGTTAGTGCCGAAGAATAAGAACTAATTCGCGGCCGTACTCTGATTGTCATACATCCGTCGTACATTTTGTCCTCTATTATGATCTTATCGCTCATATGAAGTTTGTAGAGGTGTAGTGTGATTCACCTTATGGCGTAAACTTAGGTAATGTAAGATCTTAGCACGCTAGTCAACTAGGCTTCCCATAAAGTCGCGAAGTGTCTTGCTTGCTTCGGAGCAACTCTTTGACCTGGTGAATCTGGTGATAGCCAATGCATGAAGGGCTTTCGCATTGATGTAGCTACCTTCCGAGTTTCATTGATATCCTCAATTGGAATTAGCGGGCCGGGTTACTACTTCCACTGGTCGACAGCGTAGTGTAGAATATATTTATTGGTACTGATACTGAAACATCACTCCCCAAACTTGTGCACAAGTTGTTATCATGGTCTTTCACCCACGGGTCTGTTCGTGTACTCATTAAAGCATCGACGAATAATATTACATCTTCAGAGAAGGCAGCAATTCAATTTTCAAAATAGATAGCGGTGCGGTAATTTGGGGAATGGCGTTTAGTGCTCTTAACCATATTTACTAAGGCCTCCTTAACTTTATTTATAATCACAAAACGTTTCAGACTAGCGCGAATTCCTCGCTCATTCGCCAACTCCATTATCCTTATGGCCCCAAACGTATATTCTCTCTTAAAATCCGCCACCATCTTGCGTTGGTATTTGCGTGCAGTCTGAACAAGCCTTTTACTGTGAGTAACAAGGTATTTCTGTAGAAATACAGCATGCAGTTAAACGTATGACGCGAAACTTAAAATTTCCATAATAAATACAAATTATTTTGATTTTCAGTAATTTGTAATGAAATTAAAGTTTACTTTTTTCAGTGCCATTATAAAGTATTGCGTTATTTTAAAAATAATGTGTTGCATTAAATGCATTTTTATTATTAACATTTGGAATGTTTTTGAAGTCAAAAATTCAGCAGGTAATTTTATTGGTAACAACGAATCTCATATTTTTGTATGAATTCAGTGACGAAAAATGTTGTTGCTTGAACACATTAAAATTGGATTTGCAAAGCAAACTCCGAACACCTTGTGATTGTTACCGATTGGCGCAAGCTAAGAGTGTCGCCGGTTCGGCACGCCCGGAGTCTCCGTTCCATGTGATTTGAAACAGGAAACGCTGAAGTAAACTCTTTTCAAGAATCTACCTATACCATGGACGAATTCGTCCATGCTCCTAAAATACAAGTTGTCCCAAAAATAAGATAACCTGTAAGCTAGTAGTAGAACTCATAGAGGCTCATATGAAGAGCGATTTATATATGAACTCAATATAGCAAATTTTTGGGAAGGTAAGGTCAAGGAAAGCAATCTTTAGAACCATATCTCAAGTCTTTACTTGACGCGAATACTACTAAGAGTATTCCAGAGAAAAGTAAAATATTAGTAAATTTACCAAAAAATTAAAAAAACCTCGAAAACTAATACTTATACCGAAGCTTTAGTTGACTTATATGATTGCTCTTATAATGTTCTATCTCTAGCTCAAGAGTTTTTCATTGTTTTTAGGACACCTTGTATAAATACCTTAGCAAAAACGGCGTTTTCAACATCTTAGTACCTACATACCAGCATATCCGTGAAACGAGACGAAGGGTCAAAGGCAGTTTGTAAAACTAACTGGGCTTAAAGCTACTGAAAAAGCATTTTACTTAATTTTAAATTCATTTGTAATTTGTATGGTTTGGTTGTTTTCTTTAAAATTTATTTTTGTTGCTTTCTGGCTTTCTGTGAAAATGACGAAAGTTGTCTGTTATCATTTATGATGCAATATTAATAATACTTTTAGATCATATCGTATGATTTTCGCCACTTTCACAGAATTTGAGAAAAATGAGTAATTAATTGTGAAAATGTGAACTATGTGAGGCCTGCTAGTAGCTAGCAGTAAAATTGAAGTTTTGTGATAGAAACAATAAAATTGAGAACTTAATGATATTCGGAACGCGAATATAGTTTTTTTACAAGTTTTTGAAGTTTAAAAGTATTCCGGGACGGTAACAGTCAGTAAGTGAATAGGATAAAATTTCATCTGTGAGTTCAAAACGATGGACGTTTCGGTGAATTTATTGCGCTAATTCCGAAACCGATACAATTACGAGATTTTAGGGAATTGTATTGAGACATTTTTGTGCTATTTTTGTAATGTTATCTAGGCGCTTGTGTTGTGTTAGTGTTAGTGCAGGCGAGAGCGTCTGTCGCCCGCGCGGGCCGTCACGCGGGGCTGCGGGTCAAGGGGTGGCACTGTGCACGATGTCACATGGTACAGTGCAGTTTCAAATGCACTAATTAAACGTATCGCTTGGCCAGTAGCCGCGTGGTGTCGTGGTGGCGTGGTGGCCGGTATCGGCCGCGGCGACAGGCGCGCGCGCCGCGTTGTGTAATGAGATAAGTAGTAGTATTTTTGTACACGATCCTCGACGCGGGCGCGGAGTCGCCATTCGACGTCACGCCCGCGCGGGGTGACTAGTTGTGTTCAAGTTAAAATAACCAAATCTACCTCACTCGTAATGTATCGAAGACTGATTGGAATTAATGTAACGGTGGTCAGATCACCGGCTAGGAGCCAGTTGTCTGCTGTCAGTTTTCAAATCGAGATTAGATATAGCAAGATTTAAGCGTCCACTTACTTATGTTTTCCTTTCCCGACAATCCAGCATTGGTATTATATTTTTGTCTCGTTTCTATTACGTACGAGTGGACAGCGGCCTTTTTTCTTTTATATCTATATCTTACGTTATTCTTCTGTAATATTGTTGAAAGAAGACTGAAATTTTATAAATGTTCCTATATTTTAATTTAGAATACTTTACTGCCTACCATATTTCATTTACATTATTTTTACCCTTTCGGTAATCATTACTTTCATTCTTATAATCTTATCAATTGTATGACGCTATATAATGTCATGAATTTTTGAAATTTTTAATGGAATTTTGTATGAAAAATTAATCAAGTGATTGATAGAAATCAGTGGTTTTATTTCAATTACCTGCATTTACCTTATCCTATTTATCTACTCTTTCTAAATAATGTTTTAAGTAATGATAACGTTAAAAATATAACGCATCACATTGCATAATAATAACTAAAAAACAAGCTATGTTATACTAGATAATGGGCTCAATTCCAATGCGCCCTGACTAAGATTAAATTTAGGTTCAGTCTCTCTCTTTTTCTGCCAAGCAAACGAAAAGAGACAGACTATATAAATTTAGAAACGTCAGACTAAACAGCTGTATGTTGCTAAGGAAATTAGAGAACCCATAGACAATTTAGTAGGGATGTCATTTGATGACGACTAAAGTTAGACGAAAACACGCAAAAACTTGTACAAATACGTTAGAAATAGCATCACTTAATTTGGCGTTTCTAAAATATTGTAGTCTGTCTCTTTCCGCTTGTTTGATAGAGGAAGAGAGAGACTGAACCTAAATTTAATATTAGACAGGGCGCATTGGAATCGAGCCCAATATCTCCCTATGATATAGGCTCGGAAAAGATCCTAAGTACTAGTGATATGTCTACACACTTAAACAAATACCTTGGTCAATCAAATACTTACAAAATCAATAAAAAATATCGGGGAATCAAATTCTTAATAAAAAATACATTACAGCAGAGGAGGTGCCATCAATCCTTCCTAATGTGTACCTGCCCTAAAAACTTACCACCAAAACCATAGTGATTTTTATGACAATGATGTCAAAATAATGTAAACAAATTGTCAAAGTAAATGAAAATATCATAATTTGTGGAAAATATTTACCAAAATGGGACATCAGGTCAGTAATCTATTCTCAGGACTAGGAAGGTTTTTCGAGTACCCCGTGAAAAGAAAACCTATCTGTTTCTATCGGCAAGAAGACTTCACTGCTACAGGTTTATTGGTTTCTCATAACTGTTTTCAATCTAAGCTATAATGTTTCAGATGCCATAGCCTTTACCTCGTCCATCAAATTCAATACCTGGTGCAACCCAGCGCTCTTGCGCTGTCCAACTCCAGCAGTGCAGCTATTTAAAAAAATCCTGTACTTATATAAAATAGGACTGCTTCTTTTTTTAATTCATCATTTAGGGCGGTTTCTATTAAAGCGGAGAGCAGATGTGTGGCGTTTCCATATTTGAAACAGCTCTACTCCGCTCCAAGTCTCAACGTTGCTTCGTATCTCAAATGAACGGAAGCACGGCACATCTCTTGACATCTTCGCTTCGGTGGAAAACAGCCCTTACACTTTAAAATGCTAGCAACTAGTTAGTAGGCTTGTAATATTGTAGGAGGGTTAAACCATTGAGCTTCGTAGCATAACCTGCCTATATACTGCCTTAAAATTAAAAGCTTTTAACATTTAAAACAGGTGAACCCCAAAAGAAAATGGTCGATGTACAGAGGACTGTTACTATGACTGATTATGATAAACTAGTAGACTTATTCTATAAAAGGCTAGCCGAACAACGTCAATACAATCAAGTAAGTGTTGGATTATTAACTTTTACCCGTTGCTGCGTGACTGGCGTATGAAATTCATTCTTATCTTAATGGTACTATAGTTAAGTAAACTTAAACACCTCGAGAAGTCTCATGGGGACGCTGGCTTCCCGATAACAACTGATTGCTTATTGTGTTTAGTAATACACGGGTTAATCTTTCATGGGGGATGAAAGTTAATGGAAAATCCGGCATCCGTCAAGTCGCGGGGAACTGCTACTGAGCACCTACATATTATAAAATGCGAAAGTGTGTCTATTACCTCTCCACGCTTAAACCGCTAAACCGAGATAGATGAGATTTGGTATGGAGATATAAGCCCCTAAAGGACTTAGGATAGTTTTAATCCCACAAATCATCCTTCAATGGGGAAGACAGTTTGCATGGGAAATCAACATTTGCGCGATCGAAGTCGCAAGGACCATTGTCTCATTGACATTGCCCTGTAAAGGAGATGAAAGAGCACGACCGTCGATGGAGCATACAGAAGGTGGTGCAACGCTTCCCCGGCTGGAACGAGGTGACCATTGCTAACCTGCACAGCCTCTTCCTACTGTTCGACAACCAGTCCAACGGGATGCTGGGCTTCGAGGATTTGTTAGTACTTTTCCTTTACTTAGAGATGATCGTTAACTTCATTGATGATGGATAAGACCCTTAAAAAAGCTGCTTATTAGTTTAAGCAAACTAAGTTGCTTAAAATAAAAACCAATAAACTAGGTTTACGTGGTTTACTGAAAATCACTTTTAAAAATATTTATTCACGGGATTTAATCATCGTGATAAGTTAACGAAAATAGCTTGTTTGTTGTTTACTTACACTGGGTTCAATTCCAATGCGTCCTGTCTAAGATTAAATTTAGGTTCAGTCTCTATTTCTCTGCTAAACAAACATAAAGAGACAGACTATATTAATTTAGAAACGTCAGACTAAACAGCTGTCCGTTGCTTAGGAAATTAGAGAACCCATAGATAATTTAGTAGGAATGTCATTCAATGACGACTAAAGTTCGACGAAAACACGCAAAAACTTGTACAAATACGTTAGAAATAGCATCACTTAATTTGACGTTTCTAAATTATTGTAGTCTGTCTCTTTTAAAGAAAGAGAGAGACTGAACCTTAATTTAGTCTTAGACAGGGCGCATTGGAATTGAGCCCACTGTTAATTGCTTAAACTTAAACTTTTAAGAAAAGCAGCTTTTTGTTAAAACGTTTAAATATTTAACGTTTATATTTTTAAGCGGTTTTTTTCCATCGCTACCTATACTACCTACTTCTTTACAGTCGTTTATCTAAATGACTAAGGGTCGTGATCATTATGTATAATCAATCAAACACACATTACGATTTGATTGGCAATTTTAAGGGAGTGTATATAAGTATAAATAATAAACCAAAAATTCGCACACAGGTAGGATTTGAACCCACGTCCTTTGGCTAACCGGGCCAACGCTCTTACCAACTGAGCTACTGTGCAGTCTATCCAGCCGTGTGAAATTCTTGGTCTCTTTTGGATACGTCATTGCGCGACGTCAGCGACATCTACCTGAGCTTCTTACAGAATAAATTCAACTTGAATGATGATGCTTTCGCCTTTCAATAGTTTTTAATATTTTTAACACTCAGTGTTCTTTCTTATTTATATAAGTTTAAATAAGAAACCAAAAATTCGCACACAGGTAGGATTTGAACCCACGTCCTTTGGCTAACCGGGCCAACGCTCTTACCAACTGAGCTACTGTGCAATCTATCCAACCGTGTAAAATTCTTGGTCTCTCTTTTGAATACGTCATTGCGCGACGTCAGCGACACTGGACGCAACCCACGATCTCGGATAAGAAGTGAAGTTTGCTCCGATCGGCTATCGCGCCTTCCGCGCTAATAATAACTACTGCCTAGGTACAGTCCCGAGTCTCTAGACAAAATGCAATCTATTCAGCGAAGTGCGCTATCGCTAGCAAAATGTATGATCGGTGTACTAGTACTTATTCTGTGTCGGTACTGAGTACAGACATCGAATCCTCACGTGACTTTTGCGTACATTATTTTGACGTTACGCCAAGTTCGCTAGAGAATAGATTGCATGTCTAGAAGCCCAGCATATTCCATCTCGAAAGCGCAGTCTCCTACGTTCTCGTGCTGAACCGCTAAAAATGGCAGACCTAAGTAGCGCGGTGATTTCCAACCAGCACCTGACGCTCTGTATGGTTTCGTGACAGAGAAGTGTGCTATAGTCCTACAAGTTCATGCGGTCGTCAGATGTGATGTGTGTGTGGAGCTAGACACGCTAGTCAGTTGACAGTCGCGTGTGTTGGACGCTTACTCGTCCCACGCATGTCTTGCGGGGCGCAAGGAGGGTCGCGCTAAAAATTGTCGGACTATAATGCTAAAGTTGGAGGTCTTTATCCGCAGCTTTGATTTATGAGGGCTATCACAAAATCTTTTTATTTTTAAGATAATTGTTTAGTATGTAAATAAATAACAAATTTAAAATTGGAGGCCGCTATGTTCCAGGAAATTATTAATAGGATAGCCCCCTTAAAAACGATTTGGACTAAACACCTTTCTATAAGCTGTAGCTTTTGGTACTAACATAAACTGGGTAGCTAGTACCCAGTCCTACCTAGGTTAAGTAGGTTCGTTTTGCCGTTCAACCTGCGGTCAACCTGTGATTTGTCAAACTGATTCAATGATTGATATGCACGATTGTTGAAAAACTTGTCAGATTATTTGAAATTCTAAGCTAGTGCTTTCGCCTAATAGTTGCGCAGTACTGGAGAGCCTGGGTGACGAAACCGTTATGGAAGTGCGGAAGGAGAAGTTCACTGCCGCTGACACCGACGGCGACGGGTGGATTACATACGACGAGTTTCTATCGGTAACAACATTATGATAGTTACATAACTAGAATCGACTGCCTCGTTAGTCTATTGAACAGCACGCTGGGTACTTTTCACGAGGTTCCGGGTTCGAATCCCGGGTCAGGCCGAAAGTGTTGGGTTTTTCTGTCTTGAGATAATTCAGACACAACTCCAGAGTCAGGAAGTTGGTGGTGTTGGTGGTGCCTGGGAAAGCACATTAAGCCGTTGGTCTTCCGCCTGATCTCTCTACGGTCATGTCAGACTGCTGTCTCATCGAATTATGAGAGTGAAGGAACAGACTATAATATCGCCTGCGCAGTCGGCTAATCTCTGCTGAGATTTGCCACTGTAGTCGAAATTTGGCTAGGAGCACATTATTATCTAGAATCCTAGAGAATAGAGTACATTCTTGTGAAGAGTGTGATTAGCCATCCGATTCCCTGATCTGTACGCGTGGTTTAGGGCTCCGCGTAGATAGGCCACCGACCACCGTGGTTAGCGACAAACTGTCTACATTATTTTTAATACTTTTTGTGTGGAGTCGCCGCACACGTGAAGCGAGAGTCCATTCGCGACTCAGGGTCCGCGACAGGTTTCCTGCGGCGGCCACTTGACATTTTACCATAACATCTGTCAAAGGATCTGTAGATTGTACAGCAGGCGAGTATCAAATTGTAGCAGCCATAGACCACCTTCATTTGCACGGGACCAAAGGGCGTGGCGCGCTACAGCCACCGGTGGCGGTGCACGGACCTGGTCCGTGGCCCATCTGCGCGAAACCTAATAATGAAACCAATATTTCTATAACAATATTTCTGTACTATAACACTGGGTTGACACGTCTGGCATCGGCTGCACTGGATGCAGTTGGTGCTGAGTGGGCGTATTTTCGTATGCCCATGGGGTATACTAGCGCATAGGCATACAATAACACAATCTAAACAGGAGTTGTTATTGTAGTTGGTGTATAACTTCAATCCGTTAGAAGATGAGCAATTAACAGGGCTGGCCCAGCTCTGCAATGACGTAGCAGACAACATACAGTTCGTCAGCAACCTAACTGTCGGGGAACAATTAGAATACGGATTGTTTTAGTAATAAAATGCTTTTTAGTATACATGTTCAGAGGGTTTTATTCTCGAAATAAGAGTAATAATAGTATACTTCTTCAACATGAAAAAAATAACCTTTACTAAAAAAAATATATATAACACATTGTGACTACAGATAAAATAACGTTCAGATCGAGTCAGTTCAATCAATTAGAGATTTAGGAGTAACTCTGGACTCAAAATTACACCTAGATGTCCATATACATGACATAAGACATGACAAAATGTACGGATTTATAATGCGCATAAGTAAGCAATTTGTAAGGCCCACTACACTCATGTATTTATACAAATCTTTAATACGCTCACAATTAGAATACGCGGTACCCATTTGGAATCCCTACTATGAAAATATAACAAAGCAATTGAAAAAGTTTAAAAAAAATACTTACGTACAACTCACTTTAAATGCTTCCATGGTCGCTTGTCCTATGACCAGCTTCTCGAGAAATATCACCTTCTTAGGCCCACTTTTACGAAACTCGATAAATACACTTAGCGCTAAACATATTTAAAAACATCATTCTGTCTTTGTCAGTCATTCGACGTTGGCAGAAACGGGATGATATTTTAAACATAATTACCGTTAAACGTATTTAACGAGTTTCGTAAAAGTGGGCCTTAGTCTTAAGAATAGACGCGTGCTACTCGAGGCAAAGATGTTATATGATCTGTACCACAATGGATATGACTGTATTTCATCTATACTAATATTATAAAGAGGAAAGATTTGTTTGTTTGTTTATTTGCATCGAATAGGCTCCGAAACTACTGGACCGAATCAAATGAAATTTGGCACAGAGATAGTTTGAGGCACTGGGAAGGACATAGGCTACTTTTTGTCGCGATATGAAATCATCAAGGGAGTGAAATTGGGGATGAAAATTGGTATGGAAAATCCGACTTTTGGCGCGGGCGAAGTCGCGGGGAACTGCTAGTTAATTAATAAACTATGTTATAAGGTACCCTTTTGTCGCGATATGAAATCATCAAGGGAGTGAAATTGGGGATGAAAATTTGTATGGAAAATCCGAATTTTGGCGCGGGCGAAGTCGCGGGGAACTGCTAGTTAATTAATAAACTATGTTATAAGGTACCCATCAGAACTCACAGCCGCACACCTTGTCAATAGTTTGCAAACTCTCAATGTCGAACAAACGCTGGAAAGCGCTCACCCCTTCACAGACTTGTACACACTTACAACGAGACGTTTAACTCAATTGACTTGGCAGTTACGCGACCGAGTGTATTTAAAAAAATTGACACTTCTACACTTTGTGTAACATCACATATTTAAAATAATTATATATTATATTTCTTGCTATGATAATTATAATACCAGTTTCACGCTTCACAATGTGTCAAAAATATTTTCCTTTTAACTAATATGTGGTAAACGGTGTTGGTGTCAAATAGACTAAGACTTTTTTGTAACCATACATTTAAAAAAAAAATTTGTCACTGTTTGTTTATCCCAATAAATAAAAAAAAACATAAATACTTCATAGCCACAACCTTTTGATAGTACCTGTTCTTATTTCACTTCCAGTTTTAGTGCTGCACCGTAATAATAATAATATTGCACCGTATTGTGATTGTTAGTTAAACCAAGATTCATGTCAGAGAAATGGCCGCTTTGTTTTTCAAGAGAAATGTTTTGGTATAAGGTAAAAACTCCACCGCCAGCAATAGCCTGGCTACGCTGCGCCAGCAAAATGTAGCCATTTGAGGTCTCGAGCAGAAGTTATTGGCTTTTATAGGATACCATAGCCTAACACTTGAACAGCTCGTCCTCGCTCCAAGAGCCGGCGTCGCTCAGCTCGGCCAGGCTGGGGTCGCAGGCGAGGCACCGCGCGCCCGCCTCGCGCCAGCACTCCGCGCAGTACACGAACGGGCACTGGGCCAGGGTGCACGACTGCCACGATTCCAACGCCAGGAGTTCTGAAAAACAAAGACTACTGTGAATCTATGGTCAAAACTCGAGTGGACGTGATGTGAATTGCTGTGCGTGCTTGTGTGATCTAGACAGTATACAGAGGTGTACACTTATATGAGAGAAGATAATAAAGGCGAATGCTATAAAGAGGAGTTAAGCCACACCACGAACCACGAACAAAGTTCTGAGACTGAAAAGCAGGGCACGGCAGGTTTTATTTGGTGCCAGAGTAGCGATGGGCGATTGTTCGAAAAAAAAAATAATCGAATGAATCGACAATCGACCATTTAAACTACTATAACTTCTATTGCCGATTTAAAAATTCGAAAAAAAAACGAATACTTAATAATCGACATTCGAATGATAATCATTAACAACTATTACTTACGCTTAAAACTTGACTGTGCACAGGGCACGCAGCGAACGAATGATTAATCGACCCGACGAATGACGATTCATTAGTAATACGGACTGCGCACCGCGCGGCTCCGGTATTGCTCGGCAATTAATCGAATGATTGTGGTTGCTTATCGAATACATTCGATTACGAATTTATCGTTCATTCGAATAAATCGATTAATTTAGTAATAATCGCCCATCACTAGCCAGATGACGTAATTTAAAAAGTGGAGACCTTTCATTTTCCTGGCTCCCGAAAGACTCGGGCCAATTTATATATAATCTTATCTTAATATTATACCAAATCTATTCATGATATTAGAAAGATAAAACGTTCCTGACAATAACGTACTTACACCAAAAATAAAAAGAATTATTTTATTTGTTGGCACCAAATTGATTTCAAAGCAAAAATTGTTGCATTAAGCCGAAGACCAAAACTCATAATTCATGAAATATCAAAAAGAACACGTATAAAAGTTTAACCAACTAACGGGCCTCGCCGCTCCTCGGCTCCGTCTCCCCGCAGATGAGGCAGCTCATGCGGGCGGCGGGCAGCACCCGCAACCAGCCGAGCAGCCGCGGGAACTTGATGCGGAGGCTGAGCAGGTTCTCGCCAGAGAGGTAATGCGCGCGGACCGCTTGCACGGCTTTCCTGTACCCGATCCGATAAGGGCGTTATCACACGCGATTTGTAAGTCCTTGTGGTGCTGCAAGCTTTACTGTGTGAACGGCAATGCGACGAGACAGAAGGAAAGAAAAAATCGGTAGTCAAACACAAAGTTTACTATTACAAAAATACAAAGGCGAGTCACGAAAAAGCTCAGCATTATTCCTGGCAATCGAGCCGACGGTATGCGAAAATTGATTATCAGAGGATAGCAGCAGGAACTTGAAGATGCTCTTACACGGGCAATTTTTTTGGCAATAAGTCTGGAGCACTAACAATAAATTGCAGCAAATGTTTATTGCTTCTAATTGCTCCACATATTCCACATGGTTCAATGCCGCGAACATGAAATGCTGAATACCGAATTGGTTTAGAATTTTTAATTCAATTTTCTTTCTACCTCGTTTATACGTATAACTATGACTCGTTTTCGAGAGGAAAAAGCTGCCGAACTTTTTTTACCTTCTTAAAGTTTTCTGCATTTTCATTCGTTTCTTTAGAATGTCATTGTAGAGATGCAATATCCTTTGCTTTTCGCGACGAGGGTAAAAATAGCTGCACACCAATCTGTAGACAAAGACAAAGAACCATTTCACTATACAATCAAACTTATCTGTAAGTAGACTTCAAGTAAATAGTCATTTGATGAACTTTTATGCCCGAAATAATAAACCGACCCGAGTTCGAAGATTTAATGAATGTAGTCAATCTTGGTTGCTTGCGGATCCATATAATAGAACACGTTTTTTGCCACTGCCAATGAATGACAGGCAATGAACATTAATAGATACGCAAGTAGCCGGAATTGATTTGAATCTTGGTTTAAAGAGTTGTTATTAATTTTGGGCATTTTAGGTACCTCCTCAAGCGCGACGTGTAGGGGTTGATATACAGCAGCAACAGGATCCACAGGTACCCTCCGTAAATCTTGACGTAGAACAGTGGCGGCATGAGGCGCGGCCGTGGCAGGCAGGCGCTGTTCGAGATACTGCTCGTGCTCTGTCCGGGGTTGTTCAGGCTAGCGAGGACTTTGCGCACCATGCTGGCTAGAGTGCCTGTGCCTTCCACCTGTAAATATTCGTACTAATAACAGGAAAAATACACGTAGGCGTTAGGAGGTTACGATTCTCCTTCAAATACGAAGCCAACGAAGATTATGGCTGGACGTTGGTAGGGTAACGTCAATCTAGCTCGGTACTAAAAACATACCTACCTACAAACCAAGATCATGTCAAAGAGCCGTGAATCAGTTGCCCCACGCTTAGACTACGTTTCCACCAGAGATGTGCGAGAATGCATAATGCATATAGAATAAATAATGCATATAGAAATTCGGCTAAGAGGACATTATTATTTATTAGTAATTAAATACCTTTAATTTAAAAAATCTATTCTGCGACCTATCAAAGAAACTGTTGCACAGTTTGGCAGAGAGTAAAATTAGTTGAAATTGACTAAACGCCTTTGTATTTTTAAAATAAATTAAAAAAAAGTATAAAGCATTGTTGTCCATCTGTATCTTCAAGACTATGGTCGGCGCCTAGTTCACCACGTCCAACGCTTCGTAGAACAGTCTATCCAGCATGACGAATGAAAGTTTGTGACACATGGGAGCGGGAGGCTACGGCCGACGCTCCAGTGATTCTCCGACCTGCCACTCGGAGATGGGCCCCGAACAACAGTCCTGGGGAGGGGTGTCTGTGGGGTCTATGACGACGCCGCAGTAGTGCCCTTAACTCTTAGCTCCGGGTGGCTCGCTGCGGCAGTAGTGAGCGGCAGCCTGACTTGCAGAGTAGCGCGTTGTCGTTACCCGTAGGTTTCGTACGTTTTGCTAAGGCACCGGGAGGTTTAGTTAGTAGTAGCTAAATCCATTATCAGAGACCTCAGCCCCACATACCTGGCCTCTCGCCTGCGGCTAGGGACATGCGTAAATGCAATCCTCACAAAAAAAATCTGACACAACTGCTAGGATCAAGTGATATTTACCTGTATCTCCAAGTCTCTCGTTGTATCCCCCGGCAGCCCGGCAGCAGCGTGCCGTCGCACCACGTCCAAGGCTTCGTAGAACAGCCGGTCCAGCATCACGAAGGTCGTGGCGGTCACCACCTCGAGTGTCACCTTCAGGATGTGCGTCACCAGCTGGTCGCGTTCCGAAAACTTGTACGCGATGGAATGGACATCTATGTATTTGCTTCTTTCCATCTAAGATAGGTTTTTCAAAAACAAATATACTAATGTTTGTGATTGTGAACTTTAGCATTTCATTACAATAGGTCTAAGACATGATGACGGGTCTAATAGGGTGTTTTGGAATACATACGAGATGAGAAATAGGGGCTTAAAAACCAGTACTTAGTCATCAACTTAAATGACTCAAAGTATTGTATGTCCAATTACAATTATGCTTTACCTAAGATGCTCACCTTCTTCAGTGGCAGAAGAGTGAATTTGTCTTTCCTTTTCCTCCGTTCATCGATCCTCTTGAAATAGCCGGTGACATACACGTTATCGTACTCAATATTGGTCAAGTACTGGTCGTGGTACGTCACGGCCGCGGTAAAGATCCTTAGGAAGAGTAGCGCCACGCACACATTGACAGTTGTGATAACTGTGTGCATTATGATGTATTTCTCTTCGAACGCGTGCATCACGCGATCACCGGTTTCTTTTGCATCCTTTGATAGAGAAACGACGATAAAGATAAGTCTCACCTACTGGCCTATCACCTTTGGTGTGTTCAGCTTTAAGTTTCAGTTCATCGAACCTGACCAAGAAGGCACGCAGACTACATTTATTAAATTTGCGCTGTAATGCAACTACGGTTTTATACAGATACTAGCTGACCCACTAAGGGGTATTTGAAGCCTAAATCCGGTCAAAAGTGTATTTTCCAAACTTTGCCAAATGGCACAAACAATGCACGTTTCATAAAGTACAATAACCGGTCCATCCAGGGCGCGCCTCCAAACCCGTTTTCTACCTGCGCTCTCACCACAGAATCAGTCGGAACTCAGCCATTGTGTAAAACGCATGACTTTTTTCTCGGCGCTCTGGATAACTTTGTAAATTTTTTAGTGCTTATATGTGTGTGTGTGGTGAAAATTAGTTATTGAATATGGAAGCTGAAGGTATGTACTTTATATTTTAATAAATTACAGTAAATTACTTCTTAAATTTCAGCATTTAATCTTATATTGCCATTCCATAACGTGCTATTTTTCCTAAAATTTTAAAACATTAGTGTTTTTGTTTATGTGTCGGGCTTTGTCGTGCAACATTTTTATTATGATAATAAAGCGTTAACCTTCTCCTGACCAAAACAGAAATAAAATTGTCCCCCAACGTCCCCCCTTTTTTTTAAATATTATATAAGTTTGTAGGTGTAATTAAAAATAATAAATATATTATTGCACTTGAAAAAAAACGACCACCAGAGGCGGGAATCGAACCCGCGTTCCTCGCATACCGGGCGATTGCCTAACCTCTCGGCCACCCTGGCGTTGGCAGAGCCTGTCGAAATTTTCAAGTGCTTCTTAACGCTGTAATGCCGCGTTGCTTTCATCAATGTTATTGGGATTGTACCCTCAACACTCGAAAGAAATACTATTGCAAGTATTTAACAATCGAAAGATGAAGCTTGCAAATAAGATAATTATTGTTTTTTAAGTGATAAGCATTCACTATGCAATCTAAATATATTATTGCACTTGAAAAAAACGACCACCAGAGGCGGGAATCGAACCCGCGTTCCTCGCATACCGGGCGATTGCCTAACCTCTCGGCCACCCTGGCGTTGGCAGAGCCTGTCGAAATTCAAGCTTCATCTTTCGATTGTTAAATACTTGCAATAGTATTTCTTTCGAGTGTTGAGGGTACAATCCCTAGAACATTGATGAAAGCAACGCGGCATTACAGCGTTAAGAAGCACTTGAAAATTTCGACAGGCTCTGCCAACGCCAGGGTGGCCGAGAGGTTAGGCAATCGCCCGGTATGCGAGGAACGCGGGTTCGATTCCCGCCTCTGGTGGTCGTTTTTTTCAAGTGCAATAATATATTTAGATTGCATAGTGAATGCTTATCACTTAAAAAACAATAATTATCTTATTTGCAAGCTTCATCTTTCGATTGTTAAATACTTGCAATAGTATTTCTTTCGAGTGTTGAGGGTACAATCCCAATAACATTGATGAAAGCAACGCGGCATTACAGCGTTAAGAAGCACTTGAAAATTTCGACAGGCTCTGCCAACGCCAGGGTGGCCGAGAGGTTAGGCAATCGCCCGGTATGCGAGGAACGCGGGTTCGATTCCCGCCTCTGGTGGTCGTTTTTTTCAAGTGCAATAATATATTTAGATTGCATAGTGAATGCTTATCACTTAAAAAACAATAATTATCTTATTTGCAAGCTTCATCTTTCGATTGTTAAATACTTGCAATAGTATTTCTTTCGAGTGTTGAGGGTGTAATCCCAATAACATTGATGAAAGCAACGCGGCATTACAGCGTTAAGAAGCACTTGAAAATTTCGACACGCTCTGCCAACGCCAGGGTGGCCGAGAGGTTAGGCAATCGCCCGGTATGCGAGGAACGCGGGTTCGATTCCCGCCTCTGGTGGTCGTTTTTTTTTTTCAAGTGCAATAATATATTTAGATTGCATATTGAATGCTTATCACTTAAAAAACAATAATTATCTTATTTGCAAGCTTCATCTTTCGATTGTTAAATACTTGCAATAGTATTTCTTTTGAGTGTTGAGGGTACAATCCCAATAACATTGATGAAAGCAACGCGGCATTACAGCGTTAAGAAGCACTTGAAAATTTCGACAGGCTCTGCCAACGCCAGGGTGGCCGAGAGGTTAGGCAATCGCCCGGTATGCGAGGAACGCGGGTTCGATTCCCGCCTCTGGTGGTCGTTATTTTCAAGTGCAATAATATATTTAGATTGCATAGTGAATGCTTATCACTTAAAAAACAATAATTATAAAAATAATAATACAATGTATGTACATTTGTTCTCAGGTACTCCGCAAATGGTGAAAACTATGACTAGGCGGAAACTTTATGATATCCTAAAGGAATTTAAACGAAAAAGAATCGATGAGAAACTTAACTTGTTAGAAGATAGGCTTGCCGAGCTGACTTTTTGCGCGACAAAAAATAGAAATGTGTTGTCTCGTTGTTTAAGGCATTACAAGACAAGTTTTAAGCAGAAATGGACGGCAGCTAGTTACACAGATGAACGATTTTTGAAAAATAATGAGGAATGGCTTAAAACATCACTAGAGCTTCTTTTGTGGTCGTCACACAAGAGCGGTCGCCCAGTTAAACAGTTTCACGAGTTGAGTGAAAGGAGCAAGCGGCGGAAAACTGAAGAATTACGGGCTCACGTACCAGTTAAGGAGTTGACTTTCGCTACGTGTGTTAGTCAGGGCACTTCAGGGAAAAATGATACTTCGATGATGATCAAAGAAATAACTGCAACGTCGACAAGAGCCAATAAGATCAGAAGATTAATTTCGGTTAAAAAAGACCACGTGAAGATGAAGTATACCCCACGGGAAGCGTTATCATTATTTGTTGAAGGTAATTTCACAAGAAGCCAGTAGAATTTATTACAAGGTGGACGCAAAGATATCTACCCTTGTTACTCTTTGCTGCAAAAGGCGAAAAAAGAGTGCTACCCAGATGATGACAAAATAACTGTTACAGAGACCAGTTTTAATGTTGAACTTCAAGCTTTGCTCGATCATACGTCTTTGCGCCTCATTCAATATTTAAAATATGTTATAGATACGTTAACTAACAATGAAAAGCAGCACTTACTCTTGATATTAAAATGGGGATGTGATGGATCTCACCAAACTCCATTTAAGCAAAAATTTGAAAGTGTCACAGATGATGATTCAAATATATTTGTGAGCTCGATTGTTCCGGTGAGGTTGGTTGTTTCTATTGATGGTCAAACAATAAAAACCATTTGGCAGAACCCTACTCCTTCTTCGGTGAGATTTTGCAGACCGATCAGAGCTCGATTTGTACATGAAACGAAAGATGTCACTAAGGAAGAAATAAACTACATCGAAAATCAAGCCAAAGATCTGATAAAAACTAAAGAAAGTGAAACATCAGTGCAAACCACTCACAATATTTTGCTGACAATGGTAGACGGAAAGGTCTGCAACTCCGCAACGGACACTGCATCAACTATGCGATGTTATATATGCGGTCAAACATCAAAAGACTTTAATAAATTTTTAAAAAAATGCCATAAAAAAAGAAGCTCTAAGGTTCGGGCTCTCAGTACTCCATGCCAGAATACGCTTTTTTGAGTTATTGTTGCATTTAGCATATAAAGAACCCATCAAAAAGTGGCAAGCCCGTACACCAAAAGATAAAAAAAATGTTAAAGAAACAAAAGAGAAAATACAGAAATGTTTTAGAGCTAAAATGGGTCTGCTTGTTGATGTTCCCAAAGCTGGCTATGGAAATAGTAATGATGGGAATACGTCTAGGAGATTTTTGGCATCAACAGGGAATTAATTACTAGGTTTAAAGTGATTCTTGAGGTAATATCAAGTGGTTATAACATTGATTACCAAAAATTCGATGATTATGCTCAAGACACTGCCAAACTATATGTGCAATTGTACAAAATTCTAATACATGGAGCGCAGGTGATGGAAGAGGCAATTCTTCCAATAGGACAATTGTCTGAGGAGGCCGCTGAAGCACGAAATAAGCATTTGCGCAAATATCGGGTGGACTATGCACGAAAATTTTCGAGAACTGAATGTAACAGAGACGTTTTAAATAGATTACTTCTGACATCCGATCCTCTCATCAGCTGTAGTCGGCCAAAGAATAAGAAGAAAATCTTGCCATTTTCCAACGAAGCAAAGACGATTTTAATTGCAGCAACACCGAACTTAAACAAGTCTGATGACAATACTGTCGAAGATGGTGATATAGGGGAAGATTCTGATGTCATCAGCGAATAAGATTGCATATGATTTTTAACAAAATTCAATTTGTTTGAAACCATTGAAAAAAAATGTACTTATATGTTTTTCTCATGTTTATTTAATATTTAATCGATAATTTGATCAAAAATTTTTTTTCATTGCGTTTTGAGATAATATAGGCCCCTAAATAATTTTGACCGGATTTTTGCCTCAAATACCCCTTAGTGTGACCCTGCAAATGGTGTTTTGCCATATAACATTTTTGGGGTAGACCACTCACTTAGGGGTATGAAAAATAGTTTACGTTCTATTCTCAGACCTACTAAATAAACACACAAAATTAATCAAAATTTTATAAGAATCGGTCAAGCCGTTTCGGTGGAGTTTTGTTACAAACGGTGACACGAATTGTATGTATTAGAGATCTATCGACTTGTACCATACACATCAATACCAAAAGTTTTATAACAGTAGAGATGTTCTCAAATCTAACCTGACTATTGTACAGTTCACGCACAGTATTCATCTTATACTGCAATGAAACATCCTTGTTGTCTGTTAGTATTTTCTTAGCCTTTTTCAATTCAGCGTAGCCTTCACCTAGTCCTGGGTTGACCTGAAAAATTGTATCAAGCAAAAACTTATTTAATTTTACTATTGGCTTTAATGATAACAGTTGAGATAGCGGGAAGCTGTTGAATGATAGCAGCGCATAGGCCTTACACCGGATGACGATGTCGATTTTCTACTGAAGCCGTCCCTGTCACTCATGCCAGCATGACAGAGCGAACGAACGTGATGGATAGACTCGAAAATACGAGAACCGTAATTAGGAGTAAGGCCAGGACCGATCGATGTGGAGATCCTTTAGAGAGTCTACGACCAGCAGAGAAGGACTTACGGCGACTAGACAAGATGCTATCTATTCTAAAGCGTTCGCTTTCGCAAAATGTATAAAACTTACATAATAAGCCATCGAAACATCACACGACTTTTGCAAACATATTTTGAAATTTCGTTGGTGAAGTTCGCTGTTGAAAGATTGCATCTTGTCTAAGGACCATGGATCGGAAGCAACACCGTAATTCATTCAAACACAATTTTACGGATTACTTCGCTATTTGTTCACATTTTATTTATTACTTATTATTACCTGACGTATCGAACACTTTACAGCGTGGTCACAGTGAGACTAAGGTGTTATTTCAAACGATATTATTTTTGTGATACTGAAATTGCGTACCCCAGCAAGCCCATTCCAAAGAGATTTCAAAACGTTTATACACTTACATGTTTCGTACTATCGCAGATATTATCGTCTCCAATGATATTCTTCCAGTTGCAAATGCGTTTGACCTCCATCGGCCAGCTAAGCACCCAGGGGATGCCGTACGTCGCCGCCTGCGCGTACGCAGACGCGAGCACGTCCACGCAGAGGGTGTAGGCCCTCGATAAATGATTCATGCACCGGTCTTTCAACTTTTTGGTGTACAGCGCCTGATAATAGTCTTTGTCGTCTAGATTTGGAAACTGTCTGTAATTGTAAGCGCTGATAATTATAAAGAGAACGGATATTCTGGTCCATATATACCTAAACTTAAGTACCCAGTCCGGGTCGGGCGTGTATAGGACAAGTTCTTGCGCTACCCTCCTTGCAAGGAAGCGCCAACCACACGCGATTGTCAAAGGAAATACTCTTCCCCGCACCGTCAACCCGTCACCCGCTGACTTTCCTGCGCTGCCCGCTTGGGTGTAGTAACAAGGAAGACTAGGTAAATATACATTCGATTGTTTAATCCCTGCCTAAATGTAATACTGATTACTTTTTTGATGATTTTTCTGCATTCACACTCGGTTGACCGTTAGAGGGTTCCTCAATTGTAGGTACTTTCTTTTTGGCGCAAACAAGTTTTAATAAAATTAATATAGCTATACCGGTCTAAATAAACAACATAAAATACAATTGGCGTGATCGATCACACAATTTGTGACTTTGGCTCAGATACTTACGGATAGTCATTGTAACTAATATTCTTTAGTGCACGCGGCTTATCATCTCGTGTTTTATTGATGTACATTTCATTCTGATTCTCCAATTCATATTCTATTGGAGTAATCACATCGCGAATGGATCTGTGAATCAACAGCAGATTCCGTTACTTGATGTGAAGAAAAGAACGAAGGGTGTCATATTTTTTTTATTCGTGCCTTTTCAGTTGTATTGCAACATCAGGTTTGATTGCTTTGCATTTTTAGGCAGACATACATTCAAGATACTTTTTTCGGGAGATATGGACATAAATATGGTACAAAGTTAGTAATAAACCATGCTATTCTGCTACCAACCTTATGGTATCCTTAGTCTGGCTGACTTCACTCCGCAAATCAAAGACGGCCCTTTTGAAGGGCGCGCTGATCAGATTGTGCCTGGCTTTGGACAGGTTATACGAGAGCTGCGTGCTGCAGGCGAACACTCGCACCACCTCCTTCGCGTTCAGACCCATGTTGGTTATAGGTCCTGGAAAAAGTTTGTGAAAAAATTACCTAGATTGTGGCACTGGCTTAGGCATGGCAATAGAAAAAAAAAACAAATTTTGTAATAAAAGTTGTCGGTATTAACAACATTCACCTCCTCTAATGTGACTGACTAAAACCACTGTAAAATGCACTGGGACTCTGCTAGTTTTTCAATAATGGAACAAGTTTCAACATATTTTCAGAGTTCTAGCTTCCCCATTGTTTTAATAGGGATGCAAAGTAAAAACTTAACTATTAATAAATCGATTGTTTAAAACAAAAAAGAAATCGAAATCCAAGCATTCAAATCGATAAAAGGCAAAAAAATACATAGAACATTTT
Source organism: Pyrausta nigrata (assembly GCA_949316185.1). Lineage (NCBI taxonomy): Eukaryota > Metazoa > Arthropoda > Insecta > Lepidoptera > Crambidae > Pyrausta > Pyrausta nigrata. Next base: position 4,980,550 of record OX438951.1, read on the forward strand.
AATAGATAGGAATATTTATTAAAATAAAAACGACACACAGAAAAGCAATGATCAACATTCTTTAACATTTATAATTTGTATATTAATCATAAACAAATTATTTGGAAATGGACTATTTCTTACCAGCGATGACGTAAGTGAGCACCACAGCTTTGAGGACCCCGCGGCCCGGCTTGCCGCAGTACATGGGGAGGGTCAGCAGAGAGATGCATCGCAGCTGAGCGCACACTACGTTGCCTAAGCCTACAATCAGACACGCTATCAAAAGTAAAAGTCTGACAATTTCATTCGCGATCCTTGCGCACGTCTTGCGGGGCAAGACGTGCGGGGGACGAGGAAGCGCCAATCGCACGCGACTAACATAGGAAGTGCCTTCCGCGCAACACCACCTGTCCCCGCTGACATCTAACATACCTCGTCCCCCGCACCTCTGGCGACTACAGAAAAGGTCGTGCAAGAATTTGTCGGAATATACAAGTATCACACAATATACCAATAGTCCTACATGTTTCTCAGTTTCTGACATCAGTGCACAGCAGGAATGGAATTCATTTGATTTTTAGTTAGGCGCCAATTTTTCACTCCGCACCGTCTGCCGCAGTTGCAATGTCATGGCCAACGCATCTTTGTGAATGCGCTCATACATAGGCATAACTATGTTTAAATCAGCCTTTATATTTAAAGTAAAGTCGTCTACGACTCGCTCCCCAAATTAATCTACCAAACAAAAATATAAGTTCAAACTTGGTACTTACCGAGCAGCAAACTTATAGCTAAAGACAAAGTTACACTTATATTATCAAGGAACGGGATCTTCTTCAAGAGATACGCATAGTAGATCTGTCCCAGTGCGAATCCGCCAGTGAATGCGAGGCACCAAGTAAAACACCTGCGTTGGCGGCGAGAACAAGGCTCTGGCGTTTTGTGGCCCTTGCGACTTCCTATGTGGAAGAACGTCTTAAGACTTTTGAGCAGTCTTTTGAAAAACATTACGTTTAACTTTTACAAGTCACAAAATGTGTAACAAACACTGTGCTGTTTACTTCAACATTTGACAGAAACCAGTGACACAAGACAGATAGATAGACAAAAAATACTAGCACGACACACAGAAAATAAAATACTTTTGAAAATCAAATAAAACCTCCTCTCTTCTGGGCGTCCCGGGAGGGCAGAAAATAGGCCGATAGTTTTGGTCGGCTTTTTATCAGTATTAATTATCAGCCAGTACACGGTTACTGGCCGATAATTAATACTGATAAAAAGGGTACGGACCCCGAATTACTGTAATGTTACTTGCATACTATTCATACCGATTAAGAAGCAGACCAATCGGCCTATACAAAGTATATAGTCAGTGGGTGGGGCCTAAACCGAACAAACCAGGGGCCCAATTCTTGCTCCTTCGATATTATATCACATACGAAATTTATCGAAAAACATGGCGGATATCAAACAATTTTGATGTTGCGTATTTAAGAAGTATGAAAGTTATAATAGAATATTTATCACATTTTGTGATATCCACCATGTATTTTCGATAAATATCGTATGTGATATAATATGGAAGGCGCGAGAATTGGGCCTCAGTTCATTTTTTTGCTGACATAATTGCTCAACCATTTTGGATGCAACTTTTAAAGCAAACAGCACATTCGTAATGGTAAAGAGACATAAAATAAAAGTATAATTGAAATTGTAAAAACAAATTTATTCATCGATCATTGTTTAGTATAGATAGTTAGTCTTATAAAATTCAATACATCTTGTATAGAGAACTTAACGACATTTATTCAGAAGAGAAAGTGCTAAAGCAATTAACAGCCGCATTTTGAATGCCAATTTACAAGAATAAATTACCGAATCTAGCCGCGCTCACTGCTTCGACCCACTAGATGCTTTACATGCATTCATTATCATTATTAAAAAAAACATTTTTATTTTATACAGCGTTTCAATATTTTTTTCGGGACTACGTGAACATTGAAAAAAATTGTGAAATTATTTTACTCCTAACTTAATTAGGAATTCATATTTTAACAAAAATAAATAACTAGCCGTGATAACATAATTTGTGCTCCTGTTTCACTCGTAAAATACAATTTGTGTATTACACAAATTATACGAAAAACTTAAATACATAAAAGCAATACCTTCGTACTCTTATTTTAATATTTCTAAGTCTTCGTCGATTTAGAAATAGTTTTTATAAACTATAAGTTAGCAATACCTAGAGACTCGTCATTATCGATCTTATAAATAATAATTCATAAATTTTAAATGCAATAATAAAAGACAGGCCCAACTGAGCCATTTTAATATTCTATTTAATTTAGCTGTCGCTTTCAATCGCAAACGGTAATATATCTGATTAAAAATGAATCAATCAGCGTTACACAAAGACGAAACCTCCAACCCCATACATTTAGGGATAGAGGTCAAAGCGTATCCACAAACACAAGGGGTGCCTGTTCGGCCGCATATATTTTTAAATCATAATGTATATTGGCATAACATTTTTGGCATATAGTTTTTACGCATAAACTAGTAGTTTTCTGAATGCATAATAGTTTCATAGGTATATTCTTAAATTCTGATTAATTTTCTCTAACACAATTATAATAAGCATAAATGTTAAGGGCATAATTTCCATACACCTAAAGGTTTTTGGGCATAAAATAAAAAACTCATAATAAAATTATTCGTAATGAATGAATGAATATTTAGTGTTGAGAACCCAACATACATATAACAATTTATAATTTGATCGAGGTTAGGTTTGATTACATTTGGTTGGGTTAGAAGTGTTGACCACAACGGCAGCCGCTGGCGAAGCGCCAGAAACTAATTTGTTTTTCTTTTCATACTAAAAATTGAAAAGCTTAGCTCCATACAAAACACTTAGCGCAGAAGACTTATTATTATCTTTATGTTTAAGGTTGGGATGCCCATAAATGTTATGACTATGCCGATCTTTTATTATTGGAAAAGGCGCTATTGGGAAACAAAGTATGCCAAATGATTTTTTCTATATGAACGTTATGCGGAATTATGATATTGCCAAAAAACGTTATGCATCCACAAGATATGCTTTTTAATTTTATGCAATCCAATATGGACCTCTTTTCCAACGGATCACACGCGTGTTGTCAGAAACGCATTTCGTCAGAATACGCAAGTTGACAAAAACGCAACTCCCCAGATTCGCTGCTGGTCAAACACGTAACCTGACAGATACACATCTTGACAGGTACGCAACTCCTCGAATGCACATCTCGACAGGTCCGCGACTTGACATATACCCACCGTAATAGATTTGGACGCTTATATTTGACGACAGAAATTAGTATCATACCAGTGTGGTTCCGGCTACTTCGTGTGCACTTCAGATTTTCCATACAAACTGTTATCTCCCAATTAGCCGCCATAATGTAAAAATCTAAAAGGTTTTTATTTATTTTCGAACTTATGTGTTGTAATGTTTAACGAAACTACTGTTTATTTATTTAGAAACATCTGACGAAATATATTTTTTTATAAGTAATGGGCTAACTCTTGATCTTCATCATACCTCGAGAGCAAAGGTTGAGCGAGCTTGCCCAGGAGAAGACTATTCACACGCACGTATTGGTCGAGTGGTATTTCTGTCGAACTGCGCAAGTAGCGGATCTGACGATTTGCGTTTCTGATGATGCGTGTGATCCATTTTGACTCTTAGTCACCCTTGTCACTCACGTTAGAATGACAGCACTAACGAACGTGATGGCTACACTCGAAAATACAGACATCGTCATCCAAAGTAAGGTTTCAGCTTAGACCAGCAAAACACAATTTTAATGAAGGGACTAAGAAATTTTTGAGCGAGTAGAAAATGCATTTACTATAGGTGAACGTACATAATCATAAGTTAGTAGTAGTGGCAGTAGCGTGTCAGTTCTGTGGGCCGTTTGAGCGGGCTATCAAGATCAGCCTTAGGGGTAATTTAGAATACACGATACGGATCCGGGCCGAGCGTACGGGGTACGGTCAATAAATCTAAGGAAGTGTATTTACAGTATTGCTCATGTAAGGACAAGTCCGATAGTTTTTGGGCTTGATTTTGAGTAGTTCGCTTTATTCTAACTTTATTTCGAGTTGACAATGTAACGTCTTTATCTCTTGTTAAAAGAAGGAAAGGGACAGACTTTTAGGACGTCGAATTAAACACATCAAACGTAGCATCCATAAACAATATGTTAAACATATACTTCTATCGCCATCAATATAACGCAAAAACAAAGATTCTAGCATTTTTTTTTTCTTTAAAAAGGCACTAACTTGATAATAAATGGCGAACAAAGAGTGGCCACTTCAGTATTTCTTTCAGCGTCTGTCTTTTCATTCATTTAACGCGAAAAAAAGTATCATTAGCTAAACATTTCCATTCAAATGCTCTTACACGGGCATTTTTTTGGAAACAATTGCTCGGCAACTGTAATGGATCAATCTGGAGCAATAAGTGGAGTAATCTGGAGCAATCACAATAAATTGCAGCAATTCGGTATGTAAAGTGGTGTTAAGGGTATTTATTTTATATATTCTTTTAAAAGCTTAGCCTGTTTTAAGAAACTAAATTGAAACAATTTTTTACAAGCAGTATTTATTTTACTATGATTTTTAAAAAATAGTATGGCTGTGTACAGATGTCTTTGCCACGTACTGAATGACAACTTGCATGACAGCCAATCACATTTGACATTCCGGAGATTTGACAAGTCATACACACACACCAGAAACACAAATGCGTAGTTTAGTCACAGATTATATAAATTTAGTGGCGGATGTGATGTCACTTGGTGGTTTCCGCCTGTTTAGAGGTCGTATGAATGTCAAATAATTGTTTGTATTTAGGTAAAATAAACCCCATCTTTTATTTCTGAGTAACTTAAATAGCGAGATAGTGTTTAAGAGCGGGAAATCTCCAAAGGAATACGGAATTAACATAGGTCATATTTTACTTTACATACCGAATTGTTTCGGGAATATTGCTTCTTATTTCTTCATATATTTCACATTGCTTTAGTTTGTTTCTGAGATAACTAAAGTTCGAAACTAATGATCACAAAATCACTAGTGAGCAAAACTTCGTCCATTGCCAGAGAGTTTGAAAAGTCTGTAAGAACGTATTGACTTTTTTGCCTAGTTTATCAAAGGTGCTCCATGTTGCATAATATTATTGTATAGCGTATTTCAGCAGCAGATTGCTACATGTTTCCATCGCCCTAAATTGCTTAAAAAACGTCATAAATGACGAGTATAGAGCAATTTTAGTTGCCCGTGTAAGCGCACCTTAAGTCTTCATTCATGCTTAAACGAGATACTCTCACGCATCAAGTCCACTTAACATAAAGCCTAACCTCCACTCGCTCGGCCCGCTTGCGTCCCTCGTACCACGTTACGTATTATGCGAGCGCGGTGGGCGGGTCTCCGGCAGTGTCCTCAGTCACCTCGGTCACCATGGGCTCGTCTTCCGAGGGCAGTTCCAACACGCGCGGCCCGTAGAGCAGCAGGTACGCGCAGTGCCAGTCACCTGCGGGCGAAATCGTACCGTTAGTTTATAGTTTGTGCTAAGTTTGAAAGCTAGTCCGTATAGCAACGCAGTCGTATCACACACTAAAAGTATTGATTTTAAGTGTTAAGCATTCACTTTGCAAAAAATGAATTGATCATCATTCTACCAAATACTATGCTGATTCTTTTACTGTCCAATCAGTACGCTTGTGGAACTCCTTACCTTTGACTATCAGACAGTCAGAGTCCATCGCTATTTTCAAAAATAGACTAAAAGATCATTTTTTCCAATAATAAATACTTTTATTTACTGACGTTGGTCAAGTACTTCTCATATTGGTATTGGTATATATATGTATTTATTTGTATGTATGCATGAATATGTTTGATTTATATGTAGGTATATTTACTTATTTTTATGTATTTTATTTATTATCTATTTATTATTATTTATTTGTTAATTACACCTATTCTATGATTTTGCACCAAACTCCCCCTTCCTGTGAATGAGTATGTTCCTTTACCTAAAGGTTGTCTGGAAGAGATCGCTTATAGCGATAAGACCGCCTACATTGTACATTTTTCTGTGTAAATCGCTGTACTTACTGTATTTTCTGTTATGGTGTGCAATAAAGAGTTATCTATCCATCTATCTGAATTGAACCCGCTTCCGCATATATTGGGCTCTTACCTAGCCACTCCGCCAGTCGTATCAACCCGCCGACCGCGCCGTGTACTTTTGGTTTCGTACCAAAACTGCGGAGTGAACCACGCCTGATATTTGCGGTTCTGGAACCCACTCACCGATGGAACACAGCAAGCTACTTGGCACCGGGCTCCGGTGGGAGGGTGTAGCTACCAGACGGCACCTACCAGAGCCTATCACCGCTGTTAGGATCGCTCAGCCGTCACAAACTGAAGTTTGTGATGCCCGGGATGGACCACTAGGAAGTAGACCTTAACCACCTCAAATAAAAATAATAATAAAGAATATATAACTTGAAATAACTCAGACACAGCTCCAGAGTCAGAAAGTTGGTGGTCATAACACCCCTGTGCCTCGGAAAGCACGTTAAGCCGTTAGTCTGCGCCTGTTCTCTCTACGGTCATGTCGGACTGCCGTCTCACCGAATTATGGGCGTGAAGTTACAGAGAGTGCACCTGTGTATTGTGCATACACTTGTGCACTATAATATCTGGCGCGCAGTTGGCTAATCTTAGTTGAGATAGGCCGCTGTAGTCGAAATTCGGCTAGGAGGACATTGTTATTATTATTAAAGAATATATTCGGTCGACTCACCGCCGCCGCTGAGCTTGAGCACCTCCTCGGCCGGCACGGGCGTGACCGCGTCGTCGTCGCAACGCAGCCACGTGTCCCCGCGCGCCACCCACGCCACGTAGTGCCCCGACGACGACGAGCGGCCGCGGTGCGTGAGGACCGCCTGCAGCCGGTAGAAGCCGCTGTTGTTGCTGCCCACGTCTAAAAATACACGGAGTTACCGGTTTTAGTCACGACAACAATGGATAACCTGTGAGCGGGTTTAGGGTTATCATTTCAACCAACTCAAATCCTTTCTAGACGCAAATATATACGGACGACTAAACATCAAGGTTAACATTACGGTATTTTATACCGTTGTCCTAAAACCTATGTTTTATGATTTGCAATAAATATTATATCCTGGGCCATTGTACTACTAAAAGCATTAATGGAAGAAAAAGTTCGAAGCCAATTTACCCTCATGGACATACTAAAGGGAAAGTGAGGAAGCTTAAATTATTACATAAAATCTACATGTTCTCGAAACTGTAATACTTTTACTGAAACTATTTGTTACGAAAAGTATTTGTTGTCTACTCACCATTTTCAAACCAATAAGGAATAACTCTTTTGTTTTTTGTTTCTTTTCTGCTGTCGCCGTGGGGTTTATTTTTGGCAGTGAGAGTAGATTCCACAGCGGCGTCATCTAATTCCTACAAAAATCAAGAAATTGTTTAGAAAACAATCGTATGCTAGATCAAACAAAATGTCTTAAAACTATTATAATTAAATAAATTGATCACATTCAAAACTGACCTCGAATATTATAATTAATAAATGCTACTTCACCTTGAACTTGGCCCTCATAGGCGCCAGTCGCTCTTGCAGCTCGGGCGAGCAGAGCTCGTACACGTCTAAATCCAAAGGGAACTTTACGTCTTTGAGGATCTTCGCGTTGATCGATTCCTTTTCTTTGTAGTAGAACCGCACGAATTGCACCGTTAAGTATGCGGGCAGACGGCTTATTTTACTCTGAAACCAAGAGCCAAGTAAAATACGATAATTTAAAAAAACAACAAAGAGAGCACCATTGCAAAAACGGTAGAAATTAATAACTTACTAAGAGCCATGCATGTTGATGGTTACAATGCTTTGAACTTACCGTTTTAGTATACACAGCATCTCTTCCCAATGTTTGTGACATTTTTGTTATTTGTTCTGACATTTTCTGTAAAAAATTAAAGGGTCCATTTAGCCGTTATTTTAACCTGTCAAACCCCATAAGATAACGGAGATATAAGGCGGGCGGGTTGATAAAAATTAATTCTCTATTGTGTTTGGAAACATAATACGTGAAGGTTTAAGCATAAACACATTTAGCGTTAGGTTAGCTACCATTTAAAAAAAGCTTGTGAGCCTTATCAACCCGCAATAAGGGTCTCACTTTTATGAGCAAGTATTTTTTTTTCAACAAATAAAATGTTACATGACATAAAAAATGTTGCAGTCGCTGCACTAAGCTGTGCTTGTTTCGTAGGAGTCAGAGGGCTTAGTGCGAGTTTTTTCACGCGCTCACCTTATTCCATGACGCTATAGAAATTTTCGATACTCGGTCGATCGCGAGCGCCTGTGACTGACAAATGAAAACTTGTACTAAGCCCTCAGGAACTAGGTTGCACTTAACTTGCGACCAAGATGTCAGTGTTTTGTGGTTTGCAGTTTGGACTACAAAAACAAGGGTTACGCCAAGTTCGGGGCTAGGTAATTGGTTTAAAAGACAATTGAGGCAGTTTAAAAACCAGTTAAGAGTATTAAGCACTCAGAAGGACGCGTTAATACAATAAAATTATTGATGTCTGACATTAATTAAATCATTAATATTAAAAAAAAAATTGGTACAAAAGTTTGCCTGGACTAGACTGTATTTGGAGAACTCACTGAGCATTGAAAACAGTTACTGAGTTTCTTGCGCTCCTTCTTCGCAGCACTACCCCAGTTTGTCCCGAAGCAGTAGTAGAGACTATCTCGGGACGTGTATAAGTGCTCCTGGTTTGCTTTAGTGATTAATTTCTCTATGGGTCATGCTCTATGGATAAATGACTTTCAGTTTGAACTCACAGATCGGAGCCCGGACTGCAGGTACTTGAGTTAAAGCAGGACAGCTGCAGGAAGGACTCGGTGCTACGCGTCGGCGGCTCGTCCGCTTCCGAGCACACCAGCCACACGTCCAGGGTTCCGCCAAAGTGTTTTATGTTCTTGTTGTACGATATATTATGACTAGCTTGCACTCACAGATCGGAGCCTGGACTGCAGGTACTTGACGTCCTGCGAGTTGAAGCAGGACAGCTGCAGGAAGGACTCGGTGCTGCGCGTGGGTGGCTCGTCCGCTTCCGAGCACACCAGCCACACGTCCAGGGTTCCGCCAAAGTGTTTTATGTTCTTGTTGTACGATCTATTATGACTAGCTTGCACTCACAGATCGGAGCCCGGACTGCAGGTACTTGACGTCCTGCGAGATGAAGCAGGACAGCTGCAGGAAGGACTCGGTGCTGCGCGTGGGTGGCTCGTCCGCTTCCGAGCACACCAGCTCCACGTCCAGTGTTCCCCCGAAGTATTGCTCGATCACGTTCGCTCTGCGCAGAAACTTATTTTGTAAATATACATATGCCGGCGGCACTTTTACCATCTCTGTAATACCAGCAGACCAACTGTCTAATTTAAAAGCCATAACGATTAGGATTGCAACTCCGTATTGCAAAGATCGTATATCTTATCGTATTATTCGGTGCCTTTTTAACCCCCGACGCAAAAACGACGGGGTGTTATAAGTTTCACGTGTCTGTGTGTGTGTGTGTGTGTGTGTGTGTGTGTGTGTGTGTGTGTGTGTGTGTGTGTGTGTGTGTGTGTGTGTGTGTGTGTGTGTGTGTGTGTGTGTGTGTGTGTGTGTGTGTGTGTGTGTGTGTGTCTGTCTGTGGCATCGTAGCTCCCGAACGGATGAACCGATTTTGATTCAGACTAGGAATACTATACACTATGTAAAATTTCAAATCCAAGATGGCCGCCGTAACAAAATGGCGGATTACATAATGTATTTAATCTCCTTCAATATGGGTAACAAATGAAAAAGCTTGACTAGTAGAATACTATACACTATGATAAATTTCAAATCCAAGATGGCCGCCGTAACAAAATGGCGGATTACATATTTTTATTAAACTCCCTCAATATGGGTATCCAATGAAAGGGCTGACTCACTTCTTATAATAAGTACAGTCATAACGGCGAGATTCTAAGTCCACATGAAGCTTTACACCAGACTCGATAATTATATTCGATGATGTAGCTTGTGAAAATCAAAATAGCATACGAGACTACTTCGCTATGGGACGTCATAAGAACATTGATTGTTTTTACATAAATCAAACTTATACTAAAATACCTAAACAATTAGTACGAGATAATGCTAACCTAATAATATTATTCAAGCAAGATGATGTCAATTTAAGGCACGTCTACAACGAACACGTAGGGTCTGACATGTCATGGTCTCAGTTCCGTGAAATGTGTTCTACTGTCTGGAGACAACCTTTTAGCTACCTTGTGATAAATAAAGATTGTGAACGAAATAAAGGATGCTATCGAAAGAAATTTGATACATTTATTGTCGTTGACTAGTATGAGACTAGTACTCATAAATAAATGTTCTGCTCATTATAAATCAGTTGCATTCCTGAATTCACACTGAGTGGAAACGTTACTAAAATGGAACGAAGTTTAAAAAAACAAATTGTAAAGTCTGCAAAAGCTGTAAAAAGGAAGGTCAATATGTTAAAAGATGCTAAAAATACAAAAGAAATGGCTCTAGAAACAATATTTAAGCCTATTTTTACCCCAATTAACCTGTTAACAAGTAAAACTGGAAAAGAACAAAATAATTTAGAACAAAAACAGCAAAGCCCTCCTAACAAAAAAAATAAGTACAGTGATGATGAGTTATCAAATTCATCTTGTGAAAATTTTAAGGAATCCGAAACTGATGAAGGAGAAGTTTCTAATGAAGAGGTTTGCAGCGTATATAACAAAACTCCCACTAAGTTACCTCCTGATGAACTTGATGTTCATGACAATTCATTTAAATCTCTTTAATCGTCGCCAAGTATTGCAAATGAATCATCTTGGTCTACGTCATCCGATGTCTTGAAAGATGTACCATTTGGAGTTAGAAATGAACGAGGAAAACTTTGGCTTGGCAAGACCCGTGTTCATGATGATGGCTGTACTGTTAAAATTGGGAACCATAGTCTGAAGAAAACAGATGGTATAAAAGAATTACTATATCAAAAGATACCTAATATGAATCTGGTGACCGAGGACGACTTGCAAAATTATTAATTAGTACTAATAGATACTAGCGCCCACAAACGCAATTACAATCCATTAAAGCCAATAAATAGTAATAAAGGGTTTAAATACATGAAGGTAATCAAACCTTTATTTAAATTTACTAGAAATCATACAAGTAGCATAGAAAGTCTTCCACAAGGAAAAGGTATCGATATTTTAAAAGAAGTAAAGAATGATACTGATTTGGTTTATTGGAACGACCCGAATGAGTTAGTTGAACGATTGAAATTACTACTCCCTGAATGGGCAGCAGGTAACACTGGAGTACATAATGAAATTCAAGCGATAATCGAGGAAATGTACGAAGCTGGTATCATCAAAGAAATTAAATATATAACACTTCCATCAGTTCCATCAGGAGGCTTGGGCAGTATCATTGCATTACAGAAGCCATCAAGACGGCAATGAATGTAGACAAATTTGGTCATCACGTTCATAAACGTTTACGATTATCAGAACTAATTAAATGTCAAACCGATACATTAACAAGATCAGCTGCAGGCGACTATGATTTAAAATTATCTAGATTAAGGGGATTAAGATCTCCTGATAAAAACGATGAAGCAGTTAATAAGCAATACGTGGACAATTGTGTTGAAGAACTAAGAAATGAAATCAAAAAGAATCAAAGTGATCTTAGAAGATACTTACAAAATTTAGAAAAATTAACTGGAGAACGTTTGAGTACCTTGTATTATAACAAAAAGGGAATTGATTACTTCCTAAAACAAGCAAAATCAAACAAAGATGAGTAAACAAGACATAGTGAACGAACTTCACAAAGCAGCAAGAAGAAATTTCCATCGTCGATCCACAATCATAAAAGGAATAGATGATTTATGGCAAGCTGATCTTGTCGATTTACAAAAGTATTCTAAATTGAATAAAGGGTACAAATATATTCTAGTTGTAATTGATGCTTTTTCAAAGTATGTTTAGACCGTTTCATTAAAATTAAAATCAAAGAATTGTGTTTCAAGTGCAATGCAAAACGTTTTATCAAAGTCGGGCAGAAAACCAGTAAATTTGCAAACGGACTTAGGAACGGAGTTTTATAATGATATTTTTAAGCAATTAATGAAAAAGAACGACATAAATCGCTTTTCTACATTCTCCATTAAAAAGGCATCAATAGTCGAACGTGTAATAAGGACAATTAAGTCGCATCTTTACAAACTTTTTACAAGGCAAATTTAAATGGTACGGAATTCATTTAGATTCTGTAGTATACTATTACAACAATACGATACACAGAACTACAAAATTCAAGCCTAGTGATGTCAATAAAGCTAATGAGGCTCTCGTCAGATTAAATATACTTAAAATGCAAAAACAGAAGCCAAGCCCGCGAATAAAGTTTAAAGTCGGTGATTTTGTTCGTATAAGTAAATACAAAGGAGAATTCTACAAAGGCTACACCCCTAACTGGTCAACGGAAATTTTCCATGTAGCAAAAGTTAACCAAACTAATCCAGAAACTTATCAAATAGAAGACAAACGCAACCAAAAAATTTTAGGTTCCTTCTATGGATATGAGTTACAAAAAACTAAGTTTCCAGTAATCTATCTTATCGAGAAAGTTATAAAAAAGAAAGGTAACAAACTCTTTGTAAAATGGTTAGGATTAAGCAAAGAAGAGAATAGTTGGATAGATAAAACTGAATTGATAAAGTAGTATATAAAACGCAATATAAATTATAAATTTCATTTTACAATTATCGATGAAGGAGGGCAGTGGTATTATTAATACGTCAATAGATAATTTACCGTTTGAGTTACATTTACCTACATATCAATTTTGTGGTCCTGGAACAAAACTACATAAACGATTGATTAATGGTGAACGAGGTATAAACAAATTAGATAGCGCTTGTATGTACCACGACATTGCCTACAATAATAGCGATATAAATATTAGACACAAAGCTGACTTAGAACTTTTAGATATGGCTAAAAAAAGATTGCAGTCGAAAGATGCCGGAAAAGGCGAAAAAATTGCTTCATGGATTGTAAAAAACGCTATGAAGGCTAAACTAAGAACTGGTTCAGGCATTAAGTCATTTATGTCTGGTATTAAAAAAATTCAGTCTCAATTGAATAAAATTAAATCTAAAGATAAAGACTCTATTATTAAATTTGCATATGCAGCAGCAAAAAAACTATTTACAAACAAAAAGGGTATACGTTTACCTCGCTGTATTCCGATTCCAAAATGTGGAGGATTCTTACCACTTATTCCCATATTTGCCGGCTTGTCAGCTTTAGGCTCCTTGGCTGGAGGAGCGGCAGGTATAGCAAAAGCTGTAAATGATTAAAAAGCTGCACAGAAGAGTCTTCAAGAATCAGAAAGACATAACAGAATGATGGAAGCTGTAGCTCTTGGAAAAGGATTATACATCAAGCCTCATAAAAAAGGAGCTGGTTTATATTTGAACCCATCAAAAAACTAATTAAGCGGCTACCTAGACGTGCACTCACTAATCTCGATATACTAGAACATGCCAGTGATATTCCTTATTTCCGTGGTGTTTTCATGAGAGATACATTACCTTCGAAACCTAGGGAAATAGAATGCGGAATATTGAATTTGGATATCAATAAAAATTCTGGTACACATTGGGTAGCCTTTGTTAAGCAAAACAACTATGCAGAATATTATCACAGTTTTGGTAATGTAAAACCGCCGCTGGAATTAGTCAAATATTTGCATAATTTACCTATATACTATAATTATGTGCGACATCAAGCGTTTGGCACAATAAACTGTGGTCATCTGTGCTTAAATTTTTTAAGGAAATATTGGAAAAAACATTTATATAATGATTGAAATAAATTAAATTGTCAGTATAAACATGTCTTTCACTGTGTCTATAACCGGGAGAGGAGCTTCGTTAATTACAAATTATTCGCCAACTTTGGAACTGCAAGGAGACTACGAATGTGGTCTTTTGTATTTTTCAACCTTTAATTCTATTCCAAATATAGATGAAAGAAACAATAAGTTTTACTATGGTGATAGTGAAGTCATCGAAATTCCTGAAGGTTCTTACGAGTTTCAAGACATATGTGATTATTTAAAAAGTAACATTAAGAATAACGTACTACAGTTAACTTGCAACAACAATACATTAAAAACAAACATTTTTTGTTCTAAGGATATTCACTTCGATAAAAATGATTCGCTAGGTACAATTTTAGGCTTTGATGTGGATACAATAAATGCCAATATAAGTACCGATTCACAGTTTCCTGTTAGCATTTTATCAACAACTATCGTGCGGATCGAATGTGACGTAGTTAGTGGTTCATTTGTGAACGGAAAAGCAAGCCATATTATTTATGAATTCGTACCTAATGTACCACCTGGTTATCGAATCATTGAAATACCTAAAAACCTTATATATTTCCCAGTGAACCAAAATTCTATAAGCGCCATTAATATTAAGTTACTTGATGCAGAAAATAAACAAATTAACCTACGTGAAGAAGAAGTTCAACTGTATTTGCATTTCCGTAAAAAATGATTAATTTTAATAAAAGCCCGTCTTCATCGCATTCCCAAGTCAGTTGCAAAAGAACATCTCAGAAAGGCACACCACTTCAACTAAAAAAGAAACTGACTAAGAGCAATAAAGAATTCCTAAAACTAATAGGACTAATAAAATGAATATCTTAGACATTTTTCAGCAAACTTCCTTTGACAATACCATTGAAAGTTTCGAATATCACTCGTACAAACCATATATGACAAGTTTTAACAAGAATGATGAAATACGAATACCTTTTAATCAGCAAGATTTGTACGTTTTGCCCTGACTTAGCACTTTGTATATTGAGGGCAAAGTGATTGTACTTAACAGCAAAAAAGAAAAAGTGTCAAGTATTCGTTTTGTCAATAATCCGGTATTATTTCTGTTTCAAGACATTCGTTATGAGCTAAATGGCATAGAAATAGATAGAATTAAAAATGCTGGTATTACCACAACTATGAAGTCATATTTATCATTGAATGAAAATGAATCTAAAAGTGCAAGAGCTTGGGGCTGGTCGACTGCAGGAACAACTAATGTTGGCGAGGGTATATTTTCGGCCTCGGTGCCTTTGAACAAAATTTTAGGTTTTGCCGAAGATTATGAAAAAATTATAATAAACTGTAAACATGAGTTAGTGTTGCTGAGAAGCAATACTAATATCAATGCTTTAAAATTAAATGCGGGCGAAGTTGTGGATGATATTATAATAAACAAAATTGTTTGGCGAGTTCCTCACGTCAAAGTGTCTGATCGTGAAAGAATTAATTTATTAAAGAATTAATTTATTAATTTATTAACCCGTAGCTCCCTCTTAACTAATGGTACCGGTAGACACCGACTGGTTTTTTGTAGGTATACTCACTTTTACTGGGTTGAGGAGTCCCATATAACCCACAGCAGACCCGCCGGTATGCTAAAAAAAGTAAAGGGGCACGACAACTTACCTATCCGCAGGCACGGGCGGCGCGGCCGGCAGTCTCTGCTGTAACGCACGCACTATCTCAGCCCAGCACTCGGACGCGTCCTGCTGCGCGAGGCCTCCGCCCGGGCCACGCTCGGCGAAGCGAGGCGCAGTAGTGAGCAACGTAGGATGGTCTAAGAGGCACGGCAACTGTCGCCGACGCACTGGGCGCCGTAGGCGGATTATGTCCTTCTCTTTGGGTCTCAGGCGACTTACACGGACTTATCGGCCGTCTGCTAAAGAAGGCCAGAGACGTTGGTGTGTGTCCTGCACGTCGTACATTGGAGACTGCAGGGGAGTTTCATATTTCCCTCAAGCCGGATGGTTTTTGCTGACTAAGTCCTATATAAGCCCCAGCGGCCGCCGCCGCCGCCGATGTGGTATTTATCAGTGGCTACAAAAAAAGAAAAGGGGCACGTAAACTTACCTATCCGCAGGTACGGGCGGCGCGGCCGGCAGTCTCTGCTGTAACGCGCGCACTATCTCAGCCCAGCACTCGGACGCGTCCTGCTGCGCGAGGCCTCCGCCCGGGCCACGCTCGGCGAAGCGAGGCGCAGTAGTATGCAACGCGCGAAGCAAGCGCGCCGCCGCCCCCGCGCAGGCCCCTGCGCCTCCCCCGTCTAGCGCGGACATCGTCTCGCTGAGAGCGCTTGTCAATTCCCCCGCGCTACCTCCGCCGGACGCTGAAAACGGTCACGTTTTAAAGCCCTTATTACACGATCCTATCTGAAGCTACCTTACTAGTTATGATCCTAAGTAGGACGCTACTACGCGTTCACTTCAAGTTGGCCGCTACCTCCTTTCCCGCTATCCTGCTCATCATTTTGTAATGGTCGACGACGGCCAACTTGAAGTGAACGCATAGTACCTTCCTAGTTAGATACGACTAGTAAAGTTAGCTTATATAAATCCCACTGCTGCATGCTGGGCAAAGGCCTCATTTCAACTATGAGGAGGTTAGGATGCTACTAATAGGATAGTGTAATAAGTGCTTAAATAATACTATAGTTCCACAAGTTCATGCGTAGCCCGTTCATTTGTTGCCACCTCTGAATGACATCGGGAATGAAATTTCCTACAATCGCGTGTGGTTGGCGTTTCCTTGCCCCTTTACTTTACCCCTTTACTCTTGTGGGGTGCAAGGAGGGTCACGCACGAACGTCAGGGTGATGATTGAGTCATGCGAATCCTTGGAAATATGGTTATCTTAACTTTTTGAGGGATACTTTGATGCCCTGTTCAAAAAGATTTTTTGACTGTGGCTTATCTATTTAATTACTCTACATGCAAGCCAATTGATGTTTGAGATTCTTTAGTACTCTCACTCTTGTATTTGTGATATTTAATTCAAAATAGACTAGGTTGGTTACACTCAAATAATCACATTTCAATAACTTCTTATTACACAAGAATAACATTTAAAATACCTAATAAACATTTTAGCAGTTATAAATAAAAAGAGTTGGTTTTAAATCAAACTTACATTTATCATAATTGAGCAAGGCATTCTTTAGCTCTGGCACAGTCTTGAGGCACTGGACTGTGGCATTCATGTAGCAGGTGTTGCCAAGATTGATCAAGCCCTCAGGGAGGTCCAGCTGTGGACAACATGGTTATGTATTGTAAAGAAAGCAATTTTATAATTACCTTACATCCAAATATATTTATAGTTTTAAATGAATTGAATAGTTTGGGTAACTTTAATACTGATTTTAATAAATATAATATTTAATTTTTTTTTTTTAACAATTTATTATTTTTTCTAAGGTACTTATCTTGTATGTTTAGTACTTTACTATTGAAATTAAATACAAAATTTAAAAAAAGAGTCACATTTTAACTATGTAGATGTTCCCTACAAGGAAGACCAGTAAGATAACATCTGGGTTAACTTTTATTGTCAAACCGAAACTAAAGTTCATGTAAAAATTTTGGAGGCTGAGCATAATTAACAAACTTACAGCTGTGGCAAGCTCTGCTTCATTCATGTCCTCCACAAATCTTGTTGGCTCTACTGGGACAGCTGGCACATCCTCTTCCTTACTTCCCATGACCAGTACTAAAGCATTCTGAAATATAAAATACACAAATGTAGACAATAACCTTGAATTTTTGCCAAAAAAGCTGCTCTGGCTATTTAATAAAGGTAAGTTGTTAACATCCATTTTGTTCACTTATAAGCTGTTGAACTGTAATTATTTCATAGCAAAGAAATATCACCTCTCTATAATTGTATGTTTAGCTTGAATCTATTCATTTTATCTGGTAGCACATATTTTTGCCCACAATGAATAAATTAAACTTAAGTTGGATAGAAATTAAACCTATCTTGCTTAATCAAACTTACATTTGTTAAATTGAAGTTTCCCCAAGCATCATCTCTGAGAGTAACACCTTTGCAGACAACCTTCTGTCTCTCCGGCTGTACACCAGTCAAGGCAAATATCTGTGCCTTGAACAACACCGGATCTTCGTCAGTGTTCACCTCCACTCCTGGATATGTCTCTTTGCCCCATTTTACTTTTACTGTTTACAAAATATAAAAATGATTGTTAAAGTCAAACACAACCCTCAAAATTTTGAGGGTTTAAATGTGTATTCTAATGTGTGTCATAACGGAAGGAATTAACATTATGCGTCCGAATTAAGAGGCGGGGGGAAGGGGGCGGGGCGGGGGAGGGGGGGCTACCCCCCTGGTACCCTTCCCCCCTCCAGGAAAATCCTAGTTTTTGAGATATGAATTTTTTAAAATATTTTTTCTAACCCAAAATGCTAAGAAATTGCATTAAATACCCATGAATTAGGGTGGGGGGGCATGGGGAGTCTCCCCCCTCCCCACGTGATGGTTTAAAAAAAACCTAACCCTCCCGAAACCTAATTCCAGCGAAGTTGTTTTTGCCACAATTTTGATTTCCTCGTCTCCGGCGCTGCGGGAAGTGCAGCCTCTTCGCCCTTACGTAACAAATCGCAGTCACCCACACTCGCCTGCGCAGCTTCGGCTCGCACGGGTGCCTGTGCTTTGTTACAGTTGTTACAGTGGGCGGAGGCTGCTCTCCCTCCGCGCCTCCGGCTTTGGAATTGCACTCTAGTATCAGGCAGACAAGTACTACGGCCAAAGGACCATGGCGAGTTGGGGTTAACGCAATTCGGGTATAATACCTATTTAAAACTGAATTGACGTTTGACTTTGTAACTGAAATAGTAAGGGAAATATGGCCGACAATTTAGCGTTTCCTACTCGTGAAACTTTGTAATATAATTAAGAAAAATAGTATCTTTCCAATGGTAATAGCCTTGCATCAAAAATCGTGGACGCATAATCTAAATGTGAGCCGTAATTCAAAATATTGAGCTTGATAGAAACTAAGCAAAACATTAAGTAAATTCTCATCTTTATGATTAGTTTTGTTTGTTGCAGTCACAGAGTAAATTATTACATTTTTCTCATGGTCAGCCCCTAATGCGTTTTATGAATAACCGCACAATAAATAACCCAACATACAAATACCGGTTGTTTGTAGGGTTCATACAAGATTCACCTTGGTTTTGTTTCGAACATGACAAAGCAAGAATTCAAAGACCACACGTTTTACGAATGACCAACTTTGGAACGAAAGATCTTCAATCATCATTCTTACCAACAGATATTTGCAATTCTTTTAACGTTTATTTGCAAAATTATCGTTAAAAAATACATAATAAAAGTATAACCTCGAAACTTTCCAGAACATACTACTATTTAAGAGTATAGAATGTTATGAAACGTACCTGAAACCTTAGGCATTGTTAGAGATTTTGGAAAAGCACAGTTAAGTAGAAATTAAATGTAATTTTTCATAAAACTTCTTGAAAAACGAAAGTCACGAATCACGATTCGCATCCGTGGGAAGAATTGACAGCTACTGTCAAATGATTGCAGTGGTTTTTAATTGATTCGCGGTAGGCAAAGATTCCAGTGTATACAGACAAATCACTAGTGATTTTTTAGTTTTTTTTTTACACACAAACATTATTATACTATGATATTTGGTTCATGTTACTATACTATTCACCCATCAGAAGGTAAGGATGATGATGATGATGATGCAATCCTGTTGTCCCTCATCAGGGACATAGGGCTCGAAGAAGGGATTTCCACTGCTCTCTATAGGATAGAAGGTGAGGATAGTTCATATTTAATCGCATTTCAAAGCTCAAGGAAGATTATAAGTGGAAAAAGCAATTTTTTCTACTCGCTTCCCGCTAATAATACAGAACAGTGCTTCCCGAGCTTCTATGTCAGCAGTTCAGCACTTCAGCTGCCAGCAAACTGACATGAAAGGTTTTTCGTTTTTTTTCGTTTATTTACTGTAGTGTGTCAACAATGAAAAACTTATAAAACGAATGTTTCTTGAGTGACATCTTATTTGACCATCTATAAAAATAACGTAGGTACCTATTTGATTGATAGCAGTGAATGCACACACCTAGGTAGGTACTATAACTATGAGTTCATTGGGTGATAGGTAGGCTAGTAGGCTTTGAGCATCAGTCAGGCAATCATATATTTTGCAGGCAGGACTGCTGCCAGGTCTTTAAAGGAGTTTCAAAAATAATCGTAGAAGACAGGCAATCATTAACAGTCTCAACTGGAGCACAGAATACTAGTACTTCGTACAGAAGTATGACTTGGCAATTGTATTCAAAGAAATGTCTACTCAATGTCGTCAACAATATGGCGTAATTTAGTTCGCCTCAGAGTCAAGCACATTTTCGTGTACACACCTACAAAAATCCATTGCAAGATAATTTCATACTTATTGCTCTGGAATATGATTCATAATACACTAAACCTATTTAGTGACGTAATATCACGCGACGCGATAGGGTTGACGGCTACGAGAAGCTTCTAACGCCATCTAGCGCCTCTTTCTAGTACTTTATTCATTCTCGTCCAGCCAGCAACGTAGCTGAGCGGCCGCAGGTGAATAAAACGCGCGAGCGTGGCTCTGGCCGGTAGCGACACGCAACTTGTTTTAGCACCTACGTAGGTGCGCCGCGCGTAGGTACGTTTTTGCTACCTTCGCGGGGAGATACACAGGCCTGACTGGAGTCAACAAGTACCTTAAGATGGTAACTGACTGTTTATTCACGAATTTATCAATATAAATAAAACAAATTTTCCTTGATGTGATAACTATACTGTAGACAGGCACGTATTGTTTTAGAACTGCAAAACATATAGGTAATCGTAAGTATAAAACTACGTGTACCTACTGCTGCTACATAGACTGCTAGCACCACGTCACCAGGCGCACAGCGCTGATCTACCGCTGCGAATAAATCACATTTTCCGAAGGCTCCGGCACCGGGAGCGTTTTTCTCATGCGATGATGGCGTCGCCCGCGCCGCAGAACTCGTTCGATGAACTCGCAGGCTGCGCGGGCGCCGCGCCCACTGCGCCCAGCCGAGACACCTCCAGTCGCTAACAAATCTTCGACGGTACCGCGCGTCCGTATCGCATCCAAACTCGCGTTCATTTCTCACGACGAAAAAACTCTCTCTTTAGTGGGTGGCAAGAGTGGTGTGATCGCGTTGTGATAGTGTCATCCTTCAACTATTTTAATGTGATGTTATGCTGATGTGACTTTTCCGGAGCCAGAGCTTTCTGTAAGTCTGCGAGCTTCTGCGGTTAACATTTAATAGACGCACAGAAGCGTCTTATTGTGTCTGACTGAGGTCTATTATGAATAATGTCTTAATTTATTTTATGAGACTATACGAATGTTAGGCGCTTTCTTCTTTTACTATGTAAGCAAGTAGCTAGCTACCATTCGGTTGGAGAAACGGTCAGCCGACTCTACGGACAGTGAAGATCAGTAATGGTTAGACTGATTTACGCAGGCGGCAGTGAACACTTCTACCCCTAATGATAATCACATTAGATCTTTATAAAGAAAAGCATCACTACTATCTGGTAATAACTACTTAGAAAGGTAGATATTATGTATACTGTGTTGAAAATTAACTGGACTGCCCCAGAATTGATTAGACAAATCAAATCCAGTATTTACCTTCGACCTCAGCGATCTCCAACTCTACGATCTTATTGGGTTTTATTTTTAATACTGTTTAATGAGTTTAATAATAAGATAGAAGATGGTATACATATCTTTCGATGGGCCGTAAAAATCTTGAGTAACTAAATTGTTTCATTACATGTCACAAAAAACCCAAGAACAGTGACAAAATCCTGTCTCAGTTTATGAGTTTTGAATACAAAACGAGTAGAGTTGTATTTGCAAGGCTAAAGCTGTTCCTCGATTTGTTTTTGCGGCAGCGTGCGGAATTTATAATGGCAGGATCGTCTACCTGCCGGTAATAACTTCCATTCGAGAGTAGAACTACGTAGGACATCATTATAGGAATGTGTATCTATCTGATTTTTACTAGTAGGTACCTTAAGTTACTTCCAAAAAAACTGGTTGGACTAGTTTAGTTTGCTAGATACGTGTTAGCTGCAAATCCATTACACAGCCGTAGACTAACAACCAGTAGGGAGGGAACACACGTTGGTTTTACCTTCGTATTTATTAACTGTTTGTGAAATTAATAATCATAATTCATGTGTGTATTGATCGATCCTAGTCCACTATTTCTATTCTAAATTCTTATCATTGGGTCCATTGGGTTTGATTGGACATTGAAAAAAAAAACAGTTTTGGGGTAGGGGTGGTTTTTCCAAACAAAATTAGTTTTACGAAATATTTAATGCATTTACTTTTCTTTCACTTTATGTACCTAACCACAACTACCGCGTCGTTTTTGTTACGAACATATATAAAGGAAATTGTTTAAGAAACTATATTGAGACATTCAATCTATAAACGTTAAACTGTTTTTAATTGCTTGTAGTATGTATAGTATATTCTTAGGGGTATTTTTAGACATCTTTCACTTGTTTAGTTAGGTTGCTAGGCATCTTTCAAGCACTTGTATGTCTGGGTACAAACTTGATTGATTTATTTTATTTACCTAAGAAATAAATTCACTTGAACCTTTCACAAGTAAAAAATATTCGATACTTTCCTAATATTAATTTATACAACAAGTTTATTTTCGTGCCTAAGTACTTTCTAAAAACCTCGTAGGTAGGTATGTAATCTTAGACTAGTCAACCACTGGACCAGCAATGACGGCTAATTTTCTTTTGCCTCCTTGGGAACTGACCGAGATTTTTTAGCCTCACCTAATGGTGACGTCTTGACAGTATGGTGCCAGCTCTCGATGAGAAACATTTTATTCAAAAATAGGTATATGTGCCGTTTTGTATTGAAAAAAAAATTTGGAAAAGCCAGAAAAAAATATTTTTTCCTCGTACGTAATGTATTATCATATTTATATTATTAGTTTTTCTTAAAATAAATAACAAAAGTTTCTACAATAAATCATAATCTGCCATTTAAAAAAGTAGTAAACCGTTTCTAGTCTTGCACCAAAGGTATTGCACATGTAATTTGGTCGACTTACTTTGTTTACACAGTTCAATCACTTCATTGATTCTTTTTGATAGGGCTTGAAAATATCGATATTTGACATCGATAAAAGTAGAAGTTATGAAATTAATTATCCATTACTGCGGAAAAACAGGACAGGCAGACAGACGGACTGATATGTATAACGAAACTTTAAATCCGTCTTGAATACGGAACCTTAAAAAGACATACCTTGTGTGAATTATTAGGTACTCCACTTATTATACACATAAATCAACACAAATAATATATATTAGTATGTAATATTATATTAGTATGTAACTGTGTACCACCACATAAAACCAATAAGCAACTCAATTATAGAATACACCACCTTACAACTCTAGCAATAAGGACTCGCACTACGCTACTTCAAGTACTACAAACTAGATGGCGCTGATGGTCGATCGACTCACGTGAACAGATCACTCAGTAGTACAAATAATAAACCTGTAGAGTTGTAAGTTGATTCTGATCTCACTAAGTGTCGGCGCTAAGTCGGTGGTGTCCCCCATATTTTTGAGAGACTTAACAACCTGTACAACACGGATCCTGCCGTCTTGTCAATACCTTCACCTAAGACTAGTACGCCCTCCGAGTAGGGGCTTCACAACTATTTATTTGTAGGCCCAACAATATTTGAGTGGTGGGCATTGTTCTTTAATCCAATGTTAAAAGCAATAAAATTAATAGCAATAATAATGATAAATAAATTGTTGTAACAAATACACCAATTACTTTTATATGGTGATTGGGATAACGGATAAATGTACATAAATATGTTTTTTAAACATCTATGACTTAGGTACAGAACTCGTGCTCATCACATAAATATTGCCCCTTACCGGATTCAAACCCACAACCTAAAAATGATTTTCAAATGCAACAAAATAGAAGTAGATCATTCAATCATTCATTATCGACATGGGATGAATTCCCATGTCGATAAAAAAAAATCGACATTTGGATGCACTAAACGTCAATAGTTGTCACAAAGTTGACGGGGTGATCCCCCTCTGCCCCTCAAAAGTCGATTGATGATGTTCCCATACATTTACTTTTACGTTTCTTATCCAGTGGTTAATTCATCCAAGTATGTAATATACCTCGCTCTAACTAATAAAAACATTATATGAATTGAAATAGCTCTCATAAATTTTACAGTCGCGCCCAATGAATAGAAATTAGTTACAGGTAATAAAATATAATTTTGCATATCGACCTCGCTCGCATTCGGTAGATATGCGAAAGTTAACTCAGATATTAAGTTGTTTGCTAAAGTTTGTTGCGAGGGTCCTTCATTGTAACAATATTTATTGGCTATTATAAAGCCGCCGTATTATTATTAAGTAACTAGTAACTATTTATTATACTTTGATATTACCTGATATTACTTTTATAAGCTCTTTTTATTTATTTGTAGCATACAAAATGAGCTTGAGAACCGACCGTAATACTTAATGTAGATAAGAAAAAGTTGACTTCTTGTGTCTGCTCTTGCAAGCGCAGTGGACTTGCGTATTATATTCAAATTACGAAACAATAAAACAATGGATTCGACATCGCTTCAATCATTCGTCATCAAAAAATTGGAAATATCTCGTATTGGTTTCACTCGGTTTCATGAAGTGAGAACGGCTTGTAAAAACTGCACGAATTGACATCTGCGGGGATAATAATGAGAAAGTATCGGTTGTTGTTACCTGTAATTACCGTGTGCTGAACATGTCGCCAGCCGGCCGGCTTCGAGCGGAAATGATCGCAAGATGCCACGTGAGATGAGAATCGGCCTTTGGATACGGTACGTCGAATTCCGAGGACGTTGTACACCTACTCGAATTTTGCGGTGTAATTAAATTAATTACGTAGATTACCATCTGTGTACATACGTAGCTGTGGTTTTAATTAAGGTTCAGTTTGATTGCTTGTGTTAAACGAATGAGTATTGTAGAGTCGGAATCAAACACTTCAGTTAAGTACCTATCTACATGGCAAAAGAACATTTTAAAATGTACTTAATTCCAAACAAATTACCATTAAAAACGTATAAATGAATAAAACAGCTAAGTAACAACATTTTAGTTTAGTATCACCGTTAAATACTTATTTTGAATTCGAAAACTTTTCGCATGTTAGTAGCACTGCTAATTACAATATTTAAATGATTTAAATATTATTTATGAGAAAAAGGTTGTCAGGTGGAGTGCGACGATGCAACAGTGAAAGTTTAGCCAAACCCGTTCGGCGTCTAAACGATAATTTGTCTTTTCGTTTTCGTCCAGTTAAAATGATCATGTCGATTCGGTGTTGATTCTTTATGCTAAACGTGCAAGAATATCATCTTGGCACTATGTGCACTCGGCAGCACTTTAAGGTGCACTGTTGAACTGCGAAAACAAGGTCAAGAGTAAGTATACTTACTTAATCGACCTTCAGCCGTGTGTACTTACATCTTACATTCTGAACTTAAGTATTAAACAAACATCTTACATAATCAAACTGTACACTTCTGAACTTCTTGAACGAAATAAAACCTATAGTTATTTAAAAAAAAAATATAAACCAGAGTTTAACTCGCGTCTAAAAAAATGTGTATTCCAAAATGTGGTTGAGCAGGAGCCTAATGTTAGATCGGGCTTACGTCTAGTTTAAATCAAAACGCGACGCGTATTTACGTAAGTCTAATTTGAAGCAATTTGAATTTTATTTGTCATAACACTTCAAACTTCAAAATACTTATTTTATAGAATTATTTATATTTGTTTATAATATTAGATCTTAAAGATCTACAGACGTTTAAAACGATCATATAAAACCTTTAATAGCTGATCGTTTTACAAACTTGGATGGATGAGACCTCCAGATCATAACATTCGACATGCGTGAAGAAATACAATTACTGAGATGTAAACGACACCAAATGATACTACAATCTACATTCAAGAGATACCTACTACGGGGGATGTAGTAATACGCAATTTTGTAAATCAACATTTTTAATGTAAAAGAATTGTACCCCAAACAGAATATTTTTCATTCCTTTTGTACTTAATAAAAAATACTTTCTTAATTCTTGTATGACGTCTTTAAATTATTTGAGGTGCCGCTCCTGGTGAATACGCCAATTCTTTAATAGCCTACCTATTAAGGAATTGGCGTAGGTAGGTGTTTCCATTTCAATTCGTGTTCTTCTTTCAATGTTTCTAATGTTTGTTTCTTGAGCTGCATGTTGATATTTATAATAGTACACATTTGTTATGTTCTGAAATATAAGAGAGGGAGTAAATACGAGTCTCTTGCAGGTTATTATGTGTTTGCACCGTTTGGCGTTGAAACTTTTGGACCGTGGGGACCTAACGCCAAATTACTTTTTAGAAAAATAGCCCCTAAATTAAATACAATTCTGGAAAACAAAAAAGCTGGCTCGTTTCTCGCTTAGAGGCTAAGTATGGCTATCCAACGCGGAAACGCAGCCAGCATTCTCGCTTCCTTGCCTCATGGACACTGTTACATTTTTGAATAAGTAGATTTTTAAGTTTTTTTTAAGTGTATATATTTAGTTAACTGATTATTTTTATGTGATTTAATAAAAATGTCTCATCCAATGATAAGAGAGGGAATAACAACAAATAAAATAGGTAGGTACTTTACACATAGATTATTTGTAATTTTAGCCTTGCAATGATCTTTTCTGAACGTCGGGGAATGAACGATAGACAATTGAGCGAATAAGTTTAAGTGTAATTAGCAAAAAATGTATTTGGCGGTTTAAAGATGTTCTTACTAAACCACCGCCAAACTCGGTTTTGTAATAAAGAAAGTCAAACGTCATTTAAGACGAGGTTTAAGGATATAGTTTCGGTTAAAGTAAACTCGCGTCAAACCATGGTTTAGAGATTTTTTTGTAATAAGACCGATAGGTACTTAATATTTTAAGACAAAACACACGCATCGATACATTATTTGTGTGTCTATAATCATACAACATCAGTAGGTGAAATAGGCGAAGGGGATGACGGAAGTGATTAATGGCACAAGCAACATGCACAAATACAAACTAAATGTAAACTAAATCGGTATCCAGAGGAAGACATAATAATTATAGAGAGTATGTGCTGTATTTCTTATTAAAACCTAATTATCTCTCTTCAATCATCCATCATTTTTAACTACCTGGGTCTCTATAATTTGAACGAGATCATGAACATTGAAACATAACGGATTGTTATTTTGTATACCGAAAAATTACTAACCTAACTGTGTAAAGCGTTATTTTATAAGATATTATAACTAAAACGTTAATGACTACTTACATATATATCGTACTTGTTAATTAAATAAGTAGATTTGCTAGTAGATAGAGAAAGAGATTAACCTAATTAATTTCACTTAAACAATACCAATCAGATTACTGGTTACTGCCGTTTTCTTTAAGCAACAATCATGCTTTTAACTAACCAAAAACGCTGACTTGCCACCAAGTTGGTGAAAAAAAAACAACATTACCCTACCTTTGTCATGATCGCCATTATCAATAATCACTCTAAAAACCTTAATTGAATTTACAATACTACAATTTGCTAGTACTCCTCCATGTATGGATGACGGCACGTCAAGGTAAACACAGTGGCATTATATGCAGTTGTAATATGGTTGATTCTGCAAGTAAAATGTGTAATCTGATGTAATAAATAAATAAATTATTCCAACAATCACACCAATTACCTAGCCCCAAACGGATAACGGGTAGACATATACTTTTATCACATTAAACATCCGTGACTTAGATACAAATACTCGTGCTCATCACAAATACATTTGCTCTTTGCGGGATTCGAACCCACAACCGCTGTTTTTGGTAGTCCGAAGCGCGAACCACTACACCAAGACGGTCGTCGATGTCGATATGCTGGCCGCACTTTACCATCAAAACGTATTTTGGAAGGCCGGTGTTAAATTCGTGGGCCCGCGGCAGAGTCCAGCCGGTCACGGTTCACGCTCTGACGCCAACCTCCTCGCTCCGCTAGCCCAATATCATCTCTAACACATTACCTACACTTATTTTTTTTTATTACATAGTTTGTAATACGATTTCAATGGTGGCATGTTTTGTTTATGCCGTTAAATCTGGTTTAAAAGTGCTTCTAATTCTTATTTGAGACTGGTAAGAAAAGGAGATTTGAAAAAATCATTATACCAGTTTATTTATGTTCTACTTTTAAAGTAAATAAAGATAGATATTATCTTTATTGCACACCACACACAGGACATTTACATAAATGTTCATAAATAATCGTGCAATTTAGGCGGTTTTATTCCTAAAAGCATCTCTTTTAGACAATCTTTGGGTAGATGATAGTGTAAAGATGGAGTATGCCAGTTATAGGTAATCAACCGTAGTAGAACCACAGAATAAGTATTAGTACTACACGGTAGAACGGAAAATAGCAGGATTGGTGACGCTCCATATAAAAGACATCAACGCGCGCGCGTTACGAGTACTCTCAGATTTCTTTAAGTATAAAACAACGCATAAAATAAATAATTCCTTTGATTAAATTTATGGTATTTTGGCTTACAATCCAATTAAACAAATATCTAAAATAATTAATTTACGGCTATGTTAAATACATTGAGTTTATTATTATTATTATTAATTAATTGCATTGATTTCATTATGAAAATAAGTTTGGTTTTATAAGTAGATATGCTACTCAAACATACAAGAATGACAGGTGAATTAAAGACCTACGTTGCCCTAATGTTAATTTCGAACTACTACTACGGGTGTTTATCTAAGAATAAAACAACCATGTAGTCTGATCTAATCTGATGATCTAATCATTTATTATTGTCCTAGAAAGTACTTGTTGTTTTGAAAAAATTCAGACATCTCGTGAGTCAATGTACTACTAACGCCATCTATTGGCGGGTTGTTTTGGGAGGGATTCGAACATGCCACCCCCTTGGGACATTATTGACAAATTAATGTCCTAAAATTTGGTCTGGTTTGACAAGTTAAAATATCTGAACAAAAAAAAAATTAAATTTAATTACATGCTCATTGCAATGCACGAACTAAAATAGTTTACATAATGTAACAGTAACAATATAGTTTAAATTAACCACATCTGAAAAGTAATATTTTACATTGAACTAAGGTTTTACATATTAAAATTGACCTTTGCACTAAAAAAGTAACAATGTACAATCAGTACTGGATAAAATTGATCTATACAAAATTTTATAGAACTATGAACTTAAGTATCAAATTAACAATTATTATTATTTCAGTAAGTACTAAATTTACTTAATAAATCACACTACAAAAAAATAACGAAATATCATGTTTACAAAATAAGCATAACTTGGCTACATAGGTACGAAGTTAGCATTTTGTTAGTAAGAGGTTTACATATACATACGAGTAATATTGACAGAACTTTAAACAATAAATTTATTAATTTATAATCAGTACTGGTTTTCAGTCACAAATAAAACTATAAGTTACTAACTATAACTATGATCACCGATAATAACCAAATTAAACAAAATAAGTTATTTTGAACTATACAAGAATAACAAAATTAAATAGTTACATAAAAGTATCAATGTAAATTATGTACCCATCCCTTACGGGCAATATGTATACATTAGATACAGAACTTTTTATGCGCAAGAATGTTACCACACGGGTTATTATTAAGGTGTCCTAAATGTTTTTTTTTATTAATTATCTACAAACCCGATATGACCTATCAATAATAAAAGTAAACAACGTCTGTAAACTGTATAAAGTGAAAACTAAAATGTACTTCAAATTAAGTATTTACAAACCATTGCGACGAGCCAAAAGATTTTAATGTTTCCATCTGCTTAAACCTTTTCCATCTGCTTTGGTGACGACTCAGCTAGGTAAGTACTGAAGAGTAATCAGTCCCTACTTTGCAGTTTTTGCATTTCTTTATTGATCTTTGAGGTGTAGGTGTGGAGATCTTCGGCGTCTTCACAAGGTGCTGGAAAACATCTTCACTGCGGTTACAGGTAAGATCTAATATTTTTATCCTAGTTCTTAACTTATTTCACATGTTCTTAATTTTGTCCTTTTCTTTTTAGTTTTCTTGTCTTTATTTACATCAACTTTCTTTTTTCCTTTTAGCTCATCTTCCTTCTCCTTTTTTCCTTTAAGCTTAGCTTCTTTTTTCTTTCTTCTTTTTACAACAAGTACTTCTCTTGCTTCTTGATTACTTTCACGGGTCTCTGGATCGAGTTTAAAGGTAACGATATGAATAATAATAAAAATATCCCATGTGGCAACATTAACGCCTAGATTGTTTAAAGCGTTCAAACAATCTGACGTATTATCTAAAAGTTCCTTTAAACCTGAAGACGACTCGAAAGTTAAGCGTCTCTGGCTAAATAATCGTTTTAGGATACAGTTTGCCAGGTAGCGTGTGTTATTGTAACGCTTTTCTAACTGCTCCCAACATTGACAATAGTTAGCTCGAGTTATCGGTGTGTGTCTAAGTAATTGTTCTGCCTCACCAGCAAGGTGTCCTTTTAGATAGTGCAGCTTTTGTACATTATCTAAATGTTTGTTATTGTGAACTAATGAAACGAATAAATCTCTAAAAGTTGGCCACTCGGTGTATTTGCCGGAAAAGATGGGTATAGAAATTTTGGGTAATTTAACAAAAGAACTGTTTTCACCACCGGTACTTAAATTACTACTACCTTTTACATTTGGCAGTTTGTTAGCATTTAATTTCAATTTTAAGAGTTGATTTGTAAGTGATATAAGTGTCCTCTGTCTTATCATAAACGTCATCAATTACATAACTTGACGTTTTGATGTCCTCTAGGTTTTGGGTTTCATACAATTTGGTATTGTTTTTACGAAACAATAACCAATCCCGTTCTAAATTTTCTAATTCGGTTTCTAAATATTCCGTACTAATCCTGTCTTTGGGGCTTTTCTTATAATTTGTCAAAGCCTTCTGTATTGTTTCTTGTAAGTCTAACTGTACATTGATCATAAACTCCATCATGAAATTATGACATAAAAGTTATTAGAAAAACTAAATTATCTTTGAACTGATTTTGAAAAAAATACAAGTGTTTGAACTATAAAAATCCTAACCAAAATCGGGCATAGGTTTCCCGTACTTTAGTTTTTTTTACAAATTATTCTAAGTCCTAATGAATTTAATCTAAAATATTCTAAGTCCAAAATTTTACAATTTTCTTCCAAGTTAATTATTTCAAACAAATAAGGTTTAAATTCTCTTCACTTCTTGTACTGTCTTTAAAATTTTCTATTTGAATTTTCCTGAAGATATAAGGTTTAAAATGTACTCACTATTTGCACTCCACTCACAAACCGATCTGATGATGACGCAGTACTCGTAGAAGCCGATGTGATGACGTCAGGTTGAAGCTCTGCCAGTGACGTCACGATGTCTCAGGCTTCGGTTGGATAGCTCCTTTGATCTGCAGGGCTCCACTTCACTGGAACCGGTGCTGGCGGCGTACCCTGGTGTCTGCAGCGGTCCACTGCAGGGTGCGCTTCGATCCTTACTAGGATCCACTGATTCAATAATTTGGCCTCGATGGACCATGAATAAAGACTTACGTTGCCCTAATGTTGATCTCGAAACTATGGGTGTTTATCTAAGTATAAAACAACCATGTAGTCTGATCTAATCTGATTATCAAATCATTTATTATTGTCCTAGAAAGTACTTGTTGTTTTGGAAAAATACAGACATCTCGTGAGTCAATGTACTACTAACGCCATCTATTGGCGGGTTGTTTTGGGAGGGATTCGAACAACAGGAATAGCTTAAATTAAAATAATTTAATACTTTATCAAAATGTTTTGGAAACGAAAATATGTATTACATACATATATCCGCATCCTAGACATCAACGCGTTACCGCAAAAATAACATAACGTTTTAGAATAGGGAGAGAATTACTTGCTAAGTAAATTTTACTAGTAAAATTTTTGCCAATCCAATAGCATAATATCGTATATAACAAATATTCGTCAACTTATTAATAAAAATTAAGATAAATTACTTAATACAACACAAAAACAAAAATTATAAAAAGGGTCCTTGTGGTAAGGTTCCTAGGATGCTGGCAGCATTACCGCGCTGGATAGCGATGCTTATACGCTGAGCAAGGTAGCTGCCAGCTCTTAGGTCACCACTGATGTCAACTAGCCTCGTGGAAATCTCTTTGAAAAAAGAGATAGCGTTGGGACCCCACGAACCCAGTGTTTCGACTCCAAACGGTACAAAGTGGTACCGGGAGTCGATCTGCCTGTACTTGTTCTTTTTAAAGTTTTCGGCACCCCCCGCAGCCAAACCAGCATCACGGCTTGTCCCGGGCAGATGAGAGGCTGCAAGTGTGTCGACTCAGGTAGCGTCCCACACAAGAGCCCGACCCATCCGCCAAGAAACAAGTGACATCCCGTCTGGTCTCTTGCCATCATCACGCGCGATACCGTTCGGCTCGAGTAAAGCCGGCACGTTGATAGAGGCAAGAGATCGACGGATGATGTCGTTGATGCTGGCATGACGCGAAAAGCGGCCTGCACTTTTAATACAGGAGAGTCCGTGATGTCCCAACGAGCCGACATCAGAACCACAAGGACATCTGTGTGGAAGGCAAACCTCAGCACCAACACGCAGACCTATCGCGACTCGTAGAGTTTCTGAGTCCAAAAGGGTTCCCACGTTGGCCGAAGGATAGGCCTGAAGCCAGTATCCTGCTTCCTTGGTGGAAACTGCTTTTAGTCTGGCTAGATCCGCGTTGTCAGTGCTACTGTCAATAAGACTTTTCAAAATAGACTCACAAGAAATTTGGTCCCAACTCCTTTGAATTTTAAGATCTGAAGGGAATTTATTCGCATATGCTATATCCCAAGCATTTCTAGCCTCGTCCAGGCACGCCACTTCGAAGTTTGCAGTAGAAGGCTGCAGGATACTTGCAACGAGAGTGGACGTTCTGTAAGATGAGGATAGAAAGGCAGGTAAGGAGACAGTGGAAATTTTGCGCGTCCCAATCCCACCAAAACGGATAGGAAGGGACGCTTGATCCCAAGACCGTTCCAAAAGACGAATGTTCAGAATCTTTTCCAAATGTGTTTTAACAAGATTGTCTAAATTATTAGTCAAATTTTGGAATTTCCAAATAGGACAGCATCGAATAAGATAATTAAATTTAGGAACTAAAAGACAGGATTTAAGTATAAAGAGAGCCGAATGAGCGTTGATTTCCAAAAGGCGGTCTGAACATTCATCAAATTTAGTTACTAATTTTTGAAAATGAGGGGGTATTGCATTATCGAAGATAGGAGAGCCTAGAAGATGGAGGGTTGAGTCTGTGAGAATCTTAATATTGGGGGCCAAACTATGAAATTTAGAAATTATCTCAGATCTTCTTGTAAGAGCAAGATGTTCTGAAATAAAAATTTCGCATTTGTCAAAATTTAAAGAAAGGCCTATTGTATGAAATTTTTGAATTATTCTAGAAAAGTCTAAAAAAACAGTGTCAGCGTCACCTCCTAGTGTCCCATCGTCTAAATACCATACATTAAATTTTGAGAATAAATTTTGAATGAAGGGGTTAATAGCCAAACTGAAAATGGCAGGTCCAAGAGGGTCACCTTGTTTACAGCCTATAGCGGAATCTATTTCATTACATTTGTATAATAATTTTGAAGGGTTGTAATAACATTGATTAACGTAATTGAAAATTTCAGGAGAGTTAATTTTAACCTCGTTTAACAAGGATTTCCTGGAGACTGAGTTAAAAGCATTTTTGACATCCAATTTGAGCAACACCTCTGTCCGATTTTGTGAAAGGAGAGTGCGAAGCGCATGTACAGCTGCCTCGCAACCTCCCTTGGTACAAAATCCTTATTGGTGAGGTTCAAAATGATCCCGGAATTTATAAGTTAAAAATTTTACACATAATTTTGAAGTAATAATTAATTAAGTAAATTTTTATCTTAATTTTTATTAATAAGTTGTATATATAGTTAATTAATAAATTATTACAAATATTCGTTCCATAATCAGTACCTATTTAATTGATTAATGTACGGTACAATACAGAAACTTGTTTATTACTGGAAAGTGTTACAAGCTTAGCACCTGCTCGCATTCGTCAGATTTCTCTTGAATCGCCGCGTTCCTTCGGACGCAAATACTTGTTAAATTATCAGTTGCTACAGCCTGCAAACCGATTCGAACCGATAACTACACATCAACATCTCTCAAGTACTCTGTGATTAGCGGAATGGGCCTAAAATGATAGATAATGTACGAAAATAAGTAACTACAGATAGAAATCATTCTACATACAGACCTCCGTATCAATAGTCGACCACGCATTTGAGACCTCTCCTGCGGGGTACAGGGCTGGGTAGACGAGAACATGAATTAGAATTTTGAAATTATGCGAATTTCATAATTCAAAATTCAAAACACCCAATCAAATCCCAAGCGCCCGCCACCGCCTGCACCTCGTTCTCGACTACGCCTGCACACCTGTACCCGCGAGGACTCAGATAAGCGGTTGGACTGTGGCCAACTTGACTAATCTAATTAACTAATATTTATTATGATAATATGTGTCCATGACTTACGAACAATTCACTTAGGATAATATCACCTGCAGGCTTACCGCCTAATAAGCGATTAGATAGATAGATAACTCTTTATTGCACACCATAACAGAAAATACAGTAAGTACAATGATTTACACAGAAAAATGTACAATGTAGGTGGTCTTATCGCTATAAGCGATCTCTTCCAGACAACCTTTAGGTAAAGGAACATACTCATTCACAGGAAGGGGGAGTTTGCTGCAAAAATCATAGAATAGATGTAATAAACAAATAAATAATAATATAAATAATCAACAAAATACATAAAAATAAGTAAATATACCTACATATAAATCATACATATTAGGTACGATAATATGATTAATAGATAATAGATTAGGTACGATTTTAAAGCAATGCAGTGTGTTTCGACCGGCGATAAATTTTATTTCTTCAAAATTCGTCAAAATTCCCCCATGTCTCACGCATACTTTCATAACTTATAGGACCTTCAGATCCAATAAGGGGGGGGGGGGGGGGAGAGTTAGAACATTTCATGGGGGATATTTGCCAACTACATACACTTGAGGCACTAAAACTAATGTCAAAACCCGGACACATTGTATATGAATATGAATTGTCTTCTTTTTTCATTAGTTTCAAAACTATTATAGCTTTCCTGAAAAATATAATAATTTCTGTATTGAATAAGGCGGTAGATCTGCGGTTCATGATGATGAGCATAAATTATTGCGTACAAAGAGGGTTTCTATAACGAAAGATATAGAGTGATATACATACTCGTAGGTACCACGTGTATCAATGATGTAAGTCTTTTATTATAATTATAAAACTAGATATCAAATACACGTATATTCGTGCTCATATATATGGTGCTTCGATAATCAAATACTGTCTAAAGTCGTTAAAGACATTAATTATTTATGCAAAGCTGTTTCAAAGCACACAGAAACAACATAATAAGACAGCGCATTATATTGAATATTGTAACGAGAATCTAGTTAGTTGGGATATCGAGCGAGTTAACAGTGAAAGTCAATAAATGCGGCGACTTTCACACGATGCTCTAAAAAGCAGACGAGTAGACGCAAAGTGCAAACCGATATCAGCGCCATTTTATGACCATTTTATTGGCGACCCTGCCCTTAACTAGAGCCTTTATAGCAAGTCGGCAGTGACAGCTTCTTAAGGCCGGGCGGCCTTAATAAAAAAAAACAGTACCAGGTTTAAACTAGGACTAAATTTAAGCAAACAAATTAGAAAAGAAGAACACATATGTGATCGTGACATCACCTCTTAGAAAAATGCTTTTCTGATTGGTTAATATTTAGTCCTGGGATAAACCTGGTACTTTTGTTTGTAATAAGGGGGATGTTTTTATTAAGTGGCTTCTCCAACCAAAGTTCACTTGTTTTTTGACGTATTATTACGAGGGTCAAACTGAAAGTTCTTAGAAAATCAAAAACTGATTACATTAGCCAGTTATTAGTTTTATTATATCTTTTCAAAATATTGTCCATTGACGTCAATACACCGCTGCATGCGATGGAACCACTGGGAAAAGCACTTTGCCCACTCGTCCTTAGGGGTCTCTTCAATGGCATCGCGATACGCAGCCACCGCTTCTTCAGCATTCATAAACCGCTTTCCTTTAAGTTTTTCTTTAATTTTTGGAAATAAATAAAAATCACAAGGCGCGAGGTCGGGGCTATACGGCGGGTGACCCAGTAATTCAACGTTTGATGTCGCCAAATAGTCGATCGTTCGCTTGGCGGTGTGCGACGAGGCGTTGTCGTGGTGAAGGAGGATCCTACTGCGAGGTCGTTTCTCTCGAACTTTTTCCAAGACAAGTGGCAAACAATTGGTAGTGTACCATTCTGCAGAAACTGTTTTTTGATCCTCTAACACAATTGTTGCGAAATGACCTATCCTTCCAAAGAACGAGGCCACCATTTTTTTTCCCGCACTTCGATCTCTCTTCACTTTAGTTGGCAACTCCTCGAAAGGAAACACCCACTGAGCAGATTGTCTTTTGGTTTCAGGATCATAACAGTAAATCCAGCTTTCGTCACCTGTTAGTATGTCGAACACAGCATTTGAGTCACCTCCGTTAAATCTTTCAATCATTTTACGGCACCAATCCACACGATGGAGTTTTTGAGCCTTAGTCAAATTATGAGGTATCCACCGGGCGCAAAGCTTCCTGACCGCTAAATGTTCGTGGAGGATTTTGTGCACTTGACTCATACCGATGCCTAAGCTTGTCCGAATCTGCTGATAGGTCACTCTTTTGTCAGTCTCTATCATACGCCGCACAACACAGATGTTATTTTCAGTCGTCGCCGTAGAAGGCCGTCCCTCACGTACATCATCAGTGAGATTAGTGCGACCACGTTTAAACTCATTAAACCAGTTGTAAACAGTCTCACGAGATGGGGCTTCATCGTGAAAGGCCAATCGTAGTCTATCATAACTTTCTTGTTGACTTAAATGACATCGAAAGTCATAAAAAATCATTGCACGAAAATTTTCTCGTGTTAAATTCATTTTGACGTGACACAGACAATTTTCAATTTGCCGCCAAGTCGTAAAACAAATGACAAATGAATGAAATATATACTCAGTAATATTGGCAAAGAGTTATATTTTCAAATTTTAGAATATTTTTTTTATTATATTGTTTATAAGTGGCCAGTTCTAAGAACTTTCAGTTTGACCCTCGTATAATAACTCTAACAAAAGTGTCATAGTTTGGAAATCAAGGAGTTGAGCTTGAGGTAAAAGCTCAACTCCTTGATTTCCAAACTTGTAGTTAGGGAGCTGAGTAATTTAGTTAAGCATGTAGGGGCGGAGATTCCTCATCATTTTAAATAAGTAAATTGAAGAAAACAATATTGCACCTATTCCTTCTAAGAAATATAATTTTAACAAAATAGTGGAGCAGTTCACATCTTAAACCTAAAGTTAGCTTATTGAAATTCTGAGTGATTCTCCGTGGGCCGTTTTTTGGCGGTCACACGTTCATAATTCCTGGCCCAATTAATATACAGCTTCGGAATCAACTTTAAATGATTATCTGTTTATTCATCTACACAGACATAGTTTAAAACATAAAATAGGGCTTACAGATATTTTTTAAATAATATTTTAACGCCAAAATCGGGAGCAAAACCGGTGTTCTCCGCGCGTCCCAACGACCTCGCGCTCAGTTCAACCACTAATATCTTTATTGCTTGTTGTGTTATGTACACATACTATATATCAAAAAATATGTAAAAAGGCCAAGATTGATCAGAGTTAGAAAATATTTTGTCTCGGTCACACGATTGTGGTAGATTCGTGAACGCGACATAAAAAGGATCATAGCTTTAAAGAGCCTCAACTTTTAGACACGCTTAATGGCCCTACGGACGGCTTGCAGCATCACTGGAGGACAAATGCCTTTCTTATCGCAAGACGATATAATGATTTAGATGCAAGTGTTGAATATTTAGTATTAAACCCCTGTTCAATTTCATCGTTCGCTTTTTAGTTTTTATATTTGTCAAAAAGCCACGATTTAAATTTTTGAAAATGTAAAATTTTCGTAACTTTCGTGGCATGGTTTTCATGGACATTTGACCACGAAGGTTATCTTACACTCCACGTAAGGTTACGAAGGTCTATTTATGCAATCTTAATTACTTCTTTTTCAGTCTGTAGATGTTTTTAAATAACCATGTTAACGTTTTCTCCCAAAATTATTTACAAACGATAGTTTGAGTAGGTATAAGCATGACTTTTTCTTGTATTCATCTGTTTTAGTCAAATATGGTTGATATGCCTAATTGATTGAACTCTGATGTTCTACCAACTAAATAAATGGTTGACTTATCAATTTATCGATGTCAATAAGGAAAGTTCTCCATAGAATTCATATACGAATAACTTGATAAAAACACTGCCCTTGATTAAATGTATGCTCATGTGGAATAAAAAGCATTTGGCATAAACAATATATAACACACTTTTGATAATTAACATCATACACTCAGTTGGGGCAAAGAAGATGGAGGCTCTTGGCAGTTGGCACAATGCATGTCTTCAAACAAGTGAGCCTTAAAATTGACTTGGGCCAGACGAATTTTAGTTGAATTCCCATATCCAAGTGGCACCCACTCTTGTATCTATTGGAAACGGAAACTGTGATCTACAGTTTTAGACGATAGGAGTACGTATACCTGGGCAAAGTGATTTTTTTGGGCAGATTCACCTTAGCTGGATAGAGTCCGAAAAAATACGCGAGGGCATCATTTTGAACCAAATACTTCAGTGCTTAAAAATGAACGTCTACAACCAATCCGAATTGATCCATGATCTCTTACCATGGGCGTTATAAAAAAGTTTAAGGGCACACAACGAGCTGTCTGGTGTTTCTCCACGAATTGAAGAGATACGTAGAAGAACTGAAGTAATAGACTTAGCCCTATAGATCGCTAAGCTCAAGTGATAGTGGGAAAGGCACAGTGCAGAAAGGTTCTTGATTGGATACCATTTGGTCAAGAGCGTAGTAGCGTAGGGCGTCCACCAGCAAGATTGATAGACGACCCTGCAAATAGTGACCGACCGAAGTTTCGGTTTCGGTTTCGGCCAGTTTCGGGTAAAAATGGTGTTTCGGCCAAAGTTTCGGTTTCGGCCAAAAACATTCCGAAACTTCGGCCGCGCCGAAACTTTCATATACTTCACGGTCTGTTTTGATAAGTCCTAGCTTCGGAACGGAAGTTTCTTCTTGTGCATCGTTTTACTTTTCAAATGTTTGCGGCATTCACAAACGCACAGTTTTAGTTGAATTTATAGCTTAATTTACTAAATTATAAAAACACGTCAGATTTGACTTGTGCAATTGTTGTGATTTTGCAATAAAATAGTACTTCTATTCTACTAGCGACTATACAATGTCAATCTTTTTTTAAAGAAGCTTTTCCCTTTAGGCATGTCAGCTCCATCGTAACTTAAAGCTATTATTAACAAAGTGCTTAAATCTAAAGATGCCGTTTTAAAGTGTTGTATTTCTATTTATAGCTATCTTACAAAGTAAATTTGCTTCATTGGATAAGGGCATAGCCAAAACACTTTGAACAATACCCACATCTAATCAATTAATTTGCAAGGACTCCATTACTCTAAGTCTCAAACACATTTTTGACACATTCCATCAGCAAGGGTTGCATAGCATTAAAAACATTACATGTGTAACAAAAACATTACAAGTGTTTTTGTATTTTTCGTTAGATATACAAACATACCAAATGGAGAGCGCCCAGACAGCTATAAATAAACCAGGATAGTCCTGTGCCAAATTCCCTTTTCTCTTGTTATCATTAAACTGTTCTACTTATTTATATTTTTGTAGTCGTCGGATTTTCATTTTATTTCATGTTATAGCATGGATAGTCCATGGTTATAGCGACGTAGCCGTCCTTAATCTATTCAATGCAACTCCACCACTGCAATCCCTGTGTAGTCAGCTAAGCCTGACCTTAATAAATATCCAGTAAAGGGGCTTATTTGCCACGCCGTCCCAAAAAAACTACTCTACTCCGATCCTGCAACGAATTAAATCACATAGAAATGTCAA
Organism: Pyrausta nigrata; assembly: GCA_949316185.1. NCBI lineage: Eukaryota > Metazoa > Arthropoda > Insecta > Lepidoptera > Crambidae > Pyrausta > Pyrausta nigrata. The sequence goes on from OX438951.1 coordinate 5,021,031, forward strand.
AAATCATTAATATTTTTATTGCAAATCTTTGCAAACTGCGACTATTGTGCATAATAAGAATATTTCACTTGCACGTAAATGATCAATGTTATACTTTAAAATATTGTTTTAAGTGAAAACGTGATAAACAAATGCCATCTAAAATTTACTATAACTAATACTATACTTTGCTACGGAAAGCGCATCTACAAGTTCTTTAACACAAAAATTTGCGCTCGTTTTGATCGTGCCTTTTGTACTTAGGTTGTATTGTAATGAAGGCAGTTTTGACAATATCATTGTACATAAATGTCAGAACTTCATCATTGTCCTTTGAAAGACAAGCGGATGCTCTGTTTGCGATCACGATTCTTCGATTTTCCAAAAATGTTTGCACTAGCTCTGATCGCACTTGCTTGCCCGTGAGTTCCGGTTTCGATTTCGGCCAAAACTGACACCGACGCCGAACCTTCGGTTTCGGTTTCGGCTGAAAATCGTGTTTCGGTAGGACACTAACTGCAAAGGTCGCATGATCGCACTGGATACAAGCCGCTTGTAACTGGTCACGTTGGAAGTCTTTGGGGTAGGCCTATGTTTATCAGTGGACGTCCTGTGTTTAATTATGTTGTTGATATGCGTGTGTGCATTTAGTACATAAGCTAACAAAAATAAACCTTTTTTTTGTGATCTGCTAACAAACCCTTTGATTCTACTTCGTCGTCAAACCGAAACCGTTTGCTATACGGGTGTGGCGTAAATAGTGGTCCAAAGCAAAGGTGTGGATACACTGTACACTGAAGCACCACATACCAGTATTTAAAAAAAAATTATGTACAGGGTTTTCAAAAAAAAAAAAATTTTTTAATTTTTTTAGAAATCGTTACCTTGCCTTACAAATTTGGTTATAATTTCCAAAAATTACGGTTTTTTTTATCCATTTTTTTTATTATTATTGCTGATCACTTGTACTTAGTACTCCATTCGTTTTTTTTTTACAAACTGAATTTAATAAAAAAAACCCTGAAAACCCTGAAAACCCTGTACATATTTTTTTTTTAAATACTGGTATGTGGTGCTTCAGTGTACAGTGTATCCACACCTTTGCTTTGGACCACTATTTACGCCACACCCTGTTTATAAGGTTAAGAGATTTATTTATTAATGCTTTTTATGCTCTTTACTAAAAAAAACTGTTATTTTTTGGAAAAGCAGATATTCTTTTAATTATGTAGGTTTTTGCAATATTTTTATGTCATAAAATGGAACTTCGCTGTGAAAAATACGTTTCGTAACTTTCGTGAAGTCATAAATAACTTTCGTGGGTACCGAAATTTCAAAATTAAATATCGGAGTAAATAATAAACCGATTTGTTTGATTCCAACAGAATTCAATATAATTTTCGACCTTCTTTAGTGTAGTATTTTTTTCTGTTCAAAAAAACTTAAACTAAAAATCGCCACGAAGGTGACGTGGAGAATGCTTTCCGGAGAATCACTCTTCTACAAGATGTCTCACTCAAGCCATAGGCTCTGGGTCACACAGCTGTTACGCGGCCGTTGAAGAATTAAACTAGAATAAATTAAAAGTGTTAACGCGTTGACGCAACACGGAAACAGTTTGCAGCCATTTTAGGCACGAGAAGTGTGCGGAAGTGCTCGCAACCACCAATTTTATTATTATATTGGCGAAAAGTGGGCCGCCGGCTTCGTGTGAATTCTTAACACTGATAAAGACCAAATAGAGCACATCTAGGCAGGTGTTAATTGTGCTAAAGAATTGATGTTTCCAGAAATCGAATACGAATAATTTACGTCGCTTTTAACGAACATTGAAGTACTTAATATTCTGAAATTAATAAAAAAAACTATCACGTCAAAAACAAATTAAAAAACGCAGAAAATTTGCATCAAAAGTGAAATTTGCGGAATGAGAGTACCGATAATCTTCAAGCCGTTACATAAGTAGTTAATATCTAACCACTTATAAATGTGATGATTATGATAGTAGATGAGAAATTCACGTTAACTACCTATTGAAACCCATACTGTCCATAAATCATTTACGATGTGAATTAGCATAATTAATGTTTATTTTAGATAACGATAGTTATTGACTCTATCACACTGAGGTATTAATTTTTACACTCTAATTACTACTGATGGAATCCGTTAATCAATTATTGCCTCAAATAATTTGGCGGTATCTTTAGAAACTTTGCTTGATGATGTTTGAGGCACTGTCGCTTGTAACAAACAGATGAAAGAGTTTAAAAAAAATAGTTTCTTTCTGCATACATTTATAATTTGGCACAACACCTGAAAATCCTGAAACGTAAGAAAAAGGATTTTCGTAAGGTCATAAAGAGTTCCAGGTCGAAAAAATTTGATCATTTCGCACAACGACTGAAAAATGTTACATAGAACCAACACAATGGTTGCGTTTCCAAGGCCTGTGTTTGTTAGGAATTCTTAATATAATCGCTTCATTTACCCAGTCTCGCTCCGCTAAGCCATTTTCACAGGAGCTGCGCTGAGCGAGGCTAGGGAAGTAAGCAATTCTATTAGGTGTTAACAAACGCACCCTCCTCGCACATCTTTGTGGAAACTAAAAAAAGAAACGCAGCCTTAGTCTCGACAAGTCCTTTAAATACAAAGGCAAGCAAATACGAGCACGGCGGAGAAACGTGACTGCGCCCGAGGCAGATGCGCGCGCACCTGTCGCGCCGGAACCCTTTCCGACCGAGTTTAGAGGAAGCCTGGCCGTGGAACACATACTTCTAGGTACCCAAAGATTTTAACGGTACGGATAGTTTATTATAGCCATGATTATAGTTACTAAGGCCCTGTTTGATCGTTTAGTTCTAAGTGGCTGAGTTGGATTGCTTGTAACATAATTTAATTTGGAAAATATGTTAATATAACTTTCAGGTAAAGTACTCAGAACTTACCTAGAGATGGTGGAACAGCCCCAAAACTGAAGAAAGTTATCTACCTGTACCCTCCAAACTCAGAGGTGGTGAAACAGCCCGCTCCTTAGTAAAGATAATCATTGAGAAAATCGAAGAAAAAGGCTTAAACTTAAGGTCATTCATGGACCAAGTGAAGGCAAAGTTGGGCTTCATCATCATCTTCCTAGCGTTATGCACTTGCACGCGAGTGCCCAGGGTCCGCTGACCATGATCCAGGATATAGAAAATCAGGTAATTACAGTGGAGCGACTGGCATCTGACCTCCGTGACCCTGTTAACAGGGTACCCTGACCAGGTTTGGATCATGGTTACACAGTCAGTCGCCTGAATGTGCAGGTTTCCTCACGATGTTTTCCCTCACCGTAAGAGCATCGGTTAGTGAAACAACTAATGTACATAACTCAGAAAAAGTCATTGGTACGTGGCGGCACGTGGGATCGAACCGGTACCTCCCGCATGAGAGGCAACCCGTTAGCCACTGCGCCACCGACGCCACGACCAAAGTTGGGCTTCATGGGGTAATAAATCCATCTGTGAGGGCAACATATGTTAATTACAGTTCATCATACTGATCATCTTGTGAATGAAATAGTAGGTGATGACTAGTAGGTAAGTACTTTATCTTACTAAAACATCATATTAGAATTCTAAGAGGTTAAAAATTGCGTCAGTTCAACTCATAAAAGATTTGAATTGCACGTTAAAAATTCTAATCGCGAAGTAAAACGCAGAACTAAGACAATGCGTAAACAAGCGGGCAGTCACCGCGCAGGCGCAGCAAGGACGCGCGCCATTCATAAACGGGTTCGCTCCACTGCTTGGGGCTGCCACTGTGCCACCCGACGGATTTTGAAGCTTTTCGGTGTTGGAAAATATTGAAGTTGTTTAAATTCGTTTGTTTTGCATTGGTTGAGTAGCTTTTCAACAACCACTCATGTGTATGAATCATGTGATAATAATTTCATCAATATGCGGAAAACCAACCGTTCCAAAATTCCAACTTCAGTTTTTATTGCCAGTTTGTAGACAAAATGACTATTTAAATTAATGTTGACTATTTAAATCTAATGCAAATCATCTGAGATTTTGCTTCACCAGATCCGATGTTTGTCCATAATAAAAGTCTGTAGATTGTATTTAATTTTTTTCTTTTTCTATACTTACAAGCTTGAATAATACAATTCGCTGTTTGCAACCCTAGCACACAGTTGGCGACGACAGGTCCGGCGCCTGCGCCCTCCACGAATGCGCGCTGACCGCTGACAAATTGAATCAGCCACCGAATTCTGCTGGTTAATATTCACCATTCGTTAACTTCAATGCAGCTTGGATGACTTGTCTAAGTAATGCAGTACATAAAAAATTCATAATGCGCTTACACGAGCTTGATAAGACGTCGTAGACTTTGATTTCCGAAGATAGACAGCGCCAATATAATCTGTCTATTGTGACATCGCTATGTTTTTTCCACGACTTCTGCCACGCTCACGCATCACGCATGTGCGTAAACACGTACATGGCTGGCTTCCACCTACTTAATGCGTCATTATTAGAATAATTATTTCATTAATATAGCCATAATACCTATGCTTTACAGCGCAGTTTTGACGTTATGATAATAAAAACATTAAGACGGTCATTCTCACGATACGGTGTTCTTCGTATAATTTCCGTCTCGATTTTTATTTCGCAAGAAATTCGTTTAATTGGCAATTAAATTAAGAAAACACGATAAACTAAACAGAATTATGTATTTGGCACTTCAATGTGCCGACTGGTTATGGAGTTATGAGGTGACAAAGTTTTGGTGTGACGGAAAGGAAAGTGTGACGGAAATTAGAAAATAGCTTACTTAAATTTATATTGTATTAAAATAAAACTCAAATAGAAAATAAACAGAATTAAATGAATAGTAAACCTCACAAGTTATTGTACAGTCTACAAATAACAAAAAAACCTCTTTAATAAAACAAAAAATTTGCTCGGTAGCCTACCGATAACTGATAATTTAAAAAAAATCAAACAATATATATAATTATATTATATGTAAATAAACCATTATGGCTGTCTATTTATTAGAAACTCGAACAATAAACAAGTCATTATCACCAAATCCCCTTTTACGGCGTCTTTTTATGAAGCCTTTGTTGCTCCAAAATCTCCTCTCGACTTCGTTATGGCTTACCCATGTTTTCTGTAAAATAAGAATACACATTATGGTATATGCTATGTATACCTACCAAAAAACTTTAAGTAGGCACCTGTTTTAAGGTAAAAACATAAAGAAAACAAATGTTGTCAGGTATTATATAATTTCCGTCACGTTTAGCGTGACGGAATAGGGTGATGGATATTAGGAACACGACGGTATTTATGAGATATTAATTAAATGGTAAACAATACAGTATATTGCTACAAGCATGAGGTAGCCAACGAATGCCTGCATAATATTATCACAGACCAGTTTGTATCCATTTAAAAATACTAATTAAAAGAGCGAACGGAAATTAGAATAGAGGTGAACCAAGCGAATAGAAATTAGGTACTTACGGTCGTAGTTCGCCAACGGAGCAAGTGACACGGGACCGCTTCGGTTGCCTGCCGCGACGCAAATGATCAAACACGACGTTGCGCTAGGGATGGAAATTACTTACTCTGCGAGCAAGATATTCGCTACTTTTATACTAGTGACTGAAATTAGGCATGATGAAAGGACAAACATATTTTTCGTTTTGTCTAAGAAAATACACAAGTTAAACAGAATATTTTTAGTGAATAATAATACTTAATTATTAATCTTAAAATTGTATACACTGAAATGTACCAATCGTAACTTATTTTGACACTGTTGAAGGTTTTGTACTTGAATCTGGGTTCTGGACAGCGAACGGAACTTAGGAGAACGACCTAAGAAAAAATAATTCAGTGCTTATTTACAAGACGATGTGTCTCAAATTCAAATTCCTAAAAGATAAATGCTAGATCTAGTTCCTAAAAAATTGACAGGTTCAAAATATAACAAACTAGTCAGATATTTGCACGGACGCACCAAAACCAGGCGTGCTGAGAATGACCGAAGAACAAAACCATTAATTTATAAGCATTGATAATTGACGACACACCTGTCTCACTTAGCATTCTGTCGTGGTAATAAGCAGTGGCGATTACAAACAAATTGCTTCACAAATCAACAGTTTGTCCAGGCGTCCGAGCGAGAAAAAACACTAATTACCAAGTCTACTTTCTATACAGAGCGGCCTGTTTCCGGAGCATTACCAGCCTGTGTTTGGTCATTTTCAAATTAACCTGGATCTGACGATTTCATTGCTAGGGTATCCACGAACAACAGTTTGTAAAACTTTAAAGTAATTGTTAGTTATTTAAGTAGGTACATGACAGCGAGTCAGAATACCATGTCTATTCCCTACGTGATGAAATCTGTTTTTCGAAGTGCTGCCGACTAGATAGATAATAGATAATAGATTTCATCGATTAGGTCGGTGCACCTTAGCCATCGGTGCAATGAGTACTTATAGTAATTCCAGCCTTAGGGTATCTCTCAACACCAAACCAATCGTTTTGCAAAGCTTTAGCAGAACTAATATAGATTGCTCTCCATACATATAGGTAAGTATAATCGGGCAAAGTTTCTCAGTCTTTCCATTGTTGTGAAAAGGCCATCTACGTAAATTAAATTCTTAAGATGCGAATTAGGAAGTATCTGCAGTCATCTGTAGTGAAAAAAAGCCAGACCTACCGGCACTGTTCCTTTCCACAAAATGATCTTGCCATCCACGGCTAACAAAAGCAGCAACCCTAAACCGCAGAACACTAAACCATGTACCGTTTAGTGGTGGTCCGCTATACTCATCCACAGGCCGAATGCCTTCGAGTCGCATAGCTCGGACGCTAACTCTCCAAATGCCTGGCCCCGGCTGGTCAACTGTATCTTTATGGCTGAAGAGGAAAACAATTTGTTTTGAATCGCTGATGTCCCCCTTTACACTATTTTGAAAGTAAGATTCCATCAAAAATTCCTGATACACGTAGGTACATCTGGTAATAAACAGTCTTCAGTCTGAACTATATAACGGGAAGTACACCAGCCGAAAATACGTTAAAGTCTGAATTGATTTTCGTTGAACTATCTAATATTAACTTGTTTAATAAGTACAAGTAGATACTTATCAGCGATCTTAATTCAAATGTACCTAAATAATATTCTCATCATTCTTTCAAACATTGCCAAATCCTACGAACAATAATTAATTCGTAAAAGAGCAAAGAAAAGCATAAGAAACACGGATCATTACAAAGTTTATCGAGCAGAATAGTAGTCATTCAAATGATATTACATAATCTCTAGCCTATGATGAAATCTACTACTACCTACCAAGTACTACAGTATACATCATAATAAATCTCACTCTAAAAATTATAATTTATAATTTTATAATGCAACGACATGCTGAGCAAATAAATAGTGATCTACCGAAAAGGCATCCCTTTTCAGTAGATCACCGTTTATTTGTAAGTTGTTTCTTTATTTAACCTATTGTAACCGATTTTTGAATACATACCTATCTACCTTTTTCTTTCTTTACATCAAAAAATCGAGAAGGGCATTGCGCATTTACTATCATAGTTTTATCGTAGTTAAAAATAAATGCCATTGTAAACATCAAACCCGTTTTTCCAAAAATAAGTACCGGGTTTAAGACAGGACTAAGCTATTAGCTAGCCAATTAGGAAAGCGTTTCTTTATTAGGTTATGTCACAAATGTGTCAATCATTCCTTTGTTGTCGGCTAATATTTAGACCTATTTTACCTATGTTTTTTGTAATAACACCGCCGCAAGTCCCCAATAATTATTGCCTCTCTGTCTGTAATGTGAGTAGTGAAAGGTTAGCCAACTCAAATAAGTCTGTGATAAACATGGAACATTTTCTTGAAGGTGTCAATCGTTTTCGAGTTTATGATAGGAAAGTCCTCTGAACAACAACAGTTATAAACCTCAGCTTAAAGTTGACAAGCGGTCGTCAGAACTTAGAAAATGGATACTCGTAACATAGCACTAAGTTATTACAACTTTGCTGACCCGTTTTCATTGCGAGTCTACTCATAAATGTAGGTAATTAAATTATCTGAAACTTACGGCAACATAATAATTATTACTGCTAAGGTATATTATGGTCTGGGAAAATTTTGAACTAAAATATAAGAACATTCATTATTTTGACGATCATAAGCATCTGCTCTTCTGAAATTGTAGAATAGTCACAAGTTAGTGTGCATTTTCTGACTCACTGTTATAAGTCAGCCTATATATATCCTACTGCTGGGAAAAGGCCTCACCTCAACTATGAGGAGGAACGAACCATACTCCACCACGCGGATTGGTGGTTGGGTGACTGTAAGGTAAGTGACCAACCTTACTGTCAGATTTTATCAAGCCGCCCTAGGGCATCTGACTAGGCTTAACGACTAATACCAACAGATATTAGCCGGGACCAACTGCTTAACGTGCCTTCCGAAGCACGGAGATTCTTGTCATGGACGTCACTTAAATGGTCGGAATGGTCACCCATCCAATCACAACCGCACCGTGGGTTGCTTAACTTTGGTATCACTACCAAAGCGCTGCCGCCACTGCGCCACAAGCACCTCTCTACACACAGACTCATTGTTAATAAGAATATAAATAAATAATGTCCTCCTAGCCTTTCAACTACAGCGGCCAAACTCAATAGAGCTATGCCAACTACGCGGGAAATATTAAAGTGCACAAGCGTGTGCGCATTGCGCAATACACACGTGTACTCTCTGTTCCTTTAGTCTCATGGTTCGGTGAAGAGATGAAATAGAATATAACATCCTCCAAATACATAGATTTATTATATAAAACCAATGTCCAAATAGGTACTATAATTTTATTGGTCTCGATACGGACTCTTAAAGATATAGCTTATAATAATAATTATGCAGGTACCTGCTATTCAGAACATTATACTGTATTTATTGTTCCAAATTCAAAATACCAACTCCAGGCACCCGATTGCTATTGATCCACTCAATTATTACTGATGCTCCATTGAAGCGTTACATCATTTCACTTCATTGTAATTTGCTCTCGTTTCTCCAGCAACCTACATTTTTTTTTTCGTTTTAACTAATCATTGCGTTTATTTAACATAGAATTTATGAGAGAGCGAATTTTTGCTATTTAACTATTTAGAACACCACCTTAAAGTTACTCTATAAAACTGTAGTGAAGTGCAGTGTATCGTCTTGTAGATCCTATAGATACATTTTTAACCACAAAAAGCGAACAAAACGAAAAAAACAGATATTTAATTATTACAACTATGGTCATTAATGAGACAGAAAACACAATTTTCAGAACGCCACGCGCTCAAGGTGGAGTACCTGGAGCACTTGCTCAGTAGGCTCCTAATTTGAATTTAAATTGGATAGAAATAACGGTGATGATTATTCTGTAAACACTGAGAAGGTAGTTAACTTCAGCATTGGTCAAAAAGCAGTGGTAATTTAGCTCTAACTATCTATACTATATATAAATCGCGTCAGTCGCAGCAGAGAACTGACCCGTGCAACCTACGGTCCGGCAATACTCAAAGTGCATGCGCAAGTACAGAATAGCTGAACCAGAGCAGTAACTATACAGAAATTACGACAATTACGCGATCGGGTGTCGACAGGAACAATGGTCGTGGTCGCGGCATTCCGTTACAGCATGCAGGTTGAATGACCACGCACCGGCGCCCGCGCACCTAATCGCATCCTTCGCGTACGCGGGCTAATTGTGGTACAAATACCAAACACCATGTATATTAAGTTCGTTTGGTTTAAGTTACAGTTGGGTATACAATAATGCACTTTATTCGAAATTGCATCAAGCAAGGTTGTAAACAAAACCTGTCCATCTCAGCCCAAAGACGTGCTCGAATGCTACCTCAACTTTTTCAAGAGTTTTTGCAAACAACCAATCAACCTTAAAACTTTATAAACGGGGAAGATAGTGGCTACAGCCTATATTTGATAATTAAAATTTAATTTATTTTAATTAATTACAGCCTGATAGCTGAATCAGATCAGCCTGCTTACCCTATCTACCGTCGTTGTAACAGTACACTCATTAATATGTCAGAGAAGAAAGATAAGCCAGTTCATGAACGACAAAATCACATGTCGAGGTTATATTAAAGTATTCATATTCAAGCTCCGAAGAATTGGTGTTTACAGAACAATGACACGGCGAAGGCTATTCGTGGCTCGAGTTCGAGGCTCAGACAAAGCAATATTAGAGCGCGGAAGCTCGTCGAGGTCAGGGCGATGCATTGTTACACACATCGACTACAAGAATCTACTAAAAATCACAATGTGCAAAGGTGCAATTAAGAACATCTTGAAAGAAAATCAGTTGGATATCGATCTAATACGTTGCGCCCCCCAAAATCTATCGACAGGACCGGACTTAACAAACGATTGTACCTGAGAAAACCTTATTGAGTCACGTAGCTATCATTTATTCGGTAATGTCTTGAATTCACTCATATTAAGCAGCTTCTGCTTAATATGAGTGAATTCAAGACATTACCGGTCCTGTGTCTATTCTCTCCTTAGTTCAGTCACCGTCTTTACACACATTTTACCCACATACTTACACGTAAAACAAAAAATAAAACTGAATTCAGCAGTTACTTATGCGTTATTCAGACAGTCTTACCAAGACAGTCTAAGCCCGATATCGCTCTTTCACAGGTTGAAAGAGCGAGATGGGACAAACCGACTTGGGCGGATTTCATCGTTTTCATTGTTAAACGAGTTTAGCAAAACTAAGTTTAACTTGACTGAGTTCAAATGTTTGATTTGATCTCGATTAACGTCAAATGAATTTTACCGACATTTCGTTAGCTACGAAATGTCGGTAAAATTCATTTGATCGCGCTTACGAAAACGAAGTTCACCTAAATTCAAAGACAAAAAGCACACTTAAGAGTAAAAACCCTTAAATAGTTTTCATTTCACACAGAAAAAAATAAAGCAAAATTGATTTTAAAAACCGGTTATGAATTGCGGAGGAACGGAACGTAAATTGAAAAGTATGTGTATGCTGACAATCAATTTGTCAAATATTGCGCTTCTCGCCCGCCCGACTTAGCAGTAATTGTCCTTGTTTACCTAAGTAGGTACTTGTTATTATTGAAGGAAATTCTATATTTTCTTCAATAGACTCCAATACTGATAGAACAGTTGGTTTTGTGAGACGAAATCTTGTAACAAAATCCTTGTCATCAAGGGTGTCAAACGATTCTTCCCTGACGCGTACATCCACCTTGGACGACGAATAAATACATCTTCATCATCACACAGGAAAGAGTTCGGAAACTAATCTACATTTTTAAAAATCTTCGGAACTCAGCTGACCGACGTACACTCTTCACCGTCTACCTTGGATTATGCCAGTCAGTCATCTCATATTGTGTTCCTATCTGGGGCGGTGCCGACAAAACTGCCATGATGAAGCTAGAACGTGCTCAACGTCCTGTCCTTAAGGTCATGACTCGGAAGAAGCGTATGTTCCCAACAAAAGAACTGTATGCCGAATGTAAAGTTCTCACAGTCCGTCAACTTGCTATTCTCCGATCGGTTCTGCACAGACACAAAACATTGCCCTTTGATAGCCAGATTGCAGCGCGGCGTCAGGGAGCGATGAGGGCCTGCCCTCTGACCCAATGCCGGACGTCTTGGGCAAAAAGACAGCACACAGCCTTGAGCTCTAAATTGTATAATGCAATAAACACAACTGCACACATTTATTTTCTGACCTCTCACGATCGTGACGTCACGGTCAAACGGATTGTAAAAGAACGCTTACTTGCCCTAAATTAAGTAGGTACACACAGGGATGTGCCGTTCCCAGTAATATTCCCAAGGCGGGGAATATTTCCATTAGCGATACCGGTATCGTTCCCTTAACTGGGAACTTTTGGGAACGATAAAAATTGTTTTTCTTGTAATCTAAACTTAATTAAACATGGCGCTAAAAAACTTTTTCAGAGCATCCTTGCATAAAATACGCTCTTGTGTGTAAGTTAAAGTATGTTTTATAATAAATCGCCCGTTTATGAGCTTTCAAACCTTTTAATAAACATTAAACTTTTATTTAATGTTATTAGTTTAATACTTGTCTTTTTAATACTCATTATTTTGTAATAACAAGGCAATATTATTGACACTTTGGCGTTTGGCAAGAAAAACAAATCCTTCTAACGATGCTGTACGTCTCATAGTCATGTAAGTCAAATTCGGTACATTGTTACTATTAAATATACCCTCTAGAGTAGACTGTTCTGTCTAGGGCACAGATAGTCAGTACAGTGCAAAAATTAAGTTTTTGATTTTCTGCACCTATGCATTTAAGCTACCCATTATAGATACAGAATCTGTAGAATTTATTTTGATGCTATCTTTTGAACTTGTTTTATCATGTTCATATTGTAGTATGAGGATAGCACAACCTAAACTATGTTTTGTCTCAAAAGAATAAGTACCTAATATCAAGAACAGGTGCGCCTTACCAGTTTCAGGGCCAACATCGTTTTAACATCACTTCGTAGTTTGCTAAGGATTAAACCAAAAGCTATTCTAGCGACAACAATAACAGTTTAATCTCGCTCGCAGCTAATAAAGGTATAGTGCGACCTTTTTTAGTACATTGATTAAATGTATTTAATTAAAAAACTAAGCTACGGAGGACGTTAGTCAGTTGACAAATTCTCGTCAGTGATTGCTGCGCCAGTGAGTGAAATTATCATCATCCCAGCGCTATCCCGGTTCGTTTGGCTAGTCGTTATTACTTGCATGCGAGAGCCCAGGATCCGTTTTGGATCCAGTATATGGCAGATAAGGTAATTATAGTGGAGTGACTGCCGTCTGACATCCATGACCCTGTTAACAGGGGAACAAGACCAGCTTGGATCTAGGTTACACATTCAGTCACATAAATGTCCAGGTGTCCTCACGATGTTTTCCCTCGCCGTAAAAGCTTGGTTGGGTAAAACAAAAAATCTTTTCCTTTAAACGAGCAATTCTTGTATATTTTTGTGATCGAAATGTAAATATTTCGGAATCGAACATTTCAGTAAGGGGTTGAAAAATCGATCTAGATTAGTCTTATGTTTGGGAAAACGCGTGTTTTCGAGTTTACACGCGTTTTTCTTTTGCATTGTCGCTAATTTCGCACCGGCTAAGTAAGATCGTCGTGGCCGAGTGCGTATGACGTAGGACTGAGAATTTTACGAGGTCAGGGTTCGAATCTCACTCAGTGACGAAACATTTTTTTGTATTTATTCAAGTTTATAACTGTGTGTATAAGTTTTTGTATTTTTTGCAAATAAGACTTACGGAATCAGACTTGGAATTATGTTTACAAACAAGTGTTCTATAGTACTGCATCAGGGACAAATAATTTTCCTTCTGTGCGCTACGACAACATTTCAAGTATTGTTTTTTTTTTGTAAAATCATGTTCGTAAGTAAAAATATAGTTATCTCTAACTTAGTTACATGGAAAAATAAATCAAATCACCCCTGCATCAAGTGCAAGACAAACATACTCAACTACTGCACAGTTTCGCGTATGAAATACCGCTAAATACTTCCGATAATGCAGCGGATGTTTGAAATAGGCATGAATAATACCCAATTGTATACATAATTATACGCATATACTAAGTTAGACCCCGTATCTACTTCAATACTTTCTCTAGATCAATGTTCCCAGTTTTGGGGTACGATACCGGGCACATTGGGAACTTACTGGGAAATTCCCAAAAGGGGAACTTACTGGGAGCGGAAAATTCCCTGCGGCACATCTCTAGGTACACATCCTCAAACCATTTCCACTTAGGCGCGCATCCAAACATAAACAGACACACACACTTCCACACTTACTCACGTTCTCTCTCTCACACACACACACATAAACCTACACGCACACCTTCATTCTCTCTCATATAAGCACACGCACTTACAACACACACACAGTGATCAGACAGTGCAAATTGTAAACCACATTAACTTACTGTAGTTACTTTGTCTCTGGAGGAATCACTGTTCTCTAAGATACAGGATCTTTCCTAGTTTAAAGGACAGGGGATTGAAATTCTATCGACATGTCCTGTAATATTCTACTAAACATACTATTGTACTAATTTCTGGTAACTCTGTGTACATATTTTTTTGTTATGGTGAATAAATTTATTATTATTATTATCACTATCTTCAAAAGCTAGTGCTAATGCTCTTTTCATTGTTGTTGTGCACAAAATAAACCGATGGTAAATTCAAAATATCAAAGCAAAACGTATTACGCGACGACATTGACATTTGTTTGATTAAACGCGTTTAAAGGCGTTAAACGGCCAATATCGGGCGCTTCTAACGTAAAAAGCGTTTTGCGTTAACTACGATTAGTTGTTGTCGATGTAATCCAAAATGTAGCATTCGAACTCAGTTAGTGCGTAAACGAGTTTTACTTATACTGATTGCGTTTAGTTTCAATAGTGAAATCGGCTTTTACATGCTTTTCTTATTACACTACGCCAACTACGCTAAGTCTTTTAAGACTGTCTGAATATCGCGTATAGTCAAAAAAACCCTTAGTGTACCTAAAATATTATAGCTATACTCGAATCTGACCTGCAAAACAAGCAACAGGCTCGATGAATGTATGTATTAATTTTATGTGTTTTCCCTAATGCTACGGACATATGTCCGTATTGTCATTTTACAGTAAAAGTTAACGATACTTTGTTTGGGTGGGTTCAAGAAAATGACTTACATCCCATTGTGCTGACTGGCGTACAAATTAAAACACACGTTAAGATTTATTGCGTATTCTGTTACAATAAAGTATGTCACAAACTCTCATGGTTTTCTGTTAGGTAAAATGTCACGAAAACCCTGTGGGAAACACAGTAGACGGTTTTCTTCCTAAATAAACATGTAGTACCGTAAGTTACACCGAAGAGAAGACCGCAAATATTTCTGCGAAACTTCGTTATACGTCTGTATAGGTCGCGCACTTTCCAGCAATGTCACTCCCACATTTATTTGAACTGTTCCGATTCTGAGTAGCGCACAATGCTGCCTTACCTTGCAACGGAATTTGTCACAGACACCGAGGTGTATTGGTGATTAGAAAACACGCAAACTGTAGATACTGTAGGTAAGAGGAGTATTAATGTAGGAGGCAATTGTTGGTATTGTGAGTGCTAAACATTAGCTAAGCTACTTAGGTAAAATCAACAAAACTATTATTAAAAAAACAAAGGTTTGCGATTCAGAACATGTTTTAGCTAAACCCATGGCGATTGTTCGAAAGAAACTTTTTGTTGAATGTTACAAGAAAACATTCAGAGAAAATCCGTATCTACATACCTTAATGCTAATAAAATGTTAGACTTTCTCGGTGTTATTATAAAAAAAAATAGACCAGGTTTAAAATAGGTCTAAATATTAGCCGACAACAGAGGAATGTATAACACATTCGTGACATAACCTAATAGAGAAACGCTTTTCTAATTGGCTAGCTAATAGCTTGGTCCTGGCTTAAACCCAGAACTAAGTTTTTGGAATAACGGGGTCTTAGTTCTAAAATGTTTCAACTGAGCGCGCTTTAGCAAGCATAAAATAAAAATAAAAAACACTATAATGTGTGGGTAGAATTATCGCATACCTTTTAGGTACATTGTGAAAAAGCAGCAAGCGAAGTTCTCTGCGCGTCGCGTCGTTAAAAGTAACAAGGCGTTAGAATTAATTAGGAAGCCGAGTGCGGAGCCGGCTATGGTCGAGCTACACTATGATTTAAGTTATTTCACGGCTGATTTGCGGCTGCTCTATATCAGGAAGGATTGCAATTAACGATATCAATGGCTGCGCCAGCGCGTACCGAATACACCACTTACTTTTAATTAGGTAGTAGACATAAATCGAACCAAGAATGCAAATCGTTTAAAATGATTTGAAATGAAATTTAATTTTTATTTATTAATTAAACGGTAATTAAAAGTCATGACGACAACTGTAATATGTTCTTGTAGTGCGCTCTCATTGCATAATACAATTAGCAAAGTAGCGTTTATTAGATTCTAGTTAGATGCACAAAGATAATTTCATAGATATAATGGGGAGAGACAGAATAAGCCTTTGCTCGTTCGGTCTAACCGAACCTTTACAAACTAATGTGTGCATGCAGACCAACAATCAACAAGCAGTACGACAGTCATACCACAAAACCACAGACATTTGCCTTTAGGCTGTGACATTTCTAAGGCAGTTATTACACCATCCTTTTTATTTGTAGAGCATCCTACTTAGGACTTAGGAAGATGTAATCGCACATGCTGGCAGTATAGACGCGAAAATACGGACAAAGCGTTATCAGAGTAGAGCACCTGCCTATCCATCCTTCCTTCCTAGTTAGAGAGCTACAAATTGGATGGTGTAATAAATGCTTAAGGTTGTTCCACAAGGGCTGTTACAGAACCAGCTTTATCCGACACATGGACTACCCCACATAATTATATCGCAACATACAGTGCTCCTCATTATTTGTTGGTAAAATTTCGCTACGGTAGGTGTTACATCGACATTACGTGGACGACGTCGCAGTTATTAGCTAGTTTCTGTAGTAAAATTGTAACAGCCCATTTTTAATTAATAGGCTTGATAACTATACTAGGCTAGAATATTATTACATATTATATAATACTTAGTTACTTAATATAAGTTAGATCATACTTTTTTGCTATAAAATTTATTTTTATTCAATTTTTAAGAGTGATTGGAATTCGGATATACATAGGTACCTAATCGAAACTCAAACCTGGTATGATGTACGTCACTGTATCGGTTATTTGAGTCGAATACGATTCAACCGCAAGTAGGTCTGGTGTATCGGCTTACATTACGCGCAACGCAACCGCCGTTCTCGATGAACAAATTATCGATTTATATACAGTGCTGGAGTCGCGAAGTCTTTTTATACGAAAAGGACAAATAAATATAGAGGTTTGTACACACACTCAAGACTTTGATAAAAAAGGCAATCGTATTCCTCAAAAACATCCTCTTCTATACCTACTGGTGGGTCCAGCCTCCAGCCTGGGCGTTCTTGTAATTATCTTGAATATTAGCAGACTAAGTATTAATTTTACCTAAGACATTTTTATTTTACAATCAATTTAATAAAGTGATCCCAAAACCCCAGAAGCAAAGCCTTGAAGTACTGGAAATCCCTTGCAAAATCATCAACATACAACAACACTCGCAAATTATTGTCCTCCGGTTCAGACTACACCATCTGACGCTAGGTCAAGGCCCCGCGCCATAGGTAACAAACACTCAGAAAATCTAGTAGTAAAAACAAAATAATAATGATCAGTAGTTGGGTCCTGCAAACAGTGACGTGAGGGACTTAGCAAAAAAAATGAGACAAATATTGTATCAATTCGGTTGTTCCCTCCCCACACTTTCGAGATAAACACATCTCTCGCAGGAAAGCAGCGGTCATTAGACGACGCCGGGGGGCGCGTCTAACTAGAGAAGAAAGTTTCGCTCTGGGCTTTACATTATAATGGATTCTCTTCATCTTTCAAAGGCCCATTATGCGATGGGCTCTGGCTTGATCCAATGTTTAAATTACGCGTGCAAAAAGCAGTGGAATGTTGTGGTGTGATGGAGCTCCTATATGGGCTACATGAGTAGGTAGGCTAATCATATGATGAACAAATGTACTAGTAAGTTGTTATCTCTAACTATTGTGAATTCATACGATAAAAATTATGCCAACTTTTTCGATTCAAAAACATGTGATGATTCCAGCTATTCCATACATTACCTACCTAGTCCCTTCGTTAACAGCAGACAGAATTATTATTTTACAAAAACATAGTACCTACTATTTTACCTACTTTGAATCTTTAACTGAAGCATAAAGGGATAAAGATACCCAACCTTTGGACCTCAGAACTTAATTTAATGAGGAAAACCAATAGCTTTATACTAAGGCATACAAACATAGAAGTTACTTAAGAACAGTAATGCCAATAACGGGTCCCCTTTACTTGTTGTCTCATTCATTCATGAGTTACCTACGTTGGCCCATTTTTCGACCTTTTGACAAACGACAAATTCTCATATTTAATAGAGAGCTTGTTATTGGAAAGGAATGGAGATTGGCAAGCCGTAACATAATCTTGTTTACGTCTTAATTAAGACTCGGTTAGCCCCTCCACAAATTTTATGATGATACCAGTTTTTTTGCAGTGAAACCATCGTATTTTATAGCTTTGGGATTCAAAAGGGTTTTGCAAACCTACACTGATATTTGGAAAAGGTATAATAGCTTAGGATGTTCTTGAGATGTAAGATTTTACCTGTGGCGTAACCCACATAAGTTAAAGAAAATGTAAAAAATAATATATTTATTCATATATATAATAACGACCAATAACCACATGGGGTCAAGCAAGCAGTTGAAAAATAAATAAAACTTATAAACGATATAAAAGGGCATGAAATTATTGCATTCATAACACAAAAATTTAAAGGATGTAGTGTAGGTATGTAGGTGAAATTTCAACAAATACCAATTTCCAGTCTGTTTGTTTAATGAAGATGTCTTGCCCGAGGCGCATGACGGAGCAGAATCGGCGCTATGCAGAGAAAAGACGAAAGTAAAACCATTACTCGGACTTCCAACCACTTATGGCTTTGTTGACTTGCTGCACCATGCCCAAATAAAGAGCCAAGTGCTGTACTTAACATGAATCTCACTTCACATCCTGTATTGAAGTTGGTCAAACATTGTTTTATAAGTCGTACATTGTTCTTCTTTGAACTGTGTGATTGATATTCCAGTTTTTTGCTGTTTGCGATCTTGTATGTCATGGCTCAGCAAAAACCAAAGGCAGTTCACCTGTGCTTATAACCTTACCAGACCTAATCACGTCACCAGATCGCCATTACGAGATCTACAGTTACCGTAGACCTACTGTAGGTACCTACAATACTATTCGAAACGAAAGGTTCGATATGCAAGAGCAGCACAAGTATGAAACTCTCTTATCTGGATCTCTTGGCAATTTTGATTTAAAACCTGCTTAATCAATAACTTCTTATAACAGAAATAAATCTAATGTACCTACCTTAAGTATTTAGCAGTGCTTTGTTTTCAATTTCATGTTGATTTATCTGAAATAACATTCTGTTAGACTAAGCAAACTACGCTCGAGTATCTTCTGCTAGAGAGACAGACCGCGGAACTCATTATTGTTTTATTACGAGTACATAACAATGCAATAGTTTCCCATGAACCTATACATGTTATTTGTTACTACTAGCTGTAATTTGAAACTCAATTAATTCAATTATAGCACCCTTAAAATATAATATCTAAAAAATCTGCTAATAGGTTTTGTTAAAGGTAATAATAGCTTGAAAATTAAAATCGAAAACCATTACTAAGATTACGAATTGATTTCAAATATCTTGAACAGTCAGCCGGGCCAGTTCCAAACTGGTTTTCGTATTTTCCTCCATCATCATGAGCAAATGACAAATAATGATCGTATGTAAACACTTCAACTAAAGCAAATGAACCTCGACAACCTATTAAAGCTAATGTCACGACTAGACAATTCAGAATATAAAATGGTATTTTAATTGAATAGGAGCCGAGTGTAAAACAAAACTAGGTAGGTATGTTATTTCTTATTTGCTGTTTGTCTGGATAGGACACTGCGCAGCCTAAACTGTGCATTTTTCTTTCTATTCGTATTGTAAGGTATTTAGGTACGGCCTTTTGTATAAGTAGGTTGTAGACGGCTTTACTTAAAATCTGCTGTAAAATTATGATTTAGGTTTAACTAGCATCTAACCGCGACTTCGCCCGCGCTAATCGCGTATTTCCCATACAAACTGTTATTCTCACTTCACCACTCACTATGTGGATTTTTTTAATGTTTTTATAGTTATTCTGCTATTCGGACGAAGACAAATCAAACAAAGTAAAGATCACGAAAATCGGTACAGTAGTTTTCGAGTTATAAGTTTCGTAACAAACCCGACTATGTTTTATATACAGGGTAGCTAGGTATGCTACATGCATGTAGATTTAGAATAGTTATTTACGGGATTGCTACCATGTACCTTTTTATTTTCGAGTTTCCGATATTTCGGCGCTGTTGCAAGCGCCATGATCACGCAATAACTGAAGATCTTGCGGGTGGGATGTTATGGGCAAACATATCGGTTTAAGTCTTTTATTGCGTTCACCTCCGGTACCACTGTTTGCAAACTCACTATTTTCTCGCGTCTGTTCTCGACACACAACACTAACAGTATCCGACCGCGAAACTACACTTGGTTGGTTTTTTCGGTTTTTGCACATTCGAATCACTGGATTCCAGACACTTGACAATTTAAACCCGTCCTCGCGATTGAAATTTTTGTATTTGGTGATTTCAATTGCTTCTCTGACCAATCTTGGTATGTAATGGCGTTCTGTAAAAATGATCTGAGGGTTATGAAACTCAATCCAATGATTTGGACCTGATTCCAACAAATGTTCCGCGATCGCCGATTTTTGTATGTCATTGTTCTTGACCGCCTTAATGTGTTCCTTCATTCGGCACGCTATGGTACGTTTAGTTTGGCCGATATATGAACTACCACAGCTGCAGTCAACCTTGTAGACACCAGGTTTATCTAAGAGGAAACAGTTTTTAGGCGAACGTAGACATTGTGTCACTTTTCTTAATGGAGTGAAGACAGTATTTAGTGAATATTTATTAAGTACATTTGAGATCTTGTCTGTCACTCCTTTTAAATATGGCAAGTATACCGGCTGTCTGTCTACTCTACTGTATCTTTCTGTTGTCTTTCTCTGTGTCTAGGTGTTGTTCTGTAAGACCCGCCGAACATGTTCTAGCTCTTGGTTTAGATGTTCTCCATCACACAGATCATAGGCTCGGTTTGTCAATGAGGTCACTACAGAATTAAGATAATGAGGGTGATGATGCGAGGCGGCGTTGAGATAGCGGTCAGTGTGAGTAGATTTTCTGAAGACAGAGTGACTCAATGAACCGTTACTCCGCACACGAATCTGCACGTCCAAAAATGCAATACTTCTGTCTTCTTCTACCTCGTAGGTAAAGTTTATGTTCTGATGGATGCCATTTAAATTTTCCAAGTGAGATTCTACGTCTTGATTGTTTCCCCTCAATATACAGAAAACGTCGTCTACATACCTCTTCCATAGTTTAATCTCAGTGGGTGCAGTGACAAGGGTTTTTTCATCAAAAAACTCCATCCAAATATTTGCAACCACTGGAGCTACGGGACTACCCATGGCGACTCCGTCTATTTGGAGGTAGTACTGACCCCTGTACATGAAAAAAAACGTAGACAAACAATGATGTTGAAGTCGGCATATTTCATCGGGATGTTGTTGTCATGCAACTTTACCTTAACCACTTCCAGACAATCTGCTACTGCTACATTTGTGAAGAGTGATTCTACGTCAAAACTGACCATCAACTCATTCACATCAACCTTGTTTTGGTGCAGAATTTCGATAAAGTGACGAGAATCTTTGACAAAAGATGACAAACGACCCACCAATGGCTGCAGTACTTTTGCTATGTGCTTAGCCAAGTCTTACATTGGTGAATCTATTTGACTCACAATCGGACGCAAAGGCACATACGGCTTATGAATTTTAGGCAAGCCATATAGCTTTGGAGGCTGGACATTCCTAGGCCGCAATAAATACTTGAGACTGTCGTCGTCAAAAACGTCTGCGCATTGTTTTATAAGTGAGCGAGTACTTCGATCAGTTCTCAAATAACTATTCTAATGATAATGACCATGAAAGTTTAAAACAGTATAATGCATGTAGATTATATTTAAATGATTTAATTGTAAGCAAAACATACTAAATATTCAAAACTAATTAATTATTAAAATTTCAAGTATATCAACAGCACAATGTACATATCGATTCCTTAAAACTAGTTAGGGTTAATATTAAAATTGATTTAAGATGGTATGTTGTGCTAAAAAAAAACTTTCTGATTGACTTCGACTTCGTTATGATCATCATTGTAAAATTGAGGATGTTTTTTTACCTTCTATTTGGCGGGTTCGATTCCCGGTGCCGACAGGCGGCAGGATTATTCAAGAATCTTTGAACGCAGTTAAAATTGATTTTTGAATGATGATAGCCGTGCATAGCCGAGGGACGCACTGTATACCTATAGAAAATACTCTACTACCTACCTATAGATATCTGTAGTACTTATCAGAAAATAACAACCAATATTCCAAACACACGAATAACGGGAACCCTCTCTAACTTCCAGGAACAAATCAGCCAACGCTAATGTTCGGCTCGCGAGGGTTGATGGTGCGAATATGCGGGAGGAAGAGCTGGAGGTGGCGCTCAAGGTGGTGATCGTCGGCGACGGCGGCGTGGGCAAGTCCAGCATGATCCAGCGCTACTGCCGGGGCACCTTCACCAGGGACTACAAGAAGACCATCGGCGTCGACTTTCTGGAACGACAGATCGAGTGAGTGTCTGACTTACGATGATTGTGAGTTGATTTGGAGGCGTGGGCAAGTCCGCTACTGCCAGGGCACCTACACCAAGGACTACTAGAAGACCATCGGCGTCGAATTCCTGGATAGACACATCAAGTGAGTCCCTTGTGATGATTATAAGACGAGTTGGAGGCGTGGGCGAGGCCAGCTTGATCCAGCGCTACTGCCGGCACACCTTAACCAGGCTCTAGAAGAAGACCATCGGCACCGACCATAGTACAAAGAAGATTAGCCTTCGCCGACTGGTATTCTAAAAGCACTCCAAACTTTTATTGAACCAAACTCCTAAGCTCCTTTTCTGATTGGTTTCCTTGCAGGACATAAGATGCTATTCGTTTTAGTTATGCTCAGAGACAACAAGATTTTCTTGCTCCTTTTTTACAATAGAGTAAACAAAGGACTTTGTCCATTAATGGTTTTTTATTCGTCAATATTTCTAACCAGAATAAACTAAATATTATATTAAAAAGTTCACAAAAACTAGCCTTTCTGCATAATTAACATATTTTTTAAGGCCTCCGATTTAGAGAAAAATTAAAATTATTTTTTCTCTTTGTCTGTACAAAAACCGCACCTTCGCCTATATCAATTAATGCATGAAAAAAAAATTGACGGCAAAATTGACATTCCATTGACAGTAGTACGTAGTACCTATTAAATTAACCCGTGGTAGTACCTAGTACACAGACCACACAACCTAAAGACCACGCTTTTATCAACTCTAATACGAAAACAAAATCGCCAAAAGTTGGTGGGGTGCGGGGAGAGGTTTCCTAGTTCCTATTGGCTCATACAAGGAGACGTCAAAATTGACAATGGCAGTGATAGCTCACTAGTGATAGGCAAGACATCTCTTGATATCGATACCCGAGTAAAAAAAAGTAAGACAATATTAAGGAGCTTTAAATTAATTCATTTAAAAACACACGCACAACCGATTTCCGATAAATAGCAATTAAAAAAACTGCAGTGGGCAAAGGTCAATCGCAGGAGATCTCACGTTATTTAGCTACTTTTCATAATTTAGCGGTTTCAGTAAAACAAGTTACCTATCTCACTCAACATCATTTTGTTAAGTGTACAAAAACTTTAAAAATGGCAATCGCTACGCAATGTGAAGTTTGATATATTTATTTAAAAAAGGTTAGTTAAGTTGTTTGTTAGGGTTCCGTAATCCGACAAGGAACCCTTATAAGATCGTTCAGTCCGTCCGTCCTAGTCTGTCACAGCAGAATATCTTCTACGTTTATGGACTGATTTGCATGTAACTTGGTTCGAGGATACTTCACATATAGATTTCATTTTTAAAAATACAAAAAATTTAAATTACCCCCTTTTAAGGGTACCTCCCCATACATGTAAAGGGGGGGGGGGGGGTAAATATTTTTTTTAATGCACCCCATTGTGTGGGGTACCGTTGAAAAGGACTATGAAAATAAGGTAGGGTTTCCATACAACACTTCTTTATCAGCTTTACCATTTGCGAGATATAGCCCGCCAAAGTCGTTTACACGGTGTCCCCCCCTGTAATTTCTAAAGTCTTGGACCTATAAACTTCAAATCACTCACGTAAAGAAACAGGCGCGGAAACTCTTATTTAAAATTGTTTCGGATATCCTGTGATGAATACTTTTGAAATTATAAACAAAATAAAAATATATGTATTTTTCCAAAAGAACAGTATGAAACTTAAAAAGTTTTTTTTGCCTATACTGTCTAATATTGTAAGTTAATGGTACGGAACCCTTCGTGCTCGAATCCGACTCGCACTTGGCCGGTTTTTTAATAGCTAAGTTTATTTGTTTAAGCACTTTACACATATTTTGATTCATCGTAAGTCCTCTTTTGTAAAGTCACTTTATTAAAATAAATATGAAATAACTAAAATTTTGATACCCACATATCACTTGTTTTATTCAGGATTTGTCGATATTTTGAATTTTAGGTTTACTATAATGTGTCTCGACACTATTTTACTCCTTGCCAATTGACAAATTGAGACAACATCATTTGAATTTAACTTGCGAGAAAGGGATAGCAAAAAAAAGACATCAACGCGTGCTCTTCGAAATAAAACATTTTATTTCATTTTTGATTTGGAGTATTTAAATTAATTTGATAGGAATAATTACTTACCGGTGAAATGTAATGCCATCTTTCGTGAGACTAGATGTTTTACTACACTTTCCATACCATTTTACTGAACAATACGGCATTATTACCGCTTATTTTTATTTTTTTTCGGGAGCAAGGTCAATTTTGTTACTTTGAGTCTCGGTAGCGGAATGAGGAACGAAAGGGGGCGGGGCCGGCTGTTATGCAGTGATACTGCATAACCTAGGCGAACGCAAGTCCCCCGCAATGCGTGGTCTTTAGGTTGTGTGGTCTGTGACCTAGTAGTATTTATCCACCAGTGGAAAGGCAATGGTACATAGCCATACAGCCAGGAAATACAAGTAAGTGATCAATGGATGATGCCTGTTACAAAACATATTTTTTCTCAAAAATGGAGGCGTTTAAAATTCTGATTTCTATGGTTAGGTGTTTCATATTTTTGTAGCTTAAAGATAAATATAGGTTTATTGGTGGTTGGTGATATCTTAGAATAAAAAACCAGTCTCCATACAAAAAGAGGACAAGTCCTTTCAAATTTTCATCCATTGGCCACTAAAGATTGTAAGGAAATACTAACTAAATATTATAAATTATTGTTTTTAAGTGATGAGCATTCACTTTGCAATCTAAATATATTATTGCACTTGAAAAAGCAAGCTTCATCTTTCGATTGTTCTTCGTCTTGCTATAGTATTTCTTTCGAGTGTTGAGGGTGTAATCCCAATAACATTGATGAAAGCAACGCGGCATTACAGCGTTAAAAAGCACTTGAAAATTTCGACAGGCTCTGCCAACGCCAGGGTGGCCGAGAGGTTAGGTTAGGCAATCGCCCGGCATGCGAGGAACGCGGGTTCGATTCCCGCCTCTGGCGGTCATTTTTTCAAGTGCAATAATATAACTAGATATTTACTAAGTCTTGATTATGACGAAACCGAGTCACTTCTTTTTATACAATTTTTTTTTTAATTAACATTTTTGCCATCACGCTTTTAAAAAAGTTATTCACTTTGATTGTTTTGTGAACCTAATTTTACTTTATAATAGTTTTGCTTCATATCATGTAACATGTAACGCAGTGTTACGCAGCAGTCTAGTTTTTGTGTCACTAGAA
This sequence comes from Pyrausta nigrata, assembly GCA_949316185.1. Classification (NCBI taxonomy): domain Eukaryota; kingdom Metazoa; phylum Arthropoda; class Insecta; order Lepidoptera; family Crambidae; genus Pyrausta; species Pyrausta nigrata. The sequence continues at coordinate 5,046,894 of OX438951.1, forward strand.
GTTTAATTGCCTACGATACAGGTTTCACCTAGTGTAGGCGATTATTGATAGTCTTAAAATGTACTGCTCTGTAATTTGTGCCAAATAAATACTTTTTATTTGTTTATTTGTAAGCTTTGCTCCGTCACCAGTTCGCAGTTTCTTTAAGATCAAGCAGTAGATACTTTTTTTACCCGGAGATGGGGATGACAGCAGCTGAAATTATGCAAGGCAGGAGTGCAGGGGGAGTCAGCATGCTCCATCACCGTCGCTGCCGGACTTTATGCTTTACGCAGGAGCGGGACAGCCTAGGCATAATTTTAAGCTGTACCAGGCCTGCTTCACTCCGCAATTTAGCTTAAAGCGACAAGTACATGCGCGGATCGACCGGTCAATGTTTGGTCGAAATAGGTGTTGTAGAGTTTCATGTTTATGAACGTAGCTGTCAATGTCACATTTGACATCCCGCTAATTTGTATGTGAGCTTGTGTCGATAGACTGTTTTTGGTACTAAATACGTTTGTGCAATAAAAAGCAAGATTTGATTCAATTCGATGGTGTTTTAATCAGAAAACTACATTTTGGCGACGAGAATTGCGTACGACGCGTGTAAATGTAAAAAATGGAAAGGGGAGAGTATTCCCTCGGCGCTGCCGGCCCGCACTTCAACCCGTTTTGTGAGCCATCAATGCTTGCCGACAATTGGAAGGTTTGGGTGAGAAATTTCCAGTATTACATAGATGGACAAATAGGGCTTAGCGACAAACAGAAAGTAAGTAGATTGTTGCATCAAGCAGGGTCCGATGTGCAAGAGATTTACGAAGTTTTGGAAAAAGATGAGGCCGAAGGTGCCAATGAGTATGAAAAGTGTCTTAACAGACTTCGAGGTTACTTCGAACCAGAAAAGAATACTGTTTACGAGAGACAGAAATTTCGTAATTTAACAATCTTAAATGGCGAGAGTTTAGATCAGTTTGCAATAAGATTAAGAAAGCAAGCTAGTTACTGCGATTTTAGCAACATGGATGAGGTTATAAGAGACCAAATTGTTGAAAAAGTTGAAAATATAGAGTTGAAGAGAAAGTTCATAAAGAAAGGAAAAGATCTTACATTGAAAGTGTTATTAGAAATTGGCAGATTGCATGAGTTGGAAAATTTTGCCATCAAGGAGCCTACAAGTAGTGATAAAAGTACTGGTGAAGGGATAAATCACCTGTCAATGAAATGTTACAGATGTAATAGGTCTGGCCACATAGCTAAAAGTAGTAGGTGCCCAGCACAGAATGAGAAATGCTCTAAATGTGGAATTAAGGGGCACTTCAAAAATGTATGCAAAACACAGATGAGGAAAGAAAGAAACTATGAGTCAGAAAAGAAAACAGAAAGAAAGAAGAAGAAGAAAATTGTAAGATATGTTGTTGAAGAAGGTTCTAGCAGCGAGTCAGAATATGAAGAAAATTCAGGAAGTGAAAAAGATGCTTTCCCGGAGTGTGAAAATGTGAATTCAGTCTTTAGTGTTGTGAGGAAAGGTAGTTCATATAAAATTATTATAAATGGCAAACCATGTGATTTTATTGTGGACTCAGGTGCGTCAGTGAACATAATTGATAAAAATACTTATGACAATTTATGCAGAGACATTAAGCTTAGCAAGTGTACTGAAAAATATTTTACTTATGGAGGTAGAGAGCTGCCAACTTTAGGTATGTTTCATACAAACTTATTTTGCCCAGAAACTAATTTGAATGCTTTTGTAAAAATTTCTGTATTTGATGGTACTGGTCCATGTTTGTTGAGTAGAGATACTTCTGAACAACTCAATTTGTTAAGGGTAGGACCTGAATGTGTCATGCATATTAAACATTTGGATAAAACTAAAATTTTGACATTATATCCAAAATTGTTTTCGGGTATAGGTAAATTGAAAAATTTTAAATTAAAAATTCATTTAGATCCGAATGTACCATTAGTAGCTCAACCTGCCAGACGACTTCCATTTAACATGAGGGACATTGAAAAGGACTTAATTACTGAACTACTCGACAATGACATTATAGAACCTGTTTCAGGACCAACTCCTTGTGTGTCTCCTACACATATTGTAAGGAAAAAGGAACCAGGAAAGTACAGGCTTGTAGTGGACATGAGACGTGCGAATGGAGCAGTTCTTAGGGAACATGTACCACTGCCAACCTTTGAAGAATTGTTAGCCGACCTGAATGGATGTAAATACTTCTCTGCGATTGACATCAGATGGGGCTTCCATCAAGTAGAGCTTGATGAGGAGTCAAGAAATATAACAGTGTTCAATTGCAGCCTCGGACTTTATAGATACAAAAGATTATTCTTCGGTATCAGATGTGCTCCTGAAATTTTCCAACGTATAGTGTCACAGTTGCTGCAAGGTATAGAAGGTGTTGCCAACTCACAAGATGATATCAGAATCGGAGGAAGGACCAAAGAAGAACATGACAGAAGACTAAAACAAGTACTGGACAGACTTCAAGAAAATGGCATTACTTTGAATAAAGACAAATGCGTATTTGGTGTTACAGAAATGAATTTCTTGGGACACAGATTATCAGCAGACGGCATCAAACCAACAAGAGCCAGTAAGGAGGTTATCCAAGAATTCAGAGCTCCTCATAACAAAGAAGAAGTAAGAAGCTTCTTGGGACTTGTGAACTTTTCAGCCAGATTTATTCCCAATTTCAGTACCATAACGGAACCTTTAAGAAAATTAACTAAAAAGGATGTAGATTTTGTTTGGGACCGAGAACAACAAGAGGCATTTCAGCATTTAAAAGATGTTATATCTAAAGCACCAGCATTAGGATTCTATGATAAGGATGCTGAAACATATTTGATTACAGATGCCAGTCCAGTTGGTGTAGCTGCAGTATTAATACAGAAACAGAATCTTAATAATCAGAAGCAACCTGTCATTATAAAATATGCCAGCAGAGCACTCACTGACACTGAGAGGAGATACTCACAAACCGAAAAAGAGGCTTTGGCTATTGTATGGGCATGTGAAAATCTATACATGTACTTACTTGGTAAAAAGTTCCACATTATTTCTGATCACAAACCGCTTGAGACTATTTATTCTAAAAGATCAACTATGCCTAGTGCAAGAATACAGCGATGGGTGCTACGCTTACAGCCTTACACCTTTAGTGTAATTTACAAACCAGGCAAGAATAACATTGCTGATTCTTTGTCAAGGCTATTGGACGTTAACAATAAATCATCAGATAAGGAAGACATTGAAGACAGTAACCTGTTAGCAACAATTAGTGAAAACAGCCCTACTGCTGTCACTGTTGAGGAGGTAAGAAAAGAAACATTGAAAGATGAACATTTAGAAAGTTTGAAAAAAGCTATAAGGATTGATGTATGGCCAAAAGAGTTGAAAAAGTATGAAATAATGAAGTCAGAATTGTGTGAAGTTGATGATGTTTTACTAAGAGGAACAAGACTCATTATTCCAAAGTCATTAATTGTCAAAATACTAGATATTGGACATGAAGGACACTTATCTGCTAATAGTGTGAAAGCGAAATTACGCCGTAGTGTGTGGTGGCAAACAATGGATAAGGATATAGAACATTGGGTAGAAACTTGTACAGGATGCAGACTTGTTCGAAAAACAACACCACCAGAACCAATCGTTTCTACTGAATTACCATCAAGAGTATGGGAGCTGGTAGCAATTGACTACTTAGGACCACTACCCTCGGGTCACTACCTGCTCGTAATAATTGATTATTACAGTAGATATTATGAAGTAGAAGTCACAAAAGGGCCATCAGCCGAACATACAATTAAGATTTTAAAACCTATAATTGCTCGAGAAGGTGTTATGGATACCCTACTGTGTGACAACGGACCAGCTTTTCGTGACGAAGGATTCAGAAAGTTCTTAGAGTCATATGGAATCAATTTGAGGCATACCACACCACTTTGGCCTCAAGCTAATGGAGAGGTAGAAAGGCAGAACAGAAGCATACTTCGAAGGCTTAGAATAGCACAAGCTTTAAAACTAAATTGGAGAGATGAACTCTTAGCGTATCTGTCTGCTTACCGTACTACCCCACATACCACCACTGGTGTTCCTCCAGGAGAACTGTTTAGGGGAAGAGTAATAAAAACTAAGTTACCAGAAATGAAGCTAAAGATTCAGTATGAAGATGAAGAAATAAGAGATAAGGATAGATACCAAAAACAACAAAAGAAGGAATATGCAGATAAAAGAAGACATGCTACAGAATCTGATTTATACCCAGGAGATAGAGTGCTGATCAGACAGCAAAGAGAGAATAAGCTATCTACACCATTTTCTCCAATAGAGCATAGAGTATTGTGGAAGAAAGGGAACACTGTTGCAGTAGAATCTCCAGATGGAAAAGTTATAAGAAGAAATTCATCCTATTTTCAACGCATTAAAGATAGAGACTTAAGCAGATTTAGCACAGACAAAGATAACCAATTTACAGAGGACAATGAAGAAAAATTGAGAGGAGAAGGAAATGGGTATACAAGGAAGTTAATACCAGGAAAGGAAAGGCCATGGGAAAAACAAGAAGAAGTAGAGAGAAGAAGACAGACAACAACAGATATGACTTTAACTCCAACTGCGGATGTTACCTTGCCGGACATGGACATACCTGAAACTGACTTAGACTTAACTCGGACTAGACAACTTGAGACAAAGACTAAAAGGCAGATTAGAGCCCCAGCTAAGTACAAGGACTTTGTAATGACACTAATTTTAGATTGTATAAGTTTTAATAAGTAATTTATATGTTGCATTTCTATTTGTTTCTAGAAAATGAATGTTAATACTAATTTGAAATAAGGTATGTTGTATGTCTGTTTTGTTTTGAGATAGTTGTGTTTGAAATGGCTCTGTGTAGGAGCAATGTAAAGTTGATTTGTTTTTCATTTAAAAAAGGAGAATGAGATGTAGAGTTTCATGTTTATGAACGTAGCTGTCAATGTCACATTTGACATCCCGCTAATTTGTATGTGAGCTTGTGTCGATAGACTGTTTTTGGTACTAAATACGTTTGTGCAATAAAAAGCAAGATTTGATTCAATTCGATGGTGTTTTAATCAGAAAACTACAGGTGTCACAAGCCAGCCGCATCGTTTTTAAGATCGACGACACACGCACACGTTTAGCGTCGCGTCGGTCGACCCTGCGGTGTCAGGTGAGATAGGGTGAGATGAGGTTACGCGAGAAAGAGAAGCGCAAATATTTAGGTGCTTTTAGCGGTAAGTTATTGGCTTGCCTCGATCTCAAGTTGCACTTTATTGTGGCGTAGCAAGAGTCGCTATTTACTTAAATAACTTTGTGGAGTGGTTCTTATGTACCTTGTACTATAATTTATTCTGTGGCTGGTCCTAGATCCTGAACCAATATCATATCATTGAACCTAACTTTATCGCTAACGTGTTTGTCACCATCTTTCAGGATCGACAGCGAGGAGGTGCGGCTGATGCTGTGGGACACGGCGGGGCAGGAGGAGTTCGACGCCATCACCAAGGCGTACTACCGCGGCGCGCACGCGTGCGTGCTTGCCTTTTCTACCACGGACCGGGACTCCTTCCTCGCTCTACATTCGTGGAAGTTAAAGGTGAGTTTTCAGTATTTCTTTCTATAGTTACCCATATGGCTAAGTTAGTCTTTTAAGAGTCCAGCCTCTCTACGTATCAAGAAACATTATAGTATAACGACTTGAAAACCGATAAATCACCTGGCACCATAGGATTTTCAGGTACCATATTAAACCTACTTATTGGTGTAATCTGCGGTAGGTTAAAGGCTTAGAATAATAACACCTTAGAATAATAAGTAGGGATGACCGATACAAATCGTATATAGATATTGAAACGTATATTATGTCAATATCGTAATATCCGATATCGGTGCGTATCAAAACTATATATTTTTTGAAACACGATATTGCTGCATCGGTGCAATTCGGCTCGATTCGGTATCTCGCTCGATATCCAAGTATTATAGATATAGGATATCAGCCCGTATCGCATCGCAATACGGGCTATCAGATACAGATATGAACAGAACCGATGCAGGCTGACTAAAAGGATTTGTGAGTGAGTGAAATAGTAATAATCTGGTATTCGTAGGATTCCAAACCTTAATGGATGGGAATTAAGGATATTTGAATACTTCTTTGTGTATTTTGGCACATTTTTAGTAGTCCTTATTTTGTCGTATATGAAACATTTTCGGCTTGCAATTCTACGTAACTTTCACTGATCGTTGTCCTTGAACTCATAGGTCCGGTTATCCATTTCTATTTCTTATTACTCTATTTATAGATTCAGTGGCGCGAACAAGTGTTAACAATTTCGCTAAGTAATATTGATATTGTATCGAAACATCTGTGAGACAACCAAAGAACCATAACCAGATATCATATCATGTAATGATACGGTATATTCGGTATACAGTTTCAGAACACATGTTTCATAGGTTCAATATTACGAAATACAGACCGATACACCAATATATAGTTTCAAAAAATATATAGTTTCAGAATCCGATATCGAATATCGATATATAGTTTCGATTCGATATTGTGAAAATCTGATATTACCCACGCCTAAAGCTGTTACTAGTGCCGCGTGACCTTGAGCACTAAGGACTCAAAGTAAAAAAAAAGGTAATTAAAAAAAATTAAAAAAACCCGACTGCGTTTCTATGTAATTGGAAATAAAAAAACCCTAAAACAAGAAAGAGGTCATACCCGGGTTAAATTGGTACCCATATTAAAAATTGTTATAGCAGTCGGGACTAGCGTTGGGTTTACTCCCCGGAATATTTCCAACAGTTGGGTTTATTCCCAAATTCGGGGAAAGTATGCGGAATATTTCCAATTCGTCGGGAAAATAGGGAAAATACTCAAAAGTGGACTTAAATTAATAAAATGCGAGAATTTTGCTATTTTGACAATGGATTTACGCCTGTAGCACACCTTCACATAAAACCATAACAGTGGGACCACGCTAGTTTTGCCTGTTTGTCAGTTTTATTGCACTAAACGTAAATGGTATGTTCTATTTATCTGAGTCTCTCTTTCTTTGAGATTCGACGATCCTGTAGTATACTTCCTACTACTGTGTCCACGATGTCGCAAATTGGTGCAGAAACGTTTGAGAAGGATTGGAGAAATCTCGACATAAACAAACCGGGTCATAGTAAAATCTCTACTTTAGAAGCGGCAGTTTGGCTTCTGTTAAGTTTGAATATTTGAGACAAGTGATAATAAAGTTAAATCTTTGTTTAAAACAAATAAAGCCGATTTTGCACATGTAATAGATGTAATTAAAGAGAATTATAAGTTTTAGTGTTTGTATGAATAACAAAGTTATATTTGCGGATGTTGAAATGTGCTATACACACTTAAAAAAAAGTTTGAGATCACTAGCATAACTGATATAATTCTTTAAATTTTACTTTATCAAGAAAAATGTTTTGTTGTGTTTTCTTTAAATAGAAAAACCCTTTGAAATCAAGACAAAAGCTAATTTTAATTTTTAATAACAAAAAATGAGTAATTAACCTTAATATTACCGTTAAATTGTTAGAGAAATTTGATATAAAGGAAAATACTGTTTAACTAAATTTACCGACAATTTATAAATAAAATGATTTTATTCAATATAATATAACTCCCTCCCCTGGCTCTAACACATGTGGAGATCTTCCTGGGCATGCTGAGGATCAAGTTATCCAGCGTTTCTTTGGGTAACCTGTCCCATTCTTGAATAGCGGCTTCCCTGAGGTCTGGCACTGTCTGGGGACGTGGCTGACGATTCCAAACAGCTCGCTTAAGAGCATCCCACGCGTGCTCTATTGGGTTTAAGTCAGGCGAGCCGGTTGGCCAGTCTAACCTTGTGATGACGTATTCTCGGAGAGCAGCATTGACTCTATGAGCTCGATGTGCGGGCGCATTATCATTGACCAGTACAAATTGGTACTCATAGTTTACTCGGTATGGTCTGACAATTCCATCAATAGCAACTGCTTTATACATGTCTGCTGTCATGAAGCCTTGATACGGGATCACAGGTGTTCTAGCTCCAATCATAATACCACCCTCAAAAGGACACCGATTTCTCGCCTTGCTGAACTGTTCCTGTGGCAGTTCTTTGCCTTTCACGGTCTCCTGGTCTTCTCCAGACACGGGCACGTCGGTTATCTGGATGAGTACTGATTCGCGATTCGTCAACGAAGAGACAGTTTTGCCAAATGTTTTCTTCTTCATCTTCTTTATTCTGCCGAAGCCTAGCCCACTCCAATCTCTGTTGTTTACGTTGCCGGGAATTCAGAGGCGCTCGCCAAGACCTCCGTGCTCGTAATCCAGCCTGGTGCAAGCAATTCCAAATGCTAAGTCTGAGTGCTAACTTCAAGCCTAGATGCGGCCCGAACTTCTGATTTTATTTTAGTAGCGTTGATTGTTGGGTCACGGGCTGCCAGCAATCTAATCTAGCGCTTTTGGGCAGCAGTCAAAACAGTTGGGCGACCGGTGCGGGGTCGTCAGCTAAATTACCCATCCCGTGGTACCTTTGCAACGTGGTCACGACACAGGATTGGGATATAGCAAGTCTGCGTGCTATATCTCTCGTGCTGTATCCTTCTTCCCTCAAGGTTACTATTCACGTAAAACTTCTGATACTTCTTGGCATTTTTTCAATCACAACTTTTTGCGAAAAAATATTTAAAATCCGTCAAAATTGACTAAATCAGATTTCTGAGTGAGCGTAAGCTATGACTGAAAGCCTTTTCATATGGAAAAACAATTGAACTGTTTTATTGTTTTGTTTTCTAATTGTATATTTTTAAATAAAGAATCTTAAAAGAAGAAGAAATCATAATATAATCTACCGTTACAAAAAGGATTTCGATTTTTCAGTAATCGTAAACTTTTTTGATGTGTGTATTTAAAAACGGTCTTAAATTTACCAATTATTTTTTTTTTAATATTTTTAAGTAAGATATCTTACCACTTTGGAAGTGCTTTCTTTATCAAAAAAATTAGTATTGCGAGATTTGTCCGCAGTTGGAATTCAGTTTTTAAACTTGTTATCAAATCAGATACTTTGTAATATCTTGTTAACTTTTGGAACTATAGAAAAAAAAATCTTAATGAATGTGTCTTATAATAAAATAAGCAGTTTTCGAGTTTACCTGCAAAAAAATATAAACAAAAGAGGCGCCTTTCTTTCACTATTCCGTTGATAGCTCACTTACCACTCTCGGGACTTTAAGTATGTTCACCTAGACACCTCGAAGAAAACAAACCTACCCGTTTAGTTTTCTGAATTTCTTGTTTTTAATAACGAAAACTTAACTTTATCATCACTTGTCTCAAATATTCAAACTTAACAGAAGCTAAACTGCCGTTTCTTATGTAGAGATTTTACTATGACCAAGTTTCTTTACGTCGATATTTCTCCAATCCTTCTCAAACGTCTACATTTTTGCACACATTCGCGATATCTTGGGCACAGTAATAGGAAGTATACTACAGGATCGTCGAATCTCAAAGAAAAAAAGACTCAGAAAAATGTAAGCATTAGAACATGCAGTTTACGTTTGGTGTAATAAAACTGACAAACAGGCAAAACTAGCGTGGTCCCGCTGTTATGGTTTTATGTAAGGGTGTGCTACAGGCGTAAAATCATTATTACAGTAGCAAAATTCTCGCATTTTATTAATTTAAGTCCACTTTGAGTATTTTCCCGCCGAATTGGAATATTTCCCAATCTTTCCGTTTTTTCCCATACTTTCCCGTATTTTTCTTTTCCATCCCAATTTTTTCTTTCCCTTGCCCATCGCTAGTCGGGACCCATTCTAGAAATGGAGGCTTAGTGAATTTTGAGCACATACCTACCTCTATATTTGATATTACTTTGCAGATTACTCCAATCTACTGACGAGACGGCTGACTTTCTAACATGGGTCCCGATTGCTACAATTTTTAATATGGGTACCAATTTAACCCAGGTATAACCTCTTTCTTGTTTTAGGGTTTTTTTTCCAACTACACAGACACGCAGTCGGGTTTTGTAGTTTTTTAAATTACCGTTTTTTATTTTATTATTTTTAGTTTTATTATTTAAAACAATACACCAGACTGAAAAAAATATATTTTGGAAATGGTCCCTTTACTAGCTTTCATTTTATACCCATATTGCTATGTTAAGGAAAAAATCAATCCCCCTCCCCCCTTTATTTCCATTTACGGGCGCCATTTTTAAAATTTACACAGCCTATGTCACTCTCACAATTTTGACAAATTCAACGACACCTCATATGTCAAAAACTATCGAGCCGTTTGGGCTGTAGGGCGTGCCAAACAATTGTACATACCTACATACATACTCTCGAAAAACATAACCCTCCTTCCGCAGTCGGGTAAACAGTGGCCAAATGGGCTACTATTGATATGCTTCAGTTAAGACGCGCGGACTAGGTTTCTAAGTGTTATTATTCTAAGGTTAAAGGTACAAAAGAATATACTACGAGTATAGGTTATACTTTCTTATCACGTAATATCAAAACTCAACAATGTTTGAACTCCTAGCAAAACAATTAAGTTTAAAGCTTATCTTTCGCGGGCGAATAAAATAAATGAAACAGGTCGTTTAATGTTATCTGAAAGTCGTGACTTTCGATCCATTAATAAAGTAAACATACTCGTTCATGCTGCAGCTGCAGCGTGCTCAATGTGCTCTTAAATTGTATGAGCATAGCGATCAAAATCGAACTCGTGTCCAGCAACGCTACATTCGAATCGAGAACATTACTTTTATCTCCCAACATGAGCACACAAACACATTGCATATCTCCCAAACGATGTTTACATATCCGGGCCTATATTTGGACAGAGTACATTTAATTAACCATAGATAATTCGCGAAGATGTCCGAGAGAAAGTACGCAGTTGCGAGTATTGCTTTTTTGTCGGTATTATGCTGTGCAAAAGGTACAAGCAGCGAAGACAAGTGCATAGATTACTACAAAACCGGGGACAGCTTCAATTTGAACGAGTTGCAAGGGGACAGACATGTCGTATACTTTTGGCCGCCAATTCAGAGGCAAAGGGACGACTGTGCGGTGTACACTTTTACGAAGCTTTCTCAGCAAGAGGTGGAGAGTGGATACGGTGGTTGTGACAGCCTGGACGTGTCCAACCAGACTGTTATACAAGCGTCATACGTGAACAGCGCCGGAAAGTCTGTGAGGCATTTGTATTACGGAGAAGAAGAGGTGAAACGTCAGTACAGAGCATGTGGGCGTATTTCGAAGTACATATTTAAGAAAGTGAGCGATGAGTACGTGATGGGGATCAACTGCTCGGCGGGGGGGCGGGGACTGCTCCTTTCAAAGAGCTTGCCCACGAGGGCCGAGGTGCAGGCAGCTGCGGACAACATAGAGATCATGAGCGGCCGAGAAGGGAGCCCGGATTGCAAATTGATAACAAGGCGTTGAGATGTGTTATGTGGTGATATTTAATTATAACTTAATGTACTTAATAAATAATTCTTAATAGTTAGAGGGTGTTTGTGTTTTGTAAATTATCCATTCTAAAGAAATCCTAGCATTTTTTAAGGTGGGTAATGATCTCAATTTACCAGTGAATGTAACACATACTAAAAACTTATTAGTAACTAGCTGTTGCCCGCGACTTCGTACGCGTGGACTCGATGATACAAAATATTTTATACTCCAGTGGCCATCCAGCTATCATGATCTCTTAGTCTACCATGTCGTAAGTAGAAGATAGGAAAGAAAAATCAAGGTCAATTTTTTGAAAGGTTTCTATCACCTCGCCATCGTCTTCTGGTAATTTCTTACCAGAAGACGATGGCGAGGTGATAGAAATTTCGCATGGCAGTGACACCGACTATAAAACTAAATATTAAAGGATTTTTAAAATAAAAAGTGTATAGTTCAATTTCCGTTAGTTAGTGATAAGTAGTATAAAACAAATAGAGCCAATTCGCTTAGATCTTTCATTAATAATAAAGTAATTTAACAAAATTTTGACAAACTGTCTGTGGTGAAAGTATCCACAAACTTACTTAGCGTTAAGGTCAGCACCATCAAATTATGACTCCGAAATGTAAACGCTTAAATACCTAAATTAATGCTAATTTGCTACAGCAAATACATGCCTATAAAATCTGAAGGATTCTCTCGATTTCTCCAGGTTTCCGTCACCAGATCGTAACTTGGAGACAGTAGGATTACTTTTCGAGTTTGAAAATCAGTCTAAAGTAATTAAGCATTATAATTTCCCCAGACCTTCAATTTGTGTAGGTAAGGTAGGTAGGTAAATAGAAAATGCTCATTGCGCTGAACAATGTTCCCTTAAACGCTCTAATCATATCTCTTATAGGTGAGCTGAGCTGCTAGGGTTCTAGATTAGTTGGTCCAGACCTTCAATTTGTGTGTGTCAATAGAAAATGCTCATCACGCTGAACAATGTTGCCTAAGGCGCTCTATTTATATCTCTTATAATTGAGCTGAGCTGCTAGGGTTCTATATTAGTTGCTCAAGACCTTCAATTTGTGTAAGTCAATAGAATGATGCTCATCACGCTGAACAATGTTCCTTAAGGCGCTCTATTCATATCTCTCATAGTTGAGCTGAACTGCTAGGGTTCTATATCAGTTGCTCCAGATCTTCAATTTGTGTACGTCAATAGAAAATGCTTATCACGCTGAATAACTTTTCTTAAGGCGCTGCTTTCATATCTCTCTTAGTTTTAGTGTACTGCTATGGTTCCACGTCAGGTACTCCGATCTTCAAAATAAGTTATAGCCTAGTATTTGCCCAGACTTAATAGCTACACAATAAAAAAAGTTTCATTCAAATCCGTTCTGTAGTTCCGGCGATTAGCGTGTACAAACAGACAAACAGACAAAAAAATTAAAAGTTGTAGATTCCTATTCTGTTACTATTTTAACATCACCCTCAATTTGTTTTTGGTAAAAATACTCAATGTACAGACGCATCGGTTTTACAGTTTTATTATATGTATAGATTTTTTTTTTCAGGTAGAAAATGAATGTGGTGAGATCCCGACTATTATAGTGCAAAATAAAATAGATCTAATGGACCAATGCGTCGTTGGACCGTAAGTATTAAATTGACTTCATTCTATGTATTAAGTAGTTAACTAGCGAATTTCAAGCTGTACCTATCACAGAATAAATAATAGTGCTGTACATAGTATCACAGGCATACAAAACTAAAATATATGTCTTACCTCTTGCCTAATACCACTACCCTATAATTTATACCTACTTCTCTTACAACAGACGTACCTGTAGCTATAATCCGATAAGTGCGACAATCGCACGCGACTTCCATAGGAAATCCTCTGGCCCGCAACACCACCTATACCCGTTGACATCCACCATGACTCGTCCCCCGCACCTCAAGCGACCACAGTAACGTCGCGCACCAACTTATCGGACTATAGCAAACTCTAAAGTTAGATAAATAAATAAATCTTTATTTTCTTCAACTAATGACTGTAGGTGTGTCCTTTTAAGCTCAAGTAAGCCTGTAACAGGATAAATCGCTCTTCTGCTCACGCTCTAAACAACCAACCTATAATAACCCCGCCGTTTTAGATGAGAAGCACAAAAACAGAAATTCTACAATCACAACGCTATTTCCAGAGACGAAGCAGAGTTGGTGGCACGCGCGCTCGGTTGTCGGCTGATGCGGGCCTCGGTCAAGGAGGACGTGAATGTAGGCTCCGTGTTCCGGGCGCTGGCGGCGCGCTGCCTCGCCGACATGCGGCGCGACGACGCTGCGCAGGACGGTGCATTGCCGCCGTGCGTCTCGCCCGTCATAGGTACGACACAACCGACATGCAGCAGTAGTTTGGCTGCCGGCTGATGCAGGCGTCGGTCAAGGAGGACGTGATTGTAGGCTCCGTGTTCCGGGCGCTGGCGGCGCGCTGCCTCGCTGACATGCGGCGCGACGACGCCGCGCAGGACGGCGCGTAACCGCCGTGCGTCTCGCCCGTCATAGGTAGGAACATAACAGACCTGAAGCAGTTGCTCGACTGCCGGCTAGCGCGGGATTTAATTAAGGAGGAGGTGAAGGTGGGCTCCGTGTTTCGAGCGCTAGTGGCGCGCTGTCGCCGTGCGTCTCGCCGGTCATGGGTACGAACACAACCGGTTTGGTGTTCTGAACGCTGGCGGTGCGCTGACGCCATGCGTCCCGCTTGTCATAGGTACAAACACAACCGACTAGCAGCAGTCGCTCGCTGGTGGCTGGCAGGCGTCAGTCAAGTGAACGTGGGTTCCGTGTTCCGGGCGCAAGCGGTGCGCTGTCTCGCTAACATGCGGCGCGACGACGCCGCGCAGGCCGGCGCGCTGCCGCCGTGCGTCTCGCCCGTCATAGGTACGACACAACAGACTTGCAGCAGTAGCTCGACTGTCGGCTGATGCGGGCGTCGGTTAAAGAGAACTTGAACGCTAGGCTTGATGTTCTGGACGCTGGCGGAGCGCTGCTGCCGCCATGCGTCTCGTCTGTCATAGGTACGAACACAACCGACTAGCAGCAGTAGATCGGCTGCCGGCTAGTGCGGGATTCAATTAAGGAGGACGTGAACGTGGGCTCCGAGCGCTGGCGTCGCGCTGCCGCTGTGCGTCTCGCATGTCATAGGTACGAACACAACAGACTTGCAGCAGTAGGTCCACTGGTGGCTCGTGATGTTACTGTTTGTTGTCCGAAATACGAAAACAACAACATCGAATGGCCTTTAAATGAAATATACTTAACACAAGCAGCAGGTTAGTCAGGTATGTGCGACTCGCTTTATACTAAGTGTACCCACTGAAACAACCGCAAGTTCCCGCAAACCGCTTAGATTAGGCGACAGAGGATCGCTCAACGTATGCTCTCTGTGGTCCAGCGCAATGAAAAAACCCCATCCGATGACTAGAGGCCGAAGCAAATCTCATACCTATATCTAGGTACACCAGCCAAAGCCTGACAGGCACCTGGAAAAATTATTACTCCCTCCATGCTTGAAAGTCGTGATTACCACTTCCATTACCACCACCACCACTTCTTTCTCCCTGGATCAATATTTCGAGCCATTCGAGAAATTGGTTCAGGTATAAAAAAACACAACATTATCAGCCGGTTGGAATGGTTCCGATGAGTCATACACACTTTGCAATAGTCGATAGCTTTCTAGTTACTCTGAAAGTACTTAGAGCTTTTGAACAATACATCCTGCATAAAGCAAACGGCAGACCTAGATACCATTATCTCACTCGAATGCATTCTAAATGGCCTGCGTAATTTCTCTAACCCAACTGCATTCTTTTTCAGGCACATTCACAAACCACAACAGCAACGGAACGATCCTGCTGCGACCCGCGAAGCACCGGCCCGGCGGCAAGAAGAAGAACGTGCTTAAGAGCGCCTGCAGGATACTGTGATCAACAAAGAATTGCTACAACTTCGGGCTTTAGAGCAGTTCCAATAGTCACCAACCTACCAGAATTATATCAACTCCAGGACAGGACAACGAACGATTACCACTTCATACTTAGAGAAATGTATATTATCTTCATTCATGGAGGAATGTCTTCATACAAGGCATCGCTACGGCCTACGGCCTCCTGCTACAGAGAAGTTTCAATAGTCATTAGTACCATCCCTTGAGACATTGTTCTTCTAACCGTTTTGTTTACACGATGGTTCAGTCGACGTAAATAGAGACTGGCTGCAGTGAAATCCACGAGTGTAAATACCTTAGCACCTGTTCCGTAATGTTAGTTTCGTAATGTTGTTGTCAGTAGTGGCTGGCACAACGTGCATCTAACATAGAAGACTAACTGCCGTACTCAGAGACGTCAATTAAAGCCGATCCTTCATTAAGTCTCATGCCGTCCTTTTCTATTTCATTGACAAAGAAAGTGACAGAACGAGACTTAATCAAAGATTAAATTTGATTGACGACTCTGAGTGCGCCAGTGGAAGAATAAAAACCTACATAGATGGCAGATGTTAGTTCATAGAATTAAGGACTTTGAGAGAGTAATCTACTCTCTCAAAGTATCAATACCATTTGTCCATGCTAATACCAGCGCAAATACTGTAAATTGAAATGCAATTGCTAAAGCACTCCGATTATCTCTAAGATAATGTGACTTTACTTTAAAGGTAAGAAACACTCATGTCCAAGTTTTTTTAACTTGTGTTGACCATCTACCACTTATGAAAATTGTTCAAACAAACATTGTGAGGTGTTTTTGACACAATTTATACTGTAGTATAATTAACAATAAAATGACGTAGAATAAAAAGTGTGTACATATTACGTGTAGTTATGTAAAAACACTGCAAGTGCAATTAAACCTAGAGGATACTCTATACCCTTCGAATTATCATAATGTGTATGTCCTGGCCAGGAACAACACGGTCTGTTCCTCGTCAGACCATAAGCTCTAATCGTTAAAACCCTATCTTAAATATTGTTAGTCATTTTCTTCATAACGTAACAACGAGTAACTTTGTAACAACGAAATTATGTAAATAGTTTGTAGTTTTATGGAAAATTAATAAATTATTTTTACATGTGAAAATTTCATTCAATACCTTATGACCATTTCCACACGGCTCTAAATTGATGTAGTAGGTAACGTAATCACGACTTTCTAGCTGTAATAGGTGCTTGTACAAATATTAACGCATTAAATAATGAAGTAAAACAAAGCATTAAATAGCCAGTAGTATATTTTAAAATACGCCATATTACCAAATTAAGATCGTAGGTAACACTAATAAACGTATGAAAATAGACCGGAAAAAGTAGGTGAGACGAAATCCTAAGAATGCATAAGTATCTCCTACCTACTTGATACAAAATACGTACCTACCTATGTAAGTTTAACACAAAACAATATTTTACACATTTAAATGTACATTTTAAACTCGGTAAGGGTATTCAATATTTTACAAGTAATAAGCAACAAATCTATTAAACTGTTTGGTATTTTAAATTCAAGGTAAATAACAATTAAAAGCAATTTGTTTGCAAGTTTTTACGAAATTAAATTAAATTTAGCTCAAAAAATATTTTGATATATCGATTTTTGTGAGCGAAATTTAATTTAATATCAACTTAAATAAATTACAAAAATCATCCAAAATCTAAAGAATGGAAATTGACACGGTTGGTACACGTCCAATAAGCATCGAAAAATGTTAATTTTCAAGGCAATTTTGATTATTTTTTACTAAATTATTTATTATTACACTTTTAATAATTTCGTTATTAATTTCGCTAACCATCAAACTCAAAACAAAAAGAAATATTAATATTCTCACTGTTAATTTTACGACTAATCAATTTACATTACAAATTGTAAGATATTGTGATGTTAAGAATTTAAAAAACCTACGTACAAATACTGGATCAGATTGCAAAAATAACACAAGTGAGTGACTCCTCTACCAATGTTAACTAAAATGTTTCCTGTGTTTAAGTGCATAAAATATACTATATTGGTATTGGTACATATTGCATGCATACACTGGATCACATTAATAGAAACACAGTTACATACTAAGTTGTTTTATTTATTTTATAAAAAGGTAAAGGAATCGGACGCAATACGTCTTTTTGACTACATTATTCAGTTCACCAATAATTATACATATAAAAGGTGGCGCCAACACCAAACACTAGGATCTTATAGCTAAATTGCAGATAATTTCGAAACTTTTCTTTCTGATGATGTTAAATAACCGAAATGTTATAATTTCGTAGAAAACTATACAAGGTGTTATTGAAATAGCGCAAAACCTCTTAGAGGCCGATTTTGATGCTCAAATACAACAAATTATTTCTATAGACCAACATCGAAATCGCAATAATAATTTTGTTTCCCCATACTAGACTGCAACCAGCTGACATCAGTTTGCATGGAGAAGTTGTATTTTG
Source organism: Pyrausta nigrata (assembly GCA_949316185.1). Lineage (NCBI taxonomy): Eukaryota > Metazoa > Arthropoda > Insecta > Lepidoptera > Crambidae > Pyrausta > Pyrausta nigrata. Next base: position 5,064,896 of record OX438951.1, read on the forward strand.
TAAGATTCCGATGTTGGTCCTAAACTAAAAGTTCTTGTATTTGAGCAACAGAATTGGCCTCTAAGAAGTTGAATTGAATTTCGCTCACAAAAAATTATCGACTGTGTACTCCGGTTCTAAGATCGATGTATGTCAATCTCTAAGAGGTTTAGCGGTATTTCAATAACAACTTGTATAAAACAAAACTCCTTTCATTTGCTTCATGACAATATACTACAAACAAACTTACATTTGTGTCAAAAGTATATTTTAATATTTGCCTTACTACTATATACCTTTGGAATAATTAGTTTGACAGATTGTTTTTTGATGATTGCAAGCAAATGTTTTGTATTATTAAGCCGGGTAATATAATATTAAGCACAGGCGAGCGCCTTTGTGTTCGCGCTTATAACCGACTGCCGATGGATTATGGTAATGCTCGTAGTGTCATCAACACACACGAGTTCTTGTTTCCATATAGTTACATCCGTCTGACACCGACTATAAACGTATAACTACGTTTATTAATTTGGGGAAACCCTGTCCCTGTACAAATCAGATAACAACCACCAAATACCTTCTGCGGTTTTCCTTTATTACTCAAATTGTCATAGCTGCAAGCAATAATACGAATAAAAGCAAAATTAATGACGGCTGGACAAAAAATTATATTTTTTGGCATTTTTACATACCTACCTACTTTACTTCCATTAAAATATACTTTCACACAACCACAATTATTTTTATAAACTCGAACAATGTGTTGGGTAAGGATAAGCATCAGTGGAAATGTACACTAACCAGACACAGTTTTGATACCAATGTGTCATAAGTAAATATTATTAACACAACATACTCCAATACTGACTTTATCTCACCCACACAAGTTTCACAAATTTAAGCCACTCTATCTCAACAAGCCTCACTCCTTGAGCACAAATATTAAAGTACATCAGCTGTTTCAGGAATCTTAAATAAATACTCCTGAGAATTATCTTATCAAAACGTTAAATGAGTATAATGGAATATGTTCAAGTTACTGAAAATGCGTCACACAGCAACGATTTCACTGGAACAGACAGAAAAAACTTGTTTTCAGACTAATAAATACAATCGCGAATATGACTAAAGCCAAAGAATCAGCACCACTAGACATACTGCCTGTACAGTTTTATTTCAAGAAAAGACATCCAACATACAAAATTAAATTAAATCACATTAGTATAACAAATAAAAGGTGCTTATAAACTTTGACAAATAAGTGCTACATACTACACGAGTTGCTATGCTATCATGGTCCTTGTGTACCTCATGGAAGATACATACGCAACGAAACAATACACTGTCACAAACAGTTAATGGAAACTATATATTTACTAACGATACACATCATCACATTTGCCATAGCTTGTAACCACTGTTCACTGGCTTGAGAATCGAGACAACATCGCGATAGACTACGTCAATTTCCCATTTTAAAAATGGCTCATTCAAGTGCTGAATCAAATCTGCGCGCTTAACAGTATAAAATTCAGACACTAGCTAATCTATTCAGTCTAATAACAGGAATAAGGATCGCATCGCATCGTGATGATCCGAAAAGAACGCAAGCAGACCACCTTGCACGTATACATCGCTCTCAATCGAAGCCGTGTAAAAAGTTAAGCTGGTACGAAGCTCAGCGGAGTACTATTTTATGTAGTAACGCCTCTACTCACGAGCAGCTCGTCACGTTGAGTTTCGCGAAGTAGTCTAGGAGTCCTTGCAGGCGTTTCTTGACCCGCTTTTGGTCGTCGAGGGTGCAGCCCAAGATGGCGGACTCGAAGTTCTTGTCGGTGCCGCTGGAGGGGTCGGGCTGCGAGGTGCACGCGTTCATGTACGTCTGGCAGCGCGAGTGCGCCACCACCGCGTCGTCGTGCACCGACATCACCAGCTGGTCTATGTACATGTTCACCTGGGGATTATAGGTGCATACTTCTTTATCTTTACACATAGTATCATCTTCTTTACATAGTATAAAAAAGTCGTCTCTGCTGTCTGTACGCTAAGGTCTTTTAAACTATGCAACTGATTTAATGCAGTTTTCAGCAATACCATTTCAACACAATTAAGCTTGAAGTTTCAGAAATGGTATTGATTAGGTGCCTTGTTTATTAAAGTTTTATGAAATAAAGATCCTCCTGAATTTCGAGACAGCTACGCAACGCTATCGTAGCGGCATATATTTCGTATTTATCAATGAGAGTTGTGATTAATTAATGATGAAGGGTAAAACATAAAAGTCATTTATTTATGCATGTAGACCCACAGGAAGACGGGGATTATTCCTCACTTAGCCTCTTGATCGGGCCATTGTGTTTTATGCGGGAGGTACCGGGTTCGATCCCAAGTACCGCCATGTAACAATTACTTTGTCTGAGTTGTGTACATTATTTGTTTCACTAACCAATGCTCCACCCCGAAACCCACAGATTAAGGTGACTAAATTAACCATGTTCCAAGCTCAGTCAGGTTTCCCTGTTAACAGGGTCGGGCGGAGGTCAGATGGCAGTAGCTGCACTGTGATTACCTGATCCGCCTAGTCCTGGATCAAGGTACAAAGCAGACCCTGGGCCCGCGCGAGTGGAAAACCGGGATAACGCTAGTGAATATTTTAATTTAATTGCATTATGATCAGAGATCGGAGTAGGGAGATTGATTTGATGTACTTTGACAGCGCTGGAATAATATGAATGTCTTTTTTGAAGAACCGACAACGCAAAACTTTCTCTATCAGCGGTTTAGCGGTTAGTGCCAAATAAGATAATATGATAGAGATATTGGCACTTTGTTCTTTTTATTTTAACAACTAGAATGAGTATTGGTATAATACTTTTGAGATTATGGTATACCGGCAGCATAGCCGTATTAATATCTAGGTTTGCGGTCATTGACCCTAAGACAATTCATCTATTCCGATTTCTGATTATGATTCACGATAGGCTATAGCTGTTCATACCTGATGCAGAGCCTCCTCCTGCTGTGGGTCGCGATCGGTCCGCACGGCCACCTCGACCGTCATGGCGCGCGCCAGGATCCGGTCCGCGTACCGAACTATGTCGTCTTTGTCACCTGAGTGAAGATGTTTACTTATTATTTATGAGGTCTCTCAGTCATCTCTCAGTGTGCGGCCACACGACTCCTTCCCTTCTTCCTCGCGACTTCGCACGCGCCAAAAGTCGGATTTACATACAAACTTCATCCCCCATTTCATCCCCCTGATGATTTTATGTCGCGACAAAAATTTGCCATGTCCTTTCTAGGCTGTACCACATTTCATCTGAATCGGTCCAGTATTTTCGGAGCCTATTCAAAACAAACAAACAATCAAATCTTTCCTCCTTATAATATTAGTGTAGATATAAAACGCGCCTTTGCGTCCATTGTGACGGAAGGACCGCCTAAGCCCTAGTCATCGAGCGTTCAGTGTAGCCGACAAGTTCGTGCGCGACCTTCCTGCGCGTACTGGTGGTTTTGCGGGGAAGGGAATTACCAATGAAAGTCGCGTGCGACTTTGAAGCTTCTTTGCGCTTCGCACGCTTACGCGCTAGCAAATTCACACTCTGTTCCTTCACTCTCAAAGTACCGGTGAGACGACTTGATCCGACCCGACTCCGAGCGAAACAAATGAACAAAGAATCATTCATAACTTGGAGTCTATGTAGTCGCAATGAGAATTTCAGTTCCTTTGTGAATTCCAAAGAAGAAGATGGCAACCATCATTTAAGAAACGTTTTGGCCGGTGTTTTTTTTTAATTCTATATTATTATTATAATCTGATGTATGTTAGTCTGTAAGGTATTACTTCTATGGGCCTCTTCGTCCTTTGCCTGTAATAAATAAATATTAAGGTACTCACACTCAGTGATGTCGGTGAGCAGATCGGAGTGCTTGACGCTGTCGAGCGTGGACAGCAGCGAGTCCCGCTCCTCCTCGATGCGCACCGTGTCGCGCCGCAGCCGCTCCACCCTCATCTCTACTTGATCAAGAACTGATATTAACCTGTAACACGTAGCCAACCATCACAGAAATTATAAACAGAAAAAAAACAAAGCATGTAACATTACATACCTAACACAAAAAAAATACATAAACAAAAGTGGTACATGAATAAAATAGACTTCTACTCAGCATGTGCTGCAGAATCTGGGTACCTGCAGCAGTGGTCTTTTGGTGGAGTTAATCTCAAAGCAGTTGTAGTGACTATCCATACTAATATTATATATGTGAAAGTGTGTCTTTCTGTCTGTTACCTCTTGACGCTTAAACCACTAAAACGATTGAGATGAAATTTGGTGTGGAGACAGTTCGAGACCCTGGAACATAGGCTACATTTCATCGCGATAAAAAAACATTAAGGGGGTAAAATGGGGGATGAAAGTTTATATGGAAAATCCAACTCTTGCTGGCAAAGTCGCGGGGAACCATTAGTAATTAAATATGTATAGACGTTGGACGTACAGTGCCACCTGTGGGCCTACAATTAATTACTTTTTTATAAATTTTTTTCCTGAAGTTAGTTAGAATGGCAGAATCTAGCCTAATTTCATTTTTAGATTTTCTTTCTTTTTCGATTGGTTGTTTTTTTAAACTAGATTTAAAAATACAAAATTGTAGGGAAAGTTCTTAAACTTTTAACAAAGGTTAATAATTGTATGAGCTATACAATTTTTGTAGACCCTGATGATGAACCTCCACAGATGTATAAGAATACCTTGCCAATCAGAGATTGATTTTTAAACTTGTAGCACCCAATCACGGCTTTAGTCATGGTCCTACAATTACTGTTATAAAAATTGCCGTTTATAAATATATAATAGTAATTTCATCTTTAAAAATAAATACTTTAAGAAGAACTTTAGTGTATATTTCTGATCTGAATCACAATATGCAAGTTATTTATAAGTAAAAACTTTTAAGTAGGATCTATAACTGAATACTACACACACATGGAATCAAAAATTAGTGATTCAGCGAAATCTCCTGGATAATTCATTCTTTATTTAAACTCTTATTTATCAAACAAGTAGTAGCTGTATTAAAATACTACCCAATTATATCAATTAAAAAGCTACAGATAATATTTTCATAACATAACATAGACATAATAGTCAAAATACTTAATTAAAAAGCATATTATCAGATATGCAAATAATAATTCTGCTATATTATTTATTATTTAGTCAATAAAACCCTGATTATTTAATTTCTTCCAATTGTTTCTTACAGCTCCTAGTGAAGCAACACAGTGGTTTGTTTCCATGACCTACAACTGCTCCACCATGTTTATGAAACATTAACATGCAACTCAAGTACAATAATGACCCTGCAATAAAATCTAAGAATTTTCCTATTAAAATATGTTTGATTGACAATAAGGTCAGTTTCTATTATGATAATATATATCTAGTAATTATAAGTTTAAAATACATATATTTCACAGATGCGAAGCTGCCCATATAAGTTATTACCTACACTATACAATACTTACCTATGGATCTTCCATATGTGAGAAATGCTAAATCATTTCGTAGATTAATTTCCGATAGCCAAAAACACCAAACTACACGCGTAGGTGTAACGGTTATCAACTTTTTATAACTAGGCCGTTACCGCTTTGACCTTTTTAGGCGTCCGGCCTACGTAACGAGATCCCCAAATTGCGCAGTATTAGTCGCCCTGTATCGATAGGATAAACGTTGCATTTTGCTGTTGAGAAGGAAAGTGTTATCACTTACCTATCTTTCGGGGCCTGCGTCCCCAAAGTCGACGACTCATCAATGAGAGGCAACCGAGATCCCTCGCCGGCATATGACCACTCCACAGCGAACTGGTCCACTTCCATGATGCGAGGATCGTCCCGGTATGGCCCAGCCAGGATTAATGAAGCTGTAAGAACCGACTAATTTGTTTATTCCTTTTTAAAAAAGCATGCAAATTGCAATATCGCACACACAGCCCACACGGACTTTACCAGATTTTACGAGAATGAGGAATGTCAATGTCAAACAAACCAAAACAACATTTTTTTAGTGCTTCAACCATTCTGGGTAGGCAAAGGACTCAGTTTATACAGCCAAATATTCAATAATCTTTCTTCTTCTTCAGTAATAATAATATTATTAAACATCATCATCATCTCAATAATATTATTTATAATCTTATCATATTTTTTATAATGTATAGATCACAAATCGTCATTGACATGTCATCAGTTGTCATAATGATTAGTGTCAATGTGGACGCGTGATCTAATTTTCGACCAAGTGCAATTTTTATGTGATAAAAATACCGAGAACTATTCGTTTTCGTATAAGAAAAGTGGTTTAACATGTGTTGTAGCATAATTCTACTAAAAAGTCTATGTGATCATCACGGTTTCTTTAAATTAATTACTGATATAACATCACGAATTTTTGGTACGTCATATAGTGCGAATAGCGAAAATTGGTTACTGGTGGCTACGGAGAATATTTAAATAACGATTTTGAAAAATAACAATTATATAAACCTGTTTTAAGAGTTTTATTTTCTCAATTTCAACCCTGCTTAGTTATTTACTAAAAAGTAAAGTTTAGTACAAGAAATTAGTTCCAGTTGTTTTCCGCAATATGGCGAGGTCCCATATATTCCTGGTCAGGCTATACCATACATACAAGCTAGCTGTTATTTTAACATTGACATTTGACACTGACACTATGATGAGTGAGTGAGATGACACATAATGGTAGTGTTGTTCCAAGTATCAGTTCGATAGGAAGTCCATATAGTTATCGATAGTTTCAGTCTGGATTGCTAAAAAATACACATGCATTTAATAAATTATCTAGTTTAGTGAGGAAATCATAACAGTTCCTTTATTTATATCATTGATGATTGAGGTTTTGATATGAAGGTTTTAGAAACCATAAAAAAATAAGTAAGAAAAATTGCTTCGTAGGCTTTTGTTACTAGGGTTGTGTTTGGAAAAAACACACTAAGAATTTTTGTATTTTGATATAAGTACGTGCTTATCGTGCTATCGATATCTTACTTCTAGAAAATACAACCCTATAGATGTCAGCTATTTTTTTAATTTTAAAATATGGCAAAGGCGTGGGTCTTCACATCCTTACTCTTGTACTTAAGCTCTTTTAGAATGGAGAGTTTTTAAACAATTTAATTCAAGGGAAAATAATGAATAGAAGGGAAAAAAAATGAATTTAAATTTTTTGAAATGTTGTCAATTATTGTAAGATGGTATGAAAACATAAGCTTATAGAAGGTAGGTATAGTGGGTGGTAAGGCACTTATTAGACTACGCGATATTCAGACAGTCTTACTAAGACCCAGCATAATGTAATAAGAGTTAGCCTGTAAGTTTGTCTGTCTGTAATACTGTCTGAATATCGCGTTATCTTATAACCTCATGTGGTGGTAGTAAAGTTAGTGATTAGATGATCTTGGTTTTTTGAGGTGGTATGCTATCGTTCCGATAGTATGCGTATGCGTCTCCGTAGCTTAAGGCATTATTTGGCATACCAGATAATGCCTTAAGCTACGGATACGCATACGCATTAGAGGCCACCCCCATGCACTATCGGAACAATAGTTTGAGATGTAACAGCAGTTTCATACTGGGAAATGGTAGAAGATAAAACTGTTTTAGCAATGATAAATGCAAAAATCAGTTTTATTAATTATTTATTCATGTGCCAAAACATTTTGATGCTCGTTTAGAACAATTCTACATATTATTTATTTTATAGAAATGTATTTCCAGCTTATCTACGGTCGGCGTAGTTTTTTGATAAATATTTTAATATAGGTGTGATAACATTAAATAAAATATTTGCTTCGATATAACATTTTACAATACTGCAACTGTAGTTGACATAGATGCAAAACTTTTATCATCACATCACAATCATAAAAAAAACAATAAATACTTATTTAATGAAATTTTGATAGACACAATTTTATTATAACTTATAAAAAATATAACATCTCTAACACATGACAAATACTGTAGTCTAAATAATGTTGTATACATATTTATAATCAAAGCTATGTTACAATCATAAAATCTACTTTAAATCTATTAGAATATAAGCATTTGTATGATCAAACTTATTATAAGTACCATGAAACATCGGCATCTCATAGTAGGCAGGATACGGGTTATTTGCTTGTATAGTGGTAGTATAGGTAGCATTGGCATTATGTATACTAGCAAGACCCAATGCACAATACACTTCAGAATTACGAAGATAAGAACATAGACGGCCTTACTACCTTAATATGAGCTACATCCTACTGTATACGTTTTCATAAATCAATTTTAAAATTCATTTTTATTTATCGGTATGACATGGCTGTGGGTAAATGCTGGCTGTAGTAAGAGAACAAAATAAGTATAAGAGGTCATAATTATAATTTATAAGGTCATTTAGCACACGCCATAAACTTGGTCCGACTGCCTCGTTGGTATAGTGGTCAGCTCTCTGGTTACTTAGGCTCCACGGCCGCGCATATGGGCCACCGGCCACTGGCACCGCGCGCCACGCCCTTTCGTCCTGGGCAAACGGAAGTGGTCTGTGGCCGCTACATTTGACACTCATCTGCTAGCTAGATACTTGACAGATGTTTTGTCAAAATGGCCGCCACCGGTGCAGTGGCGTGTGGCGAACACTTTAGTCGCGTCGCGAGTGGCCGCCACTCGCTCACGTGTGCGACGACTCCATACAAAACGAATTACAAACAATGTAAACAGCTTGTCGCTAGCCACCGGTGGCTGTGGTCGGTGGCCCATCTGCGCGAAGCCTTATTGATTGCCTTCTTACCGAACTATGAGAGACAGAACAGAGTGTGCACACACCTGTGCATTATAAATCTCTTGTTGTGACTGTCATTCGGCTAGGAAGACATTATTTACAAGATTGAAATAACGTGTGTATATGTTTTTTTTTTTAATAATTTTTGAAACAACAAAACACCCGACTACAAAAATTCTTATATTTTTTAAATGATTTTTTTTACTGGCTTTCATTTGATACTCATATTGCTATGGTAAGGGAGAAATCAATCCTCCCTTCTCCCTTTATTTACATTCACGGGCGCCATTTTTTAAATGTATATAGCCAATGTCACTCTTACAATTTTGACAAATTCAACGACACCTCATATGTCAAAAACTGTCGAGCCGTTTGGGCTGTAGGGCATGCCAAACAATTATACATACATACTCCCGAAAAGTAACCCTCCTTCCGCAGTCGGGTAAAAACTTTATACAAGTTAAATATTTATCCATTCATTGTGGTCTAGAAGAAAGTATTTAATTGACACCGAATAGACACAGGGATCTCTATAAGCACAATGACGAATAAAACTTCGTGGCCAACGTATCGGTATGGGTACCAAAAGTATGGGTTTAGTATGTTATTTTTTTTTTTTAAATGATTACATAAAATTGTTAATAAAGACCAAATTTAGTATTTTGAAATATCACATCATCCATACTAAGGCTGGGTTCACCTGTATCACCAGTTATTGTTATGGATACGGTCAAATTAAGGTGGTGCAACTAGGCCTAAAAGTTTCGTTTCCTAAGTTGTATAATATATTGACTGACTTTGCACAGAATTTCATATGATGATTGTCTTCTAACAGCCAATTGAGGCTTTATCTTTTTCATTGACTATAGAGGAAGAGGTACTTACCTATTTTCAAATCAAGTTATTGGCTGGATGGAATCGGTTATCATTTATATGTGTTAGTTATTCCATATAGGTTTACTTAACTTTTGTTATATGAATATCACGACAGTGAACCTACAAATAAGCAGACGCAATATGATAAAAATAATAGATACAGACGGCAGCACGTCAAAATATACATTTGAACTACAAAAAGAGCTTTTATTACATAGGGAATAGAGGCGGTCTTTAGGTCAAAGTAGGGCAGTCTGACGTGCAACCGTGTGTACATCTTAACATAAGACTTAAAACTTTCATTAAATCTCTTTTTATCACTCATGTAATAAGAGGACCCGCATAAATCATGCAAAACATAACTACATATTTGAAATACACGTTTGAAAGGAACTCATCCTTTTTGCTTAATTTAAATAAAAAATAACATGTTGAAGCTCACGCTTGAAAACATAACTTGTGCATAAAATTTATATAACCTAAAAATACTAACAAAATTTATCCTGTATTGCCTTTAGGTAAGTAGATTTTTGGAAAATATACATATGTGGCTATCTTTAATAACCAAAACACGATCGTGTTCTAATAAAGCTCGAAAACCATAATCAGAAAGTAATATAGTTGTCTCTCACGAGCGTTCGTCGATGGGAAGATATGGCACGTGTGAGCAGGAAGGCATCATTTGCCGACCCACTCGGTGATTTTCCCGTTCTCGAAGACTAGGTTTCTTCGCGGTAAAGGAACTAGCGTGCCACGTTTAACTATTCCCATGTCCTCACCAGGATAATACTGTAAAATACAAAATTATTTTATCACCACAGTACAGTACAAATATTAAAACTATCTAAAACCTAATCGACTTGCAATCTAGCAAGCAAATAAAATTACTTACTTGACACTGTGACACAAATTTCAGGACATCAGAACGAATGAAATCGTTATCCTCTTTAACCTTTTCGAACCTGCAAATGAAACGTATGATTCAGTGCCGTACGTATAAAAACATAACGACAGTATGATGTCAGTAATAAGCTGAGGTCGGAATTAGGTAGAGTTATGCATGTACTTACATTGATTTCATACAGCGAAAGAATAAAGTGGATATGCATCAAATCCCGAGATTAATTTTGAAGAGCAGAAAAAATCCCGTGATTTTTAAATAAAAAGTTATTTACTTTTACACAATTTAAACTACTGCATGCGCGACGTTGCCAAACTTACATCAATAATTACATCGGATGTCCGAAGTTGCAAAATTCTAATACGCGCGATGTTGCCTCAGTTGTAGTACGCACAACATAGCTTGTGAGAACAAAAGAATACAATAGCGGAAATGCGGAGCACTCCCCGCTTAACGGAATGTACTAGATTTTGTCTCTTTCTACCGCATTCAAACTATCTATGAGCAATAAATCGGTTTACTCATTCACACAGCTCATTCGCTTACCTCAGTTCCTCTAACTAATAAAAATTGTATGTTAATTATCTTTGTTTTATTTGTCTATCTCTGAGGTTTTTTTGATTATTAATTTGTAATATTATTGGCCACACGGAATTGTCTATTAGAAATCCCGGGAAGGTTCACATTAATATCAACATTCGATTGCATTCGATGCAAGTACACAAATAACTCTACCTAATTCCGAACTCTGGTAATGAGTATTAGATTTCATGTCAGACTATACTCACAAATCAGGTTTAGCTATCCTCTCGACTATACAATGGCATATTTTTTCGCAGAGCACCTCATCAAATAAAGGGATGCCAAACTGGAGATCAAGTATGGTCCATTTCTGAAATAAAAATATTTTTGATGAATATCAAGTTGATAAGGCGCGAGGATTCATATACGTATACCTCTATAGAGTTTGAATAAGCAACTACCAACAGCCTCTAATTTTCATACTAAGGTGCTTCTGTCAGTGCCATTCTTTATCAGCTTTTGAATTAATAATAATAATAATAAATTGTTTCAACAAACACACCAACTCCCTAGCCCCAAACTAAGCGTGAGCTTGTGCTATGGTGACTAGGAAACGGATAGACATACTTATATACATTTATAAACATCCATGACTTAGGTACAAATGCTCGTGCTCATCACACAAACATTTGCCCCTTGCGGGATTCGAACCCGCAACCGCCTGGTATAGAAGTCCGGGGCGCGAACCACTACACCAAGACGGTCGTCAAGTCGAATTACAGTTTTGTTTTGTAGCACAAATAAAATATGCTGAGTGCATTTAATCAAAACAAGGCAGGGTTGAGGACATAAAAATACTAAATCAACTTTACCTCGGGCTTGCAAGTTTCGTCGTCCGAAAAATTGTGTGCGGTATCGACCCCGCTGTCGCCCTCGGCCGTCATCTCCGTCAGCTTGTTGGACAGCTGCGTGAACATCGATATCGACTCCTCCGCCGGGCTCAGCAGGTCGTTCAGCTGCCCCAACGACTTCTCGCTCGCCGTCTCGCTCCTCTTATCGAACTTCAAGTTCTCCACACTGATCGACGTCGACCGAATCGGAACCAGATCGTCGCAGAAACTTATCGATTCTTTTGAATTTTCAAACGAATGCTTCTTCTCTTTCAAATCTTCGATACTCGTCGACGTAGAGTTGATACGCACGATGTCGTCCGAGCCCGCGATCGATTCTTTGCTTCGGTGTGTCTGCTTTGACTGATCGTCGATCGCTAGATTGTCTAATTCCTCGCAGAGTATCTGACCACATTCGACGCTCGTGAACCCGTTGGCCGGCGAGCTGGTCTTGCTGTCCACGGTCGGCGTGACGGCGAAGTGAGACTCTATGGGCGACTGCAACCTCTTCGTGTAGTCCGCGGCGGTTTTCTCCGTGGAATCGTTCGAAGATAGCGATATTTCGCTGACAGGTTTCGCCAGGCCGCAGTATTCTTTCTTCTTTCTAGGCGGTACTGCAAATATTCAAGATGGTGACACTCTTAATACCTTATACAACATACTCGGACAATCGAAATAAATCCAACTAGTAAGCTGAATGACAAGTATAGTATTACTGTAGCACCAAGTTCTCGTGGATCGCGGTAGCGCTTGGACGTGTTTCCAGCTAATTTACACACAGTCAGTGCGAAAATTGTTACCAATAAAAAGGATAGAAATAGTGGGCAAAGTGACACACCAAATAAGGACAACAACAAAATAGTGAACTTCGACTACAACGCAAACGCATCCCGCCCTGCCCACATTTACACGGAGTGGGGGTGCGATTACTCATAATTTGCGTGAACCGCGTGCAGCCGCATCTCACTAGGCCTAAATGGAAGCGCCGCAATCACCGCCGCCGTCAGGCAAAGAACAAAAAATGTACGGATCCGATCCAAATATACATGTAATAAAGGATAGATCACACTGGGTTAATCCTAGACAACCAAAGAAGAAGCGAATAACGGATGATTCTGATAGTGATTCGTCAGCATCTCAGCTATTAAGGCCTATTACTCCCTGCTGCTCCTCGCAAGCTCTAAACCAAACCATTAATTCATTTCGTGAAGAAATTAAGATTATGTTAAGCGCTATAACGGACATCAAAGAGCAGCAAGATGGTCGCTTTTCTTGAATCCAACTAGATATGACAGACATAAAAAACAGTGTCAATCAATTACAAAAAGCTAACGAGGAAATAGAAAAATCACTGGACTATTTGGGTAGAAAATATGAGGAACTTGAAGAGTCTAATAAGGAGTGCGTAGAGAAAGTTAAAAAACAGGAAAATAAAATGAAAGACCTCTGTCAGCGAAATATTTATCTAGAAAAGTATAGTATAGTAGAAGAAAGAATCTGTACGCTTGAGCAAAAGGAACTGGATCTAAACATAGAAATTAAAAATGTGGACAAACAAGAAGGTAAAAGTACTCTAGAGATAGTTCAAATGATAGCTCGAGAACTTAACCTAAAACCAGAAAAAAATGAAAAAACATGGAGAGTAGGAAGGGAAAAAGAATCAAAAGACACCCGCCCAATTATAGTGACATTACGATCCCGAGAAGATCGCTCAGCATGGCTACAAGCTCGAAAAAATCTACTTACCAATCATAACGTTTTCAAAAATAACAACAATGTAAGAATCTACATTAACGAACATATAACGCGTCAATTACGCCAACTTCTTTGGGAGACTAAAAGCAGATTAAAGGAAACATATAAGTATATTTGGGTACAAAATGCTCGAATACTAATAAGGAAGAGTGACCAAGATACGAAAATCTACCAAATTAGATCAGAAAGTGATATATCAAGTTATTTACTTAATAAACAGGAGTAATCGTAAGAGAAATGCCTTCCACCTTCGAAATACAACCTCAGCTAGCAGATTTAGGATACATTAAATACGAAAATATACAACAATGGACAAGCCAAATAAATAATGCAAAAAATGCACTACAAATAATTCATATGAATGTGTGCTCCATGAAGAAACACTTTAGCGAGTTTTTAGTGATGATTAAAGACTGCATTGATAGTACAGATATATTTTGCTTAACAGAAATTAACATAGAACAAGAAGAGATATATTTATTTACAATAGAAGAATTTAATACGTACTCAGTTACAAGAACGGGAAGAAGAGGAGGCGTAATAGTATATGTCAAAAACATTCATCACTTCACGACCTACAACACAAAAGCCACGACATGCGAGCTTATTCATGGTCATCTGCGGGCATATGGCTACGAAACGGAACTTTTAGTTATCTATAGACCGCCGTGCACTAAAAAACAGATATTTGTTGAAGAAATAGATAGAATTATAGGCAATGTGCCAATGAAAAACGATATAATACTGATTGGTGACTGCAATATCAACATATTATTGGAAAACTTGAATCCTATATCCAAAAACTACTTAAACTCATTAGTTGCCCGGGGACTGCAGTGCGGAGTGCAAGACGTAACCCGTCAGGCCATAATGGCGGAGCGACTGGTAACGTCATGCATCGACCATGTCTTCGTTCGGACTGGAAAGGCTGCAGTTTGCGCGTACGTACTGACAAGTAAAGTAGCCGATCATTACCTAACGGGACTTACAGCTGTTTTAGACCGCCAGGAACAGCTGACGCCGACTCAAACTTGTTTAGATAATAAACTTGTATCATTGAAGCTTAAAGATTATGAATGACTTGGTTAATGTTGACGATCCCATTAAATTATATTATAATTTAAAGTCTGTTTTTTGTGACATTTATGATTCCTCCAGAATAATAAGGGTATTTAAAAAAGGCCTACGCAACCTTGGATCAGTAAAATGTTACAAAAAATGATAGACACCAAAGATACTCTATTCCGAAAATGGAAAAAATTCCCCACTAACAGTAACTACAGACTGGAATATACTAAATATAGAAACAAAGTGCAAAAACTAATTAATAAGGCGAAAAATAAATATAAAACAGAAGAGCTAGATAAATGTAATGGAGATATGCGAAAAATCTGGGGTAAAATAAATAACTGGCTAGGAAGAAATAAATTATCTGTGGATACTATTATCGAAAAATACATTTTAAAGGAGGATTTAACGTTAAAAACAGTATGTAATAAATTTTGAGACATTTACCAATGAGATCGACAACATTAAACACAAGTGTGATCGCCAGTTCCTAGACAAAAAAGCATACACAAAGGAATGTAATATTAGTTTTAGGTATAAAAATGTAACGGCGGAGTGCAGTGTGTACAGTCGACCAAATTGAATCATGACCCACCTTATGATCATTTTTCTACTGTCATTCTATACAAGTAAGTTGAAATTCGCTTGAACATACATTTGAACATCATCATACATACGAACGTGTCATCATTTTATTAGACACTGACAGTCACTGACAAGGCAATGGTCGCTATCTGTACGAATAAGTTTGTATGAAAATCGGCGAGAACTTCATTTCATGTGGGTAAGGGTTGCATGCAATGCAACACACAAGTAGGTAGGTAGATATTCGGGATTCGGCACGGCCGGGCGCCAAGTCTGTATTGGGAACCAGTTTCTTTTATAAAAGTTCCACTGGAACTTGTGTTTGCCATGATGAAATAAAACAGTATACTTAGTTAAAGAAAATAATATTTATTTTAAGTATATATTTAACAAGTGGCATTAAATTGGTAAAGTGAAAAGTAACCCGATTAGACGACAAATGTCACTTCCCCAATCCAAACACCACAAATTTTCATCTGGGGACCTAGACGGCCATGGAATAAGAGTGAATGCATCTTCATGCTAGGTAAACCAATTCGAGACAATTCTGGCAGTATGCACTGGACAGTTATCATGAACAAAGGCGACTACTGGCACTTCTTCACGCAAGTAAACTGTTCGCAAAGTCGGTAACATTGATTCTTCCATTACATTGACATAGTTTATAGCGTTATGACGAGGAGAAATTTGAACAAGTTTTCCGACACTTCCGGCATCCATCCAGGCACACATGTTAGCTGAAATTCAGCTGGATAATTGGTTGGGCACAACGTGATCCTCTGTGTATCGCTTGTTATTGTAACGCCACGAAGTTAAGCGACCATGTTGAGACGAGCGAAATGATTTCTCGTCTGTAAATATGTTATCCGTAATAGTGTTGCATTTCCGTTCTCTTCCGTTCCGTTCTTGATTCGACGAACACCATGATTATGTCGTCGTCTGTCTTCGAAGGTACCCTCTTTAGCATGCCGGCTGATCCAGGTTCTGACTGTGTTCCGACTTATTCTTAGCTGTTTGTTCTGCCAAATTGGCCATTATAAGATTTGTTTGTAGATATTGACTTAGGTTTTCATAAAATTTCTGACTTACTAGTAGGTATACTTGACATTTGACACACGACGTTTTTTATTTTTTAAATTATAATACATTTTTCTTCGTAGTGAAAAGAGTTTGGATTATGGACTTATTTTAAATTCATATTAAGACTGGTTTATCTAAAACATGTCTAGTGCAGTTATAATAAAGGTTAAACTTGCATAAATCTCTGGCCGTTATGACGCATTATTATTCATATTTAAAACGTACTATGTGCAACATGCATGACAGCGAAGAAAACCTTACTACATTTATAAATGCAAAGGAATAATCGGCAAAGTGGGTCATGATTCAATTTGCTCGACTGTACGTCACACCTGACCCCTCGTTAGTATATAAGCTTAGGTTAAGTGACATTATACGCTCTTAATAAATCTACAGTGCGCGCTAAACACTCGTTTCATTGCGTCTCCGTCGTCCAACATTACATGGCGACCCTTCCAGTGCTGCCTTTGGGCAGTGCTGAGCAGTTAAAAAGTGTGTTCTAATTTTACTAAAGTTGATTAAAAAAAAAAATCGTTTTGAAAATCTTAATTTCGGGAGTAGGTATAAATAAATAAATAAATAATATAATAATAAATTGATTCAACAAACACACCAAACAGTAAACAGTGACCATCATTAAAATACATTTTCGAGATACAACGTGGCAAATGAAACATTTCCAATTATTGTGGAGTTAAAGTTGCTGGCTGCCGGGCGAAAAAATGGAGTCAGATGGACGTGAAGGTTTGCAGGCTGCCGGGCGATAGAATGGAGACAGATGGAGTCGAAAGTTAGCTGGCTGCCGGGCGATGATGGGGTCGGAAGTTGTGATTGCCGGCTGCCGGGAGTGTTCGTGACCATGGAAAAGCATGTTTAACATCTAAAGCTAGGAGAAGATTTCATCAGGAAATGGAAGAACTGCAAATTCAAACCGTAAAGTATGGCGGGATGCTACGGGGCGCAAGTTTTTATTTTACCTTTTTTTTTTTGTAGTAGATATTTTTATAATTAAGAGGTTTTTTATTAGAGATATTTTTATAATTGCCTAAGTAATTATACATTTCCATTGATAGTGGCCACTACACTAAGGAAAATTTTGTTTATAGTGTACTACTAGACGGGGTACGGTTTACATATATGTATATATTTTTTTTAAATATTGTTTATCCCAGTTTATATTCTTGATGAAAAAACAGATGAAGATCGTAAATAATAATTTATATCACTATAGTTAAGGTGAGTATAAAATAAGGTATACGATGTTTTTATTTATTTCGCTTCTCCAAATTTTAATACATACGTAGAGTTACTTACATAAACATTGTGCAACATCTACCGGGTTGTCTTGATTGATGTTGAATTGAGCACAAACTCATTTAATATGTATTAATATGGAAGATATTTCATATGCAAATCAATTGAAATTAATTAACTTAAGTATTATACAACTAAATTTGCATCATTTTGCTTAGAAAGGGTATAACTTTTATGTACCTAAATACATTTTTGTACATCTTAGAACAAATAATTCATGAAAAATGTGCCTAAGTACGACTTTTAATATTTTATTTTATTCCATCACATAATTATTTTTCATATTTACTTACGAGAAAAAGTGCAACTATTCTACTTTATTTAAAAAAAATAATAATGTATTACACTTTCAGTACATATTTCTGTTTTTTTACACACAGTAAAAGTTATCGATTATTTTAATTGGGTGAATTAATATCATGGTTTCCAAGACTTAATATTTTGCATTACTTATAAACTTATAAACATACTACTTAATAATAATAATACTACTTATAAACATAGATTTGACTGAAAATCAATTGTGTTTTGCTTAAATGCAGTATCTTATAGTCATGTTTTACTTAATATTGCAATGCCATTTTAATTATCTCAATTTACAAAAATATTACCAGTTTACTACAGCATTTAATTTAATAACTCATTAAATGTCTCAGGTTAACATTTTAGTTCAATGTGCTAAATACCTGTCATATTTTTTTCGTGTTACTTTAATTACCTATATGAGGTAAATTTTTTTTCGCACTTACGCGAATTCATAGTGTCGTTTTTCTAATATTTTGGTTACACTCCGTTATGTTACCCTTATAACTGCTATCGACCTGTGTCAATGCCTGTGTATTTTAATACATCATATTTACATAAAAGTATTAACATTTTAGCAATGATATTTCAGATAACAGAGTATATTTTAAATAACTTTCCAAAACTGTACCAAAGCTGCTGATAGAGGTAGAAACATAGAAGCTAATTTTTATAACAGTCTTATTGCCTTCATGACTACGACCTTGCAATTATAAGTGTAGTATACGAGTTTATAATAATTAATTGCAAATAATTTGATAAGTAGATACTAAATCTATTAAAGCACAACGTTCCTACATATCTATTCTCAAGAAGTACATTTTATTTTATTACTTTTCAAAAAATATGCAAGGCATTTGTGAATCTAGTCACAAATGCCTTGCATATTTTTCAGTAAATTGAACGATATTATAATCGTTAGTAGTTTGTTGTCGTTACTTGTCGATTTACAGGTAAATACTAATTGATGCTTTAGGTTTTTCATCAAATGCTGTTTTAAAGGTGGTGATAGACACTCAAAACACATTATTTGATAAGGTACGTAAATGGTTATTTAAAATCTAATTTTGACAGTTGAGACGTAGGCATACATTGTATTATTGAAAAATAACAAAGTACAATAATACATTTATTCTAAATATATATTTTTTTACCATCCCACTAAATTCATATTACATAATCATTCGTTTAATAAACCTTATTCTTGGTTAAAATTTTTTTCAATTAAAATGACCTAACCTATGGTCATTCGTAATTTCGTACATAAATATCTATTTTCCAAATAAATAAAAACTTAAGCATTATGCATTTACATTGTTTTGAATATGGTATTACGTATATAATTTTATTATGTAAATACTTAGAAAATTAGTTTGCAGGAAAACTTTTTTTGAGAAGTTTTTTTTTTTCTATGAATTTCTTTAAATGTTCTACCTATTTGTATTGAAGAATTAATATACCTCATCATCATCAAATTTAAGAGCTATGCTCTTGTCGGTGGAGTTTTTTCCATTCCTCTCCGCCCTTCTCTTAACCTCCTGATACGACCCGACATTTATCTTTTCTTTTATTTGCTGCATGTAGCTTATTCTTGGTCTTCCTCGCTTCCTTTTTCCTTCTATTCTTCCTTCTATTATCGTTTTAATAAAATTGTCGTGTCGAATCAGGTGGCCTAACATTCGTCCCCTCCTACACTCTATTGTTTCCATCAATCTCCTTTTTTCCCTAACCATAGACAAAACTTCTTCATTTGTTTTCTTCTCCGTCCAACTTATACGTTCCATTCTCCTCCAGCACCACATCTCGAAGGCTTCCAGTCTCTCTCTGTCCCTCTTTGTCAATGTCCACGCTTCACATCCATAGAGTGCTATACTCCAAATGTACACTTTAACAAGTTTTTTGCGAACTTTGCTTGATATTCTGGCCTTGAGCAGGTGCTTTTTTGCATTATAAGGTTGTCTCGCCATCGCTATCCTTGCTTTTATATCTGGTGTACATCTGGAGTCACTAGTTATCAAGCTACCTAGATATTTGAAGGTTTTAACCTGTTCTATTTTTGTGTTATTTATTGAGGTAGGGCTATATTTTTCCTTTTTAAAAGTAATTTGTGTTTTTGTTTTATTTATGTTAATTTTGAGACCAAATTCTTTAAAAATAGTGTCCTGTAACCAGTTCTTCCAACTCCAATCTGTTTTCTGCAATGGCTGCAATATCGTCGGCAAAACGAATGAATTTAAATACGTCCCCATTAATTTTGACGCCCCCCTTTTTTGATTCCGTTATTCTGCGTATCGCACATTCTAAGAATAAATTAAAAATTAGCGGTGAAAGTGGACTTCCCTGCCTAACTCCCTGTCTTATTTTTGCCTTTTCGTTTTCCTCTCCTACTTCTATTACCGTTTCTTGGTTAATATACCTACTTATCCTAATTATACATTAAATTTCCATAGTGCAAATACCGATATAACATTTTATACCTAAGTATTCATTTGTTTCGATAATATGTATCTCAAAGGTTTCTCACAATTATTTATTGCATTGTAACATTCCATTGCATACCTAAATACTTACATGGGAACGATGATAAATCAGCGCATCGCGCTATACTTAGCGACACATGCTTCGCATCAGGACAAATATTGTTTTTCAAGTTTCTTTCTTTCGTTGCAAGATACTAAGTAGGTAAACGGCTCTATATTTGTTGGTAAGTAAAACCTGACACGCCGACATTGTTTTGCTATTCATTGTGTTTCTAAGTAACTTATAAATGACTTGAGGTTCGATTCAATGATTGTTTAAATTACACTAAGCTTTGAAGGATAACAACATTATATGGTATAAAGTGTTCATGATTTATTATTTTAATGTAAATTTCAACTTTATGTAAGTATTTGATTTGATAATATTTGCGGATAAGACGACCAAAGTAACCAACACTTACGGTTAGGAATAAAGTGATAAAGACATATATTATTGCACTTGATAAAATGACCGCCAGAGGCGGGAATCGAACCCGCGTTCCTCGCATGCCGGGCGATTGCCTAACCTCTCGGCCACCCTGGCGTTGGCAGAGCCTGTCGAAATTTTCAAGTGCTTCTTAACGCTGTAATGCCGCGTTGCTTTCATCAATGTTATTGGGATTACACCCTCAACACTCGAAAGAAATACTATTGCAAGTATTTAACAATCGAAAGATGAAGCTTGCAAATACGATAAATTATTGTTCTAAGTGATAAGCATTCACTTTGCAATCTAATTATATTATTGAAAAATAATAATAACTTTAATAGGACAGATCAGAAGTAGGTACTTACTATTGTACGAAAGGTAAAGGAAAGCTATTCGAAATGTATTAAATATCTTTTGTTACCCGATAGCATTAGTTGCATTTCCGAGTTAGCAAGTAGAAGTAGAAAGATGAGTGAAAGGGTTAATGAATACGTTATTCAGTTGGTTTGGTGTAGATGACACGATTTAGTCGGGAATTTATCAGTAAAAATATTTTGTTACCCCAATTGGACTGATCACTCAAAAGGAAATAAAACTATTTTTGCTGAAGGATTGAACTTGAATGTATGATAAGTTGAAAGGTTGTTTAGGTGAGTTAAAGAGATAAGTGAAAGAAGAAGTAAATCAATGACTTGACACACGGAGAAGAGGATACAGGTTCACATCCTTCGGCTTGATCATGGTGCAAACGAGATTTCTCTGTGAAAGCAGTTGGAGATTATACTGAATCTTAAAATATGAACTGTATCAAAGTGTTCTATATTAATAAATGGGACGAGGTACAGTTATAGGGTACAGATCCTTCAATTTGATCATGGTGCAGACGAGCTTCTCTCTGTGAAAATGGTTGGACATCAAGTAGTATGTTAAAACATGTCCCTATAAAAAAATACTGTGCACAGGTAATAAGACAAAATAATGTCTATTATAATTATAAAATAAAAAGTCGACTATTAATAATAAACTGTACCTAAATAAATAAATAAAAAATGTAAAGGGACCGGCCGGCCCAAATAAAATACCCAAGGGGTAAAAGTACCATTGCTGTGTCTATGCATGACCGTAGTTTATTTATATGAATAAGTGAAGTAAGGAATTATAAACGATGATTATGATAATGTAAGAAACTAGGACATTGTAAACTTTCTTACTGTCGAGAACATGGTTTCATACGATTTGAAGTTATAATAAGAAATATATTTCTGTTTAATCAATTTATATACGATACGACGATAACAGCTTGGAGATGAGTTAGTTCAAGTAAATGTAACTGAAATCATTAAATCTTTTGGATACCAGTGAAAGGTAATATGAACTATTTCTTGCCATAGTTTATTTAGCATAAATAAGTGAAGTTTTATTTTACCTCAGTAAATTACCTTCCCTCTGACCCGTCTAGGTAGTTATATTAGATATAAATAACAATGTTTTTCTTTTTGTAATACATTGTTTGTTATAATAAGTTAAGAGCATTGTATTCTGAATGTTTTTTTTCATTTTGTAATTGTTTGAGAAGGGCGTCTGATGTAAAACATTTACGAAATTATTTTCATTTGTAATAGTTTTTAAACCTGATGTTTAACTTGTCTTTGAAAATGTATTGTACTAGTTAACAAAATTACCGTATCGCTACATTAATTATTCATTCATCCATCATAGTTAACATTTATATAATTTTACTTACATTTTTGATTAAAAATACTATGTACAAGTACAAGTAAATATAACTTTAACTATTTATCATTTTTGATTTTATAATAATTATTTTTAATTAGCAAAAACACTATTTAACCTGTTTAAACCTTGTTTGGTTGTTTGTATTTTTTTTTTCTTTCAAATTGGTTTTAACCTACATATGTCAAAAGGTGTCATAACTTTTAGTTTTTAAAGCTATGTATTTACATAATTACTAAGCATAAACAGTGTATTTTGACTAAATTACCAGTTTCATACAAAAAAATATTTTCCATTTTTTTTTCTAAAAAAAGGGGGGAGGTGCAGTGTGTACGTCACACCTGACCCCTCGTTAATATATAAGTTTAGGTTAAGTGACATTATACGCTCTTAATAAATCTACAGTGCGCGCTAAACACTCGTTTTATTGCGTCTCCGTCGTCCAACATTACAGAGGAGGTATGTAAAACTATAGATAAACTACACTGCAGCAAGTCACCGGGGTCAGATCAGGTCAGGGTTCAAGACATAAAAGATAAATAAAATCATTAGTCCTTTAATTGCCAACTTTATTAATATGTGCGTTAAAAAGGGAGTCTATCCGGACGAATTAAAAAAATCAATAATAAGACCGATTTATAAGCAGGGTTCACATCAGGACTACACAAACTATAGACCAATAGCCATTCTTAATGTCATTAACAAAATCACAGAAAAACTTATAGTTGGCCAAGTAACAAAATTCCTGGAAGTCAATAACATCCTCTCAGATATTCAGCATGGATTCAGGACTAATAGGAGTACCGCGACGGCGCTGTCCAAATTTACCGACGATGTCAACTATGCTCTAAATAACAAAGAGCTAGTAATGGTAATTTTTATTGACTTTAAAAAAGCATTTGACACCCTTGACCACGATGGCTTGCTGCAGGCGATGGAGGACTGTGGTATACGAGAACCTACCAATAGATGGTTCAGTGCCTACCTAAAACAAAGATCGTTAGACGTTAAAGTTAATGGAGTGAGTAGCGACCCAGGTAAGATTAAATACGGCGTCCCGACTGGATCGGTTTTTGGACCAGTTGGATATATAATTCATGTAAATAGCATGAGCAACGTCATAAACAACTGTAATACCTATATGTACGCAGACGATACATGTTTAATGTGTAGCAGTAAGAATCATACATATATAATGGAAAAAATGCAAGATGACTTTAATAATGTAATAAAATGGGCACATGACAACGGCATTATAATTAATATTAATAAAACTAAATGTATGATTATAAAATCACCATACTCTCGCCAAAAACAAATAAATATTGATATTAAAGGTCATACATATGAGTGCCTTCATAATGAAATGAAAAATTGTCAATGTAAAAACTTAGAACATGTATTTATGTACAAATACTTAGGACTAACCATAGATAATACTTTTTCATGGAATCTTCATGTAGAACAAACGTGCATGAAGCTGCGGAGTATATTGGGAAAACTATATTATTTAAAATTTATTTACAGTAGAAAAATACTTTATATGCTGTATCATGCTCTTGCAGAGGCTACAATTAGTTACGGGTTGGGTAGTTATGGTCTGACGTTCCCAGGTATTGGATTATGTAACTTTGGTGTAGTGGTTCGCGCCACGGACTTCTAAACCAGGCGGTTGCGGGTTCGAATCCCGCAAGGGGCAAATGTTTGTGTGATGAGCACGAGCATTTGTACCTAAGTCATGGATGTTTATAAAAGTATTTAAGTATGTCTATCCGTTATCCTAGTCACCATAGCACAAGCTCACGCTTAGTATGAGGCTAGGTAATTGGTGTGTTTGTTGGAACAATTTATTTATTATTTTATTTATTTAAATGCAATTATTTCAATCACAGTTTTGTTGCTTAAGTTGGCCATTCACGGCCAGTCAAACTAATTAGTCATTCTGAGGTACGATCAAAATTTGACGTTTTCAATATCGGTAATTAAAATCTAGGCTATAGGCATAACTACTAAAAAAGTAACTTAATCTTATCATTTTTTTCCCGCAATTGCCCATATTTAACCGGTTCTAAGACCTTACCGCCCATTTTACCCACTAAATTAAAAAAAACTAAAAGTACCCTTTGCGTGGGGAATTGCCCACGTTCTGGCCTCACTGAATGAAATTCAGTTTTCAGATTATTTTTATGGTAGTGAGTGAAGTCATTTTTCGACTGACCGTGAATGGCCAGCTTAACAGAGTAACTGAAGTTGTCAAATGTGACATTTTCAACCGATTTCAATCCTGAATTGTTAGCAACAGAGTTACGTAATTAGCCCCCAGTTCACCTAAATAAAATAAAAACAATACAAACAAGAATATTAAAAAAATTTAGTAGACAGAAGCACTTTAGTTAACTGTAAAAATGAATATCATAAGTTGTTTAAAATATGTAAAATTTTACCCATAGAAAATAAAATAAAACTAGTATTAATACTTGAACAGTTCAATTCAAAGACATTTAAAACATTACGAGAACCTAAGTACCCAACACGACTAGCAAAGAAAAATAAATTAATGGTGAATAAAGTACAAAATTATTTTGGTAAAAGAACTAGACAATGGATTATACCTACAATTTATAATGAGCTGGGTCAAGATTTACTATGTGATGTATTATCGAGAAATCATTTAAAGTCCAAATTAAAAAAATACTACCTTTCTTTGTGTCCTTAAAACTGTTTTGATTGTTTTACTATTAATATTAAAATATATACTAAGATGAAATAGGTAACGCACAAATGTGTGGATATTGTACATCTTTTCTTTTCTTTAAAAGGTATGTAAGGTAAACTTAGCACGAGAACGACTGCCGACAAACTGTTCTGCAGTTTGGCAGACTAGATATAAGAAAAACAATGTATCTTTTAGAATGGACAATAAATAAAAAAAACACACAGAGACACAAAGAGAATTTGATAGTAAGGAAAATATAAAAAGATAATAATCTTTTTATTACCTTGAATACTCGTGTTGTAGAACCCGCATTGAGCCAACCATATCTGGACCATAAAAGTCTTAAGTGTATTCCCACTCATTAACTAATTAAGAGCCATTACTCAGCCGGACGGAAGAAGGCGGTCACGCGCAGCCCAATTCAGTTACGCCTATTCCGTTGCGTGCCGATACAACAAGGCTTGGTACTGGCCTGTAGATTGTGTGCTACAATCCTTATTAGCTTTAGTTTTCCCTCAGCTGGACGGAAGAAGGAGTCGCGGACAGCCCAAGTCAGGCATGTCTATAATGTTGCATGTCGGTGCCATAGGGACTGGTACGGGCCTGTATATTATGTGCTACAATCTTGAATAGCCTCAGTACTCACTCAGCTGGACGGAGGAGGGCGGTCGTGCGCATCCCAGGTCGGGCACGCCGATGTCGGCCAGCGTCACGTACCCCGCCGAGCGGTGGAGCCGCAGCCGCTTCAGAAGTCGCCTAAGACCCGCGTGCCGGTGCCATAGGGACTGGTATGGGTCTGTAGATTAGATACATCTTATGGTAGACTTCCAGGCAATGCGGCACCGCGGAGCTGCGCGGCTAGAGTCTGGCTTACGAAAGCTGAGTTTTTTTTAAATTAAAAAAAACTTAATAGGTATCACCAACTAAAGAAGGAATTAATAATTCTGATATTTGTTTTAATCATTTACTCATCAAAGAGAATAACACTAACGTACATATTTTTAAACGTTATATTCCCTTGAAATTCGCTTCCTATATTTCGATATTCGGTTAAAATTTTCAAGAAACATGATGTGCACAAACTGCGATATAACCTCAAAAAACAACAGTTTGACACTTAGTTCAGCCACCTGCCATTCCAAAAATGTCTGGGTTCAGCTTTCATTAGCCTGACTCTATCATGGAACTATGGGAGTGTACGGAACCCTTTCCAAGCGATTCGTCATGGCCGCATGCGGCATATACTCCCATGGTTCCATGATAGCCGCGCGGCTCCAAGCGGCCGCATGTGTCGAGCCGCAGCCGCAAGGCGCATGCGCAGCAAATAAAAGAAAAGATAAATGTCGGGTCGTATCAGGAGGTTAAGAGAAGGGCGGAAAGCAGGGAGGAATGGAAAAAACTCCACCGACAAGAGCCTAGCTCTTAAATTTGATGATGATAAGGCTTTTCATCACCATTTAAACGTACTAAATTGTATTAAAAGTCTTACCGTTCCCACTATATCGGTCGTCGTGATCGGGCGGGAACATGATATGTGTGAGCGAAGCGGCCTGTCGCACGCCTGCTGCCTGTAACCAATGATGTTTTGTTGACATACTTGTGATTCAATCGAGTTGACATCGTTAGAGCGGAAAGTTCACGATATAAATCGTGACGAACATCAGACTTTATATCACCTTTTGCCTATCCGGTTGTTAGCTTTCTGAACCAGATGATGAGATTTTAGAAAGGTGGATAGGGGCCCGCGGCGTAGCGCGCAGGTGGCGGAGTGCGCTAGTGGCGGGGCCGGTACGCACCTGCAGCAGCACGGGCCCGCAGCGCGCAGGTGGCGGGGTGCGCTAGTGGCGGGGCCGGTACGCACCTGCAGCAGCACGGGCCCGCAGCGCGCAGGTGGCGGGGTGCGCTAGTGGCGGGGCCGGTACGCACCTGCAGCAGCACGGGCCCGCAGCGCGCAGGTGGCGGGGTGCGCTAGTGGCGGGGCCGGTAAGCACCTGCAGCAGCACGGGCCCGCAGCGCGCAGGTGGCGGGGTGCGCTAGTGGCGGGGCCGGTACGCACCTGCAGCAGCACGGGCCCGCAGCGCGCAGGTGGCGGGGTGCGCTTGTGGCGGGGCCGGTACGCACCTGCAGCAGCACGGGCCCGCAGCGCGCAGGTGGCGGGGTGCGCTAGTGGCGGGGCCGGTACGCACCTGCAGCAGCACGGGCCCGCAGCGCGCAGGTGGCGGGGTGCGCTAGTGGCGGGGCCGGTACGCACCTGCAGCAGCACGGGCCCGCAGCGCGCAGGTGGCGGGGTGCGCTAGTGGCGGGGCCGGTACGCACCTGCAGCAGCACGGGCCCGCAGCGCGCAGGTGGCGGGGTGCGCTAGTGGCGGGGCCGGTACGCACCTGCAGCAGCACGGGCCCGCAGCGCGCAGGTGGCGGGGTGCGCTAGTGGCGGGGCCGGTACGCACCTGCAGCAGCACGGGCCCGCAGCGCGCAGGTGGCGGGGTGCGCTAGTGGCGGGGCCGGTACGCACCTGCAGCAGCACGGGCCCGCAGCGCGCAGGTGGCGGGGTGCGCTAGTGGCGGGGCCGGTACGCACCTGCAGCAGCACGGGCCCGCAGCGCGCAGGTGGCGGGGTGCGCTAGTGGCGGGGCCGGTACGCACCTGCAGCAGCACGGGCCCGCAGCGCGCAGGTGGCGGGGTGCGCTAGTGGCGGGGCCGGTACGCACCTGCAGCAGCACGGGCCCGCAGCGCGCAGGTGGCGGGGTGCGCTAGTGGCGGGGCCGGTACGCACCTGCAGCAGCACGGGCCCGCGGCGCAGCGCGCAGGTGGCGGGGTGCGCTAGTGGCGGGGCCGGTACGCACCTGCAGCAGCACGGGCCCGCAGCGCGCAGGTGGCGGGGTGCGCTAGTGGCGGGGCCGGTACGCACCTGCAGCAGCACGGGCCCGCGGCGCAGCGCGCAGGTGGCGGGGTGCGCTAGTGGCGGGGCCGGTACGCACCTGCAGCAGCACGGGCCCGCAGCGCGCAGGTGGCGGGGTGCGCTAGTGGCGGGGCCGGTACGCACCTGCAGCAGCACGGGCCCGCAGCGCGCAGGTGGCGGGGTGCGCTAGTGGCGGGGCCGGTACGCACCTGCAGCAGCACGGGCCCGCAGCGCGCAGGTGGCGGGGTGCGCTAGTGGCGGGGCCGGTACGCACCTGCAGCAGCACGGGCCCGCAGCGCGCAGGTGGCGGGGTGCGCTAGTGGCGGGGCCGGTACGCACCTGCAGCAGCACGGGCCCGCAGCGCGCAGGTGGCGGGGTGCGCTAGTGGCGGGGCCGGTACGCACCTGCAGCAGCACGGGCCCGCAGCGCGCAGGTGGCGGGGTGCGCTAGTGGCGGGGCCGGTACGCACCTGCAGCAGCACGGGCCCGCAGCGCGCAGGTGGCGGGGTGCGCTAGTGGCGGGGCCGGTACGCACCTGCAGCAGCACGGGCCCGCGGCGCAGCGCGGAGTTGGCGGCGGCGAGCGCGGCGGCGGCGGGCAGCGCGGGGCCCCCCTCCAGCGCCGCCTCGGCCCCCCACCACGACACCGATAGCCGCGAGAAGCCCAGCAGCGCACGGGGGACGCACCGTAGTACTGTTCCTGTAACAAACGTTTTCATCATAACTCGTTTTGTAAACCTATGAAGCAAAAGTGAAAACAAAGGCGCTCCTATATCATAGGATCATCGCTTCCCGCTTAAAATTTCAGCCCCGCCTCGCCCCTACCCCGCAACACACTAACGCTCCACTCGCACGCACCTTTGGTGAGCAGCAGCGTGGGCGGCCCGTAGCCGGCCACGTGGTACAGGTAGAGCCGCATCCACGGCGTGGCGGCCTCAGGCGGCGCCGGCCCCACGTGCGGCAGGCCCCCCGCCGCGGCCCCCGCGCGCGCCTCGCGGCATAGCGGCGCTGTCGATATCGCGAGCCTGCAAGCGGTGAATATTCATAAAAACTGTATACAAATATAGAGAATATAATACATTATAAATACTTTTTTTAGTTTTAAACGGCAAAAATATCACGTTTGTTGTATGGGAGACCAAGTTAAATATTTGTCGGAAGTGCCTTCAGGATTTGGGTCAGAGCCTTTTGACATCGTGTCGACGGATCGTGCAATGAGAACTTTCAGATTTATTTAAATTACCAAGAAAATTTAATTCAAACTTAGTACTTAATGAAAATCTAGGCACCATACGAAACGTGGAACACAAGCGCTCGCCACCGCACCTGCTAGCATTCTGCAACCGAGGACTCAGGCGATCAGGCTATAGTTAGGAGGATGCTATAAAAAAGGCTGGTGTAATAAGTGCTCTATGTACCTGTACTTAGTGGCGAGCAGCCTTGCGCGGGCCTGCGCGCCTAAAGCGTGAAGCGCTTCGCAGCGCAGCAAGTCTAGTGGACGTAGCCGCGACTACAGCGTCCGAAGCGCTACTCGTAAGCACACGGCGGCTGCTAGGTACCAACGCCACAGAATAAGTACTAGTACTCCGTACAGAAGTTTGACTTTACAATGAAATTCAAAGAAATGTCTACTCAATGTTTTCAACGATATGGTGTAATTTAGTTCTTCTCAGACTCAAGCACATTTTCGTGTAGACACCTACAGAAATACATTGCAAGATATTTTCATTCTTATAACTCTGGAATATGATTCATAATACACTAAACCTATTCAGTGACGTACTATCACGCGACGCGATAGGGTTGACTGCTACAAGAAGCTACTAACGCCATGTTCACGCACTAGCCTCGTGATATGTTACGTACGACACGCACGGGACGAGGACCTCCGAGCACCGGCGAAGAACATCGAACCGAGCGATGTTCGGCTCGCCGGCGAACATCGATGCCCGCAAAAACACTCCTCTCCATAGCACCTAAGTGAGCGGTCACTGTTTCTGCGTTATAAACCTAGTCGTCTTGAATAATAACTTTCATATAAAATACAGTCCGCTTTTAATTTCCACCACCTCTACTATCGAAGAGCATTTACATTGGTCCTTCTCACCATCAAGAACCTCGAAAAAAGGAATATCTGAGACGATTGCGGTTACCACGACGGCAACGGACTTTGGACCCAAGCACACGCGCGCCGATCTATTGCGCCGTGTCATTGCTGCTGCTTGATGTTATTTGGAGATCCTTGAGTCACCTGTGGATTTTATTGGATAAGGATACGGTCGTACAGTGAGTTCGTTCCAATTTTCCCTCACTTCTATCTTTTTTCCACTATTCTGCGCTTAGTTTTTGCATAAGTCCAATTCAGTTTCACTATTTTCGTCTTTATTTGAGTTGGCGCAAGCTAATTAATTCGCACGTCATTCCACATCGCTAGCAGCGGTCGCACTACGGCCACTGCATTGAATGAATCTTATCAATAGCGCACGAGCAAGTTTTTATTATAGCGGTACAATAGGCATTCATTCCGGTTATACTGCATCAGCTGTGCGCCTATTCATAAAATTAATCGCCTTCTGCGCATAATATTTACGTTCATTAACGCCTAAATTACACACAAATTTTATTTATATATTTTTTTCTCTCTTCTTTCCAAAATGGCTGACAAATTAATTAAAAAACGTAGTTCAATTAAAGCTAGAATCACTAATTTTAGTAATTACATGTCCATCATAAATAGCTGTGAACAGTTGTCCGACCTACAGTTACTAGAACTGGAAGGTCGATTTAATAAAATAGAAGCTTTATACGATGAATTTAATGAATTGCAGACCGACATCGAGCTGTTATCAGACAATCCCGAGGATGCCTACTCTGAGCGATTCAAGTTTGAGGAAATCTATTATCCCTTGATTGCCATGGGACAAAAGCATCTGGGTGCTGGGAAAAAACAGGACAACCCTTGTGCAGGTTCTGTATCAGGCTCCGAGGTATCAGGTGGGACACAAACAATTTTATTCCTTTGCCTAAAATTGATTTACCCCGCTTCGATGGCAGTTATCAGTGTTGGTTGGAATTTAGGGACACTTTCCTTTCCTTAATTCACAATAACTCTGGTATCGATAGCATAAACAAGTTCCATTACTTGCGTGCTTCTCTTCAAGGCAAGGCCGCTGAAATTATTAAAAATATAGATTTTAAAAGCGGAAATTATGAGATGGCATGGGACTTGTTGTGCGATCGATATAATAACAGTCGCCTTCTAATAAACAATCATGTTCAGGCATTATTCAACGCTGACCCCGTAATTAATGAATGTAGCCTTTCTTTGCGTCGTCTTGTTGACGTCATTAATAAAAACATACGGGCATTAAAAGCTTTGAATGAGCCTACACAGCATTGGGACACTCATTATTTACATGATGTCATTAAAATTGGATAGCATCACATCTAGAAATTGGGAGGAATATCGTAACACATTGCCTAATCCCCCAACTTTAGCTCAGTTTTGTACCTTCATTAACAACAAGGCTGATCTACTTGAAACAATAGAGGACAATAAAAAATCACAAATAACACATACAAATAATTTTAATAAATCAAATAGTTTCATTGTTACATCAAATAATAATTCATCAAATCAAAATCAATTATCAAATAATAGCAATAATAATGTAAAAAATAAAAATAAAATAACCTGTCCTTTATGTTCTCAAAATCATTTTCTTTATTCGTGTGATGCTTTTAGAAACTTAACTGTAGAGGATAGATAACAGAAAGCAAAGGATTTTAAGGTTTGCATGAATTGTTTGCGTATTGGGCATATAGAAAAACGCTGTAGATTTTCAAATTGTAAATACTGCAAAGGCAAACATAATACTTTGTTGCATCTAGATCAGTCTGAGCCCGAGAATACAGTACAAAATTATCCGATACCTACTACCTCGCACAATACTGTCTCTTTGTCTACAAATATACAGCCTACCTCTCAGAATCATATTTTACTATCCACAGCAGTGGTGAGAGTGGTGAACGACAAAGGCGATAGGTACAACGCCAGAGTCCTGCTCGACAGCGGTAGTACAGTACAGCACATTTTGTTACTGACAGCTTGTGTACCAAACTCGGATTGTCTCGAGTTGACGCTAGTTCCAAAATCACAGGTATTAATAATCTATCTAGTACCAGTACACAGTCTTGCAACCTAACTATCGAGTCCTCTTACAATAATTACAAAGTTAAAATTAATTGTTTTATTCTACCAAAGATAACTAAACGATTGCCGGCTTCCTATGTAAACATTGAATGCATTCCAATACCTACAGGATTATTTTTAGCGGACCCATCTTTTAATATTCCGTCAGACATCGATATTCTGTTAGGTGCCGAGCTATTTTGGGATGTCATTCAGGGCAATCATATTAATTTAGGAAAAAATATGCCAAAGTTGTGTGAAAGTAAGTTAGGCTGGTTGGTGTCGGGTTCCGTACCTTCTAAATCAACTTTAAATCAACCACATTTTTGCAACTTCACTAAAACAGATGACGTAGTATTAAATAAATTTTGGGAATTAGATTCTATTTCACCCAAACACTGCCTTTCCTTAGACGCGCGCGCCTGCGAAACAAGCTTTAGTTTAAATACCGCCCGTAGTTCGGACGGCCGTTTTGTAGTTACAATGCCGCTCAGTGCAGACCCTAGTGTTCTCGGTGACTCATACGGCATGGCGAAGCGTAGGTTTTTATCATCAGAGAAAGGGTTCGAGCGCGATCCTAATTTCAAACATTTGTATGTAGACTTTATGGACGAATACCAGTCCCTAGGACATATGACTGAATGTACCAATTTGCCAACTAACCGGGATGATGAGATTAGTTATTTTTTACCCCACCATGGCGTGTTGCGCGAAGCGAGCACCACTACCAAGTAGCGAGCTGTTTTTGACGCATCAGCCAAAACAAGTACTGGGATATCACTTAATGACATCCAATACGTGGGTCCTACGGTTCAGGATGATCTTTTTTCAATTTTGGTTACGTTTAGGCAACACAAATACATTGTTTCTGGGGACGTCGAAAAAATGTATCGGGCCATTCTTTTAAATCCTGTTCAACGTCCATTACAGCGTATTTTATTTAGAAGGGATCCCTCTGAGCAGCTCAAAACCTACACATTGAACACCGTCACCTACGGAACGGCGTCTGCGCCGAATCTCGCTCCGAAGTGTCTCGTAAGCCTCGCTGACGTCACGAATAACAAACAGGTTAAACGCAGCATACAACACGATTTTTACGTTGACGATTATCTGAGTGGCGCGGTCACTATTCGCGGTACAATTGAGCTCTGTCAGGAAGTTAGGTCTATATTAGCTTCAGCGAAACTTAATTTAAGGAAATGGCAATCTAATAGCCCTGATATTTTAAGGGAAATTGTCGATGTCGAGAATGATTCGAACCTTGATTTAGATTTATCTGACAATAATTCAACAAAAACTTTAGGGTTGTTATGGATTTGCAAATTAGATATTTTGTCGTTTTCTTTAAATATCGACATCCATGACACAATCACAAAAAGACACATATTGTCTGTGATTAGTCAGATTTTTGATCCGTTAGGCTTAATCGGACCCTGCGTAAATAGTCATGCAACAATTATGGCTTAATAAATGCGACTGGGACGAGGAAGTAACTCAAAATATTAGGGATCAATGGCAATCGTTTGTCAATACATTACATTATTTAAATTCATTAAAAATTCCGAGATGGGTTCTATGTAACGACAACATTTATCATGAGATACACGTATTTACGGACAGCAGTGAAAAGGCATATGGTACTTGTTTATACATACGTTCTGTTGATAGCTCAAACTCAGTTACAATACGATTACTAGCGTCTAATAATCTATTAAGCCCACAACCATGCCCAGATTGGAGCTGTGTGGAGCATTGCTGGGTGCAAGACTGTGTACCAAGGTGACGGAATCACTTACCTTACCAGTCAGGCGCTGCGTATTCTGGTGCGACTCAACGATCGTATGTGCCAACTAAAGACAATCCCGCAGACCTTGTTTCCCGAGGCGTGAAGGCTGATCATATCAGCGAATCTACTTTGTGGTGGTCAGGCCCCACGTTTTTACTACAAGACGAATGTTTTTGGCCTAAGTTGTCAAAAGATATCGGGAAACAAGACCTGCCAGAATTAAACTGTAATTTTGTAAATCATTCTGGTGATCAAAATCCTAATTCAATGAATCAAATTACACACGAATTAATTAATAAATATTCAGATTTTAACTATTTACAAAGAATCTTAGCCTACATTAAAAGATATATCTACAATTTAAAGAATAAAAATAATAAATTACAGGGTTGTCTCTCAAATCAGGAAATCCAATCTTCATTAACTTGCATTTTGCGCACTGCTCAATGTGAAATGTTCCAGGATGAATATTCCATTTTAAAATCCGGAAATACATTACCTCGGAAAAATCGTCTCATTTCTTTATCACCTTTTATTGACTCCGACGGCATCATTCGCGTCGGAGGAAGGTTAGATAATTCTCCTTACGACTATAATGTCAAACACCCGATACTTTTGTGCAGTAAACATCACTTAACAAAAATCTTATTTGAAACTGTTTACAAAAATAAAATGTTGCACGCAGGACCGCAATTACTCTTGGCAAATATACGTCAAAATTATTGGCCTCTTGGGGGTAGAAACTTATCTCGGGCCACAGTGCAGAAATGTACAGTATGCTTCCGTCACAAGGCACAAAATACACAACCCATAATGGGACAACTTCCACAATCACGAAGCAACCTTGAGTTTCCTTTCCTAAATTCCAGTGTCGACTATGCCGGCCCAATACTTATCGCTGACCGTAAGGGAAGGGGCTGCAAACTTGTAAAATCTTACATTTGTATTTTTGTCTGTCAGGCTGTCAAAGCTGTTCACCTGGAGCTCGTTACGGATCTTACCAAGGAAGCATACATGGCTGCTCTAAACCGGTTTATTTCGCGCCGTGGCAAGCCTCGTAGTATATTGTCTGATAACGGCACTACCTTTGTCGGTTCCTGTAATCAATTGCGTCACTTTCTGCAGGATTCAAATATTGCCTCTGATGTTGCTCAAGAGGGAATCGATTTTAATTTTGCACCTGCATACAGCCCGCATTTTAATGGGCTTGCTGAAGCCTCAGTTCGTTCTACTAAGCATCATCTAAAAAGACTGCTTAAACTCACCCATTTCACGTACGAAGAAATGGCTACGTGTCTAGCTCAAATAGAGGCTGTTCTTAACTCCCGTCCTCTTACTCCTCTTTCTCCTGATCCACTTGACTTCTCTGCCGTTACTCCGTCACACTTTTTAATTGGAAGGTCACTCACGTCCGTTCCGCATCCACAGGTGGCTGATAGCGGAAACATAAGTCGACTCGAGCGATTCCAAAGGGTGGAATTTATAAAGCAGCACTTCTGGAAACGCTTTAATACAGAATATATATCTTTGCTGCAGCAAAAAACCAAGTGGTCCTCATCTAGGTGAAATATCACAGTGGGGAGCCTTGTCCTGGTGAAGGATAAGGCACTTCCACCTCTTTGCTGGCTGCTGGGTCGCGTCGTACAGGTCTACCCAGGCTCCGACGGCATCGTGAGGGTCGCCGAGCTGAAGACCAAGAAGGGGACCATTCGGCGCGGGTTCAACAACATCTGCCCCCTCCCAATTTCTTGAAGTTTCCACTTCAACCCGGGGAGCATGTTCACGCACTAGCCTCGTGATATGTTACGTACGACACGCACGGGATGAGGACCTCCGAGCACCGGCGAAGAACATCGAACCGAGCGATGTTCGGCTCGCCGGCGAACATCGATGCCCGCAAAAACACTCCTCTCCATAGCACCTAAGTGAGCGGTCACTGTTTCTGCGTTATAAACCTAGTCGTCTTGAATAATAACTTTCATATAAAATACAGTCCGCTTTTAATTTCCACCACCTCTACTAACGAAGAGCATTTACACGCCATATAGCGCATCATTCTAGGACTTTATTCATGCTCGTCCAGCCAGCAACGTAGTGCCGCGCGCCGGCCGGTGAATAAAACGCGCGAGCGTATCGCTGCCGGCTAGCGACACCTAACTTGTTTAGCTCCTTAAAAGCGGTCGCCGCGCGCAGGTACGTTATTGCTACCTACGCGGGGAGTTACACAGGCCTGCCGACACGTTGTTGTAGAATGCTACAAAAAGACCGGTGTAATAAGAGCTCTATGTACCTGTACTTAGTGACAAGCAGCCGCGAGCAGGCCTGCGCGCCTAAAGCGTGAAGCGCTTCGCAGCGCAGCAAGTCTAGTGGACGGAGCCGCGGCCGCAGCGTCCGAAGCGCTACCCGCAAGCACGCGGCAGTTGCGAGGTACCGACGCGTTGTTGTAGAATGCTACAAAAAGACCGGTTTAATAAGTGCTCTATGTACCTGTACTTAGTGGCGAGCAATCTCGCGCGGGCCTGCGCGCC
Source organism: Pyrausta nigrata (assembly GCA_949316185.1). Taxonomy (NCBI): domain Eukaryota; kingdom Metazoa; phylum Arthropoda; class Insecta; order Lepidoptera; family Crambidae; genus Pyrausta; species Pyrausta nigrata. The sequence goes on from OX438951.1 coordinate 5,101,824, forward strand.
TAAAGCGTGAAGCGCTTCGCAGCGCAGCAAGTCTAGTGGACGGAGCCGCGGCCGCAGCGTCCGAAGCGCTACTCGCAAGCACGCAGCAGCTGCTAGGTACCGACGCGCTTCGCCCTCTATCTCGGGATCGGCGACTACCTACGATCAATGCAGAAAAAAAATTGAGAAAAAACCGGCTAAGTGCGAAAGGTTCCGTACCATCTTTTAAACATTGCAAACGTCTACTAGTTGCCGTTATTAATATTGAACAAAAAAAATGCGTTTGCTGTCTGTGTGTCCCACTCAAAAATTTATTATATTGTTTTTAGTATTTATTATTACAGAAGCAAAAGACTTTTGCAATCATAATGTTACGGTTCACAATTTTCGACAGTTTACAATCTCACGAGATAGATTGTAATCAAACGATGTTTATAATCTTACGGTGACATATATATTTCGCTAACAAAACAACACGATTTTTACCTTATCTAATTCCATCAGCAAACTGTCCAAACTCTCATCACATAGTTTGCCGACTTCAAACAGTGTCACCGCATGACTTTTGAGATCCTAAAACAAGCATACGATTTAGTTTGTGTTGAGTACACGGAAAATGGACCTTAACGTATTGCAATTGAGTACAATAATTACCGGAGAAAGATTCCCCATCATCAGATACGCTGCTAGCGTGGAGTCGAAAAGAACGGCCACTCTTCTACCACCATTAGATGGTTCCGATGCTTCTTGGTAACTCTATAAGGAAATATTATAAATTAATAATAGAAAGGAGAATTAATTAGCTAAAAAAATTATAAAAATGGTTTATACTATTTACCTGTTTGGATGTAGAAGGCTCTTGTTTAATAAGCACCGGCTCCATCTGTAAGGCGTCATCGTCCCCGCTCGGGTCGAATGTTAGTGGTGTGATTTGTCTATACCTGCGAAAAATAAACCTCGGAGTATGACCTTGTCTTCCAACATAGTTTTGCCTATGGCGAGATCAATCAAAGCCAATTACTAGAGACTAGCTATTATATACTTCTACCCGTTCTCGATTCGACTATATAAAAAAACTCATACTCGCATCGCGGTCCAGTAATCAAGCATGATCTCTTATTTGTACCATGTCAACCAATTCGTGAAGAGGTCACCTTGTACCTCTACTCTAGTAATCCAATCAAGATTAAACGTGCGTTTGTGCCCCAGACCATACAAGTTGAAATTGTGGCATAGCCTTTAAATTCAGCCTATTTTGAGTCTAATATAGGGGTCATACATACAGATAAAAAGTCTAAAAACTACATTATTGTATTTCACTGACAAAACTAAGGCCTGACGGGTATTTTAAATAAATGTATAGCACTTGACTTTCTACAGTTTTATTATACCTACATAGATATATAAATTACTGTTCCAATCGTTTTTGACAAAAAAATCACCCCCATCAAAACTTTCTAACATGCCAGTGTTTGGTAGTTTTGCTGTCGTTGGGTCATAAATGTCCTCCTAGCCGAATTTCGACTACAGCGGCCAATCTCAACCAAGATTTAGCCAACTACGCAGGAGGTATTATAGTGCACAAGTGTGTGCGTAATACACAAGAGATCAGGCGCAGGAACAACGGCTTACGTACTTTCCGAGGCACGGGGGTGTTAACACCACCAACTTCCCGACTCCGGAGCTGTATCTGAGTTATAACATAACAAAAAACCAAGAAACTTTCGGCCCGACCCGGGATTCCAACCCGGGACCTCGTGTATGTAAACAGTGTGCTGACCACTAGACCAACAAGGCAGTCATTGGGTCATACCAAACCTAAAGATGATTATTTCCAATTTCAAAGACAAACTTACGGTTGATGATTGTGAGTAGTGACCGCGTCCCGCCAAGACGGGTGCTGCGGCGAGACGGGCGGCGGCTGCAGGTTGTTGGCGAACCCCAGCCGGCAGTACAGCGACACCGCCTGCTTTACTAGCTCGCATTCCACCTGACAATATGTGTATATTTCAATGGTAAGGGACACTAGGGGTGAGTTGCACAACTATAATGATAATAATAATATCTTTTTTTTTAAATAGGCACATAAAAGTTGCAGTGAAAATATGACACAAACAAAGTGAAATTAACAAAAGAAAGACAGATTACCAGAATTGTGTGTGTGTGTGTGTATGAGAAAGAGAGTGTGTGTGTGGGTATGAGAGTGTGTGTGTGTGTGTGTGTAAATTTAACCATAGCTATAACAATAAGCGGTGTTTTTCATATGGAGTTTATCAGATTTTCGACGTTTGAATAGTTAAAGTAAAATGGTGCAACTCAGCCTAAATGTGAAAAGAAATCGGTTTAGTCATGTCAAGGAGTTAAGGTTCAATTATGACGGCTAGTATTTTTCATGACCAGCCAAGCAGTGGTTCTTAACCACTTGACATCTACATATATATTGCCATAGATTGTAACAGATGAACAAGCAAAACATTTTGACGATTTTGGACCTAATCAATTTTTAGCGTAAAGGGAATACGAGCTTTACTAGTTCGAGAAATTAGAGGGCCGAGCTGCGCATATGTAGTGTGAAACTGCGGTGTACGACAAGGGAATTCAACCATCTACGTACGTATCTTATAGACGCGATGGATAAAGTATGTACCATTGACAACCAATCGGCGCTTACATACGTCTGGCGCATGTCTGTCTGTCACCTCTTTACGCTTAAATCGCTGAACCAGTTAAGATGAAATTTGTGTAGAGATAGTTTGTAGAGATAGTTAATGCGCTTGATGGCGTTGAAAAACCTAAGACGAGGTAGATTTTTATTTAAATAAAAGGCTGGTTTTAGCGTTTATTATTTTGTAATAATTATGTTTAGCATGTCTTAGATTCAAAGGTATTTTTTTTACAATTTAGTGAACTTCAAGACGTTTTTTCCATTTAATTTTATTTTTAACCGCAATTTGAAGCTCGCTAGTTTTTAACGTTGTTAGTAGTCACATAATATTACATTGATTTGTTTTTGTTTAGTGCTCCATGATTTCGATGCAATACTTATCCTATAACTTAGATGAAAAGCGCCATCTACCAACATAAAATAAAACTAAAATTTTGAGCTGTCAGAAAATCCCTCATTATCTAGATAAAAATAACTTATTACATACCTGCAATACAGATGCCAGGTCAGCGACACTCGTGTGCTCGTCCACGGACACGAACACTTTGTAGAGCAGCGTCTCGAAATAGTCGCCGGCGATGCGGTTCATCACGAACCCCTTCAGCGGCGGCACCGACACCTTGTCCGCCGCTGTGATCGGCACGTCCAGGTAGATGAGACCCCGCCTGTAGCACATGGTCAATGGCGTGTATTCCAGAAAGCTAGATGTAGGTGGCGCTAGTTACGTTGGTCATATCAGTTAGTTGGTTAACGATTTATTGTTGATTTTTAACTTATATTACTTAGACCGTAAGAGGTGCGGGTGGCAGGCGCGAGCATTATTATTATTACATTCAAATTACGCTAAAAGTATAAGCTCTTCCAGCCCCCGTTCTCGTCCTCCGCGCCTCTAGCGCTTCTGTACCCCACAACACGGCATTCAATCAAGCAGTTTACCTTCAATTACCTTTTGTGACTTTATTACAAGAATGCCTAATTATAGATCATTTTCATCGGGCATTCTGGCCTGCGTTCCAAGGGCGAGAGATTTCTGTAGCACATATGCCATGGTTCACATTTGGGAAACAATTCAGGGTGCGTGGATTCCTCTCGGTGGGTAAGAGAATGAAACATATCTTTAACTAAATAGCATTTAAAAATACAATTGAGTGAGTAACACAAGGAAAAAAAATGATTGTTAAATATTAGTATCTCACCTGTACAGCGTTTTGACGACATTGTAGTCGAGAGTGCCCGCGGTCTGCGATCCGCGGTCGATTAGCAAGTCTATTAGCGCCTTCTCGCTCTCGCTTAAAGGCTACACAAACAAACAACGTGTAACGCAAGCAACACTTCATTATTTTTGTTAAATCAGTAGGTAGTAGGTACAGTCACGTGCATAAATGAGCTGGTCGGATTCGATAAACAATCAAACAGTGGGCCTACAATAAGTATGGATCTCTAGATAAATGTATATGTAAATTATATATTTGACAGCGTTTTTTATATAGATATCTGTCAGTCAGAATAAATTTATTACCTTTTAACCTGTCAGCTACATAGATTCCTGCAATTCGGGTTGTAATTTGACACCGCGCGGAAAATTGACTAACTTTACGAGTACGCTTGGAAAACCTGTTAGATTTTCCTGTAGGTATTTCTTTTTGTTCTGTAAACAGTCTGCAAGTAGACTCACTGTTTTGACCACTGCAGTAAAAAATTCAATTAATGAAGCTTGATTTGATTTTATTTAATTTAATTTAAGTATGCTTGGTAAACTTGTTAGATTTTCCTGTAGGTATTATTTTATTCTGTAAACAGTCTGCAAAGCAGACTCACTGTTTTGACCACTGCAGTAAAAAGTTCTATAAATTCAGCTTAGTTTTTATGCACTTGACTTCCCAATCGCAAAGAGAAATCAAAATCCAAAACTATTATTTAAATGTAAAATAAACACAAACTTCAAAACAATAAAGCACAAAGTACCTTAACATCGTCTTCGAGAACGTAACCAAGCTCGACCCTCCACCAGGGCTGCATCGGGATGCTAAGAGGCACCCGGGGGAGCAGTGCCCGAATGGCCTTGGAGCGCCCGCGCCGGCCCAGGGAGCGCGACTTGGCTACCAACTCAAGGTACTCGTTGCGGCCTATGCCTAGCAGTCTGAGGCCTGGGTAGAGCCAAAGAATAATTGTATAAGTAAAAAAGATGACTCTGCAAAATCCTTAATATAAATGCAAAGTGTGCCTGTCTGTCTGTTTACTCTTGAAGCTTAACAACTGAACCGATTTCGTATGGAGATATGTCAAGACCCTGGGAAGGAGGCTATATTTCGATATTTTATTCACGAAAACTGTTTTTTACAACACTTAGGAAGACTGTATTCTGTATTAGGTATATCCGAATATCTCTATAATTCGGTATGACAGTAGAAATACGTACGTACTTAACGCATTTCTATCGCAAAAATCAAGATGCCTATTCACTAAAATACTTACAATCTGCAGCTGTGAAGTTGGGCATAGTGTCATAACTCTTCTCCAACTCTATCAGAAGAGCTACCACTTCTACATAGTAGATGAATGGCGTTATCCTCAAACCTGAAAAAAGAGAGAGCATTTTGTTTATCTTACTAACATGTGCATAGAACGTAAATTACGTCACATGTGTTAAACATGTTTAGTAATAGATATTACTACATAGTGTATCAGTGTATCTATATTTTATATAAAGACAGCTGTGAGTTGCGACCGCGATATTAAATGACATGCGGGGCAAGGCTGATTCACAAATAAACTGTTGTTATTAACAGATTAACTAATTAACACAACACTGCATTGTTCATGGCCTATTTTTATACACCAAGCTTTCAATTGTGCGGTTTCAGATCTTTTAGAAGGCGGTATAACTAACCAAAGTTAACAATGCATAGACAACATAACAAAGTAGGAAAGAAACAGGAAAAAGGACAAAAGAAGAAGAAACTCTTGTTTATTATTATTTGATTTTAAGTTCCAGTAGGTGATGAGTATCAAATTAGGATTTAAAAAAATATTAGAGTGGTTCTTCTTGCACTATATTATAGAAATTACAAGCCACACACTATGGTGATGGACACAAATGGCACCCAAAGCATTAAACCATGATCAGACATTTAACATAGTAGTTATGTTACTTCTATAATGTCGTAATAATTCATAAAAAATATATTAGCTATTAAAAATAAACCTGAAGTTTTTCAATAGAGCACATACCTTTAACAATCATGTCAGCTAAGTGATAGGGATAGAGCATGAGCCGCTGTATGCTGCTCTGCACAAGAGTCTCATAATACTTCTTTTCATCTTTCCGGACTGTCCTCACTGAAACAAAGGAGTCATCTTTACTTTCAACATAGACAATATTTTGCATGACAGTTGTGTCAATAAAAAAAAATTCACTAATATGAAAAAGGTGTGAGCGGAAGTAATCTTAGGAACAATAAAACTGTTTTTTATTTGATTAAATTACTAAATAATTAATCAAATTATTGGATCAAATAAAAAGTGGGAAACCATAAAACATTCACTATTCTTCCTTGGAGTTCTACTAACAAATAATATGCAATATTTAATAATTGTTTATAATCATACTTACCCAGGCTGCCTCTGTATCTTAACTGGTTTTTAATACTGAACTCAAATATGTATCTTTCATATTCCTTTGGAGAATCACCTAACAGCTGAAATAAAATAATTATAATTTATTATGTGTTTAGCATTTTTCAAAAAATAAGACCGACAGATGTAAGGAAGTAATCCTAGGAAATACAAAATTGATTATTTTATATTTGATTACCACCTCGAGTATCATAGAAACACCAGCATCCTGATAAAAAATAATTTCCTATTGAGTCTGAATAAACATGATACTTGAAGGAAGAGGAATTAATTAGGTACTTAGATATTATTTATGCTTAAATGTTTCTTTAATTTATTTGATACAAGTAAATTATTGATTTATAGTATTTGCAAGCTTCATCTTTCGATTGTTAAATACTTGCCATAGTATTAATTTTGAGTGTTGAGGGGGTAATCCCAATAACATTGATGAAAGCAACGCGGCATTACAGCGTTAAGAAGCACTTGAAAATTTCGACAGGCTCTGCCAATGCCAGGGTGGCCAAGAGGTTAGGCAATCACCCGGTATGCGAAAAACGCAGGTGTGATTCCCGCCTCTGGTGGTCAATTTTTTAAATGCAATAATTTTTTAAGAAATTATTGGATGTTGGATGAATTTTGTTGTAGTACAGTATACAAAATCGGTTAGCCTACATTATAATAATAAATAATAGATATATGTATTGTGTTGTACATGATGGTAAAGTTCCCAGTAGTAGTAATAATTATGTGATGATTAGATCTCTTATCGAACCACGTACAAAACGTGCTCCAAAGAAGAATGCATTGTTTTGTGAAATCAAACTGTTTATCACGAATCATCATCGTGGAATATGAGAAGAAAATATATATAAAAAATACCTTTTTCACCGTTGCTGGCAACTGAGGCCATTGAATCTTTTTCCTAATACATTCTTCAATTTCATCCTCCATGATAACGGAGAATTTATCGTATAATCGTAACTACATCCAACGAATTAAATAAAAACGTCCTAGAATGGATAGAAAATTTCATCAAATATTTTGACAACACGTAAAGACTGACTTTGACGTTGATTGACATCTACTGTGTTGCCAGAGCCTTTTTTTTACTGCCGTGTTTAGCCGAGAAAATTGCCGTGTTTTCAAGGAAAAGCTATTTTATTATAAAAGATAACTATACTATCTTAAAACAAATAACATGATAAAAAGTTGCTTATCAGTTGATTAGCTCATGAAACAACAAACGGGAATTGGCCGTAGATCGTAAATTTTCTATTAGGTGTAATGTCCAATTACCGTAAAACTCCGCAATAGCCGAAGCAGTGGCAGCACCTAATCCACATTATTGTGGTTTATATATAGCCTGACCAGGAATATATGGGACCTCGCCATATTGCGGAAAACAACAGGAACTAATTTCTTTTACTGGCAACAGATACCTTAAATCGTCATTGACATGTCATCAGTTGTCATTATGATTAGTGTCAATGTGGACGCGTAATCTAATTTTCGACCAAGTGCAATTTTAATGTGATAAACATACCGATAACTATTCGTTTTCGTAAAAGAAAAGTGGTTTAACATGTGTTGTAGTATTATTCTACTAAAAAGTCTATGTGATCATCACGGTTTCTTTAAATTAATTACTGATATAGTTGTCATCACGAATTTGCAGTACGTCATATAGTGCGAATAGTGAAAATTGGTTACTGGTGGCCACGGGGAATATTTTAATAACGATTTTAAAAAATGATTTTAATAAATACTTGTATTGAGTTTTTTTTTTATTTCAACCCTACTTAGATATTACAACAAAAATAGTTCGTAGAGTTGTCTAAGATTTTCTATATATTATATACAATTATGATAACATTATAAATAATATCATTGAGAGAAACAATGAATTAATTTTTCTTTTACCCGTTAGTGGTTTTGCAAAAATAATTGTGTTTTGGTCTAAAATTCAAGGCCAATATTACAAAGAGTTACTGAATTTAATAAGTACTCAATTTGCGAGTGTTCTGTCATGTAATTTTATCGTAGAATCTGTTATCATTAAGCAGCAGGCTTAAAAAAATACAGGAATGTAAACATATAAAAATATGTTTTTATGTTCAGTTGCCAATCTACGCTGGTATGATTATACCGAGTGTTGTCATATAAAGTGAATTCGAAGCGCCCTTAATTTAGGTCCCATATATTCCTGGTCAGGCTATACAAAAAAAAACTTTCTTGTGGATTTTTTACCCGACTGTGGAAGGAGGGTTATGTTTTTCGAGAGTATGTATGTATGTAAGTATGTATGTATGTATAATAAAATTGTTTGGCACGCCCTACAGCCAAAACGGCTTGACAGTTTTTGAGTTATGAGGTGTCGTTGAATTTGTCAAAATTGTGAGAGTGACATAGGCTATATAAATTTTAAAAATGGAGCCCGCAAATGAAAATAAAGGGGGGAGGGGCGATTAATTTTTTCCTTAACATAGCAATATGGGTAGCAAATGAAAGCCAGTAAAGAGACCATTTCAAAAGTATGATATTTTTGCAGTCTAATAATAAAACTAAAAATAAAAAATAAAAAACGTTAATTTAAAAAACTAAAAAACCCGACTGCTTTTCTGTGTAATTGGAAATTAAAAAACCCTAAAACAAGAAAGAGGTCATACCCGGGTTAAATTGGTACCCATAATAAAAATTGTAGCAGTCGGGACCCATGTTAGAAAGTCAGCCGTCTCGTCAGTAGATTGGAGTAATCTGCAATGTAATATAGAGGTAGGTATGTGCTCTAAATTCACTAAGCCTCCATTTCTAGAATGGGTCCCGACTGCTACAATTTTTAATATCGGTACCAATTTAACCCGGGTATAATTTTTCTTGTTTTAGGGTTTTTTAATTTCCAATTACACAGAAAAGCAGTCGGGTTTTTTAGTTTTTAAATTACCGTTTTTTACTTTAGGATTCAAGGCTATAATTAGCCAAGTCATCAATAATAATTTATTCTTTTTTTATATTGTAGCAAACGAGCGATTTTAAAACGTGTATTAAAATGAATGTTTAGTTTAATTTGATGGATGACTACAGGTTTGCACATGTAAAAAAAAAGTACTAAAAAGGAAAAAAAATATATATTGCTACAGACAGACTTGAATATAGGCCTGTGGCGGCGATTAAGACCTCCGTGGTTCCCCACATTTTAGATTTTATTTTTTATGACATTTTTACATCTGTCACTCTTTTTCTGTTCTGCTTGTACATACTTTTACACGACCGTTTTCCTTTTTGTATTCTATTTATTTTCTCCGTCTCTTTGTAATTTAGCGAATATACATAAGTAAATAAACCTACTGTACAGTCTTTCACGCGTCTACTCTTCGCTAAAGGCCTTTGCCAACCCAGAAGTTAAATAAAATATTTGACAGCTGTAGCAAAATGTTGCTAGACTAAAATATACATTCTTGAATGAAGAATAAGAATCGATGACATATCGATAACAAAATTAATCAATTTTAAGTAAAGCCCGACCAGAAATATATGGGATCTCGCCATATTGCGGAAAACCACTGGATCTAATTTCTTCAACTAGCAACAGAAACCTCAATCGTCATTGATATGTCATTAATAGTCATAATGATTAGTGGTATGTCATTAATAGTCATAATAGTTAATAGTCATAATCAAAGTGGACGCGTAATTTTATTTTCGACTAAGTGCAATTTTTATGTGATAAAAATACCGAAAACTATTCGCTTTTGTAAAAGAAAAGTGGTGTAACATGAGCTGTAGTATTTTTCGACTAGAAAGCCTATGTGATAATCACGGTTCCCTTAAATCTATTACTGATACAGTTGTTATCACTAATTTTTGGTATGTCATGTAGTGCGAATGGTGAAAATTGGCAATCAGTAGCCAATTTTGGCTACGGATAATATTTTAATAAACAATTTTGAAAAAATATTATAAAAATACTAGTTTTAAGTTTTATTTTTTTTATTAAAATTATGATAACATTATTAATAATATAATTTAGAAAAACAGTGGATTAATGTTTCTTTTACCCGTTTTGTAATGATCGTTTTTTGGTTCAAAATTAAAGGCCAATATTACAAAGAGTTACATAATTTAAGTACTTAATTTGCTAGTGTTGGCTCGTATCTCCTCATAGTTGAGGTAAGGAGTAATGGAAAAATCCCAGAAGTGGGATCTCTATAGGCTGACTTTTGCGAGTGTTCTGTCGTGTTCTTTAGAATCTGTTATCATTAGTCAGCAGGCTTAAAAAATTAACTTGAATGTAAACATATATACATTTTTTTGTTCAGTTGCCAATCTACTCTGGTATGACTATACCGAGTGTTGTCATATAAAAATGATTCGAAGCACCCTTAATTCAGGTCCCATATATTTCTGATCAGGCTATAATTCACAGGATTCGCAGCAGCAGTTGAACAGACATAGGAAAAATATCTGTCTGCATTCTTGTAGAAAATAATTAGAATAAGTTAAAAGCTCAAGTTTTATGTTGGTTGTTTTCGAAGATGAACATGCCCTGTTTCCTCTAGCTTGCTTGTATCGCTTGTGCACATAAACCCTTCTTGTCGATTGACAAGGACAGTTCTTAATTTGACTTTTTAATTTTATAGCTCAATCATCTAATATTGACTATAAACTTACCCCTTTATTCATAAAACTTTTAAGACCTTAACTTATAATGTGGTTAGTTGTCCCATTATTCTGACGTTACAAATGTCAAATATCACAAACAAATACATACGAACTATACCTAGTGTCAAATCCGCTATAACAATAATGTTGGACGTTTATGAATAAGACTATTATAAATGTACTGTACTATTTAATAAACTATATGAAATTCGTACGATCCTTAGCGGAGATTTATAGGCAGCAGCAGTCAAGTAGGTAAATGCAATATGTAAATGAAATGCAAACAAAAATCATTTTTACTATTTAGAATGATTTTGTTTAAATGAAGACATTTAAGAAGGGTTCACCTAATGTATAGGTACAAGGATCGGTCATTACTATTATGTAAACAGCCTATAATCTAAATAATAAATAGTATAATATTAAGTTTCCCAGATAAAGAAATACCTTTACTACTTAAAACAAATTAAATAAATTCCTTAAATTGGATTCTAAGTTCTAATCTCTCCGTTTCAATTTATTGTTATCCTTATTTTCTTTGTGTTATGAATACACAGAATAATACCTGTTTACAATTTTAGAAAGAGCTTAATCTATGTACGGGTAAAAAATGCAACTTAGAACATTATTTTTTATTAAACACTTCGTTAAATGCTGATGGTATTTTATTCAACATATCGGAAGCAATCAAATTTCTACCATTTTCTTTAAAAGCCTGTAAATTGCAAGTTCTCGTAAGTGTTGATGCTGCATACATTGCCACGCTTTGAGCAAGTTGTGTTGACTGTTCATTTTTACAAAGGTTTGCTTTTAATGCCCAATTATAAAAAGTACCTAAAGCACCAGCTAAAATATCACCTTGTCCCGCTGCTCGCCGAGCAGATCCTCCGCCTGTCAGGGCCCATCTAAATTTAGTGAAGCTGCAATAACATGTATCTTCTTGACCTTTGACCAAAACAGATACATTATCACCCCAATATCTATGCCATTGACCATCTGTGTTATTGTTTACAGCAGTATTTAATTTAATACTCTCTTTGCTGTTTGGGGTGAGAATAGCTCCAGGTGCTGGGTATTCACTTAATACAGAAATGTTTTTGGAGAGAGCATACAAAGCATCGGCATCTAAAACCAATGCTTTTTTAAGAATTTTACAAGTTTGAATTACGTCTATCATTAATTTGATTTGCTCCTCATCTCGTCCAGCACCGGGGCCGATGACAATTACGTCAAATTTTTGTAACAACTGATTAATTTTAGTGGCATGGTTTCGGCTAAAAAATGGATAGACTATTAAGTCCGGGCTATAAGATTTGATAACGGGAGCCGATTGTTCTGTTGTAATGACGTAAACCAAATCTGCACCAACCTGCAAATTAGAAAAATAATTTTTTTGATTTATTTATTAATAATATGTAAGATGATTGTGTGTATAGGTATAACTACATAGGTTTATCTTCTATAAAACACAGGCACTTATTAAGTACCAAAGTAAGCATACTGTCGATTTGTTGCACATAACACGATGGATATTTTGTTAAAATTTTGCTCTTGCATGTGTTATATATCTACCTAGCCTAGTTGGCTGATGTTTCTGAGTTTATCCATTCATTCATTACTGTCATTTAATAATAATGAAAAAGAAATATTTAAAATATATATTAAATTGGCTTTTATTTTCATCGTTACTAAGTAGCACCCTAGGTACCTTCCACCTACCTAATAGATTCCTCAAAGAAACTTTTTAATTAAAAGGCATTTTTGCAAACTTGCTATTTCGTATTATTAACCAGAAAGGAACTAAATCACTCACCCTCAAAGCTGTGAGAGCTCCAAAGTACGGAGCTCCAGTATATTCTAGAGAACCACCAATAACTACTATTTTGCCAGAATCACCTTTACTTGTTCCGTATAAATCAGGAACAATGCGTTTAGAAAGCGATATCAACTTCTCATTTGACAGTATTCCTTCCTCCAGACATTCATCTTCAAGACAAGAAGCTATGTGCACTTGTAAGCAAATTGTGGGTATAACAAGCCAACCAATCCAATACATATTTTTTGTTGTACTACAGTATTTTCCTTTAAAAGTAAAGTACTATTTTAAGCAACGAAGTGACGGATGTAAATAAACATCTTTCCACGTAATAGTAGTACCAGTGTATAAACGTAACTACCAACCTAGTTTATCTAATTATTGTATGTATGTAGGTAACCGGTTGTTGTAACCTTTCACCTTACTTTTAATTATGTTTGGAAACACATTAGAAAATAACATAAATTTAGATTATTGGATTTTAATGAATACAAATTAAATTAATTTTATTATCTTAACTCTAACATAGGCGTATAATGACTAAAAATAACTTTTGCCAATATCTCTTTTATATAACGTTTGTCTTGTATCGATTCATTGTAAATATTTACTGGCAACATTATATTTAAATGTCAATGTCATGTCTGTCGCTCTTTGCTGTACTCTGTATAGTATTTTTTGTGGTAAAATTTACGCGAAGTAAATAAAGATTTCCTCGATTTTTTCTAGATATTGGCCTTAAAATGGATGATAAATATGAAAGTGTTAAGTTGTGTTATACAATACATAAATATTCTAGTTATACACCCAATTATATACCAGAGTAAGTTGAGTTCACCTTATAAAGTAGCAATAATTCCGGCCTTTTTCCTAGAACAGGGATTAATAAAATCTTAAACTACAATAAGTAAACATGTAGCACTTGTTGCATATTTAAAAGTAATCTTATGATTTTAGTGTCGTCTGTTTTGTATTTCTTTTTATTTAAGCATTTGCTAATAAGTTACTTCTTCAACTATCAATGTATATTTTTTTAGAAACATCATGGTAAATAATCCATCAGATCAGTTGTCGAAATGGTTTACGGACTGTACAACGCCGTATCAATATATAATGTTAAAATTAAAGTCTCCATCTATAGTGGAGACAATCAAATTTGGAAAATATTTGAAGACTCAAGTCAGTGACCTTAAGAAGTTCCAGATATTTGGTGGTACTGATGAGAATAACCTGTCTTTACTATTAACAGCGTAAGTATCTGTTATTCAATTTATTTTTATGATGTTATCTGTGCTTTCTTTAATGAACAATAATAGCAACAAACTTCTAAGTTACTATCTATCAAATGTTGAGTCATAACCTTTAAATATACTGTTATTTACAATCATTAAATATGTTGAGCAGTATTATTATAGTACTAACTCTTAAGTACTTAACATTGCTAAAGATATCATTTGCAAAAGTATTCAACAATCACCTTGACATCGTCAACAGTATTTATAAAAACAGTTTGTTTATACTATGTGAACTCTTGTTATTTGAAATCCATTGGTAATAATGCAATGATTAAGTTGGCAATTAGTTAATGATAATCTTGCTGTGTAATAGTAAATAGTATAATTGTTGAGTGTAGATTTGTGTTTCATTTACTACAGTGGTCTGAAGAAAGACAGCTCACCAGAAACATTCAGGCTTCGTCACAAGACCACAGAAGGGTCATATTTACCAGTGAGGTATATCAAGATAGTGCCTTTGCAGTCATGGGGGCCAGCATATAACTACTCCATATGGTATGTGGAGTTGCAGGGAAAGAATCAGGAAGAGCTAATCAACACTGCCATGGACACCATCAATTTAGTAAGCAATAGTTACTGTACAGTGTCTGGCTTTCGACTGGCAATCATTTATGGGCTATTAGATCATCAAATGTTATCGACAAAAAACCCCCATTTTGGGTTCTAACTCCCCCGCTCTTGAAATAGCAGCCATTTTAGTTATTTTTTTAAATACCATTTCTATCGTTTGGGAGGTCCTAAAAGTTATTAAAATGATTTATTTGATAGATAACGCTATCGCCTATCAAGTGAAATAAAGATCAATTCAAAATTATTAACCTCATAGAGGAAAAAAATTTTTTTAAGAAATATTTATAAATTTAAAACAGTTAAATGGTTTTTTAAACATATTACAAAACTAAACCCAAAAATGCATTGGTAAAAAAAAATTTTTTACAATTTTTTTTTATACGATTATGTCTCTCAAATTTGATAAATAAAAGGCCCTTAAATAATTGCTAGTTGAAACCTGGCAGCCCTGTATATTGTCAGAAAACATAATTTTAAATAGATTTTACCTATGACAATATTATGTGAAGTTACTGTTTTGTTGCATTTTATAATAAACATTTACAATTTTCTCCATAATGTTCTTTTTAGTGTAAAGAGGAAGAAGCTGTCCGTATGATACTCAAGCACTTGCGTCGCCGGCGCTATAAAGACGCATTTGAGGCTCTATCCAGAGAAAGTGGCGTACAGTTGGAAGGCCCACTCCAGGCTCGGCTATGGAATGCTCTAGTTGAGAATGGGGACTACAAACTTGCTGAACAGATACTTGAGGAAGCTGTTAAAGGTATGATTTGAACATCCTTGCTACATAACTAGTTTTGGCATAAATATTTAACTGGCAAATCTAATTCAATTAATACTGAGTAGGCTCTTGTTTATTTTTGAGCTATAAGTTAATAAACGAGACCATTCAGCCATTTCCTACTTTGTGTAAAGATGTTGACTGCATAATTTTCGTGTCCACACTGGCGCTATATTTTTGAAGACCAATACTCGGCGACTAACAAAGCATTATCATTAGCGTTGTACAGGTACTCACGTGTGCAGGTGCAGGGGCATGTAGGGCATGACAATAGGTCAACTTTATTTTTAAGACATGTTTCTGAAAGGATTATGGATTTGTTGTCTGCAAATATTCTAATATTGATTGAAACTAAATTTAAAGCTGATTCTGTGAGTGGAGATAGTTGTGCCTTATGGGGTCTGAACCTTGATAAAGGCTTTTTTGGTGGCCCTGAGAAGGACCGTTGGGTAAGATTATTTTTCGCCGTTGAGTCGTGGATCGGCTTTCTGCCTTACTAACTTGCCGTTAGTAGACCGTTGCCCCGGGGTGCGCCGGACGCATAATATTATTCTTTACTGTTACGCATAATATTATTATTATCACGTGACAGAAGGCGAGTTCGATTGGTACATGTCGTGGCAGCCGTACACGCCGGCGTGGCGGCTGATGTCGGCGTGCAGCACGGCGGTGGAGGCGCGCCTGTGCTGCGGCGAGTCTGCGCCGCCCGCGCCGCCCCCCCGCACCGCTGACCTGCTGTGCGCGGACCGCGAGCCGCAGGTACTGTGTGTAGTGTTAGGCCTGTGTAACTCCCCGCGTAGGTAGCAAAAACGTACCGACGCGCAACGACCGACTGAAATGGCTTATCAACTTAGGTGTCGCTAGTAAGCAACGACACGCGCGCTCGTTTTATTCACTGGCGGCGCGCGGCACTACGTTGCTAGCTGGACGAGCATGAATAAAGTGCTAGAAAGGTGCGCTACAATGCTACATGGCGTTAGTAGCTTGTAGCAGTCAACTCTATCGCGTCGCATGATAGTACGCCACTGAATAGGTTTAGTGTATTATGAATGATATACCAGAGTTATAAGAATGAATTTATCTTGCAATGGAATTCCGTAAATGTCTAAACGAAAATGTGCTTGACTCTGAGGCGAAATAAATTACAACATATCGTTGACGACATTGAATTGAGTAGATATTTCTTTTAATTTCATTGCAAAGTCAAACTTCTTGTACGGAGTACTATAAATAATAATAATGTCCTCCTAGCCGAATTTCGGCTACAGCAGCCTGTCTCAACAGAGATTAACCAACTGCGCGGGAGATATTATAGTGCACAAGTGTGTGCGCAATACACAGGTGCACTCTCTGTTCCTTCACTCTCATAATTCGGTGAGACGGCAGTCCGACATGACCGTAGAGAGATCAGACGCAGGACCAACGGCTTAACGTGCTTTCCGAGGCACGGGGGTGTTAACACCACCAACTTTCTGACTCCGGAGCTGTGTCTGAGTTATTTCAAGACCGAAAAACCCAAACACTCTCGTCCCGACCTGGGACAGTACTAGTACTTATTCTGTGGTAGTGTGACTCTCCGTCGGAACCCAGCAAGCTGCTTGGCGCCGGGCTCCGGTGGGAGGGTGGAAGCTAACAGGCGGCACCTAAGGGAGCCTACCACCGCTTTCGCTCTTCACATTTTATTAGATTGGTAGTCATTGTAGAGTAGAAAGATGTTTTCTTGATACTACTACAGAAAAAAATAGTAAATGACTACTCGACGAGTCAATGTCTGCCTTATGCCAGAATTGGACGAGAGTGCAATGTAATTTTTTGTATGATTGGGAAAAGTCAAAGATCCTATAATATATGATTTTGAACTCAGCTGTAGCCGGTCCATTTCAGTATGAACTGAGTCTTCAGTTCTTTTCCAGTCCCCATACTAATACTACGGAACGAACATTGATACGAGTATTATTGATGCAAAATACTTTTTAAAAAAGTAACACATTCACTAATGAAATTTTTTACCTACCCGTAATTGAATCGCCGATGAGTGCTGGCCGGCCGCTGCCATTTCAGTATGAATTGAGTCTAAAGGTTTGTGCCCGTGTGCACCGTACCATACCCTAGCCGTCTTAGAATCGTATAAAAAGTACATATTTGATTTTTGACCTTGCGTGAAAAGATAAAGTTCAAAATATTTAAGCTCGGTGTTCGTCGATGCACCGTTCTGGCACTGTCAAAACGAACACATAAGATATACTTTGAACTTTAACTCTCTGCTGAGGGTTGAAAATCGAATGTGTATTTTTATACGGTCTTAGTAGTTCGATCATGGTATAGTACGGTGTAGTAGGCACAGACCTTAACTCTCGATTACGCACTTCTGTTTCACCAGGAGTCGCTCGCCCCCGGCGAGGCGTTGGAGGAGTGCGACGCGACGTGCGGCGCGAGCGCGTGCTGCAAGCCGGGCCCGCGCGGGGGGCACCAGCTCGTTGTCGACGCCACTACAGGTGACACCTACCTCCAATCCAGTTATAAGCTAAGGCCCTGTTCACACTAATTTTCACAGCTTCGTGGTGCTATATTATTAGATTTCGTGATATTTTCGTAATTTCAGTTAGATTTACTAAGTTTTTAATTGGTTTTATACAATCCTCTTGCCGTTCATTCGTTACCGCCTCTGGAATTACCCCCCAGTTAGTTTTACCGGTCCGGCGAAACTGCCTGATCCGGTGTAGTTTGAACAGGGCCTTAGTTGAGAGCCCGACACTTATTACGGTTACGACTGATCTGCTTTTTAAATGGGATTTGCAAGTGCTCTTATTGGTAATTAGGATCTGATTATACATGTACTTGTCTATGTTAAACTATATATATATATTTTCCTTCTTATCTCAATAAAGATAAAAGAGTAATTAAGAGTTTTATAGAAAATTTTATAGGACCACATGTTTACGTCATTATTTCAAAGTGAATTAAGAACTGGTTAACATTTTTATACTGGATGTAGACTGATTGTCAGTCGACTATTTAATTGCCTGGTAATGAATGTCCACGCATTTACAGCAAAATTATCTGCCCTTGCGTCTTGTTTGACCGACACTTTGTCGGGACAGTAAATTGACTGTTATATTTCCCTATGCTCTCATCTGTACCAGGTACTTTATATCTATTCGGCGGTTGGAACGGCACAGAAGACTTGGACGACTTGTGGTCGTTTGACACGAACACAGAGCGATGGTCGCTCCTTTGCGCGCACAGTCGCCTAGCGGGAGGGCCCACGCCAAGATCCTGCCACAAAATGGTGTTCGACCCGGTGCACAGGCGGCTATACACCATAGGGAGGTACCTGGACAACGCGCAGCGAATACCCGCCGAGATGAACGTAAGTCATATAATATCATTATATCAGCCTATTGCAGTCCACTGTTGGAGATAGGCCTCTCCAAGACGACGCCAACTTTCACGGTCCTCCGCTTCTCGCATCCAGCCACCATTCGCCGCATTCTGCGACAGACATGACCAGCCGACCTGCCACTCCAGCTTACTGCACCTCTGAACGATATCTATGACTTTCGTCTTTTGGCGGATGATCTCGTTTCGGATTCTATCCCTTAGCGAGATCCCCAGCATAGACCGTTCCATAGCTCGCTGAGCGACATGCAGTCGGTGGGCCAGCTTGACTGTCAAGTTCCACGTCTCGGCTCCGTAGGTCATGACAGGTAGGACGCACTGGTTGTATACCCTGCTCTTCAGACATTGCGGTAGTGGTGACGTGCGGAGGGCGCGGAAAGCGCCAATCGCATGTCATACGAAATACCTGCCCCTGTTAACATTTAGCATGCCTAGCCCGGCACGTCTTTCGCTTGGCCGACCCGCTCACAAACTTGTCGTATAATAAAGTTGTCAATCAAGCAACTCATTGTTCCAGAGCGACCTCTACATGTACGATATAGCGAGCAACGAGTGGAAGCTGCTCTGCCACGACACGGCGGCGGCGGGCGGGCCGCGGCTCGTGTTCGACCACCAGATGTGCATCGACCCCGACACGCAGACCATCTACGTGTTCGGCGGGAGGGTGCTACCTGCTAATACGTGAGCCCCTTTATAATATTGTTGGAATGAACGTCAAGATGGCGATATCGGGCCAGGTTTTTCTGATATCATGTGTATTTAATGCATAAATTCTTTTTATAACTTAAGCAATTATTTTGCAAGTATTTACGAAATTAAATCAAATTTCACTTACAAAAATTAATCGACTGTGTCATCCGCCGGCGTTCGATTTAATATTTGTAAAAATATTTCCATTGGATACATGCGGGTACATTCCCCAAGTATTGATGAAATCGAACGCCGGCTCACTGGCGTAGCAAGCACTTGCAAAAATTCGTCGACTGACTAACGTCCTCCGTAGCTTAGTTGGTAAGAACACTCGCCCGGATAGCGAAGGGACGTGGGTTCGAGTCCCACCGGATGACACAGCCGATTAATTTTTGTAAGTAAAATTTGATTTAATTGCATAAATTCTGCTATTTTATACTCCTATGGTAAATTTTTATGTGGGCCTCCATTGATTTAATATATATAGGGATATCTCATCATACTGACAGCTATGGCACATGCTCTAATCGGCCGGATCGCCATTTTAAGCCGATTAAGTATCTAATGACGCGTGGTCCGTCAAACAATGAACATGCCTAAGTGTGTCGTCAAAAATTGCAAAAATCACAGCTCAATGCATCGTAAAAAATATGGAATGACGTTTCATCGGTAGGTAAATAATATTGATAAGGTTTGAAACCGAAATAATACTTGAAACCTGCTTTAATATTTTATTTTCTAATTTATTTACGTAAAACATTGCCAATCTTCTATCACTTTCACACCCAAAGCTAAAATGAAACAAAATACGTGACGTCATCGAAACAAAGTCAATTTTAAGGATGGAGTCGCCAGTGATTTTTTTTTGTTAAACATAATACTTGAGTTTTTAGGTTTCCACAAAATTATGTTTGTAAAGGAAATGAAGCAAATTTATCGCAATAAACCACGATGAGTTTTATGAGAAGGGAAAATATAGCGTTGTGTGTTCGTATATTTTTTCTGAATCTGATATGTAGGTATTACACTACACGTAAAGGGATGTAGATGCAAAAAGGCTGCAATTAGGCTAGCATTCGGGGCACCCAGCCTATGTTTTTATGTTGTATTTCACTTGCTTGTTGTTTAACTGTCATATATCTTAGCCATCGGTAAAATCCAATGTAGAAGTTAGGTATAACGAGTACCTAGACTAAAGAAACGGTTTTTAATTTTAGTACAGCCAGCAGTACGTAAGGTTACATGTGAGCTATAAAACAGCTTTTATTACGTAGTTAATAGGGGTGGTCTTAAAGTGAAAGTGGGGTAGTCTGACGTCAGCCGAGTGTACTTACACACCGCAAGTCAGACTACACGTGATGACCTTGATACCGCCTTTACTCCTTACATGATAAACGCTGTTTTTGTAGTTCAAATGTATGCCTTGACGTACTTCCGACTGAACTTAACTAGGTTACCTTATTCACCTCATTTTTAAATTAAGTTAGCCAACTGTTTAGATGAGAACCTTCTAGCTACCTTAGCAGTAAATCAAAGGATTTTCATTAAACCACACTATAATAAATAACTGTAGCTAAAATAAAGCCGAAAAAAAGTGTTTTATAAATAGTAATTTCTGATGGAACTCTTGTGTTTTAAACCGTGCTAACAATAAAAACAGCTGCAGAGAAACAATAACAAAGCATAAGATACATTTTCAATAGAATAATTTAGTAATCCGATTATAATACTATTACACTCATTAATTAACTAAATTAATACCTGTGGCAGTAGCCTTATGCTTCTTATAAATCTGTGGAACATGTTGGTGTGTGTGACATGAAATGAATATTTATTTGCCTTTGGAAAAGGGTACATTTTAGAAGGTGTTATAAATATTACGGTTCAGCTTTTCCAGCTATCAGAAATAGCATGCAAATATTTTAAAATCTTATCAAAATGTTAACTAAGAATTATAATATTATCATCACAAAGTCTTAGTCATAATATTCCGATTTAAGTCACAAGTTTACTAATTAGATTAAAATTACATTACGATTACATAACAATTAAATTAATAAAGTTTTAATAAAATGTCAATTGAAGTGTATATTAGTTACCTACGTCAAATTTAAAAATTCATCCACCTTATAAAAGCATCGTACTTGTAGCCACTTATAAAGCTCACATTTAAATCTATTTAAGGGCAAGTCTTTTAAGTTCTGAGGTATTTTGTTATAAGGGTGCACATCCAATAACAATTTTTTTCAAATCTTGCACTTTTTGGTATGGCATCTGCAACAAGTCTATTGCCGTTTCTGGTATTTCGCAAGTAAACCTCTTTTGCTTGCTTAAAATAAAACATATTTTGTTTGACAAACTTGGCAATTTCAAAAATGTACAAACTTGGAAGGGTAAGAATATTTAGAGACAGGAATAACGGCCGGCATGGCTCGTCAGGTGCAGTACCACATATCGCCCTAACGCATTTTATTTGAGCCAGAAAAGCTTTATGAGCATCAGGGCTATGACCCCATATAATGAGTCCATAGCGCAAGACGGATTTAACATAGGCAAAGTATGCAGTAAGCGCGGTATTTTAGTGGCAACTTTACCTAATTTGTATAGTGCGTATGAAAATTGATTAATTTTTTGCAGACATTTTCTACTTGATTTTTCCAGTTTAGTTTTTCGTCTATCAATACCCCTAGGAATTTAGTCATGTTTGTACCTTTAAGTTTTTGTCCATCAAAATTAATGTTCAATGATTGATATAATATATTATTAAAATTTATGAAATAAGTTTTATCGAGATTTATTAATAAATTATTATTTTGCAGCCATAAAATTATTGTTTTTAGAGTGTTATTTATTTCTTTAATGTGGTCTTCAAGTGTTAGCTTGCTATCCGTTTTAACTATCACACATATGTCGTCCGCGAACAAAATACATTTGTGTTTAATTACACTTGGAAGATTGTTTATATATATCAAAAACAGGAGTGGGCCCAGGACACTACCCTGTGAGACTCCGTATTTGTTTTCTCTAGGGTCTGATTGATATTTTTGTATCACATTTTTAAAGTCCGGTTTACTGTTTTCTACAGCTTGTTTTCTATTTCGCAAGTAAGTTTTTATCCAGCTCAAGGCGTTGCCTCTAATACGGCAGTTTTCCAATTTATCCAGAAGCGAATTATGTGAAACATAGTCGAAAGCTTTCGACATGTCAAAGAAAAGGGCAGTTGTGTAGTTATTTTCATTTAAGCATGTGAGAGTCTTATGAACCATGTTAAAGATGGCATGAGCAGTTGATTTGCCCTTCTGAAAGCCATACTGGTTTTGCTTCAGGACATGATACTTATCAAAGAATGAAATGAGTTGAGTTTGCATAACCTTTTCATATACTTTCGATAGGATTGGAATCAAGGCGATTGGACGGTCATTGTTATAAAGGTCATAAAGGTTTAATTAAAGAAAATTTAAGTTTGTCAGGGAAAGTGCCAGAGACCAATGACAAATTTATCAAGAATGCCAAGACATGGCATATTACCTTACTGCATGCCTTAATGACTTTGGTACAGACACCGTCATATCCCTCAGAGTTGCTATTGCTCAAGGACATAATTAATTAATTTATATCACAATCGTCAATAGGGTTCAAAAAAATAGAATTATTTAAAATCAGATTAAATTTGTCATTTAGATTATTACATTTGTTATTTTCTTTATTCGTCAGATCAATGAAATAATTATTAAATCAATTTTGTACATTATCGTTTGTGTCATTGTCGAGCATCGAAATGTGAACCATCCCCGCATTTCAATGAGTTAGGTTAGGTTAGTTTGTAGTTTAGTGTAGTTGTAGTGTACCTACCCAGAATTGGTGAATTGTGTCAATATAATTATTATTGGTTGTAGTATGACAAGTTTGGACCTGTATTGTAGAAATGTAGAAATATGATTATTATGAAAGTGTCTTCATTAAAAAAAATACTCGTATTCTCATACACATAATATACCTAATTTTATGAAAAGTAGTAAATAAAATATAAATCATGACTTTCATCAGTTACTTAATTTCATACAAGTCATGAACAAACAATCTACTCCATTACTTCTTTGTTCGTATTATTGGCTTATGAATCTTCAAGTGAATGATATTTGACATATGACGTAGTGTCGTCATCCATTGCTGCGTAATTACACATGACAATTTAAATAGCTGAAGTTTAAGCGGCAATGTATGAACTTAGCCAGTTGAAGCTTCATAAGGTGAAAAATAACATGTGCCATGTTTGGGCTTTGATTTTGTATGGCGTAGTGCATCCTTATATATAATAAATCAATGTGGGCCTCACATAAACCTTATCTGATCTGTCAAATTTTTGCAACCAAATTTCATCCTTATGTTGATCACATAGAGTTCCATATCGTTTGAGATGTTTTGACAAATTTGGGTAAGTTGATGCGGGGCTTACTTATTTAGTACCTACACTTAAAAATTTCAAAATAAGAAGTCCCGCTATTTTGTCAAAATTTGCTGTATTTAGTTTAGAATTGACAACATTTCAAAATTTTTAGATGCACATTTTTATTTTTTTCCTTATAGTACACCAAAACAGAAGACATACGTATTTTTTCTTTTTCATTTATTTTCATTATTCTACCTTGAATTAAATTGTTTAAAAACTCTCCATTCTAAAAAAGCGTAAGTATGTATAAGAGTTTTGATATGACGACTTGACACCTTTGCCATATTTTAAATTTAAAAAATATCTGGCGTCTACGAGTATAGGTTTGTATTTTATAGCTGTAAGATGTCAATATCGATAGTAAGCACGTATATTAATAAAATACAAAAAGTCTAAATGAAGAAGTAGATATAATCTCAGTAAAACCTTATGTTGCTGTTGTAACAATTCATTTATTCATTTGATTTCCACGTATAGGAACATGAAAATCAAATAAATAAATGATTTGGCCTGAGTACTGCGGCAACCGCACACTTAACAACGACGATATTTGATTCCCAGCGAGGAGTCGGCGAGCCCGGTGTACTCGGGGCTGTACGCGTACTACGCGGGCCCGGGCTCGTGGCAGCGCCTGCTGGCGGACGACGACCCCGCTGCGCCCGCCCCCCTGCCGCGCGTCTCGCACTCCATGCTGTTCCACCCGGTATGTTCACACTACAGCTCGTGGCAGCGCCTGCTGGCGGACGACGACCCCGCCGCGCCCGCCCCCCTGCCGTGCGTCTCGCACTCCATGCTGTTCCACCCGGTATGACACTACAGCCGCGCGTCTCGCACTCCATGCTGTTCCACCCGGTACAATCGCACTATACAGCGAAGGGCCAGCGAGCCCGGTGTACTTGGGGCTGTACGCGTACTACGTGAGGCCCGGTATATGCACGTCTTTATATTCCGAATAGTTCCTCGCTTTGGACGATTCCGGGCCTTATTATTTCTGTACTAATCTTTTCGTAATGTGAAATCGAGTTTTGTAACAACAGTGTCAGTCAAACCGAAACGTGCAAAATCGGCTCCTTTAAAGGCACGAATATTCCATTGTTTATCACTTTCATACCAATTTACGCTATTAACCGGTCGGTTTGTTGCCTCGCCTGATATCGATCGATATAGTAACAGTTCATTGACTTATTTCATATATTCCGCAGACACAACGCCGCCTATACATGTTCGCCGGGCAACGAAACAAGGAGCACCTGGTCGACCTGTGGTGGTGGGACGTGAACACGCACCAGAGGGAGTGCGTGTGCGCCGCCACCCCCGCCGCACGCCCGCCCCCCGCCGCCGGCTTCACGCAGCGAGCCACGCTCGACCCCGACACCGACGAGATGTTCGTGCTGTCGGTGAGTAAACCCGGAGTGTAGCCAAAATCCTCCTTCACCAACGGATTCCAACCGTTCGACCTTCAAGGTGAAGTTGAACTTATCTCGTACATGGTCTACAAAATCCTCGACTTTTGTAGACCAGTGCAGGCGGGCACATACAACTGCGTCGAGCGAACTTCGAGACGCAGCGGATGTTCGGGTCCGGTCGGTGCCATGGTGGTTACGGCTGGCGGACTTCCTCCTTCTTCTATCAACTTTTGTTGCGTTGCAATGTTAAAAACTAGGCGATACTGTCGGCCTGTTCCTCTTTAAAACAAGACGTAGTTATACGTAAGTATAAATGAGGTATAAAGAAAATTGATAAAAGTATCTTAACCGATTGGGTATTTGGCAATTAAAAGCAAAATATTCCGGAAACAATTGCTGCAATATATTGTGATTGCTCCAGATTGATCCATTACAGTTGCCGAGCAAATATTGCCAAAACAAAATTACACTTACTTAATACGTAATTGTCGTTGCAGGGCATGAGCAAGGAGAAGGACAAGCGAGTGTACAACACTCTATGGGTGTTCTCCTTGCGGCGGCGCACGTGGGCCTGCGTGTACCGGAACGACGTCGTGTCGCCCAACGAGCCGCGGCCTCGCTTCGCGCACCAGCTCGTGTACGACCCAGTGCGCAAGGTATGGTTACGTAGAAGCGTGGGACTACCGCGAGAAGAGATGGATGCGTACATGTGTACTGAAATTATTTAGTGTAGTTGCGCATCAAAACGCCGCGCCGTGCGCAAGGTATGATTACATAGAAGCGCGGGCCTACCGCGAGAAGAGTTATGTGTGTTGGTTTGGAATTGTTGCTTACCGACCATCGAGCTTCTCATATTGCGGCGATGCTGGTAGATTATGTCAATTCTGTTAAATAAGGACGCATTAAAATGAATTTTTTTACTATCTCTACCGATTGCCAAGCACTTGTGTCTGCAACTTTGTGAAAAATAACCTACGTTTTACCAACAGATCCACTACCTGTTCGGCGGCAACCCCGGCAACCACAGCAGTCCGCGCCTGCGCCTGGACGACCTCTGGTCACTGCAGCTCGTACGGCCGACCATAGACAGCATATGGCACACCGCTCGGGCGTCCCTGCGGGAGGCCTGCTACCGGGAGCTGTGCGCCCGTCCCGCCGCCGCCCCGTCCGCGCTGAGCTACCTGCGGACCGAGCTGAGGGACGCGTTGGACCACTCCGACCCGGAGCAGGTTTGTTTTTTATTCGTAACTTTGCAGTTGCCCGTGACTTCGTCCGCGCAAATGTCGAATTTTCCATACAAACTTCCACTCGCTTTTTTTACTTTTCCTTATAAGTTTAACTATCAAATATCCTGAAATTCGATATTCTTAATTTCTAATTAAATAGCTAAATATCGATTTTCATCAATTTGGTTTCGAAACTGACGGAGTTTTATACAAACTTGTCCTCTATTTTTTACCCCGTTAAGGGATGAATTACCAAAAACCCTTCTTTATAGATTAATTAGATTTACACTAATATTATAAGGAGAATATATTTGATTGTTTGTATTGAATAGGCTCCGAAACTACTAGACCGATTCAAATGAAATTTGGTACAAAGATAGTTTGAGACTCTGTGAAGGACATAGGCTATCATTTGTTGCTTCAAAAATCATCTAGGGGTGAAATGTGGAATGAAAGTTTGGAAAATCCGGGCGGGCTAAGGCGCGGGGAACTACTAGTAATAAATTATACTAAATAGTAGCACGAAGAATGCGCGACGAGAAGGACCCAGCTCTCGTTTTTGTCTTACCTCTGCGCCCATGCACAATGCGGGCGACCTAACAAGGTGGTCTATCTATATCTCAATGTGTTGTCGTCAGGTGGCGCGGTTCCAGAAGCTAGCGACGGTGCTGTTCGCGCCGCCGCCGCCCGAGCAGGCGTGCGTGGCGCTGACGCCGCGTCGCACGCGCGCGCTGCAGCGACGACGCGCCACGCACTACGCGCACCCCGACCTGGCCGTCGCGCTGCAGGCCGTGAGTGTCACACGTAGATAGATACTGTCAGGTGGCGCGGTCCCAGCAGCTAGCGACGGTGCTGTTCGCGCCGCCGACGACGCGCCACGCACTACGCGCACCCCGACCTGGCCGTCGCGCTGCAGGCCGTGAGTGTCACACGTAGATAGATACTGTCAGGTGGCGCGGTCCCAGCAGCTAGCGACGGTGCTGTTCGCGCCGCCGACGACGCGCCACGCACTACGCGCACCCCGACCTGGCCGTCGCGCTGCAGGCCGTGAGTGTCACACGTAGATAGATACTGTCAGGTGGCGCGGTCCCAGCAGCTAGCGACGGTGCTGTTCGCGCCGCCGACGACGCGCCACGCACTACGCGCACCCCGACCTGGCCGTCGCGCTGCAGGCCGTGAGTGTCACACGTAGATAGATACTGTCAGGTGGCGCGGTCCCAGCAGCTAGCGACGGTGCTGTTCGCGCCGCCGACGACGCGCCACGCACTACGCGCACCCCGACCTGGCCGTCGCGCTGCAGGCCGTGAGTGTCACACGTAGATAGATACTGTCAGGTGGCGCGGTCCCAGCAGCTAGCGACGGTGCTGTTCGCGCCGCCGACGACGCGCCACGCACTACGCGCACCCCGACCTGGCCGTCGCGCTGCAGGCCGTGAGTGTCACACGTAGATAGATACTGTCAGGTGGCGCGGTCCCAGCAGCTAGCGACGGTGCTGTTCGCGCCGCCGACGACGCGCCACGCACTACGCGCACCCCGACCTGGCCGTCGCGCTGCAGGCCGTGAGTGTCACACGTAGATAGATACTGTCAGGTGGCGCGGTCCCAGCAGCTAGCGACGGTGCTGTTCGCGCCGCCGACGACGCGCCACGCACTACGCGCACCCCGACCTGGCCGTCGCGCTGCAGGCCGTGAGTGTCACACGTAGATAGATACTGTCAGGTGGCGCGGTCCCAGCAGCTAGCGACGGTGCTGTTCGCGCCGCCGACGACGCGCCACGCACTACGCGCACCCCGACCTGGCCGTCGCGCTGCAGGCCGTGAGTGTCACACGTAGATAGATACTGTCAGGTGGCGCGGTCCCAGCAGCTAGCGACGGTGCTGTTCGCGCCGCCGACGACGCGCCATGCACTACGCGCACCCCGACCTGGCCGTCGCGCTGCAGGCCGTGAGTGTCACACGTAGATAGATACTGTCAGGTGGCGCGGTCCCAGCAGCTAGCGACGGTGCTGTTCGCGCCGAATATTCGGCTTCCCCCTCGGCCGAATGGCCGAAAACTGTGAGAATAGCTGTCAGTGTCGCGGCTCTAGCTAGCTGCAGCAAGCGTGTGTGTGTGTATCCCACTACGCGCACCCGGACCGCCGTAGCGCTACAGGCCGTGAGTGTCTACACTGGCTGTCTATGGGACGGAGAAAATTAGGCAGAAATAGGGTGCCGGCCAAAAAAAAAAATTTATGGTTGCAACACGGAAAAAAGGTTTTAAACGTAAAGGTTTGCAGTCGTGGCACCACACGGTGATAGATATTTTTTTAAATACGCAACTGAATATTTTTAATTTTTCCATAACTAACCTTTGGCCCATCCGTTTCGACTTGAACTTGTCTTATGATATAATACACCCTTTATAGTACAACTTTCGAAGTTGTCAGATAACGGAACGCAGTTTGCGAAGGGATGCCAAAGTCACGATGTACCAAACATAATTTTAAATCCAGGTCCTCGGAGCGGACGACAACATCCCAGACCCGCCGCAGCCATTCGAGGAGATCGCTGCCCCCACGCCCGACACGTGGGACGTGGGCGAAGACGCGGACGACTACCCGACGCCCGGCGGGGACCCGCGCGCCGCCCGCGTCAAGCTCTACGACCAGCTCTGCAAGTACTTCCGACCTAGCACTGTGCCACCCGCGCGCGATGTCGCCGACCTTGTGGAGCTGTAACACCGCCGAATGTACAGTAGCCACCACACCAGGCTTTACAGTATCCACCACACCTTACTACTAAGTTTCGTTGCAAAATTACCCCTGTAACAACGGCAAAAGATACCACATCTTGCGCCCGGGTAGGACACCATGTAAATGGGTTATTCGTAAAAATATCCTACGTATGGGTTAACGTATCTTTTTATATTTTCGTATTGCGGTTGGTAGTGAAATGCAGCGTTTCATTTGGCTTCTTAGCTATAGGTGAAACGCATGTGATTATTGGGCTGCGGAACATTAAAAAAAAATCATTAAGTATTTGGTATGAATATATTTGTAAATATAAGTATAAAATTATGCTTTCCGTTATCGATAACGCAGCAATAAATTATTGTTATATTTACGTTCTATTGGTGCTAAACTAACCGCTAGCGTATTTTATTGTCAGTAATAAATAATCGTGACGGGTTAAAATTATGTGTGCTCCATTTATGACAAGGAACTGGACATGAAAAGAAAAAACAACAGTATTTTCAAATCCAACATTGATTCACAGATGTTATAAAATCACATTATTTAATCATACTAAAACATTCATGTAGACGCATTATACTTATGCATTTTTACAGTTACTGCTTGCACATTGCAGTAAAAGACACTAATGCTCGGTTCCGATATTCGTAAAACGAATCGTTTTAGTTACGAACAGTTATCTAATCTACCATGCGTAAGCTAAAACAGTTCCTATAAAAAACTACTCGTTAAGTAAATTACTGACGGCTTGTACCAACGGATGGGAGGGCTACCAATGACGATTCGTAAGAGTATTGTATAGGGATGACCGTTTTAAGTGTTCCTATAACATTTGGTAAACGTCAGAGAACTGTCAGAGTTACGGCGCGTAGTTGATTTGTTTACTAGCCGATTTCGGGAGGTTATGTAGTGTTTTGATCGAAAAGTGATAATAAATATTTGTGATGGCAAATAATACGAATTTCAATAGTGATCTAGAAATGTTATATTATATATTTTTATATTATGTCATGTTTTTTTAATTGTCCCACTTTAATTTCAACTGCTCTTTCTGTCTAGGGATTGAACCACACTTGGCATTTAAAGGAGCAGTCAGAGAGGTTTCATCTTTTTGTTTATTGGTGGTGCGTTGGTCTCTTTTCTGGTAATGATCGGGTTGCTTTGGATCAGGTCAATTAGACTGGGTACCTCATCCTTGGTCATGACCCTTTTACTTTTCTGTAAACAACACAAGCTAAAGTTGTGAACAAATCAATTAAATTCCAACAAAAAACAATTTTGTATTTCATCTTACCGGTATAATATTATCCATTGCTCCTTATTTGCTTTTTTTAATCGAATTTTTCGTAAATAAACGGCTAACAAATTGGCAATAATTGTCGTGGTAATTATTTGACAACAATTTTTTTCTAACGTCACTTGAGACTCGACCCGTCACTGCGTTTTGTTCACAGCGACGCTGAAAACTTATCATCATAATTATTACAGGATTACATAGTTATTCCTTACAAACTCATAAAAAGCAGTTTTATTACTAAATTATTATATTTTTCCAATAAAAAGTCATGTATTACAAACTTACGCATTGACTTACCAACCGTATCGTTCCAATATTTTGCGCACTAACGAAACACACTGAGGACCGGAGGGATTGGTAAGACAAAAACTAACGGACGCTCGCCGTAGGTAGGCGGCCTAAAAACATTGTGGAACACCAAGTAACGCATAGTTGTTGGTAGCTGTAAAACGCTATGATAAAATGACGGTTCGTAGAATAAAGGAACCGGGCATAAGAAGACATCTAGGAAAAGCATTTCGTAACTCTTAGTTCGTAACTATATTTTTGAAAATGTCAGTCAATTTTTTGACGAGGATTCCTAAAAATGATCCATTGCATTTTTTGCAAAATTATTGCATATAATTCTTATAAATAGTCTTAAATAATTTTAATATTATTAAACTGATGTAACGTGAATATCTTTTTTAAAGTAAGATAATCGTTAAAAATACATACTCACTATTTAGATTGCCTTTACAATTTTTATCTATTACGCGTTTCGTAATTTAAAAAATATCTAACACTTTTCACTGCCATTGTAAGCAATTTTATGGTAAATGAATAAGTTAATTGTACTGTAAACTAGTGACGTAGACATATTTTTAAATAGCAGTACCTGTGTACAAAGTATTTATATTACCTTGTTTTTTTCATCTAATTTTTTGATGAAAAAAGCGGCCCAAAGCAATAAGACTCACTCAATTTTTACAACGGATGGGTCAAAAACAACGTGACTTCGCAATAACGTAATAATATGATAAATATGTCCCGATAGTTTCCACCGAAGAAATTTTTAGTCTTCCCTAGAATAGTATGTTCGTAAAGTTTATAAATAAAAAAATAGGTGCCTATTTCGCTATAACTTGTTATAAATTGCAAAGTATGTTTTTGTAGTTTTAAATAACGATATTGGTAGGACTTTGATACTGTTATATAAGCAGCGAATTGACCTCTGGGAACTTCAATTAGGGTCATATCGCTTTAAAAGCAGGAAGCGATATAATTCACCTTAAAAATCGAGTAACAGAAAATATTTTATTTGGCACACTTTGTTTTTGGTATTATTTTCGTCTATTATTTTTTCTTTTCTCTGTCTTGTGTTGTGCCAAATAAATTTTCTAAAATAATGTGTGTACTATGAACTATCTCCTTTAAAAACGTATACAGACACCCTAAAGTCCAAACAAAAGCTTTAGGCTAAACTGCGATTTTGATCAGTCTTAATCGCATCTTATGATGGGTAGGATTTAAAACTCCAAATATTCAAACAACTATAAAATACGTACGTAGTAGTGTGTTATAATATGTCACAGTCTCTAAGACCGCATTTAACGTTGAACTGTAATAAAAACAAAGGATGATGCGTCAAGTTGGCCGGCATATCTAATAAAAATAACTTGCCCATGAAATGAACCTTATATCATCAGCTTCAATTTTTTATTTTGGGCAGAACAATGTAAGCTACAGGGGAAAAAAGGTATCATCCCTGACATCATATGACTACCCTACCCTACGGACATTGTAGATTTGATTTTACAAAAGAAGTAGGTGCAGGAAATATAACTTTTTGTCCTTTACTGTAAAATTCCGGTCGATTCTGGTTTAGCCACTAGTGGTCGCGTTTAGTGGCCGCGGCTAGTGGCTCAATGTGCGCTCGCTCAAACTGGTTCGTATAAGTAGCTGTAGGGTAAAAGCGATAAGCTAAGATATATAACTCCATTCGTATTGGCTATGCCGGCCAGGGTCTATACAAAAGTGCCCATCACCCTTTCAGTAGTTTTAGTATTTGGCAGTCAAATCATATTGATTGGTGACATTATTTTTACTTGATTTGTTTGCAAATTATAACCATAGAACTAGAGGCTTTATTTATTTGTTTGAATGTTGTATATTACTAACAATTTGGGAATTAGTCGCGTTTGTTTACAGACTGTGATATGATGTTTGTAGTCAGTAGTTTAATAAATAGTAAGCTTCATGATGAGTCGTGCTCGTTGATTTTATCTTATTTATAAATATGACTGGCATGCGCCATGGCGTATGGCCATCTAACATAAATAATTAATTTAAAAAATATGCAATTTCACCGAGCATGATTGAAACTTTACAATTTACCATGTATAGTAAAAAAAATATAACTTAAGATTCTTTAAGCTGTAGCCAAGTTTCGCATTTGCTATATACTCATAGGTTCCTATTATATTCTGCGCTTTTACTTAAGACCAGTTCATGATATAATCATCGTCTCTCTTTACTAACGGATATTATCACATTTTGTATTTAAAAACGGGTCATAATATTGACGTAAGAAGGCGGTCATAAGGTTAAGATTTTTTATCTTTTTAAAATATGTTACACCTTCAAAATAAATACTAGGTACGTTGGAGGACTACATGGTTCATTGCTAGAAAGCTGTAATGTTTAAAACGAGATTATTCGTACCACTGCTTGCCTTCACTTTTAAAAAAAAATGTGATGAGATAATACTTAGTGAAGTAATTTTGTATTAATCATTTATTACACTATTTTTACGTAATTGTTTTGCATTTCGTTAAAAGTACTTTATTATAAAAATATTGTTTAGCCGAAGTAACAGACACAATTTAGGTATTTACTGGAGTCCATGTAAATACGTATTTTAAGTTATAAGAATAATTTATTATTTGGTTTTGAATAGTTATTCAGTCTGTATTTCTGTATGTACACAAATATATTGTTTATTGGTCAACATCTTTTTAATTTCCTCTGTTTAACATAAACAAAAATAGAAGTAAAGTGAAACACAAGCATTTTAAATATAATCATTTATTATTCTCATACATGATTCATTTCAGTCATTGAGACAACATGGTGTGCCATATAGTTTGAAAATAAATCCGCTCTGTGAGTCATGATATGTTCCCTGGGGCTGGTTCATTCGATCTGTCGTTGAATACCACGTTCGCGATCGTACTAAACTCTTCGAAGCTCGTCGGTTACACCTCTGAGAGATTCCAATAGGCAAAGACATGTAATCTGATATGATTACACAAAGCTTTAAAAAACATACGCGTGGCCATCTTGTAAAATGAAACGATAAGAAACAATACGATTGTTTCTTGTGTGATGTGAATGTGAACCATCAAACTGTGCAGTACTCGAGGTCGACAGTCGAAGTGTGGTTTTATAGTCGCACGCACCGCCAGTGGGGCGACACGCGCGGTCCGTATGGCTACTCCGTACGTGCGCGTTTATATCATCAGAAAACGGTAAAGATGTCGTTTAGCTCTAGTCTACGATGCGATGATGCATCGTGCGGGCAAACGCGTGACTATTAAACCACCTGAAAAAAATCGATGATTTACTCAGCTACAGATAAAAATGATCCATGATAACGTGGGAACATTCATGCGTCGAGTTGTCCAACAATCAAACCATGTTGCAATATAATAGTTCAGCGAGCATTTTATATACTTTTGATCTTTAAATAATAAAACTCAATACTTTGCTAAAATATAAAATAATATCTATGCCTATATAAAATAAGTGATCTAAAGTGTTATACAACTGTATAAAGATATTTGGTTAATCGCTTATAATACCACCACCGCCAGTGGCAGCAGACATCGAGCGACTCCAGTAAAGTATGCACCTTGTAAAAAATACTGAAAGCCATAATACAACATCCGAATACAATCTACCATCGATCGTCCGGCCTCGGACGCGATGCAACTGGCCGAGGCGCGGGGCCATCGGCGATAACAAATAACAATATCAATTAAATAAATTATGTGATAATTTCATGATGTCAAAAACTTGTCACAGACTGCGACATAAATAAACATAACAATGACAAAGAGAAAATAGGCACGGTATGTAAATAGACAATAGAGCAATAACAATAGTAATCATAATATTGTTTCTACAACCAAATAATTTATTATGTCGAGGAGCGCCCTGCCCGGCGGCGGGGCGCCGAGTGACTAGACATATTACACAAACAATATATTTAACGATGTCTGCTGCTAATACGCTACGGAAGAAAAAAATAATATTTAGAAAAAAGGTAGTCACTAAAGCTAGTATGGTAAGTCCATCGTTAAGTACACGAAGAGCATTCTATTATAAAAGCTAGTCAATATATTATATCTAAAAACAATAAATGCAAGGCTATGGTCCTCGCCCCGCCGCTCAGAGCGCGCGGGACATTTGAGCTATGCAAATAAATTATGCTACCGGTGTTAATATTGCAAATCAATTTCACTACTCGAGAGCGGACTCCCGCTTAGATTATCTACCAAGTATACGAAGGTTAACGTATCAACTAGGTCTATACCTAAATCAGTAAAAATACCTACTACGGGCGAGTGCCCACACTACATGGAACGGTCGAACTAGCCTAATCCAGCGAGACTAAGAGAGAAACTACGCCATCGACCGGAGCTGCCAACATCACACCCAATAACGTAAATAATATCATAACATTTCAATAATCTTTTGTAAATTTTGTCTTATTAAATAGAACGCCGGTCGACTCGGTGAGCAACGTGTTTGAGCAACTTCGAAAGTCATCGGGTTTGCAGACTTCGTCAGACTCACTGTATTAATATTTCGTAATCGGCTAATAGGGCTTAGTCGGCTAATAGAATTATGCTTGGAGAGATTGGTCTAAGTAATGTCGAGCCGACCGGCTCATGGACAAGAAATGGACTTGCGTGGCGACGCACAGGACGGCAGACGAAACGCACGGAAACACTACGAATACAACTAGAACAAGATGGACGAAAGTATCTCGGCAGAGGGCCACAATAACATAACAAACGTATCAACTAGAGAACAGATTACATAGTCTTTTTGCGCACACAATGGATGGACATCGATGAATAATTTTAGAAATTTTTTGGACGTACTAAACATTCGTATCGAGTGGAGGATCCGTCGCTATAATATATACATAACTATCGTAGAGAATCGCAGTATCGATAATACATAATGTACACGATAAAAAATATCGTCCGGCTCTATCAGTGACCTCGACCCGATAAATAACGGCGACACCCGTCTCCGGATAAACACTATAACGGTTCGGTCGCGACAGCGTAACAACTGCAATAAATACATTTAAGATAATAAAATACACCGATCCTATTACAAAAATACGGTCAACCTCGATCTCGCGACGCGCAATAAATAGAAATCGCGGGAGGGAGAGCGGCTCGCCCCCTCTCACTCCCACATAAAAATCAGTCAACATTACTCCTACGCCGCCGCCGCCGCGCCCGCGGGGCAAACATTCGCTTTGCAATCCAAAGATTAGATACTGCACTTGAAAAAATGACCGCGCGTTCCTTGCATAGCATTACATTAACACTTAGGACACTCGGCTCGAGTGTTGAGGGTTAATCCCCATAACGTTGATGGAAGCCACGCGGCAGTACAATTAGTTAAGTAGTACTTGAGAATTTTGACAGGCTCTGCCATCGCCAGTGTGGCCGAGAGGTTAGGCACTCGCCCGCTACGCGAGGAACGTGGGCTCAATTTCCGCCTCTGGTGGTTTTCCTTCTGTCGCGCTCCCCTGCACAGTTTGTCGGTTCACGCGCGGAGGGGGGCGCGCGGCGGGCGGGGGGCGGGGGGCGCGGCGGCGACGGTCACTCGATTAAATTTAATCTTATAAAACGTATAAACCAGCCGGCGGCCGTGTACGTCGTCGATGGGACCTTCCGTCGTGCTCGACGACGAGAACGAAGGCGAGTAGAGTTGTCAATAACACTCAGTGTTATAAACGTCCGTCATCGCTCGGACATATTGGACATATAATGTCACGACGGTCACATAATAAATACAAAATTAGCAAATCAAGTTCTAGTGACAATTCAGATAA
The DNA here is from genome assembly GCA_949316185.1 of Pyrausta nigrata. NCBI lineage: Eukaryota > Metazoa > Arthropoda > Insecta > Lepidoptera > Crambidae > Pyrausta > Pyrausta nigrata. Next base: position 5,138,526 of record OX438951.1, read on the forward strand.
AAGGTTATTTGTGTCTTATTTTTTATAACATTTTGCAAAGAAATCAAAACTGCCGTAGACCTAGAACCAGAGATTTGCCAACGATTTGTAACGAATGCAATTTTGGCATAGTTTACCAAAAACGAATGCGACGTTTGTGACAATAAGTCCAATATGCTCTTTCACGTAGACAGTACATTTACGAACACTACAACTCCGCAGGCGCCGGCGTTAAATTCGTAGGCGCTACCTTGCGCAGTTTGTCCGTAGCACACACACACAGTGTCACTATCGCCGCCCTGGAGTAACCGCACGCGGTAGGCTAGCTTGCGGCAGGCTAGCGCGCGGCGTGGTCGGCCCGCAACAGGGTAGCTCGCGGTAGACTAGCACGCAACAGGCTAGCTTGCGGCGTGGTCTGCCCGCTGTAACGCGCGTAGCACAAACACAGTGTCACTACCACCGCTCACCGCCCCGCATGCAGCAGACTAGTTCGCAACACGCTAGCGCGCGGCGTGGTCGGCCTGCAATAAGCTAGCTCGCGGGATGGTCTGCCCGCAGTAGGCTAGCTCGCGGCAGGCTAGCTCGGGACACGCTAGCTCGCGGCATGGTCTGCCCGCAGTAGGCTAGCTCGCGACACGCTAGCGCGCGGCGTGGTCGGCCCGCAGCAGCGCGCGCAGGGCGGCGGCGGCGGCCTTGAGGGCGGAGACGAGCCGCTAGAAGTCCCGCCCGCGCGCGCGCGTCGCCCCGCCGCCCGCCTTGGGGACGCGCCGCGTGCGCATCTCGCGGTCCACCTGCGTGGGACGAACGAATACATTTACGAAAACTTGTTTTAATAGTTTTACTCATTCTTAGTACTTTTTTTACGTAGTGGACCCTTTGAACATGAAAAGGGTGCAAAAGGTATTTTTGTAATATGCGATGCACTTTGCTTCTATCAATGCCGGTTCGACGTGCAATTCCACGCACAGAACGTGTTGAATCTTCGTCTATTTCGTCGAGGACTATTTCTTCTCTACTAACTCTTAATTATCTTGAAAAGCGAGATATTTTTACTAAAGTCAAAATTTGAGATTAGAGAGGTCTTGAAAAAATCTATCGACAGTTAAAGGTTTATCCATTGTTTCTGGGACACCCTGTATATTAGTACCAATTTAAATCAACCGAATAAACGGTTAATAATCCGAATCATGATTCGAATTTAGACCGGGTGAGTTGAATATTCATTTTCGATACAAGTCCCATCACTACTTCCTACCTTCCTAATTAGGATCCTAAGTAGGACACTACCTTCCTAGTTAGGACGCTAGATGGTGTAATAAGCACTTAAGCCGGACGCGACGTAGACACAGTCGACGGAGGAGCGCGCTCACTAAAAAGGTTCTGTACTCCCACTCATCGACGGAACACAGTAAGCTGCTAGGCGCCAGACCCCGGTGGGAGATTGGTAGCTAATGGAGCCTACCACCGCTGATAGCACCGCCACACTCGCCACGTCACTCGCCACGTGAACGTCTTACCTCCAGGTCCATTTTACACTTATAATTAAGTTTTGCTTACAATTCATAACTAAGCAAATGTTTAAAATGTGTCCTAAAATTTTCCGGCCCGCAGTTAACATCATAGTAGGTAATACCCCCGGACATATGCAAAAGTAAGCAAAATTAAAGACACTTTCCATCCACGTGGCACATACAGTGTGTCCGAGTTTGGACTAGCGATAATGTATGGGCTATTAATTCATCAAATGTTATCGACAAAAAACCCCCATGTTGGGTTCTAACACCCCCCCCCCCCCCTCTTGAAATGGCATAATATTCCCATGCTGGGTTCTAACTCGGGGCCTCTTGAAAAAGCAGCCATTTTAATCATTAAAAAAAAAACTATGGATCTGGAGGTTCTAAAAGTTATGAAAATGATTCATTTGGAAGGTTATCGCCTATCAAGTGAAATAAACATCGATTCAAAATTATTAACCGTCATTTATTATTAAATTATAAACCCTATTACAAAATTAAACCCAAAAATGCCATTGCTTTAAAAAAATTTTTAGAAAAGAAAAAAAAATCATTAGGATTTGATTTCTCTAAAATTTGATAAACTTAAATTATCGCTAGTCCAAACCCGGACATGCTGTATAGCCGTGTGCGGCGGACTGTATATTACCTCCAGGTCCTCGAGGCGCTGCGTGAGCGCCAGCTTCTGCTGCACGGCGAGCCGCAGCAGCTGGTTGAGCGTCTTCTTCTCGTCCTCGGCGCCCGCCAGCGCCTGCGTCAGCTCGTCCACCTGCGTCACGTACTCCTCGCAGCGCGCCGCGAACATCGCGCGGAGACCTGCACAGTTATGTACTGGTTGTAGTACGGTCTCGGAACATTGCAATAGTAACTCGACAGCGACGGTGGTAACCGCGAATGATAGAACAAAAGTCAATATGAATGTGTAAAGGTATATGTTTGTTGCAGAAAACACGGTTTCTATGTATTTCTAAGAAATACCATTCGTAGCTCGCGACACGAAGCTAGCGACACGTCTTTAAGCAGCAGACGACACTAGCGCCCCATCGCAGATAAGTACACATATTTTTTCTAATTTGTGGAACTGAAGTGTCGCCAACGTCAGTCTGACCAATTCCATACTAATATTTTAAATGCGTAAGTGTGTCTGTCTGTCAGCTATTCACGCTTAAACCGCTAAACCGATTCCAATTCGATGAAATTTAGTATTGAGAAGTTTGAGTCCAGAAAAACGACACAGGTAAGATATGTCGTTTATTCCAGAAATTATATTTTATGGGGCGAAAACTTGTATATTAAATTCGACATTTGCGCAGACAAAGTCGCGGGAAACCGCTAGTCATATATTATGCACGATTTTTTTGTTATGCAATGTTAGGTTTTTCACCAAAGACTAAAAATTTAGCATGAGCTCACATGCCAGCATTATGCATGCAGCCATAAATTCTCTTTGCCCGTTATCTACGACTACTTAACATTATAAATTTTTCTTTGGCTGACATTACAGACAATTTGGAAAAATTTGAGATTTGTGGCAACAGGAGTGAAAAGACTGTCAGAGGATGTGAATTTTTTCAATTTCCTTTTAATGCCTATAATTTTTTTGATTATTGGGGCTAACATACTATAAAATGGCTTACTCACTTGAGAACGTAGCGGCATCCTCCTTGAGTAGTCGTAACTCGTTTCGCAGCTTGAGCATCGTCTCCGTGACTATCGTCTTCTCCGTCTCGTACTTCGACTTGAGGTTGGCGAGCGCCACCTCCGCCGTGTTCTTGTTTGACTTGAGCACCGTACGGAGGGTCGCGATCTGTTCGCGCTTTGTCGATAAGAGCGATTTCAGCTTAATCACTTGCTCTTGCAGCTCGGCCATCTCTGCGCCGCGTTCTTCTGTCTCCATGACTGTGGAAGGAGAGTACGGTTAGCGTAACGGTTAAATAGTTACTATTTCGATACTCATATTATACAGAATCAGCACGCGGCAAACATCGACAAGCTTATGTCAACTGTATTTTTACTACTAATAAGACTATGTATCTCATCTTTAATTATTAATTTGTAATGTTACAAGGACAAGCGAAGTCAGAGTTATTTTATAAAGTTTGAAATGCTACAAAATAAAGCTTACTAATGTAAGTAAATAAATGGGTGAGGGAAAACATCGTGAGGAAACCTGCACATTCAGGCGACTGCATGTGTAACCATGATCAAAAACTGGTCAGGTTCCCCTGGTAACAGGGTCACGGAGGTAAGATGGCAGTCGCTTCATTGTAATTACCTGATCTGCCACATCCTGGATCATGGTCAGCGGACCCTGGGCCCTCGCGTGCGAGTGCACAACCGGGATAACGCTAGGAGGATGATGAATGTAAGTAAATAAATATTTTCGAAAATCTATAAGATGGGAGATGCAAATACAAAATGGGTGATTTCCCATGTAAAAGATTATACCTGACATTTATGCTTGTCTATGCACCAAAATTTCCTAATAATAATAATCTATCTACAATAAGAATACAATGTAATCATAATTAAATAATTCTCTAACTACAAAATATTCCAGTGCATACATTGTACCAGTTCCTTCACATGATATACTGCAGCATCAACACGCATGAAATGAAACTCCCCCTCACAGAGTCCCTTATACTACTTAACACGTTGTCACCCTTACTCGCTATGCTCCTTACTTCACTTTGCTTATAATGTAAAGCCTTCGCCTGCAAGAACTTATCCTTCCACATCGAATGCAGATACACATCTCTTTGATTGACCTTTTTCGACATTATCGTCTTTTTGACATGGGAATACGGAAAACTAGTCTTTGAAAGCGTCGAGATAGAGTTCTTTTTTTCGTATGGCAAAGATTTGGTGTCCCAGCTATCTTTGCTGGATGTAATTTGGGGATCTAACTTTGCTATCGAATCATTCTTGGACATGTTTTCGAAGTAGTCCGTTATCTCTTTGACCGTCCGCCCTGTGCATACGGAACTCTTGGAATCGCCTAAACATTTATCGAAAGACTTCAGTTGGGAGATAAGTTGTTGAAGTTTTTTCTTTGTGTCAGCGATTTTGATTTTAGCGTTGTTATGTTCTTTTATTTTCTTTGTCGAGCAGGAATTTTGACTTCTTTGTTTGCATGGCGAGTTTTCATTTTGTATCGGTCCTAAGGAAGGGGAAGTGTTAGTTAATTACTGGGCAGTTAGATGTGTAAATGGGATTAGGTTTAGGCATAAGGGTATACCACACGAATTTGAGTTATCGGCGGATAAAAAAGTTTCTTTATACTAATTAAAAAGCCGACTAAACTATCGGCAGATAGAAAGTCTTGTCTTTTGCCGCTTTGCTCGAGCGGCAGCGACTATTATTAAAAGCACGCTTCACCGCAGACGAATGCCGACGCATCCTAGATGTACGACGACGACGACCCCCTCACCTCTGGCGCTCAGCAGGAGGGTCGCGCACGAACTAGTTGGACTATAGTACTTGTACTTACCGGGCTGGTGCCTGTTGCGCGAGTCGAGCGCAGTGTCGAGGGCGACCCTCAGGTGTGTCAGCTGGTCGAGCAGCGTGTCTGCGGAGCGCGCCACGTGGCCGGCCGCACGTAAACCTTCTAGCTCGCCCGCCGCCAGTGCCAACGCCTCCTCGTCCACTGAACGCCCTTCTGATCCACCCGCTAGGGAAACACGGTGGAAAATAATTAGAACATCAAGCACATCCTTGTTTAAGAAAAACTCTTAGAAAATTCCTTGACACTAAATGACTTCGTTTTTTCTTTGACACATTTTGTCAAATAAATTCACTTATTTCTTTACATTTTTACCTTATTTGTTATTTAAAAGATCAAAGATTTCCTTATTAAAAATATAAACGCTTAAATTAACACTTTTCGTATCCAGTACCAAGCACTGATAAGTTCCGGAGAAAAATCGCTCTTACTTTGCCCATATAAGTAACGTGCTTAATGGATATACATAAATATTACTCATTCACCGGGCCAAGTCCAACAATGTAAACAAACCATTGACTAACCTATTAATCCTATTATCTGAAGATTTTCGGCACATACACAAGTGAATTTCTTCACAGAACTTACAAACACCTTCACCAATTACGCCGTAACAATATAAATACGACTATTATACAATAGTCGTATTTATATTGTATTGTTTTGTATACACAAACACACATAATTGCACTCAAAAACGTAAATCATACGAAAAATATCATCATTTTGACAAAGACAAGACGAGGACGGCAAACTTTATATTTTTTAATGTAGTGTTGGGAAACCAATTTTGTTCAATCGATCGATTCAATTGGTCATTCGAAACTTGCATGCTTAGTAATGTTTACCCTAAAAGGAATGATATCAAAATTATGTTGTTTTATTGTAGCATTTATTTGAAAGGTTACTGTTCATGAAATGATATAGTGTTAAAGATAAAAAGTACATTGTTTTTTTTTAATATAAAAATATAATTAAAATTGGATTTATAATTTTAAAATTCTGCCTAAAATAAAGCTTTATAAGTATGAATTAGTTATTTAAATATTACTAAAATGTTACCGACTTAAAAAAAGAGGTATGTATGTTCATCCGCGATTATCTCGCATGTGAATGAATGTTTCAGTAAACTATTCTGACTTCGAAAAATCTCACCAAATGGACGAAAATATCACTTTTAGCTTCTAATTAGTTGAGACCAATTAATTTGAAGTCAGTGCATGATTTAGTTTAACCTTTTAAAATTACTTAATGCAATCAGTCGTCATCCATACAAACATTTCATTTAAATTATATTAAACTCTTATAAACAAATAGAATAAATATTAATACATAAATTAAATGCAGAAGCAAACCCGCTTGATACCCGTAGTATGCGGTAACTATACCTAAGCCCGCACTGATCGGACGGAAATGTTCGGTGCGCGGGCGACGAACGCTCGCCAGTCAAGACAACGCCGCACAGTGATCAATAATGACATATTAAGTGGATAATATTCAAATTTGACATTGTGAGGGTAGTTAAAACAAATCATTGTGATGTGATTGGGAGTACTTACCTCATATACTTGTTTAATATGAACGGTTGAAGGTAAGTCATTGCTGAGATATCAGCTAGTGAATGCAGTGCTCTCGCTAATTGTATTGATTTGTTCTATTTACTCCCTGTTTTCGCGCACAGTTATCTGTTTGTTGTGACTTATACAGTGTATTATTGCATATCAATAAATATGGTGCACAATAATGAAGGTATATATGTACTTCATTTTCTATAACACTTAGTAACTGTTAATTGTTATAGTAATTTAGAAAAAATATTCAAAACTTAGCTTTAAATTTTGTATATTTTATTTTATGTTAAGGCCTGTATCTTACAAGGAACATATTAGAACATGCACATTTTTGTACTGGTAGATAACTGGAAGTCTGTATTATAGTATTCAGTAAAAAAAATAACCCCTAACTACCCCTGCCAGAACGAAGTCTTCATTTTTGCAGGAAACGGTAGTACAGTTAGAAACTTAAGATTTATTTAATTACCTCAAAAAATACCCTCCAATTAAACCTGCCACCAAGCAATCTAAAGAATGTTATTAAACTATGTCTATTAGGTTATTGGAGTATCAGATTTGACAACACAACAGCAAAATGAGTAACGAAATTCAATACATAGCTTTTGTTTGTCAGCTTCCAGAAATTAGATTAAAATCGGCAAAGTTGTTTCCAAATTTGAAATAAAATATGAGAATTGGTTGTGTAAATGCAAAATACCATCTGGAGATCATATTAAATAAATTTTGCTCTCTTTAAATAATATGCAAGAGATACGGCAAAGCTGTATGTTAGTTTATACGGATGGTACTGCATGCCACCCACAGTACATAAAGTTTTAACACATGGCAAAGATATTATTGATCATTTCTCGTTGCCTATTGGACAATTAGGGAAAGGCGCACAGGAATGTCGTCATAAAGATGTAAAATATTATAGAGAACACAATACCCGAAAAATGTCACGTAAACAGACTAATAAAGATTTATTTAAAAAAATTTGGTGTCGTCTGATCCTCGGATATAAATTTTGCGCCCTTTACCCCAAAAACAGAATGGTATTTTTCCTGCAGAAGTTATCAAATTATTAGAACAACCTAATTTTGACACAAACGAGGAAGAATTATAATTTTCAGCACATATTTTTTTGTTTTTTAACATTGTAGTCTTAAACACATTATTTTAATAAAGAAATATATTGATATTTTCAATAACAATATAAGAAAATTGTAATTCCAGTTTGAAATATTTTTGTCATCCTAAATTCTGATTTTTGATCACTGTGCGCCGCCTGCAGCGTAACCCGTGTGTACTCTACCGCGTGTGCAAAGGTTTTCATGTTAAATGATGTCATCCTAATGACTATTTTTGGTGTTTATTCATTTAACTTTAATTTCTTAATTTTTTATGTGTGTGTCTGTTGCTTTTTTTCTTTGTGTGGTTGTAAATCTTGTGTATAAACGTAAGATAATTATATTAACGGACATTTAATCTTAAAATCGTCTTCAAGACGAAAGTATCTTTAAATTCACTACAAAGTTTCCTGCGTTCCATTTTCAGGTAAGACCGATAGTAAATATCTTTCAGTTCGTAACCCCTTTTTTCCTAAATAGTCTTGGTCAAAAAAAGTTAAATCATTTCACTTGTCTTTTTTTCATTTATTGCATTCGATTGTATATTGTTCAATTGACTAAAATCCTCTACTTTTTCCCAGCACTAAATATTGTCTATGGTATTCGAGCCGCCATGTTTGTTTACATTGTTGGACTAAGCCCGGTGAATGAGGTATAAAATAGAACATGCTCCTGGAGACACTCATTGGTCGATTTGCAAGCCATTAAGTTTTCAAAGCCTTTCCTCAGTGGAAATAAAGATAAGAAGAATTACAATAATTTTGACAGCACTCTAACACGAAATATAACATCAAGCCCCATGGAGAGAATTAACACTCATTGACAGATTTGCAAGCCTCTAGATTTTCAAAGCCTGACCGAGCGGCTCACTGCAGCAATGGCGAGCCACAGGCTAAGTCGGAAACTTGGAACCATGCGGAGATAGTCGCCGTCGTTACGCGCAGGTTCCGGCGCGCTAAAGCACCGGAGGGCAATGTTAGGTTTTAGTGGGTTTAGGATCCCACATACCCCAAGGCCGTTCTGTCGCGACTAGGGTAATGCGTAAAAGCATTTCCTCAAGTTAAGAAAAAAAGGTTCTAAAGCCTTTCTTCGGGTAACCGCTGGAGCGAAGGTCGCACGCAAGCCCCGGGTACTGAAACCCGATACAAGCGATGCGCGATTGAGAGAAAAAAATCGTTTTGTCTTTTTAATATTAATTGATTTGGGAAAGATATTTTTTCTACAAGTATCCTCCTGAAGTTTTTGACTTGTTAGTGCCACCTAGTCATTAATAAATTATCTATTATATATTGTCAATTTATCGAAAGTCGTGATGAAGGTAAAATAATTATCACTTTATCTGTGATTAAACTAAAAATGATATTCCAAGTGAATTGCGGAGTAGTGAAATCAACCAGGTTTTTTTAAATTATTATTCTATGTCGCGATCGTGATTGGATGGGTGACCATTCCGACCATTTAAGTGCCGTCCAAGACAAGCATCTCCGTCCTTCGGAAGGCACGTCAAGCAGTTGGTCCCGGCTAATATCTGTTGATATTAGTCGTTAAGCCCATTCAAGGGCCGTGGGGCGGCTTGATGACATCTGACAGTAAGGTCGGTCACTTGCCTTACAGACACCCCTCCACTAATTCCGCGTGGTGGAGTGTGACTCGTACCTCCTCATAGTTGAGGTGAGGCCTTTGCCCAGCAGTGGGATCTTTTTATGCTAACTTTACTTTTTTTTACTTTATTCTATGTCAGTCTCTAGTACTGACTGACTGTGGGTAGGTAGGTAGGTACTGACCGTCGGCATGTCCCGCGTGCTCGAGCAGCAGCCTCTCGGGCTGCGTCCCGTTGACGGCGCACACGTGGTGGTAGATCTGCGCGAGCGTCTCCGCCGCGGACGCCAGCGCTGGCGCCGCTGTGGACAGCGCGCGACCCGCACCTGTGGATAGATACACACTTTTTAATGTGAGTACAAATAAATACATGGGCATCAAATTCCGAAACTGTTTCATAGTAAGTAATGGATCAATAATACGATAAAGAGAACAAAATAAATACATTGCCCTAAGCTGCGCGAGCTATTGTCGCTGATGGACAGTAGCTAAGGCATCTATTTGTGTCCCTAGATACCTGCCAGTGTCAGTAGCAAGGTCTATGTATTCGTCCCTAGCTACATACCTCCCACCAGTGTCCGCAAGAGATCGGCATCCGCTTGTAGCACCGCATACCTGACTTCAGCCTTAACGAATCTATCGCTAAGCTGCGCGAGCTGTTGTTGCTGATGCGCGGTAGCTAACGCGTCTATACATTCGTCCCAAGCTACATATTTCCCGTCAGTGTTCGCAGCCGGTCTATGTATTGTAATCGTCGTTTAAAGTCCAGGGTCATCTCTTCACCCCGAACTGGCAACGCCAATATTGCCCGTCAGTCCGGTCTATACGCCCTATGGCACCAGAGGCGGCATTTAGTTGGGGCAAGACCACTTGCATTTTTTTTCAGTTTGAGCTATGAACTCGGCCCCGCCCTAATTCATAGCCTGTACCCTAAGCCCGTAGTCTCTCCTACTTAACTCTATGTGTCCGTAGCCACATACCTCCCGCCAGTGTCCGCAGCAGGTCAGCGTCTGCCTGTAGCGCCGCACACCTGACTTCAGCCTCAGCGAATCTGTCGCTAAGCTGCGCGAGCTGTTGCCGCTGGTGCGCGGTGGCGGTCGCGTCAGGCGCGGTGGAGGCAGCAGCTAACTCTGCCAGGGCGGCGCCCAGCGCTTCTAACTCGCCGCCTGACACGCGCCACCATGTTAGCCAGCGGCCGGCGCGAGCGGATATACCGCCTTCCACTTTCTCTTCGTCCTGGACATAAAAACTATACGTTAGTACCAAGTCTGCGTCGAACACGAAGTATCAAATATCATTAATAAAGATATTGAAAATAACTAATGATTAAGTATTTTTATTCTTACGAATAACCCTGTAAAGTATAGAAACTTTGTATTAAGTTTGAAGTAACTGTAAACTCTCGATTGTGTGTCGTTGTTGAGAACGACTGTATAGTAGCGCGTAGTACTGTATAGTATACAGTGACGCGCGAGGCGGCGCGCGTGAGGCCGGCGCGTAGTACTGTATAGTATACTGACCGGCGCGCAGTCGGAGTGCAGCGCGTGTAGCGTAGTGACGCGCGAGGCGGCGCGCGTGAGGCCGGCGCGTAGTACTGTATAGTATACTGACCGGCGCGCAGTCGGAGTGCAGCGCGTGTAGCGCAGTGACGCGCGAGGCGGCGCGCGTGAGGCCGGCGCGTAGTACTGTATAGTATACTGACCGACGCGCAGTCGGAGTGCAGCGCGTGTAGCGCAGTGACGCGCGAGGCGGCGCGCGTGAGGCCGGCGCGTAGTACTGTATAGTATACTGACCGGCGCGCAGTCGGAGTGCAGCGCGTGTAGCGCAGTGACGCGCGAGGCGGCGCGCGTGAGGCCGGCGCGTAGTACTGTATAGTATACTGACCGACGCGCAGTCGGAGTGCAGCGCGTGTAGCGCAGTGACGCGCGAGGCGGCGCGCGTGAGGCCGGCGCGTAGTACTGTATAGTATACTGACCGGCGCGCAGTCGGAGTGCAGCGCGTGTAGCGCAGTGACGCGCGAGGCGGCGCGCGTGAGGCCGGCGCGTAGTACTGTATAGTATACTGACCGGCGCGCAGTCGGAGTGCAGCGCGTGTAGCGCAGTGACGCGCGAGGCGGCGCGCGTGAGGCCGGCGCGTAGTACTGTATAGTATACTGACCGACGCGCAGTCGGAGTGCAGCGCGTGTAGCGCAGTGACGCGCGAGGCGGCGCGCGTGAGGCCGGCGCGTAGTACTGTATAGTATACTGACCGGCGCGCAGTCGGAGTGCAGCGCGTGTAGCGCAGTGACGCGCGAGGCGGCGCGCGTGAGGCCGGCGCGTAGTACAGCCGCCGCGGCACTCTCGCTCTCCGCCGTGGACTGCGCTGCCCGCATCGACGCGGATAGTTGCGTCTGGAATTGACACGTTACGTAAATATAGGTATTCATTTATTCTGAAAACATAATAGTTAACGTCAATAAATAAAGAAACGTACATACATACATACATGAACCCTGAAAACAATACACTCCTTATTTGGACACTGGTGTACAAACAGTATATCGTCATCCTCCTAGCGTTATCCCGGTTGTGCACTCGCACGCGAGGGCCCAGGGTCCGCTGACCATGATCCAGGATGTGGCAGATCAGGTAATTACAGTGGAGCGACTGCCATCTGACCTCCGTGACCCTGTTACCAGGGTACCCTGACCAGTTTTGGATCATGGTTACACATGCAGTCGCCTGAATGTGCAGGTTTCCTCACGATGTTTTCCCTCACCGTTAGAGCATCGGTTAGTGAAACAACTAATGTACATAACTCAAAAAAGTCATTGGTACATGGCGGCATGTGGGATCGAACCGGTGCCTCCCGCATGAGAGGCAACCCGCTAGCCACTGCGCCACCGACGCACTTAATGTACGTGTACAAACAGTATATAAAGTAGATAATGTAAATCACTCTCATAATTACCGGGTACATTTAGACGCCACGTTATATAGGACCGCAGCACAACGTGACGAGTCTGAAATTGCTCGTTTCAACACAAGCGACGATACGCACGCACTTCCAAAAGCCTTGGACTACCTCTTGGTCTAGTGGTCAGCACGCTGGGTATTATCCACGAGTTCCGGGTTCCAGCTCCGGGTCGGGCCGAGAGTGTTAGGTATTTCTGTCTTAAAATAACTCAGACACAGTCAGGAAGTCGGTTGTGGTAACACCCCCGTGCCTCGGACAGCATGTTAAGCCGTTAATCCTGTGCCTGATATTTTTACGGTCATGTCGGACAGCCTGCCGTCTCACCGAATTAAGAGGGTGAAGGAAAAGAGAGTGCACGTGTGTATTGCGCACACACTTGTGCACTATAATATCTCTCGCGCAGTTAGCTAATCTCTGTTGAAATAGGCCGCCGTAGTCGAAATTCGGCTAGGAGGGCATTATTATTATACTTCCAAAAGCGAAAAAACAGTATGCACTCACGTTCTCGTTGTGCGCCTGCTCCAGCTGCTTCTCCAGTCGCGAAATCTCGTGCAGGTGCACCTCGGAGAACAGGTCGGCGTGGTGGTCGCCCATCGCAGTGGCCAGCTCCGCCGACGACGTGCCCGGCTCGCCCTCGTCCTCTGTGCTGTCGTCTGGCATGCCTGATAGATAGAACATTCTCGATTATTAAATACTTGCTGATTCGGCGAAGTTTCTAGCGAATTAGGGACCTATTTTCTGTTTGAAAAAAAAAAATATGCCGAATTGGTCTAGCCGTTTACAAGTTTTGCGCTTAGCGACACATTGAAACATTAATTTTTATTTAAATAGGTAAATATTACTGATCTGCCTTTTGCCCGATTGTAGTAAAAAATACAAAACGGGGATTAATTCCCACATGGTCAGTCGACTAAGAATAAATACAAATGGTTGATTGAACCTCTATAAGGCGAAAGTACTGGCTACTGGCCATTCATAATTAAATTACTGGGTTTCATACCGTCGTATACTAAGATTCGTGATATTATTATACGCGGCTTCCCTGCTGAGATTCTTATCTAGCTCCTTCTTGGCGGCGAACTTGGCCTTCCTTTCCGCTTGCAGCGCTTCAAAGAGCTGCTGTTTGATGATTAGTACAAACCTCGTATACTAAACGCCAGATTCGTGATATTATACGCGGCTTCCCTGCTGAGATGCGCGTCGAGCTCCTTCTTGGCGGCGAACTTGGCCTCTCTCTCCGCTTGCAGCGCTTCGAGCGCTTCGGCCAGTTGCCGCTCTGCGATGCGGCGCAGCGCTGCGGTCTCGTCGGCGGCCGCGCGCGCGTTTTCCGCCTCCTCGCGCAGTTGCCGCACTTCATGCTTTAGGCCCTCGAATTCCACCTGTTGTCCAATATTTATTTATGTCTTACTTATCTAGGAATTGTATCTATTCGATGAAGTTAGCAAGGTTTGAATAGTATTTCTATTACTACTTTGGCGGACGTATACTACTACTACTTTGAAGGACACACTGGGCTTGATTTCAATGTCCTCTGTCTAAGATTAAATTTAAGTTCTCTCTGTTTCTCTGCCTAACAAACCAAATAAGACAGACTTCAATAATTTAGGAACGTAAGTTTGAACAGCTGTTAGTTGCCAAAGAAATTAGAGAATCCATAGACAATTTAGTAGGCATGTCATTCGATGACGACTAAAGTTAGGTAAAAACATGCAAAAACTTATAAAAATATGTAAGAAATAGCAACACTTTATTTTACGTTTCTTAATTATTATAGTCTGTCTCTTTTCGTTTGAAGAGAGAAGAAAGAGAGACTGAACTTAAAATTAATCTTAGACACAGCACATTGGAATCGAGACCACTAGACTGTTAGCATCCAAAATGTGCCAGCGATCATTTTAAACCGAAAATTGTGAAAACCGTCTTTCCTAATTTTAACGTTAAAAACGTTTAAAACAACAATTTTAACGTCATAAAATGGAGACTTAGAAGTGTTAAAATCATACTCGAGTAATACCTCGAATCACTTTAAAGCAGATACACCAACAATTGATTTAAAATAACAGAATTTATATACCCAAAACAAGGGGCGCTTGTAAATGTCGTAATCTTGACTCTACCACTGCCTTGGGACATTGTACATCTTCTCAACACTAAGGCTGAAAAAGAACAACGCCAAAACTATTTTCATAGCCTCCTTTCAGTTTTAAAACTGTTGCTTCCATACATTTCGGAACATTATGTTTACGCAACTCACCTGTGAAGACCGAAGCGCCGACACTTGTTTCTGCAGCGATATGTTCTCGTCTTCTAAGTCTCCGATATCGACCAGCAGCCTCTGTTCGCGCTGCCTCGCCTCCCTCAGCTCAGCTCGCAACGCCACTCGCTCGGTCTCTCGCGTGGCCTTGTCCACGCCGAGCTCCGAGCTCTCGGCGAGCAAGCGGTCCCGCTCGCTGACCACGCGGTCTAGCTCGTGGCGGAGCTGAAAAAATATAATTTTTAAGTAAAGCAAAAGAACAAGATAATTCTTGATGAAACAAACGCGCTTGATGGTTTGATCATAAGATTCTAACTCGGAAAACTTAGTGTTTACGGCGACTGGTGACGTTTTTGTTAAATTGCAATGAAGAGATACAGCTACAACTACTTTACCTAGAAACCATAGCTCAAAGCATTGCCGAAAAAATCTGGGTTGTAATCAAATCGTTCCTATAAAAAATATTTCGTTTCAATATGACAGATATTAAATTCAAATCTCTCACTTGAAATCACAGTAGATCGTTCAGGATGTCGCGTGGGTTAATAAATTAAGCGAACAAAATTAGCCTAGATTTTTTTAATCGAACTTAGAGTAAGTATAACGCGTAGTTGAAAATCCTGCTCGCCACGAACAGCTCCAAAAAGAAATGCTAAACAAATTCAATAAGCCACCGAGTAGTGGTAATCCAATTAGCCTCATACGAAACAGGCATTATATGGGCACGTTTTACCTGAGCAAATAAACGCGCTTCCAAAAGGCTAGGCCGACGCGGGCCAGCACTTCGCTGATTGCTACTGTCTAGGCGACTATACAAATAAGGGGCGCAGCTCGCCCGCCGTTATACCGGGGTAACTAATGTTTCAGTTAAAAACTCATAATGAGAAATACTACCTCGGATTTTTTGCCCATAACTCCACTTCGGCGGTTTTAATTAAAATTTTAATACAGAGCGAGGTCAAGGATCGTCTCAACACGATACTGTGAATAAATCTACACCAGGAAAGCTCCGGAAAATATTTTATGTCGAACTACCTACATATTTTTTACTTTGTATCTGCCTAGACCTTACCAACGATCTTACTTGACATTTTCCATGTCATATTTTTACGTAGGTTTTTAAGCGCATTTACACGAAGGCAATAACAATTTTCCAATCGCGCGAAATGTATTTGTCATCAAGGTCTATTACCTATACCTGTGTTACTTCGTATATTTTACAACATATGAAGAAAAGTTTAATACGCGAATAAATTATGTATGGCATTCGTTACAAAAAAATAGATGAGAGTAATTTAAATAAATACACTTTCATTTGCTATGTTACTGCATAATTAGTTTATTTTATCAGAGAAAATCCGAGATAAGTGGAATATAAAAGAGAGCTCGTGCCGAAAACATTTACATTAATTAAAAGTTTATTACTTTTGCAGATATTACTCAACGTGTTTTCGCTATTCCGTATAATAAGCCTTCTTTAAGAAGCATTTTGCCATCGCGTCGTAATAGTCATAGATGTTTCTCTTAATTGTGAGACTGAAACAACTGGTAAAGAAATTCTTACATTACTACCCGACCAAGTCAACAAGACAAATGTCAAACGACTTTCGACGACGAAAATACCGATATTTTTGTTTCATTTTTGTTTGCCACCTCTTTCCTTCCCACCCATCTCCCTCCTCCTTCGCATGTAAATATTTGTAAAATAACTCTGTGTTGTGTTGTCTTTTAAACTGTGTTTGTCTCTTTGTTTTGTTCTAGGTGGAATAATTTGGTACTATTATTTTTCCTATTTTTGTTGTTTAAACTCATACCGTGTTAATGCTGCACACGTGATATTGGCGGAACAGTGAGCCCAAAACTGGGTGAAGCTTAAGTTCGCTCGCCATAAGAAAGAAGAAGAAGAAGAAGAAATACCGATAGAAATAAAAAAGCAATGGTGTTAAAATAAACTAAGGCAATTCATCTAAGTTATAACAATATTGTTTTTAATTGACGTGTGTGTGACGGCCGTCTTGGTGTAGTGGTTCGCACCCCGGACTTCTAAACCAGGCGGTTGCGGGTTCGAATCCCGCAAGGGGCAAATGTTTGTGTGATGAGCACGAGCATTTGTACCTAAGTCATGGATGTTTATAAATGTATATAAGTATGTCTATCCGTTATCTAGTCACCATAGCACAAGCTCACGCTTAGTTTGGAGCTAGGTAATTGGTGTGTTTGTTGAAACAAAAAAAACGTCTTCGGTATTTTCGTTATATTCGTCGTCGTAAGTAGTTTGACATTTGCCTAGTTAGCTTGGTCGAGTGCAGATAAAATTCATTTTTCCGTTATTGTCATTCCAGCGAAACTAATGAAACATTTTGAAACACGCTTATCTTTCGTGACATATGTGTAAGTATTATAAGAGCTACGCTTATAGGTTTTTATAATGTTATATTTGAGACTAAAACTATACCGAATAAATTCCAAGTCACATAAAAAGTATCGAGCGAATCTCGCAAAAACATCGCAATCTATCAGAAATAAGTTTTTTATAGATATTATGTTTTGTTTCTGAAAATCAAGAGAATGTTAAACCGTAAAGTTAAACAGTAAGTAGTAAGTTGCTATGTTATTGCTAAAATTATCAAAAGAGGAAATGAAACATGGTAGAAGTGAAAAACTTCTGCAACGAACAAAGCTGAATGTAACAATGTAACGACAAACTGACACGCCTATCTAGGTGATTTGCTGCACGCACGCAAGGAAATATTCGTAAAAATAACTTAACGCTGGCAGCATTTTAGAACTTTGTTCAAAGGGCCTTGGTTATGTTTAAGGCCCCATCGTGTCGTCAATGCGCAGATTTCACACACAACGGGTTTTTGGCAATAACATTAATACAAATTTCAACAAAACAAAAATGTATTCCCATAGTTTTTGTCTTTTTGTTCTGACGATAAAATATAAGAGAAGGCAAGGAAATTTTAGCGCAAACATATTAAACGTGCAAAGAGGTGGGCATCGAGGACATGGGCAAAGTTAGACAAAACTTTAAGAGGATATTCACGTTCAGGTTGCCGTGCTGAGGGTGTTTGGTGTCTGAAGGCCGGTTTTAAAAATAATTAGTCATGACAACAGGTTAATTGAACTAAAAATGCTTTATAGAATCTAAGTTGGCTAGGAACTTACGATAGACAAATTATCTAAGGAAGTAACTGGTACACCAAACCGCTTATCACCCGGGGACGATTTGTGTTATTGACGAATTGTCAATGACGTATCCCGTGTGAATGAGTCTTTAGGCTGGCAGACCACGCTTAAGCGCACAGACGCCTTGACATCTGACTAATTTAGTAGGTACTAAATAAATACAACAACAGGACGAGTGAGGCCGGTCGCAAAGGGGGTCGTCTAACTTAGCTAATAAATAAACTGAGCTACGAGCACCTCTGCATCATAATTTATTCTAGTTGCAATTTCAACTAGTTACTTGTACATACGTATGATGCATGCTGGCTGAGTCAGGCATCAAGTACATAAGCAAACAGAACAGATAGCGATAACAGAATCGACCTAAATTATTCGCCATAAAAGTTTCCTCTAGTGAACGAATTTTTCGCAGTTTTTTGCGACAGTATGCTCTATGAAGACTATTATTTATCTACCATAGCAGCAGTCAGCAGGAAATGGCGCCGATTGTCATCACGCTGTAATATCTGTGATAACTTTATGCCGGGGCCTGGAAGCACCCGCGATTTTCTCCTCTAGTAAAGTAAGTTTTGGCGCCTTAGATATCTTGCTACAGATTCAGACAGACCCCGACTGGACCGGATTGTAAATACAATAAAGTGTTCATATTCTTCTTGTCCATTATTTAAAGAAAAACAACACGGACAAACATTTATTTATAGTCCGATAAGTTCGTGCGCGACCTTACTGCGAAATGAAAGACGTGCGGCAAATGAGGCGTCAGCGTGCTAGATATAATAATAAATAAATAAATTGTTTTAACAAACTCACCAATTACCTAGCCCCAAACTAAGCGTGAGCTTGTGCTATGGTGACTAGAATAACGGATAGACATATTTATATACATTTTTTTATAAACATCCATGACTTAGGTACAAATGCTCCTGCTCATCACACAAACACTTGCCCCTTGCGGGACTCGAACCCGCAACCGCCTGGTTTTAGAAGTCCGGGGTGCGTACGACTACACCAAGACGGTCGTCGCAGCATATCAGCGGGGACAGGCGGTGTTGCGGGGAAACAGATTTCCTATGACAGTTGCATGCAATTGCCACTTCCTCGCCCCCTGCACGTCTTTCACTCCGCAGGAGGGTTGCGCATAAACCTGTGGGGCTATAAAAATTAAATCAAATGTCACTTACAAAAATTTATCGACTGTGTCATCCGGTGGGCGAGTGTTCTTACCAACTAAGCTACGGAGGACGTTAGTCAGTCGACTAATTTTTGCAAGTGCTTGCTACGCCAGTGAGCCGGCGTTCGATTTCATCAATACTGGGGAAATGTACCCGCATGTATCCAATGGAAATATTTTTACAAATATTCAACCATCAGTTAAGATGAAATCAGCTTAACCTTTTAAAACACAGTCGATTAGTTTTTGTAAGTGTAATTTGATTTAATTTCGTAAAAACTTGCGAAATAATTGCTTAAGTTGTAAAAATATTAAAAAAAAAACTGTAGGACTATAGTTAGGTACTCAGTAAGCTAGCTTTGAATCTTCATCATCGTTACTTACTATAAGCAGTTATTTAAGTCAATCTTAGGGCATGAACGATTTCCTTTTTATTTACGAGTATACTCATAACATTATTTGTATAGCACGAGCAGCACGGTCTGAGTAATTGAGTTAAAGCGAGAGACTGGGAAACAAAAAGTGAGTGACTGCATATTGTTACAATAGTCATGCATTGCATTAGTGTAATTTATTTTTGGGACGGTCTTAGGAATTTGTATCAAAGTAGGTACCTTATCCTAATAATACAATGTAAGCGTTTGTGAAGCAGAAGGCATGCTTTTTGCTCTTTGACGCAAAAACTACTGAACAGATTTTGGTAAGGTAGTGTGACATGGACCCAGAATAAAACTACATTGACTTCAGTTGTAAAAAAGCATGATGGACATACAAAGAAATCGGCTAAAAGACATGTGATTAAATAAGTCACTTACGAAACGCCCCCTAGTCATAATTTATCCATAATCCATATTCTTTACGAAAAACTTTACCATCATTTTTGTTACAATAACATATTACGTATTTGTAAATTATTAGGAAAGTGACTATAAATGGGCAAGTTTGTTTCCTTGGCAGAGGGCCAAGCACTAAACAACTGTCAACAATGTTCCATTAACCGGGTAAACATAACATGAAATATGAGCGTCACTTTGGCAGGTCCACCCCACGTCAGGACACGCGTCAGAAAATACCGTACCTCGTCGCCTCCATTCATCTTCGGAGAAATTACTGTCGCATACTTTATTACACTAAACACTTGGCACAAAATACACCGCACGTTTTACAAAACACTAATGCACTGTACGCTTACGTGCATTTTGTAAAACTACACACCATTGAGTAATTCGTGAATACGTGAATCAAGGCCGGGCAAATAAAAAATGTATTTCTGGATCAGTGTTATGGATTCCCGACGGCTGCGCTTACGCCATTCGCGGCATTACATCACGCACGATAAAGGTCTTTTTGGTGTACGCTCATACTGAACCGTGATTAGTTGGTTGATTAATGGCGATTACTGTGATATTATAGGGGTACTAAAACTGAGTGCAACTAAAAATTTCTTCTTGTAAAGAAAATTCTGTGCGTCGGGAGGCGTCGACTTGCGCGCACTGTTTGAGGGCCGACGGCGACCGATGATTCACATCAATTGCTCCCGTTTCATTAAAATGAGCGTAGGCATTCGTCAGATGCGTCTGGGGAAACGAAATTGTCTAACGAGAAAATGATGCGAGCGACTCCCATGCTCGGGCCTGCGAACTGTGCCAGCTCCCGCTCGCTAATCAGCCGCACATTTTTACGTGAAAAACTTGAAAAACAGGCTTTTTATCACTCCGACAATTTCCAGCGGAAATTTGCGTTAATTTATATTCAGAAACTAGCCTATATAAGGTGTTATAGAATAACATAATACTTTTTTGAAGATGATTCTAACTATCAAAAACTTATTGTATGGAACCAACATCGTTATACAAAAAAATATAGATGAAAGCAGATTGATGATTAATGATTTTACTGGTCACCTATTGAAACTCATAATAACGTTTTTCGTCATAAACTGAGAATACATAATGTTTATGGCCATGATAGTCATTTGGCATAAGACTTTATAGCATAACTTCATTACGCAAAATATCAAATGGCCGTAATTTGGTAGGCATAGAAAAACATAATTTAGATAAGCATAACTAACAAAATGCATAATTCTTGTTTTCAATAATATTCAAAAAACATAACATTCAAAAAGCATACATTCAATAAACATAACAAACATCTTATGATTATATTTAATTTTTATAGTAATATTTCGATTAGATATGTGTTAGTTAGGGTGCCGCAGTGGGACACAGTGGATTTTACGATCGTGTTTTGCATGGAGCTAGGCCTTTTTTTTACATTTTTAATATTAATTCAATAAATAAATTCGTTTCTGGCGCTTCGCCGACGGCTGCCGCAGCACCGCTCGCTTCGGTCACTTTAAACCTAACCAAACCTAATATAATCAAACCGGATTTTTCCCTATTATTATTTATTACCTTAGCAATTTTTTAGGATTCCGTATCTCAAAAGGAAAAAAGGAACCCTTATAGGATCACTTTGTTGTCCGTCTGTCAAGACACTTTTTTCAGGATCGCCTGGAGGTATAAGGTTGAAATTAATATCAAATACTAATGTCTATGGTCCCTTAAAGCTGTAAAAGATATGGCCAATTAAGTCCTATTTTAAGTCTAACATTTTTCCCCATTTTTAGGGGAATCAAAACCTATAGGGTACTTTCCATAGACCTAGAACCATGAAATTTGGCAAGAAGGTCTTACATCATTTGTTAAGGAAAAAGTCCAAAAAACCTTAATTTGTCGTTAAATCAAATACAAAATGAACTTTTTGCGAAGTTATCGCGAAGAACAAACAATTCTGGTTAAAACAAACTCAATAGATGGCGTTGTTGGGTTTTAACTCGCGATAAGATGCTATATTTCTGAAATAGGTAGGTCAAGCAGCAATTAAATTACTTGTTTCGGCGGCATTAAATACGACTAGTAAGTACAGTACTCTAGTCGTTATTGTTATGTTTTCGAGAATTTAATTTCTTTACTAATATGCTTTTATTATTTTATAAATAAGGTCGAACTGTAGTCCTGTACGTAACTATGTAATGGAATCTAAGGTAGATAACTAATTTTCCAAGGATCGTAGCGTCATGAAAAATGGCAGCTGTATGTGGTTCTGATGACAATACAATAATATGGTAATGTCGAACTGATGTGATGATGGAGCCGGAAGATATGAACTAGAACTTCATGAAGTAACATCGTATCATAGCCGTGTTTGGACTTGTTAGAAAGGTCTTGTGATGCACTTTGACCAAGATTAAGTTTCAAGGTCTGATGATGAAGCCGGAAGATAGGCACTGGTATTCTATGATGAATATCGTATCATAGCCGTGTTTGCACTTGTGAGTAGTTCTGATGACATTACAATAATATGGTACTGTCGAACTAATCTGTTGATGGAGATGGAAGATATGAACTGGAACTTAATGATGGACGGAACATTGTATCCTAGCTGTGTTTGAACTTATTAGAAAAGCCTTGTAATGAACTTTGACCACTATTAGGTTTCAAGGGCTGATGATGAAGCCGGAAGATAGACACTGGTATTCCATGATGGAATATCGTATCATAGCCGTATTGTTAGAAAGGTCTTGAAATGAACAATTTATTTTTATTATTCATACTTCTACTAGCTGACACGCGCTGCTGATAATTTCATATTATAAACGGAGTGCAAAGGCCGCGCGGTATAGCTGCGCGACATTCGCATGCGCTCTCTGCATTCAATCAAGGCGCTGAGCTAGTGTTGTTTTATTATAGGACAATAACAACATTGGATTATAGGGCAAGATTATATGACAATAATAACCATTTTGGAGGCACTTTTTAAAAGCTTCGACAGCGCGACTGTATACGCCATAGTCGGGCTGCTATAGTCGCCTAAATGTGAAAGCGTTTGAAGTGATAAGGATGTAGCCACCCTACGGAATACGGAACCCTTCGTGCGCGAGTCCGACTCGCACTTGGCCGGTTTTTTTTATTATTCATACTTCAACTAGCTGACCCGGCGAACGTTGTTTTGCCATTTTTTTTTGCGGTGGATACTTAGCACTTGAGCGCTTTCACATTAAGTCGACTTTAGCAGTGCGTCTGACGCGCTGCTGATAATTTCATACTACGAGGGTCAAACTGAAAGTTCTTAGAAAATCAAAAACTGATTACATTAGCCAGTTATTAGTTTTATTATATCTTTTCAAAATATTGTCCATTGACGTCAATACACCGCTGCATGCGATGGAACCACTGGGAAAAGCACTTTGCCCACTCGTCCTTAGGGGTCTCTTCAATGGCATCGCGATACGCAGCCACCGCTTCTTCAGCATTCATAAACCGCTTTCCTTTAAGTTTTTCTTTAATTTTTGGAAATAAATAAAAATCACAAGGCGCGAGGTCGGGGCTATACGGCGGGTGACCCAGTAATTCAACGTTTGATGTCGCCAAATAGTCGATCGTTCGCTTGGCGGTGTGCGACGAGGCGTTGTCGTGGTGAAGGAGGATCCTACTGCGAGGTCGTTTCTCTCGAACTTTTTCCAAGACAAGTGGCAAACAATTGGTAGTGTACCATTCTGCAGAAACTGTTTTTTGATCCTCTAACACAATTGTTGCGAAATGACCTATCCTTCCAAAGAACGAGGCCACCATTTTTTTCCCGCACTTCGATCTCTCTTCACTTTAGTTGGCAACTCCTCGAAAGGAAACACCCACTGAGCAGATTGTCTTTTGGTTTCAGGATCATAACAGTAAATCCAGCTTTCGTCACCTGTTAGTATGTCGAACACAGCATTTGAGTCACCTCCGTTAAATCTTTCAATCATTTTACGGCACCAATCCACACGATGGAGTTTTGGAGCCTTAGTCAAATTATGAGGTATCCACCGGGCGCAAAGCTTCCTGACCGCTAAATGTTCGTGGAGGATTTTGTGCACTTGACTCATACCGATGCCTAAGCTTGTCCGAATCTGCTGATAGGTCACTCTTTTGTCAGTCTCTATCATACGCCGCACAACACAGATGTTATTTTCAGTCGTCGCCGTAGAAAGCCGTCCCTCACGTACATCATCAGTGAGATTAGTGCGACCACGTTTAAACTCATTAAACCAGTTGTAAACAGTCGCACGAGATGGGGCTTCATCGTGAAAGGCCAATCGTAGTCTATCATAACTTTCTTGTTGACTTAAATGACATCGAAAGTCATAAAAAATCATTGCACGAAAATTTTCTCGTGTTAAATTCATTTTGACGTGACACAGACAATTTTCAATTTGCCGCCAAGTCGTAAAACAAATGACAAATGAATGAAATATATACTCAGTAATATTGGCAAAGAGTTCTATTTTCAAATTTTAGAATATTTTTTTTATTATATTGTTTATAAGTGGCCAGTTCTAAGAACTTTCAGTTTGACCCTCGTATAAACGGAGCGCAGCAGCCGCGCGGTAGCAGCTGCGCGACCGACATTCGCATGCGCTCACTGCATTCAATCAAGGCGCTGAGCTAGTGTTGTTTTATTATAGGGCAATAACAACATTGGATTATAGGACAAGATAGGATAGGAGAAGATTATAGGACAATGATAACAATTTTGGAGGCACTTTTAAAATGCTTCGACAGCGCGACTGTATACGCCATAGTCACGCTGCTAAAGTCGCCTAAATGTGAAAGCGTTTTAAGTGATAAGGGTGGATAATACGGAACCCTTCGTGCGCGAGTCCGACTCGCACTTGGCCGGTTTATTTCATATTTAATACATTATTAAAAGTTGTTAAGTGTTTGACATTCTTTGTAAAAGAATGTCTGAATGATTTTTAATATTATGTATTTCAAAAATTCTGTGTTATTATGTTTTTATACTTTTAATAAGTTTGCTAAAACCTACTATGCTTTTTGATGTGTATGCAATATGATGTATATCAATTGAAATTATGACAATAATATGCGTCGCCCATTTTACATAATACCTAAGGAACCTCGGCTCCTGTAACTAACCCAATCGAAAAAGAGAAAAAAAGATTTGTTACAAGAGGAAGACAAAATTCTCTAAAAATTCTACAATGCATAGGACAAGTGTCTCTACTTTTGTTTTTAACTGACATAAAAAGGAGAAGGGTTCTATGTATGACTGTTTGTATGTTTTTTTTGTATCACTGATTGCTCCATCCGGATCAATTTTTAAAATTCTTTTTGGATTGAAAGACGATCTGATCATAGAAAAATCAAGGACACTCTTTAGATTTTATAAGCACATATATACTATTATTGCTACAGGATCTTTCAGAACGGGAGTCATAGCTTTATGGTGCTGACCTAATGATAATGATCCTTAATACTTTTACCAGTTTTTTTCTGTACTGTTACGGTATCACTGAAAATGGACAGATTTAAATATTTCTTTTATGTTGTTACTTTTATGGTGTGCAATAAAGAGTTACCTATCTATCTTTTCACAAAAACAACAAACCACCTGAAAAAATCGCACTAAAAAGTTGGAAATAACTTTTTTTATTGCCTAGTGTAAGAATGTCACATGTATACCTTTATTATACTAATGTACCAACTTAAAATGTAAAGTGACTATGAACAATAAATAACTTGATTTGAAACATGGAAAGAGGAAGTTGGTGCGAATTAAAAGTATACAAGTGTGTGACCGTAAATGCTGTCAATGTATGTCTATACTGGCACTAACTGATGATAATTTATTGCATAGTCATAAGAAAACTATTGGGTTGGCCTAATGCGCCCTTAAAATTTAAAATACTTCTTAAATATTATAATGATAAAACTGCTAAATACTAAGCTGCTTAGCTTAAAATATAAGGTGTGTGTTAATGTGGAAGAATATGATTCTAACCTAATGATGATCACTAATAGATAAGGTGATGTTTATTTGTCAAATAAAGCATAAAATACAAACAGGTTAGTTTGAGGCTATTATATTGTTTTTGAAATGTGTAAGTATTATATTGTTTTTTTATAGTAAATATTACAACTTTTTCTAAATTACAGTATAAGTGTTACAGTATGTGTAAAAATGTAGGTTCAAGGTTTTACCTGCTTGGTCTCACCCTCCAGCTCAAGAATCTGAAGGGTTAGCGAGCTCTCCATAGCGGCGGACTCGTTGAGAAGGGCATTTTCTTGCTCTATACCACTTCTTGTGGTCACTTTCTGTGTTGTGTCCAATTTCATAAGCGCCTGTTAACAAGTAAGAATAAATGATAATTAAACATTTCAATGGGATTTGAAGTTAGAGTTACCTCTATCATTCTGTAAGAATTTAAGCTTTTTTGAGCATGTTTTACAGCAAGGATAGCCATATTTCACATGAACTACTCTACAACTCAATATTTATTTTACATTTACATTCTTGTTATGGGGGCCACAAAGTAGTAAAACGTTTTTAGGCAAATATTTGTTATTAGAAGTATTAATGAAAAATCAGAGGCTGCTACATAGTGGAAACTTACAAATTTTAGGCTTAATAATAAGTAAAGGGTTAAGAGGCCTAGTTTAACTAGTAATAACTAGTTAAACTAGGCCTCTTAACCCTTGAAGGTCATAAGGCCGCCCACAATCGGATACAACTGATTATCTATTGTGTCTGGAAACATGATAACTGAGTGATTAATAATAAAAAAGTTGTACATAGGTAATTAAAACATAATTAAATAATAATTGAAAATTTGATAAATGAGGTATGGTAGGTACATACTTGAATACTTTGCTAAATACATTTTATACATAAAACTAATGCAGCCAAGGATTAAGTGGTCAAAACTTCCATAATGGCTGTATTTAATACTCATTAGTAATACAGAAAGTGTATTTCTAAACAACAAGACAGTAAATAAGTCACAGCCCAATTATATACAGTTTGCAGAAAAATAATAGATCATTGTAGAAACTTTCATGCTTTTAAGTATAAATTAAAAAAACAGCTGCTCTTAGATTTAAAAAAAGTTTTTAATAATATTTCTATTTTAGGAAAAAGACTAGATAATTCTATAATGCACACTATACAATGAATAACAAAGCAATTTGAATTTACAGTTCTGCAGCAATTAGAAAATTATTTGAATGTCACCACCACAAAACTTGGTAAGTTGGTAAATATTTGATTTAGGAATGATATCCTGCTAATAAAGTGTAAAGCACATTCAAGTCATGCTTTTCAATATTTTAAATTCTGTTTGAAACGCAGTGAGTGCTAATGAGCAAAAATTTTCCACAGACTGCAACTTTTAAAAGTAGTTCAAAGTATGAATACAAAATTGTAAAAAAGGCGTAAAAATTTCAGCTTCTGCACGTCTTAATGTACTCATTAATGCATGAAAAGTGAAAATACAGAAACAGAATGTAGGCCACTAACCTCTTGTGTGATTTTGAGTTCATGTCTAGTGTTCTCGTAGATGCTTTCCAATTCGTCGTATCTCTGCTGCAGGGCGCTCTTCTCTTCAAGAAGCACCAGGCCGAGCTGTGCTGACTGTATCTTCTCGCTGCTGGCCTGGTCGAGCTCTCGGCTCAGCCTCTCGATCTCCGCTTGTAGGTCTACCACGGACATGTCGCATTGGGCCGTGGCTGCCATTGCGACAGTTAGACGGCCGGGTGTGTAATCTTCATAAACAAAGTAAATAATCTCAGAAAAACAACGATATAAAACGTGTAAAATCAATTGTTTCTACATTCTCCCAAAAGTAAAACGTCTTGACAGCTCGTGGACAGTTCGCGTAGTGATGCGACGATGCGATTTTTCGTTGAACATTCTATTCAGTCTAGAGTCTATGATGGAAGGGATGGGACCGCCTCTAGTCACGTCTATAAAAGTGGTTTTAAGGGTATTTATCATACATTTTTTCTGAAATTTTAGCCTGTTTTAAGAAACTAATTTGAATGAAATTGTGTTGCAGGCAGTAGGTCTTTTTTTAATGATTTTTATAAGTTTTGCCTTTTTTTATTAAGGTTATGGCTGTATAAGTACGGATGACTTTGCCACGTGCAGAATGACAATTAACTTACACGCACTCATACATAACAGCCAATCACGTTTGACATTCCGTAGATTTGACAAATCATATACACACATCGGAAATACACACATGCGTAGATTAGTCACAAATTATATAAGTTGTAGGGCGTATGAATGTAAAATAATTGTATTTATGTAAAAATAAACCCCATCTTTTATTTCTAAGGAACTTAAATAGCGAAATAGTGTTAAAGATTTTGTATTTTGGAATTAGCATAGGTTATATTTTACTTTTCACTTTACGTAAACGACCGTATTGGTGTAGTGGTTCGCGCCAAGGACTTGTAAACCAGGCGGTTGCGGGTTCGAATCCCGCCTGGTGCAAATGTTTGTGTGATGAGCACGAGCATTTGTACCTAAGTCATGAATGTTTATAAATGTATAAAAGTATGTCTATCCGTTACCTAGTCACCATAGCACAAGCTCACGCTTAGTTTGGGGCTAGGTAATTGGTGTGTTTGTTGAAACAATTTACTTATCTATTTACTTTAATTTAATTTTTGCTTTATCGGTAATCATGCTAAATTGATATTTTGGGCAACTGAAACGAATAATTAGAACTACTATACAGGGCGTCCCACAGTTATGCTACATAGGGGGAAAGTATCTTGATATTGTAGATAGACTATTTTACTAAAAGAAGACTTTGTTTTAATTTGAACCATAATTTGATCTGCATTCATTTTTTTAATAATCGCCTTTGTCCACCGGGAATCAAACCCGCCGAAATATCACTGGAGATAGCATAACCACTCCAGGCAAACTTAGACCTTTCAAATTCAAATTACATGACTAATATTTTTCTTGTATGAAGAAAGTGTCTATCTTTCTGGCATTCCATTTTTGGTCAAAAAGTGGCATTAGCTCCGAAACGATAAAAAAGATACATTTTAAAAGTTTATCTAAAAGTTCTTACGGCTAAATTATATCCTGTGACATTCTGGCACGATCTTTTTGGGGCATCCTGTTGTGTAAATATTAAACGATTAAAGGAAAGGATGAAATATGAATAAGTGATGGATCTAGGTTATTAGAGAAAGATTGGATAGCTTAGTAGCATTTTGGTATTTGTGTACATATGTGTGGTGTTCTACTACCTACCTTGCAAATTCTTTTTTTTAGCAGTGTTGCAAGGAAAGGCTATTGCCTGTCCTTGCAACTAAATTAACTAAATTAATAAATGCTTCTTTCTTTCTAATAAAGTAGCCTTTTCCTTGCGTTGACCATTTTTGTTCGATCTTGCAATGGATTTAGGATGAGAATAATTTAAATTGCGGGAATAAAGTTTAAACAACTTTAGCATAACTAGAAAGAACCGAGTATTATAGTCCGGTCAATCTAGACCAAAAATGAGGCTGAAGGTACATAAAATCCCAACAGGCTGAAAATTAGTAAAATTGTTAAAAACATAATTACAAATAATATTTAAAAGTTCCCCATCGTTCCCGTGTATGGAAAAAAATATTCAAGGTCAAAGGTCAAAAATATGAGTTTATCGCGATTTTCAGCAAAACGTTAAGTTTTTTCATAAAAGTACCTTAGACAAAAAATGTAGATCATAAAATTATCTATAAAAAATATATCAATACTTGTTTTCTATGAGGCACCGTTTCTAACTAACGTATGTTTTGAACAATTTTACTGATTTTCAGCTTGTTGGGTTTTTTGCACCTTCGAATGTCTAAATTGACCGGACTATTAATAGGAAAAACAAGTTGGAAATATTAAAAAGTTAAGAGTCACCAATTCGTAATCTGCTTAGAGTATTCTGTGATCAATACATATGAAGGGCCATATACCAAGGGCCATATATATGAAAAACCCTTGTGGTGCTCGACTTAACTAGATTTCTAAATGTGTCATCATATTATTCGTAAAAATGGAAAAAATAAAATACAATTAAGGTAAAAGAAAGAGTTTTTACTACATTATAATTTAATTTAATAACATCAATTGACTATAATATTACAAAATATTACAAAAATCCACCAACAATTAATTCAATATTACTATTACACACATCTTAGTAATAATTTTAATTTCAGTAATTTTAAATAAATGAATTGGATTCCAATCAATATATTAAGATTACTAAAAACTTACTGAAAAAATTACATTAAAATATTTTATCGACAGGGCCTTATTAGAACAAGATTTACATGTATTATGATCCAGAGTGGGAGTATATCACGCGCTCACTAACGACAGTGTGACGAAAAATATGAAAAAACACGGGTTTAAAAACTTGCCGCTAGGGGCGCTGGCTAAATTCCATAGTTTTTTCCACGCTGTCAATGAAAATCCCTCAGTGTTAATACTAAAATATTACAATAAACTGTAATGTGGCCGTAGTTATAATAAATAAACACATATAGCACCTGATTTTTTCACTCACAAACAGAAACACATGATTTTTTACGCTTATATTTTTTGCGATAAGTTAAGTTTTTAAATTAGTTAATTGACCGATTACCGTACTAATATAATACCTACATTTAAGTTTAACTTTATGATATTTCGCCAAAGTTACTGGTGATTGTTTCCTACTAAATTTAATATGGAATGTTGAAATTTATTGCTCAATATCGGAACCTTACTATCAAGAGATGGTTGGAAATATCTAAATGGAATAAAATCTAAAAAAAACATCTCATAATTTACTACTAAATCATAGTCATAATTCTATTATTTGTACTAAACAGTTACTAAGTATACTCCTATCTACATAATTTAAAGCATGCCTTTTAATAGAACTTGGCACCAAGATGGTGGGGATATAGATATGGAAATATTTTATCGACTGGTATTACAAAAAACTAAAAAAGCCCAGCTCAATATCCAATATCTCAGTTAAAACGAGTCGATACGAAATTCATTATAGTCCGACAAGTTCTTGCTACCAAGGAGCAAGGAAGCGCCAATCACACGCGACTGTCAAAGTAAATCCATTCCCCGCAACAACACGAGCCAGCCCAGTCAGCCGTTGTCTAGCATGCCTCGCCCTCGGCACCTTGTCGCACTATAGTAAAGCTCATCAACAAAAGTTAAGCATGCTTTTTTCTATCGTTGTTTACTATAAGATATCGTTGATTCCTATACAAACATAAAATCATGGCTGCAGTTCTAATTAAATAAAAGGTATAATAAGAATCGTTTATTTTGTGTCTATTTGAAATATAACTTTATAGATATTATTAGAAAGTAAATAATTGTAATGAGATTATTTATTGAGCACACACAATATATTCAATACAAAAGCTGTAAGTCATTTCTGAACGCAACTTCTTTATATGTGGCACGTTCTGCCTTAAATGAGGGATTTTCCTGGTGCCGAAAATCCGCTAGATGGTGTTGAACAACATAAGAAAATCCCTCATTGAATAAATGACTTTTCAACTTTAACTATAGAGTGCGCGCGCATTCGCACGCAAAATGACATGTCACGGCTATACCTTGCTCTTTTCTCTTTATAGGTACACGCGTTATGTTACTTGCGAATTAATTGTGATTTATGTATAATAAAACAAATGAGCAATGCAGTTTGGTTTTGAGTATCACACCATTAGCTAGATATTTCATCTCATAAATATTTATCTGTTATTATATTTTAAATAAACGTTTGTATGTAATAAAATAACTATTCAAATTGCCATATAACCAATGCTATTTATTTTTAATTACTTTAGTAATTTTTAATTATTTTGTAATTTTTAATTACTTTAGTAATTAAAAATAAATAGCTTTTATTTATATATAACTTAACTTAACTTTATAAATAACTTGTACTAAATTAAACGACTTTTTACTTAAAAGAAAATCCTAAATAACCCACGTAGTTGAATAGACTTTTGGTTTGTTGAGGCTATTCCCATATTTTATATTTGAGTACAAGCCTATATCAGATTCGCTGCTATTTCACATCACTATGTAAAACCAACTTGATTATGCATAAAATACATAATCAAGTTGGTTTTGAATTTATTAGACTTGCCATTTTTGTACCATTTTATACAAATGTTGAATAAGAACCAATGATAATATGACCAAAATAGCGCAGTGTATAACTGCAAAACGGGTTTATATTAATAATTTCGAGGAAGACCTGATTTTACATGGCCATAATAACCGTCCATGAGATAATACACGAAATCGTCCGATTTACAACAATAAAGTTACTCGAAACCACACGGTACTTATCCATAATTCCTGATGTGTTATTTCATCTCGATGTCTTTACTACTAACAAACCATATGTCAAACTGTTAGTAAAAGGAAATAGACATAACGTGCTAAGTGCTGTAAAGTATGTAACATCTTATGGCTTCTATCTGCAGTAGGTACCTAATCCTTTTATTTTAATAAAAGTACAGACATAAAACTTAGTACAAACGGCATACAATTTTTGTAAAATACGCCTTGTACAGGTATTTAGAAGTAACAGTTTTTTAGTCAGGAAAAAAAAAGTTCTTCAACTCATTCCATATCACTGACCTCTATGTACGCTGGCATACTCTCAACCTAAAAATGAAGCCATTTTGGCGCTGACGGTTGCAGTGAGCGTGTGGTGACCGTCCACTAATGAGAGCTGACGTAAACATATGCGAGTTACTCTATTTTAGTTCCCTGGACACGCTTTGATTCGACACAAAAATTATTTGTCATTTCTTAGAGAATATATTTTAGTCCAGCGTACTTGTATTAAAGAGGTCAGTGGTCCATGCGGATAGCAGGTAATAAAAAATCCGTAACTCCTTTGTTATGGCTTTCCAGACGCCTCCAGACGTCAATTTTTCTGACATATTTTGAGGCCGATTGTACTAAATCAGATCTACAGCAAGTTTACTATGAATTAATCTATTCATTTAATTATCTAGACAATTTAACTACTTATTCGGTTGGTATACCTACATTTAATCTATTTACTTAATTTTATATTAAGAAAATTTCACGAATAAATAAGTCGATTAAGAAGACTAGAGAAATAAAAATATATCGATGAATATAATTATACATATCATTAATAATATCAAGGCAATATACAATAATTAAATGGTATAATAGAATTAAATTGAGCACCAAAATAGGTTTCCCTGATATTATTTTTATTGATTGCTGACTGGCAGTAATTTAGTTTTGGGTAATAAGGGCTTATTATATACTTACGTTGGAAACGCAAATACATTTAGTTCATAAACGAGTAAATAGTGTCAGACGTACACGGTGGCGTTTTATAGCTTGTGAAAAACAAATGCTTACGCATTCGATACTTGCGCGGTATTTTACTCATTCGAGACACTTTTTAATGCGTTGTGTTACTGCTACAATCAGTTTTACCTGTCTGAGCTATGTACAGTCGAGCAAATTGAATCATGACCCACTTTGCCGATTATTCCTTTGCATTTATAAATGTAGTAAGGTTTTCTTCGCTGTCATGCATGTTGCACATAGTACGTTTTAAATATGAATAAAAATGCGTCATAACGGGTCAGAGATTTATGCAAGTTTAACCTTTATTACAACTGCACTAAACATGTTTTAGATAAATCAGTCTTAATATGAATTTAAAATAAGTCCATAATCCAAACTCTTTTCACTACGAAGAAAAATGTATTATAATTTAAAAATAAAAAACGTGTGTCAAATGTCAAGTATACCTACTAGTAAGTCAGAAATTTTATAAAAACCTAAGTCAATATCTACAAACAAATCTTATAATGGCCAATTTGGCAGAACAAACAGCTAAGAATAAGTCGGAACACAGTCAGAACCTGGATCAGCCGGCATGCTAAAGAGGGTACCCTCGAAGACAGACGACGACATAATCATGGTGTTCGTCGAATCAAGAACGGAACGGAAGAGAACGGAAATGCAACACTATTACGGATAACATATTTACAGACGAGAAATCATTTCGCTCGTCTCAACATGGTCGCTTAACTTCGTGGCGTTACGATAACACGCGATACACAGAGGATCACGTTGTGCCCAACCAATTATCCAGCTGAATTTCAGCTAACATGTGTGCCTGGATGGATGCCGGAAGTGTCGGAAAACTTGTTCAAATTTCTCCTCGTCATAACGCTATAAACTATGTCAATTTAATGGAAGAATCAATGTTACCGACTTTGCGAACAGTTTACTTGCGTGAAGAAGTGCCAGTAGTCTCCTTTGTTCATGATAACTGTCCAGTGTATACTGCCAGAATTGTCTCGAATTGGTTTACCTAGCATAAAGATGCATTCACTCTTATTCCATGGCCGTCTAGGTCCCCAGATGAAAATTTGTGGTGTTTGGATTGGGGAAGTGACATTTGTCGTCTAATCGGGTTACTTTTCACTTTACCAATTTAATGCCACTTGTTAAATATATACTTAAAATAAATATTATTTTCTTTAACTAAGTATACTGTTTTATTTCATCATGGCAAACACAAGTTCCAGTGGAACTTTTATAAAAGAAACTGGTTCCCAATACAGACCTTGGCGCCCGGCCGTGCCGAATCCCGAATATCTACCTACCTACTTGTGTGTTGCATTGCAACCCTTACCCACATGAAATGAAGTTCTCGCCGATTTGCATACAAACTTATTCGTACAGATAGCGACCATTGCCTTGTCAGTGACTGTCAGTGTCTAATAAAATGATGACACGTTCGTATGTATGATGATGTTCAAATGTATGTTCAAGCAAATTTCCACTTACTTGTATAGAATGACAGTAGAAAAATGACCATAAGGTGGGTCATGATTCAATTTGGTCGACTGTACATTTTATAAGAATACATACTGCGTTTTTCATTTACAAGTTAAAATGACAAAAGACGTAAATGCACATGGCAAGTGAGTGCACTTACGTCTTTTGTCATTACCAAATATTTACTGCAATTTATGTACTCTACTCTTAAAATATTGCCAGTACGAGACAATTTAAAATAACTAAAAGGGAATTAAGTTTATTAAGATGTATGACTCTTTCTCTCTCTCCCTCTCGCATTCATATTATAGTCGCATGCACTTATAACGGCCACGAAGTCATAAATAATGAAGGAAAAAATCAACGTAGGATGAACTATGACTAATTTTTAACTATTTCTCATTTATAAGTACTTTTAATTGAAAAACTCGATTTTACTAGTAATTTTTTTTTATATCTCATGTTTATTAAAAAAATCTATTACTTACTACGCATAGCCATAATCCCTATTTCAAAATCTGCGATGCTGTTATTGAGATTACCTTCTAAAATTTGACAAATACGTTATGTGCATAAACGCGAATATTTATTATGGTTACCAATAAAGTAAAAACATTCTTTCATATCGACTCCCGCGAGTCACCACAGCCGATCGTTATTGATATATCGTTTGACGACATTTATTTCATAATAATAATATCGCTATACTCTTAGTACAGCAAACATTTATAAAATGTTATTTTTCGCATTTCATTTCGCACGCACAGTACGATTGCTATTTAAAAAGGAAAGTTTATTCAAAATAAATGAAGTGCACACTTAAATAGAACTTAACCTACCTGTGGTTTTCAAAAAACTTAAGTTTTCTTATCTCCCGATCGTTAGTCAGAAATCAGAATAGATAAAAATTGTCGTTATTTTACATCTTCTTCTTAAGGTGCCATCTTATGTCGAAGTTCGGCGACCATCATAGCAACTTGCACCCTTGATACCGCTTTTATTTTACATCACTGCTACTCAAAAATTCAAGCCAAAGTGGTCCATAGATGAATGGAAATAGAGTCTAAATTGTAAGCTGCAAGTTTACGCTATGGTACAGCCAGTGGAGACGTCGTGGCGGGCGGGCGGGGCGGCGCGGGCCGGCGGGGTGGCCACCGCCGCCGGCTCCTGCGCCGCGGGAGATTCCTTCCTCAGGGACTGCTTTGATACCTTTGATAACAAAGCAAGTTATTATTTACATTGTATAGTCCGACAAGTTCGTACGCGACCCTCCTGTCGAGCGCCAGACGTACAGGGGGGGAGGCATGCTAAATGTCAGCGACGAAGAAGATTCCCCCTTCCCCGCCACACCACCGGTACGCGCTGAAATCAAGCATGCCTCACCCTTTGCTCGTCTAGTCTACCGAAACGGACTATAATGACGAATTTTAAAATCAGTATTCATAGCATTCTTAGATGGCGGCATCAGAATTTTGCCGTGTCAAATAAAAACGATTATTATTATTAATTTTTGTATTTCGTGTAATGTCACTATGCAAAATGATATAGGGTACATCATTAAAACAACAAAAATACAGTCCCGTTACTGCTAAACTGAGAATGAAAAAACCGCATCAACAAAATGAGTAATGCGGACGACGTCATTATAACAAATACTTTTCTGAAAATCACATCAAAATTGATTCAGTCTAACACGAGATAAGCGTGGACTAAACATACTCACACAAACATAAGGGTCAAAGTAATAAAATGTCTTTTTTAAGTCGGTTATAAATTAATGTATTTGATAAATGTAGGAATAAACTAATAATTTGATGGTGACTGTATAATGTTATTCCGTTGCCTAATGTGCATTGTTTTAAGAAAAACCTGAAGCTTCTAATTCAGTGAACCCGTCCTTGGCATTTGAACGTGCGTCTTGACCATCAACATAGGTACTACATTATACCCAGTTGTAGATCAAGATATGCACAATCATACATACCTCCTGAGCCTTCTGCGGCGCGGGTAGTTTAGTATCCTGGGAGGCTTGTACGCGAGTTTCCTGGTTCAATGACCCCGTGCTCGGCGTCCGGACTCGAGTCTTCACCATGGACATGCGACGCTCTCGCGTGTTGATGATTGAAGTAAGGAACGGTATCTGGTTGCTGATTGCCAGCATGAACGGCTTGTAGCCGAGGCTGTGAAAGAGAAGGGCATAAAATTATACCGATTAAATATTACGTTGCTCGTTATTAATAGTAAATAATCACTCTTAAACACATTAAAACGGGAAAAAACAAAGCAGATAGAAGGTGAAACATCATTTACCTTTAATTTAAACTTTTCGACCGGGTTACGTCGATCGTGCATCACCAATTACTACTATCCGTAGCGTTGATTTCCGTTTTAATACGTTTTCAAGAATAGGAAATATTTGAGATTGGATCATTGGATAGTGGGATGCATATATTATTGCACTTGAAAAAATGACCGCCAGAGGCGGGAATCGAACCCGCGTTCCTCGCATGCCGGGCGATTGTCTAACCTCTCGGCCACCCTGGCGTTGGCAGAGCCTGTCGAAATTTCCAAGTGCTTCTTAACGCTGTAATGCCGCGTTGCTTTCATCAATGTTATTGGGATTACACCCTCAACACTCGAAAGAAATACTATTGCAAGTATTTAACAATCGAAAGATGAAGCTTGCAAATACGATAAATTATTGTCGGCAACGCTGCGTTGCTTGCCGCGTTGCGTTAAGAAGCACTTGAAAATTTCGACAGGCTCTGCCAACGCCAGGGTGGCCGAGAGGTTAGACAATCGCCCGGCATGCGAGGAACGCGGGTTCGATTCCCGCCTCTGGCGGTCATTTTTTCAAGTGCAATAATATATTTAGATTGCAAAGTGAATGCTTATCACTTAAAACAATAATTTAGTGGGATGCATATTTACCAATAGTGTTTTTTCCACCGAATCGGGTTGTGGGATTGGGCTTAGCCACAAAATTGCTGCGCGCCCGGTTTCAGGCCCAGAATATGTACTTACTTAACTTCAGGTAGACAAGCAATTTAAATATAACAGCGCGTCGCGCAGGCGCCGCACGGCGGGCAGGCTGACGTCATCAGCTGGAGGGAGTGTGTCGCTCACCACTCGGTGTCGGTCCAGGCGCACAGGTCCCGCAGCGCGTCGCGCAGGCGCCGCACGGCGGGCAGGCTGACGTCATCAGCTGGAGGGAGTGTGTCGCTCACCACTCGGTGTCGGTCCAGGCGCACAGGTCCCGCAGCGCGTCGCGCAGGCGCCGCACGGCGGGCAGGCTGACGTCATCAGCTGGAGGGAGTGTGTCGCTCACCACTCGGTGTCGGTCCAGGCGCACAGGTCCCGCAGCGCGTCGCGCAGGCGCCGCACGGCGGGCAGGCTGACGTCATCAGCTGGAGGGAGTGTGTCGCTCACCACTCGGTGTCGGTCCAGGCGCACAGGTCCCGCAGCGCGTCGCGCAGGCGCCGCACGGCGGGCAGGCTGACGTCATCAGCTGGAGGGAGTGTGTCGCTCACCACTCGGTGTCGGTCCAGGCGCACAGGTCCCGCAGCGCGTCGCGCAGGCGCCGCACGGCGGGCAGGCTGACGTCATCAGCTGGAGGGAGTGTGTCGCTCACCACTCGGTGTCGGTCCAGGCGCACAGGTCCCGCAGCGCGTCGCGCAGGCGCCGCACGGCGGGCAGGCTGACGTCATCAGCTGGAGGGAGTGTGTCGCTCACCACTCGGTGTCGGTCCAGGCGCACAGGTCCCGCAGCGCGTCGCGCAGGCGCCGCACGGCGGGCAGGCTGACGTCATCAGCTGGAGGGAGTGTGTCGCTCACCACTCGGTGTCGGTCCAGGCGCACAGGTCCCGCAGCGCGTCGCGCAGGCGCCGCACGGCGGGCAGGCTGACGTCATCAGCTGGAGGGAGTGTGTCGCTCACCACTCGGTGTCGGTCCAGGCGCACAGGTCCCGCAGCGCGTCGCGCAGGCGCCGCACGGCGGGCAGGCTGACGTCATCAGCTGGAGGGAGTGTGTCGCTCACCACTCGGTGTCGGTCCAGGCGCACAGGTCCCGCAGCGCGTCGCGCAGGCGCCGCACGGCGGGCAGGCTGACGTCATCAGCTGGAGGGAGTGTGTCGCTCACCACTCGGTGTCGGTCCAGGCGCACAGGTCCCGCAGCGCGTCGCGCAGGCGCCGCACGGCGGGCAGGCTGACGTCATCAGCTGGAGGGAGTGTGTCGCTCACCACTCGGTGTCGGTCCAGGCGCACAGGTCCCGCAGCGCGTCGCGCAGGCGCCGCACGGCGGGCAGGCTGACGTCATCAGCTGGAGGGAGTGTGTCGCTCACCACTCGGTGTCGGTCCAGGCGCACAGGTCCCGCAGCGCGTCGCGCAGGCGCCGCACGGCGGGCAGGCTGACGTCATCAGCTGGAGGGAGTGTGTCGCTCACCACTCGGTGTCGGTCCAGGCGCACAGGTCCCGCAGCGCGTCGCGCAGGCGCCGCACGGCGGGCAGGCTGACGTCATCAGCTGGAGGGAGTGTGTCGCTCACCACTCGGTGTCGGTCCAGGCGCACAGGTCCCGCAGCGCGTCGCGCAGGCGCCGCACGGCGGGCAGGCTGACGTCGTGCGCGCGCGCCGCGTTACAACAGCGCAGCACGGCGAGGGCGTCGCGTAAAACTACCGCCACTAGCGCCGCCCACTCTACGCAGCTCGCCTCCGTCATTAATTGGAGAAAGTATCTGGAATAGGCGGGGTCCAATATATTTACAGATTTTAACAAAAACTATTCTAAAGATGTTGATTTGTTTACTGCAAGACCAAATTACTTTAAGAGACTAATTAACTCTAAATTCTTTGAAAAATTACTATAAACTATTTAGGTCAGTATCTGACTTGGCATGACTTGGCTTTCCTTTTAGTTACTGTTGTTGTTTACTTGGTTAACATTTTTGAATGCACATTTACATGTACTACCTTCTGTTAATTGCATTGATCTACAAGTGAAAACTCAGAAAGGCATATCTGTTTTTATTTTATCTCTTCTACTCGTATGATACTTGTGTAATTAATGCTGTTTGTTTTCCAATAAATAAATATTGTAAACGGTACATGTCGTCAACTGAGCCTGATCTCTCTCTGGTCATGTCGGATTGCCGTCTCGCCAGACTGAGAGCGAAGGAAGAAAGAGTGCACCTGTGTATTGTGCACACACTAGTGCACTATAATATCTAAATATATTATTGCACTTGAAAAAACGACTACCAGAGGCGGGAATCGAACCCGCGTTCCTCGCATACTGGGCGATTGCCTAACTCTGGTGGTCGTTTTTTCAAGTGCAATAATATATTTAGATTGCATAGTGAATGCTTATCACTTAAAAACAGTAATTATCTTATTTGCAAGCTTCATCTTTCGATTGTTAAATACTTGTATTAGTATTTCTTTCGAGTGTTGAGGGTATAAACCCAATAACATTGATGAAAGCAACGCGGCATTACAGCGTTAAGAAGCACTTGAAAATTTCGACAGGCTCTACCAACGCCAGGGTGGCCGAGAGGTTAGGCAATCGCCCGGTATGCGAGGAACGCGGGTTCGATTCCCGCCTCTGGTGGTCGTTTTTTCAAGTGCAATAATATATTTAGATTGCATAGTGAATGCTTATCACTTAAAAACAGTAATTATCTTATACTATAATATCTCTCGTGCAGTTGGCTAATCTCTATTTGAGATTGACCGGCGTAGTCGAAATTCAGCTAGAAGGACATTATTATTATTAGCTTATTGCTTAGTAAAGTTTTTTTTGTTAACTATTATATCAATAATTTTATTTTAATATGTCTGTTAGCAGTATTTTTGTGCATGTCGTGGCAGCCTATAAGTAAGGCAACACTGTGAAATATATTTCATTGAAAATTGTGTACTAATGTGTGGTGTATGCTTTGTTGGTTGTTCTTAATAATCAATAAATAAATTACATGACGTCATGTTTGACAAAAGTCCGACGTCATGTTTAAAAAAAGACCTACATCAATTTACAAATTGCATTTACTGCTATATTCAAGAATGTATTTTAATTACTTGAATTCGATATATTATTGCAAAAATATGTCGCATTGTTTTACATGAGGAATGACGAGCACTACAACACAACGTAGTGTTACAAAATAATCTGTTCACGCTGGAACCAAAACTCATTACGAGTTCTCACCGACCGTGCTAACAACCGCTAATTCAGATGGATAATGTTTTCCCTATATCTACTATACCTAAGCTGCACATGAGCCGTATGCGATCCCCTCTCGGCTTGGTGGTGATGCAGCTTCTCCATGAGAGCCGCGTAGCGCCGCTCTGAGCCACCAGTGTCGCCGTCCCACGCCACGCCGCCCTCCGCCACGCTGCTTTCGCCTACAGAACTAATAAATATACAAAGTAAGATTAACAAAACATAATGGCCTGTGCACAATGGTGACCTCTGACCGCACGAATCTACGCTTGCGGTCGTAGACCTGTCGCCGAACGCGTCTGGAAGTCGACAGTGTGCGCAGGCAGTTAAAGGTTAAATAAATAAAATTTAGCGCAAAAACTGGCCATAAAAGTGATACTTGAATCTTTGAGCTAACGTCCACTAACAAAGCAGTGCACTTAAGACTGAAAATAATCAAATACCTATTACAAGTAGAAAAAGCATACTTAGATAGTCTCTGTCTGACCATAGAAGAGCGACCGTGTTAAGATTCTTTCATAAGACTAAACGGATTTTCATGCCGTTTTCATCTATCAACAGAATCTTTCCTAAAGAAGAGGTGCTTGTGGCATAATGGCAGCATCGCTTTGGTAGTGATTGGACACCCATCCATTCCGAACATTTAAGTGACGTCCATGACAAGCATTTCCGTGCATCGGAAGGCACCTTAAGTAGTTGGTCCCGGCTAATATTTGTTGATATTAGTCGTTAAGCCTAGTCAGAGGCCCTAGGGGGCTCGATAACATCTGACAGTAAGTTTAGTCACTTGCCTTACAGACACCCCTCCACCAATCCGCTCGGCTATCCGTATGGCTCGTACTTCTTCATTGTTAAGAGGTGAGGCCTTTGCCCAGAAGTGGGATCTTTATAGGCTAACTTTAATAGCTTTTTACAGCTTATTAAATATTTCAACTAACCTGACTGGTCCCGGCGACAGTGGTGGCGCGGCTCGTAACTGTAGGCTTACGTAACCACTGTCACCGCACACACTATCTGACTCCGCTGACGCAGTATATGAACCTGTAAACAAAAAAAAGTTTTGATACACCATCATATCAAACGAGTTTAAAAATTGGTCAGTGCGTGTCGGGTCACAACCAAGTGTAGGTAGTTGCCGTTTCTTATAACAAAGCTATGTAAAATCACAAAAAACAAGTTTTATATTTTTTGAAACGGATCTTTTAACCGACAAGTGATTTTACTCTTAATTTTTCTACGCGTGTGCCAAATTACAGTTTTCTAGTACTAAGGGACTCTAACCTAGACCTCTATACTAACATTGCGACTATAGGAGTTCCTTGTTTACTACAGAACCCTAAAAATCTTATTCCTACCGGGACAATGCTTTTGCCTTCAATTTGAGTCGAAGACGAACATGTCTAACGAAGTATTTTAAACGCAGGTCACGTTTTTGGTGCAAAAGGCAAACTCCTTAAATTTACCAGTCAGTAATAACTTACTCGTAACAGTGCTCCCTTTCCTCTGCATATACGGATCCGCATCATGTGGCACCACAGGATAAGGCCACGCGAAGTCTTCATGCAATCTCTTTATACATAGCACCGCGTTGTCCACCCTCGCCGCGCGTTCCCTCTCGCCAGCCAGCCACGCCACCAAGTGTAAATCTAGAGAGGCGGCCAGACGGCCCAGCGCGTGTAGCCTGGCAGACGATAGAAGCATTCTCGCGTGTCTCTGGATCATCATGTCTATGAAGAACTCTTCGGCTGTGCCGTTGTAGCTTTCACTGTAGAATTTATTATTAAAAAGTCAATTTGATGTCATTGCGTTGTAGTAAAAATATGTATGTATGTTTTACGAAGCTGTAAAAAGTTATGGTATGCTTAAGAAATATACATGGCAACACTCCCAGTCCCAAAACACATGCTTATAAGGAGAACAAAATTTGGAAGAAACATCGGCACCCTGTTGCACGTTAGTAAATTAACACCACGCAGTTTTAAATGGGATTAACACCATGGAGGATTTAAACAGGATTTGTAAGTTAAGAAAATGTTTTATTTTTTCCGTTTTATGGATGGAGAAGGGAGTATGAAATCAATTAATTTAACCCACCAATTTCCTCATAGATAAAAATGGGAAAAGTGTTACGTGTGTGTAGTCTGTTCCGATTTATACTAGGCGTATCTAATTAACCATTAGTATGGCTC
This sequence comes from Pyrausta nigrata, assembly GCA_949316185.1. Classification (NCBI taxonomy): domain Eukaryota; kingdom Metazoa; phylum Arthropoda; class Insecta; order Lepidoptera; family Crambidae; genus Pyrausta; species Pyrausta nigrata. Next base: position 5,181,491 of record OX438951.1, read on the forward strand.
GATTTGGGCACTGTGAATTGTAGAAAAGGTACTTTTTTTTTTGGAAAAATACAATGCTATTAATACTATGCTTCGCCGTTTCAGTTTTTTTAAAGTAAATATTCTTAGGTTCGTTATTCAATAAACCTATGAATACATAAACTTAACTTAAAAAATAAGTAGAAACTAGAGTTAATATAGATGAAAGAAGAGATCATATGAACGAACTAAATAATTTATTCTAGTGTTACCTTTAGTATTCTAAAATCTAGATGACATAAAATGTGTCAAATTAAAACTTAAAAATTATTTTCTATTTGAAAATTTCATACAGCTGACAGTTTGATCAGTTTATTATTTATAATTATTATTATATTTTATTGATCTTAATGGCGTCAGCGTTTACAAGCGTCGCGTACACAAGTTAATCAGGAAACGGTCGACACTCGCTTCACGAGTGCGGCATATTAAAAACAATGTAAACATCTCGTCGCTAGCCACCGATAACTGCGGTCGGTGGCCCACCTGCACGGAGGCTAATTCAAAATCGGAACAGCACGACAGTTAGTGAACCAAGCGCATATACCGGTCGGAGCGTGCGGGCACAGACTTTTTCCGCTTGACGGCGGCGGTGGCGCGCGCGGGCGGCGCGGGGGGCGGGGGCGCGTGCGGCGCGGGGGGCGCGGCGGGCGGGGACGGTTCCCGAGGAGCGGTCGTCGTGCTGAAGCTGCGACCGCGACCGCCTGATAGCTGGGAGAGATAATAAAGATAAATTGTTGATTATTCACCAAGAGGGTAAAGTGATGTCTTACGTCACGGGCGTCATCTCGAATCTCGAGCGTAACGAAGGATTCGAGAGTTAACTCCCGAGCGCAGCGAGGAGTTTAGTGTTTACTCCTGGAGGAGTTAAAAGTAGAATCCTGAGTGTAGCGAGGAATTTAAGCTCGCCCAAGACGAAGACATCTTTATCCTCGAGGAGAATACTTTGCTTATCACACTTCCTACGAGGCAATAAAAAGAGATTATACTACAAAAAACTTATTTTATCTATATCTATACTTTAACTTTTATGGCAGATTATTAAAGATACCAGCGGTAAGTGTCAAATAAATTTCGTCACTCGACAGTTTATTACGAAATCATTTGTTTGGTTATAATTAAACATACTGGTAGTGAATTTAGATGCGCGCGCTTTTTTTCTTCCATATGTGCAAAATTATTGGCTGCCAGGTTCAAATTTCAAATATGTTCTTTTTGGTGCGGGACTGGCTGGTGTGATCATGCCTACTCTTATTCGAAATTCAAATCACTTTACCTCCCTAGGGGCGTAATGAAATTTCATACAACATTACGTCCCATGGGATGCAATGACTCACTTTGAGGCAGGTTTACTTGATGTGTAATTAAACATTGCCGAGTAGGTAGTGTGAAAACATTCTTGTCCTAATGAGGACTAGGATGCTAAAGTAAAATTACTTTTAAATTTTACTGCTATTATGATATTTGCTATACTCATAACTTTAAACTGAGGAGTGCATCAGGCTAAACGGTAGTCAAAGATCAATACTATTGTGTATAACTTTTAAAAGATCCTATTAACTAACCTGCATGTTCCCAAGTATGACGGAGAGATCTTCAGCGTTCGGCGTGACAGTCTGCGATTGCGCAATCTGTCCATACTTCGCTTGCACATTGACGGAGTTCCGCGGCGAATCTACATCGTTTGGATCTGCAAACAAAGCCACTTTGAACATACAGGAATGTATACAGGGATTGATAACCAGAAATTGAAGTCTTGAAAGTCTTCTATAATTGTAATAGCATGAATAGTAACATTAAAATCGCCTACTTGGATGACTCTGAAGTGTGAACCATCTCAATTATTTCTTCATCAGCATTGGGTCTGTCTGCCGTACTGTCCGTAGCAAAAATTAAATCATCCAATTATTTAACATTAGAGTTGTTTGTTTTCATGCCTTCAACATTTATCTAAACATATAATAGAACTATAGAATGTCGAATTCTGTACATTGATTTAAAAATACTTAAGGGAGGGAGGTATTACCAGGCCTTATTTTAGGTTATTAGAGTACATAAATGTAGTTTTTAAAATTTTTGTTATTTTAGTCTTGAACGTCTCGAAATCTGCTAATCTTAATGTACCTACCATTAGTTAAAATATGTATATTCCTAATAGTAATCTAGGGAATCCTTCATCTCGTTAGTAACAGTACATCCAGAGATACAGGTTGACCCCTCTGCGCCATACTTCACGGGACAAACAAGAGGTCAAGATGACTGGACGGTTACGGGTGTACAATTATTTTCACTTGAATTAAAGGGCAGCGGTGCAGTGGTGGTACAGTGATTAGTTTATTATTTTCTATCAGTGACCTACCGTATAGGGGGTTAAAGCATTTAGTGATACAGGGTGACCTCCCTTCACCATACGACAGAGTACAAATGAGAGACCACGATAACTGGACGGTGATAGGGTTGTTAATCAATTTGTATTATGAAGTCCACGCAGACGAAGTCACGGGCAACTACTAGTATACTAGTAACTAGCTTTTAGCAATAAGACCGCCTTAATTGTACCATTCTCTATAAACATATATGTAAATTGATACTGTGTGTGATGTGCAATAAAGAGTATCTATCTATCCATCTATACCAATATAAATAAAACAGCAAGCTTAAATCAATTCAGTAAAATGTATAATGCTCGTACAATAATCATAACTGTAAAATACACTAAAAATTTACAAGTATAAACAAACTATTGCGTGATTAATTAGTTAACGTGTTACGTGACCAGACCGCAGCCTAATTAATTGAGTTCATAAAAAACGGACGCCAAATCATTGTATATCCCGTACGTAACAACATAATTGCCTATTGGCTGGTCGGTCTATCCTTTATCGAGTCATCATCTGGAAGTGAAATCGATCGCATTCTTGAGAACATAGATAATGAATATCATGATTTATTAATCATTGATCTGCTGAACCTCTTTTGATTGACAAAGAAATAGGGTATTTTATTATTCAACAATAAAAATCTGATAACGTCATTGGGAATAAATCCCCAGCACAATTTAAACTTTAGTCCTTACGATACGGTTCAAAACAATTAAATTTCAAAATTTACTATAGCAGTGAAAGGGTAAAGTAAAAAAAGGTGAAAGAACAGTGGTCACCACACCAGACTCCTCTTTTTTGTAGCATAATCGCCCCTATCACAATTGCATAAGTTGCCACAGTGTTAAGTCATGAACTGTCGTCCGTACCTATAGCTCTGAGGAAGCGCACGAGGTCCCTGGCGAGGTCCCACCGCTCCTGCTGCAAGGCTGTGTCGAGCAGCTGCGTGGCAAGTTGCCGGCTCACCGCAGAACTTTCTAGATTCTGCACGAGACAACACAAAGTTCAAATTAATAATACTCAGTAGTTTTAGACCAACCATATTTATAGATGTTCCATGTAACTGACAGCCGCTGTAAACTGTCATTCCCTCTGACAACATTTGGAGGACTTTTTCCAATTATGCGTATTTGTTGCTAAAACTTCAATATTATTAATTATCATCTGTTCTTAACCAGTAATGGATACACTTATAGCTGTCACTTGAAGTGGCAGTTGAAAATTGTGCCATGTTTAGTTTTTGATTTCGAAAGGCGTGGTATATCCTAGTATAGGTACCTAATTTCTATCTATAAAGATAGTAGTGGACATAACTATAAACTGTTGAATAGCTCCAACCGCAGTACTGTCTGGCATTCGGATTGTGTTCCCTTGTAGTAGAATTCAAAACCTGGTCGTGTATAACCTTCAGAGTTTAAGAAACATCTGTGTTACTTATGAATGACAATTTAGAAGCATTGATGTTACCAGTCGCAAAAAAACCTTATTTCAAGTCAAGTAACATTGCAACACTAAAGCTAAAAAGTATTTAACAGAAAAATAGTCCAATGATTCCTCTATCTTTGTTTGTAGAAAATTTACACCAAAATAAAGAAAATACTAACGCATAAAAATAAGTGTACCTGCATTAGCTGGAATAAACGTACAATTCCAGCAATAAATATATTCATTCACAGAACACCACAGATAATTTAAAACGACAACCAACTTACCTGTAAAATGATAAGGTATGAGGCAGCCGTGTCCAGCATCTTCCTCTGAAGGCACTCCTGGAATAGCTCCTTGGGCTTACCGGCCGCGGAGAACAGATACGCCCAGAGAGCTATTTCGGTCTTGCGAGCGCATTGCACCACTGTCTGGAAGGAATTATATTTTACATGATTTTGTTAGAAAATGTTGATTGAATGCTATTATTCGTTTATTGGGAATAATTGATGATTTGTCATCGACTTTGACTCGGTAAAACGTTCTTAATACCATCTATTACATTACAACACAAGATAATTTTCCAAGGTCCCTATATTCTGTACTTCTATTCATGTTACTAGCCCCAGATAAGGGTGTTTTTAGAGTGGTGTGGAATTTGATTGTGATACATGTTCTGTGATGCATAGCACCCGTGACAGCGCAGTGATATGTAAAATGTTCTTTGAATGCACAGTTTATGTATCTCAGTATTCTCAGACGCACGTGCGTGTGTGACTGAATCCGCACGACTGGTAAAAAACCCGTTTGCTTAAGTCTCTGGAGCATAGGTTAAGAAACAAAGAGAGAAATAATGGGCATAAAGTTAAATAAATAAAATTGAGTAAGAACAGCGGGAAGAGGTGCCATAAGATTGGGAGATAGGTTTCTAGAGGCACAACAAACAAAATGTTCGTATTTTGACAACACGTCAAGCTAAACACTGTGGCATTTTATAGCAGTTGTAATAGAGGTGGTTTTTCAACGACAATGTGTAATCGGACGTGTTGACGTTTAACTAAGTAAGCAATACATACACACCTGCAGATACACGGGGAACTCGTGTACGAACTCAATGACACTCGGCAGCTGAGCGTCCGGTATGGGTTCTTTGCTAGTTGCTTCTTCTTCCAGCACTTCGTGTAGTAGCAGCTCTAAAGAGTGCGGGAAGTATGGTAACGCGGCGCACGAGCGAGCGATCTCCCATGCATGGTAACCGAGATTCCGACGTAGCAGCTGACGGAGGATTTGGTGAAGGTATACTTGACTCTGAAAATAGTAAGGTAAATAAAGAAGCAGCAAGATAATAAGTAATATTTGTGAGGGCTTTGACAGCTTGTCAAAACTGCTGACGAGTGCTTACTCGTGAACTACTTATCAACATTTTTATTACTCAAGGAATTTGACGAAATCTTTTACGCCTCTGGGCTAATATGGATACGCAATCAATCGTTACAATCGGATGCTTATTTACCTTAACTTTAGTACTTTATCCTATATTTAATCTCAGTAAGAACAAAATTGGTTTCATACTTACTGTTCTATTTACAACACAGAATGGTAGCGAAAACACGGAGTTCGAGTCAGATGCGTACAGAGTTGTATCGTTTTCAGCGCCGAGTAAGATCGCGTCGTCAAATAAGATTGCTGCAAAATAGAAAAAATTAAAGAACAAATTATATACGTCTACACAAAAAATAAAGATTATTGTGGACATAATTTAAGTGTACCTTTTACCGATCAATCATTAACTTTAGAATAGGTACATCAGTGAGCCATCGGCGGAGCTTAGCCTATATTTTGATAGGTATCTACAACTACAACTTACTCAGTGGATAGATATCTAGATGGAAAGGCAGCATGATACGTTTAGCCATGAACGTGTGTCGAGAAGAGTCTGGGTGTCGCGTGGCATCCTTGGGTAGCAGTGGCAGCCATACACGGGCTCCTAGGGCGCCACACCACAGCCATAGAGCTCGGGAGAGTTGTGTCTGTGAGGTGGATGCGCCGCCACTCGACCACACGCTTTCCACGCACGATGCTAGCACTGTGGCTGGGAGGCAGCTATAAGCCTAGGACAAAGGGAAAATAATTGGAAAAATGTTACTGGTGGGATTGATTGGTCATTGTAAGCTGCTGAAATATGACAATCACCAAATTGATAACTCTAAGGCTGGCTGGGTTGCACCATCTTAATTTAACTGTAGCTATTTTCGTATGGAGTTTGACAGACTTTTGACGTTTGTAATAGTAAAAGTAAAATCGTGCAACCTAGCCTAACATGATAAACTTTGGAAAATATCTAAAGCATAAGTCGTGTCTATATGCGATTATTATGAAAGTATTTAAGTATCTAGCGAAATATTTCTTAAATTATGGTTAATGTAGTCAACATTACATTTAGTATGTGGAATGTGATGTTGTTTCTATTAGCTAATTAAAATTGCATTTATACTGGCCGTCCTGTATTGGTATGTAAAAACATGTAAAGCGACTGAGCGCGGCTTGGTTAGTTGTTTCAGTGACTCATTATTATCTATCATTGCCTAAGATTAAACAATATCATTGGATTTGTTAAATTTTTTTTTTATTCAGTCGGAATAAATTAAGTCAACATTATAAAGTAAAATAAATATTTTGTCAATAAACTTTTACATAAGATTTCTTTAAAAAATATGGATAAGTAATTTCAAGTTCATGAATTCGATGTTATACAACTAAATGCCGGTGATAAGGATCTCATTGACCGACATCGCGTGAGGCGCGGGCGCAGAAGCCGCACGCGCCCGGTGCGCGCGCAACTGGAGCAAAACGTCACATTACTAATTCACAACATTATTGCGTCAAGGCGGACACGCTTCACGTATTCTTTGTACAAATGCATCCATCGAAAACAATACTTTATTGCGCCGAAATCATATTTTAATGATGACATTGTTCCTTTAACTGAATTGCAAAGGAAACAGATGTGTGAACATTTCGATTCGCATTGCGACAGTTCCGACGATTTGGACGTAGCCTAAGATGGTAATAGGAATATTAGTGCGTATGGATAACATGCAATTAACGCCTCAGAATCGATAAACAATTGGCAAGCCGACAATGCTGTAGGCGTCCGACGCGAGTGCCTAATGCATATTTGCCAGCGTTTCACCGCACGAAGGCTGTTCTATGAAAATGAGGAAGCCTGATGCAACCCCTGGTGATTGTTGAGCAGCAGTCGCGAGCGTGAAACAGTCCACATCCGGCGCACGTCAGGACCCGAAGGTCTAAAGCGATTGCCTATAAATTACCTCAGATTGTTCTTATTGAACTAGTACGTTTTTGACAGCAGGCGGTCAGTGCGTCTCCGAAAAAATGAATTGCTTCTTAGCGGTCTGTGTTGTTCATTTTAATCAACAAATTGATTATAAAAAAATAAAGCATCTTAATAAGTTAAAGAAATGTTTAGTGAAGAGTGATCTGAATTTTGCAGATAACGTGTCTTTTGGCTGTGACGGCTTCCACAAGAGCTGACGGCGGGTTAGGCTATGGATTAAATGGGCTAGTATACGCTCCAGGACATGCTTCAGCTGATTATTATGTATGTGATGAACCAAAGAAGTTATACCATCAAATATTAAGATTTTTAAACTGAAAATAACAGTGACATCTTACTATTTCAGGCATATCCAAGGTATGCTTTCGAATATGCAGTAAAAGATCCTCACACAGGAGACAACAAAGCACAGTGGGAGAAGAGAGACGGAGACGTAGTCAAAGGTGATTGATTAGTCAGTGTAACAATATTAGAAAATATATACTACTAAATATGTATAATGTCAGGCATGGCATGTTAAAATAAAAAATAATATATTTATAAAATTGTTTACAGGTGCCTACTCATTGGTGGAGCCCGACGGCAGCCTCAGAGTAGTAGAATATTGGGCGGACGACAAATCTGGCTTCAACGCGGTCGTGAAGCGCGTCGGCCCGAACCTCCACCCGGTGGCAGCGCCCGCCGCGCCGATATACAAGGCGCCGATACCTGTCCTGGATAGCCACGGACCGATCGCACCATTCTCCATCGGGCCCGTAGCGAAATACCACGGACTGGAGAGCGCTCCTCTCCTCACCGGTCCCTACCTAGGAGGCGGCGCAGTATCCTCTGCGTCGCTCTACAAAGCAGCGCCAGAACCCATCATCAAAGCTCCGGTGGCCCCTATCATATCAGCGCCCATTGCCCACGCTCCGATCGGTCATGGACCAATCCTAGCCCCAGCGCCGATTTACAAGGCACCGTTGATCAGTGCTCCTCTGCCAGCTCCGATTCTATCAGAACCGTACGGTCTATCCGGCCTAGGCGGTTGGGGAGGTCTATATAAGGGTGGACTGGGAGCGGGCTACCTCGAAGAGTTGGGCAACGGTCTGCTGAGCAAAGGCGGACCCCTGCTGCCATCATTAGGTCTGGGTTACGGCCACGATTTAGGATACAATCACTAGAGACGAAGCCTGCATGTGCCTGACGTATTTGTTGATCTATTCGCCGCTACCCGTTACTATTTTCCTTTCCCGAACTAACGAGCTGTAAACGAGCGAGACGAATACTCGTTATCTTTTAGTAAGATATTTATATTTTTGTAAATAAGTTAGTTATGAAGCACATTAATTAAAGCATAGACCACTATGTGGTTAAATTAATAACGATAGTTTTATTTTACCTAAACAAGCAACAGCTAAGGATCGTAATAGGAAATCCTTCCGTTATTAAATTCCTAAAAATTAAGTAATAAAATCTTACATAACTTTGCTTAGATATCCTTTGACCCAATTAGATATCCGTGTACGTAACAAATTAATTTAATAAATTATGATCAAGGAGCCCAATTCAAAAAAAATGTGATATATAAGTTAATAACTTGTTAACGTGTAAACATAGTTGAACACAGAGGTCACATAACAAACATTCGTTCGGGCCATTAAATAAGGAACAGGTTACACTTGTCTCGGGGCTCACCCTGCTGCCTGGCGCGAATATAAAAGCATTCAGTACAAACCACAAATCATTCCACATATCAACACAGGGACCACCACCAGCACGATGAATCGACTATTGATGGTAACGTTCAGTGAAAACGGTTAAAATATAAGTGAAGTGTAATTTATAAAACTGTGTTACAAGATTGTTATTTCCTTTAGCTGATCTTAAGTCATTTATAAAGTTCTTAATAAGATCGAAACGAATTATCAATTAGAACTGTCTATTATTTTGCGGTATTTATTTAACAAATATAATAGTAGATAACAACTTTATTTCACGGACTGTTAGATTCTTCACTTCACTTCAATAGAGTAAACTGTAATTTGACTTAATTTTGTTTTTAAAACAAAGTGTGGCTAAAATTAATCCATGTAAAACGGACCCAAAACCTTTACATGAATATGTACGACACACACTCAACAAAACTCGTGTTGCACACATCAACATTGTATGTAATTAGATATACTAATGACAAGTATTATTTGCAGACGGCGTGTTCACTGGCGCTTGTCGCGACTCTGGTGTCGAGTCACGGCACACACACGGTGCCCATCATTGGTCATATTGTAAGTATCGCCAAACACAGATTGATTGGAATTAAAGAAAAAAACTAGAAACCGCGAACTTTTCATTAACAGTTTGATGTAAAGATTAGGCATTTTATTTTTAAATCAGCATGTAACAACAACCTCCTAAAAGTATGTTTGATATACCGAAGTTATTAAAATCTTATTTGTTTACGGTTACCAGGACCACCCCCGTTACGCATTTAACTACGCCGTGAACTCTCCTTACACGCACGACAACAAGGCACAATGGGAGACGAGGGACGGTGACGCAGTCAAGGGGTCCTACTCGCTCGTCGAGCCGGACGGCAGCCTGCGAGTGGTCGATTACTCCGCCGACGACAAGCACGGCTTCAACGCCGTCGTCAAGAAGTTCGGACCGACAGTACACGCCAACAAGCTTCACACATCGATTACCGCACCGGTGGTCGCCCCAGTCGTGGCTCCAGCAGTAGGTCCTATTATAACCCCCATAAATTACGGGTTTGGTCCAGCCCCTCTGCCTATCGGCCCGACCAAAACAACGCTCGGACCCTGGAGCCTGCCCTGGGATCCTCATACGCATTCATTCGGAGGCTGGGTCCCCATTAGTGCGAATGCTCACGGAATATTGCCCGGACTCAGCTTGCCTGGCCGATACGCGACGATCTTCAGCAAGAAATACGTCAACGGAAAATTGTACAAGTACGCTACTGGACCAATCCCGCTGCCTTATGGTAGCACACTTGTGTTCAAGAAAAAACATTAACAACCTGAAATGTGGTTTTCCGAGTGAGGAAAGATGAAGCAATATTAGAATACTTTATTGAAGTATGTATACGTACTGAAATAAAAAGTACCTGACTAGTCTTATAGTGCTATTGTAAATACGTTCGAACTGTTGACTAACTTGATTTGTAAATACATTTTTACCTGTGTTACATAATAAATGTTTCATTTTTGAAACGGGTGCAACAAATAAGCTATAGCGAAATAAAATTGTTGAAAAATATTTTCTTGATATTCTCATTTCTACATACAAAATATGTGTTCAGCCAGCATATAAATTCACCATAGAGAAAACACTATAGAATCCTACTTCGTCTTATATGATAGCAGTTTGCAGTAGAGCCTGTTTACGAAAAGTAGAGGCGACCAAACATACGAATTTAATGTATTTGATAAAATGTAGCCATAAATACATTACCTAAATTATAAGTGCGTAAGCAAGGTACGATTTGATTGAGTGTGTACGCACTTACTCACTTAATGTAATCGTAGGTATGTCGCGCCCTAAAACATACCAATAAAATATATGCTTCGTTAGTTATTTACAAAATTCAAGTTAACTACATATTCAAGCACATACAGGAATAAGTAATAAATATAGTTTCTAATGCACAAAAACGAAACAAGTTTACAACTACAACAGAGAGTTTATGAGCAATGCTCGTATTGTGACGAAATTTTAAGTTGTATTTTTAAGGCCAATGTCAATATGATCGAAACTCCGAAACAAGTGATGAGACGGTAATCATAGAGTTAGTGAAAAAATGCTTTACACGCAAGCTACACGGTACATTTTACATAAAGAAGAGCAGGGCAAGCGGGCGATCTACTAGATACACCATGTTTATGGTGTTTGGTCATTGACTCTTGCAATATTAGAGGGAGGGGGGGATTTTTGTACTAGAAAATGTACCTTGGCTGTCGGGTGCAATATCTATCTATCAAACTGTAGGTTTTTTGTACGTTTGTTAACTTACTTCGCCGACTAATGGACCGATTTACAAAAACCCCATTTTTTATTAAAGGTAATCTTCTGCAAGTACTTACAAGGTGGTTCCATTGTCATTAAGTCAGGATCTGGTGACAGGATCCTGGAGAAATCGAGAGAACTCTTCAGATTCTATAAAGGCACGTATACCGTTGCTGCTTTCGTCCGGGAGTCATAATTTTAAGGTGCTAAGTTGACCCAATGATAATAATCCTTAGCATAGGAGTTCCTGAATACTTTCGCCACAATTCTATTGGATTACTGTATTACTCATGAAAAATCGAAGTCAAGTGGCACTATTCTTTTTAATTAGATATACTAACACAAATTATCAGAAATTGAACTATTAAGAATATTTAAAATAATCTTACTTTATAATAGTACATAGAACTAACTTACAAACCGACCCATGAGTAGGGTAGCTTTCAATCTCGACTTTTTTTACTGAGCTCTATAAAATGAAAAAGAATACAAAAAATTAGAACCGCCTTAAAAAACTCAATTAAATAAGATAAGATGATGCACTTGAAAAAAATACCACCACAGACGGGAATTGAACCCGCGTTCCTCGCATACCGGTATGCGCAATATCTAATCTTTAGATTTTAAAGTGAATGCTTATCACTGAAAAATTATAACTTAACTAATAACTTGACACTTTAACTAATAATATATTCGGAAATTTTTGAAGTCAGTGGCACTGCCGAGCCTAATTTTCTTACCAGATAGGAATGGCACCAATTCAAAAAAAAATATTTGCCGTATATCTTTCTTACTAACAGTGTCAAGGTATTTATAACTTTAAAGTCTATATATATTTACCGTATATCTTTCTTACTAACAGTGTCAAGGTATTTATAACTTTAAAGTCTTTATATATTTACCGTGTCTTTATATATTTGATATTGCAAAATTTACCAAACAAAACAATAATCATTTTATCCAGGCCAAAGACTTGTATTCACGGAGTACCAGGAACTGCAATAGATTGGTCCTGGACTTTATCCCAAGGAGTGCTCACATGGAAAAAAATTGTTATTGCATGTGTGTAGAAATTTATAATAAGATTCCCCACACTATAAAAATACTTCCGTCTAACCAATTTAAAAAACAATTACACAAGTGGCTTGTTGCTCGTTCGTTCTATTCCTTGCAAGAATTCCTTAACAACAAAGAAACATCTATACCTAACTCATTCAGATAAATCAAACATCATTTTTTAGGTTATCAATGTAATATTATGTTATAAAATCTTCATTGTGGTATTTTTATGTATCTGCTTACCCTACTTTATATTTGCATGCTATTTGTTAATGGCTGAATAGGCGATCATTTTATTATATTGTCGATCTTCTGTGCACCCTTTTCAAAGTAAATGAAACAATTTCATTTCATTTCAAAGATTTGTTTTCAAAGCCAGTTGAATTTTTTGTTAAAATATGCTATTAGTCAGATAAAAAGTTACTGATCAAATATTTATGAATTGGCATATTTAAAATGGCATCCGACATAAGTTAATGACATTTTGAAACAAGCCGTGCAGTTTATGAAGTATGCGTCGGATAAAATATTACTTCATATCGGAATATTAAAGAATCATCTCCTAATAATTAATAAAAAAAATTGGTAGTCATCCTGTTTTATTTTTTTTAAACGCTACCAAACTACTGGGTTAGATATCTATATCTACCTACCCTTCCACAAACGACACCATGCAATATTGCAACCCGACAGCCAAGGCACATTTTCTAGTACACCAAACAAGCGATTTAGTGGACTCCACATCCACTAGCAAAAACGCCCAGTCGCTAAAAGTTCTAACTTCACAAATTGAGATTAGTTGTTGATAAATAATGGATAACTTACTGGCATTTAAAGTATTAGGTGAAACTTGAGCCATGTTTAGGATTAGATTTCGTATGGCAATGCAACATAGTACGTTGTGTGGTTTACAAATAATCTATCCGAAAAAAACCCTACTCACTATAAATAAATAAATAAATGAAACGGTAAAGCCATCCAAGCTGATTTCCAAGTTGGTAGCATTTAGGAGATACCATTTCATATTGGTTAGAATAAACAGTAGATAGTGACTGTTTATTTTAACCAATGATATGAAATGGTATCTCTTGAGCCACGGCAATCACTTGCCTTCATACATGCTTTTTATACATTGACATTGGCCGTATAAAAAGCATATGAGCATTATGCTCATAGATAGTATAGAGTTCGTCGTAATTATACCTAAGATAATAATTATGGAAAACTTTGCATTCAAATATGAATAGATAGTTTAGACTGTTGAGGCGAAACGAATATGTTCTAATAAGGATTCATGAAAAAATATAAAGTATTTGTAGATAAGTAGCATACACGGCCGCACATAAGACTAGGATAGTCTGATGTGGGGCAGTGTGTACTACTTTGACCTCGCCTCTATTCTCTACGTAATAAAAGCTGTTCTCGTAGTTCAAATGGGTCCAATGGCTATTTATAGTTGGCAGCACGTCAGGTTGACGTGATTCCAACTGTAAATACTTAATTACTATATTTCAATGTTCTATGATTGATGCCATGTTTCAACAGATAGGCAATGGATATCATAATTATCTAATTGTAAAATCCATGCAATGTTTTGCACATTGTGACTGCGTACAATTAATGTCATACAACACACATAATCAGAGATAATTACTTTGTAATTTAACAGCATAATCATGATTATTCAAATAACGGGTTATGTTCGAAGGAAGGAATAAGTTTGCAAGTAAAAAACGTTTGGTGAGTCAAACCATCCGTGGAAACGAGAGGTCTGTCAAAAACCGGAGCGCGACCGGGTCGAATAATTAGTGTAGTATAAATATGCAGGTGTTAATTGACAAAAGCACAGTGCACTTCGTTGGTTCACAGGAACACATTGTTTGCAAAATGAACACATACTTTGCGGTAAAATATTGGATAAATTAATTGTCTTTTTGATTTTAGGTTTATCTAAAAATGTAAAAGTACAATTTAACTTTAATTATACTTAATGTTAAAATATATTTTCAGGTATCCTGCCTTTTGGCATTCACTGCAGCTGTGTCAGCAGCGCCGTATGGGCATAGTGTGTCATATTTGCCCGTTGCCACCATCGACAAGATCGTAAGGAATTTCCTTTTCATTAATATTCCATAAATGTATTTTTTTGTAATATATTTATATTTGACATTATTTTTATTGCAGCCCAACCCCGGATACGCTTTCAACTACGCAGTAAACGACCCTTCAACCGGCGACAACAAAGCCCAGTGGGAGTCGCGGCACGGGGACGTCGTAGAGGGCGCTTACTCTCTGGTCGAGCCAGACGGCAACATCCGTCTGGTAGAATACACCGCCGACCCTGTGAGGGGCTTCAACGCGGTCGTCAAGAGGACCGGACCGAACATTCATTCTGTAGCCCCGGTGGTCCAACATATCGCTCCAGTAGCTCCAGTAGTGGAGCACGTTGCCCCAGTAGTCCAACATGTCGCCCCAGTGGTCGAGCACGTTGCCCCATTCGCTCCCGTCGTTCACGACGTAGCACCTATCGCCCCTCTAATCCACGACGTAGGCCCGATCCCTCACAGACCACTTTTCACACCGATCTTAGAAGCACCCATCATCGCCCCTCTCGATATCCACTACCCGCTTCTGCACTACGCCCCGTCCTACAACCCCCTCGTCTCGGTCTCCGGCACTACATACGGCGCAAAGGGCAACATCGTACGCCGCTGGACCGCCGGCCCTATTTCCCTCGACGGCAAGAAGCTGACCATCAGAACAAAACACCACTAACGAATATTGTATCTAACTTCTCCGTGTATATGTAACATAGTTAAGTTACTCGCGGCGCTAGTGTGTTCTTGCATTGTCCGTGACGTGCAAAAATACACATAGGTCATATAGAAGTTAAGACTAATTTTACGACTCCGATGTGAACGAAGTGTACCTGATTCCGACGAATATGTATTCTGTCGCTGTGAATAAAATTATTTATTGACAAATTGTTTTTTGTTTGATTTCGTTGTTTATGAATAAAGATGCGGCCGACTTTTGTGGGAGATGAAGCGTAGAGCGCAATTAGAATGTTACGTATGTCGCCGCCGCTCACGCATAGCAAATAGCATAGCTTACTAGGTCGCCTATAAATAATCCAATTACATGTTAACGGCACAGTTTTAAGTTACAATAAATCGTATGTAATCAACAGCTTATTAATGCTATAGATTTGATACGATTTATTTTAGTTACTCTCTGAAGAACAACTACTCTAAGTACTCATAGAAGCACTATAATATTCAATCTAGATAATTACTTAAGAAATAATCACAGTAAGCTAGATGTTACTTACGGGATTATTATCTTCATCCACGTCATATTCTTCTCTCTGCACCATCATAAGTTTGCCGCTCGCATTGATCACCTGCAAAAATAAATTAGGTTATCAATGAATGGTAATGCAAATAATTTAAATGCTGCAAAATTTCAGTAGTTTATTCGCATAAAAGCTTATTTCGCCAATATTTGATGTATTTGTCCAACGTAGTAAAAAATGCTTGCAGAAGTTGGCTTTCATAAATTATTTCTTAAAATTGGCTGGGAAGTTAATACAAGCTGCCTGTATACAGTTTTTCATAAATGTGTTCAGCGTCTTTAAATAATTCAAGTTGGTTTATATTTTAAGCAGGGAGACCACATTTTTTGGGAGCTTATGCCACGCTTTAACTACTCTATGGATGGCGATGAAAAAAAACAAAAGAAGATCTTGGCAGAGAGCAGTCCCACAGCGCACAAAGCCGGACACTTCATAAAAAGTGCCAATGGCCAAAAAGTGCCATTTAAAAATCATAGACTTCTGAAATAATAAAATCTGGCCTTATTTTTTTTCTAATATTGCTTATACCCGGCCCGGCGAACCTTGATCCCTATGTCAGTTCATGTTAGTGATGGGTCGTGTCAATGTAACTTAATGTGATTTGGCTACCGCCCTACAACTGCCAATATAATGCTTTAAAACTTTGTTTTGATGATTGGGATCGAGACGTGCGATACGACAGAATGAGCCGTTTTTGATAAACGTAGGCGACAGCAGCTGCAGTTCAGATTCCGAGTTCGTGACACAAACCCTAATGTCATTATCAGATTCAGATTAAAATATATAAATAAATGATCGCAGAACAGCTTTTGTTTTATATGGTTTTGTCCTACAGTTAATTTTTTAATCGTGAGTGCATGTATGCCGCGGTCCGTTCTATTCAATAGAGAATGTACTAATACTTAAGTATGAAAAAGTAATGACACTCATAATTTATCACTTAATTATGCCACACATGAAAACTGATACTAATAAAATCTAATCTTAAATAAAACAAAACCTGGTGTCCCCAGAAATATTTTATAAATTTCAGTGAAATAAAAACAATTTCATGCAACTTTTTAACATTCAGCACCTATAACTTAAATGATTATAAATCATGTACACTCGTTTCCATTATAGACATTTGTTTATCGATATTTTTCCGCACTAGTAGATATCTTCTGAACGAAGTAACTTTTGCAGGACGTAAACGTAAAGTCTGATTGAGAGAATTTCTTGTAAATGTTAAGAATTTTTATAATTCTGACGGAATATCATTGTAATGGCATATATCTACCGAAATTTAATAAATGGCATTTATAGAAGCCTCCAATTCTATTCTAATGTAACGGTGACGCCACTACAATGTTGTGTCGTAGGAATAACTGTCAATGTCATAGGGATCAAGGTTCGCCGAGTATAGTGTCTATTTATTATTATTTTTACTATGACGGGGCGTAATTAATGGCGGGGGGTAGAGGGATTAAGTACAAATTTCCACTCACCAGCGAGTCGGGCTGCCTTTGTACGTTCGCCCAGGGGTTCGAAGCGCGGTGCTGGAGTCGCGAGTGCGGGTAGTCTTGCAGCCGGCACAGCGACGCGGACACTACGCAAGCGGGGTGCGACAGCGCGGAGATGTCTACAGCTTGCACGCAGCGCATGTCTATGTTGCCGGCTGTGTAAAAAGTTAACGGTTAAGCAAGCACTTACTACATTAGCTAGACTTAGACTGCCTCGTTGGTCTAGTGGTCAGAACGCTGGGTACTATCCACGAAGTCCCGGGTTTGGGTTTTTCTGTCTTGAAATTACTCAGACATAACTCCGGAGTCAGGAAGTTGGTGGTGTTAACACCCCTGTGCCTCGGAAAGCACGTTAAGCCGTTGGTCCAGCGCCTGATCTCTCTACGGTCATGTCGGACTGCCGTCTCACCGAATTATGAGGGTGAAGGAACAGAGAGTGCACCTGTGTATTGCGCACACACTTGTGCACTATAATATGTCCCACGCAGTTGGCTAATCTCTGTTGAGATAGGCCGCCATAGTCGAAATTCGGCCAGGAGGACATTATTATTACATTAGCGAATCTGAATTTATTCAAGGCCTATTATCCGAGTTAAAAGCCCACTTGTAAGCTAAGTGAATCTTTCGGATTAGCTAATCCAGGCTTGTGCAAGTGGGCTTTCAACTCAGATAAAAGGCCTTGAATAAGTCCGGAATAGCTAATCCGGATGTGCGCAAGTGGGCCTTATTACATCATCCTATTTGCAGCATCCTAATAAGGAAATAGGAAGATGTAATCGCAATTAGAATTCTATTTACACTACTTAGTTTCCTACCTTCCCAATCAGCATCCTAACTAAAATCCTAGTTGGGATGCTACATATAGGATAGTGTAATAAGTGCTTTGGGTTAAGAGATCATTCCATTTAATCCAGGGTATAGTCAACGTAGGCCCGCACGTCTGACTACCCAATTTTGACATTGAGATTGTCTCTATTCACTACGCAATAAAAGCTGTTTTTGTAATGTCAGATGACGTGCTGCCGATGTATAAACATTGGGTTCATGTAGGTAAAGATAAAACATTAACAAAAATATATTTAGTTTCAAAAGAGAGTGTCACATACAACATTAAGCTGGCGGTCTCTGCACTGAGCTTAGGTAGTTTGTTAAAACTAAATTTGACAGATAGAAATACTTGAGATAATAGAAACACTGAAAAGACTTGAGGTGTGAAGCATAACCCAAAGTCTTGAAGAATGGCCGCGCGAACTTGTTGTCTAACTAGCCCACGCCACTGTAGTTAGTCCATTCCATTGCTGATGAAGTGGGCTACATCATCACTCGAAACTACTCACACTCACCATTATCCAGACACGTGAGCTCGTATGAGCACGTCGGCCCCGAACACGAGAAACTGGTCGAACCTTATGTCCAGCACGAAAACTTGCGACTGGACGCCAACTTGTTGTTTATCTAGCCTCGGTAAGGCCACTCTAGCCAGTTCATTCCATTGCTGATAACGTGTGCTATATTGTCTCTGGGAACTACTCACACTCACAAATATCCAGACACGTGAGCTCGTATATAGTGACGAGCACGTCGGCCCCGAACACTACGAGTTGGTCATGAAGTATGTCCAGCACGACAACTTGCGACTGGACGCGAACATAAGTTCGCGTCCAGAGCCAGTCCATTCCATTGCTGCTGAAGTGGGCTATATCATCACTCGAAACTATTCAGACTCACCATTATCCACACACGTTAGCTCGTATAGTGACAAGGGTGTCGGCCCCGAACATGTCGAGCTGGTCGTGAAGTATGTCCAGCACGGAACACTTGCAACTGGACGCCAACTTGTTGTTTATCTAGCCTCGGTAAGGCCACTGTAGCCAGTCCATGGCTGATTACATTGTCTATATCGTCTCTGGGAACTATTCACACTCACCATTATCCAGACAAGTGAGCTCGTATATAGTGACGAGCGCGTCGGCCCCAAACACGACGAGTTGGTCGTGAAGTATGTCCAGTACGAACACTTGCGACTGGACGCGCACTATCCGCGCGAACTTATTGTCCAACTTAGCCTCGCGAGGGTAGAATCGGATCTCGTCGTGCCCGTCTAATATGCTGTAGCAGCCTGGAAAAAGATGGCAATATTAGAGGAGGATAGTTTTGCTAATTCTATAAATTAAGCCTGTCAGGATTACAAAACACAACCAACGCTCAACATTACTATTTGTTTTATTGTGTGCCACCTACCAATTACTATGTAGTCCTTATACCACAGCATGCCTCCAGTAACAACGAAGTCTTTCTCCTGCGCTTCGTTCCCGAATAATTTCCATCGGCGCGACGCGCAGCTATAGTGCGCGAGGCCGGTCCGGCCGGCTACACACACGTTTGTGCCCTCCTCGTCTATTGCACTGTACTGGAAACATTATAAGGTTGAAAATATGTTGATAGCTATCAATTGATATAGACCCTGTCTTTTTCTAATACGCCGGATACGACTGTGAGGTAGTTCCAGAGGCTGTAATGAACGGACGGTAAACGGACTGTATGCAACCAATTGAAAACTTAGTAAATCTTAATTAAATGAGAAAAGAGCAAATCTATAATAACATAGCACAGTGAAGCTGTAAAAACGGCAAAAATGACGCGGCGTAGTAGGCACAAAGCCATACAGTTACTTTTAGTATGAGGTTCATTAGGCGATCTTAAAAGCACAGTAAAAGAAAAGAGTATAGCCTCGTAAGAAATTAGAAGAGAAAGGGCATGCGTCGAAATGCCTCGTCCTCAAGTGATACTTTGTTCGATATAAATTGGGTATAATCGTCTTAGACCAGAGTTTATTAGTGGGGTCCGTAGCATGTGTATCGGGGGCCCGAAGTAAATCAGTTAACTCTAGGATACAGGATAGAATGGTGTAGGGTAAATTCTGCATTTTTCTTCCAAACTACGAAAGGGTATAAATAAGGCTGTTGTCTTTTACCAAAAGATTATTTCACAGGGGTGCGTGAAGGTGTTTAAATTGTGAAATTAGTCCATGACAGAAAAAAGTTTAAGAAATTTTGAAGATCAGTTTAAGATCATATGTTTAGGCACAAATTACTAAGAGTACAGATGACAATCTACATACAAAGCGCGCTCAAGCAACGCACACATAGACACCGCTCACGGACACGATATCTCAGAACGGTTGGAAACCGTACGAGCGCGAGAGTACACTCCGCTTGCGACATCTGTCAACGCTTTTGTGCGAAATAGTAGTAACAATAAAAAGCTATTATAACTATTCAGTGAAAGGTTGTTTAAATTCATAATTAAACGGTGTATGGTCGTTTTTTAAGCTGCCTGTTGTTTCAGGGAGCTGTAAGTAGGTATTTTCTTGTATTTCTATTGTTAATTTATTACACGTTAAAATATAATAAAAGTCCATTTCGCCAATGTCAAAATAGTCGCAGGATATTCTCTATGACTGAAATTTAGGTTTTGTAACATAGAATTAAAATTAAATTATTTTACTTATGGTAGTATCCTTATCCTGTTATACTGTTTAATTTTCAACAATAAATTAAACAACTAGATACGAGTATAAAAATATCGTGCATAAGCAAAAGTTGACAACCCTAGCGCGAGTGTAGGTATGAAAAGTGGAGTACATACAGGTGTTTGTTTTCTGTACTCTCGGTATTTTGTGGTTTAGGTCACTGTCATGTTTATTTCAACTTACCCTCAACGGCCAATTCGTAGCAATATACGTGGCCGGCAACGGCAGCACTATCCACTGTTTCCTACACTCATTGTCGTCCACAAACTCTCGGTACTTAGTGCTATTGTCAAACTCCAAGTTGGACTCCGGGATTCCGTTCTCGGCTTGGTACGTGTCTGAAGAAGAGTCTATGATGGACAGCTTCGTCCGCCTCGTGAGGTTGTCTTCTAGATTTACGTATAGTTTGTCGTCGGCTTGAAGGTATAGATGCCTTTGGTTGCTCTACGGATAAATAATTAACAGTTTGTAAACTTTTTTCAAATGTATTTCTCTCGTAATAAATCATATATGATCTATGCACGTGAAGTCAATACGTATACGAGACTCATTGCGGAGATTTTGGTTAGTGAGCGTGATTTCAGTCGCGGGACCACCATATATAAAATAAAAAAATATCGAACACTTAAATTTTCGCGCGTGCATTAATTCTTCATCGAAACTTGAGTGAAAACGCGACACGTAACGCCATCTAGCGTGCGAGCAAACAAACCCGCGTTTCACGCGCGATTTTAGAACGTTATCTAGCGTCTCTCTCGCACCAGTAGGCTTCTTATGAGGCTTGCTTCATGGCTCCGGACGCACTTTTCACACATATGGGAAAGTGTGTAAAAGACGTATAACTACCGGTAAGTATCTATAGTCGGTCAGTATAAAGAATTAAGCCGGGCTTTCAAATGAAGTTCGTGCAAGTGCGAACTAAATGCGGGCGGGCGTAATGAATGAAAAGGGTTTGTTTATGACCGAAAGAGGCGAACTTCACGTATATTGTCAGTCGAGTGAGAGTTTGAGGAAATTTCGTTGTGTTTTTTCTAAATTGTATGAAAGTTTGTTTCATTACAAAATGAGTGCCGCTAGTGATAATAACATTGTTCCTTGTGAAGGTTTGAAATGTGTGCAAGTGTTAACAAGCGGGGGCAAGGTAAAATCTTTAATCTTTAAAATCTTTACTATAATGTCCTGACACAGTTTTTTTTTACCATTGTTTGTAATGTCGTATATTTTCTCGTGTATTATATTATTTCCTCATACTCAGCTCAACAACTTCAAAAGGTTTTTTTCAAAGCCACCGAAGGTATGTCATTGCTGGTATGTTTCCACAACTCTGCCTGGTAGTAATATGCCTTCAGTGTGCTTTGATTAACTCGCCAGAAGCCGAAAGAACTGAATGTATTAGAGGTATGAAGAAAGAGTACAGTGAAACATGAAGAATCAAGTAATTTCATTCCAACAACAGCAGTGCTCATTTTCAAGAATCAAAAAAGACCATTAACTTGTGCCGAAGCTGTAGCTTGGCTTGCCCTGTCGCGATACCCCAGGCACGCTACTGCGTGATTTCTATTTATTTATTTAAATGAAATGATATAAATGTAAATGGCGCTTCTGAGCCGTTTATAATAATTTAAAAATAAAATATGAATAGAACTTACCATACAAGGATTCACACTGAGAGGACTTTTGACGAAGTCAAGTTGTAAAATATTCGACGTTGCATCTCCTTCTACCTTCACCATCCAGAGCTGGTAACCTTCTGTTGCCCATTCCTAAAAAAGTCCACCTAATTAGTACCATGTTTGTGTTTTGACAGAAAGGTAACGACGACACATTGATCCAAATATTGCGGCCTCTTAAGCACTGCAATAGGTGCTATTTTGCAACAAAAATGTATAGTCGGATATGCTGGTGACTGTACTCAGCGAGTAGCCAAGTAGAATCACCAGCAAAAATAATTAAAGAAGCGCAAATGAAAGAATCGAATTCAACTTCAACTACATAGAATTGATGTTACGTGTGACATGAGATCGGATAATCGGATGCATATTTACCTAAAATTAAGTCATTTTCGAGTAAAACCACACCTCGGAAGACAGGAGGTGAAATGCATTCGATAATCCGATTATATTATAGTCCGGCAAGTTCGTTTGCTCGTCGTGCGGGGGGCGACAAAGCACCAGTCGCAATCGAATGTCATAAGAAATCCCCTTCGCCGCAACAGCACCTGTCCTCGCTAACATCTAGCATACCTTTCCTCGCATGTCTGGCGCTCGGCAGGAGTGTCGTGCGTGCACGAACTTGTATACTATAGATGATATCTTACTAGGCTGGACACGACGAGCGGGTTGTGCTTGCCCAGATCCTGGCTGAGCCCGTAGTCCCAGGCCAGCGACAACATTAGCAGCGCACCAAAAGTACTCCATACTGATACGCCACCGCGTTCCCAGCTGACGGCCACCATGCGAACAGTACGAAGCAGGAGCGGGACTAGCTAGATGATGTCTTACTAGACTGAAGACGACGAGCGGGTTGTGCCTGCCCAGGTCCTGGCTGAGCCCGTAGTCCCAGGCCAGCGAGCACATTAGCAGCGCGCCAAAAGTACTCTATACTGATACGCTACCGCGTTCCCAGCTTTCGGTTACCATACGAACAGTACGAAGCAGGAGCGGGACTAGCTAGATGATGTCTTACTAGGCTGGAGACGACGAGCGGGTTGTGCCTGCCCAGGTCCTGGCTGAGCCCGTAGTCCCAGGCCAGCGAGCACATCAGCAGCGCGCCAAAAGTACTCCATACTGATACGCCACCGCGTTCCCAGCTTACGGCCACCGCGCGACCGTCCGCCGTCCATCTGGCGGTAGAGATGCGTGAGGATATTGATAGCAAATCATAATTTATTTAATACATGACTTATAGGAAGAAAGAAAGAAAGAAAAGACATTTATTCGGCATCCACACACATAAAGTTTACAAAAAGAGATTAAAGGACTAAGTATTACAATGGTGAGTGCCGAAAAGGCATCCGTTCAGCATTATTCGTGGTATCCGAGTAAACGGCATGCCTCGAAACTGATTTTCAGCGGATGCCAACAACCAAACAAGTTAACACAACACAGCACAGAAGAAGAAAATAAAACACAATGTACAAAAATAAAACAAAAAGAATAAAAATAAAACAAAAAACCAAAGAATATAAATTAATGAGGGATTTCCTGATAACCCAAAAATTGTAGCTATATTCTATGCTGATAGGATAAGTGGCGCCATTCATCCAATTTACAAATGTTGCATCGAAATCTTAAAACTTAAAACAAAAAATTTGCTTAAAAAAATGTAATGGGGATCCCCACTGCTAAATTCTCCCTGTAGGTGGCGCATTGTTGATGCGGCCAAAGCTATCTGTCATTGTAGTACAGAAGTTGTGTTTTTTTATTTTTTTTGTTTTCAATCTACGAAAGCATAATGCCGTTATGTGCTGTGCCAAGTTGTTACAATAATGGTGTTCATTTATTTCTAAAAGACCCAGTTTTAAAAACGAAGTGGGAAACAGCTATAAGAAGAAAATTAATTAATTTTAGGTAGTTTACTGCATGCAACTATTTACAGCATGATAAGCTACTGGATCGGGAACATTCATCGTATAACTAGATTGTGAAGCTACGACACTAAACTTCCCGGTATCATCGCGGTTCCGATCGTAGAATTCTAACCTAAAAAACAAACATTTGCGAGTTTTATTATTTTAGTTATATTTATTAAAAACCTTGTTACGTAGTTAATTTGTAACACAAATACAACAAAAACAATTTCAACAACCAATTTAATGTTACATTTACAGTAGTAAAACTGGATTAACACCCAAATGTTTACCTCGCAATATGGTCGGCTTTTTACCAGATACTTTTGATCCTCGTTTCCGAAGTTCGTCTTTTAGTTCAGATAACTTCATTGACGAATACATTATGATGAAATAACATTAGATAGTTACGAAAAACTGTAAATTAGATACGAAAAAGCCCGACATAAACAATAGCAAAATTCGTTTTGACCAACCTAAATTACTTGCAAAAGAACGGCATTTTATTCCTCGAATGCTACGTGATGCCATTGAAATTAGAAAACATCCAAATTTCAATAGAGAAGATGGTTGGAAAGTTCCACCGGCATGGGATCCTATTCTAGCAAAAACCAAACCAACACCTAGAACTGCAAGATCTCAAGACACGATTAGCTCTTTCTGCGTAAATAGGAACGTAAATTAATATTAATGAGTGACGGTAGTTAAAATTTTTCAAAACTTTGTAATTTAGTCTCCCTGTGACCACGATCGCTGTAAAGTGTTCGAAACGTCAGGTTTTAAATAAAATGTAAATAAATCGCGAAGTAATCCGTAAAATTGTGTTTTAATGAGTTCAACAATTCGCGTAAACGTAAGAAACAAATAATAGCAAAATGTTTGACATAGCCGTATCTATGCTAGGGCCATCTGCATCAAGCTTTGCGTGTGGATCCCCATAGATATGCGTGAAACGCACACTATATTCCGACAAATTCGTGCGCGACTTTCCTGTTCTCGCCAGAGGTGCGGGAAGCCAGGAATGCTAGATGTCAGCGGGAACGAGGATTTCCTGTAACAGTCGCGTGCGATTGGCGCTTTCTCGCCCTCGCACTTCTTGCAGGGCCGCAAAAAAATCGCGCTGAAACTTGTCGGAATATATAGCACGTGTGATCAATCGGTTAATATTGAGTACTATATTTAAGTGCACATGTATAAACGCCTACATAAAATGTGGTTTCGTTGCATGGCGAATATTATAAACATCCAATTATCTTTTTTTTAAGTAAGATAATTACAACAAGTAAACATATTTTTTTTAAAAACAAAACACCCGACTGTCAAAATGTTTATAATTTTAAAATGGTATTTTTACTGGCTTTTATTTGATACCCATATTGCTATGGTAAGGAAAAAATCAATCCCCCTCCCCCGTTTATAACTATGTGCGGGCGCCATTTTCAAAGTGTATATACCTAGTCTATGTCACTCTCACAATTTTGACAAATTTAACGACACCTCATATGTCAAAAACTGTCCAGCCGTTTGGGCTGTAGGGCGTGTCAAGCAATTATACATACATACATACTCTCAAAAAACATAACCCTCCTTCCGCAGTCGGGTAAAAAAACAACCTACTATGGTAATTTATCACATAACAATGACATTATTAAGTCATTCATAAAATTTTGTGTACAATATTCGCCAAACTAATAAAATGGACTTTACATAAACTTCTTCTTAATTAAATCTTCAAAAACGCACAATTTTTTACGTTACAAAACAGCCGCTATATACTTAAAATATCTTATCTGACTAATTTTAGACATTACTGTAAAAACATAGCCGATTAATAGAAAAGTACACCAAACTAGAATTTATCAATTTGGTGCACTTTTCTAAAACACGTTGATGGTTTTTTTTAAATAACTAATTTCTACGACATAGCGGCTTCCTATTTTTTACCCACGACGGAACGGAGTAGGTATATGTTTATTTCACGACAGCTAATAAAACTTTCTGTTAGCCCTTTTAATTCGATATCGCTTATCACAAATGTCACGCTACAGGAGCACTTACCTCACGCATTTCACAGGCCCAGGATCTCCAGGAAAGTCTTTGGAACTAAGTAACATTGTGTGCGAAAGTTCTAGTCCGCCCGTCGCTTCGTCTATCGTAAAGACGTCCACTTGAGAGCTGAATTATAAACAAACATATTTAAAGGTATGAGGCGTAATGAATGAAGAAGTGATAGCGTCGTGAGACGATGTATGTGTAAACTGAAAATAATGTACAGACGATGGTATATCAAGGTAAATACTGCAGCGTCTTATGCAGTTGCAATAAGGGACATTTTGCACCAAAATCATACGGTCTGATGTGCTGGCGACTGTACATACGTTTTGATATGGCATCCACTAATGAAGTTGTGTAATACTTTTTTATGTAAAAGAAAAATATGACGAGTACTTCATTAATATAAATGCCTTACTTTTTCCTGCCAATAGCAATAAGTCTGAATTTGTGGTTGACTCTCGCACACGTCGAGTCGTCAATGCCTTGCGCCCATATTCCTTGAACTGCCTGAAAATAAAATGAGACAGTTAAATTAATTAATATTAAATATATACATATATATTGTTCATATTAAATCAAATAAATAGTTAATTTACAATACGTGTAGCAGGTACCAATGATGGAAATATTTTCTAGCATTGTAAAAAATATAAACAGATCAGAGAAAGACGTACTACCCGACTAAGCCAACTATACAAATGTCAAACGACTTTTAACGACGAACACAACGAAAATACCGATGGAAATAAAAAAGGAATGGTGTTAAAATAAACTTAGGCATTTTATCTGATTTGCAACCATATTGATTTTAAATTGCCTACGGTAATTTTGTTGTATTCGTCGTCGTAAGTCGTTTGACATTTGTCGAGATGGCTCGGTCGAGTAGTAAATCAAGTGATAGTAAACAAATAGACATTAAATTGGGTCTTTTTAGCTGAATAAACAGGACATATTTTTATAGTTGGACATAGGTTTTATCATGTAAATTAAAATATAAGTGGGAATCAACTCAATTAGGTAACTTCAAATCTCAAACCACACACACTCCTGTCTTACCCTTAATTCAGTGTCGGACATCTGGACGTAAAAAGTATTATGTAATGACAAAACCATGTAACACGTTATTTTATTATATCTAAATAGCGGTTTCCCGCAACAGCGCCCGGAATGTCGAATTTTCTGTATAAAATTTCCTCCCCCATTCCACACCTTGAATGTTTTTAAATCGCGACATAAAGTTGCCTATGCCCCTCGCAGAGTATCTATGTCTACATTCAATTTTATCTAAATCAGTTCAGCGGTTTAATCACGCCGAGGTAACATACAGACAGACACACTTTCCGAGTTAAAATATTAGTATAGATAATTGGGAGACTCCACCAGAACGTTAAACGATACGCGTTGCTTTTACTACATCATTAACTCGGTGTGACAATGACTAAAGATAAATAATCGCCCAAATATCTGTCAATCACTAAAATACAAATAAAACTTACATTTGGATCAAACTTCAGATTAGGCGCTGTCAAATACGCCGCCCGACCGTCGTTGAGCGTTATACCGAACCCACACACAAGAGGCGAGTACTCGATGTCGTTCACATGACAGTTGTCCTCTTGGATAGGCTCCGCTAAAAATATAGTAAATATTACTGGAGTCACGAAATAGGTATGCGTATTCGCGCAAAGACCGGAATCGGAGGCGTTTTATTTTGTTAGTATTACTTCATTACTGATTTTGATTTTTTGCGCAATGACGTATTCAAAAAGAGACCAATAATTTCACACGGCTGGATAGACTGCACAATAGCTCAGTTGGTAAGAGCGTTGGCCCGGTTAGCCAAAGGATGTGGGTTCAAATCCTACCTGTGTGCGAATATTTGGTTTCTTATTTAAACTTATATTATTAATTTGGCATACCAAGCGACTTGCCAGTATTTGGTCTTCGGCCAAATCAGCCCAGTTATCTTTAATCTCAATATACCTTTAGACACTTGCTGGTTGATGGAGAACGGTATCCTGCCCAGGTCGAGGCAGTAGTCCCGGTTCTGAACGCCGTCCCAGCGGTACCGGAGTAGATGCGCGCGCGTCGTACACACCAGCAGCTCCGTCCCGGAGATACAGCACATGCGAGTGATCTGACCGTCCCATACTAACACCTCTTTGAACTGAAATATAATAAAATAGAAACATTAATTTACTAATAATTTAATAATAATCAGTTGGTAAGAGCATTCGCCCGGATAGCGAAAGGACGTGGGTTCAAGTCCCCGCCGGATGACAGTCGAATAATTTTTGTGAGCGAAATTCCATTTGATTACTAATAATAATATATAAAAAACTGAATACATGTTGCTCAGTATCAGTTGTGCCAAAAGTATATGTAAATATGAAGTTTTAAATCATAAAGATTGCATTTTATGCCCCTAATCTGATGAAAACATCTTTTGAATAAATAACAGTTATTCATTTTCTTTTATAAAAAATACTGAAGGCATTTAAATATAGCCCCTAAGATTCTAAGCAGTCTTGTGACAACAAAAATTACAAGTTTGAAAACAATTTAGCTTAACATTACAAATCATTTTAAGTAATATTAAATATTTTTAATGATAATAAATAGAAAAAAAGCAAATTAAAATTTTGGCGCAGTAGCACTATTTTTCTCAATATCAGAACTCGTCCATGGTAACAGTTTTTTTAATGATTATTAACTGCAATCTGTCTTGTAGACATTTAGCAATTTTTGTGATGTAGTTGCAATAGTATGCGAGGTACATATCCAGTACTCATAATTTATATATAATTAAAGTAAATCACGTGGTACTCTCTTCTTTAGTCACCGAGCACTCGGAAATATATCATCCATCAGGTTCTGCACCAGACATGGTAACAGATAGTAAAATATAAGGTGACTTAGAATCAATTTAAAATATTTTAATGGCGAATACTAGAGCAAAAATGTAGTCTTTTTTCCAAGTAACATTTTTTATTTCATCCGGTAGTTTTTGTTTTTGATTTTCCTAACAATGTAAAAGTAATATTTTTAGGCGCATGCTGTACATAGAAAGTCTTATCGCCCATCTCTCTCTCACTAACTAAACCTATCTCTCACTTCACTAAACCAACCCCTCTTCCCCTGCATTTCATTCATAAATTGTTTCAAATTATGAACAGCACTAGCTCAGCGAAAGAAAAGAGTAGGCTCCGCCACAAGCTACGCTATGCAATGCTATCACAACATAAGTAATTAGTGCAATTAAACAATCTACAATGTAAGACTAAAAATGCAACAAAAAAATTAAAACAGTAATAATTACTGCTTTGCTTCTTTTCAGTGGAAATGCACCCTAATGTATGTAGGTATTGTAAATAAATTAAACTCGTTTTCAACTTTAATTCATTTAATGCAATAATAAACAGTACACCTCTCCTGGGAAAAATTTACACTTTTAGTAGGACCTTATCAAATTAAACAGTATGGCTTAAAACGTTATGTATGAATTTTCGACGAATTCTGACTTTCCATAACACTTTTTCAGGCTTTGGACTGACAAGTAAATGCAATGTTACCTTTAACTTTGACAAAGTATTAAACTAATTTAAGCATTAATTCTAAATTAATTGTATTAACTTGGCGTGTTTACAAGTCTAAATTCATTGATATTTACAAATTATTTATACGATAGGTATTTACATTAAATGTTGGACGTGACGCCCTTGTACACGCACACATTGTCTAGCACGGTCGATGCAATGCCGTCGGACCTCACTGAGCACTTCTGGTTCACTGGACATCACATCAAAAGCACTTGTGATACGCGCACGTAGTTCCTCCACTGTGCGAATTGTATGGCCGTCGTTCCCATAAACGAGTCAGATGGAGTCTTTCGCTGCGCAGAAGCCGCCACACGTGAAATTGGTTTACGCCAAACATACGGGCAGCGTCTCTCGTGCTCGCCACTGGGTGCCGCTGGAAAAAGTCGAGCACGTCTTGTTCTATCTGCGCTCGGTGTGGTGAGGGTCTCCCTGGGTCGGCTCGAGACGCGGCTGGAAACTTCCGCTCTCGCAAAGCCGCTGCACAGCCCCGAGGATGGTGCGTTAACTCACGACGCGACCATGTCGTTCTTCATAAATTTCTATGGCGCGTAACATGACTTCACCTGCGTCTCTGTAGCACAGAGCCATATTAATATACTATAATATATGCAATGAGTAGCGGTACGGCATTTTGCAACGCGGAGCGCGTGAGTTGCGCACAAACGGACAGGTGAAAAGTTGTAAGCGAACTAAACAAACTCCCGCGCCGCGCGCGCGTAAAAGTGGGCGGGCAGTACGGCACGTGTATCGGTGGGCTTTGGCGGCATAATAAAAGCTTTGTGCGCTTGTCAAGGAAACCGACAAACGCGCCGCAAACCTTTCACTATGCCCGGTCGAGATGAATGAATGGCGAGTTGGCGCGTGTAAGCTGGGAGTGAGAGGGAAGATATTGACATCCTTTACAAAACGTAGTCAAGCGAGTAGGAGTAAATGCCTACAACGAACAGGGTGTTTTATTTTACTTAGAAATCAAAATGTTTTTTTCTCGAAAATTAGCAACTTAAATTAAAAATGATAATTGAAAAAAATAATTTATTTTTACTCTAGTATTCGCCATTAAAATATTTTAAATTAATTCTAAGTCATTTTATATAAGGTCGCTTTTTAGTAAGTGGTGAAATTTAAAGGGCAATTACAAAAACATAAATGAAACATTTTCGTTTAAAAAAACGAATTCCTTTATACACTAGTTTTCGAGAAAATCGCAAAAAACTATTTTGATTTAAACGTAAAATAAAACACCCCGTGCAGCTTGCGTAGTACGTTCGGTCAGGCCTGTGTATCTTCCCGCGTAAGTAGCAAAAACGTACCTACGCGCGGGCGCACCTACGTAGGAACTAAACAAGTTGGGTGTCGCTAGCCGGCAGCGAGGCTAAAACAGTTTGCGTTTCGCAAGCGAGAAGTGAAGTACGCGCCCGGTTTTCACAATTTTTACCGAAATGGAGAGAAAAAGAAAACGTGCAAGAAAATACTGTGCAGTGTTTAATTGTTTAAATGTTGATTTGGATCCATTTTTTTTTACGCTGCCTGCGGACACTGAGAGGTAAGGTCCTAGATACTTTAAAAGTGGTTTATTATGAAATTGTGATTGGTGCATGGTTTAATAATATGAACAAAGTTTAAGAAAATTACTTGACTACCTTACCTAGTATAATTCTTTCATTAATTTATTAAAGTTAAAGGGATATCTGACGTTCGAGAAGGACGATTGACTATTTTTGCCCTTGCTGGCAAAGTAGGTACCTACCAAAATAGAGAAATGTGTACCTATTTACCTTACATCCTACAGATTTGAAATTTTGATTTCAATAATTCAGAATTTATTAAATTTAAAGACTTTCTGATAGCTATTTAGTTTACAGTTTCGTTTGTTGTATTTAGTTAGACCAAGAGCCAAACACATGAAGTTAACTGAACTGTTTAAATGACATGTTATTGTTACTTAATTATTTTCAAAATATGAAGTACCTTCTTATCTACCCTAGAAAAAAGGACAAACGTGTGCTAGTCTAGGAGCCGTAGCTTTTATTTACTCATTTTAAAAAGTGCTCATTTTTAAATGTAGTATGTTAAGTACATCGACGTGAAGAAAAATATCGACTCAGTGTCGCCTACATTAAAACTGAAGCTACAAAGTAAGCCTTTACCAGGCTGCGTATATACGCGACATTAAAATTCAATAACCGTCATTTTAAAGACTCAAAGAAAGAAATTAAGAAATATGTTAAAGTTAAGCACTTATTGTTTAGTTTTTTCAGGCGTTTGAAATTACTTTTTCATTAAATAAAAATCGGTTTGAAATACTAAATTGAATTTTTATTTCTTAATCAACACGATAAAAAAGTTACAAACATTTAAGATTAGCTGCTAGCTCTTAGCCTATACTGCGCGGCGCTAAGCTGTTGGCTGCACGTGCCGCGACGAGTACGAGTAAATTCTAGTGAGGAGCGATAGATGGCGGTACTAGCTTCGTATAGCAGTCAACCCTAGCGCGCCGCATGATAGTACTTCACTGAATAGATTAAGTGTATTATGAATCATATTGCAGAGTAATAAGTATGAAATTATCTTGCAATGGATTTTTGTAGGTGTCTACACGAAAATGTGCTTGACTCTGAGGCGAACTAAATTACGCCATATTGTTGACGACATTGAGTAAACATTTCTTTGAATACAATTGCTAAGTCATACTTACAGAAGTATGACGAAGTACTTCGTACAGACGAAGTACTAGTATTCTGTGGCTCGGTGCGCAGGTTCGGTGTATCAATGAATTCGATAAGGACGCCACTATGCTCTCTCGCACTCCCACCTTACACGTGCGACTGGCCGGCGGTTCGCCTCACTCGCGGTCTGTCGGCGTAGTCAAACACGCCGACAAAGGGTGCCGCCATGCCGACACACGGAAACACGCGCCGCGGCTAACACGTGCCGAGCCTCGCTCTCACCCCGCTCCCGCTCACTGCTACCCCCGCCGCAGAGCGCACGCAGCGCGAGAGTTCAGTCCGCATAAAACAATTCACTGGGTTGTGCGCGCGCGCTACGTGCGGAACATTTCATCATGGCGTATCGGTATAACGCCCAGGAATACCTGAATATGGCATTGTGCTGTCAGGAAGCGGGAGAAGTTTTGTTGCGGGCGCGGCAGCTGTACGCCGAGCGGTACGGCTCCATTGTACACACACGCACAATACTCGGAGCTGTGCAGCGTTTTCGGGAGAGTGGCAGCTTCGAGCCACGCCTCGACCTCGTGCGTCGGCAACGACACCCGGCCCGGCTTGAAGAAGAAGTTATTGATTTTTTTCATCGGCACCCATTGGCGAGCATCGCGGACGCAGCTCGTGTGTTTGGCATGAGCAGATACTACGTGTGGCGGCTGTTGCGCGACGAATGCCTCCACCCGTATCATTTTACTCGGGTCCAAGAGTTGCTGCAGCAGGACTACGCGCCGAGGGTCGAGTTCTGCCGCTAGCTTATACGAAACCGGACCTACAAGTACAACGTGCTTTGGACCGACGAGTGCACATTTACGCGCCAAGGACTTTTTAAGGTGCACAATGCGCATTATTGGTGCGAGTACAAACCGCGTGTGACTCGTCCGGACCATTTCCAGCATCGCTTCAGTGTGAACGTGTGGGCAGGAGTGATAAACGGAACGTTGCTGGGGCCCGTGTTTCAGGAGAGACTCAATACGGAAACGTATTAAGAGTTTCTCCAAAATGACCTCCCTGAACTGCTGCTGGATGTGCCTGCGTGGAGCCGGAGGTACCTCTACTTCCAGCACGACGGCGCGCCTGCGCACTTCAGCCTGCGGGTACGCGCCTACCTGGACGAGGCGTTCCAGGGCCGCTGGATCGGGCGCGGCAGCGTTATCCCCTGGCCGCCGCGATCACCTGATCTGACGCCAATGGATTTCCACGTGTGGGGAAGGGCCAAGGACCTGGTTTACGGGAACGACGGTCATACCATCCGTTCAGTGGAAAAATTGCGTGCGCGAATAATTAGTTTGATGTGAGGCCAGTGAGCCCGATGTGCTCGCTTCAGTTCGGAGGCATTGCCTCGATCGGGCTAGGAAGTGTGTACAAGAACAAGGGCGTCTCATCCAGCATTTAATGTAAATTTTATTGTGTAAATAGGAACTTGTAAATTATGTAGATTGTTAATATGTAACTGTGATGTGATTGTATAAATAGGAACTTGTAAATATGACTGTAAATATCAATGAATTCTGACTTTTAAACACGCCAAGTTAATACAAAAATAATAGCGTCCTATTTTCGATAGAATTAAATTTAATACAAGGTAGTAAGATGATTATTAACGGTTTGTATTAACTTGTCAGTCCAAAGCCTGAAAAAGTGTGATGGAAAGTCATCGTTCGTGATTGTACGTTTAAAAAAAAAAAGTTGTACCTAATAAACTGAACTTTAACGAAAACTGCCTTTTATTCAAAATACCAACACAAACCCCATATTAGGGAGCATCCATTAAATCGAAGCGAAGCAGTGTTAATTTGGTATAACATGTAATAATAACGTTAGGTTTTGTGAGGGTTAGAATGCAGACGGGTTGTTTTGAAATTAAAATTGATACCTATTTTTAAAATGTTTACTTTGATTTGAGCAAATCTGCTTTGATTCTTTGGGAATATTATCCTAGCTATTGAACAAGCTAAATACGCTTAATTTATCTGCATTAGGTAGATTTTCTGTCACAGCAGAGAAGGAACCTATGCAGGTAGCATGCGCAGCGTTCAGCGTAGGTAGATAAGACTCGGTTTTAATGCGCTACTAGTGAGCGAGTGGTGCGCAGCCGCGGTCCCCCCGTGCACCGCGCAACATGAATGAAATGAGGGAAGAGACGGGCACGATTGAAATAAGAGAGAGCGGCGATGACATGTAGGGATGTTTCAGAGTAGACAGGATGCTCTTAAAAACATATTTTTTTTTGTTAGGAAAAATAAAAATGAAAACTAGCACGTTTTTAAAAATGAAAATCATAGGGCCCGGTTTATCTAAAATATTTAGAAGTTGTTAAAGTTTCACCACATTATAAAAGGCGACCTTATATATCAGGTACATTTATGAATCTAATACAAACCATTTAATTAGCTTACTATGAGGTTTTTGCTGTGTACCTTTATATACATACTTCATATACACTAAATAACTTGATACAAACCAGTTTAATTTTTAATGATGGTATAACTTCCTTAACAAAGAGCTCGGCGGAGTCCCGGCGCAGGCTGGCCGTGGGCGGGTCGTACTGCTGATAAGCCGTCTGCTCTGTGAAGCCTTCAACATTGTACAGAATAAGGTGCCCTTCTGATGTCTGTTAAGATACGAAAAAGAAAACTTGTTAATAAAAATGTATAAGAATATTGAAAAATAAATTTAAATAAATATATCTTAGGCCCACTTTTACGAAACTCGTTAAATACGTTTAACGGTAATTATGTTTAAAATATCATCCCGTTTCTGGCAACTTCGAATGGCTGACAAAGACAGAATGATGTTTTTACATATGTTTAGCGCTAAGTGTATTTATCGAGTTTAGTAAAAGTGGGCCTTGGTAAGGGACTCTTCTTATATACATAGTCAGGTCATAAGTTCTGTTACACAATAAAAACTTTTGAATTTAGAATGCTGGCCACAAAAAAGTTTATTGAATTCGAATTTCGAATTTTTCATGAAAATAAAAATATGTACTTTTTAGAATTTTCCTCATTTCTAAGTATGGAGTGAACACTTAAAGAAGACCTTGTCGCGGTTATTGCGTTGCATTGTGGCAGTTACGGGGCAGTTCAGATTTTCGACTTACTGAAAAATTTGAATATAACCAAAAGATTCGTTTATCGTACCATAAAACTAAAATAATATTTACTATTTGTTTTAAAAATGTAAAAACACAGTACTGAATGTATGAATAATAAATGTATTAATAAACTAAAATATCTACTGTATTCGTCAATTTCATTTCATTTTGTGCCCTACTAAATAATCATCAGCAATTGTTCATTTATTATATAGTAATATGGTACTTTGTTGACCTACAATTAGTTGTTCAAGGTCTGGCTGTTTGTGTATGTGAGTTTAAATGTTTATAAACGCACCTACAATACATGAGGAATTCCTAGTGTAGGACAACATTCTTTTTATAATAAAAAGTATAAAATTCGGGCCGCAGTGCGCACTATCATAGATATATTTGGCTTCGGCGTACTTTTTGTGATGTAGGTGTAATCTAAGATGATTTAAAAAGTAAGTTTATAAAACATCATTGGATGTAATGTGAAGAGTAAAAGTAAAAACACTAAAGTGTTGAAACCTTATTTTCTCAATATTCCCATATGTTACAAGAAAAAAATTCATGGGAATAAAGTGGAGAATAGTATCTATCATCTATGATAGGTTTCGTTTGTGTCCGCTACTTTTTGAAAAGTGTAGCAAAAAATTCCCAATGTCATTTAATTTTAGAGGTACAGTTTCAATGAAAATCACAAAAAATATTCAAATTATATGCTGTGTACCACAAGTAATAATAATTATAGTACATAGTAGCAAAATGTTGCCCAGAACATTATATAAACTTTGAAAGGGTGAAATCTATATGAGTAATTTGCATTTTTATTCTTAAAAAAATATATATTTTGTAAATTTTTGGAGGACCCTAAGAGGGGGAAAATCAACAACTATGCAGGTAAGCTATCAAAATTTAGAAAGGCAAATAAAGGTTTTTATATTGTTTTACCTATTATTTTGTCATAGAAAAGTTATTTGATAAGTAGATTTAGCTTACAACTAAATCAGAAATACCCTTAAAGAAAAGACAAAATATCTTTTTACTGTTCCACAAAAAAATCTTTATAACTAAAAAAAATTTTCTCAAATTAATTTAAATAGTAACTTATTTAAATAAAAAGAAGTGTAAATTATGTTTCCTATAAAATAGCCTCATATATTTATAGACTTACCGAAATACATATCATTGTAGAATCTGGTTTCCATTCTACCCCAACATTTACACCAAGCCTCTGGAGAGATTCTGCACTTCGTTTGTGGTACACTATAGGAACGGTGGGCTGGAAGAGTAAAGTTAGCTTATATAGATCTCACTGCTCATAGGCCTATTCTTGTGTTACAATGATAACACGATGTAAACAACCCCATCTACATTATTTATTTTCCCCAGGTTGACCAAGTCTATTCAAAATGCAATGTGATACATACCTTACAAAACCATACCATTAAACATTCATCACTTAGCGAGGCAAACAGAATTTTGTCTCTATTAGACACGATTTGTTTGATAATTTGATTATCAGCACCCAGATTCTTCAGAACTTTGGGCCAACCAATCGGAAAATACATCTTGATATAAAAACATTGGCCGCTATTTTATGAATGTAAATATAGTGTCAATGTAAAGTTACATTGGTAAGTTTGTAGTAGTAATGCATAAAATTTCTAAATGGCTTTTATTTTTAAATTAAATTAGAAAAACAGCTACAAGTCCGTCAACAAATCAACGTCGTGACACTGAACTGACTGAATGATTGATTGATAAATTTGACAGCAAAGAATAAATGAATGAATGTTTCACTTTTACGGCTTTGAACTTGTCCAAAGTTCTGCTGCTAAAACAATTGTTGCTACTGTGTGGCGCCATTCTAATGGGGCCGGCAACTTAGAGTAGAGCCTGAATATAGGACCTGAATTATGGGTGCTTTGAATCCACTTTATATGACAACACTCGGTTCTATCATACCAGCATAGATTGGCAACTGAACACTTAGAATAATAACACGTGTTATTATTCTAAGACTGAACATAAAAAAAAAAATATATATGTTTACATTCATGTTGATATTTTAAGCCTGCAGTCTAATGATAACAGATTCTACGATAAAATAACACGACAGAACACTCGCAAATTGGGAACTTATTACATTCAGTAACTCTTTGTTAATTGGCCTTGAATTTGGACCAATACGCAATTATTTTTGCAAAGCCACAAAGGGGTAGAAAAAACATTAATCCATTGTTTTTCAAAATGGTATTATTTATAATGTTATTATAATTTAAAATAATGTTTAGAAAATCTCGGAAAACTCTACGAACTATTTTGGTTGTAATATCCAAGTAGGGTTGAAATAATGAAGATAAAACACAAAACAAGTATTTATTAAAATAATTTTTCAAACTCATTTTATAAAAAAAACTCAGTAGCCAATTTTCACTATTCGCACACATTCACAATTTTTTGGTATGCCATATAGTGCGAATAGTGAACATTGGCTACTAATGGCTACGGAGAATATTTTAACAACGATTTGTTAAATGATTATAATAAATACTTGTTTTGAGTTTTATTTTCTTTAAATTAACCCTACTTCGATATTTCAACTAAAATAGTTCATAGAGTTTTCCATGAATCCCTATACGTTATTTAAGATTATGATAACATTATAAATAAAATAATTTAGAAAAACAATCGATTAATGTTTATTTTATCCGTTAGTGGCTTTGTAAAAATAATTGTTCAAAATTCAAGGCCAACGTCACAAAGAGTTACTGAATTTAATAAGTACTCAATTTGCGAGTGTTCTTTCTTGTTCTTTTATCGTAGAATCTGTTATCATTAGGCAGCAGGTTTAAAAAATTAACATGAATGAATGTAAACATATAAAAAATAAGTTTTTTAAAGTTCAGTTGCCGATCTACGCTGGTATGACTGTACAGAGTTTTGTCATATAAAGTGAATTCGAAGCGCCCTTAATTCAGTTCCCATATATTCCTGGTCAGGCTATATCCTTTTTCTTTTACGTCAGGAAATGACTTACGCACCGTACCTCTCCGTCGGGAAACGGAGAGGCGTGTGTGGGACTCCCCTGGACTCGGGTATACCCACTAAAACCTGACGACGCCCGCCGCATGTGTTGGTTGTGACAGCAGGGGCCGCGGTACCTCGACAGTCCCGCGACCCTGCCAGTGGCCACGTCCGCCCTCTACTTCAGAGGGCGGATCTCCGCGGAGGAGGGAGCACCCCCCCTCCAGACGGCGCGCTGGGCGTACTGTGCACCGTCTCTCAGGAGGGTCCCTGATGATTGGGCTGAGGTGTCCCCACACCGTCTGCCTGAGACCTTGCCGTCGGGGCGCCACTCGTTCTGGCACCGCGGCCCGAGCGCGCGCTAAATAATGATAGAAGTACTCAAAGAAGCTGGATTGGATTATAGAGACAGAAGGATTATTTATGAATTATATAAAAACCAAGAAACGGTAATAGAAGTAGGAGAGGAAAACGGAAAGGCAAAAATAAGACAGGGAGTTAGGCAGGGATGTCCACTTTCACCGCTAATTTTTAATTTATTCATAGAATGTGCGATACGCAGAATAACGGAATCAAAAAAGGGGGGCGTCAAAATTAATGGGGACGTATTTAAATTCATTCGTTTTGCCGACGATATTGCAGCCATTGCAGAAAACAGATAGGAATTGGAAGAACTGGTTACAGAAAAGGACACTATTTTTAAAGAATTTGGTCTCAAAATTAACATAAATAAAACAAAAACACTAATTGCTTCTAAAAAGGAAAAATATAGCCCTATCTCAATAAATAACACAAAAATAGAACAGGTTAAAACCTTCAAATATCTAGGTAGCTTGATAACTAGTGACTCCATATAAAAGCAACGATAGCGATGGCGAGACAAGCTTATAATGCAAAAAAGCACCTGCTCAAGGCCAGAATATCAAGCAAAGTTTGCAAAAAACTTGTTAAAGTGTACATTTGGAGTATAGCACTCTATGGATGTGAAGCGTGGACATTGACAAAGAGGGACAGAGAGAGACTGGAAGCCTTCGAGATGTGGTGCTGGAGGGGAATGGAGAGTATAAGTTGGACGGAGAAGAAAACAAATGAAGAAGTTTTGTCTATGGTTAGGGAAAAAAGGAGATTGATGGAAACAATAGAGTGTAGGAGGGGACGAATGTTAGGCCACCTGATTCGACACGACAATTTTATTAAAACGATAATAGAAGGAAGAAAAGAAGGAAAAAGGAAGCGAGGAAGACCAAGAATAAGCTACATGCAGCAAATAAAAGAAAAGATAAATGTCGGGTCGTATCAGGAGGTTAAGAGAAGGGCGGAAAGCAGAGAGGAATGGAAAAAACTCCACCGACAAGAGCCTAGCTCTTAAATTTGATGATTATGATGATGTGATGGAAGATAAAAAATAGAGATTGATTTCAACTTTTTCAGTGACACATGAATACACACTGTATAACTTACAATAAAGAAACGAACGAAAAACTAACCACAAGTATTTTTTACAAAATTGGGCCAAACTTAATGTTAGAGACGGGTTACTTTGTCCCAAAACTTTTTTTTTCCTTTTTTTCCTCCATTTAAAAGTACATGGCCAATGTAAAGCATACAGCAGGGTACCTATTTATCCAACAAACCCTTACGTGTGAAATAAAACAGTTGATAATATTAAGTAGTATAATATACAGGGTGGTCCATCCAATGACGTCAAGTTTTTTTTTTTGAATTCCTCCCTCCTAGGGGTACCCAAAAATATGTTCCCCGATTTTTTTTAGTTTTCGAGATACGATTTTTTTTATGGTTTCATCGACAGTTTCGCTAGTGTTTACATAAAAAAAACTAATCGGTTTTTTTTTGAAACCTAATTCTCGTGAAGTGTGAAAGAACACTAAAAATTATTTGCCTAACATTGCTGCATGTTGTAACAATTTTGATCTTAAGTTAATAAATTACGTTTCTGCGAGCTAGAATTAAATTTTCAAATTCAAATAAAAAAAAAACAAGAAGGTTGCAAAGATTCTAATAAATTTTAAAAACTTCTCTAGTCTCTAAGCTTTCCAAAAAAGTACAAAAAAGGTAAAGGGGCTATTATTTCCTGTAATCGGGCTTCAAACGTAGTGGGGTGAAAATTTGGCCAATCAAGTAACTTCAATTGTGGAACTTTAATTTCATTATTTTAAATAGGTGATTGCTCCAAATTACTGAAAACCCGTCTTGGTGGTAATAATAATTATTTTATGACTGGTGTATCATTTTTTGAGGTTCATAATGAAACAATACAAATAAGATCAAAGTATTTATTAATAAAATTAAATTTACAACAAATTTTCAAAGTGCCTCCCTCACACTTCAATACATAATCTACAGCGCCTCAAAATTTTTTGCCTTCATCTAAGAAACGCACTTCTGTTGGCTTTTATTTGGTTTTCCGCTTCGTTCAATTTCTGGCGTAGTTCGGCTTCGCTATTCGTCTCCCGCGCATAAACTATTTCTTTGTAGTACCCCTACAAGAAAAAAACGATTGGGTTCAGGTCTGGTGAGCGTGCAGGCCATTCAATTGGCCCGTCACGCCCAATCCACCTTCCTGGAAACGTTTCGTTGAGGTGCGCCCTTACTTCTCTTGCATAATGGCAGGGAGCACCGTCGTTTTGGAAAAACATTCTCCTTCTCGTTTCTAGAGGTACTTCTCCTAATAAATCTATCAAATTATTTTCCAGGAAGTTCAAATACTCTGGTCCATTTAGCCTTGCTGGCAGCTCAAAAGGCCCAATGAGCTGCCCGTTGAGTATTCCTGACCACAAATTCACGCTGTAGTGGTTTTGAAAATTAGAGGCTCTTGCAGTATGTGGGTTTTCCACAGCCCAAGTGTGATAATTATACATATTGAACACTCCTGTCCTTTCGAACCGTGACTCATCCGTCCAAAGAATTTTTCTAAAAAAATCTGGGTCTTCTTGTGACCTTACCAGCATTTCTCGGCAGAAAGCGACTCGCCGGGGATAGTCGCTAGCTTGCAGCTGTTGCACGCGTTGAATGTGGTAGGGGTGGTAGCCCTCTGAAAAAAAAAAAACTCAATCACGACAGACAGCGACAGCGGGGCGATGATGAGGCAGAGATTTGCCTACTAATGGGTTGTTTAGGTGTTCACAAAAGTTACAGTGCAAGGGAAAACCATGACTGCACCTAAGGAATACTCCATGGGTTGACAGAGCAAGGCTCAACTTAAGCTACCTAAGAATGTAAAAAATTAGAATAGTTATTTACGGGATTGCTACCATGTACCTTTTTATTTTCGAGTTTCCAATATTTCGGCGCTGTTGCAAGCGCCATGATCACGGAATAACTGAAGATCTTGCGGGTGGGATGTTATGGGCAAACATATCGGTCTACCCTCCTTCTAAGTCTTTAATTGCGTTCGCCTCCGGTACCACTGTTTGCAAACTCACTATTTTCTCGCGTCTGTTCTCGACACACAACACTAACAGTATCCGACCGCGAAACTACACTTGGTTGGATTTTTCGGTTTTTGCACATTCGAAGACACTTGACAATTTAAACCCGTCCTCGCGATTGAAATTTTTGTATTTGGTGATTTCAATTGCTTCTCTGACCAATCTCGGTATGTAATGGCGTTCTGTCGAAATGATCTGAGGGTTATGAAACTCAATCCAATGATTTGGACCTGATTCCAACAAATGTTCCGCGATCGCCGATTTTTGTATGTCATTGTTCTTACCGCCTTAATGTGTTCCTTCATTCGGCACGCTATGGTACGTTTAGTTTGGCCGATATACGAACTACCACAGCTGCAGTCAAACTTGTAGACACCAGGTTTATCTAAGGGGAAACAGTCTTTGTGATCGTGTTTCCTACTTACAAGCACAGCGTTCAAGAGAACTTAGTGCTAAAAAACAGGGTCGTAAGTTCGAATTAGAGATACGAAAACAAAAGCCAGTGGCCAACTACGAGAACTCGATCCCAACTCGAACGGTAGTCAACATGTCAGCCGTTGAGTTATCAGATGCCGCACAATCAGTTCTTGAAAGGGGGATGAATTTTGCCATTACACCAAAACGTATTCCGTATGAGGAGGTGATTGGGTCGGTTGAAGAAGGTATCAGGCGTAATAAAATACCATCAGTAGATGCGGATACATTAAGACAAGACATTGCCGTGATATTACGCCAGGTAGCACCACCAAGGCCGAACATTACTTCTTCCGAATTAGCTGCGCTCAATGAACTCCGAAAGGATGAATCTATTGTAGTTTTAAAAGCTGATAAAGGAAATGCGACCATTATAATGGACATCGATGAGTATGATACTAAGATCTTAAGTCTACTCAACGATGTAAACACTTACAAGAAGGTAAATTACAACCCGACGGCGAGAACGGATCGAAGTACTCGCTCACTTACAAAACAATGCGCAGACGTTTTTGACGACGACAGTCTCAAGTATTTGTTGCGGCCTAGGAATGTCCAGCCTCCGAAGCTATATATATGGCTTGCCTAAAATTCATAAGCCGAATGTGCCTTTGCGTCCGATTGTGAGTCAAATAGATTTACCAACGTATGACTTGGCTAAGCACATAGCAAAAGTACTGCAGCCATTGGTGGGTCGTTCGTCATCTTTTGTCAAAGATTCTCGTCACTTTATCGAAATCCTGCACCAAAACAAGTTTGATGTGAATGAGTTGATGGTCAGTTTTGACGTAGAATCACTCTTTACAAATGTACCAGTAGCAGAGTGTCTGGAAGTGGTTAAGGTAAAGTTGCATGACAACAACATCCCGATGGAATATGCCGGACTTCTACATCATTGTTTGTCTACAATTTTTTTTTAATACAGGGGTCAGTACTACCTCCAAATAGACGGAGTCGCCATGGGTAGTCCCGTAGCTCCAGTGGTCGCAAATATTTGGATGGAGTTTTTTGAAGAAAAAGCCCTTGTCACTGCACCCACTGAGATTAA
Organism: Pyrausta nigrata; assembly: GCA_949316185.1. NCBI lineage: Eukaryota > Metazoa > Arthropoda > Insecta > Lepidoptera > Crambidae > Pyrausta > Pyrausta nigrata. The sequence goes on from OX438951.1 coordinate 5,225,148, forward strand.
ACTATGGAAGAGGTATGTAGACGACGTTTTCTGTATATTGAGGGGAAACAATCAAGACGTAGAATCTCACTTGGAAAATTTAAATGGCATCCATCAGAACATAAACTTTACCTACGAGGTAGAAGAAGACAGAAGTATTGCATTTTTGGACGTGCAGATTCGTGTGCGGAGTGACGGTTCATTGAGTCACTCTGTCTACAGAAAATCTACTCACACTGACCGCTATCTCAACGCCGCCTCGCATCATCACCCTCATCATCTTAATTCTGTAGTGACCTCATTGACAAACCGAGCCTATGATCTGTGTGATGGAGAACATCTAAACCAAGAGCTAGAACATATTCGGCGGGTCTTACAGAACAATGGATATAAAGGGAAGCTTCCACCTAGACACAGAGAAAGACAACAGAAAGATACAGTAGACAGACAGCCGGTATACTTGCCATATTTAAAAGGAGTGACAGACAAGATCTCAAATGTACTTAATAAATATTCACTAAATACTGTCTTCACTCCATTAAGAAAAGTGACACAATGTCTACGTTCGCCTAAAGACTGTTTCCCCTTAGATAAACCTGGTGTCTACAAGTTTGACTGCAGCTGTGGTAGTTCGTATATCGGCCAAACTAAACGTACCATAGCGTGCCGAATGAAGGAACACATTAAGGCGGTCAAGAACAATGACATACAAAATCGGCGATCGCGGAACATTTGTTGGAATCAGGTCCAAATCATTGGATTGAGTTTCATAACCCTCAGATCATTTCGACAGAACGCCATTACATACCAAGATTGGTCAGAGAAGCAATTGAAATCACCAAATACAAAAATTTCAATCGCGAGGACGGGTTTAAATTGTCAAGTGTCTGGAATCCAGTGATTCGAATGTGCAAAAACCGAAAAAACCAACCAAGTGTAGTTTCGCGGTCGGATACTGTTAGTGTTGTGTGTCGAGAACAGACGCGAGAAAATAGTGAGTTTGCAAACAGTGGTACCGGAGGCGAACGCAATTAAAGACTTAGAAGGAGGGTAGACCGATATGTTTGCCCATAACATCCCACCCGCAAGATCTTCAGTTATTCCGTGATCATGGCGCTTGCAACAGCGCCGAAATATTGGAAACTCGAAAATAAAAAGGTACATGGTAGCAATCCCGTAAATAACTATTCTAATGATAATGACCATGAAAGTTTAAAACAGTATAATGTAAAAAATGTTTAAAAATGCTCACCTGATTTCAAAATTCTCAGAACTGAAGTTCGCGGTATTCCAGTTGATCTAGTTATTCTTCTTGAGCTTGTAGATGGATCAATTGCGATCTCATCTAACACCATATCCCTTCGGTCTGGATCAGCAACATGTCCGCCTCCGCGACCAGTTCCCGGAACTTGGCCAGCCATCAGAGTGTTGTGAGTGTTAATGAAAACTCTGTGGTCTGGGTAATGCTTTCGTACTTCACCTCGCCGCTCTAGCTGTTCTCGATAGAGTCTCGCAGCTAATAGGCCATTGCCTTGCGCGACGCCATAATAATAATGCATCTCTGCGTATTCACCAAGTGAATATGGCATGATGCAGGTCGACTTTAATCCAAATCACTAGGCAGTCAGAATCCGAAGCACAGGCACAGGTCAATCACAAGGCAAATCAAGAGTCCGGGTAACAAGCAAAAGTAGTATGAATCAGAGGAAACAAACGTAGGCAGAACAGTAGTAACACGAGCAGGTAGCAGTGAACGACTGTGGTCGTAGTTGGGTAGCATCGGCTTGGGCAGGGGTGCGGGGGGTGCGGTGGTGAGTTGAGGATTGGTAAGGCAGGTAAAAACGGTCCCTTATCAAACTGGTTTGACGAGTCATCCTTTTGTGCGTGACATGTTTTAGCTTCGTTTGGATCGCTGACAGTGATCCTAAAACTAAGCAATAATGTAATAAAATAAATAATACAATTTTAAAAATCTCTAAGGAGAATTTATTAAATGTTTTAAGGCGTTAAAATTTATTTTCATGAAGTTCAAGTTACTTAATTGGCCAAATTTTCACCCCGCTACGTTTGAAGCCCGATTACAGGAAATAATGGCCCCTTTACTACCACTTTTTTGTACTTTTTGGAAAGCTTAGAGACTAAAGAAGTTTTTAAAATTTATTAGAATCTTTGCAACCTTCTTGTTTTTTTTAATTTGAATTTGGAAATTTAACTCTAGCTCGCAGAAACGTAATTTATTAACTTTGGATCAAAATTGTTACAACATGCAGCAATGATAGGCAGTTAATTCTTATGCATGTGAAAGAACACTTCACGAGAATTAGGTTTCAAAAAAAAAACAAAAAAACCGATCAGTTTTTTTATGTAATTTTTTTATGTAAGCACTAGCGAAATTTTCGATGAAAGCAATTAAAAAATCGTATCTCGAAAACTAAAAAAAATCGGGGAACATACATGGGGTATTTTTGGGTACCCCTAGGAGGGAGGAATTCAAAAAAAAAATCTTGACGTCATTGGACGGACCACCCTGTATAATACCATTCAACAAGGTTTACACAAAAGTCTGCAGTAGTTTTGCGCAACTGGCACCGTCCACAGTGCCATCCACTACTTCAGTTGCCACTGACAGTCAGAACGCGACTCCATGTTGGTAAAAAAAGCATTTCCAGGTAGCGATGGGCGATTGTTCGAAATAAAATAATCGAATTAATTGACAATCGACCATTCGATCTACCGAATGTCAATTTATATTTAATTTTTAATTCGAAAAAGAAATAATCGAATAATAATCGACAATCGAATGATAATATATACTAGGCCCTTTGATGTATTCGATCCAATTGCCGCGATTGTGCGCACAGGACAGGTAGCGACCGAATGATTAATCAACGCGACGAATGACGATTCATTTGTTAGTAGTTAGTAGTACGGCCTGCACACCGCGCGCTCCGGTATTGCTCGCCGCATAATCGGAGAATAATCGAATGACTGCGGTTGTTTATCGGATACATTCAATTACAGAGACCATTCGAATAATTCGATTAATTTAGTAATAATTGCCCATTGCTACTGTGCGCTCAGGACAGGCAGCGTACGAATGATTAGTCGACGTGACGAATGACGATTCATTCGTTAGTAGTTTGAATCAGAATCAGAATATATTTATTTGCTCATAAATAGGGTTACACTAAAGATCTTACTTTTATTATAAAGTTCATCCTATATAACTATTAAAAAAAGCATGCAAACATTTATTATTTTATTACATATCTCAATCTACAATAACTATGTTTTATAACAATGTCAATTATCTATTTTATTAATTATTATTAACAAACAATTCAAACGTACACATTCACATCATATTATTCATTCACATTGATATTATAATTAAATCCAGAAATGTCAAGTTAACTAATTTATTGTTCAAAAATATTTCCTAGCTATTCAAAAACTCTTGAATCGAATAAAATCCACGTTCTACCAGCCATTCGTGTAGTCTTTTCTTAAATTGACTAATAGGTTTGTCTTTAATATAATCAGGAATCTTATTAAATATTACTACACACATACAAAAGCAGTTTTTTTGTATCTGTGCACTTTTTGGTATAAAATTAAGAACGAGCCGGTTACAATTTCTAGTACAGCGTGAATATAAATCTTTAGCCTGTGTAAAAATTTTGGGGTTTTGTTTGACAAACTTTGCAGCCTCCAATATGTACAGGCACGACATGGATAGTATACGTAAAAATTTAAAAAGTGGCTTGCATGATTCATCTGGTGCTAAACCGCAGATGGCCCTTATACACTTTTTTTGCGCTATGAATGCCTTACGCATGTCAGTGCTGTTTCCCCAAATAATCAACCCGTAACGTAGCACCGATTCTACATACCCATAATAGGCTGTGAGTGCCATTGCTCTTGTAGCAGCTTTTGCCAATATAAACAAAGCAAATGAAAATCTATTAATTTTATTACATACATTTTCTATATGTTCCTTCCAGTCCAATTTACTATCAACTTGTATACCTAGAAATTTAGTACTATTTGCATGTTTAATCACTTGTCCTTGATGATGGATGTTTAAATTTTGTACACTATTATTAAAATTAATGAAACATATTTTGTCGATATTTGTAATTAAGTTATTTGATCTAAGCCAGGTGACAACTAATATTAGTGTTCTATTAACTTCATTTTCATGTTCAAATATCCCTTTCTTATTGTTTGTTGTCACAATCACTGATATATCGTCTGCAAAAAGTATGCTTTTATGCTCAATACAGTTTGGGAAATCATTGATATAAATAAAGAATAGCAGGGGACCCAATATACTGCCTTGTGGCACTCCAGTCTTAATGAATCTATATTCTGATTGATATGCTTGAATAATTTTATTTTTTTCACCAAGTTGCGTAATTTCCACTAATTGCATTCGATTATGTAAATATGTCATGATCAAGCTCAAGGCTTCACCTCTGATACCACAATTTTCCAATTTTAATAAAAGCTGTTTATGTGACACAAAGTCAAATGCCTTTGACATGTCAAAGAAAAGAACGGTTACATAATTATCGTTATTTATGCTTTGAAATATATTATTAACTAGGTCAAAAGCTGCGAGAGCTGTTGATTTATTTTTTTGAAACCCATACTGACTGTTATTTAAAACGTTATACTTTTCAAAAAATACTACAAATTTATAATATATAACCTTTTCATACACTTTAGACAAAATAGGTATGAGTGTGATCGGTCGATAGTTGCTTAGATCCGACATTGAACCTTTCCTCTTATACAAAGGCTTCACTATCGAACGCTTAAGGCTGTCAGGGAAAGTACCAGATATCAGTGACAAATTTATCAGATAAGCTAATATCACACTCAGCTGTTCTTTGCATGCTTTTATCACTTTTGTGCATACTTGGTCATATCCTTCGGAATTCATATTATTTAGTGTCATTATTATCTTTTGTACGTAATCTTTGTCAATAGGAGTGAGATAGATTGAATTATTTAATATCTTCATATTTTTATTACAAAAAGTGTTAATATTATTCTTTAAATATGTCAAATTAGTAAAAAAGTCATTAAATTTTGTCGCTATTTCTAAATGGTTCGTAATTATATTACCATTAATTTCAATTTTATCAATGTGGTTATACACATTAGATGTACCACCCGATTCATTTTTAATTACGGTCCACGATGCTTTACAGACATTTTTACTATTAAGAACAAATTTCTTATTAGTATTTTGTTTTGCTTTAAAAATACACTTTTTCAACAGTTTAGAGTAGCTCTGATATTTTTGTTTATTCTCGAACTTCTTCTTGGAGTAATATTTAAGGCGTAGATTTCTGTTTGTTGCACAGCTTTTTTTAATGCCCTTTGTCAACCATGATAGCTGGGGTTTTGTATTTATTTTCGTTTTAACATTAGGGAAGCAGAGTTTGTATAATAAGCAAAACCATTCATAAAACCTATTGAAAGCAAAATTTGCGTCGGATTCGTTTAATATGTTAAGGAAGTATAAACTGTGTAAATAAATTTGAAACTTTTTTATGTTTTCAGGAGAGTAACATTTCCTAAAGGAGAATATAGTCTTAGGTAGGATTGTCACCGGTTTAACATTAAAGCACAGTAGCTGGGCTGTGTTATGGTCGGACAAACCCAGAGACAGCAACGATCCAATGGCACCCTTTATATTACTTATGACATGATCCAAACAAGATGCATTTCTGGTAGCTTCCGTTATGTGTTGCTTCATGTTATAGTTCATCAAAACATCAGTCAAGTGCCTAGTATAGTTATTATCTTTCAAAGTGTTAATATTGATATCCCCAACGACTAGTAATCTTAGCTTGCTATATCTTTTCAGATATAGGTTTAATAAACGTTCCAAATTATCGATAAACAGATCGATGTGTCCCTTTTTTGTGGCCGAGGAAGATCGATATACACAAACAATCAACAAATTGTGTATAGGAATAGTTATTGAGCAGCACTCAAAATTAAAGTTGACTGACAATTTTTCAAAAATATTAATTTTTTTGTAAGCAATTCCTCTTTTAACCAAAATGCATGTCCCTCCCCTTTTTTTATTTCGTAAATAATGTGCAGCTAGTTCGTAGTCATTTATTTGTATAATTTTTTCTTCGCCATTTTTGAAGTTCGGACAGAGTAACTTCAATTATTTCTGTTTTTGAAAGTAGACCTTGGATATTCTGATGAAGTACATAGAAATTATTTAATTGTTTAGGAACGAAAAAGTTATGATTTAAGTTATGATTTTCTGTTGTTGGAATTGACTTTACAACTAAATTTGTTTTCTGGAAATAATATGGAATTGTTCCTTTTTTGTACTGTTGTTGTTTAGTTACTTGTTTGGAATATTTTTCATCGGTTTTAGGAATATCTGTTGAATTATTGTTACCTTTATACTTTGAAAAGGTGGATTTTAATTGTTTAAAGTTGGTCAGATAGTTCGTTTTGTACTTGTCATAGTCTATTATTGCATTAATTTTGAAGATAATCAATTGTTTTAATGTCATGTTACTTGAGGGGTACTCATATAATAGCAAATCAGAATTAATGAAAGAACAGTTTTTGTAATTTCTAGTTATTGCATGGATTTCAAAATTTAGTTTTTTTACATTTAGGTTATCATTTTTGTTTACACTTAATATATAGCCTGACCAGAAATATATGGGACCTGAATTAAGGGCGCTTCGAATCTACTTTATATGACAACACTTTGTATAATCATACCAGCGTAGATTGGCAACTGAACATAAAAAACATATTTTTTATATGTTTACATTCATGTTATTTTTTTAAGCCTGTTGCCTAATGATAACAGATTATACGATAAAAGCACACACGACAGAACACCCACAGATTGAGTACTTATAATATTCAGTAACTCATTGTAATATTGGCCTTAAATCTTGGACCAAAACACAATAACTTTTGCAAAACCACTTACAAGGTTAATGTAATGTAATAGAAATAGATTCCGCTATAGGCTGTCAACAAGGTGACCCTCTTGGACCTGCCATTTTCAGTTTGGCTATTAACCCCTTCATTCAAAATTTATTCTCAAAATTTAATGTATGGTATTTAGACGATGGGACACTAGGAGGTGACGCTGACACTGTTTTTTTAGACTTTTCTAGAATAATTCAAAAATTTCATACAATAGGTCTTTCTTTAAATTTTGACAAATGCGAAATTTTTATTTCAGAACATCTTCCTCTTACAAGAAGATCTGAGATAATTTCTAAATTTCATAGTTTGGCCCCCAATATTAAGATTCTCACAGACTCAACCCTCCATCTTTTAGGCTCTCCTATCTTCGATAATGCAATACCCCCTCATTTCCAAAAATTAGTAACTAAATTTGATGAATGTTCAGACCGCCTTTTGGAAATCAACGCTCATTCGGCTCTCTTTATACTTAAATCCTGTCTTTTAGTTCCTAAATTTAATTATCTTATTCGATGCTGTCCTATTTGGAAATTCCAAAATTTGACTAATAATTTAGACAATCTTGTTAAAACACATTTGGAAAAGATTCTGAACATTCGTCTTTTGGAACGGTCTTGGGATCAAGCGTTTTGGTGGGATTGGGACGCGCAAAATTTCCACTGTCTCCTTACCTGCCTTTCTATCCTCATCTTACAGAACGTCCACTCTCGTTGCAAGTATCCTGCAGCCTTCTACTGCAAACTTCGAAGTGGCGTGCCTGGACGAGGCTAGAAATGCTTGGGATATAGCATATGCGAATAAATTCCCTTCAGATCTTAAAATTCAAAGGAGTTGGGACCAAATTTCTTGTGAGTCTATTTTGAAAAGTCTTATTGACAGTAGCACTGACAACGCGGATCTAGCCAGACTAAAAGCAGTTTCCACCAAGGAAGCAGGATACTGGCTTCAGGCCTATCCTTCGGCCAACGTGGGAACCCTTTTGGACTCAGAAACTCTACGAGTCGCGATAGGTCTGCGTGTTGGTGCTGAGGTTTGCCTTCCACACAAATGTCCTTGTGGTTCTGATGTCGGCTCGTTGGGACATCACGGACTCTCCTGTATTAAAAGTGCAGGCCGCTTTTCGCGTCATGCCAGCATCAACGACATCATCCGTCGATCTCTTGCCTCTATCAACGTGCCGGCTTTACTCGAGCCGAACGGTATCGCGCGTGATGATGGCAAGAGACCAGACGGGATGTCACTTGTTCCTTGGCGGATGGGTCGGGCTCTTGTGTGGGACGCTACCTGTGTCGACACACTTGCAGCCTCTCATCTGCCCGGGACAAGCCGTGATGCTGGTTTGGCTGCGGGGGGTGCCGAAAACTTTAAAAAGAACAAGTACAGGCAGATCGACTCCCGGTACCACTTTGTACCGTTTGGAGTCGAAACACTGGGTTCGTGGGGTCCCAACGCTATCTCTTTTTTCAAAGAGATTTCCAAGAGGCTAGTTGACATCAGTGGTGACCTAAGAGCTGGCAGCTACCTTGCTCAGCGTATAAACATCGCTATCCAGCGCGGTAATGCTGCCAGCATCCTAGGAACCTTACCACAAGGACCCTTTTTATAATTTTTGTTTTTGTGTTGTATTAAGTAACTTACAAGTACAAGAAACATTAATCCATTGTTTTTCTAAATGATAATACTTATAATTTTATCAAAGTAATGTATAGGAAACAATGGAAAACTACGAACTATTTTAGTTAAAATATCCAAGTAGGTTTGAAATAAAGAAAATAAAACCCAAAATAAATATTCATTAAAATCATTTTTCAAAATCATTATTAAAATATTTTCCGTATCCACCAGTAGCCAATTTTCACTATTCGCACTATATGACGTACCAAAAATTCGTTATGACAACTATGTCAGTAATTAATTTAAAGAAACTGTGGTGATCACATAGACTTTCTTGTCGAAAAACACTACAACACCATATTAAACCACTTTTATTTACGAAAACGAATAGTTCTCGGTATTTGTATTACATAAAAATTGCAGTTGGTCGAAAATTAGATTACGCGTCCACTTTGACACTAATCATTTTGACAATTAATGACATGTCAATGACGATTTGAGGTTTCTGTTGCCAGTAAAAGAAATTAGTTCCAGTTGATTTCCGCAATATGGCGAGGTCCCATATATTCTTGGTCAGGTTATAAATATTTTACATTTTAAATTACACAGTACATTACACAGATAAGACATTAATAAATAGGGATTTTTATCATTACTGCCTACAGATAAATTGGCTAATCTAATAAATTGGCCTGCGCACCGCACGCTCCGAAATTGATCGCCGTATAGGACAATCGAATGACTGCGGTTGCTTATCGAATTTATTCGATTACAGAGACCATTCGAATAATTCGATTAATTTAGTAATAATCGCCCATCGCTATTTCCAGGAAGGCTGTATTGACTAGACTATCTCGGTGTTATTACAAAATAAACAGACCAGGTTTATTTAAGTCTAAATATAAGCCTACAAATGAAGAAGGAATGACACATTCGTGACATAACATAATAGAAAAACACTTTTCTAATTGGCTAATAGCTTAGTCCTGGTTTGAACCTAGTACTAAGTGTTTGTAATAACGGGGTCTATGATTTGTAATTGAAACCTAACGAAATAAACTACGCAAAAAGTAGTGGCGGCAAATTCAATGTTTAGGGCTAAAGTTAACCCCCAGGGCAGGGCTAAAGTAACCCACCTTTTCGGTCTTAGAGTCTAAGTTTACGGTTTACGGTACCTAATGTTTGCTTTTCTACTTATTATAGCTTTCTTCTACCTCTACTATTCTATTAGAGTAGTAGACTATCCTCTTAGAATAGATCTAAGGATATCCTCCATGTGGTTTTGCTAAATTGTCTATGTCATATGCTATCTCATCTGTGGTCTATGTCAAAATTTTTTACCTGTGCAATTTGGTAAATTTCGGGATTTGGCGAGTTGATGCACTTGATGCTGCTCACAACAAACAGTGATTTTTGTCGTTTTGCTTGGTTTATCACTTTTTCCAGTCAGTGAACAATTCATAATTATCTACTCTAGAAGAATATGATGTGTTTTTCATGCCCGGTGAGTGCAGTGCATAAATGTAAACAACATGTCGGAAGAAATTAACTCGAGCCATCTTTGTACGACAGAGGACGCATTTGAAAAATTCCAAGCCGTATCTATGTACCAGGAAGATGAATACATCACGCTGTCGGATATTGTGCCTGCACAGACCCAGGCGCCGGATCTCATGGGGGAAATTTGCGACATCCCTTATGAAGACGAGGTTGTTTTAGAATCGAACCTAGTGGATCAAGTGTTTGAAGTAAATAGCACCATGGGATCGGGAATTGACGAAAATAAGTCGTTTGAGCCTGTTGATGAGCATTTACCTAATAGTGAAGTTGCCGAAGAAGTTGTTGTAGGAGAGCAGGATGCTGAAACTTTTGAAGCAGGTCCTAATAACGTTCCAGAAGAAGGTCACAACAACGCTGAAGCAGGTCATAACGATATTACCTTATTACAACATCAAAACCATGTTAATGAAGAAGCTCCTAGTGAAGTGGCAAAAAATACTGCCCAATCTAATCCATCTAGAAGAGGAAGAAAAAAGAAAATCCCCACAGAAATTCCTCCTGCAGGTGAACCCAATGATGACTCTAAGCATGTAAAAACAATTGCTCAGGAATATAGTGAGAAGGACCTAAATACCTCTGGGCAGCGTCGAAGAGGTAGACCTCCTAAAAATGTAACAAATCAATCAACAATCACGACAACCCCTCTAAAAGAAGAACACCAAAATGAGAACATCAGTCAAAACTCTACTGTCAAAAAAAGAGGCAGACCAAGAAAAGCATATTCCAATCAACAAGTATCAGAACCAACATCATCATCAGAAGCCGATTGCCAGGATGTTAATAAAAACATTGAAAATGTTGCAGTTCCTAAAACTGATTATGCTGCTAAATCACCAGTAAAAAGGGGAAAACGTATGAGATTATTATCCTCAGAAAAGTCTGAAAGTGATTTGAATGAAAGTAAAGCCATTCTAGATCAAAACAATAGTGACTCTGCCCAAAAGCATCTCAATCAAAAAGTTCCTGGAAAACGTGGAAGAAAAAGCAAAAAGGTTTCTGACAAAGTAAAATTAAATGGTACACAACAAATACATAGTAGTGATACAGACTTGGAAACAGTAAAGACCGAAAATCAAAATAATAATGATGATGATGATGCAGATGATATCTGTTTGAGTAAATTAAAAACATCATTGGATTCAAATGAACCTACCATTTCTCAAGAAGCTGTTTCCGAAGTATCTGAAAATGAAAAAATTAAAGAACCCAAAATAAATGAATTTACCATGGACATAGAAATATCTGAAGAAAATGCACCAGATAATGATCTTGATACTTTACAAGACAAAACTGAAGCCATTAACTCGGAATCAAATTCATTGATGCCAGAAATGACAGATTTTGAGGAAAACATAGACAAAATTGTCAGTGCTAAGAAGGAACAGGCTATATCTGAAAATGAAAATGTAGCAAGTTATGCTGATCCAAATAGCTTACTGGTAGAAGACACCTCTAAAAGACCTACTCGTAGAAGAACAAGGAAACCATTGCAGTATGATGAAGGATCTGATGAAGATCCATTTGCAAATATTGAATTATCTGACGATGAGCCAATAGGTTGTAAAAAGAAATATTACTCTGATGATGAGTACATTCCTGGTAAGAATAAAAAGGGTAAACAGTCAGATTCCTCTGAGTCTGATAGTGACATAGATATGGATAATATTGAAGACGAACTTTTAGAAAATAAAAGAAAGAGATCATATAAAAAATCAGAGAGCTCACCTATTAAGGGTGCCAAAAAAGGTCGAAAATCTGTTAATGAAAAAGCAGCAGATATTATTCCTCCTGACAATAAAACCTCTATAGGTGAAAGTGGAAATGATGATGATATTGAAATTTGTTTAAAGCCCTCTATTATCAAGACTAATGAAGATAAAAAAAACAAAGACATAGAAAGCTTTTTAGCCAAGAAAATACATGGTACAGATATACAAATAAAAAAGAAATCCACTGTTCAGCCTTTTGAGATTCCTGTTATTGATCCCAAAGAACAAAAAAAGACTGCAGAGAACTCCTCACAAACAAATAAAGTTCTTACAACTTCAGCTGGTGTACAAACAATGCCAGTATATGATATTCCTATGAAAGATAATGTTATGCTGACATCAGAACAGTCTGAGAAAGCTTGTGAATTTTTAAATAGTATTGTAAAAACTACTGCTGAATTAGGAGAACTTATGACACAGAAATCTCAAGACTTTATGAAAAAGAAAATAAATACTGATCATGTCACAGACACATTTAAGATGGACTATTGTGTCAGGAAATCATTTCTGTTGTTCAAGTTAGCTAAGCATAACTTAATGCAAATGGAAGAAGATTTAACTAAACAGTATGATACTTTTCTAAGCACTCATAATTTACAACAGCATAGGGAGCAACCAAAAGTAGTAACTGCAGCCCCAAAAACTGAGGGAAGTGATAGTGACTGTGAAATAATAGACACACCAGTAATTCAGAAGCCACAAAAGAAAAAGCCAGTAGCTTTCAACCCAAAAACAGTCTTCCTTAATAAGGAACTATCTATAAAAATTGCTAAAAAAACTCCAACTAAAGATACAAAACCAGAGAGCAAAAAAATTGATATCAAAGGCAGGCACACAGTATGGATAAATGATTCTGTAATGGTAAAAAAAGTTAAACCTACGCAGTCTTTTTTAGCCCAGGACAGCCGAAATAAAAAACCTCCTGATTATGTTACTATAGAAATGGTTAATAGCTTTTTTAAGCAATGCTATCGTCGGAAAGCTGTAACAGCGTGTGCCCCTTATGTGTCAACTGAATGGCTGACTCAGAAATCTAATGTCTGCTGTTATTTTTTTGCGAATACCGAAAGTATTTCAGTGAGTACTGAAGTTCCAAGTAGTAGCAACCAGTGCACTGTTGTTAATGGTAATTCTGATACAAATGAGAATTTAATTGAACAAAGAAATCAATTAAATCCAAAGACTTTATTTTCACTTTGCACTCAAGTTTTACAGAACTATCTAAGTAATAAGCTCGTTAAGACAAATGATGTGGTGATGTCGATAACCCCTAAATTAGAACATAATCCTCAGAGTCTCTATTGGTTGTGTTTAAATGCCATTAATATGTCCAATGTAGGTGCTAATGATAATGTGTGTCCATTGCCAACCACATCACAGCACCAAGAAAGTGTTCATCACAATGACGCTACTTGTGCATCACTAACAACCTCACAATACCAAGAAAAATATCTTGACAATGATTTTTTATCAGCACTACCCTTGCTTGATGAAGAAGCTTATGAAAATTCTGAGTGTTCATCACCATTATCATTATTAGATCAAGAAGAAGGGAATGGTGGGGACAAGTTTGTATCTTCATTCATCTTATCAAACCAAGAAGGGGTAAACAAAGAACCTGAATTTGCATTACCATTATCTTTAAAAACATTATGTTACAATCAAACAGTAAAACAAATGTTCATCAAAGATAAAATTGATAATCAAGCAACCACATTACATGATCTTAATTGGAATAAACTTATATTGAATTTGGACAGTGTGAATGAAATCCAAACATTTTTAAATGATGTAAAATATCAAGAAGATGAAGATTTTTTATTAGCGTCACCTCTGTTAGACCAAGAAGCTGATGAAGATGCTGAATATTCATCACCAATGTTTTCAACACAGAAAACATGTCGTAGAAATGGTATCAAATCATTATCTTCGTTATGTTTTGATTTAATTAACTCGTGTATGATTGAAGAATTAGTAGTTAGTAAACACATTGAATGCAAATCTGTGGCCAACAAAGTACCACACATACCAAAAACATTAAAATGCCTAACATTTATGAGCATTGTTAATCTATTGTACACAAATGAAAATCTTACAATCGTGAAAAGTACGCTTTTGCTACAAAAAATAAAATCATTATCAAATATTTGTTTTGAAATTATAACGAAATCTTTTTTGGATAGTCAAGACTCGCCTCTTCATGACGGTTTGACCATAAATTCAATTAACACAATGACAGAGGAAGCCTATCATAACATACAACATGCAGAGTTGCCTGAGGATTTAGATTATTATGAAGATGATGATGACAGTAACTTTTATGATGATAGAACAGAAAGTTGCGTAAATAACTCAGAAGATGACTCAGACAGAACTCAGATGAATAACTGGTTATCACAAGTTCAAATGCAAGAGTTGCGATCTTGTTATACTCCGAATATACCACTAGAGACTGAAACTAATTTACAAGAAGCTACAAATAATGTTGTTGAAGAACAGCATCTACTGGCTCGGGTTAAAGTAGAACCAGCAGAGGAATTTCAAGAAAATATTGATTCATCAATCACTGTCAAAACTGAACATTTGTCTCATCATCCAGATGAAATGACGATAATACCAGAAAATATTATTACGAAAACTGAATATGAAGATGCTCCTGCTAGTTCTAGTGCACCCATTCAGAGGCAAAATAGCAGCAGTTATGATGTTGATACATTTGAAGCTTTTGTGGCTAGTAATAAAATGATGCATAATCACAATGATGACGAAATATTTAGTCAAAGTGCTTTAAGAGTGCGAAGACAGTTTGAACCTGATGATCTTTCCGAAAATGATATGGGGATGAGTTTATTAATTCCTCAAACATTTGAACCCTTACGCATTGAAAATAATGCCAAAGATTGTCTTATGGAAAGCAGTTCAGATGAAAGTACTAATAGTAAAAAAGTACCTGGCAAAAAGAAAACAGAAAAACGCCCTCGTGGTAAACCTAAGAAAAATGAAAGTAAAACTAGTAACAACAAGGGTCCAGTTATAGTACCACCAAAAGAAAAAGCTTCAGTTACAAATGAAATAGCGATATTAACTCGACGAATGCGTGAAAAAATTAGGCAAGAAGAGAAAAAAGTTGTTTCTTCTGAATCTGAAAATGAAAGCGAAGCTATCGTTACAAAGAAAAGTAAACAAAAAGAAGAAAAAAACAAAGCAAAATCTTCTAAAATTCTGGAAGATGATAAAGATAGTCCTACTACAGCAGAATTAGAAAAGCGAAATCCTGCTGATAGTGAAATTCAGTGCAGTAATGTTGATTCAACTGAACAAATCAATGAAGGTAGAAATTCTAGCCCAAGTATAAACAATTTTACTGGGTTCACTGCAGTAGATCAAAATGAAATCTCATCATATCAGAAGTACGTAAAATATGTATATGACCAAATACTACCTCGAGTGACGGAACAAGCTGATCCAAATTGCCAAGATAGGGAGGACCAACCTGTAATAAATCCTGAAGATCCTGTTGAGCTATTGGAATGTGAACCTTCAATGCCCTATTTTCCTGAAGAACCTGCAATTGTAACACGAAGACCGGGCCCGAAAACGAAAACTCAAAACAAAGAATCCATAAAGGCACTGTCAAAAGACGAAAATAAAATCAAAACCAATGAAAATTGCATTGAACGTCATGGTTGGCATTGTTACCCTTTAGATGGCAATGATACAAAGCTGTATCAAAATGCGCAGATAGTTTTGGAAAAACTACCCGAATCCTTTGTGCAAACTTATTTTATGTATCAAGATGTAGCTTCCAATGATAACGAAGATGATGAAGTCAACAGGTAATTACATACATCTTGACATCGTTAATATTATTAATAATTTTAAAGTTTTACCTTGTTGTTTATAATTTAAATGCATTTCATTTCCAGACTGATAAATCTGCAGACTTTGAACAGGTCAGCCATCAAAGATGGTAAAAGCAATAAGGGTAAACTGAGAAGCAAAAATGCTGATAAGATTTCAGACCAACTGGGTATTGATAACATCGACAAACAAGGCTCCATATCACCCACATTTTCTGAAAATGCAGATGAGCTGACGCCTTCGGAGGACGAAGGTGGTAGAATAGAAGACGAACTCCCACCTCCCGTAAGTTAAGTTTATGTAAAGTAAGTTGTGAATATTAATATTGTAACTTGCCATAATATTTTGTCTACTTTTTAAGGTTAAACCCACATCAGATAATAACTTGGCCAAAAATTCGCTCATGGATGATAATGATAGTGACGCCGATGAATCTGGTGTGTCTAAAGTGAAAGACGAACCTTTGGATGAATATGACAACCCCATAAAGTCTAGATCTAAAAAGTCTAAATCTAAAGCCAAGGCTATTGATGAAATACCTGGACCCGTGATGCTGACTGCAGACAAAATGATGAATAAGGAGTTGAATCTTTTGCATGCTCCTATTAATTTAGATGACACTGTTGAGCCGACGCCTTCCAAAGGTCGAACTTCCAAGCATAAACAAGTAAGACTATTCATAATAATATTATTAAATTATCTTTACGTTTATTAACACTATAAAATATATCTGAATATAAACATGCATAACGGCACGTTTATATATTATGCATGCTTTAATACTATAATAGTATTTAAGATAATGATAATATTATTATTTCTTAATTGTATGTGCCATTGTGATGGATAAATAAATTGGTTTTGATTGATTGATTGAATTTGTTATTACTGTTATTGTAGAAAAGCGCAAGCAAAACTAGCCCTAAAGAGAATGTTAAAGCCGAAAACGACTCCTCTGAAGAAGAAGAGAAGCACCAATGGTTTACCATCAAGGAGAAGCTTCTAAAAAGAATGGTCAAGAAAAGCGACACTACTCGGTAAGTTTGTGTCATGTCTTTTTTTCTCAAAAGAAAAGTTTATTTTCCAGGAAATACACAAAAATTGGTAAATCACAGTACCTTCTTCCAAATACAATATTATTTCACAGTCTATTTTTTACCCAATTCTATTTCGAGAAGCAGGTTACCTATTCCGACCGGTAGCTGCATCGATATGTCAGTATGTACCTGCATACAGGTAATCAGTATGCACATGTATACAGGTGACCTGCTTTGCTTGTGATGTTTAAAATAATAATAATAAAGTGTTAACTATTTGTTTAGAAGGGGCCAAAAATGCAATTGCTAATATATATTTTTTTTTGTTTTCAGGGAGGATGACGCTAAGCGTGCTAAGCTTGTAAGCGAGTTTATCGAGCGTCGCGGCGACAGTTCGGAAGCCTACATCAAGCGAAGAGGAGGCCGCGGGAGCCGGCGTATATCTAAAAAGAAGATGTTGGAACGACAGAAACAGCTTAAGTATGCATACATTAACAACAGTTTAATGAGACACAAATTGATTTCTTAAGTAAAATCCGATCCCAAAGAACATTCTGTAGTATAAAATAATGATGTAGGTGCGATTTTCGCGTATATTCAAAGACATATTCAGTATCACCTGCATAATACATTTGTATTGTTACAGAGTACTAAGCCACGAGCTTTTCGGAGATGCCTGTAACGATGCTTCCCTTTATCCCAAACGCTCCCAGCAAGCTTACTTCAAAGGCAGGCGTAACATCCGGAAAGTGCGTTATATTTTATTTTAAAAATCTATTTGATGATTTCTTTTGATTATCATTCACTTTACAATGTAATTAAAAAAATTCAAGAGGAATATCTAATATTGCTTTTTAAATTTCATTTAACTGTCGTAGAGGTCATCTAAATATTTGATTGTTTTCAGGTAATAGACAAGAAGTCTCTAGCGAGAAGTACTGTGGTGGCCAATATGGAAGAATTTGAACGGAAACGCAGAATCAATATTAGGCAAAGCAGATTGGTATGTTCATCTTATTTATTCTGACAAGTTCGTGTGCGACCGTTATTCTGTTGCCAGAAGTGCGGGGGGCAAGGCATGCTAGCTGTCAGCAGGGACGGTTGGTGTTGCGGGGAAGGGTATTTCCTACGACAATCGCGTGCAATTGGCGCTTTCTCGCCACCCGCACGTCTTGCAGGCGTCCGAGGGACGCAAATGAACTTGTCGGACTATAATTTCACGCCAATGGCACGCTTGATGGCAATATTTAGAAGTTACAAAAGAGTCAAGCATTTTTATCTTACTAATAATATAAGTGAGACATTGGTTCCTCGGTTTGATTTAGAAATTTAGAATTGGTCCCGTCATAAGTTATCTATATCAGCAGCTGCTTATGTACTTTCAAGGCCTCACATAAACTTAATGCTCAGTCCTACCCCTAGTAATTATTATTAATGCGAAAGGAAAGTAACTACCTGCTGCATTTCCACGCTAAGAACGCTGATCTTATTTCGATAAAACTTAGGATGGAGAAAATTTAAGACCCTGGTTAGAGTTAGACTGGGGATGGGATAGTTTTTATCCCGGAAATAACCCTTATGTTGATGAAAGTTAGAATGAGAATGGGTGGAAGTTGGTCTAGTGAACTCGCGGGGAACCGTTAGTATCTTATGAGTTGTTATATTTCAGCGCGAGATCATGCAGTGCGAAGAAGGCGTGAACGTACTAGTCATCAACGATGAGGTGTGTCTGGAGTACGACTTCGAAGCTCATCGCCCTGTAGTCACTATACACCCTTTCTTCACGAAGGTCATGAAGGCGCATCAGGTAAATATCGTTTAGAGCAGGGTTTCTTGAAAGGACCCAAAAGCAGTCTGTGGCATATGTATCAGGGGCCCGCAGTAGGTCGGTTAACTCGCGTGAAATTGGCGCTACATCACCCCTCGCACATCTTGCGGGACGTGAAGTGTCCTTCACAAACTTGTCAGACAAACGCGTCTGGTGTTTAGTTCCGACGTGTGACGGCCCTAACAAACAATCAACCGGTTCGTGTACTTTTAGCTTCATAATTAAATTTGGGAGTGAGTTAGCTAGACCTGGCATTGTGTGAAATTGTCGTCGCTATCTAAAACTGACTGTTGGTCTACTTGTCAACACGCTGGGTACTATCCACGAGGTCTCGGGTTCGAGTCCCGGGTCGGGCCGAGAGTGTTGGTGTTTTCTGTCTTGAAATAACTCAGACACAGCTCCGGAGTCAAGAAGTTGGTGGTTTAACACCCGCGTGCCTCGGAATGCACGTTAAGCCGTTGGTCCTGCGCTCTAACCTCTCTACGGTCATATCGGACTGCCGTCTCACCGAATTATGAGAGTGCACTTTAATATATCCCGCGTAGTTGGGTAACCTCTATCGGGCTTGGCCGCTGTACTCGTATTCGGAACTCGGCAAGGAGGATTATTTTATCCGAAACATCGTTTTATTTACAGTACGAAGGCGTGAAGTTTATGTGGGACGCGTGCTTCGAGAGCCTGGAGAGCATCGCGGCCGGCCAGCCCGGCGGCGGCTGCATCCTGGCGCACTGCATGGGGCTCGGCAAGACCCTGCAGGTGTTAGCGTTACTGCACACGGTACGTGGCACCAATTTTCAGGAATTTTTAGCTCAATCATCGATTTTTTTATCCTAGTTCGAGGTGAGTGTTGGCAAATTAAGTTCTATATAATCTATGACTGTCACTGTATGTGCGAAGGCAGACAGGATATAGGAGGTACGCGCCATGTGCTTTTGAGGTTGTCCATTTTCCTATAATAAACTTGATTTTTTAATAATATCTAGTTGTAATTAAAACATGGTGACAGCGGTGGGATAAATCAAACATCCACCTATCAAGCAAGAACGATGGCGGTATCGACGGATATTGCCTCAATCGTTGCCATGCAGACTAAAATCCTGCTGGCAATGCAAAGGCAAATGGAAAACGTGGACTTAAATATCAATGTACCATGGCCCACACCAATAAATGTAACAATAGACCCAGAAGAAGGGTGTAAAATGTTCCAGAATTCGTTGGACAATTACTGCCGCGCCACGAAGATAAACAATTGGCCGGTAGAAAATGAGCCTAGGAAAGTAGGTATCTTGTTCAACGCCATCGGCGAGGATGCTTTGAAAAAGTACTCAAATTTTGGAGTCATTCAAACAGAAAAAACCACTACAGCTGAAGTACTCAGTGCAATGCGAAACATTATGGTCCCAAGAATTTTTTTTATATATAACAGATATGTGTTCTGGAGCAGTAACCAACAAGACGAAAGTTTCGACATATATTACAGCTCACTGTTGAAGTTGGTAGAAGAGTGCAATGATATAGATAAAAACGAGATGCTCCGAGACAAAATTGTCTCAGGAATAAGAGACATTAAAATAAAAAAAGATTTACTAAGAAAAGACACATTAACTTTAACCGAAGCAGTTAACATGTGCAGAGCAGCAGAAGCCACAGATTCACAAATAAAAGGTATGTCAGTCACACCTGGTGAAATAAAAACCATCAAGAAAATAAAGAAGAAAGGTAAATGCCGATTTTGTGGAACAAATCACATATTCCAAAAAGAAAACTGTCCGGCATGGGGTAAAGTCTGCCAACATTGTAAGGGACGCAACCACCTGGAAAAAGTATGTAAGAAGAAAAAACGGGTGAAAAAGATAAACAAGAGCAAGAAAAGTACTCAGACACCACAAGTACATCGGATTCTAAAATTTTAATCATAAATAAAATAATTAATAAATCTCATAAAAATCTTGCTGAATGTGAAATGGAGTATCAAACCAAATCAAATAGGAAGAAATTATGGAACAACATAACCTGCTTATTGGATACTGCGGCTAATGTTTGATTGGACGTAAAAATCTGGAAAAAATGTTAGGACTTGGATATTGTGAAGAAGAATATGAGACCTTCGAAGAAATGTTTATTTAGATTTGGTTAGAGTTGAAGTATCAGGTAAAATGACTAAGTATCGAATAACATTCCAAGTAGTTCATGCGGACCACATTCCTCTACTATCATGTAAAGCTTGCATGAAAATGGGTCTTGTCAAATTCTGTAAATAGGAGTCATGCATTTATTCTCAACAAACCCATGACATTATAAACAAATATAGCAATGTTTTTGAGGGTAAAGGAGGTTTTGCAGGTGAAATCAATTTAGAAATTGATCCCAAAATTTCTCGAGTTATACAAAAGGCAAGACGAATTCCAGTAGCACTGCGACCAAAATTAAAACAGGAATTGTTGCGACTGGAGAAAGATGGAATCATCACCAAAGAGGAAAATCATACAGAATGGGTGAGTAATATTCTTATTGTTAAAAAATAAAATAACTCGTATATGCTTAGATCCCATTCCATTAAATGAAGCAATTAAAAGACCAAATTATCAGTTCACAACCATAGATGAAGTTTTACCTTAATTAAGGAAAGCAAAAGTTTTCTCTACTTTTGATGTCAAAAAGGGCTTTTGGCATTTAAATCTTACAGAGGACAGCAGTAAATTAACAACCTTCTGGACCCCATTTGGTAAATATCGTTGGAAAGTACTCCCCTTTGGTATCTCATCATCGCCGGACTATTTTCAAATAAAAATGAGTGAAATTATTCAGGGTCTGAACGGGGTAGAAGCGCTGGTTGATGATTTATTAGTATATGGAATAGGAGATTCAATGTCTGAAGCTATATTAGATCATAATAACAATTTGGAATTATTATTACAAAGCATAAATAAATTTAACTGTAAGCTTAACAAAGATAAAATGAAACTTCTGCAAACATCAGTTAACACATTGAGCGCCATGGTGGTCACGGTGACCCCCAAACAATGTTTTTCTATTGTGTGTAGTTCCGTGGCAGTCAAAGGCTTAAGTGCTATGGTCATTTATTTACTAACGAAGGACTTAAACCAGATCCTTCCAAAATTGAAGCTGTACAAAACATACCTATCCCAAAAGACAAAAAAGAGCTACAAAGATTTTTAGGGGTTATTACCTACCTGAGTAGATTTATACCTAACTTAAGTACCAGGTCTACTTACCTTAGGCAGCTTACTCACGAGAATACTGTCTGGATCTGGGATAAGAAAGCACAAAAGGAATTTAAAAATTTAAAATCAATTATTAGTGCTATAAAAACCTTAAAATACTATGATAAAAACAAACCCTTAATTCTTGAATGTGATTCCAGTGAAGGAGCACTTGGAGTAGCAGTGTTCCAAGAGAATCGTCCTGTGGCGTATGCATCGCGGTGCCTGACTTCTACTGAAAGAAAATACGCCCAAATAGAAAAAGAACTTCTTGCTGTGGTTTTCGCCTGTACCAGATTCGACCAGCTGATTGTAGGTAACCCAAAAATTATTATTAAAACAGATCACAAGCCACTTCTAAATATATTCAAAAGGCCTCTAACACTTGCTCCAAAACGCCTGCAATCAATGCTTCTAATCTTGCAAAGATACACCTTAGAATTCGAATTTGTCTCAGGTAAAGATAATATCATGGCGGATGCTATATCGAGATTCTATTTAGACTGCAAAGATATTGATTAGTCCAAGGACTTGAGAATATTTAAGATAATAGAACAAATAAATCCACTGGAAAATATTCGCATTTCTGTGATGTGCCTGAAAGAGATTGAAGATATGGCTGTAATAGATGAAAATTATACTAAACTTTATAGATTCATATCTCAGGGTTGGCCTTCATATATTAAAGATGTACCTGACGCACTGAAACCTTACTGTAGCTTTCAAAATGATCTAACAACATATCACAGACTTATTCTAAAAAAACAAGCTGTGTTGATTCCTGTAAATTTAAGAAATAAGATGCTATCCAAACTACATAAAGGACATTCAGGGATAGAAAATACATTAAAGTTAGCTAGAGATGCCATATTTTGGCCTTCTATGACAAAAGACATTAAGGATATGATCCAGTCTTGCCCCTCTTGTAATAAATACCAACCAAGTCGACAAAAACTGACAATGCAGTCCCATAGGATCCCAGAATATCCTTTTCAAATAATATCAATGGATGTCTTTTTTCATACACATAATGGCAAGCAAATAAAATACTTAATAACAGTGGATCATTACTCAGATTTCTTTGAAATAGATAAACTAAAAGACTTGTTAGCTAAGTCAGTAATAGAGTGTCGTAAGACCAACTTTTCAAGACACGGAATTCCTGAGACTAGTCACAGATGGGGGTACTAATTTTGTCAACAATTAGTTTTCAGAATTTTCTAAGAAATGGAATTTTAATCAAGTGACATCTTCCCCACATCATCCCCAAGGAAATGGCAAAGCAGAGGCTACAGTAAAAATTGCAAAGAAGTATTTACTTAAAACCTCAGACATGAAACAGGAAGATTTTTGGTTAAATTTCCTGTGTCTTAGAAACACACCTAATAAAATCAATTCCAGTCCAGCACAACGTTTGTTCTCACGAAGAACCAGAGGATTTCTACCTGTGGTGCCAGAGCTCTTGAAACCAAAAGTAGTCACAAATGTATCCGAGGACATACAAAGGAGACATGAAGGTACAAAATATTTTCATGATAAAAGGGCAAAGAAGGCATCAAAGCTAGAAATAGGTCAGCCCGTATCAGTGCAACTTCAACCCTCGGTAAGTAAGTCATGGACTCCTGGGGTAGTTACAGATGTTCTTTCAGACAGATCATATGTGGTGAATGTTAATGATACTTCATATAGACGAGATTTGACACACATTCGCCCAGTTCATGCAAGCCTTACACCTGATAGTAGTGATAAGGATAGTTCACTGTCGATTTCACCAAGTATGAGGGATTCTAATGTAGCTGAGGATGGGTCATTGCATTTAACAATTGATAATAATAACTCCAATTCTGATTCCCATGAAACTCGAACAAATGTAGTAGATACAGCTACAAAACATAATAAAGAAACTGTTGTTATATCTGGTTCTGTTGAATCTCCTGTATCTAGACCTAAGAGAGAATCAAGAAAAACATCTTACCTAAAAGACTATGTAACCTAATTTTCAATTAGTTATAATTAATTGCAATTATATGCTATGTGTCGTTGTAAATGCTAGGTTTTTACTTAGTCTTAATAGCATCACTGATAATGTAGGTACACATTATTATATCTTAAATACCTAGCTATAACTGTCTAAATTTAATTTGTATTGTAAACAAAATGGTTTGTTGTAACTTAAGGCTTGTTAATTTATTGTTTTGTTTTTTTAGTAAGCAATGTTATTGTTAAAGGACTTGTCCTCTTTTTGTATGGAGGCTGGTTTTTTATTCTAAGATAGCACCAACCACTAATAAACCTATATTTATCTTTAAGCCACAAAAATATGAAACACGTAACCATAGGAATCAGAATTTTAAACGCCTTCATTTTTGAGAAAAAATATGTTTTAAGCCTGACCAGGAATATATGGGACCTGAATTAAGGGCGCTTCGAATCCACTTATATGACAACACTCGGTATAATCATACCAGCGTAGATTGGCAACTTAACCTATATACATATTTTTTATATGTTTACATTCCTGTATTTTTTTAATGCTGCTGCCTAATGATAACAGATTCTACGATAAAATAACATGACAGAACACTCGCAAATTGAGTAGGTACTTATGAAATTCAGTAACTCTTTGTAATATTGGCCTTGAATTTTGGACCAAAACACAATTATTTTTGCAAAACTACTAACTGGTATAAGAAACAATAATCTATTGTTTCTCACAATGATATTATTTATAATTTTATATAATGTATAGAAAATCTTGGACAACTCTACAAACTATTTTTGTTGTAATATCCAAGTAGGGTTGAAAAAAAGAAAATAAAACTCAAAACAAGTATTTATTATAATCATTTTTCAAAATCGTTATTAAAATATTCTCCCTAGCCACCAGTAACCAATTTTCTCTATTCGTACTATATGACGTACCGAAAATTCGTGATGACAACTATATCAGTAATTAATTTACAGAAATCGTGATTATCACATAGACTTTCTTGTAGAATAATACTACAACACATGTAAAACTACCTTTCTTTTACGAAAACGAACAGTTCTCGGTATTTTTATCACATAAAAATTGCACTTGGTAGAAAATTAGATTACGCGTCCACATTGACAATATTCATTATGACAACTGATGACATGGCAATGACGATTTGAGGTTTCTGTTGCCATTAAAAGAAATTAGTTCCAGTTGTTTTCCGCAATATGGCGAGGTCCCATATATTCCTGGTCAAGCTATAACAGGCATCATCCATTGATCACTACTTGTATTTCCTGGCTGTATGGCTATGTACCATTGCCTTTTCACCGGTGGATAAATACTACTAGGTACTACCACAGATTATGTAATAGGTACTACTGTCAATGGAATGTCAATTTTTTTTATGCGTTAATTGATATAGGCGAAGGTGCGGTTTCTGTACAGACAAAGAGAAAAAATAATTTCAATTTTTCTCTAAATCGGAGGCCTTAAAAAATATATTAATTATGCAGAAAGGCTAGTTTTTGTGAACTCTTTAATATAATATTTAGTTTATTCTGGTTAGAAATATTGACGAATAAAAAACCATTAATGGACAAGCCTTTTCTTTTAAGTTTTTTGTAAAAATCTTTCAAGGGAAAGAACGAGTTGGCAAATTAAGTTCTATATAATCTATGACTGTCACTGTCATGTGCGAAGGCAGACAGAATATAGGAGGTACGCGCCATGTGCTTTTGAGGTTGTCCATTTTCCTATAATAAACTTGATTTTTTAATAATATCTAGTTGTTATTAAAACAGTGAGTCCCAACTTATTTTAAACACAAATGTTTATGACTATCAAAAGATAGTAAAATATATAGATAATAAAAGAAGAAAGTTATGATTCAAATTGAAAGTATTATGGAAAATTTTCAATCATCATCCTACCAATAGATAGTAAAAAAATCTATAGATTTTTTTACTATCTATTGAATAAAATATATAGATAATAAAAGAAAAAAGTTATGATTCAAATTGAAAGTATTATGGAAAATTTTCAATCATCATCCTCCTAGCGCTATCTCGGTTTTGCACTCGCACTCACACGCGAGTGTCCAGGGTCCGCTGACGATGATCCAGAATGTGGCAGATCAGGTAATTACAGTGGAGCGACTGCCATCTGACCTCCGAGACCCTGTTAACAGGTGAACCTGACCAGTTTGGATCATAATTACACATGCAGTCGCCTGAATGTACAGGTTTCCTCACGATGTTTTCCCTCGCCGTAAGAGCATCGGTTAGTGAAACAACTAATGTACATAACTCAGAAAAAGTCATTGGTACATGGCGGTTCTTGGGATCGAACCGGTACCTCCCGCATGAGAGGCAACCCGCTAGCCAATGCACCACCAGTAAGGTCCAATAATTAGCTAATGACCTCCTCTATATGAGCATTTGCTATGGCGGTTTCAGAACCAATCACCCTGTACTTTGAGCTTTAACGCCTCTGTTTAGGGTTAAAAATCAAATGTGTATTTTTATACGGTCATGATGGCACGGCATAGTGGACAGAGACCTTTATTTTATGGTATGCAATAAAAATATCTATCTATCAATCCAGGTACTGACGCACTCTCGGGTGGGCATGCAAAGGGTGCTGGTCTGCTGCCCGCTGTCCACCGTGCTCAACTGGGTCGACGAGATACACAAGTGGATCGGACCTGTCACTAACCAGATCAAGGTATTTATTCTAGAGCTTACGGTGTTTCTGCTGGAAGAATGTGAAGTCATCTAAATCCCTGCAAGTAACAGTTATAACAGTAGCAATTCATTGGATTAGTACTTACACAAGTTTTTACACATAACATTCTGAGTACAAACCGGCTGAGTTATGTTTGCGCTTTTTTTTCTTGACAACACATTGACATTCAGCTATGGGATGCAAAAAAGATCATGGTGGAATATTCGGGAAACAATGTTGGTGGAATTTCATTAAGATAACTTAATGATTGACATAATTTCGGTGTAACCTTATACAGTTAAGTATAAATGCATTCCACCGAGGCACAAACTTAGGTAGACCGGTTTGGAATTAGAATTTTCAATGGTCATACAGATTTTTTTATCTCATAACAGATCTCTAACTGGAAATTAATGTCAATTATTAATTTACTGCTTTTGATCATTATTATATATAATGCTAACAGAATCATTTCATTAACTTACTTTTTCCCATTATTTTTCAAGTCGGCAAAATTGAGGAGGAAACTTCAGGTACTTATATTTTTTCAGCATGCCAAAAGAGACTTGTGATTTGTACGTAGCTTTCAGCAAATATCCGTTTGTCATGGGACCTACAACGCAAGGTCCCAATACATTGCAGCGGCATGGATCGTATTTGTCATCTATACATACATAAATAAAAACTATAGAAAGTCGATACTGTACATTATTTTAAAAAAACTGGTCTGTGAAGTACAAAAGTTTAGTATTTAAAAATGTCTGTTGAATCATTGATGCTCATACCACTATTTAAATAAGTTGTGTTGTCTGGAGCACAACCTAGGCTATGTTTTATCTCTCTTCACCATACGGCATGGTACAACTAAGGCGTCACGATCACTGGACGGCGTTGGGAGAAATGTGTCGTTTTGCATATCAAGTCTACGCAGACGAAGTCAAAAATATATTTGAACAGCGCTGATGGGCATCTGCGTCTGATTGAAGTGCAGGAGTATCTTCACGACTTGTAACATCATAGCATGGGTTTTCAACTGCTTCCGCTATATTGCTTGCGCCTTTTTGTCACGATTTGTTTACGCTTTCAAATAGTTATCCAACTTGTTAGCCTTAGGGACACGGTTGACTTGGAGGCTACATACAATTCTTGCTATCAATCAGGTTTTCGAACTATCAAAACTGAAGAAAACGTCCAACCGCGCGTACCAACTCGAAGACTGGTACAATGGTGGGGGAATCTTCATCATTGGCTACGAGCTGTTTCGCAGTCTTTCCACGCTGGACCCTTTCTTGGACAACGTCCGGCCTGCCGTCGTCAAGAAGATACGGACGGCCCTATTAGACCCAGGTAACATTTATAGACTTGATGATCTTCCAATATAAGCTAAACTCTTTTTTTATTAAGTATTTGAAATGGGTTAGCTCTTGACTCTTGACAAAGCCAGATGTAGCGTAGTGTCGACAGTGGAGCCAGCTAACCCAAAAGGTTCTGGCACTCCCACTCACTAAAGGAACACAACAACTGCTTGGCGCCGGGCTCCGGTGGAAGGGTGGTAGCTACCAGGCGGCATTTAACCTGTCACCGCTGTTAGGACGTTCAGCCGCCATCACAAACTACCCAGGGTGGACTATGAGGTATATCCTTGACCACCCAAAAGTGATCCTTCAGGACCTCGAAGAATAGTCGCGTATTGCACTGAAGCAGTATTATGTACAAGCCGCCCTGATAAATTATATTGATATGATGGAAAACACTTCTCGCTCTTGAAATTTTCTGTGAAGTAAGCGACGACGTATCTATGTATAGTTTGTCAAATTACTTTTTTATAAGCAAAGTCAAGTTTATGTGAAACGTCTACAATAAGCACATTTAATCACTGCACAATGTAGATTATGATACTGACACACCATCTTCAGATGGTTTTTTTATATTTACGCGTTATTACCCGTTTACCTACCTCGTCTTAAGGTACAAGTCCGAGATGGGCTGCTGACTGCGACCGCCGGCGACACTGCGACTGTGGTTGACTGCATTGTTGCCTTTATTCCCAGCGTGGTTACATCATGACTCGAATGCACAATACTTGGAAGAATGCCTCAGTCAAAATGTGATATTTAGGAACAATTTTTATTTAAATCCTTTTCACAAATTGCGTTAATTTGGATTTGACTTATCTCATCATCCGTTGCCTAGGTCCAGACATAATAATCTGCGACGAAGGCCACCTCCTCAAGAACGACTGCTCCGTACTGGCCGTGGCCATGAGCCGCGTGGTCACCAAGCGGCGCATCGTGCTGACCGGCACCCCGATGCAGAACAACCTGCGGGAGTACTATTGCATGGTCAACTTCGTCAAGCCCAACCTGCTAGGGACGTACTCTGAGTACTCTAATAGGTCTGTGTAGTCTTAATACAGGTGTCAGATATTGTAAAACCTGGCACCTGCCGATGAGCCTCGTTAGCGAGCTATTCGATTTGTTGTTCCTATTGAATTTCCCATACATTCATGCCCCTAATATTGCAAAAAAGTAACATAAAATATCAGAAACAAGACTTACGCCATTTAATCCAAAATTATTACTGTAAAAAAACCGTACTCAAAGCCACAGGAGGCTTATCGGCAAGTGCAGGGCTATCCCTTATTTACGCCACATCCTGTATAATTGTTTGCCTAATTTGGGTACCCTTCGAGACGGTTTCGGAGACGGACGCGGGACGGTAACGGAGAAAACTCCGTTGTTGAGCTGTTTTAAATTATTGTCCTACCCCTAAAGGTGTAACTCTTGTATAACTTCTAGAATATCATGTTACTGATATGATAGGTCTAAGTAAAAACATTTCTAAAATACAAGCACATCTCTGTGGTTAATTAAAGTCGTGGTAGTCAATCTTTTTCGTATTGAGTTTTAGCTTATGTTGATAAAAAAACTGATACTTTTTATAACAGATTCGAAAACCCAATCATGAACGGTCAGCACCGAGACTCCAGAGAAGAAGACATCAAACTGATGAAGGCTCGCACTCACATTCTCCACAAGGTCCTCGAAGGCTGCCTCCAGCGTCAAGAGGCCTCCGTCCTCTACCCATACTTGCCGAAGAAACACGAGTACACAGTATTCATATCGCTCACGCAGTGCCAATGGGATTTGTACAAGCACTATCTGCAAAATTACAGCAACACGCAAAATAACAAAAGTGTATTGAAAGACTTCCATATTCTGCAAAAAATCTGGTCACATCCCCAAGTGCTACACAACTTCCAGAACAGGACCGGTGAAACTACTAGAAATAAAGTGAAAGGTATGTATTTTTTAGAAGACTTGCGACGCGTCGATAAAATTATCATATTTCATAAACTACATGCTTCTTTTGATTTTTAGAACAGTCAGGACAATGTTTATATTATTAACAAACTAAAAAGTCTAATGATGTAAACAATAGGAACTTGCAACAAATAAAAAAATACATTTGAATTATGTCGATTGCCACGATAAACCGTTATCGAGGGTGTCATGTTAGGAATAAGCTCTGTTTTCTCCTGCTTTGCACTGTAGGGTTGTCGATACAAAGTATTAAAACCCCCTGATTTATATCACTTTAAGCTAGGCCTGGTTTTCCTTTTAAATCCATCATTACTGAAGAATTTCTTTCATTTTATCGCAGAAGAGAAGCTAGAAGACGATCTCGCCCGCGAAGACCTGAACGCGACCGAAGACATCAAGCCAAACACAGACACGGAAGTGTGGTGGCTGCAGTACCTAGAAGATGGTGCTATGCTGGACTCGCTAGCCAGCTCCAACAAGTTCGTGGCCGTCTTCCGGATATTGGAGGAGAGCATCGCGTTGAATGATAAAGTGTGAGTCGGCCTTTCCGGTAAAGCTATTGTTAGTGAAACTACCGCGTGAATGTTTATCAACCGGAATTCTTAAATACCAAGTGGCGCT
Source organism: Pyrausta nigrata (assembly GCA_949316185.1). Taxonomy (NCBI): domain Eukaryota; kingdom Metazoa; phylum Arthropoda; class Insecta; order Lepidoptera; family Crambidae; genus Pyrausta; species Pyrausta nigrata. The sequence goes on from OX438951.1 coordinate 5,255,656, forward strand.
ATGGCACAGAATAAGTACTAGTACTACGTACAGAAGTAACTTTACAACATAACTTTGCAATAAAATTCGAAGAAATATCTACTCAATTGATGTCGTCAACGATACAGTGTAATTTAGTTTGCCTCAGAGTCAAGCACATTTTCGTTTAGACACCAACAGAAATCCTTTGCTAGATAATTTCATTTTTATAACTCTGGAATATGATTAATAATACACTCCTACTTCAACCTCAACCTAATTCAGTGACGTACTATCATGTGATGCGATAGGGTTACTGCTACAAGAAGCTACTAACGCAGACATTTTTACGATGCGCTCTTATACTAACTTCTGCTTTTTTTGACAGCTTGATATTTTCGACGTCCCTCTTTACGATGGACTCTCTAGAATACTTCCTGAAGAAGATCAACAACTGGAGTCTGGGCCAGGAGTACTACCGGCTGGACGGGTCGGTGCCGGCCGAGGTGCGGCAGAAGTGGTGCCGCGAGTTCAATGCGGAGAACAATCACAAGACCAAGTCAGTGTACATTACCTATTGTTAAATACTTGCAATAGTATTTCTTTCGAGTATTGAGGGTGTAATTCCAATAACATTAATGTCCTCCTAGCCGAATTTTGACTACAGTGGCCAATCTCAACCGAGATTAGCCAACTGCGCGGGAGATATTATATGCTATCTTGCACCGCCTGTATTTTCTCTGTTTGGGCCTATGGTTGACTGGTAGAAAATGCTTTTAGCATTAAGTCCGCCATTTGTACAATAAACTGTGTGCAAAAAGTTAAAATAATATAAAATAAAATATTATAGTGCACAAGTTTGTGTACAATACACAGGTGCACTCTCAGTTCCTTCAATCTCATAACTCGGTGAGACGGCAGTCCGACATGACCGTAGAGAAATCAGGCGCAGGACCAACGGCTTAACGTGCTTTCCGAGGGCTATCACGGGGCTGTCAACACCACCAATTTCCTCCTTCCTGACTCCGGAGCTGTGTCTGAGTTACTTCAAGACAAAAAACCCAACACTTTCGTCCCGACACGGGTTTCGGAGCCCCTGACCTCGTGGATAGTACCCAGCGTGCTGGGTACTCGCCCGGATTAGGTAATCGCCCGGTATGCGAGTCGATGAACACGTAAAGTGAGTGGCGTTCAGTCACGTAACGCCACCGGCGGCGGCCACTTGCCATTTTGACAAAACACCTATCAAAGGATATGTAGATTGTCCAGCAGGCGAGTTTCAAATGTAGCGGCCACCTACCACCTTTGTTTACGTGGGACCGTGTTACCTTTGGCGGACGCCCATCTGCGCAGAGCTTTATTATGCTGTCGTCACATAAGTATTCAGCTATCAAACACAGCACTTTTAAATATTTTTATCTTTTCTTACACTAGCCTTAATATTCTAGATTGTTCCTAATATCGACGCGCGCGGGCTGCCTTGGCCTCAACATGACAGCAGCGAATCGCGTCATCATCCTGGATACATCGTGGAACCCCGCGCACGATATACAGAGCATATTCCGCGTCTACCGCTTCGGGCAGAAGAAGGACTGCTACATCTACCGCTTGGTAGCCCTGGTGAGTCCTAGCAAACTTAGAGGGACTGCTGCATCTACCGCTGGGTAGCCCTGGTGGGTCCTAGTAAATTAAGAGGGACTGCTACACCTACCGCTGGGTAGCCCTGGTAGGTCCTAGTAAACTTGGAACGACTGATGCATCTACCGCTGGGTAGCCCTAGTGGGTCCTAGCAAACTAAGAATAACTGCTACACCCACCGCTGGGTAGCCCTGGTGGGTCCTAGCAAACTTAGAATAACTGCTACACCCACCGCTGGGTCGCCCTGGTGGGTCCTAGCAAACTTAGAATAACTGCTACACCCACCGCTGGGTAGCCCTGGTGGGTCCTAGCAAACTTAGAATAACTGCTACACCCACCGCTGGGTAGCCCTGGTGGGTCCTAGCAAACTTAGAATAACTGCTACACCCACCGCTGGGTAGCCCTGGTGGGTCCTAGCAAACTTAGAATAACTGCTACACCCACCGCTGGGTAGCCCTGGTGGGTCCTAGCAAACTTAGAATAACTGCTAGGTCTACCTATAATAAATAATAAAAACAGTTTACCTTGTTTTCTGTAAGTCGTTAACCGAGCCACAATATTTCAGGGCACAATGGAGCAAAAGATATACGAGCGGTCGGTGACGAAGCAGGCGGTGGCGTGTCGCGTCGTCGACGAGCAGCAGATCGACCGCCACTACAACATGGCAGAACTCACAGAACTTTACAAGTGAGTTGGCTGCTACCAAAAATAAATTTATTTTTGCATAAATACTTCCATGTATGCACCCACAAAGTAGCACTTAGAATGTCCCAGTATTGAATAAGTTCAAGGGTTGCTTTGGGACATATAGTCCGACAAGTTCATGTGCGACCCTCTACGCTCCCGCGAGACGTGCGGGGGCGAAGAAGCGCCAATCGCACGCGAGTGTCATAGGAAATCTTCCCCACAGTGCCACCCGTTTCTGCTGACATGCTGCATATTTATCCCCCGTCAGGCGTTAAGCAGGAGGGTCGTGTTCAAACTTATCGGACAATAACTGCCTGGTATCGCAAATAATATTATCAGATAATTTTTTGATCTCTAAACACGATTAGAAAAAATTTGTTCGGTAGAAAATTCTCTTGAAGTTTAGTCTTACTTTGCCCTCTTTCAAGGTTTGCTGGTTCAATAATTTCGGAGCCCTCTTTTTTATTTTGTTCCTCAGTACAATGACAAAATCTTAGGGTATTTTTGTTTTATTTTATTTTCATTCATGAAGTTGCCAAAAACCAATTTGATGTGTGAAATCTTGCGACGACGCAATGAGACAGTTGGGCCAGGCCTGATCCACTCCACAAGTTGGCTTAAAGCTAGAAGTACATGCCCTAACGCATTAAGAAGAGCAAAGGTTACGCGATGGAAAGAGATACAGCGACTAGGGGCGGCGCTTAGCGCTGCCGTGAGCTGAATTGCGCTTTATTGTGTTGTAAAAAGAGTCGGTATTCACTAAAATGACATTGCGGAGTGATCCTTATGTACTGGTATTATTAATTATCCTGTGGTTGGGCCTTACACATTTCATCGTGTTCAGATACGACGAGACCGGCGCTGGCGTGGCCGGCGGAGTGGCAGTCGGCGTGGAGGACGTAGTCCTGCTGCGGGTGGCTCGAGATGCGGCGCTACACGCGGTGCACGAGCACGACTCGCTGTTGCGCGGCTCGCTCGAGCAGGGCTTGCCCGAGCACGAGCGAGACGCCGCCTGGGTGCAGTTCCAGGAGGAACACGCGCACAAGCGTGAGTACTATTACCTATCTGAGTACGATTAGTGTCGTGGCTTTAACTCGCGATTTTTGTCAGGGTACGGGCCGATTTTTGCTAATTCCGCGGCGCAAGAATCCAATGGCTCTCCAAGAATCCCCAAAAACGCTGCAAAACGAACAACATATTGAATATTTTCAGAAACTAGGTTTTATTCCTTTGTTATTATGTCTAAATAATTAAACGTTAATAAAAACTTCAGCAGTAATTTTACTATGTAAAGCTATTTGCAATTTTTAAAGCACTTCAGCCCGCGCGGTAAGAGTCAGATTCAAGTAACTTTTATCTTTCATCACTAAGATTATTTTTAGAAAAGTAAAAATATCCGTCAAGAGTCGCTTGAGTTTTTTTTGCTGACGATTGGCAAACCGACTACGAGAGGTAGGTACCTGTGAGACGCCGCCTGGGTGCAGTTCCAAGATAAATACGCACACAAGCGTGAGTACTATTACCCATCTGAGGTCGATTAGTTCCGTGGCTAAAATTTGCAATTTCCGTCGGGCCAGGTTTCGCAAATTTGCGATAAGCGTGCCGCGGTGCAAAGCCTCCGAGAATCGCCAAAAACGCTGCAAAACGAACAACATAATCAATATTTTCAGAAACTAAGTTCAATTTCTTTATGATTACTTACATCAAAATAATTAAACACTTACTTCACCCGTTAGGTAATACCTGTTTACAACTGATAGGGTTTGTGATTGGGACTGTGCAACCTGAATTGCACTTTATTGTGTCGTTGGTAAAGTGCTATTCATTTAAATGACTTCACTTTGTACTTGAACTGTTAGGTATTCTGTAATACGACTGCGAATGTATTGAGTTTTACCTACCGTAGGAAATCTACCACATAAGATAATTTGACGACCTTTTTTTTCCACAGAGCAAATGCAAGAAATGGTGGCTCCCGTTAAAATCAAGAAAGTAAAAGTCAAGATGCCAACTCAGCCGCAGTACACTCCGCCGGTCGAGCCTCCCAACGTCCCCGCCGTCCCCGACGGGCCAATCAAGACTGAAACAGACGAGAGCATCCTTCCCAATGACCCCGAGTATACTCCGGACCAGCGACCGAAGCCGAAGGGCAGGAAAGGTCGCCCGTCAAAAAGCAACATCGTCAGCTGCTGCATACCGATCCAGCCCGAAGCGCCAGAAGCGCCGGAGGTCAACGAACCCGCATCCGCCGACGAGGATATGATCAAGAAGATCACTCACATCCTACTCAAGTACAACTATCAAAACAACCAGGGACCTAAAGAGATCGCCGAGCTCGTTTCCCGAGTCCGCGGTCTAGTTTACAGCGGGAAGATGGATCAGTTGGACAACAGCGACGAACTGACTATGAGCATCGCGCGAGTGCTGCTAGGGAGGTCTCCGAAGGAGCCGATGCCGCCGCTGACAGATATCGCCGAAGACGTAAGGAACGAAGTCCAGAGTGAAATTAAACAGGAGACAGTCGAAACGCCGGTGGGCAGGCCGCGAAGAAGCAGATCCCGAAAGACGAAAAAGGGATACGTCTACGAAACCGTGCCGTCCACTTCGACCCGGCCGGAACCGGACGCGGACGGGCAGCGGAGACGTCGAGCCGCACTAGCCGCGGAGAAAAACTTCGAATCCCCGCCCGTGGGCGACCCGGTCGTCGACTTGGGGCCTATGGTCGACGACTCGCGAGACAACGAGTTCCTGCCCGAATTGCCGATAGAATACGACGCCGCCGACTCCGACTCGTCGGGCGAGATCGTGTTCTCGAACGTCGAAATTAAAAAGGAAACAGATGTCGAAGTTAAAACCGGTAAGCGGCCCCTGAAGGCAGTTCCTAAGACGTACGAAAATATCCAAGCGAAGCAGAAAAAGAATGAGACGCCGCAACCTAGTGAGAGCCAAAGTATTCTGTTGAGCGATGACGACGAACCGCCGCCGCCACTCGTCAAAAGAAAGCCGGGGCCGGCTAGAAAAACGATAAAAACCGAAAAGATTGAATCTCCAGCTAGCAGTAAGGATTCGGAGGTGGTGCCTCTTCATCCGTCGTTGCTAAGCAACAAGAACTTTATAAAGATAGTAGCGCATACGTATCTGTCGGGCAATCCTATGTTGGATGAGGACGCGGCGACGCTGGCCGCGCAGTACAGCACTTTCAAAGCCTTGAAAGAGTATGAGGCGAACGAGAAGAGTATCGACAGCGGTCCTATCTACGACATCGCGACAAAGGTAATATGTCAAATACTAGCGGCTTAACTTAACCCGCACAAATCTCGTATTTTCTATACTAATTTTGCATTCACCCCCTTATAAAATGGATTTTCTTAAATCCCGAAGTACGTCATTTTTAGTTAGTAACCTAATAGCTTAATACCAATGTTAAAATAATTTTGCCTTCAAAACTGACAGTTTCATAAAATGAAGCATGGTGGATAAGTGACTTACTCATTGTCAAATGTATCTAATGCCACGAAAATCTTACCTCGTCAGTAGACAAATAAGGCCGCAATTCCCATAAGCTTTGCATCCGCCATAGACTTTATTACAATGCAGCACGTTAGGAAATCCTTTGAATAAACCAGCGAAATCAACAACTCAACCATTGCCCCGTTTGTGTAGGTCCTCGGAGTAGATGTGTTAAGGAAACTGCACAAAAGCAACGTGAAGATATCCACGAGCGACATCCTGGCGCAACACCCGATCAACTCGCAAGAGGGCGCCCCGGGCCAAGGTCCTGTTTTGAAACAGGCTCTAAACGCACAAGACAAAAAAGCAACAGAAACGACAGATAAAAATAGAAGGAAGCAATCTCTAAAGCCTGATCCTGAACCAACGGTACAAGAGTCGCGATCGTTGCTAAAGGTCACATCCGAAGCAGCACCGAAGTCTAAGCTGCCAAAATTAGCACCGAAACCTCAAGTGGCTGCGCCAGTGGTGCCCGAGCCGAGTGCGCCAGGCAAGAAACCGATGGGGATCAAGGTTCGATTACCCGGCGCTCTCAACTCTACTCCCTATTCAATGCCGCTCACGAGCGTAACCTCATCTCCGGCGAATGTTGTGCCAGTGGGATTGTAAGTATACTTTTTGTAATATATATTTTTTACATAGTATAAAACAGTTGTTCTAGCTGTCAGTACGCTTAAATCTTCGGATTTTAATTCGGTTTTCAGAAATAGAGTCATTGCCAAACTGCATGTATATTGTCTCGAAGTACTAGTTGGGCCCAAAGGATAAGGAGCCATGTTCGGGCCCCCTAAGGGCCAATATTATTGAATTTTAAATTTTGACGTTCATAAGTTGCGCATTTTCTGTCCTTAACTGATTAAATTATTTTTGACTTTTGTAAATTAATGCATATTCCACCCGTGCACAGCCGGAGTGAGTCGCTAGTAAATTATGTAATGTAAATGTAACAAGATCGGATTCAATATTAACTCTAATATTCATTATCAGGTTTCTGAGTGCTTTTGGAATAGAATAGACTAGGGATCTATTCCAAAAGCACTCAGAGCCCTCCACAGACGCGTGACCTTGAAAATGTACGTTAATTTACAAACCGCACGAGCGTTTTAATATTGAAATATGACTTCGATCCCCAGATTCAAAAGGGCCGCGGATACGCCCGGCGAGACGCAATCGGACGAGTGCATCCTGCCCGACGACGACGACATCCGCATCGTGACCGACCCCGCCCCCGCCACCCCGACCGCTCCGGCCACGCCGCTCTCCATCGCCGCCAGCCGGAACGTGCACCCGATCGCGCTCACCGTCACCGCCGACACGCACGCTTACCCGACACCCCCGCCGGCCCCGGCTGGGACCATTCCAGGCGAGGTAAGGGCGATTTTTCTCTAGACACTTATCAGCGATTGGTATTGATACGAAAAGTGACAAGTTAGGCGTATATTTTTAATCGATATTATTAATTGTGGATGTTTAATCGTAGATAACATTCTTATAATTAACACATTTATTTTAAACTAGCAGTTGCCCGTGACCTTGTCTTAAACTTCCACCTTTTCCATACAAATTTCCACCCCTACTTTCACCACCTTAGAGGATGAGTTTACAAAAAATAACGATCAGCTCCGAAACTGACGGAATTTAATATAAACTTTCCCTCCCTTTTACCCCCTTAGGAGATGAATTTCCAAAAAACATAATTTACTGCACACCTAGACCTCATCTTAACGTCAAGACCCAGCGGTTCGGGCTGAGCGTTGATATGACAGTGATTAAGCCAGTTTTAATTCTGGAGATATGTACAGAAATAATTGAATTTATTTGTCACAATGTGTGGCCGAAACGGAGCCCATTCGGAGCCAAGGGATTTTACGGAATTTTTCTTAAACAAAATTAATGATATTTCGTCTCTATAGGGCTCAGCGGTTGGAAGGAACTACGGCACGATCGACATCACGAGCGACGACGAAGACACGCCTGCCCCCGCCCCCGCGCAGCCGTACGCCTACGCCGCTTCCTCCGCGCCCGTCCCCGTGTCGCTGAGCGCTGTCCGACCGTCGGACCTCCCCCCGCACCTCCGGCCGGCGCCGCGACCGCCGCGGATACTACGCCGGGTCAGTTATTGTTTTTAAGGCCCGACACATGGAAATTAATTATTAGCAATGGGGATCCTCACTGCTAAATTCTCCCTGTAGGTGGCGCATTGTTGATGCGGCCAAAGCTATCTGTCATTCCAGTACAAAAGTTGTGTTTTTTTGAGTATTTTTTTGTGTTTTCAATCTACGAAAGCATAATGCCGTTATGTGCTGTGCCAGGTTGTTACAATAATGGTGTACATTTATTTCCAAAAGACCCAGTTTTAAAAACGAAGTGGGAAACAGCTATAAGAAGAAAATTAATTAATTTTAGGTAGTTTACTGGAACTATTTACATCATGATAAGGTTTTGGATCGGGAACATTCATCGTATAACTAGATTGTGAGGCTACGACACCAAAATTTCCGGTATCATCGCGGTTCCGAGTTTCGATCTTCGAGAATCCTAACCTAAAAAACAAACATGTACGTATTTTATTATTTTAGTTGTATTTATTAAAAACCTTGTTATGTAGTTAATTTGTAACACAAATCCTACAAAAACAGTTTTAACAATCAATTAAATGTAACATTTACAGTAATAAAACTGGATTAACACCCAAATGTTTACCTCGCAATAAGTTCGGCTTTTTTACCACATACTTTTGATCCTTGTTTCCGAAGTTCGTCTTTTAGTTCAGATAACTTCATTGACGAATGCATTATGATGAAATAACATCAGATAGTTACGAAAAACTATAAATTAGATACGAGAAAGCCCGACATAAACAATAGCAAAATGTTGATCTTGAGATTTTGAACTTTCTAATTTTAGTGACCGTTTGAATTAAGATTATCGATTGTAATTTTGTTGTGTTTCTTGTTTTATAACCGTGCCCGTTACGTTGTTTGTTTTCGTGTGTTATGTGATGTCCATTCATTAATAAATGTATTTTCTTTCTTTCTTTCTTTCAAGTGTCTCCTGCTTTTTTTAAAAATATTTTGTATAAAAATCGTAAAGCGGTTCACAAAATACCTACCTAGTTTTAGTATAAAGTGGCTGTGACATACGAACGAACAGACAGACATGACAAATCTATTTAAGTTCAGTTTTTTGCGATTTAACTTCGAAAATACGAACGGACAGACATCTTTAGGGTTCCGTTTTTTGCCATTCAGCTACGGAGCCCTAATCAAGTGTCATATCTAACCTCCGGCAGGTTGTCGCTCCTCCCACTCGCACCGCACCGCTCCTGCTCAACTCGGTAGCGGACGTCCCAGCTGGCGCCACGCCTGTTGTCTCCAGTGCGGGACAATACATCCTTGTCCCGACTTCTAGCCTCACGCGCGTGTTGCCCGTTGTGCCCGTATCGCTCGATCAGGTATGTACAGAATCAATTAATTTTTGGGAATGAGAAAATTTCTTTGGGGTACTGTCAAGTCGTTGTCAGTCGCGTCAAGAGATCAACATCACAAACTCCAGTTTGTGGTGGCGGCTTACTGATCCTAACAGCGGTAGTAGGCTCCGTTAGGTGCCGCCTGGTAGCTACCACCCTCCCACCGGAGGCGCCCGGCGCCAAGCAGCTTGCTGTGTTCCGTCGGTGAGTGGGAGAGTCAGCACCTTCTGGGTGAACTCGCTCCACCGTTGAATCTGTCTACGCCACGTCTGCCTTAGCATAAAAAATAAAAAGAGGTGGCGCTAGGCGTCTACCGCGCCTCTCCTGCTCAACTCGATGGCGGACGTCAAAGTCGGCGTCGAGATTTGTATCATTTTTTAAAATACATGTTAATAATAATTAACATGTTGTCGAGCTACCCTTTTAAGGCAGCCAATGATGGCTGAGTTTTTTCTGGTGCTTCTTCTCAGCACGTGCCAGATTGTCTGTCTTGTCTCGAAGCACTAGTAGTGCCCAAAAAAAAAGAAGACATGTTCTAGTCCCTTATAGGCTAATATTTCTTTTTATTATTGACATGTATAATTGGCATTTCTGTCGTAAACTACACAATGATTTTTGACTTTCAGGTTAGGAACAACCCACAGGCAGCTTCGCAGCCGCTTCTTGCGCACCCTCTTCCTACGACAGACCTAACAAGCGGAATTCCGTTCGATTCAAACGTCGCCAACCCTCCGATCGAGGTCGTCGGCGCCGAACAAACCGTCGAGACGACCGACCCCGTGGCGAAAGGCGGCAAACGGTTGTGCAAGCCGGGCGACATCCTGCGGATCACTAAAGGCGGAGCGATCGAAGTGCTCAACAGGAAAGACATAACCGATATGTATCCGAAGAACAAACAAGAAGTCGCCGCAACCCCGCCGCCGCCGCCTGACGCGACGGTACAGACGCGGAGACTGCGTGGTAGCGCTAAATTCGCACCGAAACCGGAGAAGACGGTGACGGCTGAGAAGAAGATCGACCACAAAGTTACATCGCGTAGCGTCGAGTCGACTCCGATAACGCCGACCGCTCCGCCGGAACGTACGTCGACCGGTTTTGTCAATAGAACCGGTAGCAGCAACGTCGTCGCCGCGAGGTCTCCAAGTCCGAGCGACATATTCAAGAACGTAGTACACATTGCGGCGGACGACTACGTGTCGCTCGTGGACGATTCGCCCTCTCCGAGTGCGCTGGAGAAGAAACCGACCGATACGCAAGTTTCTGCACCTCTTAAGAAGCCCGCCGCCACTTCAGGAAGCGCTTCGAGCAAGACGACATCGCAGGGAAAATGGCAGAGTACAAGCACAGCAAAAACGCCGGCGTCGACCGCCAAAACGTCTACGTCTACGAAACCTGCTGTGTCTAACACGACTTTGTCTAGCTCGAAAACGGCTATGTCGAATGCGAAACCGTCTACATCGACCACTAAATCGTCATCGTCGACCGCTAAACCGTCTACGCCATCGACTAGACAGTCTTCATCGACCGCTAAACCGTCTACATCATCCGCTAAACCATCTACGTCATCCGCTAAACCATCCACGTCATCCGCTAAACCATCCACGTCGACCGCCAAACCTTCCACGTCGACCGCCAAACCGTCTACGTCAAATACAAAGACCCCTGCACCGAGCAATACCCAGAAGTCTCTCGCTTCCACAAAGGGTACTGCAGCTAATAAACCTAAAGAACCAATCCTGGACTTAGTGGATTTGACCGATCTCGACTATGTGCCGCCAACGCCGGTGAGCACTAAGAAAAAGTCACAACCGAACACTATAGTTGGCACCTCGAAAAGTATTATTTTATGCTCTTCCGGCAAAGCAGTTTCCAAGCCACTAGCCCCCAAAACGACCACCTCGTAAGTATAATTTTGTTTCTCTCGCAATATAAACCGACAACATTATTTGATACTAATCTTATGTATTTGTTTCTAGTGCAAAGACAGCACCTAAGGTAGACAAAGCAGAAGTCAAGAAGCGTCCTGCGCCCGCCGACAACAGTTCCGCGAAAAAGAAAAAGACTGACAGTAAGTATAAGTGTGAAAATTAAAAATAATAAATTATTTATGTCGATGCTTTACGCAGTCGTATCCATCTTAATTTATCATTAAGATATAAGTTCGTAGCCGACCACAAGTCGCAGCAGCAGACGACGTGACACGCGACGTCATGTCGCTCCAGTCATGAAAACGAACCCGACTACAGCAATTGACAGACTGCAGCGCCACTCACTCCACAGAGTCGGCCACACACGCAATGAGCTCGATATAAAAGTACTCGAATTATCAACAACTTAATCGCCTACTTAAGTACTTGATACCATATAAAATGCCATATAATAATGATTGCGGTCGCTTACAACGCCACCCTACCGGACATACAGGAAAAACCCTTAAAATGAACAATATTTATATTAAAACTAGCGGTTTTCCGCGACTGCCGGACCTTCCCGCAAATGTCGGATTTCTCATATAAACATTCATCTCCGATGAGATATTGAATCCTTATAGATGTTTAACATCGCGATAAAAAGTTGCCTTTTTGCTTCGGTGAGATCTTAGAAAGAAAAAGGCAACATTCTGCCTATAACTTTATCTATCTCTATATAAAATTTCATCTAAATCGGTTCAGTGGTTTAGGGTTTTCACTAACGCGGAGCTAGGCGGAGTAGAAACGCACCCTTGAGTGTGAAAAGTTACAGACAGGCAGACACACTGACTCTCTCACTCACGCATTTGTAAAAATAATATTATTATGTTAGATTAGGTCGAGGTTCGGTTTGCATGTTTGCACCTTTATGATGTGGTACGATTAAAATTAAAAAACTTTAACATAACTTTTTAATTTGATTTTCATTATGTTTAATGTTATTGTAAATGACTTAAAATAACACAACATATTTGAAGTAACGTAATTTTATATTACACAAAATAACATCATTTGACCACGGGACTTGGCTTGCTAAAAATGACTCGCCTTCGCGCCGTTTCGAAGCCTAGCGGAGGGACGGCATTGTTATTATTTGTAGTTCTATGTACAGTACAACACTCAGTACATCTCGATGTTTAGATATTTTTATGATATTGACAAGTCGGGTAGTAATGTACCTTTGTCCGTCTCCGACAACAGATTAGCGATATAATTAAATTGGTCATTCAAAGAAAAAAATATACCGGCTCCCTTCCATCAGAAACAATGCAGTTTCTAAACCAGCCAAATTCCAGTATTCGTACCATGACTAGTTTGTTAACCTGTCACCAATCAAATAAAATGAAATAGATGTATGTGAATGTATAGCCCCATCTCGCTCTTTCATCTTGTAAACCTAACACCTTGTGTACGCTCATAGTACGAGTTCTAGCTATTTTGAAGTTGGGTAGTTTTCTGATTGCTGGCAATATAAAGGATAGTTATTTTGCTGATAGTATGGGCTCAGATGTTAGGTAGTCATAGACAACGGACATAGAGAATTTAGGGCTGCATAACGAGGCATGAGAGCTCATAGCTTAACTCTTACTACCGCACTCAGAGACATGAATTAAATTTAATCTCTAATTAAGTCTCGTTCTGTCACTTTCTGTGTCAATGTAATGGGAAAGGACGACAAGCGACTTAATAAAGGTTTAACTTTAATTGTCGTCTCTGAGTACCGCAGTTAGTCTTTGGTGAAAAACCTAATATTAATAGAGGAAAAATAACTGTCAGCTATGATGGCTGACATTGAATGACAAAAAAATTATATGACTAGCGGATTCCCGCGACGTTGTCTGCTTAAATGTCGAATTTACCATACAAGTTTTCACCCCCATAAAATATTATTTCTGGGATAAAAATGTCATATCTTACTTATGTCGTTTTTCGGGACTCAAATCATCTCAATATCAAATTTTATATAAATCGGTTTAAGCATGACGTGAATAGCTAACAATTCACGTCATGCTTCCTCATTTTAAATATTAGTATGGAATAGGTCTGACAGACGTTGGCGACACTTCAGATCCACAAATTAGAAAGAATATTAGTACTGATCTGTGGTCCGGCGCCAGTGTCGTCTACCGCTTGACGACGTGTCGCTAGCTTCGTGTCGCGAGCTGCGAATGGTATTTCATAGAAATACATAGAAACCACTAGTGTAGCGTCGACACGTGGTCTGCTGCTGCGATGTGGTCTGCTACGAACTTATATACCTTTAGATTCTTACTCTACGAACACGTATTTTCTAACAGCCTATAAAAGTAGTCGATTTGACAAAATAATAATATTAGCGCATACCGTATACCATCAGCACCTTAACCGCATGCATGACTCGAGCCTGGTAATAGAAGTCCGCCATTTCTGTGAACGTGTTTTAGAAACACATGGAATGGAAAAGCAACAATTCACTACCTTCACACCGATTTCAGATCAAAAGAAAACTGAATGCAAATTGCCAATAAATTCGAATAAAGTAAGCCAGTTAAGAATAGCTTTATATCATTACAATTAATTATAAGAGACGATCGGTGGCGAACTCTTTACTGTTTCAATACCCGAATAAAATAACGTCCAATAGCGACAGCTGACCGCACTTTCAAGACTCATAGAAAACAAAAGTGTACCTGCGATTGGCTAAGACTGCAGTCGCTTGCTTCTTCCTATAAATAAAGAACCGTGCGGCCTGCGGTCGCAGTCTGCAGCTGGTATCGGGCTTGTACCTTTAGTGATATAAACGGAGTGTTATTTACTTTTCAGAGCCCATGACGCTAAAAGATTTCGACATCGACGATATTGATGACATCATCGAGCTGGATTAACTCCAACTCGTGGTTACAATAGACGTAGTGCTCACTGAATCAAACTACTCTCAGAATTAAGTGTAAGAAGAAGTGATACTATTAATTTACCTTTATAATAGAAAATAACTTTATTTCAAGTACAGTTCGTGTTGATTGACATGATTCGCTTGTTTTCGATTGTGATAATATGGATGATTGTTTTTTTTAACTGTGGGAATTCTTATTTGTCCGAAAATTGGACTTTATGATTTTATAAATGTTTATAGAGTGATTGAAGTTATTAAGAAATTAAATAGTAAATAATAAGGTGTCTTATGTGACACGGTAGATATATCTGTTTCGCTTATTTGGTTTAGATGTTGAATGTAAATGTGTAACACTTTTACTACATATTAGTATTAGGCATACTCAAAGCTCTGCCTGCAAGAGTCTACTTATAAGTCACTGCCAAATATTATGCAGTGTCAACGTTTGACCCTTTCGCGCTATAACAGTGGAGTGAACGGGTTAAAGCTTTGAGTAGCTCATTATATTAACTCGAAATACATTGTAAAAAAGGTTTTCATCGTTTCAATAGTCAGTATGGTAACATGGTAAATTAGAATTACAAATTATCATAATAACTTGACACTTTTATTTCATTAAATCATGCCGCGCGCGTACTGTCACAATTAGGTACCCAATTATTGTATTCATGTAAGTACTTTTGTTCTTTATTCATAATTCCGTAAAAAGAAAAATAGTATGCGTAACTGTCGACATCATTGTTGTTTTATTTTGTAATGCACGTAATGATGTTTGTTAGAAATCTGTATGTCTACCTTAAACATTGAAGTGAATTTTCCAATTGCTGTAATTTTAAATAAAAGTATTCATTACTGTAAATGTATATTCTGTTACAATTACAACAAAATATATTAACATTTATTCATAATTCATAAACTTACAGTAAAATATTAAAGCTTCTACATAGACATGATTATAAAAATAATAATTTCGTAGCAAACCAATGGAACAAATAATGACAGTGACTGACCAGTCGTTTATAAATATCACTTTCAAACTTAAAAAATAACTTTAAGTAAAAGCTAAAAATCATATTTTATGTTACAGCTGTATTTGTTCATAGCGTCGTATAATAACACTTAACATTGATCCATGCATTGATGTAAACCAAGTCCTTTTTATAGATCGACTATATTGTACTAAAATACACTACTAAAGTTTATGTACAAATTACAACAATCTTAAAATAATGCATTTTACCGTATTTTTGGCTTAATTGTTAATATAAAGAATGAATAATTTAGTGACTATATAATATTAACGCAACGTTAATATTATAATATTAACGCAAACCAAATTATAAAGATAAATAATCTTATTTAGAGATCTTTACAATATCATTTAACATTTAGTTTTTTTTATATATTTTAAAAGAAGTAAATAATTTTGATGAAAAATAGACAAGTTTAAAATTTACCACATAAATTCTGCCAAGTATTTCAGATACGTGTTCGTAGTTTATTAACGTGAAAAACGTAAATTGAGGTAAAATAATAATTTTGGGGTAAATCAAGAAAATATATACTTGAATACCCTACATAAAATAGAGACCAGTATGTTCCTTAATCATCTATTTATATTTTTTTATAAATGGACACGTCAAAAAAGTGCCTCTTAGGGCCCGTTTCACCACCTCTTAAGTTCTGAGTGGCGTTCTTAAGACTGAAAAGATAATTTGCTATATTTATAATAATGTCAAACAATACCTTAAGTAAGCTCTCAGAACTTTTGTTTTAAAGGCAGACATTTGACCGCTATCTCACCTGATGGTGAGCGACGATGCCGTCGAGGATGGGACATGTCTGTCTAGAAGCAGCCTATTCACTCTTTTAGGAAACACTTCCGCCGGCAACGAATTCCAGTCCAGGAACAAAGATTTTAAACTTTTTACTCAAAAGGTGTTGAAACAGGCCTAAAAATAATATAGAATTTTATGTTTAAAACTGGTATTCCATTCGTGTCGTTTTAACGTGTTGTGGTGTCTGATTTTTTATCTCTAGTTTTCAACCACAGATGAGGTAGGCGTGGCAAGAGATGTATTTTTATATCAACCATCAGAATATATTGTTTATTAGATACACAAAACGTTTTACTATTAATGAGAAGTAAAGTTACAAGTATAAATTAATGAGTTCTTAACCATAAAACCTTAACATGCGTACCAGCATCAATCATGTATTTAAGTGGGAAAAGAAACTTACAAAAAGGACTTACCTGTTATTCAACAACTTATACTGTAATCTAAGAAATGAAATAGTCGTTTTACATAAAAAAAAAACAGTGACACATTTGGGAAATAAATTACTTCAATGGTTGTGCAATGTTAACAACACTACTTTTCGTAACGTATCCTACCTCATCTCTGGTAAAACTGTAGATCAGGATTTTATTTAAATATGTAGCTCGAGAGTGACAGCGGCGCATCGAGTCTTAAATTAACCGTCACACAAAACTTCTCGCCTACCGAGGGCTTAGTGCGAGTTTTTTCATGCTCGCACCTTCGTCCGTGTGACGAAAATTTGTAGTATGGAAATTTAGCCAGAGCCCCTAGCGGCACGTTTGCGAAACCTGTTTTTTCTATGGTCACTCAGTCGATCGTAGGCGCGTGTAAGTAACAAACGAAAACTCGCACTCCCTCTGGTAAGTTACTCGACTTACACTCTATCACAATGTCACAGCAAAGGCGTCTCCTCACTCTCGTGTCCATACACTGTCGTGGCAAGTCGGAACAGTCTCACTATGCGTCGTAGGAAGGCCATCGCAGGCTGTGCGGCGCCTCACCGCTGCGCCACGCGCGACAGTCGCGACTTGTCGAACCCGCATATCGCGTCGAGCAGTGCGGAGCGGTCGCCCGACACGCTCGGGCTCGTCGCGGACGAGCAGTGCCCGTTGTCTCTGGGTTCGGCGCCTGATTTTACGAAATATGCGTTCAGATCACGATTTAGGAGCACATACTTTTAGTCAGTTTTATTAATATGTTGACCGGCAGTTATGCAAATAAAAGTAACTTTATATTATGCAGAACGTTTTGTTAAGTCGAAGGAAAGTAGGCACAATAATTTTAGTACCGGCGATGTGATAGGACCAAGCAGTCAGGACCTGAATAGATGACAGTCAGTATCGTTTAGTTGCAAAATTAGAATCTGTTATAAATTGGGAAGGATCGATTTGTCCTTTCGACCAGACATTAATTCTTAGGAGTAATGCATTATGTGTAATGTGTGCGCATGTAAAATGAACATGACGATAAAATTTTGATCGGCTCAGCGTCAGCAGTAGCCTATCAAGTATTCTGTTGTTTTTCAATATGTGATATAGATGCAGATAATAATTTGCTTACAGAGTACGGGCGGCGTGGGTGAAGACGCTGTGCTGGCGCTGTGCGAGCGGACCGTCTCGGCCAGCGACGACGTAGACTTCCACACGCTGTCGCGCTTTTTCTGAAATCAACAATATAATATTAAATTTTACCTACAAGCGATATTTAGAAATATAAATATTTATTTGCCACAATACACAAGACAGAAAAAAATAACAGTTATAAAATCAGTTGTGCCAAAAGATCCCAGCTCAGTGTAAAGTTGTATTAGTCAGTATTTCTATGTAGTGGCACGGTATATAGATATACAGTATGTTATCTACACACTAGAGCACCCGTATCGACACACATGCATACACGTCAGTTACACGGCCCGTTGAGCAAACTTGGGCAGACAAACCCCCGAAGTGACAAGCGGGGCGCGAGCCGGTTCGCTTTCAAAGACTGACTTTCGAAATTCAGATAGATATCATTGAATAAAGTAGGTTATATGAAACATGTAATCATCTTTATTTCGGATGACAGCTGTCAAAATTTAAACTGCCATATCTCGGAAACTACCCACCTCAGACTACTGGTGTGAAGAGACAAATTTTAGGGCTCGTAGAGTTCTTCATTTCGGATGACAGCTGTCAAAATTGAAACGGAAATATCTCGAAAACTATCCACCCAAGACTACGGGTGTGTAGGGACACATTTTAGGGCTCGTAGAGTTCTTCATTTCGGATGACAGCTGTCAAAATTGAAACGGAAATATCTCGGAAACTATCCACCCAAGACTTCGGGTGTGTAGGGACAAATCGTAGGGCTCGACGAGATCTTTATTTAAAATGACAGCTGTCAAAATTGAAACAGCCATAACTCGGAAACTACCCACCCTAGACAACTGGTGTGCATGTTAAAAAAATTAACATTCCTTTCGCAAAATTTTCAATGCCTCCGAAGATTGCGGGAACTGCAGGGTCTGTGGATATTTTTCATATATTTTTTAAAGCTCAATGATGTGTAGGAGCAAACTCGTAAATTGTACCTGTATAATAACTAATAATTGTACGTCTCATCGAACTGACAATGTAAAAACGGGCCCGTTTCACTAGGAGTCCACTGTCTGTGGATATGATAAATAATCTTAATAAAAATATGACTCATTCCTAAACCTAAAACAATACACATATGAACAATAAAAATCCTCCGCCCATCCGTAGGTTCTAATTTCAAAAATACGGCTGAGTCACACTACTGTTCTGAAAACAAATATTTCTATTGTGGTAGTGGTGAGATCCCAAAGTCAAAGAAGTAATGAAGTACTTTTCTATGTTATCGTTTGCATTGCAAAACCGAAGAAAGAAAATACTCACCGCTCGTCGTTTTTGTTTCTTCATCTCTTCTTCTGAATTTAGAATTTCTTGTATGCGGACTTCCCTTTTCGTACTTCGAACCTGAAATCAAAAATAAACATAGATTACCCTTTTCGGCAGTGAGTGTGATCTAGAGTAAGAATACGGAATTTCAATAGGCAAAATAATATTAATAGATTGAATTCCAAGAAATCGCCCCGCACTACAGCACTGTTAGGCAAAGACCTCACCTTTACCCTGTTGTGGGATGTCTTTTATTTACTATTGCACTATGCACAAACACGTCATTAATGATAATTGAATGAACGTTTCATTCCGAGACTGGAAACTCACCAATTTCTGCTTAGTCTTTATCTTCGCCTCTATCTGCGCCACCGCGTTCCTGATCTCTTTCAGCGCGCGCGGGAACTTGAGATGCGCACGCGCATGTTCGTGTTGCAACGCTGACAGACCACTTAGCGGTGTGCCGAACTGATTGATACACTAGCAGCAAATACGCTGCTGCTATGCCAAGAGTGCGTTCTATTTGCGATGTCAGCGTTTCCAAAGCTCATTTTCAGTAGGCGTTTTTTGACATCTCTACTGAGGTGCTATCATACCTAGAAAACTATTCAGGATACCAGAGTAGGTTCCAATTGCGAAGTCAGCGTTTCCAACGCTCATTTTTAAAAGGCTTTTCAAGTAAGTTTGAAACGAGGGAAGAAGCTATTGAACGAATTAAAACGAACCTGAGCCCGTAGACAAGATGCAATCTACTCTAAAACGAAGTTCGTTATCGCTAACAAAATGGATGAAACTGACATAAGCAATTGAAATATCACGTGACTTTTGTATACATTTTGTTGGCGATAGCGAAGTTCGCTATAGAAAGATTGCATCTTGTCTAAGGGCTCTGTAACAGAAGGTGAGTCAGGGAGGTCAAATCAGACTACATGGAACTTTATAAGTATTCTCAACGTGAAAATAACAGAAGGAATAGACGGACATCTTGCTTTTATATCAAATTCAACGAACAACTCAGACATTCAAAATAGTAACTTCTAACCATTACAATTTGAAATA
Source organism: Pyrausta nigrata (assembly GCA_949316185.1). NCBI lineage: Eukaryota > Metazoa > Arthropoda > Insecta > Lepidoptera > Crambidae > Pyrausta > Pyrausta nigrata. Next base: position 5,275,539 of record OX438951.1, read on the forward strand.
AAATAAATAAATTAAAAAGGTGGCGCATGTGTCGAGTGAAGTATCCGGTAGCGTTGTTAATACAAGATATTCCCCGGTTGTGACGTAACGGTGCCTGAAACGAATGTATAGCCTGACCAGGAATATATGGGACCTGAATTAAGAGCGCTTCGAATCCACTTTATATGACAACACTCAGTATAATCATACTAGCGTAGATTGGCAACTGAACATAAAAACATATTTTTTATATGGTTACATTCCTATATTTTTTAAGCCTGCTGCTTAATGATAACAGATTCTACGATAAAATAACATGACAGAACACTCGCAAATTGAGTACTTATTAAATTCAGTAACTCTTTGTAATATTGGCCTTGAATTTTGGACCAAAACACAATTATTTTTGCAAAACTACTAACGGGTAAATGAAACATACTTCCATTGTTTTTCTCAATAATATTATTTATAATCTTATCATATTTTTTTATAATGTGTAGAAAATCTTGGACAACTCTACGAACTATTTTTGTTGTAATATCCAAGTAGAGTTGAAATAAAGAAAATAAAACATAATACAAGTATTTATTATGCACATTTTTAAAATCGTTATTTAAATATTCTCCGTAGCCACCAGTAACCAATTTTCGCTATTCGCACTATATGACGTACCAAAAATTCCTGATGTTATATCAGTAATTAATTTAAAGAAACCGTGATGATCACATAGACTTTTTAGTAGAATAATACTACAACACATGTTAAACCACTTTTCTTTTACGAAAACGAATAGTTCTCGGTATTTTTATCACATAAAAATTGCACTTGGTCGAAAATTAGATTACGCGTCCACATTGCCACTAATCATTATGACAACTGATGACATGTCAATGACGATTTGAGGTTTCTGTTGCCAGTAAAATAAATTAGTTCCTGTTGTTTTCCGCAATATGGCGAGGTCCCATATATTTTTGGTCAGGCTATACTTAGGTTTGTAATAGTCTGACCAGGAATATATGGGACCTCGCCATATTGCGGAAAACAACTGGAACTAATTTCTTTTACTGGCAACAGCAACCACAAATCGTCATTGTCATGCCATTATTTGTCATAATTATTTGTGTCAAGGAAGGAGGAAGCGTGATATAATTTTCGAGTATGTAATAAAATTGTGTTAAAAACGCCGAAAACTATTTGCTGTCCTAAAAGAAAAGTGGTTTAACATGTGTTTTAGTAATTTTCAACAAGAAAATCTGTGTAGTTAACATAATTTATTTAAATGAATTACGATTTAGTTGTCATCACAATTTTTGATACGTCAACAGTGAGAATTGGCCATTGATGGTAACTGAAAATATTTTAACAACGATTTTGAAAAATAACAATTATATAAACCTGTTTTAAGAGTTTAATTTTCTCAATTTCAACCCTGCTTATTTATTTTACTAAAATATACAACATTTTTATAGTCTTCTAACTAGTGATAGGTTTTTATCCGGATGCTACGATGAAATTTTCTCGTGTTCCATCGACTCGCTAAGAAGAAGATCCGGATAAATATTTTATAAACATGTTTCTTGCTATAACACGCAAATTTATGATTATAATAACAGTAATTTGGTAATTTTAAACAAAACAATTGCTAAAGAGTTTTTCAATTCCTTATAATTAGCTATAAACAAAAATATTCGATCTTAATTATTAAATGACCAAGAACTTCAGTTTCGGTTTCGACTGAGAATCATGTCGAAGTCCACTGCTAGTCCACACATCGGGCTAGCCCATGGTTTTCATTATATTTGTTCCTGGCCATTTCCGTCTTGAAATGATCTAGAAACAGATTCTGAAATCAGGAAATTGGTGCGGTTAACACACCCGTGCCTCCACAGCGACCGATTGCAAGCGATTTGCATTCAATTGAGTGTGATCCTGCAATCTTTACAAGGTCGTCTGTCCATCTTGCCGTAGGACGTCCGTCCCAACGGCTATTAGTTCTTCGCGCTATGTGCCCTGTCCATTGCCGCTTGAGAGTCTATGTCCGTCGATCTTGTAGAGAAACATCGAGCATAGCCCTCGCCATTGCATCAACATAAGCTTTTTTCTGAAGTCCGTAGTAGAGACTGTTTTAGATCCGTATGTAATCACTGGTAGCACACATTAATTGAAGACTTTCATCTTACGGCATTGAGGTAATTGAGACGAGAACGTGCTCTTGCGTAGTTTCTCAAACGCTACCCAGCTGAATTTGATTTGTCGAAAAACCTCTTTTCTCGAAGTTAGGCCTACCTAGTGGTCCAACATAACTTGGTACTACTACCTAGTTGGACCACTAGGTACCAATCCAAGTACCTACTTGTCTCAGGTAGACGTAGTTGTCATCAACTTCAAGATATGAGTTCCCAACAGATACTGGAGTGGGTACCCGGGAGCTAGACATTATTTTCGTCTTGTTCATATTAATTTTAAGACCCACTTGTTGGGAGATTCGGTTAAGGTCTTCGAACATAGTGCCAAACTCCTCCAGGGTGGCAAGCCGGAGGTATGTTATGAATTCGCCATTGACGTTGATGCCGGATCCTTTCCATTATGGAAGCTTGAAGGCGTCTTCTTATGTCGCTGTGAACATTTTCGGAGATATTACGTCTCTCTGTCTCACACCTCTCCGCAGTGGACTGGCCTTGGAGCTCTGCTTCTATTCACGGACCTACATGGTGGCATTGTTGTACAGACACTTTACCACCTCTATGTGTATACCTACAGTCCATGTGGCACCGCTGAAGAGACTGTAGCACCGCCCTCGTTTCGATCAAACAAAGGCCTTCTTATAATCCACAAACGCTAAGCATAGAGGCATATTTTACTCCTTGGACTTTTGTATAATTTTCCTTAGCGTAAGGATATGGTCTATTGTACTGTAGTCTTTTTAGAAGCCATCATGTTCAGGAAGTTGGAAGGCATCAAAACTACGTACAAGACAATATTCAATTACAATTAAAAACAGTTTGTGACTCAGGAGTGATATAGATCTAATAGTTTTGATAATAATTATCAATGATAAAAAATCGATCTAATGGCAATAGTTTTGTCACCATTTTTGAAGAACAACAACAACATACTCCTTTTTCATGCATCAGCGTGATGCCCTCTAGCAGCACGAAATCAAAGAGATTGGTGTCTTGTTGTTTTTGAGCTGTTTCAGGGTCATCCTAACTTCGTAGAGGCCGATGTCCGGGATGTCTTCGGTGTAGTGTCGAGTCAGTATAGCTTTAGGATCTCTGGCCGACCTATCAACAGGTTTCGCAACTGAGGTGTACAACACTGAGGTCTCCCCATAGAACTTTTCGATCTCTCTTAAAACCTCTGTCTTTGTCGATGCTACACTTCCGTCTAAAGAAAAATAGTGATAATTTTGATTTACGACAATTTTGACAAAGGAACTACCTTTTAAACCTGTCAGTACACTAAACATGATAATTATATTCTGCTATATAGCTGAATCTCAACTACGGTTATCAATCAACAGAGATTAGTCAACTGCGCTAGAGATATTATAATGTACAAGTGTGTGCACAATTCATTAGTGCAGTTATCTGTTCCTTCACTCTCATAGTCTGATGAGATGAGATAGATCTCCAATTTCCCGACTTCGAGCTTTATCTGAGTTATTTTGAGACAGAAAAACCCAGAAATCGGCTCAAATCTGGGTTTGAATCCGGGACCTCTTGGATAGAAGCCAGCATGCTGAAGACTAAATCAACAGGCAGTCTCACTCAGTAAACTACAATGTATTAACAAGCACGAGCGTACCAAGCGCAAACATTTATTTTCTTTGAGTTTCAGCATCAGATTCTGACTTGGTGACAGTAGAACAACCTCAAAAGTATACTCTTTCAATGAAAAAACAATTATGAAAATCAGTCCACAACAAACAAGGAACTCTGTAAACGTAGATAAAAACAAAACGGAAAAAACACACTTACATTGAAATATAGATCTTCCTTCCTTATTTTAAATCGGTTAAAAACTAAAATGACAGTTATCGCACCTGTCGCGCTTGGTAAAGTAGGCCTAGGCCTAATTAGTTATATTTATCCGGCATTTCGAGTAAATATCCGATAAAAATGGATAAAAACGAGTATTTATCCATTTTGGATAAATATCCGAGTATTTACTCTTTGAGTATTTATCCACTGCCCATCACTACTTCTAACATAATATATTAAAACATTTACAAAACAACAGGTATTTTACTTCTACCCAACCGTGGTTTAACAAAAATAATTCCAATTTGGTCCAAATTTCAAGGCTTATATTACATAAGAGCCACTGCATTTAATAAGTATTTAATTAGCAAGTGTTCTGTCTTGTTCTTGTATCGTAGAATCTGTTAGAAATATAACGTAAATGATACGATACGATACGATGTGCTATTCAGCCAGGATCCAAGCCTGATCCGGTAAAACCGGCACACCAAATAGCACGATTTTTATAAGGAAAGACACGCTCTGGGATGGGAGAGGAAGACCGACTAGCCGGAGCCCATCGGCCACAACCAACAAGATATGCATCGAGCTTGGTATAGGAATATAGGTAGAGACGGGTATCGTTATAGGACTGAGCGTTGATGAGGTGGGCGGTCTGCCTTGGTGGATACACGTAGTGTTTTTCAAGAGCTTCTTTAGTGTTTTTTGTTACGGTTTTTTCCTCGTTTACACTGTTAGGGACGGTATTATCAATCTTTAATGCCTGTTGGGTATCTACGTAGATTTGCGAGAATTCATCATGTTCACGTTTCGCAATTTGCGTAGCTATGAGTTATTTTATGGTTTTCTAGATGTTTTATGCATGGGGAGAGTAAGTTAACTATAAGTGCAAGGTATTATAGTTGTATAATATTTTCAGGGTTCCTAATAGAATATTAGATTTTTCACTATTAAGATTAGTTGCTGTTATAGGTTTGGAGTTATTTTTGTTTTACTACTTGGTAATTCAAAGTGTTTGACTATTTGTGTATTTGTGGCTAGTAATCATAATTTTTATTATGTTCTAGTTTTGTGTCCTAAGGGTCATGAGCGAAATAGGATGTAGGTGTCTGTGTTATGAATGGCGGGATCTTTGTTGTTAATATTGTGTATTATTTTATATTTCAATATGGAAGGATCTCACCAAATTTGAATCCCTATACCTTATAGGGATTCAAATTTGGTGAGATCCTTCCATATTGAAATATAAAATAATACACAATATTATCATGGAAGGATCTCACCAAATTTGAATCCCTATAAGGTATAGGGATTCAAATTTGGTGAGATCCTTCCATATTGAAAGATAAAATAATACACAATATTATCAACAAAGATCCCGGCTTAGCTGCGTGCTGGGCTTCGTTCTGGGTTCGTATCGTAGCGATTGAAAGTGCAGGCCTTGCCTGTGGTTTCCCTCTTGGGCTGGACACTTCCTGATTGCGAGCACACACATGAGACTTTTAACATCATCACTCGCCGAAAATTACCAAATTAAATACACCCGCAACGATACTCGCACGGCGCACTGAGTTAAGCGCGATTTACTGCGACCCCCGTACCTAATAAAATGCGGTTTATAACTACACTCACACTGACATAAACGCGGTTCGTTACGATATCTGCACCGATTAGAACGTCGTTCACTGTGTAATACAGTCACACTGAATTTGACACGATTCACTACAGCACCAGCACTGAATTAAATGCAATTCACTACGACGACACTCACTCTGCATCGAACGCGATTCACTACGATACCCGCCCAAAATTAAATAAGATTCAGTACGACTCCGGCACCAAATTAAATGTGATTTACTACGACACTCGCACTGAATTAAACGCGATTCACTACGACGTCCGCACCACATTAAATGCAATTCATTACGACACCCGCACCGAACTTAACCGGTAAAATAGTATGGAATTAAAACGATACGACACTTCAAAACAACTATTAGAATTTAAAATAAGATTATGAAAAATATTTAACTTGATCACTTTAGCCCGGTTTTGTATTTACTTGTTTGGAAAGTTCCACACGATTTTTAGTTCGTAAGACAATAGCGCGCGCGTTTGAGGTCAAACAATAGATTTCTTGGGGTCCGGCCCGTTTTCGGAACACATGTTGCACCCGACCGCTCGCGACCGCTGACAGAACAAGCCTCTCTGTTAGAAATATAACGTAAATGATAACATATAAAATGTATATTTTTTAAATGTCCAGTTGCCAATCTAAGCTGGTACGATTATATCAAGTGTTGTCATATAGGGATTCGTAGCGCCTTTAATTCAGGTCCCATATATTTCTGGTCAGGCTATAAGTTTGATAGCTGATAAAAGCCGCGAAGCCGAGGATGACACTGTCCCTATTGTCAAGTCTATACATGACGCTCGTTCGCGCTATCATACTGGAATGTTTGACAGGGACACTAAACAAATTAATTCTTCGGAACTCGCCAATTTCTGCTCAGTCAAAGCTCATTTTTAGCAAGTTTGTACCATACTGAAACGAGTTTGGACGCCATTTTAGCATGAATAAAAACGCACCTAAGTGTGGTGATTGATAAAACTAACAATAACCGCGAAGTAGAGGATGACTTTGTCTATATTTTCAAGTCTATCCATCACGCTCGTTCGCGCTGTTATAATATGATGGCATGTTTATTAGGAACGGTACAGTTGAAAATACAATGTCTTCCGGATAAGGACTCAGTTTTGTGCCTCGGCAAATGTAGACAGTTGTCAGTTCTTGTGCTAGATCTAAATTTTGAAGCCAGGGTGCCGGCTACTAGACCAACGAAGTCGATAAATGCATATTTTTTTCTAAACTTACTAATTTCTGCTCAGTCTTTATCCTCGCCTCGATCTGCGACACCGCGTTCCTGATCTCTTCCTTCAGCGCGCGCGGGAACTTGAGATGCGCACGCGCATGTTCGTGTTGCAACGCGGACAGACCGTTGAGAGGCGCACGCGCAAACAGAGGCTGGCAGAGAAGCAGCTCGATGGACGGCCCCCCATACTTGCGCGCTGAACTCGATAAGCACAGTCGGAGCACTGTCTCTGTGGAACAAAGGACATGTTTGGTATGGCTTAACTTCTAATAAAACGTATAGGCTTTTACACTTCCAGTGTACCATGTACAGTAGCGAGTTATTGTTTCTAAGCTCGCTACTGTATTTATGAAGTGTAAATTAGCCACTCTCGGTTCTTTCCTTGATTGAAGACGAACACGACCACAAATTGAACACCTGCACCCTAAAACGTCGAAAACTACAGATTTCGAATCCGAGAGGCAGGTTTCCGAAGACGTCAAAAAATGCGATTTTCAAACTTCGGAATCGAAAACTTTGACGTTTCCACTATGCACAAATGACATTGGCTTTCCAAAACTCTTTTCGGAAATAATGTTTTACATCTGAATTCGGAAAGGATCCAACACGGAAACTTTTCCGACGTTTGTGAATAAAGGTGCTGGTCGAGAGGCTTGCAGACCGATTTTCATGGTGTCGCCATGTCTGAGGGGCCGGGTTCGATTACCCGGTCAGGTATAGAAACCAATATTTTCTATATTGTCTCGAGTTTTTGCACCGAGTCACCTGCTTGTTCTGTAATATTCTTTCTTTCTTATTTCAATGGCACAAGTGCTTTAGCAACTTACCTAGGGCAGAGCAATGTGTTGATATTATCCTATAAATATATGTAATATTGTCCAATATTTAACAAAAACTTACCGAGCCCCTCATCAATACCCGGCGGAAATGCATCCGTGTACGGCTCAGAAAGCGTTTCAGCGAACGCCATTTCGTACAGCATGAGCGCAAAGCAGTATACATCTACGGCTTCCGCGCTGTTGCGCCTCATTTGTAAGACACTCGCGCGGTAGTAGCAAGCGGCGCCACAGAGTATGTTCTCTACGTCCATAAGCAGGGCTCTTTGGTTCTCTATTGCTATGTTGCCGGGGTGGATGTGACCTGGAAATAGGGGATTCAGAGTGATAGATGTTTTTTTAATTCAAAACCCCTAAAGAAAGGCTGATTTTAATGTAAGTGTAATTTATTAGGCCAATAATTCATCAATTCAAAACCCCTAAAGAAAAGCTGATTTTCATGTAAGTATAATTTACTAGGTCACAATGTCTTACGATGGTAAGTAACAGCCTATTCAATTTTGAATGCATCCAGATTATAGTGTTAACGAACACTTTTATTTATTTATTTATTTCATCAGTACACTTGTAGCTTACAGTAAGAAAGCTAAATCGCATACAAGCTTAAACAGAAGTCATACTAACATTTAACGAATGACTATGTTCATGCAAATAAACACATGTCGAGTAAAGGCGATAAGAATAAGTATCAGAATATACTTTAGCCTACAACGAATTCTACTCTTTGTCCCACTTGAAGTTTGAGAATCTGATATCACACATACTTGCAAAAGTTACCTCTTGAGGCGAGAATCGAACCTGCGTCTTTCGACAGGTCGTTGAGGGACGTCAACGTCTAAGTGGCCAGCCAATTAGTTTAGGCAGTCACCAGGTTTGCATTGAATAAGTACGAGGGTCAAACTGAAAGTTCCTAGAAAATCAAAAACTGATTACATTAGCCAGTTATTAGTTTTATTATATATTTTCAAAATATTGTCCATTGACGTCAATACACCGCTGCATGCGATGGAACCACTGGGAAAAGCACTTTGCCCACTCGTCCTTAGGGGTCTCTTCAATGGCATCGCGATACGCAGCCACCGCTTCTTCAGCATTCATAAACCGCTTTCCTTTAAGTTTTTCTTTAATTTTTGGAAATAAATAAAAATCACAAGGCGCGAGGTCGGGGCTATACGGCGGGTGACCCAGTAATTCAACGTTTGATGTCGCCAAATAGTCGATCGTTCGCTTGGCGGTGTGCGACGAGGCGTTGTCGTGGTGAAGGAGGATCCTACTGCGAGGTCGTTTCTCTCGAACTTTTTCCAAGACAAGTGGCAAACAATTGGTAGTGTACCATTCTGCAGAAACTGTTTTTTGATCCTCTAACACAATTGTTGCGAAATGACCTATCCTTCCAAAGAACGAGGCCACCATTTTTTTTCCCGCACTTCGATCTCTCTTCACTTTAGTTGGCAACTCCTCGAAAGGAAACACCCACTGAGCAGATTGTCTTTTGGTTTCAGGATCATAACAGTAAATCCAGCTTTCGTCACCTGTTAGTATGTCGAACACAGCATTTGAGTCACCTCCGTTAAATCTTTCAATCATTTTACGGCACCAATCCACACGATGGAGTTTTTGAGCCTTAGTCAAATTATGAGGTATCCACCGGGCGCAAAGCTTCCTGACCGCTAAATGTTCGTGGAGGATTTTGTGCACTTGACTCATACCGATGCCTAAGCTTGTCCGAATCTGCTGATAGGTCACTCTTTTGTCAGTCTCTATCATACGCCGCACAACACAGATGTTATTTTCAGTCGTCGCCATAGAAGGCCGTCCCTCACGTACATCATCAGTGAGATTAGTGCGACCACGTTTAAACTCATTAAACCAGTTGTAAACAGTCGCACGAGATGGGGCTTCATCGTGAAAGGCCAATCGTAGTCTATCATAACTTTCTTGTTGACTTAAATTACATCGAAAGTCATAAAAAAACATTGCACGAAAATTTTCTCGTGTTAAATTCATTTTGACGTGACACAGACAATTTTCAATTTGCCGCCAAGTCGTAAAACAAATGACAAATGAATGAAATATATACTCAGTAATATTGGCAAAGAGTTCTATTTTCAAATTTTAGAATATTTTTTTTATTATATTGTTTATAAGTGGCCAGTTCTAAGAACTTTCAGTTTGACCCTCGTATACTATTTTTAATGCAAGCTAGTAAAGCATGGAAAGAACGACCAACCTCTGTGTTAACTAGTCCACAGGGTAAAATGATTAAAGTTTTATCATAATTTTTATTTAAACACCAGTTTTTCGCGACTTCACCCGCGCCAAATTCGGATTTACCATACAAACTTTCATCCCCCATTTCACCCCCCTGGTGATTTTATATCGCGACAAAAAGTAGCTTATGTCCTTCCTGGGGTCTTAATAACTACCTCTGTACCAAATTTCATTTGAATCGGTCCAGTAGTTTCGGAGCCTATTCAATACAAACAATCAAATCCTACCTCTTTATAATATTAGTATAGATGATGACAAAACTTACCATGAGGAAGTCCTTTTTCATGTAGAAACTTCAAGGCTTGCAGGATCTGGTACCCGTAATGTGCAATCTGTCCTATCGTAAACGGTTTCCTCACTTTAGGATTCCCATATTTGGCTAAGTGGTTTTTAGAGTAGTCAGTCCCATAAAGTAAATCCCTCAAGCTACCAGTTTCGTGTATTTTTCTAACTACATAGGCACCTGTTTCTAAACTGTGAATCGCTAATATTTCATCTATGTATGGATGCTGAAAAAAAAAAGTAGAATTTCAAGATGAAGCACCTGAACAATATCTAAAAATAAGGAGAGTATGAAGATGCGAACCCGTTATAAAACATTTGATTTTAAATACATTGAAGTTGTTATAATTGAATATTAATTAGCAACAAAAAAGTTGATAACAAACCGGAATACGCGATTACACCAATAGAGGTATAGTCAAACGATACGCCCCAACACCAGTGGGTTAAGCTGTCAAACATAATTATTATTCATCTTGTATATGGGTTAAGTACTCAACATAAAGAAAAATTTACTTACAGAAACACTTTGCAAGCTCTTGAATGCAGTTTGGAGATCTTTTTCATTCAGTGTTCTATCAGGTCCATAAGTCTGCCAGGACAGTATGCAATTTGATCGATTTACTATGTCTGTGACCTAGAAACATGTTTTTTGTTTACAAATGTTTGACACCAATGCAATGGGGTAATGCCTTCAAGTAAGATAATGTAAGGGTGTCTTTGTTATAAAAACAGATTAGTCGCGTCACAACAATATAGGACTCTTGTTGTGTTTGCTTATCAAACTCACTGATAAGTAGACAATAATATTGCACAAATCACTTTTATAAATATCAGTTCCAAGTAGCGTTGGGTCTACTCCCCGGAATATTTCCAAAAGTTGGGTTTATTCCCAAATTCGGGGAAAGTATGCGGAATATTTCCAATTCGTCGGGAAAATAGGAAAAAAAACCAAAAGTGGACTTAAATTAATAAAATGCGAGAATTTTGCTATTTTGACAATGGTTTTACGCCTGTAGCACACCTTCACATAAAACCATAACAGTGGGACCACGCTAGTTTTGCCTGTTTGTCAGTTTTATTGCACTAAACGTAAATGGTATGTTCTATTTATCTGAGTCTCTCTTTCTTTGAAATTCGACGATCCTGTAGTATACTTCCTACTACTGTGTCCACGATGTCGCAAATTGGTGCAGAAATGTAGACGTTTGAGAAGGATTGGAGAAATCTCGACATAAACAAACCGGGTCATAGTAAAATCTCTACTTTAAAAGCGGCAGTTTGGCTTCTGTTAAGTTTGAATATTTGAGACAAGTGATAATAAAGTTAAATCTTTGTTTAAAACAAATAAAGGCGATTTTGCACATGTAATAGATGTAATTAAAGAGAATTGTAAGTTTTAGTGTTTGTATGAATAACAAAGTTATATTTGCGGATGTTGAAATGTGCTATACACACTTTAAAAAAGTTTGAGATCACTAGCATAACTGATATAATTCTTTAAATTTAACTTTATCAAGAAAAATGTTTTGTTGTGTGTTTTCTTTAAATAGAAAAGCCCTTTGAAATCAAGACAAAAGGTAATTTTAATTTTTAATAACAAAAAATGAGTAATTAACCTAAATATTACCGTTAAATTGTTAGAGAAATTTGATATAAAGGAAAATACTGTTTAACTAAATTTACCGACAATTTATAAATAAAATGATTTTATTCAATATAATATAACTCCTCCCCTGGCTCTAACACATGCGGAGATCTTCCTGAGCATGCTGAGGATCAAGTTATCCAGCGTTTCTTTGGGTAACCTGTCCCATTCTTGAATAGCGGCTTCCCTGAGGTCTGGCACTGTCTGGGGACGTGGCTGACGATTCCAAACAGCTCGCTTAAGAGCATCCCACGCGTGCTCTATTGGGTTTAAGTCAGGCGAGCCGGTAGGCCAGTCTAACCTTGTGATGACGTATTCTCGGAGAGCAGCATTGACTCGTTGAGCTCGATGTGCGGGCGCATTATCATTGACCAGTACAAATTGGTGCCCATAGTTTACTCGGTATGGTCTAACAATTCCATCAATAGCAACTGCTTTATACATGTCTGCTGTCATGAAGCCTCGATACGGGATCACAGGTGTTCTAGCTCCAATCATAATACCACCCTCAAAAGGACACCGATTTCTCGCCTTGCTGAACTGTTCCTGTGGCAGTTCTTTGCCTTTCACGGTCTCCTGGTCTTCTCCAGACACGGACACGTCGGTTATCTGGATGAGTACTGATTCGCGATTCGTCAACGAAGAGACAGTTTTGCCAAATGTTTTCTTCTTCATCTTCTTTATTCTGCCGAAGCCTAGCCCACTCCAATCTCTGTTGTTTACGTTGCCGGGAATTCAGAGGCGCTCGCCAAGACCTCCGTGCTCGTAATCCAGCCTGGTGCAAGCAATTCCAAATGCTAAGTCTGAGTGCTAACTTCAAGCCCAAATGCGGCCCGAACTTCTGATTTTATTTTAGTAGCGTTGATTGTTGGTTCACGGGCTGCCAGCAATCTAATCTAGCGCTTTTGGGCAGCAGTCAAAACAGTTGGGCGACCGGTGCGGGGTCGTCAGCTAAATTACCCATCCCGTGGTACCTCTGCAACGTGGTCACGACACAGGATTGGGATATAGCAAGTCTGCGTGCTATATCTCTCGTGCTGTATCCTTCTTCCCTCAAGGTTACTATTCACGTAAAACTTCTGATACTTCTTGGCATTTTTTCAATCACAACTTTTTGCGAAAAAATATTTAAAATCCGTCAAAATTGACTACATCAGATTTCTGAGTGAGCGTAAGCTATGACTGAAAGCCTTTTCATATGGAAAAACAATTGAACTGTTTTATTTTTTTGTATTCTAATTGCATATTTTTAAATAAACAATCTTAAAAGAAGAAGAAATCATAATATAATCTACCGTTACAAAAAGGATTTCGATTTTTCAGTAATCGTAAACTTTTTTGGTGTGTTTAAAAACGGTACTAAATTTACCAATTATTATTTTTTTTACATTTTTAAGTAAGATATCTTACCACTTTGGAAGTGCTTTCTTTATCAAAAAAAATTTGTATTGCGAGATTTGTCCGCAGTTGGAATTCACTTTTTGAACTTGTTATCAAATAAGCAGTTTTCGAGTTTACAAGCAAAAAAATATAAACAAAAGAGGCACCTTTCTTTCACTATTCCGTTGATAGCTCACTTACCACTCTCGGGACTTTAAGTATGTTCACCTAGACACCTCGAAGAAAACAAACCTACCCGTTTAGTTTTCTGAATTTCTTGTTTTTAATAACGAAGACTTAACTTTATCATCACTTGTCTCAAATATTCAAACTTAACAGAAGCTAAACTGCCGTTTCTAATGTAGAGATTTTACTATGACCAAGTTTCTTTACGTCGATATTTCGCCAATCCTTCTCAAACGTCTACATTTCTGCACCCATTCGCGATATCTTGGGCACAGTAATAGGAAGTATACTACAGGATCGTCGAATCTCAAAGAAAAAAAGACTCAGATAAATCTAAGCATTAGAACATGCAGTTTACGTTTGGTGTAATAAAACTGACAAACAGGCAAAACTAGCATGGTCCCGCTGTTATGGTTTTATGTAAGGGTGTGCTACAGGCGTAAAACCATTGTTACAGTAGCAAAATTCTCGCATTTTATTAATTTAAGTCCACTTTTGAGTATTTTCCCGCCGAATTGGAATATTTCCCAATCTTTCCGTTTTTTCCCATACTTTCCCGTATTTTTCTTTTCCATCCCAATTTTTTCTTTCTTTTGCCCATCGCTAGTTCCAAGTCTTGACTAAGATCTCAATATTTTCAGTAATAATTAATTACACAAGCAATTAATGTAATATAAGTTTATCTGCTGTAATATTTTATTCATATTTTCAAGATCTGTTTTTTTGACAAGGCATTACATGTTAGAAGTAGATAATAAAAAACTTGAACAACTTCATACAAAATTTAACTTACTAAAAAGTAATGTTTATGCGGCCTCCAGCCAATGTCAATGAGTGGGCCTTTCAGCTCATACCGACCATCGCCTCGAAGCGCAATCGACACACTTTGCAGCGATAGCTCTACAATATAAATGCAAACTATTAATAAATTACACCACCCACTCCAAACATATTATGTCTCAAGTAGGCAACGAAGATTTGAATCACTGCATTTTGCTTATCATGCAGGTAAAGATAGTGCACATATATAAAATTACATAAGAAAAGTGTGCTAAGTAGATACTTAAAAATTTTGAGCAATAGTGTTATCATCACTTTTCAGCAAAACCTTAAGGTCAATGCACATCAATGCCACATCATTGAACACGAGGTCAACAAATCACAATAAGGTGTCATGTGATGTCTTCAAAGTTCAATAGCTTGATGTTTTCAAACATTGATAAATCTGTATACCTGGTTACAAAGTTGTACACCAAACTACATACCTGCTATAGACAGTGAGTAGTTGCTAGGATCCAAGAAACTTCTTACTTGTAATGACATAGCCAGAACATGATGTTTTAGCACTTCATTGATATAGTTCTGTAAACATAATAATTGTAAAGTTAATTAAAAGCTTTACCTACAGTTCATATTGATATCAAACATTACAAAAATAAAAGGTTATGGCTTTAACACCCACACAAGTGGGTATTCCCCTAGTTTAAATATAAAGATTGGGGTCCCCCTACATGTAAAGCAAAGTATTGATGAAATATGCAACATAAACGTTTTAATTTAATAAATTCAGAATGATTTATTGACACACTTTTGAAACGAAACTTAAAAGAAAATATCCAAAGTCAAATTTATAATTTAATTATAGATCTAATGAAACAAAAAAATAATAATATTTCTAGTGCTGATGTTCCATTTCTACACATTTTAGAGCAAAAACAACAATACCAAAATTGCAGATACTAGGTACCAAATGAAATCTTCTGTGAATACTAATAAACAATAAGGAAAAGAGTGATGCCTAATTTATGAAAGTTCAATTTAGTAGCGAATTACTCATTCAAACAAAGAATGTTTTAGTTAGTAAATTATGCAGACATGCAAATCTTCAACCATTGTAAATTTCAAACCTGTAAAGCTATTTGCCTTTCAGCAATGAAAGATGGTTGCATGTTGCCAATAAGCTTCTTTGGTGGTAGTGGCAGGTCAATATTGGCCTGCTGGAGGCTGGAATGAAGTGCTGCAAAATCTCGGTACCTACGGGATACATGCCACTTGTTCTCCTTGCTTGGGCCTCTCTGTACTCGCAAAATATATTCCTATGAATAAGGTTTATGATTGAATATGCAAGAAACATGAAAAATATAGAAATACATAAATGAATCATTTTAATCGACACACTGTTATAAGGACCGGAAAACTTCGATTAAATGCAATTACAGCCATTAAAACATGAAACAGAAGGTACTTACTGTGTGTTTGTTGATATTTTGTGTATTCTCAACAGTACAAACCAGCTTTTCTGTGTCATCCACAATAGTTTTGGTTTGGGACGGCCGTTCAAATATAGCCATTAGGTACTCCGACTATGTAAACTCATAGGTAAATTGTATATTAATGTATGCCTAAGTACACTACAAGAATTTTGAACAAATTCACTGGGAATCTGTAAATAACTTCCAATGAAACAGAATTGTTGACAGACATAATTTTGACGTTTTTGAAATTTTGTGGGCTGATCAGGGCCAAAGAGTAAAATCAGGGCTGTCAGTAGGGTCAACCTATTTTGTACAGAGGGCTCAAATTGTTCGATCGACAAAGTGTCGAAAATTTCTATGAAAAAAACAGGTTTGGCAAACGTGCCGCCAGGGCGCTACCAAATTAACATAGTTTTCGAAGAAGTTAAGAGTCGACATTCGGTCGATCGTGAGCTCCACGGGGTGGAAACGGCCATAGAGATGACATAGAGTTAGTGGGCAGCGCATTATAATCTATGCAAAAATCAGGATCCACTATTTCGCACAGACTATGTAGCGATACGACATCTGGTGATAAAGTTCAGAACTAAAAAAGTATTTTCAATGAGGGTTACCACTTTAGGTATAATCTCCCTGAATATTAGGGTAATTATAACGGTGGAAGGGGAATTTAGTAGAGAAAATATTTAAGGAATAATATGAATTTTGTAAATAAAAATGTAAAACACAACAATTTTAAGATAATTATAGTAACTTTTGACATACTTAACTCAACTGTCGGTATCATCATTGAACTGCTTGCAAATGCTGGTGTATTACATCAAAAACAAGCTTTGACTATTTTATTTTATTATTTAATGACCCTTAATGCACTATTAAGAAGACAATACATACAATTTCATCATTTTTTAGATGACTTTGGTTACTCTGGAGCGGTATATTTTTGAATGCTTAGGGAAAAACATATTTAGTTGTTGGCAGCCCTATCTGACATTGAGTTTTCGAATTCGGCCGTTTATTTATTTGCATTTTCTATTAAGTTCTTGCAAATTGTTTTAATTGTTATTAACCAAATCTCTTTTGTTTGATCTTTTATCTTTCAGATATGCCGAGATTCTGCGTGATTCCGGAGTGCCCATCCAACAAGAGGAAGTCCATCAGGACGTTTCGGTTGCCTCGTACTGATCGATTGCGAGCAATTTGGATGGAATATCTTATTCCTATTGTTCCCGAACTAGCATCACTTACTAAAGATCAGCTTATTCACTGCAAGGTTAGTTCTAAAGTTTACATTTATCGATACACATGATATCTCTGAAATACCTAGAAATTGATACACCTGCCTCTAAAGCGAAGAAAGATCCTGTGTAGTATCATAACACACCTAGTAAATTATACTAAGAAAGCTTTTTCAATAATCCTGATGAACAGAAGATCATCTTGTTATTCTCTATTCACTATTTTACAGTCATAGCACTCACATCCTGTGTATGTTTATTTTATAGGTTTGCCAACTTCATTTTGAAGAAAAATATATACAGAACAACAGAAGGCTATTGATTTGTGGTCCAACATTGTTTACACCAGCAGAAATTCTTTCGAGGCAGCCAACCAAACCATTTCCTTCACTATGTGAGTAGTTCAAGAACTTTTTATATTCAGTGAAATAGTATGAAAAAGGTACCAATACAAATAATGTAAGCTAACTTATCTACACATACTAAAGAAGCTACAGAGGTGTAATGTGCTGCCATAAATTTATTCATCAAATTACTTTTCATATTGTGTGAAACATGCCATACTTGCCCGCTTGATCTGAAATAATCATAATAAAATAGAAAGTTCTAAAGATTGAACAAATAAAATGAATCTTTGCAGATGTGAGAAATGATCATTCATATGCATCACCTTGTTATACAAGAAATTCTGGCCCTGACGGTATATATTTTTCTTAATTTTCATGAATAATTTAACTAGTCTTGGTCATTTTTGATTTTGTGGTGTTGAATTATCCAATGTCTTGCAGATGTGATCAGGAAGGTGATCACAATCACCCGTGACCACAACTATTGTTTGGGTAATAATTGTAGAATTTGGTTGTTCAATTCTAAACATGTAGTTGTATTTTATACAGGGTGGTTTTGTATGCTAGTTGTAGGAAGAAAATTTTCAATAGACACAAGAATTTCCAAAAAAAAATTAGCCTTAGTATTAGTAGTATATAATCTAACATATTTAGGTCAAAGCAGACAAGGTGAGGTTTAAGATATTTGTGTTGGTAAGCAATAGATTGTAGCATTAATTTTAAACAAATACAAGGTCAATGAATTGAAAACAAAATAAATATTATCATCAATCGTAACGGATATTAAAGTATGTGTGGTAATTATTAACAAAGATTACCGGTGCCTTACATAAATGCTAATGCTTTGTAGAATAGGTTTGTGTAGAAGTCTAGGGTTTGTTTACAAACTGCGCTGATTAAGCAATGATATTAATAATAAAGCTATAGCAAAAAAAGTTTTTCTGCTAATACTTTAATATACTATACTTAAAACAAGCAATTCTTGTATAAATATATATATATATATATATATATATATATATATATATACCTATATTTATATATTTTCGTATCTCGGAAACGGCTCCAACGATTTTCGTGAAATGTTTAATACAGGGGTTTTCACGGCAAACTTCGATCGGTTTCATTTTCAGGAAATGATGATATCACCTTGTTTTCAGTCACTGAACAACCGCTACAAAATCATTTGAATATGAAGCTTAATTTCGCTTTCACTGTCAATGTTTCGATAGCTCAGTTGAAAGACGCGCGCTTCAAAATCTCGGATGCGTGGGTTCAAATCTCAATAGATACAATCTTTTTACTTTTTTTTCAATAAAATACCGAGCAAAGCTCGCCCACCTAGATATTTTATTATAAAGCTGAAAAGTTCGTAAAGTTACAATTATTATAATGTTAAATATAATGCATGAGTAAGTAAGTAGTTCGAGTAGTTATCTTTAGTTAGTGCAATTAAAAGTATTCTCCTTTTTAAGTGGTTTTTAATATAACTTTTCTTTAATTTTAGACCCCATATCTGGCCATTCATTATTATCATCTGGTGTTGAAAATGATATGACTTCTGGAATGCCAGGTAAGATATTTTTGTGAAAGCCTCATATTATTTATTTTATTTCTCATAATGCTTTTAAACTACATTCCTGTCTCTTAATAAATTTCAGACTGTGTAACCCATGCCATGCCAGCAACACCCAGTTTGATGGATAATCATGTGAAAACTGCTGGTACTATCATTTCAAATTCTGTAGATACAAATTTTATGGGTTGCTCAGATCATCATTCTATATTAGTAGATCAGTTTGTAAAAATCGTTTGTCGGGTTCAAATACACAATTGGTGTAATGGTATAAATAAAATCCTTCGCGGTTCATTTTCAGAGAAACTTTCAATCCGTTTAAACAAACCAATGCAACGTATGGCCCTGAATAAATTTAAGTCTTCTAGACTACGTAAGAAAGTCAATAAATAATGACTACCAGTTGATTTTTGTAAATATTAATTAAGTGTACATATTTTGTTTCAGGTTCGGAGGGGATCATGAGAGCCGCAGCCGTCTAAGCGTACAAGATCGAAACGTGGCTACACAGCCACCAATTCGAACCTCCACGCTTAGTTGATAGGATGGGAGAATGTCATGGTGTAAATGTTACTTTAATTCTGTTTATTTTGTTACAGGTTCTGATGAACGCAGCCATTCTTTTCTAATTGGGCCTAGCAGGTGTTGAGATACGGGGTTCTTACCATTTGCATTGCACGGGGCCATTTAGAAAAGAAACGCAGAGATGTCACTTAGTGTTCCAGTGACATCTTTTGTACTTCTTAGGTGTAGAGGGACACCTCTGGGTTTTTAGCCGGTAAAAGTCCGGCATAACCACATCTTTCCCCGTAGATGTGGTATCCATGAGGATTTTCCCCGAGTTAACAAAAAAAAAAAAAATTAGCCTTTTATTTCAGGTCGCCCATTATGCAGTATCAAAAAAACCGCCTGATATTTTTCTTGTTCCCTTCAATATGTATCACATCTTCAGATTCAAATGTTATTATTATTTATGTTTTCTTCTTTACTTGTTACTTAATTAAGTTGTGTATTTGAGTGCCTATTTTTATAACGTTAGTTAGGCAAACTTAGTCGTCAAATGCTTAATGATTCTGTAACAACTGTCACTATTTGATGTTCATTGTACACTTATTGTAACTTTCACAAAACCTGAAGGATATTATGATGATGCATATATATATATATATATACATACACATGATTCTCGGACTCATCATTATCATAATATCCTTTTCGTCTCGTTACTCATTTGTATGTATTCCGCATGTATAAATTAATAGGAGTTTAGCTAATGCATGTTTGTTGTTGTATGGCATGTTTGTTTTATATTTTTTCAAACTTATGTTCGTTTTTATAATAATTTCTCTTCCATGCCAGTTAATCATAATCAGTGTGCAATATACATGTATCGAATATACATACATCGAAGTATTCTAAAATTACTAGTATGGTGTACTGTGTGATTTTGGCATTGTTATTAGCCTATAGTTTTAATTAAACCTTTATGTATTTTTTGTTGCAAATAGTTTTCTTTAATGTTGATACTGATTTAAGTTTATAACAGTCGAGCCGAATCCTAAAGTTACGTATGACAGCTCAACCACAGGTCGCTAAAACCTTGTTACGTCGCCATCTTTTCAAATCAAAATTCAGAAATACCAACTAATTACAAATAAAAGATATACATTATAACAACTCTAACCTACACAAATTGTTTCCTAATATTATTATCATTTTTAATGCTAGAAAATTGAAAATAAAAAATTGACAAACGTCATACTTAACTATAGGATTCGGCTCGACTGTAACTTAATTCTTGGCTTAGCTTGACACTATTTTTTGAGACAGTCTGTATAATTTATTTGGCTAAAATAGTTAATATTTTTAGTAAGTTAATAAATTGTACAATATTGAACAAATAGGTCTCTATCCACCAAAATATTATAAATGCAAAGTGTGTCTGTCTGTCTCTTAATCTTAGATCTATGTACTGTCGAGGTCTCTCGCACCTTAAAAGAGCAAAAATGTTTTTCACCTAGCGTCGTCTTTTATTTAAAAATACGCCCGTTGTTGTGTTAGTATTTTATGCTTTAAAGTGGTTAGTAGGTAGACAAGAGTGCGAGAGAACTCTACCGAAGTTTAGTCGTTGTATGGTTTGTTTTTATAATACTTCAGATGCAGTTATCAGTTGAATCCAATCGAGATAGCAATTGATTGTTTGTAAACAACGTTGCGAGGGATAAATAAAACTACATTGTACATTTTTTCTCACAATTAAACGGTAAGCTATAAAATTAAAACTTTGGAACTTATGATGAAATCTGTAACGGTTTGTGTTAGGTGTGAGTGTACAGTAATTATGTCAGTCGTCACTCTACTAAATGTAGTTTTAGTCTTATTTAATGTAGGTTAGTTATTATAGTTCTCCAATTGCACTCTACGTATACATAATTATTGTAAACTTTGAATATTTATGATACGTCTTAGCAATTCCGTTCTGCATTATATTTTTATTGTATCTTTTAACAATACAAGTTTTTCCAGTGTTTCTAACTGTTTTATTTTCAGGATTTGTCACACTAGATGCGTTCTGCGGTCAGGTCAATGTTGCTCATTCTTAGTGTGGGCTGAAATTACTTTGACCTGATCGCAGAACGCATCCAGTGTGACAAACCCTTTTCCTGAGCCAAAAATAATATAACTGTATAGTAAGTACCGTTATTAAATACCTATTCAATAACGATAACGTTAATTTAGTGAGCAAAGATATCATCTGTGCCAGAGAAGCCATGATCAAAAAAAACAGCTGTCATCGGTCATGCGCTAGCTGTCAAAATTTTCCACTAACTCAGGCGCCCAAAAAGGGCCGTTTCCTATCTGTCTTTAGACATACTCTTACTAATCTGTGGTGAGCTCGCTCGTGTGAATAAGCGGAAGTGTTTATTTTTTTTTCTCCCACAAGCCCAAACAGAAAAAAACAACTGACTGTGCTTTGAACAGCTTTGAATTATTTTTTCTGCCAACCTTATAAAAGTAACTGTCAACGTCATTTTGGCCTGTCAACATTAGTCAACGTCAAAAACAAAGTACAACAAAGTGAAAATAGCGCGAACGCAATTATTTTCCTATTTATTTTTAGATGTACGCAAATATAGTACTTGTGTTATTTATTGGTTGCTGGGGTGCTGAAATTATGGTATACTAATCAATCTCAGCAATGGACAACTCACAGAGTTCAGATGTTTTCTCAGACAGTGCGTTATCATCTTGCAATGGGTCTTCACTAATTGTATCCTTTTATGATTTCCGTATTAAAATAAAAACATCTTCATTTGCGCTTTAATTTCAATAACTCTAATACAAGATGGATGCATTGGATTATGACTCCCTGTTACACAATACAAAGGCTTCACTTTCCAACAATGTGCTTATAAAAAAAGTGTCCTTTCCTAACCATTTTACTTCACTTCTTGAAGATTGCCGATTGTGTATTACTCAAGTAAGTTATTGTTTTCAGCAGTTCAAACGATACGTTACTTCTATTGTACTATTAGACATACACTTTATCCATTAATTTTATTTCAGAGCTTGGATTTTGTTGTAAATATTCTATCAGATGCCAATATTTCACCTAGCAAGTTAGCACAGTACATGGAAAATGCAGTTTCTTTACTACAAATGCTGTCAGCCTTGATCAAGAATGTTGTTGAGTCAATATCTATGTCTTGTTGTTCCTTTAAGACATTCCCAACAACTACTGGACACATTATAATGCTAGTTTTTACTCACTGCAAAAATAGGTATTTACTGCAGGTTTATATTTTAAATGTTAAGGTATGAAGTCACATTGTACTTTTTGAAATGTTTTATTTACCTGTTTATTTGTGTGTTTGACTCTACAGTGAAGCTGTTTATGGAATCCAATTGAAAAATGTGCAGATGCAGTTGAAAGATTTGTTTAGAACTTGCCACGAGCTGCAGCTCACATACCTAATGGTGCTAGAAAAGCATTTCATTTTTGACCTCATGGAGAGAGAGCATCTTAACATCATCATTGAAGGTAGTCTTTATATGCAAGCTGACTTACAATTGAAAAATTGTTTTATGGCACCCTGTGTGCAATTACCATCTTACCCACTATAGAAATCATAGTCATACAGTATTCAATATTTGACAGCAGCTAACATTTGTGAAGTTTCTAAATGCCTCATTCTAGCATGACAGTTTTTATTATTTTTAGAGATGAGAATATTGCACTTAAATCACCACCTGAGGCAGGAATCAAACCAATGTACTGTGCATACTGAGCGATTGCCTAGCCACACAGACATTGGAAATGAAAAAAAAGTGCTTTTGAGCACTGTAATACTGCGCGGATTTCATCTATATTATTGGGATTATAGCATCAACATCCAAAATAAATTGTTATTATAATTTTATAGGCTGTCAAAACTGAACAATCATGAGTAAATCACACTGCTGAAGTTTTTTCTCAATATTTAATAAATGTCAAACCATTATAAACTTTATATGCAATATAAATCAATATCATTAAAATATAGATATGCTTGTGGCAGCCGGGAGCCACCTCGAGCTGCCACGACTGTCTCTAATAAATAAGTAAAATTATGAACTACTTACAGCTTTAGATATAAATCTGAAGATAGGAGAGGTGGTGCAATCCCTTGATGTGAAGACTATGGCTGAGCAGTGGAAGGCTTACACAGCCCTGTGTGAAAAGTACTCTAGCCATCTGATGGACAAACTTATTTACCAGCAATGCATACAATCACTCTGCTGCATGATTGTGAATAATTTGAAAACTGCTCTGGAGGTAGGTATAACATCACTTATATTTTTCGAAGAACATCCACTTTAAAATATCCAAAAAAAAAAGTTGTGTGTTTCTTTGCATAGTTTGATTGTTACTGATTTTGAGTCACTCCTGAAAATTTGGCGTCCCTTTGCAAGTTTAAAAAAGAAACCAAAAATTCGCACACGGGCATGATTTTACCTTTAACCTTTGGCTTAGCCACGACTTTTTGCCAAAGGTCGTTTGCAAAAAATATTTAAACTATCTATTTGCAATTTAACTTAATTAAATTTGTATGGGTTCTGGGTAGCCATCTCATATTTCACGAGTAGGTATATCAGACCCATAATAATTATTAGTAAGGTGGTATGTTTGTAGTAAAACATTCTGATTACTTGCAGTTAAATCAAGATGAGAAAGTCATGGTGAGGTCATTAAAAGTGACTAATTTTGTGATAAAAATAATGGTCAAAATATGCATTACTTTTAGAGCTGCTTCACTGAGAGACTATTCACAATTAGTTGACTTGCTGATCTTTGTGCATTTGTAAGTTTCTTGTACAACATTATTTGTTTTGGGTATAATATTTAGTAATTAGTAAGGGGCCATCCACAAATTACGTTACACCAATTTCGTAATTTATTCACTACCTGCCTGTCCTTGTCATAGATGGTTATATTTTGTAAGATATGTAAGATTAAAAAGAAAACATTAAAATAAAACAGCAGTTCAATTATAATTAAAAATAAATAGATTTATCGTGTCACGTCAAAAAAAAGAAAGAGTATCTAGTAGCTTCCATCTAACAATGTCATATCTACTTTGTTGACCTCTACATTTAACCTGTTGTGACGTAATTTATAGATGGACCTTAAGAAGCAATAAAATCATGACTTCATGATGTACCTACAAAGATTTAGAAATAATTACTTATGTTTCACCTTTTTACAGGCATAATCCATCATACCTTGAGTTAGAAGAAAGTCCGCCGCCAATCATCAATGGTATAACCACAAATGTTTGCACTCCCACTTACATTCTGATGATGGAACTAATTGGAGACGACAAATTCGTAAACGTAAGGCCTTGCATATTTAGATACACGTCGCATGGGTGCGTTAAACGACTAGCAGCAAATTCACACACATATGTAGTTATTTACTGCTCTGCCCTGACTTGCACTGCTACTTTATATTAAGCAATTCTTATACTTAGATATAGGCATGCATGCATTTGCCATTGCGGACTTTTATGTATACAAAAACTTCATGAAAATGCTTTCAGTAGTTTTTGAGATCAGCGCGAACATACATATACTTGTCAAAACAAAATAAGGGCCATTTTTTCATTTTTGTGTAAATTATTAAACATTTTCATATTGAAAGTAGAAAAATATTGAGTATACAAACTCTTTGATACCTAAACTTTTTAATATTGTAGTATTAATCTAATGCTGGCAACAATTTTAAATAAAATTTGATTTAAAATTCTTTTTGAAAATTTTGCTTTCATTTTCTTTGACGTTTTGCTTTCCTTAGCTTCTTGGTTTATTAGAAATTATCAGAGTTCATTGATATCTCGAGTCAGAAACATCTTTTGCAATATGCCACAAGCACGCAGTCATATGGACTCGCTGACAGCAACGAGAGCCGTTACAATGATTGAAGAAGGTCATTCGCAGCGATCTGTAGCTTTGCAATTGGGATTTTCTCGAAGAGCTATTCAAAATCTATGGAATCGTTTGGACCGGCAGTGTTAGAAGAAGACCTGGTTCGGGCAGAGTTCGCATTACAACAGCTCAAGAGGATCGTTACATTCGATTAAGGGAGCATTCAAGTATTACGTAACGCAATCTGGGGGGGAGGGGGGTCTCGTAAAACGTTACGATGCGTTACAGGGGTGGGAGGCGGTCTTTCTTACAAGACGTTACGTAACATTGTTTCTTTTTTTAAATAAAAATTTAGGGAATTAAAACTTCCAAATTGGCAACCCTTTTCGTTTACGTTTTACGGGGAATCCCTAGATTGTATTGAACGTTATTAAATGTTGTTTTCGTCAGTATTCGTTTCAGAGTGATGATAGAATCTGAGTGGCTGGCAAACCCTTGGACAGAGGAGGTGTAATTTCAATCGAATTGTTTTTATAGACCTACTTAGATATTTGGTTAATAGTTGATTATTTTTCATTTTGTTAAGAATCGACTTTACGATTTTATTTCGAGTAAAATGTTTGATTTCAGTTGAGTTTCTGTTTATAATTGCATTCCCAAAGGTTAAAATATACATGTTATGTATTTTAAGAGTTTATTAGTAAAAAAAGCTAAAATAGGGTAGGAATGACGGAGAAAAACAATTATGTGTGTGTAAAGCCAAAAATTTATAGAAAAATAAACAAAATATGCAGGCGGCAATTAAAAATCTCTTGTTTTATTTAGTATGATTACCGCAAAAGCAATTAAAAATATACCAAGGACAAAAACTATAACATAACTTTTAGCGCCTTTAGGGTAAAAATGGTCACTTGAGTGTTACGTAACGTTTAGAGAGGGGGAGGAGGGGTACAGAAAAACGTTACGGTGCGTTACAAGGAGGGGAGGGGGAGTCTAAAATCTTCAAAAATTGCGTTACGTAATACTCCCTAAATTTCCTAAATTCCTCCCCTAAATTGAATGCTCCCTAAGTGCGCGCCGAGATCGCACAACGACGGCCAGCAAGCTGCAAAATCGTTTACGGCTCACAACTGGTACTCGTGTCAGTGAACAAACTATTCGTAATCGATTGCATGAAGACCAGCAGGCATCAAGAAGGCGAGTCGTCCGTGTTCCATTAACCATAAATCATCGTGCAAATCGTTTAAGATTTTCCCGTCAACATTTGGACTGGGACATAAACCAATGGGGCATGGTGCTCTTCACAGACGAATGCAAAGTTAAATTTACTAACGACGATCGGCGTATTAGAGTATGGAGAAGACGCGGCGAGAGATTTTCAGAAGGCTGCATCCATGAAGTCGATCGTTTTGGTGGTCCAAATGTACCTAATGATTTGGGGCGGGATAAGCTTACACGGCAAAACTGAGATCGCTATTTTAAATGAGGGTACTGTTACTGCTCAGCGGTATATTGAGGAAGTTGTCAGACCACATGTGATCCCATTTGCCCAGCGAGCGGGTCCTGGATTCATCTTGATGCAAGACAATGCTCGTGCACACACGGCTCAAGCGACTCGGTTTGTACTGGAAGCCTCTCAAATTCAAGTCTTGCCGTGGCCGGCGAACAGTCCGGACCTAAATCCAATAGAGCACATGTGGGATCAGTTGAAACGAAGAGTTAGAGACGGTCATCAGGAAATCCACAACCAACAGCAACTCATCAACACTGTTAAAAGGGCTTGGGAAGAGATTCCAATGGAGGATGTCAGGCATTTGATTGAGAGCATGCACTCCAGGCTTCAGGAGTGCGTAGCGAAACGAAGGGGGCATACCCATTACTAAAAGATGAGCATGGAGTATTTTCTTTTGTTTTCAGTAACTTTACATTCTTTTTATTTTTAACCTTGAATGAGTTTTTTCTTTCAAAAGCAAATAAACTTTTTAATCATTATTATTGGAATAAATTTATTGGTCTACACGTTAAAAACAACATTAGTTTTCGTTATGGAGACAAAAAAAATTATATTGGTATTATTATTTTAATGGCACCGACAAAATACCTCGTGGCCCTTATTTTGTTTTGAGTATATACAGACTTGGCGGGAATTTATTATTTTATCGGCTACAACTGCTGCATGAAATTAAATTTTAACTTGATTTGCTGTCTTCCTTACACTGTCTTACTATTATTTTGTTTGTATGATTTATTTGTAGATTGTTACCTCATATGACGTAAAAAACATGAGCAATGATGAAAAGCTGTTGGGATATTTTCTTCTGATTGTAAATATGATGAAGTCTGTAGTTTATAAGAGCGAACCGATAAGCTTTCCTAAGAACATATTAATAGAGTGTGTCTTTAGATGTTTGGCTTACTGTAAGTATTTTTATTTTTCAATGTCGTCTCAGGCAACCGATCAGATTATTGAAATTGTTAATTATACACACATCAACACTGTCTAGGGATATACAAAACAAAGTAATATTATATCCAAAATATCCCTAGACAGTGTAGATTAGTGTACTTAGTTCGAAAAGTTCCTGGGGTGAAAATTTCCCGAGTGATTCAAAAATAGAGCTCCTGGAGCTCTATTTTTGAATCACTCGCGTGCAGTTTTCTACTGAATATCTTTCGTCATCTAAAAATACTTATTTTTGAATCGCTCGAACTGACATTTTTTTATCTGAAATTAAGTCACAGTCGCCAACACAATGTCATACGAGTGATTAAAAAATAGAGCTCCTAAAGCTCTACGAGTGATTAAAAAATAGAGCTCCCGAGTTCTATTTTCACTCGTCCACCAAGTCGCACGACTTATTTCATATTGATAGACACAAAAAATGACAGTTCGAGCGATTAAAAAATACCGATTTTTAGATGACGAACGACATTCAGTAGAAATCTTCACGCGAGAGGTTCAAAAATAGAGCCCCTGTGCAACCTTCCTGGCGAGCGCCAGACGTGCGGGGGGCGAGACATGCTGAATGTCAGGGAGGGACGAGTGGGTGTTCGGGGAAAGTCATTTCCTGAAAGTCACGTGCGATTGGCGCTTCCTCGCCTCGCCTGCGCTACGCAGGAAGGTCGCACTTGAACTTGTCGGATACAGTAGTTTTATTTCGATAGCGTTATTTTATTAAACAGTTTAATAAATCACATATCTTGTGCTCTGCAAAAATCTTTTGGACTTTTCCAAAACATTGTTTACATCTGCTTTTAAATTCCGCGTCATACGTCCTCGTGGCCCAAAAACTCTGGGTATCACGGGCGAGTCGCACTTTCAGCGAAGGGGGCCTACTGGAGCGAACGAAAAATCATTTTCATGTTAAAAATATTGTTTCAGGTCATGTGTGGATAAACATGGGATTACGATTCAAAGTCGAATCAAGCCAAAATACTTTTGGCTTGTTTGAATACATACTCACACATACTACTGCTCTGGCCCTTACACTTAACTCTGAGGAAATGTGCTACTTAGAGAGAACAATGTGTGAAGCAGTGCTTGGGACTGAATGTGTTACTGCATTGTTTGCGTCTACCTTATGGACTGCTTTAGCAAAGTAAGTATTACTTTATTTTATTCAGTAAACCGCACAGGTTAGAGCCAATAAATAACAATACACAGAGTCAGTTCATAATAGTAATTATTAGTATTTTTCATTGTAAATCCTATTATTTAAAAATCTGGTTGTGTCGCGTGCCACATGTGTCAAGATTTGAAATAATTGCATACAGGGTGGCCCGTTTACAGTGGTCCAAAAATTTTTTCAACTTGAGAGCATCATGAGTGATCGTTTAAAACATACATTAGTTAAGCGAAAACTTATGGTTAAGAAATTTTGACTTTTTAAAAAAAAAAACGAAGTTTCAATACCTTTGACGCAAAACCTCTCTGATATATGAAAACGACTGGACCGAATTGATTGAAATTTGGTATGGGCATAGTGCAATAATCTACATATTACGCTATAGGCTTATCTAGTGTAAATTATTAGACAGTTTATTTTACTTTAACTTTTTCTGTAGCTTTTTTTAAAATTTTTCGACAAATCTATTTTTGAAAAAATCCTGTGAAAAAAAATGTATCGCTAAAGTTTTGCTGACACTGCTAAAAGTATCTTAACATAGGGTTATTCTTTACACAAAAAATCATAGTAGTCCTGCGATTGCAACATCTTCAAAAACAACATTTTGTACATGAAAATCGAAAAATTTCGAAATTAACCATATTTAAATTTTAATCATTACGTTGTTTTTTGATTTTTTGTGTAAAGAATAACCCTATTTTAAGATACTTTTTAGCAGTGTCAGCAAAACTTTACGGTACATTTTTTTACAGGATTTTCTCGAAAATCAATCTTTTGCCGCAAAATTTAAAAAAAGCTACAGAAAAAGTTAAACTAAGAAAAATCTGTCTAATAATTTACCCTAGATAAGCCTATAGCGCAATAGGTAGATAATTGCACTATGCTCCTACCAAATTTCATTCGATTCGGTCCAGTAGTTTTCATAACAGAGAGGTTTTGCGTCAAAAAATTGGAATTTCGCATTTAAAAAAAATCTAAAGTATGTTTTAAACCATCACTCATGGTGCTCTCAAGCTGAAAAAAATCTTTGGACCAGTGTAAACGGGCCACCCTGTATAAACAAAGTAGAATCACACTCTTTGCAAAAAAGTCGTCTATACTTAGCTGTTATTTAAGTAGGTACCTTTCTCTTTTATTTATTTTACATCTAAAATATTCTTTCAGACTTAGCGACAACAGGCAATTGATGCTCACTCAAATGATTTCATTGTGCCAAATGTACCAGAAATTGGAAAAGCATGAATTGTTTAAATTTTCCCCTCAAGAACAACAGTTGGCCCACACATTGAGTAGTTTGTTCGAGAGTATGCGCCAAGAAGATAGAGCAAAACTCTCCAGACAGTTCAACCCTATAGATAAAAAGAATATGTCGCTATGGATTGCTTTAAAAATCAGTAACTTACCCATGGACATCCAGGGCAACGTTCAAGACGAGATTCTACGGAGATTTAAACAGCTTTGGATAGCAAATGTTTATAAGAAGGAATCCATTCATGATTTGGTAGGTACGAATTAATTTTAATGACTTGTTTACTCCTAAATCAGGGAATTACACCTTTGCGCGGTTCTTGTTGCCGAAACTGCCTCTAGCTGATTCAGAAAAGTAATTTCTAAACCTTCGAAAGGCATTATATTAAGGCGTATTTTTGAACGGACTTTTTTAGGACATTCTTAGTAGCGCCGCTTGGTGCCACCATTGCGAAACTCTTGTGTGAACACAAGTCACACGAGTCTCGGTCACGAAAGACCTAAAATATTTAGGCACTGATTAGACTATGCGAAATTCAGACAGTCTTACTGCCCCACTCAAAGACGTCAATTAAATTTAATCTATAATTAATTCTCGCTCTGTCACTCTCTTTGTCAATGAAATTGAAAAGTATGACATGAAACTTAATGAAGGATTAACTTTAATTGACAGCGACCGTTGCCCCATCTTGCTCTTTCATCCCGTTAAAGAGCGAGATGGGGCTTACAGACTTACAGGCTAACTCTTGATACGCTGAGTCTTAATATCGCTTAGTGTAATACATGCTTTACTCGTAAGTCCGTAGAATGTCCATATTTTCGAGTCGACTAGCTGAAACTGCTGCTCTCATATGAAATTTTTGATATTGATTGATGTCCTCCTAGCCGATTTCGACTACGGCGGCCTATCTCAACAGAGATTAGCCAACTGCGCGGGACATATTATAGTGCACAAGTGTGTGCGCAATACACAGGTGCACTCTCTGTTCCTTCACTCTCATAATTCGGTGAGACGGCAGACCGACATGACCGTAGAGAGATCAGGCGCAGGACCAACGGCTTAACGTGCTTTCCGAGGCACGGGTGTTAACACCACCAACTTCCTGACTCCGGAGCTGTGTCTGAGTAATTTCAAGACAGAAAAAACCCAAACACTCTCGGCCCGACCCGGGATTCGAACCCGGGACCTCGTGGATAGTACCCAGCGTGCTGACCACTAGACCAACGAGGCAGTCAAATTTTTGATGATGAATAGAGTAAACAATAGTTATTTGCTATTGTAGGTTAAATTAATAAAGTTATCAGCTACATGCTCCTTCGCTGGAGTCGACGACGGCATGGAGGAGTGCCTAATTAAGGCGTGGATGAAGGCATGCCCTAAGAACCTTACATTCCTTCAAAAAACACTGGACGCAGGCACTGTGTGGTACTTCGAATATGTTGGAGCTCTCGTCAAGTTTACATGTGCTATGGAAGGGATGTTTTACCAAAATAGTGCGAATTTAATTAAGGTAAGACTGGTCATAATAATTACTTACTGTTATAGTATTTCAATGTCATTGAAGAAATATAGTTGTGCAGTATTCTGAATTCGAATTTATAATTGTTTCAGGTACTCCATGTGATATCAAATATTATCCAGTTAGATAATACTGAACTTAATTTAGTACTTATGGATTTGCTATGTAATTTAGCTATTCAACATGTTGATTACAATAAACATTCTGTTATGGCTCTGGTCACTGAATCCCTTAGAACAATACTTATAGAAGATTGCAGCAGTAATAATATTGTAAAAAACAAACTAACAAGGAAAATTATTTGCGATAAACGTTTAGAACAAATAATATCTTCAATGATATCAGAAGATCCAGTTTTTCAAGACCTTTGGGATAATTTATTCCGGTTACAAAAAGAGGTCTTTGATAGAGCGAAATTAAAACAACATCTAATGATAACAAGCGAAAACAAATATGTCCATAAATGTATAGAAACTAGGCTTCAAAGTGGTGAGAATTCGGAAAATGTAGACGAGATACAAAAGTCTTGTAGCAGTAATTTTGATTTCGCCGACCTGGATACTCTTTTTGACAACGAGAGCGACTCCGAACAACCTGTATGTAAAAAAGTTAAACTAGACGGTGGCGAAGCGCAAGCGATTTTGGATAGATTAGAAAGAGATGCTTCATTGCTTTGTACATTGAAGGAAAAAGGCTTCACCGGTGAAAACAGAAGGAGAATCGGAGGTCTGTGCGTGACGTTGAGAAGCCTGGTTGAGTAATGTATATACATGCTTGTTGAATAAATTGTTTTTGATATTAAACTAGCATTAATTTATTGATCCTCTGAATTATTATTTCATTGATTAAACTAATACGTGATCTTGTGGAAAGTTAAATCAAACAAAAGATATCTCACATTTATTTATTGTGTTAAAAAAATCTATACAAATAAGTGAAATATAATAGTCATAATAATAACCATGGCCGGTGTGACACTGTCATACAAAATTAAGTTATGTCTGAAAATGAATGGGAGATCAAATGAATAATAAGTGCGATCGAGTAAATGGGTATAATGTAGGCGTCTGTTGCCAGAAGTACTATGACAGTGTGATACCGGAGAGAACTTAATATAGATTTAATTGATACTCGGAGGTAATAAGACCTTATCGTTCATGTCAAACAGTATCAACTAACATCAGTCCAAGTTGAATTTTTGACTTCACCCTACAATCGCGACGCGAACTTTGTTTGTACAGCTGTACTGAACCGCAGCCGTGTGGATGACGAGTAACACAGCAACAATTACTAAATAAATCCTAGTTAAAAATATCTAACACACATTTTTCACATCTTAACACTAAGCGTCTTAACGATTTTCAGTTTATTTTATTATTGTGATGGCGATATTATATTACGAAAAATACTTAAAATTGGCTAACTAATAAAATCAAATATAATTGTAATATTGCCGTATAAGATAGACGTAGCGAACTTGCCATTCCGATAAAGCGTAAGCCTAAAGCGTATTTATACAGCTACAACTTAATTAAATTAAAAATAAATTATACAATAAACAAGAGTAAATAAAACCAGCTGGAATATTGTCTTATATCGGGAAACAACTTTTCATCTTTGATACATAGTCGATTCTTTCAACGTTCGAATATACCGAGACATTTAAATCCAGGCTAATTAACTAAACTTTCATACCTATACATACATATCGTGCTCTATCCACAGTGCATTGAATATGTAGTCGGATAACGAGTAATTAACGCCTAGAGTTGATGGGTTAGCGCGAAATCAAACGAAAAATTATCATAGCTGCAAATCAAATAAATATAGGCAACACTGACTTTTGATAAACACTGTCCACATCACCTAAGGTTCAAGTTCTCTAATTTTTAAACAGCCGGTACACTTCAATTGACGGTTAATCTGTCAGAATTCCCATACAAAATATGTCAAATAATGCTAAACTGGCCGATTAAAAATTTAATGTGTTAATGAACTCCAGGCTAAAGCGAATACTACTCGTTGAGAGACCATTATTATATTTTGTGACGTAAAAATGCAAATACTTAGGCACCTTATGATTAGATTTAAATATTTTTGTGCGAAATAGTTGCATTTTGTTTTCATCCAGATATAAATACGACATTTGCTTACGTGTCATAAATGTATTCGTCACAACTTTAGACATTACTGCGTTCCGATTGGAATGATCGAGTCGAGAGAGGACTACTAAACCACTAAACTGGGTCCGTAGACAATATGCACTCTATTCTAAAGCGAAGTTCGCTATCGCTAACAAAATGTGTCAACAAAGCCATGGAAACATCACGTGACTTTTGCATACATATTAGAAAGATTGCATTTTGTCTAAGGGCCCTGAGGTCTTACTACGATGACGACGTTCGTATTTTCGAGACTAGACATTACGTTTTTTCTCGCTGTCATGCTGGCGTGAGTGAGAGGGATGGCTATAGTCAATAATACGGGCATCGTCACCCGGAGCATGGCCTCTGCTTTGAACATTTTATTAAAACCAACACTCTAATATCACTCATAACCAATTCTAGTATCTGTTCTATTTACATGTGAATGTGTGAAGACCAATGTACAAGATAACAGTACAAAATAAAATAATATTAGTAATCATAATCATAGTTTCTTTCGCTTTTAAATAGTTATTTTGTTAAATGTTCTGAGGATGCGATAAAAATAGCGAGGGATTTCATTTAACTCTCGTCATAACATAGTAAGCACCGGGTTTGAACATAAATATTGCACATTGCCGCCTTCGGATCAGGTGCAATTTTAACAAATGAGTATAAATACGCACCACGCGGTGCATCGACGATATCTAGTACAAATACATGTATACACTATGTTATACTAAAAAGTTAGGATACAAAACCTACACATTGAAAAATACTTTACTTAGGCCAATCGTCCTTACTGATCAGTAAGGAATACGTACAAACATCGGGTTAACCATGACTGATTTGTATAAGTGGCAACATTAAACTTTCGCTTAAACTAAAAGCTTGGCACAAATGAAATATCAGTTTCGGTCGATATATTATGTATACGATACTATAAAACGGAACATGTGAAGTTGAGCACGAGACGGTCTGATCGGGAACTCAATATGCGAGATACATTTTATTTTAAACACTAAATAAATAATGCGGACGCGCCTTCAGATCCGTCCGATGATAAGAAAAGCCCACCGCGTCCATTTAAATTACATAAATAAAAGCCTAACGTCTAAATACCCTCAGAACAGTTAATATGTATATAAAATTCAGTTCTTTATTAGGTTTATTTGGCATCTATCACCAAGATATTCTACTTTAAACATGGTATACGAAAGTGAAATACCTAATCGATTAATGCGCCTCTTCAAAACGTAAATCCTTCACATCGTGTCTGCGCACGAAGTCCCTGCCGATCCTAGAGTTCCTCCTTCACGCACACACGCGCGCACACACACACACACGCGCCCGCCTCCCCTCGCCTCGCTCTGACAGGCTCGCCCGGAGCCGGACTGATCCGAAAGATGAATCCATAATCTAACTAATTATTACGACGCAAATGATACCCGCGATCACTTAAATACTTAAGTCCAGGCATATAAAACTGCAAATGATATTGACGTGTAACTTAATTGTTGACTGTAAAGCGGTGCGACGTCGAAAACACTGGAAGCGTGCCGGTTGATACATACCGGCGGACATCTAATACAGAGGCTTACTCGACACTCGAACTGTAAGTTAACCTATACGCTAAATACATTTAGAGAAATCGTAGACTGTCTTAACAGTGACTAAACTTATTACCGGTCAAAAATTACGTCTACGTCGGAAGCCGCAAACTCGGTCGAGCCACCGACGTCTCCCGACACTCATACACACGAAAAGCATAATAATTCACTACGACGGGAATGTAAATTTCGGTTTGCGACTTCCGGCAGCTATCGAAAAGAACTATTCCAAACATGGCTGCCCTGCCGCGGAGCGACAAAAATGGTTTCGAGCTGACTTCGCGGTAGGGCGTTACCGTATTTTACTACATCGGAATGAAACGATTCATATCGTAGGGTAAATCGTAGTGACTCGATAATCTCCCCTGCAGTCGGGTCGCGGTCACCGTTTCCTGCAAGCGGGAGTCTGAGCGCCCACAGCGGTCTTGTCAAACTAAATCTGTCATGTTGACATATCTCATTAATCTGTGGCGCTGATTTAGTGCAGTGGGGTTAAAAAGCGCAGCGCAAAATATTTGGGTCGTCCGTGCTATAAGCTGCGCGAGGGCCGGTCATTCTCGATTTGGGAGCGTGGTTACAGATCTTAGCACACATATTATCAACTCGAGCGGTTCAGTATTCTATGTACGAAACTCCCTACTGCAACGTACAATAATATCCCCGGGACAACATACGAAAAAGTAGATACGGTGATGTTTTGTTTCCGAGTTTCCGAGCAATTGTGCGCCTGTGACCTAAACGTCACCAACTCTGAGTTCCTATATAAAAAGAACGAATCCTTCTGTATTTCAACTGTCAATTTTTCAATTCTTAACCTTGTCGGTAAAGAATACTGTTCAAATTCCCACCGGTCCGAGTATTTTAAAACAATGCAGCACGGTTGAACATCCTTTGTTGCAGAGAGATATCTGTGAACCGTATGCAAAACGATTCGTTCTTCATAGGAACGTGGTATATGTCGATGACTTCCAAGCGCTCGTTTTCAATCGACGAGCCCTCCGAAGACTATGGTCATAGTCATATCTGAAAACGCGTGGTGGAGCGGAGTCCTGCGGGCGTGTGGCGGGTGCTTAAGGCGCGCGATACACGGCGTGCAACGTGTTATGCCGCGGCGCGTGGTGGTGGCACAGCGGCCGCTTCGCCGGTAGCTGTACACCTGCCTGGTGGGCACCTTGGTGAACACTCGCCTGGTGTATGGCGGCTTGGTGCGCGGCTTGCATCTGGCTCAGGCTGGCCTGGTGCGCTTGCAGTTGGTGCATCTGCAGATGCTGCATTGACGCGCTGCCGTGGAGCATTTGCAGCTCGGGCGGCATGTGGTACAGGCCTGGAGTCTAGAAGAGAGACAAGGTGCTGTCAAAATTGAGACATCTTATGCTGTAGTTTTATTACTAAACAAACTGTACTGTTCAAAAGTATGTAATTTGAAAAACTGACATGTAGATTTGTCTTTAATGCTATATTGGCCCAGAGGAGCTGCTGACAAAACTATTTCAGTTGTATTTGCTGTTCAACTGTTGCGATTGGTTGAAAAACTACCGCCGAACAAAAACCGTATAGTAAGTGTAAGTGATCATCAATGTATAGAAATTAAAGGTACGTTCTGATTAGCGATACCAGCGCTTTCTAAATAGAAACCATTTGAACGATAGTCTTTTTTAGCAGACATAATGTACTATTGGGGTCCACTGCGCCTTACTTTGCAGAGATTCGCTTGGCAAGCCTCAGACGATTGCAAAATTCGAATTGCCAGCCCACTTCGCCAGACACAAAAAATTTGATGTCAGTGTAACTGCGGGCCAGTTTGAATATTATTGTTACGTCGCTCGTCGTTACAATAGTTATTTGGTTTTAATTATCCTCAAAAAATTACGATGCGCTGTACAAACGATATTTTTGATGATTCAAAAAAAATATTAAATCCTTTATTTAATTTAGGTCCAGGTAGGTAATTTCACTTATGACTGTCAAAATTTTAGAAAAAATTGGCCCTTAAAAGGCCTTAATATGTCTCCTTATTTTGGGCCCCACTACTACAACACAAGAAACGAAAAACTTAAGACATGTAAGGCGCACTTGTCCTTGATAGTACCTACGTTAGGGTACATTCGCACATCTCTCTAAGACCATCACATCCAGCAGAATATTGTATTGGCCCTTAAGGTACCCGAACATGTCGCCTTATTTTTTGGACCATACTAATAGAACACAAAAAACAAAAAACCTAAGACATGTAAGGAGCACTTGTCCTCGATAGTACCTAAGGTATATTCACACATGTCTCATACTGCCGCACTCAGAGTCGACAACTAATTTTAATCTTCGATTAAGTCTCGTTCTGTCACTTTCTTTGTCAATGAAATAGAAAAGAACGGCATGAATGAGTCTTAATGAAGAATAAACTTTAATTGATTTGTCTGGGTACGACAGTAAGACAATCAAAGCCAAAGTATTATTTTCAACTCACGTGATGCGAGTGTGCGTGTCGGTGGGGCGGCAGGGAAGGCCGGGCTCAGTAGGCGGACGCCTCCTTGTACTCGGAGTTGTCCATGGTGAAGAAGTCCTCGAGCTTCCACTGCAGCGTCTCGAAGGTGGGCCTCTTCAGCGGGTCCTTGTGCCAGCACTCGAGCATGATCTCGTAGAGCGCGGCGGGGCAGTTCGGCGGACACGGCATGCGGTACCCGTGCTCCACTTGGTGGAGGACCTCGGCGTTTGTCATGCCTGGAAATGTACGTCAATGTAAACTTTTTTTAAATATAGATTTTACGGCCTCGGATACGGTCTATACAGCCTATTCATCAGTTATTTATTTCTTTTCACACTTATAACTACACTAAGTACTACAAACTAACCCAATCTAACTCATTGAAATGCGAGGATGGTGAATATTTCAATGGTCAAGAAAGTTTTAAGCGAGAAAAGCGATCCTGATCAAATGGTGCCTTACTTTATTTGCCATATTTACTTCATTAGTTTTCTTTTTAGCACATTATTATGATAATTCCACCACACAATCACAATAATAGCCATAAAAACTGTTTGAAATAATTAGAAATAAAGCCCATCCCATCTTTCTTGTTCTGACTTTCCGCGCAAAACTTCGTCAAATAAAATCACACTACTAGGGTTGCAACTTATTTCGTGTTGGTGCACAAAATTCTACTAGCGAGTAGAAAGAAAGAAACTAGCGAGTTATTCTCATTATTCCCTATACAATCTTGAATACATAAAGGGAGAACTCGATATACCCCGTAAGTATATATGACTGAAAAAAGAATGCGAAACTTCTAATAAAATGTTACACTTATTAGTGTGGAACCTGCTATGTGCTCATATAGTTTTACAAGTACACTGTCTCATACCTGGGTAGGGTATCCTGCCGTAGGTGACGAGCTCCGTGAGCAGGATGCCGAAGGACCACACGTCGGACTTGATGGAGAACTTGCTGTAGTTGGCCGCCTCGGGCGCCGTCCACTTGATGGGGAACCGGGCGCCGACTCGCGCCTCGTACTCGTCCTCCTGTAACCAAACAAGATAACGTTGTAACCTTAAATCGACGTTATTTTTAAGTTCCCATTGGACGACATTTGGGGGAATTTAAATAATCGCGCGCATAGATTTTCGGTAAAATTTTTATGTTATCAAATATCATATGTGGTTAGCCAGTAATAAAAAACTAACTGAGTACTCGAATTGTGATTTAGATTTTGTTAATCGTGGTATATCTTAGTATAGTTATTTAATTCATGTAAGGTAACCCACAATAACATCATAAGTCTTAAATCTACACATACATAGACTCCCCATATAACGCATGCCGTAGAATTGGTCTGGTAATAAGCACCAGCAAAATCATTGTTCTATAGCCGATATACCGATTCTTAAACTGCATCTAAATGATTGATCTTATCCTGTCAAAGCACTCTCTAAAAAACTGTC
This sequence comes from Pyrausta nigrata, assembly GCA_949316185.1. Lineage (NCBI taxonomy): Eukaryota > Metazoa > Arthropoda > Insecta > Lepidoptera > Crambidae > Pyrausta > Pyrausta nigrata. The sequence goes on from OX438951.1 coordinate 5,314,882, forward strand.
CGACCACAAATAAAGAGACTTGCAATAAGACACCTGCCATTGATTTCTGTTTATCATTTAACAAGAGCTCTATTTTTAAATCTGAATTTCAGGGTCCTTAAATCCGTTTGGCTACGAGTACAGTAGCTAGAGTGTTTTGACTTGCGTGTGTCTAAAAATACTTTGGATTAAGAGTTTGTTTGCTTAATATCATAACGATAACTAATTGAAGCGTGACTTAAAACGCCACTGTTTTTGAGTTCAAAATTTCGATCACTTGCGTCAAAATATGCTTTTGATCAGATCTTGACAAACAATAACAATTCCTTTTTATTAGTATTATATAAAATTTAACGAAGCATTATTCGCATTTTACACGCGTTAATATTAGAATATATATACCCATACTGCCTTATAATAACATGGATATAGTGACGAAAGGGTGGACCCTACACAGACATTATTTGCTTATATCGAGGCTCCAATCTACTAGTTTTTAAGGCACGAACTTTTAATAGTAGATTGTTCACCAAGGGGGTAAAGTGATGTCTTACGTCACGGGCGTCATCTTGAATCTCGAGCGTAACGAAGGATTCGAGAGTTAACTCCCGCGCGCAGCGAGGGAGTTTAGTGTCTACTCCCGAGCATAGCGAGGGAGTTAAAAGTAGAATTCTGAGTGAAGCGAGGGATTTAGGCTCGCCCAAGACGAAGACATCTTTATCCCTGAGGAGAATACTCTGCTATTCACACTTCCTACGAGGCAATAAAAAATGTACTACAAATACCTTATTTTATCTTTAAGTATATATCCTTTGACTTTTCTGGCAGTAAATTATTATTATTAACAATACCAGCAGCTTTACATTTAATGGCTAAGGTGTTATAAACTTCGTCACTCGACAGTTTTACGAAACATTGTTTGTAATTTCTTTAAATAGGTACATAGGATTTTTTATTTTTATTTATTTCTTTTTTTAGAAGCGCGCGCTTTTTTTTCATTCTATTCGTGCTAAAATTCTTGGCTGCCAGGTTTAAATTTCAAATATGTTCTCTTTGGTGCGGGACGGGCTAGTGTGATTATGCTTACGAACTCTTATTCGAAATTCAAATCACTTTGCCCCTCTAGGGGCGTAATGAAATTTTATACAACATTACGACCCTAGGGATGCAATGACTCACTTTGAGTCAGGTTTACTTGATGTGAAAAAAAAACTATTTTTAACGTAATCAAAACATTTTATAATGAATAGGAAACACTTAAACGATTGCATTGGAAAATGCACTCAGCAAGTGTGTACTCAAAAGGGCTTATATCAATTGGCCGACAGTAAATAACTTAATCTGAAGTATAGGCATGTGGGTAACGGTAGTACACTTAATAGGATCTATTATTAGATCTATACTTTGTTCGTATTTCTGAGCAACCTTGACTATTAATGTTTTCCAGTGGTTATGATAGCGCCCGTAGCCCGCATGGAACTAATGAAATTAATATATAATGTATCCTTGTTTGGCATATCACTAGTATTTGGCGCGTGCCAGACATGTTCATTCGCTTCCGCCTTTTTATTAAAACTATAAGTATAACGCTTCTGATAATAAACTGATTATTACCAGAAGCGTTAAGCTTATAGAAACGCTCGATTCCCATATTCGAAATACCAAAAGTTATGTTTCTGCGGATTGTCAATGTACCACTACAGTTTTTTACCTGTAGCAGTTGTTGATAGTACAATTTCTACTAAGACGCACTGTTATTAAAACCCAAAATAGCCATCAAGTTATTATAGGAATTTGGATTCCATTGCTAAACAATCAAAGTAAAATTTAGCGGTACAAAGACAATCCGTAAGCATTCTTTATCCGCTGAATATAGGAACGGGACATTCGTCTATTAAACTTCCTCATAAATAAAGCATTGACAGAATCAATTCTATATTTTACCTATTATAAATAATAAATTATAGGTTATGATAACTAATTATTTTCTAGAAAAAATTGTTTGAATGTACAAGATCGCGTGCAAAGGACACAGCTTATTATTGAATCATCCACTTCGGTGGCCAATTCAATGGTCGGCCAATTTGTATCGGCGCTCATCGAAATGTTCATTGCATATTCAAAGAGATTATTTATTGGCGTGACCGCAAATGGCTTGGAAAATCTTGCGCTTGCTTTGCATTGTGATGGGAAAATGTTTTATACAGGTTGTTCTTTTAGTTGTATCACGAGGCAAACTGTCGCAAAATATGTTGTCACATTGTTCGACACTATACAGCGGCGCTTATAACTATTTCGATTTTAGCTAGAGCTAGTCCTGTTTTCTTATCACGATTGAAAGCTGAAGTAAAATAAATAAAATGACACCCTGTGTAATAAATTAATACCGCTATAAAATCTAGTAGCGACCTTGACAAGTGACATCATAATACGAAAGCCGCGAAGTCCGCGAAATATGTCTGTGGTGTTTTTGAATCACTTTCACACTCATTTCTTATGATTGTAAAACCGCTATGTTATCATTGATGTTTGTTCCACTGTTTTTGTGGCTACTTATGACACACCTGTTGTTGTGTTCCTATATTTTTTGCGAAGTGCTGTCAAACTTTTTCTATTACGAAGAATAATATGTAAGAAAAGCATGAGGTAATATCCACACTTAAAACTTACACCTATTGTGCAACATCTCGATAACGATCAGCCAACTTCTGTTATGATAAATAGGATTATAAACACGTTTATGTCAATTGATTCCACAAAAGATATTTATATGACATACTTAAAATTTATTAATCGATTATGTATTGTGATTTATTCAGCCAAATTAATAATGCATATCCGGTATAGCATATCATAAACAAACACATTAGTGTCCGGTTTTATGAATAGCTCTATCAATAAAAATGTGTGAATAAAGATGTCAAAAGTATACGGCGTAACGGCACTACAAGATCGTACGTTATTTTTATAGTAGTCTTTTGAATACGTGGGATTCACTCCACATTTAACTGTCATAATGCAACGCTGAAAGAAACAAAGCTATCAGAGGGTTTCTAAACAAAAGTAAGACTGTAAAGGACTTGTCCATTAATGGTTTTTTATTCGTCAATATTTCTAACCAGAATAAAATAAATATTATATGAAAGAGTTCACAAAAACTAGCCTTTCTGCATAATTAATATATTTTTTAAGGCCTCCGATTTAGAGAAAAATTGAAATTATTTTTTCTCTTAGTCTGTACATAAACCGCACCTTCGCCTATACCAATTAAAGCATGAAAAAAAAATTGAAAGCAAAATTGACATTCCATAGACAGTAGTACCTATTATATAATCTGCGGTAGTACCTAGTAGTATTTATCCACCAGCCAGGAAATACAAGTATGATCAATGGATGATGCCTCATTGCAAAACATATTTTTTTCTGAAAAATGGAGGCCTATGGTTCCGTGTTTCATATTTTTGTAGCTTAAAGATAAATAAAGGTTATTGGTGGTTGGTGATATCTTGGAATAAAAAACCAGCCTCCATACAAAAAGCGGACAAGTCCTTTGAATCCTGGTTACATATTATTAGGCTCCGCGCAGATGGGCCACCGACCACGGCCACCGGTGGCTAGTGACAAGCTGTTAACATAGTTTTTATTGTGTTTTGTATATGGAGGTTCCGCACACGTGAAGCGAGTGGCGTCCACGATACCTCACCGGTGACTGGTGGCGGCCACTCGCGACTCAGTGTCCGCGACATGCAACCGCTAGCCACTATTCTCCAATCGCAATTAAGACAAAACGTCTGTCAAACGATATTGGTGATAGGCCACCACAAACCACTAATTGCGGCCATCGACAACCTTCGTTTCCGCAGGACGGAAGTACGCGAACAGCAAAGGATTTATTTCTACCGAGAAGACGAGAAGTGACAAAGTACCTTGATAAGCCTAGCGAGTCCGAAGTCGGCTATCTTGACGATATTCGCATCCGCCACCAGCACGTTCCTGGCTGCCAAGTCGCGGTGGATGTAGTTCTGCGACTCCAGGTACGCCATGCCGGCGGCTATCTGCGCCGCCATGTCAATCAGCTGTTGCAGTTTCAGGCCGCGGCCTTTGCCTGTTGGAGAAAAGAAAATATAGTGATGCGGCTGTAATAATCCTGCTGTTTAAGTAGGTGTGTTTAATTGTAGTTTCTTGAGAAGTGCACTTATTTTCAGCTTAAAAAAATATGTGACGGACTTATGCCTAGCCAGCTAGAAGTACCCGGTGAATTGGTTTAACAGTTGTTCAATTAACGACAAAACCTGCTATACATTTGGTGAACGAACTAGGGGATTTTTCTCTATATAATTTTACTTAACTCTCAATGCAGTTCTTTTTTTTGACGTTCGGTCTCTTTCTTTGATGACGCGAAAATATGTGGAAAATACTATTTTTGACATCTTTCACTTTATACTGTAATTTGTCTAGTGTTTTTAAGTACAAGTCTTGGAGCCCAAATAAACATTTTTGAGCACGGTTGAGACACGCGAAACCTTCCATCGGAATTCGAGATGACAATAGATGTGTTTCTTTCATTCCGCGAACCTCAGTGAGGCGAATAAAAAAGATTATCTACGTGACGTCAGAGATATTTTTATTTATGGTTCAGTTCGCGTCGTCCATATCGATCGATCGTTTCCGTTTGAACTTAAATGAATAACAAATATGATGTTCTAGAAAGCCAATAAGGATTTTTTTCTTGGAAAGCTCCCTTTTGGAAAATAATGAGTTTAATAAGAATTTGACTTATTATATATCCTGTACTTACTTTTAATGAAAGTTGTAACTGGTTTATTTCGATACGGTTAACACAAACTTGTAATTCTCCAAGAAAATTCCTAAGCAGATCAAAAGTGCCGACGGAGGCATTTACTCATGAATGCAATAACAAGTTTTGATTGACCGTTTAATTTTATTCATGCTGAACACAATGTATGACATCACCGAGTGATTGCCGTTTTACATGTACAATTAAGGTCAGAAGTGCATTACCACTAAGCGGATTTGTATACAAGTATATGAATAAAAGGTATAAACGGTACAGGAAAGCAGTAAATGCGTTTTCTGAGATTTATTTATATTAAAAGGAAGACTTGAAAATAACCGGACAGCTATTTTTAGCATAATGTTTATGTTGCATCATTTACGCAATGAATGCGAATAAAGCAATATCCTGCCACATGATTCTAAGGACTATTAGATAAGACGTACCAAGGTGTAACACACCGCAGATTATGTCACTTCTTCTCAAGTTCTTCCAAAACATACTTCAACGGTATGTCGACAGATCAAAATTAACTGATTGATTATTACAACTTTATGATCAAAAGACCACATTTCTAGGGATCCGTATTCCGTAGTCAACAAGGAATCCTTATAGTTTCTCTATGTCATCTAATTAGATTCACGTCATGACAAAAAAATATTGCGTTTTGGTAATCTTCTATTTAATTGTCCATAACTAATTGACAAAATAGATACAACTGAGTATTCCTTGTTTAAATCCGTGTTTCTGAATTTTGTATATCGAATTCTCGAATCAACGTAAAAAAAAACAGTGCCAATTTTGACACACAAGAATTCGTTGATTGGTACACAAGGCCGCACGGCAGTCTACCCCACTTTAGAGCTTGAAAGCGCCTCTATTCGTTTGCGTAGTTCACATGGGTAAGCTGACGTGCTGCCGACTGTACTTTGGCATTACAAGAATCTATTCATTGGTACTTAATTTTATTTATGCTTTACTAACTGCACATTCAAAGGATATGTTATTATTGAATTTGTAGATACCGACCTTGTAGGTAGTCCAGCAAAGATCCGTTCTTCATGAGTTCAGTGATGATGTAGATCGGTTCCTCCAGAGTACACACCGCATACAGCTGGATCAGCTTGTTGTGTCGGAGTTTCTTCATGATCTGCGCCTCAGCGAGGAAGTCCTTCGGGTCCATGGTCCCCGACTTGAGGGTCTTGATTGCTACCGGAGTGGTGTTGTTCCAAAGCCCCTCCCACACCTCTCCGAACTGACCGTGACCCAGTTTCCTCACGAATTTAAGCGAGGATCGGTCAATTTCCCATTGGTCGCGCGTTCTGTGTGACAGACCCTCGGTTACTGGTTTCTCGACCTGAGGATAAAGAATTCAATTTAATATTTTCGTCCTTTCAACTTGACATTGGGGAAGGTCAGGCGGCCGAGTTCAGAATGACTGTTCGTCATGCCTTTTGTGGATACCGGGCTCTTCAGAAACAATATCTGTCAAATAGATTATGTTCTGATATCCGTGAAGTGAGCAGCGCAATGCTAGAAGCGTCAACATTTCAATGAATCTGTGCATTAAAGCGTAAATGACAATGAAACATACAAATGTTGCCCTTTATATTAGTTGAATTGAACAAATCAAACAATAAATGGATTCATTCTTCTTTTATTACTGTGCTATAAAGATATCAGTATAATTTTAATGTGAATAAATATGAAGTCCTGGTAGAGTTGGTATTTAGGTAACCAACAAGGTATTGTTATTTTAAACTGCACTCTCATAAAGAACCGCGTGTATAGTAAATGTTCAGCTTATATATGTATAAATGCTCGGCTTTTTTCCGCATGTATTTTGACAGGGGCATACATTTCTGTACTTGTTTGTGATGCTTAAGCGAGATATGAACATCTGCTCAGTGTAACAGCACATTATTTAGTTATCAAACTCCTTTTGGTAGCATTTACTTGAAAGATGTATGTAATTGTGTCTGTTGGAGAGGCGGAGCAAAACGCTCGAGTGAGTAATATAATGCAAGTATTTATCTTGTCAATTGTTCGTATCATTGTCTAGCCTGAGAACTGGTTATAGTGGCAATCGATTAGCAGGGCTAAACTATAAACGTTGCAAAAACTGTAAAAAAATATTGCTAGCGAACCATCATTCTTTCTGTCTTCGACCATTCAAATGGGATTATTGAGTGTTTTCAATCAATTTATTGTGTAGGTGTATCATTAAACCGGTACCTACATACTGTGTGTGATGTTAGTTGTTGTTGTTTATGCTAAAATTATACCATCAACAATCAATTTATACCATTAAAATTATTATTATTTGTTTTACTACCAAAACGTCATTATTAAAATCGCCTGATTTGAATTTTGCAAATTTAACAAGATCCTGTGCTTCTGTGCAGTTAATTAGTGAGATTTACATGAAGCCAGAGTAAGAGAGGTTCACTGTAACAATGGGTCATAATAATACAATGTCAATTGTTATAGAGCTGTGGAAGCGAGAGCGGCAAACACGCTGGTCATTATTACTACCCTAGAAATGAGACATTTTAATGCCTGGAGGTAGCCTAGACGCGTGTACAGTTACTCAACCGGTGCAATTGAATCTGAAACCAGGTGTGTGCTGATCGGAATATCAAATCCGATTGGATAAGAGCCATGTGAATTATATGCAAACATTTAAACAGTTTTTTTAACCCAGATCTGTTCACGGCACAACTTTTTAGATGTACTTACTTACAGTAACCAAAAACCCCGAACTGACCTAACATAATGCACCCATTCGACGATTAGACATTCTGGTAACTTGAAAAATACAGCCATGCCAAAAATTAACAAAAGAGAAGTTACTGACAACCAGGGAAATAAACAGCAAGTAAGCAACTCTGCGCCCAATAGACAGTAGACTACAATCAAATCCAGTTGGTAGCTGGATTTGGAACTTATTTGGTTAAAATTACGTACCTAGCTGCTGTGTGCTGTTCTTATTATACTAACTAAATGAAAACGGTGCTAACTGCCATCCGTATTTGAGGCGCCGGGCAAGACAGTACAAATTGCAGTCAATTTAGCGTGGATTCGCCACCGTCATCATACTTATCAACTCATTGTTTTGGTACGCGTCACGCAGACGTCTAGTGAAAACACGTATTTTACAGTTTTTTTGTTTCGTTCCTTCACCTTTGAGGTAAGACCTGAACTGCAGGATTTTCACGTAGTATGAATACAAAAGCGACCTCGTCTGAACTAAGCCAATATTTATCACAATGAATATTCGCAACTTTCAGTTTTCATGCTATTCGTGTCACTCGGGCTTTCTTTATATTTTTTAAATAGCTTTCACATGTTGTTTAAGGTGGATATACCTACTAACGTCCGCGTATCTGTCTATCTCTAATTTAACGGTTGTAGGAAGGTTCAGTTTCAATTGTTATGTCAAAACTGTTCTTATGTAAGCAATGGTAGAGCGCAATTGATTTATGTACTAAGAAAGAATAAACTTTCGAGAACGGCCCGTTAATTATCATTTTTACTGTGACTACACGTGTATACATATAATTTGAAGTATGGGCACATTCACAGACAGCGTGATATTTCTATACAGACTGCGTGGCGACGCGTGTCGTATTGGCAGATTCAGATGTGCGAGCGATACCTACCTATTTCATGTCACAGTAAATTAACTTCAATCGGTAAACAAAGCATCTGTCACAGTAAATAGGCTATTTATTACTCCTAATTATACTTCACTTCAGAAAATGTTGAACTCTGATGCCCGGTTTTGAACGTACGGACGACGGCAACGCGACAAAGTAAATACTGTAGTAACAAAAAAGTATAGTCTGAAAGTGCTGGCTACTGTACCAACGTTCGCACGTCAGACTACCCCACTTTGACCTTGATATCGCCTCTATTCCCTACGTTATAAAAGCTGTTTTCGTAGTTCAAATGGATACCCGGACGTGCTGCCGGCTGGACTTAAACGGGGGTTTATCTTATTATATTTATGGCTATCGAATAGGTAGCCAGGCCTTAAAGTACCTCAGAAAACGAGAATTAACAGTACCTGAATGTAAAATCAAATCCAATATACACAATTACTCTCTTACATAGGTATTTTTTGCAGCAGTTTTGTCATTGCCTTCCCTATTGCATACAGAGATAGACAGTTGCAGTTTCCTTATGATGATGATGATTTTCCTTTTCCGTATATCTTGCCGCATCAGGGAAATAGTAATAAGAACCTGTTAGTCATGTAGATGAAAAAAAAAGCTATGCTCACTACGTCCAGGTCAGGTATATTCTGTGTTTGATAGGGAAGGCTCTCCTAGTGATAAGCACTGCAAAATACTCGTATAAAGAACAACTAGCGGCCCGTCCCGGCTTCGAATGGGTGCAATATGCACGTAATATACCTATATAGAAACCTTTCTTTTGGAATCACTATATCTGTTGCTGAAAACTGCATTCAAATCCGCTGCGAAGTTTAAAAGATCTAAGCTTACATACAACCGGAGCGACTTTGTTTATACAATGGAAAGATAAAGAAGTCTCCTGCCGCGTCCGAATGTAGTGTTCAGCACACCAGACTATCCATTTAAGTTGCAAAATATTGATTGCATTGTTTATTTTGACGGCATATATTAGATGCTAGTGGTTCCCCGCGACTTCGCCCGCAAGAGTTAGATTTTCCATATAAAATTTCATCCTCCCTTTCACCCGCTTAATGTTTTTATATCACGACAAAATGTAGCCTAGGTCCTTTCCAGGGACCTGTCTCGAACTGTCTCTATACCAAATTTCATCTCAATCGGTTCAGTGGCTTAAGCGTCAAGAGCTAACAGACAGGGAGACAGACACACTTTCGCATTTATAATTTAATATTATAGTATGGATTATTTCACTTGAAAAAATGATTACCAAAGGCAGGAAATATATGATATTTAGATTGCAAAGTGGACGCTTATCACTTGAAAACAATAATTATTGTCCGTACATGTTCGCATTCACACGATCTCAAAAACTATCTAACAGATTTTAGTGCGGTTTTCATCTATCAACACAGTAGTTTTTGAGGGAGCCAAGGTATAGGTTTATAACTTGAAACTGTTTTCTACCCGTGTGATGCCTGGACTATATTCAATGATAGTTCATTTAAAAAGAGGTAGATGTGTTAGTAACGCGCGGAAATTGCTTGCCCCAAATTGAGCAAATTGCTTAATTTTGCATTCAAATTTCGTACACTTATGACATTTGACACGTAAACAAACGCGAGCTCGGCGCATCAAATTCAAATCGCCGCACAGTAGGAGATGATGTCTGGCTTTTTTAATACACTGTGATTGACTATAGTATAAATTTATTAGCGCCGCGGTGTAACATGAGAGCGAGTAGGGAGCGCGACCGTCCGCCGAGTCACGCATCGATCCACACACGGCCACCGCATTTCCTCGTTTTGACCTTTACGATCAGGGAAATCGGGATTTGCTGAGGCTTTACGACTAATTTGTGTCTTCTACAGGAGGATGTCGTACACTGAAAAAAATTATTGGTTAACAGTAACGAAAATTTGCGAACTTAATTTTATATTTAACAAAAATTGACTTCCCTACAACGAAACCTTTAACTAACAAAACTAGTTTGGTTGATCCTTTTTTCAGTGTATTCATGACACTCATAATTTATTGATGGTAAGGGTAGTAAAAAATGTGTGTGTGCGTCATGTGAATGTGCATTATGTATCAATGACGCCATAGATTTAATCAACTTCCTTTTATGGGACTGATACAACTTTTACGACGTTAGCTCGCAGTTTCAGCTAGCATTGCAGCAATTACAAGCTTACCATCTTTAACAAAGATTTCATTGTATTCGGATTAGTTACTTACTAAAAACTGCTACCGATACCACAGCTTATATCTATACCAAATAATCATACATATTAATATTAGTATTTTGAGTGACAAAACTGGCCTCAAACTGTTGGGCTATAATTATGATGTAACAGGCCTGTTGCAGAGGCGCAACGAAATTGTTATTCAATCAATAAAGCTAAACCTAGCGTCTGCGTTCACCAAGTGAAATCTTGAACGTCTAGATCTGTTACCCGCGCCTGGTTCAATAGAGCCAAGTTCAGCGGTTTAATTCAAGATCCAAATGGCTGCTGGATTATTTTTCTCTATAACATGGCATGTAACACAAAAAATTAAACGGAGGTTCCAGGATGACCTAATTTCACAAGTTCAATACGTCCAGACGACTTGGCGTGTGAACCACGTGTGAGCTGCATCGAAAAGTGCAGATAAGCTGATGCATGCGAAAAAGTGGCGCGTTACGAAGTACAGTTTATCAATTCGGTGCGGAGCAGAGTTATTTTCGGCTTAGTGGCAAATAAATTTATCGAATACGAAACGCTGCCGGCACAAAATAAATCGATCTTTATTTCTTGCATGTACACGAAGCCAATTTTCTGGGCATCAATGTAAAACATTACGGTTATCTGTACCGTAAAATTCTAAATTAAAGTCTCATCTCGTTACAGTTGCTTGTTTCTGACATCGTCTTCCGACCGAATTACGATTATAATGTGATTACGAATGCTATTTCATAGAATAATCAAGTATTTGTTATGGTAAAATAGTGATAAATGCCTATTATTATCGCCCACTAATTATTTTTAATTACCATATTCATGAAATATTAATCATATTTATTGCAACAATAAACTGCCAGTTCTATCAACGTTTTAGTGTTTGTTTAGCTTATATTTGTCATTACTGGAGTTTGACTTTAGAAGTTGTGTACAAACAGGTACCTATTTGAATGAATAAGGTAACTTTGATATGGCATAGCCAATCGCGACTGTTATCGATCTTCGTTTGGCTCCTCGAGAACTATTCAATCTTTTCGTTTAAATAATAAACAAGACGCGCAGTGAATATCGAATATTGCCACCGACACAGGGTAAAAGATCAGTTGCCTCGTTCAATCCTCGGAGATCGTATCGATATCCCAAAGTGCATATTAGGAGCACTATGATTTTGCAGCTGTATTGCTATTTTATAAGCAGGTAGGTGTGTGCATGAAACTTAAGAAGTTGCAATAGCAAGAACTTCTGAAACCGCACGCTTAATGAGAAATTGCTTAACTTAAGCGCAATGGCACAACACAAAACTGTACCTAGGCATATCTATAGTTAAAATGTAACGTCTTGTGGGGTCTAGTCAATTTTAAAGTCGACCGATTCACTAAAGCAGATCCAGCAGATGAACGAATTTATATAGACGGACAGGATGGCTAGTAGGTACAGTCAGCCGGCAGCTCGTCAGGTTACCCATTTGATCTACGAAAACAGCTTTTATAACGAAGTGAATAGAGGCGATCTCAAGGTCAAACTGGGATAGTCTGACTGCGGCCGTGTGTACTTACTATGCATGGAACATCTTCCACCTATTTAATTAAATATGACAGAAGCATGGGAACACTAACCGTGCGGGTACATAAACTCTACTTAATTTTCTACTATAACTTTAGCCTTGAAAGTTGAGCACAATTGACCCCTGATTCCAAAGCGATGGCCGTATAGTAGATAAACTAATATGCATAATGGGTATGAAACTGCTCATATGTTCACTATTTTATTGCAGTTGTATTTTAAAGCGATTAGCAAGGGATCAATGTTCTTCGTATAAATCAGCGAGAGACATAATATTACATAAATAATGTGAAATGGTAAGTGGTAACTAGTTTTTTACATAACGATTCAGTTTTTAACAATACGAGTTGTAAATTTTCTTGACTGATTGGCTTCAGAGAATAAAGCGTTGTGTGTAAACTAAGAGTATTATGAAGGGGTTATTTAGCTGATACATTACATCCCGTGTATATTAAAAATTACCCATTCGAAACATAGCAGATTGCTTGGCCTAAGTAAATATTGAACAAGTAATTAGCATTTCAGAAATTTCACAGTTGTTCACAAAACTGGCAGACTAGGGGCAGGTAAAAGAGAAACAAAAGGAATAGAGATCGTTTTTGCCGATGACTAACAAGCTGAAATCTAGGGTAAGTGTGAAGCTGAAGAAAAGTATAGGCATTTTATACATTTGAGAGTATGAATGCGCATTTAAAAAAAAGACAGCATTTAAAATATTGTCCAAAAATCTATATTATACCTACTATTAAAATAGCCTATGTCTATATAGCTGAAAGAATATTCAAAATCTATTTAGTAGTTCGAGAGATTACTTCTTAGACTGCGTGTAACTATAAAAATAAGTTACTAGAAAATAGAACCGAATTAAGTTGTTATACACATATCGCTTCCCGGCAAGAAAAGAGTCACAACACATATTGGGTACACAATGAAATTTTTGCTGTTATATTTAAAGCTCTATAAATATCATATAAATAAGTTATTTACTTAAAAGTACTGACTGTTTTAGTTTTAAATTATTGACGATTAAATGAACGAAAAACTATTAAAATTATATTTTCTCGAAACAGCTATTTTTGTATTGTGACTCTTTTCTTGCCGGGAAGCGATATATAATACCGTCACATTAATGTAAATACTAGAACTACATAAAGAAAGGCGCCAGATTTTTAATTGTTCATACAACATTAAACACTTGGTGAATATTAAATATTGAAGTTCATTGTCTCGTATTGATTCCTTATTTACATTAAGAGTAAAACAATAGTCGCAATTAAAAACATTTTAGGCGTAGAGTTGCTAGTGGCTTTGCTTAACAGTACATTTGTGTTTTTTTACAAATTATTTATTTAGAGAAACTTACTTTATTAATGAGGTTAGGAATGAGGAATATATCTGCGGTTATAAGATTAATTATTTTTTAATCGTAAAATCCACATTAGTTTATTGTTAAGCCAATCACTTGTAATGGAAACGAACATACGAACATTCTTTTGAACACTAACCAGATACTAGTACACATTGCTCGTGATTTTGAGAAAAGTAGGCCATTTTCCGTTGTGAGGTTTTTCCTCTACCAAAGATATTATTCTATCAGAGTGGTGACATTCAGTCGGTAGTGTGAATTGAGTAATACCGGCGCCTATATTGCATAATTTATGTAATATTTACCTTAAAGCGCGGGGAATCTAATATATTTTATAAATGCGGTAGCGTGTTGCAACTAATACGAGAAGAGACGATGTCACAACTGAGGATGCCTAGTAACAACTTATAGATTTTTACTATTGGGTTTTGACGTAAACGCGTATATAGGCACTTGGATAAATTCAAGTGTAAATTTTATTTTCGTTTTCTAAAATCCTTCGGCTTGTTTTTCTATGAACTATTTTTGAATAGTGCTATTATAAAATTTGTGTAAATATTACGTAATTATTTTGGACGATGTATTTATGATAATTTAGTAACATATTTGATGTCGAGCGAAGAAGGACTGCTGGGGTCCAATTCTCTATGTCTCATACGATATTTATCGAAATAACATACATAGCGGATATCATGAAATGTGATAAATGTTAAACATATTGATATATCGAGAATACGGAAAATCTAAATTTTGTGATATCCGCCATGTTTTTTGATAAATAGCGTACGTGACATAATATACAAGACGCGAGTATTGGGCCCCTGGTCCTTAGCAGGTGAGATAAAAAGTAATGTAACCACTATCAGTATCCAACTGACTATTGAACTTTTTGACAGATCAGTAGTAAATTTTCCAATAAAAATGGAAACTATTAACAAACAATGAATAAACAACAATTGAGTTGTCGCCTAGCGAATGTTGCGTGTTGAATGCAACGTCCGTAACGAAAGTGGGGCCTTCTCGGCCTTGGTCGTCTGCTCGGACGATCGCGAAACTGGAACGCCAATTTTTGAATGTGTTTTACATTTAATTATCTACATAATAAATCGGAAATTTTTGGTCCGTATAAAAGCCAATAATCTCTTTTATTGATTGCAGTTTTTTTTAAATAAATTGGCCCAGCTATGATGAAGGATCTATACCAGTCCAGTATAAAACAGTGGCTTCGAAAATGGACTCCGAAAGACAGTCCGTCTTCGGAAATGCTTCTTTAAAAGGTTTAATAATGCATGAATGAAAAGTGCTATACCTATGTTGAACGCTGTAGCATTGCATTGTTCAGAATGCGTTACGTGCGACACATTGCGGAGGAAATAACGTGTTATATCGATTGTAAATTAGTTATCGAACATGGTTCTGAATCGAGAGCTGGTCTGGCTTTACTAGTCAATGGAGGCTCCTTCTATTCCTAATCTTGTTCTGACGGAACGTTTGCGGGCGTCATTATATTAAATCATCATGACAACAATATCAGTAATTAAATAAGAATTCATAAATATTACTTTTAATTGCTACGTGATGCGGCACGGATTCTGTTGCGTTTATATCGGAAAAGGAATTTACACGTGTCGCAACAATTGTGTATCACTTGTAAATATGCGAATGACGTAAATTAAATTTCTAATTAAAGAAAACGATACAGCAATGCTAAAAAAACTCAAGGCAAAATGTTTCAGTACGAAGATTAAATGTGCATTTTATTTCACCTTGACGTTTCTGTTCGATCCAAGAAAAAAATAAGAATCAGACCGAACAGTAGCCCGTAGCCAAGTGGCAAATTACTGTCAAGCGAAGTTCGTTATCGCTAACCAAATGTTCATACATTCGACTTCTTCGACTGACATAAGCCTACGAAACATCACATGACTTGCATACATATTTTAACATTTCACTAGCGATAGCGAAGTTCGCTCCTGAAACGATTGTCATTTAGCTACGGGCCCGTATTAGAGAATTTACTAAATGAAAATTTAATCAGAAATGTTTTCGTAGATACCAATTTTGAGTATTGGGAGAATTGAGTCTCGAATGAACCGTAAGAAGGCGTGAACTCCAGGGTTGTTGCCCAGGAAAGCCGCCTCCGCTGAATTTAAAGCATTCTCTCGTTCAATGCCTCGTAATATTTCTCACGCGAGAACAAAGCTTGGCCGTCGAAAACCATACATTTTATAGTCGTCCCGATATTGAGTTTTGCAATTTATGCGACTTCGTAATAATAAATACTGCGAATTGTTTATTCCGATCGCATGACCTTGATTTGACAGCGGGATCTATCGATTCAGCAAATGTAACCGAATTGATCGAATGCTGGAATATTTGTAGAAGGTTAGGGTCAAGAGCGCCACTTGTGCTCGAATAATTTTCGTGACGTGCACATAATCAAGTGATACCTATTCACAAACACTCAATGTCATCAATTTTAAACTTGACACTTAATTGGCCATTCAGTCAAAAGATCATAATCACTGCATCTGATAAGATGTCATATCATCTGATAATGAACGTATCAAATTACGTATACAGGATTATGTATGCAGCGCTAACACCTTTTTATTAAGAAAGTAGTTTTGTTAATAAATGGCAAGTTAGCAATAACATTATAATTTTCATTCATATATGAATCATGTTTATTCTATTGCAAAGCCACGGATTCGTTACGATAAGTTCTTTTATTCTAGCAAGAATGCAGCGACATATGAGGTAAAATTCTGTAATAGGGCGGATAACGGCAATGAAGGATAAAATGTTTCATCTAAGGATCCGCGCAGATGGGCCACCGACCACAGCCACCGGTGGCTAGTGACAAGCTGTTTACATTGTTTTCAATTAGTTTTGTATGGAGTCGCCGCAAACGTGAAGCGAGTGGCGTCCACTCACGACTCAATGTTCGAGAAAACGCCACCGGCCGGCGGCCACTCGTCGTTTTGACAAAATATTTGTCAAAGTATCTAGTAGGTGAGCGTCATTTTACGCGCATTTGTAGCGGCCACTGACCACCTTCGTTTGCGCGGGACCATAAGGCGTAGCGCGACAGCCACCGGTGGCGGTGGTCAGTGGCCCATCTGCGCGGATCCTAAAGTTGCTATGGGAAATTTGAATTGACGCAGGTCAGTTTATTCATACGTCATCTCCGTCACCATTATCAGCAAAGTAGCCTTACAAATTAGATTATGACGCAAATGGTTTCTTGAGAATGTGATTTATAAGGTAGATAATGTTGCTGACAATACTAAGAAAAATAATCATTTTTATAGTTTGCTATCTGTATTTCTTTCAGACGTCTGTATAATTAATTTTACAGTCTTGTTAATAAATGAAAAATCCTTTCATAAAATCAACTAAGCGTCGAATGCTTCATCAGGAAATTCACATAGGTATATGTAATATGCTCAAACTTGCACAAACCAAATTTTCGTTTGGGTAGTGATATATATGATAATTGCACCATAATATTTAGGAGTTACTCTGTTGTGGTTGGAAAGATGAAAAGAAGAAGGATCTGCGTAAATTCTACATAGCCAAGTGGCAATGGATTGCGCAGGATCGGAAAGAGTGGCGTCTTCAGGTGTCGGATGCCAAGATCCACTTTGGGTCGCCATGTCTGCGCCAGCGAAGTAAGTATGTACGCTCTTGTAGGTGGATTTAAGAAAAAAAAAATTATTAGACTATTCAAACTAAAATCTTATTTAACTGCATTTCTTTGATCACCGGCAATCAACTAAAGTACGTAATGTAAGTAAAGTACTATTTACAACGCATATAATCGTCGGCCATTGCATCGTGAGTACATTAAAACGTTATTGTATGGTAGTTACAATGTCGCCGCCCTCCCGCGACTATCGGGTTACCTAGGCTGCACCCGTGTAGTGCAGGAAAGATCATTGTGCAACTATACTTACCACATATGTATTCAAAATTTCTACCTACTTACGATAAAGACAAGGTAAAACTCTAGTATGAATATAGTCCTTCTCTTGGGGGTACAGGTGCGCGGAGATAAGACTGTCGTCCAACAAGTTAATGCAAGACCCTCCTGCGCCTGCGCAAGACGTGCGGGGGGCCTGCGCAAGAAGGAATCGACAATATCACGCGACTTTCTTAGGAAATTTCCTTCCCCGCAACACCACCCGTCCCAACTGCCATCGAGGATGCCTCGCCCCTCGCGCCTTTGGGAACCGCAGGATGGTCGCGCACGAACTTATCGAACTATAGAACGAGGACTGAGTTAGGTGCGGTCACCCATGTGGGAGGACTCAATTAGGCGGTCTAACTAGTAGCCGCTTGACTGCCTCGTTGGTCTAGTGGTCAGCACGCTAGGTCCACGAGGTCTTGGGTTCAAATCCCGGGTCGGGCCAAAAGTCTTGGGTTTTTCTGTCTTAAAATAACTTAGACACAGCTCCGAAGTCAGGAAGTTGTTAGTTTTAACACCCCCGTGCCTCGGAAAGCACGTTAAGCCGTTGGTCCTGTGCCTGATCTCAACGGTGATGTCGGACTGCCGTCTAATTAAATTATAAGAGTGAAGGAACAGAGAGTGCACCTGTGTACTGCGCACACGCTTGTGCACTATCATATCTCCTGCGCAGTTGGCTAATCTCTGTTGAGATAGGCGAAATTCGGCTAGAAGGACATAAGCCGCTTGATGCGGTAGTGTCCTAGAAGACGATGTCACTTGAATATCTACCTTCTTCAAGGCACGTACCTGTACGCAGGGCTTGCTGAGCGAGACGCAGAGCCCGTCGGCATCCTTGCTGTAGTGCTCGACCAGCTCCTGCAGCGTGCGGAAGGTGGTGCGCCGTGCGATGAAGAACCCGCCCTCGTCTAGCTGCCTGATGCGGTAGTGCTTCACCGTGTCGCCGTCTCGTACTGTTGACAAAACAATAAAAGTTAATAGGTAACGGGAGTTTCAAGCGAGTATGTACACCAGAAGATCTAAAAATAAAGGAGTTTGCGAACAGCGCATGTCTGTGTGGTTCCGTCTGGCACAGCACTTAATTATTTTTCAGCAATATTGAGACCACCTACCGTTAATCTTGCAAGAGTTGTTTGAAAGATGTTCAAAATAGGTTGATCAACAATTTTTTGTTTGCCATTTGCCGAGATAAATTGTTTTGAACAAGAAAATAAAAACACCAATAATAAAGTACGCTTTAGAATGGCAATATCATTGCTGTTTCAAATTCGCAAATTTTGGTTGTTGATGGATGAGTGACTAGTGGCGTGAAAAATTGCAGTCACGTGAGCTGCCTTTTAATAATAAAAACATTTTGGCATAATGGGCACTATGGACGCCAATGTTTTTTGATATAATATTTGTGTGGACTAGATTGAATCAGGATAAGGAAAGGCACCTATATGCCTATATATATATATATACATAGATCTGATCTATATATATAGATCTGTGTGCGTAAATAGATCAATGTATGTTTATAGGAATATAAGGCCTAAGGTGTGTTTTTGTATTTGCTTGGCAAATATTGTAAACAATCTTTTTATTTTTTGAAAATAATGTCAGTGAAAAAATAATTAACCTATTGATGTAAAAATAAAATATGTGTTAAGATCATAAATTACCACAGTACATTGTTATTTTCGTGTTTATATATATTTTTTTATTAATAATTTCGATAACAAGGAATGTGAAAATTATATACAATATTCGCGATGCAACAAAAATGATTCTAAAAAGAATATCTAAATTTTGCAAAATAAAAACAATCATGTACATGAGAATATACTTTTCTCCATAATATAACAGTTCCGTTATACGAGAAGGTATAGTCGAATTAAGAAATAAATAAGTTATGTGCGACAGTTGTTATGTACAACAAAAATAGATTCAACATGCATTACTTATATCGTCACACCTATATTGATAGATATACCAAACTTCACGGTACATAATTTCAGCTTATAGTATATGGTATGATTATGAACAGTACGTTGTACAGACACGTTTTCAGTCGTCATTTTGAAGGTGACCGACCACGGCCGGTAAATAGCTTAACGAAGGGGAATGAACTTAGTATTTTAGTAAGAAAAAAAAACAAATTTAAATATCAAACACGTAATACTAGAAATAATAGAATTAAGGCAAGTATTGCCTTGATCAATACAGCTAATTCTAAACTTTATTTATTAACCATGCCCGGTTATTTACCAAACTAACGAATTTTAGTTTTATTATCAAATTAGTCTATAAGGAAATAGCTAATTGCTCAACTGACATTATGATTTTGTTTAAAACTACTTGTTTCATTAGTATACGTACACTGCACGAGAATGAGTCATCGAAGTGTGGCTAATTAAATATATACAGTCCCACATCAACCTACTCTGATCTGTCAAATTTCCGCAACCATTAAGCTACCTTATGTTGATCACACAGAGTTCAATATCATTTTAGATATTTTGACAGATTTGGGAAGGCTGATGCGAGCCCCACTGTACCTTGCTAGTAGAGAACCAAGCACGTACCTAAGTACCTTATTGCTAACCTTCCTTCCTATTAAGTAAAATTGGGTTGCTTTGATATCGTGATCGCCTGTATCATTAAATGCAATACTGCTACTAGCACTAACTTTATTTATCGGGATTCTGTTGAATGCATTGGTAACATATAGCCCATCAGAAGAATAAATACAACCAAATTTTAATAATTAAAATTGTGTATATGGCATCTAGTTCTTGAAATTCCATTAATTTTCAATTGAAGTGCAGGGCTGCATCTCTGCATCACCGGTCGAATATCCAGAGGCAGACCCAAAAAAAGGTGGAGACATGTAGTGCTAAACGATATGAGGGAGTGCGGAGTTTCCACCGAAGATGTCGAGGACAGGGCGAAGTGGAGGAGAAAAATAAAGAAGGCTGACCCCACCACGATGTGGGATATATAGCCAGGAAGAGAGATGTCAGAACACTTGATTTGAGTAAAAAAAAAACAATAGGTTACGAAAAAATTGGTTACTTTTCAATGGTCATGAAAGGGATCGGGATGGAATTGAATAATTTGCAATACACATAAAACATTGCATGCTCAGTTTTGACGTAGCAGCATTTGTGATCATCAGTGCAGTGAGCGAAGCTAATAAATGGAAACTCACTTTCGTTACCGAGAAAGTCTTCGGAAAATTTATACGAGCACTATTGTAAAGGAGATGTAGGATTTTATCGCCGTTCGGGATCATAGCTTGAGGAATTTCACGTTCCACCGTCATAATGAGTCTTCGAAGAAGCAAGAAATAGGCGCGTCAAGTCGATCTAGTTAAGAAGAATATATCAGGCAATACCAAACTATCGTATTTCCTGGACATGAAAAAGTGTAGTTCATTAGGATTTGGTGCAGCAGTGCTCTTTGTTCAGGCGGTTGCTTGTTTAGTTACTGTTTGAAGTTGGTTACTTTTCTTATAAACTCGTTACTTTCCAAAAAATATAAGTATCTACTAAAGGGACGCTCGACGTTGAGTTCCCACACTTCCCGCGGAAACCGGTCTTTCTTTAGGCACGATTTATAGTGTGCATTTGCATATGCACACCAAAACGCCATGTAGCACCCATTTGGTAGCTAGAAAGTGATGTTGATTTTTTTAAATAATATAGTTGACACTCAAAACTGTTTCCCCATTATTCTAAAAACTTAGTACCGGGTTTAAGCCAGGACTAAGCTATTAGCTAGCCAATTAGAAAAGCGCTTCTCTATTAGGTTATGTCACGAATGTGTCATTCATTTCTCTGTTGTCGGCTAATATTTAGACCTATTTAAACCTGGTCTATTTTTTTTGTAATAACACCGTTTAATTTTTTAACACGATGTCAAAAATGATGTGAAGAATTATGAAAAAATATAAAAATGGTCTTTAGAAACAAGACGACTACTAGTGTAATAAAAAACAAAATAATTGCTCTGAAAATAATTAATCAAAATCAAATAAATGTACGTACAGACTAAATTGTCAGGTCTCATAACTCATGCTCAATGATTTAATACTAAAGAGACTACTTTTACTATCTGCGAATGTCTAGACCGGTTCCATGAACACTTGGACACAATCTCAACATTTTTATTGTTAAGTTTATGTTTAGAGAGATCGCAGTCACCAGCCTTGAATCGCTATCACTAAGGAGAATGTTACGATTCATAATGTTTCATTGCCGCATCTTCTCATTGAATATTCTATGGTAATGGTTATAATACTTAACCCTGTAACGTTGGAGTGATTTTTCTGTATTTTTAATCTTAAGGCCAGTATCTCTATTCAACCTTTTGCTTGCCATATATTACGCACGCGGGGTATGTGTGCGACTTGTGGCTCTAAAAGATTTTAAAAATAAAAGGCAGTTTTAAACTTGAGAATAATTTAAATATATTTCCCGGATGTGCTTAGATGATCACAATGTTTACACGTAATTAACAGGAAATGAAACTGGATACTAAAATTACTAACAAGACAAGTGACAGTCACGAGGAAACTGCGGAATTACTTACGCACAATTTTTGCACCAACTATGGCCATCTATTATGTTTTTTACGTTGTTTTACATACACTTTTTAAAACATTCGTGGATTAAAATTCCTTTCGTAAATTTGACACTAAATTGAGGCTAACAAACAGTAGCTGATATAGACAAGGACAATTGGTTCCACAGCTGGAAAGCCTATTCTGAGAATTGTTTTAAAAGCATCAACCAATCAGTGAATCACTACAATAAGAACATCACGAGTGCCGATAGTGTTTCATTGATAAGTTTCCTTGTCGGCTGGTAAAAACACAAGGCTAATCCAATTAATGGAGTTAGTCTATGCATGAATGTGCAATCAAAATTCCACCTAGTCCAGAAATTACGAAATGTACTCTAGATAGATGGATGGGGAATAAGAAATAGCAATAATACGGAAAAATATGCAGTACGGAATAGATGGGCTGCTCTAGTTATGTTAATGCAGTGTTGGTTATGTAATGTGTTGTAAGAATTTATGTGCAATCGCTGTGCAGGTAGGTACCATATCCGATACTATGCATGTTAGCTAAATGGTATTACAAAGATACAACTTAAGGCGATAAACGATAAGATAAAAAAGAAAAACCCATTTCTTTTTGTTAAAGAAAAATAAAATACTTAGGGTAGGATTTGGTTATATTATTTTATAAGTAGTCTATTTGTGAATTTATATTACTATTGACAAACGGATTGCAGCTGTGTGACGAAATTCGCTCAAATATGCAGAAGGTTAAATACAAAGAAATAGTGTATTTCTGTTCAGACCAACAATAGTAGAAATAGATAAGGAAAAAAGTAACTGACATAGTGCGTCTAGAATAAATTCTATCTAATACAACCTTCCTGAAACGTACATTAGATAGACGGATATTTTTTTAGGCGACGGTCAAAGTCAAGTCGATTAACTTTTTGCTGATATTATGTTAAGACTGGGATACATCTTCTTTCAAGAAAACGTTAATGACGTTTTTTCAGGTTGAATTGGAGTTAGTACGAAATAAAAGACGAAAAAAACGCTGATAGACGTCACGAATTGTTGTTTTTCATTTGAATAACGGAAGTCAGTAAATTAGACAAGTGGGCCTTGTGCAACACAGTAACAAGGGTGATGTGTGCGAAAAACCAAAATACATAATTTTAGCGCTTCTTCTATTGTACTGCGGCGACTTTCTTATATTTTACATAAAATAAACATGCTACAAGACATTAACTTGTTTGAAATTTCAAGCTAAATATCTAAGCTCCTTTAAGACCATGGTCCTTAAACGCACGACGTGGTCTTATTTCAATTTTATGACTTGTTATCACATTGTTTATTTATTGATCAAATATCTAGGTAATCTGCTTTGATTAATAGCTAATCTAATCAAGATGTTTTAGTTTTGTCGCGAACGATTGATAAGTTGCCATAAATTATATGGCGTCTGCAGAATGGATTAACTCAACTGTACTTCACTTTAACCCTTCCATTGTGCGAACTCTTGAGTCGCGTCAGACATGGCTATGATGTGTTTATGCACATAATAAATTAGCAGAAGCTCATTCAATATGTATAAATAGACTAACGGTACGGGACGGGTGAATCGAGAATAGTAATTAGTACGGGATATCGAACTGGCGACTTGGCTGCTACTTTTGTTCCCACGCGGCGGAAGATAGTGTTTTGAAAAGTACAACCGGTTTGTCGTGATCGCATATTCGAATTTCTTTCTTCACAAAACAACACTTGCCGAACTGTCTGTGGCTTGTCTTGAAGCGCTAGTTTTAGGGCCCAAAATAAAGACTGTTTCGGCCCTATATGCTCATTTAATTTGTTTTAATTGTCGTTCATGTGTGAAATGTTATTCCTAAATTCATTCATTAATTTTGATTTTGATTCGTCACTGCAATTTTTCATCTGATATTGTTCTTTCTTTAAGCCTATTCTTAAAAGGTTTTTTATATCAATCAATATTTTTTTTATTAACAACTCGTTTAATCAATATTGTATTAACACGGACAAATTTTGCAATACTACCTAGAGTTAATCTATTAAGTGTCTCGGGAGAATCTAAGGGTTAGCTACTGTCAAGTTCTAACAAACATCACTTAAAAACTAAATAATAATAATAAATAAATAATACATTGTTTCAATAAACACACCAATTACCTAGCTCCAAACTAAGCGTGAGCTTGTGCTATGGTGACTAGGATAACGGATAGAAATACTTAAATACATATAAACATCCATGACTTACGTACAAACTGGACTGCTTCTAGTCATAAAACTTTGATTGATAGTCCTTATCTAGTCACAAACTAAGGCCTTACGAATATGTCAGTATTTTAGCTGTGCCGTCCGTCACTCATGCCAGGAGCCCTATTTTTGAATTCACTTGTACGTCATTCTGTTGGCGAATGCGACATAATTTTCATTCAACTTATAAATTTTGACGTTTTTCGCTCGCCTTCTGTGACGAGTAGGGCACTCTTTGCGGATCCGAGCGGTCGAGTGATTCAAAGATGTCGAGAGATACAAAGCTGCGGAGTTTTAGATGACGAACGACAATCAGTAGAAATCTGCACGCAAGTGGTTCAAAAATAGAGCTTCTGCATAGAGGGAGCGAGCTTGATGGCAGTTAGGGTCAGAAAATACGGGCATCGATATCCGGCGTAACGCCTCTAAGTGGAAGAGTCGATTATATTATCGGGAGTACAAATAAAGGCGCCTACCTGACAACGAGAAGTCGTTGTGGCGGCTCTCCGAGTCTCTGATGAGGAAGGCTCCATGCTCGTTCTCTGGTAGAAGCAATTTCTTCTCTGCTTCGATTCGTTTGATCTTGCGGAAGTACCATCTGAAACAAGAACAAAAAAATTTATTTTCTGTTCTAATTCTAGATTTACAAAACGTTTTTTTACGGTCATAATTAAGTTGGTTACTTAACCTACTTAAGATTTCAAATGCCTTTTTAACCTTGACGGCAAAATGTTACAATATCAGACTATAAATTCTTTAGTTTCTGTTTGTCTAGTTTCTTTTTATTCGAGTACATCCAACTAGAGGTGATTATGTGGTATGGCATAAATTATACATCTGATCTCGAAAGGGCGTAACCACCCGATTCAGAACAAAGACTAACAGCGGATGTTTAAAATACTCCAAAATTAAAAAAAAAAGTGAAAACATAGAACAATGGATAACATTAGAGAAAGAAATAAAGCAGATAAAATAAAAAAAATACTGAGTCTAGATACAACAAATGTGATTTGTCTTCAAATTATTATCGACTGTGTTACCACGATAGATAGAAAGAAATGTTTGAAAATCTTGTAGGTCGCGGTAAAAAGCCGTGGATACTAAAGAAAAGACACATATCCAATGTTCGATAGCATAGAATAAGTTTGGTTATCTTAACTTGGCGTGTCATGGTAGATGAGAGCGTGTTATACAGTTCGTAAAGTGTCATTAGCCTTGCGTTATGCTGTGAATGTAGAGATTTATAGCACAATATAGTATATAGGCATAAAATTTGTCGCCGGGATTCGACGAGGGCTCACATGAGTCAACGTTTACGAATGAATGTACTCAGTATTCAATCGTCGAACGGCACGGCCGAGACAGGAGACCGGCGTTTGTGCTGTAGTGCCGCCTGTTAACATTAGGACCCGTGCGAACAATGAATCATAATTTCACACCTTCTGAGATCTGTAGCGACAATTTTGAGTTTCATTTACAGCCAAGTCGAGATGAGTGAAACGTCGGTATTTAAAAAGTTCAAGTTTGAATATCCAGTAGAGTTGGCTGGTACTAAGTCCAAACCGCATTGATAGATCTATACTAATATTATAAAGAGGAAAGATTTGTTTGTTTGTTTGTTTATTTGCAACGAATAGGCTCCGAAACTACTGAACCGATTTGAAAAATTCTTTCACCATTAGAATCCTGCATTATCTGCGATGGACATAGGCTATATTACATTATCAAAAAAGTTAGGGTTCCGTATGAAAACTTCGATTATGTAACCAAAGGTGTAATAAGAAAATCATTAAATTGCGAACGCTGCGAAAACTATTGACAATAGAGCAAAGTAATGTTCTACAGTGTTGTAGAAGACATTATTATCTACAATAAAGTCCGCGATAACATATGTCTAACTATAACAGTTAAGTCACAATAACTCCTTTTTTAGGTAAAAATATGACATTTTTGCGGCGGCAAAAAGAAAGCCACATATTTTGTGTTATATTCGGCGTTATATAGCTTATTTCTCGGGGAACGCTTTGTATGAGCTATAAAATGCATGATACCTACCTAGAAATCAGGGGAAAAGCAGTTAAATCAAAAAGCACGGACGAAGTCGCGGGGGACCGTTATAATTAATATGTACATATTATTCACACGCGTTTTGATTCTTATCTTAAAAGATATCACAGTTTTTAAAAATACTCCGCTCCTAACAATGCCCACAGAAAATCCTAAATTTACGCGAACGAAGTCGCGGGGGACCGCTAGTTTGTTGATAAATCATTACAAATCTACCAAGTCGAGTCCAGTTTTTATCTTCAAAAAAGCTGATTCTGAATCCAGTACACGACTGAGTGAGTAATATTGTCAAACGGCTTAGTGTTTGTACACGTTTTTCTACTTGCTATTCTAGACTTGTTGCGCCGGTTCGTGACAACTCACGCAGTACAATTTTGTCACTGAATTTCTCCAAAACTACTGACTCCCGTTTTTAAATTTTTTTAATGCAACTCTATGAATAACAATGAGCTTTAATAATCATGATTTTCAAAATCAAATTTTAAATTTACAAAATGCTTATTGTGAAAGAACTAAGATTTCTGTCAACAAGGTTACGTGCTATAGATATGCATGGGGCTCAATGGTCATAAATCAAAATGCAAATCGGATACATACGGAGGCAGGTAAGTGACACATTAAGAATTAACAGTTGCTGACATGTAATAATGAGTGTAGTTTAGGTTCGCAACTTGTGCAAGAGTGGTCCAACAATGGTATTGCAACAAACTGCGTGCGACAGACGGGCAAGGTTGTCTGTGTGGTATAAAATGCTCGCTGACGAATCATTTGCACCTAGACCCTGACCGCGTACCTACTTCCTTAGATAAAAAATATCATGAACTTCGACCAAAATGATCTAGGGTCTTGAGTACATGTCGCAAAACTATTTTGCTAAGCATAAATATAAGTCAAGACTGAAAAAAAAGGATCAACCAAACTAGTTTTGTTAGTTGAAGGTTTCGTTGTAGGGAAGTCAATTTTTGATAAAAATAAACAATCAAAAAGTTCAAACAAATAAAACAAGAAGTTTGCAAGTCACTAGATTACGGCCTACTAGTTGCCAAATTTTAGTTACTGTTAACCAATATTGTTTTCAGTATATTGGAATTTAGAGGTATTAGCAGTAGTAGTAGTAAGTACGAAGTTGTCCATCATTCTAATCTTCTTCTTGACATGTCGACTCCATTAAACTATTTTACGGCAAATTTTTCAATAGTCAGCTGTGAAATATTCGTCGAATAAACTACTTCACGACTGATTCTGCGATACTTATTATTGAATATTATTTGAAATAGATTGCTGTATAATTCGGCCAGTAATTTTGTAACAGACAGTTGATAAATCGGTCCAGTAAAATATACAAAAGAAATAAAGTAAGGTAATACTGCAAAATATAACATTAGTACTATGTAATATAGTACTAATGTTATATTTTGCAGTAAATGATCGTCATCAATTTAACGTTAAAGAGAGGTTAAAATACTTCGCATAATTAAATCACCACATCTTTAGGCAGAAGAAATCTGTTTAAAATAACATCAAATTCATGCACATTTATCAACTACCTTTGTTTGATATCTTACCGTCTTACGGCACTGAAGATAACATGTTTTCTAAATATAATATTAAGTTTTACACCTCCTCTGGATTCTGGTTTAAACTTCTACGAAATCTGACTGTATGTAGGTGTAAAAGGTCGCTTTGCACGTAACGTCATTCGTGTCTTACCCAACTGACCGATAATTTTAAAGTTTTCCTGCTTATAGTTCGCAGAACATCAAAAGGCGTACAGTTAACTTTGTTTATTATTGCATTTACATGCTTAAAACGCATTCGAGTCTTCAATAAGGTATTCCTTATTGGTTATAAGTATTTAGGTTTACGTTTAGGTTTCCGAGATACTATGAAGCTGGCTTTTCCTTTAGTAGCCCGACATTTGCGGCAAATTACCTGAACATCACGTAAGTATTGATATCTGAGAGGTTTCAATCAGAAAATGTGGTGTTCGCTACAATTATATGTAATTTGAGTTTTGTGATATCATCCTGCGATTAGTTCGTGACGAAGACCAATCTAGCGATTGCTATTGTTTCACTACAATAGATTAAGGTAAAGTTGACTCACTTCGCACCATAACCTGCATGCACAACTATGGACTAAAAACGTCACTACTAATAGGTTAGGACTACTTAAGCATCGGGAGAAATTTAAGCATTAATTTACTTACATAACGATAAATTTATTATGATCGAATATTTTGGATTTTGGGTTTTAAAAAAGCGTTGAATAATCTGACTAATGTTATATATAATATCTCATTCAGTTTTTTTTCAATTATGGAATCAACGAGAAGTGGGAGTATTGTCTCGTAATATGATGGACGGGTTCCTGTTTTTCCGGGGATACAGTTCTTTTGAGATTGATACGTAATGTATGATGACATATGTTTTTTCAGGACTTGGTTCGTGTGACCTGTAGTGTGGTTCATCTCTATGTTACTGAGTTGTGGTTCTATGGATTATTCCGCTCATCCGCCGATACACGGGTGGACCTTTGGTTTGCAATTAAGAAAACGTGTCCAGTGAGATTTTTATCGGATAGTTATCTATTGTTAAGATACTTGATCACTGGCTTGCTTTCTATGAGATATTAAAGATAATGACGAGGTTCAAGTGCGAAGAATAAAATAGGTACTGTTTGTAGATCGATTCTACTTGAAGTAAGGTCTTGATACTGATTGGTAATGTGAACATTAGAATAATAAAATCTCATGTGTATTAGGAAGATAATTGAGAGAGGACCTTATAGCTAAGGTTAAAAATTATCTTTACTAATATTATAAGAAGATAAAAGTTTGTGAGTAGTTTATAGGAAGTAATCTTTGGAGCTACTGAACCGAGTTTAAAAAGTCTTTCATAGCTAAGACTCGAACTCACCAAATCTTAAACAGCCGGTAAACTTCGATTGACAGTTAATTTGACAGAATGCATAATATTTCAAATAATTCTAAACCAGCTAATCAAAAAATAAAATGTGTTGGTGAACTCCAGGGTAAATTATATTTGAGTGACATAGGCCTCACTTTTTTTTTTTTAATTGCACCTGCACTGCACACGTTGTTCACCCGTGCGAAGTCGGACTCAAGTCTTAATCTCTCTAAAATACCCTAGTACTTATATCACAAAGCATTAAACTCAAGTCTAAATATCTAATCGCAAGTTTCTAAAACAACGTGGTGTTAAGGAAGTTTATTCAAAACCTGTACAGTAAATGTACCGCTATTTTTAGACTGGTTATAAAGTTACACATAAAGTGATTTTCTTGCATTTCCAAGTGAAGCCATATTAAGGCCGGGCTTGTAGACCGCAGCAACATCTGTTAATTGCATATACATATAAGGCTTATGCCACACTGCACCGAGATCTATAATTAATTACTTAGACCCCTGTAAATAGAAAAGTTTCAATTATAAAAGAGTATGAATAAGCTCTTTTTATTAAATCCTACTAGCTGAGTGTTTAAACGTAAAATTGGGGCACACTTTGAACGCCATGGTAGTCACCGATAGCCCCAAACAATATTTTCTATTGTGTCTGGTTTCGTGCGTGCCAAACACATATTACATAAAAGGTTAAGTTTATGTTTGTAAGTAAGAAGTAATCTCTGAAACTACAAAAATCTATTTCGAAAATTATTACACCAGTAAAAAGCTACATTAATTCCCGTGTGACACAGGCAATATATTTTAACAAAATATTTTATTGTTTAAATTTCACTCAAGCCATGCCGGGCAGCAACTGTTGCTCGGGTAATGTATGAATGTATGTGAGGTAGGCGCCACATTCATAATCATGAAAATATGTAATACGAATAATAGGGTTTGCTGATGCAAATAGCTAAAATGGCACTAGGAAGTAGTCCTTAATAGTGTGGATTGCGCCTTATCGTTTTGTGCAATATGCATCTAATGATATGAGAGAAAAAGTGATTCACTGACACTATAATAAAACGATGCGCCTCTATTAAAAAGGTAATTACTAATTTACGTGGTTACGACAAAATTGACATTCCAATCCATAATCAAATTGGCTTTCATTTCAACGGAATAATTAACAATTGATGCAGAGGATTCCTATCAAAAGCTAATTAAATCCGGCTACCAGCTATTATGGGTTAACACTACAATTAAAAATTTTAATCAAGCGAAAACAAGTCACATTATCATAACGACACTATGTCTGTCACAGATAATTTCTCCGAACCAGCTTTACGAATGTTACGCCCAGGAAATAATAAAGTGCTATCTTTATTTAGTCTTAATGAAGCTTCTTTTAATCGACTTGCAAAACGAGGCAAATCGTAAAAATAATCAAAGTCAATGCAGTCGTAAAAGTAATGGTCGAAAAGGGCGCCCTGACTATCAACGCGGCATTGGACCTTGTCACGCGCCGAGGATGCCCTTACGGTCATAGATACGCTACTAGCTGATACCGCTGAAGGTTCACACTTCACGTGGAAAACGTGTACTAAATGAACAATAAAGTCGACTCGACAGCGCACGAATGAACTTGTTACGCACTGAATATTTTCATGCGAACACCTAGGTACATTTTGCAAAACGTGATGCATTACGGTACATGTTTTTGTCAAAAATAAGCCAGTTGAATATACATATTATTATTGAATTTTGTTTTATTTTTAACAGTCATCAACATTAGAACAAAAGACATCAACGCGCGTTCAAACGAGTACGAAATTAGTTGAGTTTTTATGGTCTGCAAATGATTACGTCGTAAATGTAGATCCGTGCCTGTTCTATAAAAAGATACATCATAACATGTTAGTGGCATAAACGCGTTTAAAGCTTATATCAAACAGTAATATATAATGTGTGCGTTAGGAGCTGAGCTGAAACGCAGGGCGGCGACTTGTCAAATCTGACAGCGCACAACCAACACAACCAGACGCTATGTCGACCTTGACCCCCTTCCTTGAGAGAAATCGTCATCTGAATCATGAGTCTGATACATATTTAGTAGGCAAATACACACTTCACTTGCCTCTAAATGCTAATGTGAGACAATGTTTACAGAGCGATAAATAACACCGGATCGACACATGTCGCGGGCTAGATATTATTTACACACGGATGTGACAGCCTGTGAAATTTCCGGATAAAATAGAAACAAAAATCAGCAAATTGCCGGCAAATGACAGTGTTTTTTTTCTAAAATTTAAATGGTCTTGGCCATAACAAATTGTGCATGACGTAAAGCTCTCGGACTAACGTTATGAATATAAAAACAATAGCAAAGTTGTCATTTGAAATAGACAAATACGCTTGTCAAATATGTCCAGACTTTGAATGGAGCTTATTTAAACATTGATCGGCCGCTCTATTTACTTTACAAGTTTCAATAGTAGATTTTCGAAAGCTCAAATATCTATGTACAAATATGACCAGACAGTCTGGTCCAGACTAGACTTCAGAAAAAGTAAGTAAGAGTGTTTCTGAATTTCTGATACACGACGATCAATAGGATGCTATGAAAAGCAGATTCCAAATTAATAAAAGGTTATACATAATTGTGAATTAAATTGTACAGTTGCGCAACATCATCAGCTGAATGAATGTTTGGTGAGGTATTTGGGTTTGATACGTGGGCTGGTTCGTACATCGCAGTGGTGGGGAGAAACGGAAATAGCTAATCAATTAAATTATTAGGTTGATTACATCATTCTTTCCGGTTTCTAGTCAGACATTTCTACAATAGATAACGACCGATACAAAGGAAAACGGTAAGAATATACATTTTGAGATTTTAGAGGGCAAGGTGACATTATGTTTAGTGCTAATTGGAGGGCAGTAATTAATTTGCGAAGGTTATGTTATAACGGGTGTTTATGAAATAGATGGGCCCTTTGACCCGGTGACGGTAACTGGCGTAATCAAGGAGAATTAATCGCTTGACTTTCGCTGCGAGAATTTTATAATAACGAGTTAAGATGAGGCGCCGGTCGTTGAACCGCGCATGCCTATGGTAGCCATATTTTTTACTAAGCCAGTCGCGGCGGACTCCGGGTTGCTAGATGGGTAATCTAATTATAGGGCCTCCTGGCCTGCGAGAGGGGACTTAGCCTTAAACTACAAGGCTAGTTCTTTATGTAGAGAAAACGGTTTAGAAAATATCGTGATTACATCGCGAACGGTTGCTGTAGAATACTGGTTTGAATCCTTGCTCGCTCATGGAGTCATTGCAAATATTTGAGCAGTTAGTCATAGTCTAGTACACCAGATTGTGCATGTAAAAAGTGAATCAATTCACTGTTTTTAGTGTAATCAAGCCAGTTGGAGGTTAATTATTAACCATTAAAGTGTACAAAAACTATTTTACAACCATTATAAAAGGATACGTAGGTACTAATGTTACACTACTTTTAAATCGCATGTTTCGGATCCTATTTTATATTTAATAAACAAGATACTCGTAGTTTGTGTCCATGGAAGGAAGAAGGAACCACATCAGAAAAACAATTAAACCACAGTTTGGGTTAAGTATGGCTAGTGATGGGACAGATAGCGCCAGTTAGATCATATTGAGTCTGATAAGCACGTGCAAAAGGATAAAATAATAAATGAATGAACAATTAGGTTAATGGAAGATTAGTCCATAATGAGCCGCAATATTACACAAATCTCTGTCACCTTAGAGCTCTGGCCGTAGACATGTATTCAACACATTTTTCCCTATGAGATTCCAAACGATTTCCAACGCTTGACTGACAAGATATTTGCTATGTGCGTATTATTAATAAAAATAGAGCTTAGGAGGACAAAATTACAAAAAACAAGGCAAAATGAAGTCCACGTGTTAAGAAACGTTGGTGCCAGCGTCTAATCGGTAGTGCGTGTCATTAGGCGAGCGATTCTGCACCACACTGTCCGGCGTCTCACATTGTTCTATTCTCCTATTCATGACGTGGGAACATGCATTATTCATACACATATAATTGCATCGATGTTTTTTATCAAATAGCTCCACACTATACATCCATAGTCGGAATCAATCTTCTTAACTTTACTAACCGAACCGAACTCTCTTAGTTTGGGTATCTTTCTCTATTAAATTCCTTATAGTGTAATGTTTGTGATAATTTGAAAAACGTAATGTCAATTTACAAAAGAATTAAAACAAAGAGTCTAAAATTACGCACGATTTTGCGTTCCACTGAAAAACATTTGCCGATTCTTTTGTAATGGATGGTAAACTTTCCGATGTTGTTTTTAAAATAAAGCACTTAGATTTAAAGTTTTCGTAAAAGGTGCAAGCTTGTATAGTACGCAAGGTAGGTATTGTGTAGCAGAAAAGTAAACTAACAATTTGACAGGCATTGAAACTGAAAAACACGCATTCATTCATTTTATTGTGTGCGAACTAAAAACCCCATTCGAGTGAATGAGGTGAACGGTATTTTTGCGAGCGTTATGGCGTGGCCCGTTACTTGACAAGTGACAGAATTGACAGATAAGGATAACAATTTCACTAATCGCGACATCGCCTGCATCGCCAATAAGGCTTTACTAAACGGACTCGACACCTTACATGCTGTATTCAATGTCTTCGATCTCAAGAGTACTCGGAATTCCTCAAGATGCAGAGGCAGACTGCTTCCACGAATTTAAAGTGACGTTCTTTGTTACTAAAGTCTTGATGTGCATAACAAAGGAGACCACAGTTTGTGTGCAAATTTTGGAATATAGAATGTTATGTAAGCTATGAATCATAAGCTATGAACTTTAATGAAAATGCTGAAAAATATAACATTAATGATGGAAGAAATCAATCTAATGTAAGGGTTGAAAGAAAATACGTATACATACGATTTACCAAATCCATATTAACGTTACAGGAAAGGAGCATCGGTCAATCCGGCAGCTATTAGCGAACTCTACAATGAGTCGTTAAATATTACTGCCTAAGCTGACCGAGTAAGGGCATGATGCGAAACAAAACAATTGTCTACGAGTACTGCGAATATATTAGCGACCCATGTCGAATACACACGACCAACTCATAAGTAGGCAATGGCGAGTATAAACACTAGAGCAAATACACAATCAACTTCCTCTAATGGCAACGGTACCGGTATACGATTCCAGCGTTTCAATTTAAGTAATGGTCGCGCATAAACTTGTTCCCCAAAACTGAGCATGATATATTTCGACCAAAGATAAATGTTCGAAAACGGTTCGCATGAAAACACCCGCAACAGCGATAATTATCGAGTGAGCAGACGCAGCGTGCGCCGGCGCACAAAAAGTAAAAACAAATCATAAAACCAGTTGTATTGTTCTTTCGCGTGTGGCGACCTCTGACGACAGCCGTGATAAGGAGTTGGTCATTTTCATTGATTTTCGAACACGTATCGAGATTTTTTAATCAGATATAAATTGATTTGAATTGTAAGGAACTAAAACAGTTTTGAAAATTAGTAAGCTGGAATTTCAGAAACTAATGAACCAGGAGCTATAAATAAGCTAGAGATAAAAGAGAAATTTAATGCATAGTTAAAGACAATTAATTAATCACAAATAAAGATAATGCATCGTTAATTAGAAAGCATGGCGGGGTAATTAAAAACGGCCGAAATTATACGCTTTGGTTTGGATACGTCATTTCGAAATGGAACCCAAATCATAACTTTAGACACAGTGGTGTGGTGAAAGTGGACAATATATTATAAATTGTATCTTAGCACTTCTGGGAATAATTTTCGACAATCACAGTTCTCTTTAAATCCCATTAAGGGTATTTATGATTTGCGAGTTGAATATGCCAAAATTTAATGTTCCGTTTACTTTTCATTCCAAATGCGTTTTCTTTCAGTTTCGGAGGCCAGATCTGCAGGCATGATTTGCTGTACAATCATCCACAATCTGCTCGGAGGCATCCCGACACTTCACTTTTCCATGCACCCAAAATATATAACTTAACGGCTTGTTTATAAAGAACCACACTCGCGCATCGCATTACTTCTGAATTTTTAGGAACGCGGTACTTCGAAAATGTGTCTAACAAGTCAACTCAACGCGACATGTATAAGCAAAGACTCAAAACAAATAGACGATAACGATTGATAAAACGATTGCGTTCATAAAATCAATTCTTATCAACAATGTCCTAATGAAAAAGTTCTGCAATGAAATTAATTTGTTTTGATTTATTGAGATAACGTAGATACGAATAAAGAGATAAGTTAAGTAATGCTGTTTAGGTAGGTGTTAATGTTATATACGGTAATGATTTGATTTTGCTCGGTTAATATAGAATAATAAGAAATACCTGTTTTGGACATTACAGTAGCGTTTATGAGTCACATCGTATAGGTAAATTTAAAACGTTTTTAAAACAGATCATTTTAATAAAATATGGTAAGTTTCCTGTATTACATGCAAAGTAGTTATTTGGTAATGAACCGTATGTGCGCCGAGGCAAGCAAGTGAAGGTTTTTTGAGAATTTAAACAAAAGACTCCGAGGAGTGCAAAACAAGCAAATATTTCGATGTGAATGCATTTGTTTCGTCGTTCTAAGAGCGAGCAACAGAGCTCACTACAATGGCAATGTTGATGAATATTGAGCACAACATCGTGTTTTCAGAATAGGTGGTGGTCGTACTCGCCAAATATGACTTAACGTCAATAACTACTTTATATGCATTTTTTAATGACCGATTTCAATTCAATATTCTAATTGTTGTTTTTGAATTTTTGGAACAGCGATAATACTATTTTACGCAAATAAAAAATAAACCTGAATCAAAACAAAGAGATTATAATCACGATTACAACTATCCAATAATGTGTGTTTAAAACTCATTAACCTACTATAGTATGTTAATCAAACATGCTTGAATAACATTAGGTATATTATTTCGGTTAGCATAAGGGATTGTGTAATTTAATCCGCAAGGTACATACAACGATCATACAACTAACCAACATCCTTACTATATCATCCGGCATCGTTTCCCTTACTCATTAAAAGATTTAGTAATATCCATTCATATTTCAGAAATCCAAATCATTTGCCGAACGATCCGAAAGACGTACCGAAATTCGCGGTCTAAACTAAAAATAAGCCGTATCAATTATTCATGCACGATGAGGATTGAGGAAGCGCGCAGAATGATGAACAATAGATATGTCAAAAATTCAAAGCACAGTCGCTTCCGATCGGACGGCAGTTTTATTTCGTGAGCGTCACCTTCATGACATCGCGACTACTTCCTGAGATGGTTTCCAATTCCAATCCGGAGGAAGACAACGGCCGACGCGGTCGGTGCAGCGACCGACCACGATCAGTAGCCTTGGACGCGAGCTCCCTGCATTCTAATCGAGCGGCCTTGCGGAAGTGCGTGTTTTGGACCTGCTCTCGTAACACTCCACCTTATCAATGCATCAAAACGAATCTGCCCCGATACCCTTACTGCGCTGAAAGCACCTACAAATATCAAGCTTTTTTGGGATCATTTCGGTGATTGATTAGGTTTCGTTGGTATGTAAACGTTTGGGCATTTACATTAATAGAAATTAGTAGGCTGTTCGTCGGTTAGTAACCAGTTTCACACGCTTGATGAGTTAGTAAGTAGGCAACTAATGCATGAATGCACATTAGAGCACCCAAAAAGAAATCCGGGTTAGTACCTATTAATTTCTTTGAAATATTAATAGTGATTTATATCGATTTACTTACGGCATCGCAATGAGTTTCATGTAGGTGTCAAGCGGCAATGGTTCCATACTCCTGTTGTTTATGTTAGTTCCGGATAGGCGTCTCGCTGTTCGGATCCAGCTTCCTCTTTGACGCCTAAATCCTTTGTCATTTTTTAACAACTGCAAGTGACGTTTGACGATATCATGCCATTTCCATTTGACTGTGGCTGGCGAATCACTAGCGGCATCTTCTTTACATATTTGCAAGCTATCGCTAAACCTTCTCATATTTTGGAGATACATTTCGTTTGATTTAGGTGGAAGACTCTTTCTCCTTTCATCGGAGACTATTCCTGAATCTTGAGAATTTTGTTCAGCTATCCACTTTGTTATAAAATCGTTTTTATCACAGACTTGAGTAATCACTGGCTCTTCTTTGGGTGGTGGTGGTATCCAATCAAGACTCAACCACTGACTAGATTTTGGTTTAGATTTAAATATAACATCTATCTCGTCATCACAGTCCGAGGAGCCAATCGAACATACTGAAGTCTTTTTTCTTGGAAACCGGGAATGAATAGATCTACAAGCCGGCGATGATTCTGGACCAACACCACTGTCCATACTGTCTTCTTTTCTTACATCCTGCAAACTCTTGATATTCTCGATATTGACATAAGAGTTTTCGGAGCACGAAGAATCAATACTAATTCTAGGTGTACTTCTGTGTGCTAATTTAGATCTAACAATAACTTCTTCGGTGTAATTTTCATGGATTCCACCGCCGGTTTCGCGTTCATTAGTTAGAGATATTCGTCTTTCATTCGATATTTCATTTTCCATTTCTATTATTTTAGCCATACTCGGAAAAGAACCCTCTTTTTCTACTTCAATTATTCGAGATAATTTTTGCGAGCATTCTTTATCAGATTCTGTAATACTTTCTGCAGAACAGAATGTATTATCGTTTAGATCTATAATTCTAGTTATTCGTTGAAGAGGCGTATCATCGCCATCTGAAGACACGGGTGAGGGAGACTTGTCTATTTTTTCATTTTCGAATTCTATGATTCTAGTTATCCTCTGAAGAGGTTCCTTTTCAAATTCTGCGTCTACTAATTTTGGATTGAGGTCATCTAAGTCTATTATTCGAGTGATTCTTTGAGTGCATTTAGTTTCTGTTTCCATTTCATTATAAGATTCTTTAATTTCTAAGGAATGTGCTTTGTTGTCTAATTCTAAGTACCTTTTGGTTGTAGATGGTTTATTACAATGATCAAATAACACCTTGTCATCTAATGAATTGCTTCGGCTTTTAGCTTTCTGCAAAGCGCTTTCCGACAGAAATACGCACGGCACCTCCACTTGCATAGACATTTTTCGTTGACGAGTAGAGTTTTCTTTTTCTTGATTAATATCATTATCGACGTCTTCCTGAACTGCCGTATGTGGCAAAACAATAGGAGTACCAGCAACCATGCGCAAAAAGTCCGTCACTGCAGCTATGTGCGCGCCAGTCACTGCTCCTTGTAACTTAACACCGGATACTTGGTGAGGCACTAGTTGGTTATCGCGTATACACCAGACTACGGGCAGGGGCCCCTCAGACACCATCGTAAATTTGTTTCAGCTTATTGTTTATCAACTTTAACTAATTGCCCGTGAAATTGAAAAATTGTCAAGTTAAATCGTCACTAGTCTCAAGAAATTCGACTCACTGGCTTATTTCCGGGCTATGTCCTACACATGGAAAACAATAACAATAGTTGTAACTGAGCACTGAAGTATGTTGTTGGGAAGGCGGCACAGCGCGAACACGGCACAGACGCGGGCGGTGCGGAGCGCGGGTGTAGCGTGCGCGTCCGGCGGAGGTCGCGAGAGATAAGGCGGTGAGAGTCGCACGCGCACCACTGCCGCCGCACACCCCGCCACCGCTTCGTAGCACCATCTTCGATCATACATCAATTTTTCATCCGATGCACTCCACGGTCGAATTACGTAACGGTATGGATGACCTATATTTTTGGAAGCTCTTTAGCTAAGCAATTCCTTAAATCACTATTTCGGAAGGAAATATGCCATTGTTAATTGATGAGGTCAAATTGTAGGCTGTATTAAAATGTTGCAACGCTTACTTTGAAATCATAAATGGAAATAAAAAAGACTAGATCAAAATTGAATCCTTACAGCAATCCTTTTTTGCAATTTTCGCAATTTACATAAAATATGCAAGCACTCGAATCCACCTTTAATTCGTTACGTTGACGTAACGTTGAACAGTACAGAACAAAATTAGTAAAACATTCACCAACCGCGGACGGTCGTTTGTAGTCATTATCAACTATTTGGATCCTTGGTGATTAATAACTTATTACTGTTGCAGTTGTTTTACCAAGTGGGTGCACTGTTATGGGACGGTTTTTAATTTTACGAGTGTTTGGAGAGTCCGGTTGTAAGTTACCCTGCTCATCTGGGGTCATCCTGTCGAGTACAGTTAGATGGCTTTGTTGGTCCTATTCGTGTCAGGGCGGTTCATCACTCGGCGCGTCAGCCCGTCGGCGCAATACCGCAAGCTTTGCATAGGCGTCTACGCTGCGCTTGCGCACCACTGCGCTTGCGCACCACTGCGCCCGGAGACAGAGTATCTTTTAGCAAGTATAATGATGGTGGAGATTAATCGCTGAACATATTTTAATCGAGTCTACCAGTCAAGCTCACAGAGAAGGCGGTGCAAGAGAAGAAACATATTATTATAAGTTTTTAACGACTTTTTCTATAAGTACTTTACAAAATATTAAGATTTCAAACTTTGTTGTTGATTTTTTTTATATTGCCTTCATAATTTAAAAAATCTTTAAAAAACAACGTGATTTTGTTGCAGCTTTGAAGCTATAACGCAGTATTTATCAATCACATTGTATCATGTGAATCACACAAAATATCATCTGGAAAAAGAGATAGCGACGAAAATAGTCAATTTAAAAATTACAATCGTATTTATTATGTAAAAGCTTCGACCGAATGCATTAATGTGAGCTAACAGTTAGATTCGGCGCCTCAACAATTTGCAATGCAGGCCGCCTGGACAAATCAGGTATTATTGGATTTCCATTTTCCACAGTTAATAAAAAGGCCTTATTATAATTTAGTTTTTGAAAAATATAACTGCATTCTGGCATAAACATACCAAAGCTATGACAAAAGCTAAAATAAGCATAATCTAGAGTAGGATTTGTGAAAATCAGAAGCAACAACCTGTAAATTCGTCTCTAATAACAAAGTGTGCTAGCAGCTTTTCAGCCAATAAAAATTGAGGCCAACCGTATTATTTAATCAAACAATTACTGCTAGCCGATGAGTAAATTGACTTCACATATGAGAATACGTGGGAAAGTATTTTTCAGTGAAAAAGCAAAGGTTCAAAGGTGTTTCAAATATATTTTAAAATAATATCGTGAGCCGTCCAATTAAATTAGTAGACAGGTGAGTGTAAACTATATACAGTACAATGTAAATGTAGAAACAGATTTGCCGAAAAAAATAAAAATATTTTGTTTGGAGTTCATTATCAAGCTACTGGCCAAAGTAATTTTATTAATGGTTAGAAAAAGTGGTCAACTAAATCTTGGTTCGATTTTAGGCTTTAGATGTAGGGAACTAAGATCGTGATATTTCAGGTTTGTTTCTTGCCGCTCATGACGTTAGCGCTTGACCTCAGATTATGATAACTAACAAACAAACTCTCGATTCAATTTTCGAAGAATAACTTTCGGTTCGGCGGAACAAGGGGAAACCCAGAACGCTGCACAGAGCAGCAGTAATCATTAATGTAAACGCTTATTGGAAAGTTACTAGACGGTAAATAATTTTGAACAATGCAGCGCTTAGTTAAAATTTAATCAAATTGTCTGTTTCCGCATATTTTTAATATAATTTGCAAAAAGCTAGAAGATACTCCAAGAACTAAATTGACTTGCCTTACTCGATCTTCTTGGTTTGTTCCGCCAATCATAAACCATAAATGACCAATTTGGAAAAATGTTTAGCGTGTACCAATAAAAATTACATAACTCGATAATTTATAAACATAGGTAGAATATATGCGAAAGATAAGTAAAATGTTAACATTTATTAAATAGCGATTATTATTCGAACGTATAATGTAATGATTGATGTAACTAATAATAATGATTGAAACTGAAAAAATATGTTGACAGAACAGAGGTAATTATTGAGGCTGCGACAAAATTTAAACTTGAACTTCTTACTAAGTATGTATAGAATTCTCTCTCTACGTAATATGCTACAGAATGTTGGCAGATTTAGGAAAACTAGGTCTCAGGTAGCGGTCATAGCGTCGATACTATAAAATTTGCATGTAAATATAGACAGACCGTGCGATGTTATAAATCACGAAATTAGTTCACTTAATTAAAATAATTATTAATTGTTATTTACAAGTTTGAATCGATTACTGACATCTTGTTATTGGAA
The DNA here is from genome assembly GCA_949316185.1 of Pyrausta nigrata. NCBI lineage: Eukaryota > Metazoa > Arthropoda > Insecta > Lepidoptera > Crambidae > Pyrausta > Pyrausta nigrata. The sequence goes on from OX438951.1 coordinate 5,356,513, forward strand.
ACATAGTGAGTCGGCAGAATTTCGACAAGCTCCAAAATGTATTAAGACTTTTAAAGTGGATCGGAATGCACCACGTACAAAATGAGAAATTTTGTACGTGGCAAATATCGTCCCCATTTCGAAAGTTTTAAGGAAAAAAGACTCCGAGGGAAGGCATAAAAAAGTTAATCGGAGTTTATTAAAAGAGGGGGAAAATTAAATTTATAAAAGAAACCTTAGACGCCTTTTAAAAAAAAACACTATTGCTCCGTTGCCCATGCCCGTTAAATGCTGGCTGATTAAAATGTATCATCAGTGGTAATGAACCCGACTAATGAGGTGTCGGTCAGCGAATTCGTGTCGAGGATTGACATCGGCAGTTCGAGGAAGCGATGGCGGCGCCGGCGCCGGGTTGTGGCGCCCGCAGGCCGGGCGCTCCAACCACGCTTTTTTCCTCGACATCATAAAATTATAAACCGTAACTCCGTTAAAATACGACATAACATTAATTAGGCTACCGTTTGACCACGATTTAAATTACGATGTCAAGATCCGAGGAATTTGAGAAGAGAGCACGCGTAGTGCGACCTGATTTCGTATTTTAAACAGCTGTTGGATGAGTTTTAGTAGAGGTGATCACAGAATGCGTAAGCATAATAACGTTACGGATTGTTACAAAACGGTTCGTTCGGGTGTTCAGGTCAGTCAGACCAATGTCCTAGATTCTCGTCAAAATGTTCAATAATAAGATGTCAAACAATATTCCGTGCAGGTTAAAAATAAATTATAAGTTTTCTTAATCTGACTGTGCATCTACTACAACGTTTTTGTTGTGCAGTGGTTTAAAGCAGTTACAAAATGTTTTCCAGATATGGCCGTGAGGAATTAAATCACAATGCACTAGTTAATGACAGGCTTAACGAGTTAATAGGCATACAAAATTTTCTAATTTGTAGAATTAAAGCGTTTAGACGATTTACTAGTTTACTTCCTATGCGGAAAGAGTGGATATTATAATATCCGTAGCTTCCAAAATATTTTTTTCTTCCGCAATTTTGTTTTGAACATACTTGAATGACAGATGACATCATATTTTATCTGCATAATAAGTACCGACCATGATTCATATTTCAGAATTATATTCGTTTAGTAATATCTATTATAATATATCTTGTCATTTTCTTTATGAAATTATACATATTTCACCTTTGATCCTGATAGCTGCGAAATGTTTCGTCTTTACAGCATCTATGGCTATGGTATAAGCGACTGATGTCATAAGGATGTCATCCATCCCACTATATAATTTCATTAGAGTATAAATATTCAAATATCTACAACTTTTGGTGTTAAAAGACTTGCATTACAATATGAATTTATCAGTTTTTTACGTCCAACAGTAAAAAAAAATAGTAGGATTTGTAACAAAAATATAAGAGGGTGAATTTGCTTACCATTGTGTGAGTTTTAACGTTTGTCAAAATATAAATTATGCTTCTATTATCTATCAGACGTATAAATGGTGTTCTATGGTTTTCAACAGATATTGTCGGACAAAGAAACGGGGTAGACATTAATGATGATCGACCATTAGCAGCTAATGTGCAATTTAATTTACCTCTCATAACATTCTCCGAGTGCGCGTCAATCTGCGATTACGGTTTTAAGAGCGTTCTAGACGAGCGTAGAAAGTTGCGGCGCGACTGTACGGCGCCTGTGTCCTGCGATCCGCGTTCTCCCTTACCACCATTAAAAAATAAAACTAAAAATAAAATAAAACAACATCGTAAAACTAAATACAGCGTGTTGCCGTCATGGCCTCACATCGAGTCGACAATGCCGGTGAAATTGTCGCCAGACTCGCCAATGATCGCGGTTACCGCATTATGCTTCTGACAACATTTCAGTGCGCACACCCTGTATGATAGGAGCACTTGCGTACTTTTTAAATACTAAGTCAGAATAGCTATAAAAAGTAAGCAGGACGGGTGTAGTAAAAACTGCAACCCATGCCTTTGCAATAGGCTATAAATAGTGAGATGGTCAGTTACCTAAGTATCATAGTTTATTTTTTGATTAAATGTACGCATCTTGGAATGTTGTGAATAAGACTGTTGCTAGAGCATAAACAAATTGCTGCTCAAACATGATAATTAATATTCATGCCATAGCTTTTGCTGGATGTAATATTGTAGGGCATAATTAGCTTTAGAGAACTAACACAATAGGACAAGAACGACGTCCACAAGTCATTAAGATTTAATTTCATCATCACAAATTCGAAGCGTGTTCGAAGTTTGCGATTAATTATACATACCCTTGGAAGAATAAGCTCGTTAATCAATGGATGTAATGAATTACTTGTGGCACACCAAAATTATTTTGCAGTAATGGCAAAAAAAAACGGACAAGTATCAGTTCTTAAAAATAGCCGAGTAGTTATATGAAAGAAGAGCCTTAACCCACATTTGAGTGTGATTACAAAGGAATGTCACGAAGTAGCAAAACATTGTTTAGATAATAGTGGTGTATAAACAATCGGTTGCGGTCGCGAGGTGCGCGAGCGCAGCGGGTCGATGAACGACCTAGCTCGCTCCCACTGCGGTGCCCGCCCGATCCGTCTGCCTTCTGTACAAGGAAACTAAACAATTATGTACTTCTTTGTTTATTTTTAGAACCGCTGCTGCAGTGGGTGTTGGCCGTTTTAGATTGTATCACTGAATATTTGATGAACGCTGGCGAAGATGCGCGTACATCTTCGGGATGCAATAATACACGCGTGGGGCGATCATTAAGATATAACCGGTATACCAGTGAATAGATGTTGCTTTTTAGTTTGTCTTTGAATACTGGTTTGATTAAATACATGTTTAATGCTCAGATCAATACGATCTAAGGTATAATGCAATAAAATTGGAATTTGAATAAATATTTATAAATCTAGCTAGACTGTTGAGTTTTAATACTGACAATTATTAGCAGTTGAAACAAATTAGGATTGCGAGTTTATTGTAAAACGTATTAAGACAGCAAAAATAAATAATAACAACAGACGTGTCATTATCTGCCTGCCTACCCAACTCCAACATTCGAGGTAGGCTTTACATACGTTTTCTTCATCCGAGCGATTTTGAGCTGTTTCTAGCTTTACGTCCTTTTGAATCGTTCAAGCATGTTTGGACCGTAATCGAGAGCATAGGAGAGATTTCATTACAGTTCCTAATATCTGGACGCCCTAGGCCGGACCGTATGGTCTAAAATACTTCTGAAGACATGTCAATAGCAAGGAAGATGGGATTGATGGGATGGGAGCCAGTTTAGCGTAGGGAGGTGCTTTAAAAATATTTATTTTCGGTAACGTTAAGGTGGGTAACGTTTGCTGACCAGACGTAAGTGACACGAGCATCTCCTTTGTGTGCAGCTTTGTAAGATGTTGCTCAGTGGATTGGGATGCGTCACGTATTACCCCTGCCTGCCGTGCGTGGTACGATAGGCTAAATCGCTATCAATATAAAAAAATACATCAAGGATCACTATATGTCCATTTAACAATGTTTTATTTGACTATTAATGTAGCTCTATCAAAAATGGATTGGATAAAAATTTACGTAACATGATGCTAAGTAAGTATATTGATACCGATCACATCACGTCATTCGCGACGTCAGCTAAATTTCGCATGGATTCCCCCTACGGCGATACGTTACATTAATAAAAATCGTGTCGTAAGATGTTTACGTTGTAGGGTGTAACGAACGACCTCACTTACACTTTTGCTGGCAGCCTGTACCGGACGTATCAATACTCTCTAAGCAATAATTACATTCGCGGTACTTATACCAGTTTCGGTGACAAGTCGCGAAACTCTCACTGGCGGATGTCGCGTCGCATCTCGTGTGCGCGTCATTACCGATAAATTGGCACCAGCAAAAAATATCATTTTCGCTGTACGTCGACGTACGTTTCTAATCACATCATATCTGGGTCAACGGAAATTTACGTCGCAAACTTCACTGAAAGCCTTTTACATCATCTCGACGGACACCTGGCACTACCAGGATCCGATCAGCATCGGACGTATCACGTACGCTAATTGACGCGATTTTTTTTGCCACTATCTTGCAGCTGCCAACTAAAATCATATCACGAATCACCAGTCAATTAGATACTAACTAGTAATGCAACTTCGCCTTCTATTAGATTTTAATTTGTAATTAAGATTAGCAACTACATCATAACATATTAGGAGACAGTGAAAATGAATGACAGGCGCATTCGAGATTGTTAGATGTGTGCAAAAGAAACAAAAACCTGGGAGAAAGAGAAAGTATTTGTAAAAATAGTGTAGCGAGACAGTGCAGCCGAAAATGATCGATAATGCGGTGCGTAGGCGACGGGCGGTGCAGTGATAATTGAAAGTGCCATCACTTGCAAGTACTCCGTACTAGATAGAATGTGTGTCAAGACGTTTTCACGGTCTTGGCGCTGCTCTATACAAAATCGACCATGACATGGGCGCGGCAGTGCTGCGTAGGTGCTACTCGTCTTTGCCAACGGCTCGTGCGGTCCTTATCTAGAGCACGTAGCTAGCTCAGTTGAACGATAGTCACGGAACTCCCATCATGTTAATTTATTTATATCCGGTCAATTTTAGGTATTCTCACAGTGCGTGAAGCAGACGCAGCTACTTTATAGTTTGGGAAAATAGTTGCTTTAATAAGTTCACGCTTTTGGTCTCTCTATGTACCTACTCGTATATGCTGACGTCTTATAACATTTTTCTAAGAGCCATACAAACGAATGAAAGGAAAGGGTTGGCCAAAAAGAACATGGACCAGAAAGTGTCTGCTGCAACTGCGACTTAGGATACAGACTTAAAATATATAGCAACATAATTGACATCAAAAAGCATTGTCCAATGCCAGCGACGGCAACACTGTGGAATGCGACAGTTACATTGCAAACGGTTTTCTGCTCTAATTTGTCTAATTAGCTTTGTGCAGATTTGAACAGCGCCCGGAGTTACCCACGGCACGCACGCGACATTACGCAGGCGCAAACTGCAGGGAAACTGCTCTCCGGGCATTCTGTAATCTGCCCAGCGCTCGTTTCAGTTTCGTCACATCAGGACACTTTCTAAAGAAACTGCAACAAGTAATAACTGTGGCAGGCAAGACGTAGCCAGGCTTCCAGTGGAAACACGCGATAATAAGGTATAATTGCATACCACCTCTGTGCCTATATTTAGCTGCAAACACTCTGGAACTAGCTGCGCATGCGACTCGTGCAATTACGTAAAGCGGTTGAGCCATTTCTAATCTAAAAATAATCGCAGGCTGTATAGACATCGGCGCCAGTGGGATCGTACCATGCACGTAGAAAGTAAACACAATTAATTTGCGCACGTAAAATTATTTAAACGGAATTTTTCAGATAAAAATGTTGTGTTACGATAACTAACGAATAGTGGGCGGCAAAGATAACGCACTGTAGAAAAGCTTAAAACCATAATGCAAAATTAGTTAAGTATTAAAATACGACGGACAAATCCTTATATTATCAATCAGTGTCGCATTACAGAGATATCAAATAATAAGTACGTGATTAAGCCGTTTTCAAAAAACATCCCAGCTTTAAAATACTGATAAAGTAATCATCGGGACGGGAAAAATACTTTGTAAACACCCCAGCATTCCGCGTTGTGTGTGATATCGATGCGGGTATAACATTATTTACACAAAGGAGGTAAACTTATCACCGGAAATTGAACTATCCTGCTGTGTGGATATTAGTTTCCGTAAACTCAGACCAGAATATAAACAAAAACTCATGATGATGCAAGAAAAGTGGATGATTATAATTATGGCTGGACTGCAAGTTTGGTTTAGAATAAGAACTCTGAGCGTGCCCCGTGGGTAAAGTATCTAAGAGAAACACAAGAAGTCATATTACTAATAAGTGTAAGTAAATGTTTTAATTTTTATGATTCTCCAACATCCAGGCACGTGTGCATCTGCACAAGGGCAGATGCAGAGATGAGAAATAAGAAAGCTTATTTTTGTTTCACACAATATCAATGAGTATTAATTAAGACTTTAAGACATGTGATACAGCAACGACCGGTACAGCAGACGGAGGTAGCCAACCGCAATCCTGTGAAAAGTAGTAGGGTGCCGACACCAATATTTTATACCGCAACACATCCGCGACGCAGAGTAATACGTCGCCGTTGCCGGCGCCGCCACTCTGGACTTAGGGGTCCTGCAGACTAAGCGATTTTAGTCCAGTAGCCCTAATTATATGATGTCCTTATTTTCCGACTCTTTCACGTTCTAGCGACTGAATCTGTAACCATGAGCCAAAACTGGTCAGGTTTCCCTGTTAACAGGGTCACGGAGGTCAGATGGCAGTCGCTCCACTGTAATTACCTGATCTGCCATATTCTGGATCATGGTCAGAACCTGGGCTCTCGCGTGCGAGTGCACAACCGGGATAACGCTAGGATGATGATGATGATATTTTCAACTCTTTCACCTAGGCTGGGTTGCTGGCTTAAGTAGGGAGGTAAGTCAGAGTTGAAAAATACTATCAACGGTTGCTCTAAAAAAGAGCCTCTGATGCAGTATGATACTTTTATTTTAATTGCATCGTTGAAAGCCAACTAAGAGTGATAGAATGGCCATGGTATGGCCATGTATGTATAATGTTAGAAAATATTTTTTATTCAAGTTACGCACGGGGGTTTTCTATGATTACGACGAGACGACTGCGACTGCTGCAATAATAGTTAAGGCAACTAAACAGCTCTTTAGTCTTACTTTACCAGGCGACAAAGTTGTGCAGTTGCGGGTTGCCTTAATCAATGGAGCGCGTGCGTCGCGAATTTCCCCAGCAGCCGAGTCTCTAAGCATTAGGGAAGCTATCATTAAGCTGGCGACAGGGCGGATCACCCGCTGCAACCGGCTCAGCCAACGTCTTGCCAACGCGCTAATTACTTTTTAATTATATTGCCAACAAATCCGCAATGGTCAAATCGCCATTAAAAACTATTACTGCTATTGCATAAAACTAGAAATTGCTACAAGGGGTGTACCTGTACACACACTGTATGATTTCACGACTTGCTAGCAGCAGCTTTGTTGCGCAATTAACTGCACCACAGGACCCTTTAATGGGAACTTAATCTTCTGATGTTGAAAAAACATAGACATTATCGGTGTTATTACAAGAAAAATTGACCAGGATTAAAATAGGTCTAAATATTAGGCGACAGCAGACGAATAAATGACACATTTGTGCCATAACCTAATAGAGAAACGCTTTTCTATACTCGGCCCGGCGAACCTTGATCCCTATGACATTGACAGGTATTCCTACGACACAACATTGTAGTGGCGTCACCGGTACATTAGAATCGAATTGGAGGCTTCTAAAAATGACATTCATTTAATTTCGGTAGATCCATGTTATTGCAATGATATTCCGTCGGAATTATAACAATTCTTAACATTTACAAGAAATTATCTCAATCAGACTTTACGTTTACGTCCTGCAAAAGTTACTTCGTTTGGAAGATATCGACTAGTGTGGAAAAATATCGATAAACAAATGTCGATAATGAAAACGAGTGTACATGATTTATAATCGACCGTTGACGACCGTCTTGGTGTAGTGGTTCGCGCCACGGACTTTTAGACCAGGCGGTGGCGGGTTCGAATCCCGCAAGGGGCAAATGTTTGTGCGATGAGCACGAGCATTTGTACCTAAGTCATGGATGTTTATAAAAGTATTTAAGAATGTCTATCCGTTATCCTAGTAACCATAGCACAAGCTCACGCTTAGTATGAGGCTAGGTAATTAGTGTGTTTGTTGGAACAATTTATTTATTATCTATACTAATTTATTTATAAAGAGGAAAGATTTGTTTGTTTGTTTGTTTATTTGCAACGAATAGGCTCCGAAACTACTGAACCGATTTGAAAAATTCTTTCACCATTAGAATCCTGCATTATCTGCGATGGACATAGTGTTACATATATAAATCCTTACCGTAAAAAAATTTCATACAATTCCATTTTTGCTTACTTACCAGTAATAAACTACAATAATTAACTAAACATAAACAGTAATTGACCAAAACAAATAACCTGATGCTTTGACAGTGACAGATCCCATAGATTATCTATTCTTTTTAGTTTATTACGTCGCTGTCAAGCTCACGGGACTTTGTGTCAATTTTATGGTTAGTCTTTTTCTTATAGCTCAGTTATTTTATCAACAATCTGTGTTGATGTTTATTGGTTTTATCTGTTAAAATTTGATTTTGCCATACTCATTACCATGGTTTATCATAATAGATTATTTCAAAATTTCTAAATTGAGTTTTGTTTCGTCTTGTGAACTGACTTGGCTGTATGGACTAAGGTCCTGTGCTATTTACCTATAAAAAGTATTTTGTTTTCAACTTGCCTTACGATGACGTTTCTTCCTTATTCTGGAAATATCCTTAATTCAAATTAATTGGTAGATGAGCTGACCATATAAATAGGGCGAAACGGTCTTCAAGGCTCTTTTCCTCTGTCGCCTTCAGAAGACTAAGTTCATCTCCAAGTCATCCGAGCATCGCTGACTAACCTGTGAGAAGAAGTGTGAAGCCCTTGTACAAGTTTCCTGCTAAGGCCATCACACATTTATCCGCAAGTTGTTGTCAAGTTATTATTATGAGTATTCTTTTCTTCCCCGTTTTGGGTTTATTTTGTGATCTTGTTGGTGTCTCAATGACCCCTGATAGGTTATGTGTTCATAGTTGCTTTCTATTCCTAGGATCTGGAGGCGTAGAACTACCTTTTATACCCTTGTGTGGCGTTGAATCAGCACCGTTAGGATGCCCTTCTGCCCTTACATTCCCTACAAAAACCCCTTACAGGTAATTTTTATACTTTTTATTTTTTATGAGGGTAGATTTGAGTTGTAAAATGTACTTATTTCCTACTTATTAGCAACTAAATTCAATTGTTTTCAAGTGTTTTACTAGGATTTAGCATTCAACCTTCCGTCCAAGTGCCCTTACAACAGTTTTTTAATAATTTAAAGTAATTTGGTACCGTCTCGGGTAACCGTTTTAGTACTGGGTGTGAACAATTTTCAAAGTAGGTTATTTGTCACATTCCAGGGGTTTTTTTTTACCTTCTTACTGAAGTCTGCGTTTGGCCCTCGGCTTGCGCGGAGCCGCGTGTGCCACCGGCTGCTAGTCCGGCCCTCGGTGTTGCATCACATTACCCGCAGAGGAAAGTTCTATCTTTTAATATTAGTTAATTTACTTGTTTTGGGAGGCACGCCCTTAAAATAGTGTCTGGCGCCCTACCTTACAATTTACTTTAATCTACCTTACTGCTCCATTTTGTTGTGCGTGACCATTCTCCAACGCTCGGTAAACCCAAATATCTTGCCCGCGCTCTACCCATGAGCTAAGCCATATTGTTATTAATTTATGAAATAGACTTTAAATTACAATACTTTATTTAATTATTATTTTCTATTATACTGACATTCGTTTGTTGATAAAATGTTAAATAAATATTATTATTACCAAACTTTTTTTTATTTAACAATAGGCTATATTACATAATCAAAAAAGTTAGGGTCCCGTATGAAAACTTCGATTATGTAACCAAAGGTGTAAAAGGAACATCATTATCTACAATAAAGTCCGCGATAACATATGTTTAACTATAACAGTTAAGTCACAATAACTTCTTTTTTAGGTAAAAATATGAAATTTTTGCGGCGTCAAAAAGAAAGCCACAGTTTCAGTATGTCGGTATTAATCCTTATCCAAATAAATCACGTCATATTCAAGGCTACATCAGTACCTGTAAATTACTTTTTGAATTATTCAAATCGGACATACCATTAAAAAATTATCACGAGTAATATAATATTGTATCGAAGTTAGAACGGCAGCAAAGTTGGCCTTTTGCTATATCGTCAATAGATTTATTTTTTTATTTAAAAACTTTATTGCACTTAGAACAGTGTACAAAAGGTGGACTCAATGCTAAAAGTATTCTCCCCCAGTCATACCTATAAGTCATGCCTATAATGGGTGCAGGATAATGTAGTCGAATAGAAATTAAAAGACGCAACAAAATATTATAAAGTAGATATAGATGGCGCTGTACGTATTTAACTCGCGGGTCAGCTTGAGTTTTTCCCAATATCTTAAAAAGTAAGTAGGTAATTACTAGGACGTACGATATGATGAATTGACGTTCAAGCAAAGAGGTCTCTGCCGCCTGCCTTAACTACACTCACCTATTGTCGCTTGCACACACAATACGACAAGACGCAATACTCTTTCTTTGGCCATCGTAGTATGGCGGTGGTGACCAGGATAGTACTTTTAACAATGCTGATTTCTTCTTGACTTTTGTCTAATTGATTGTTTGAATGCCCTCATCTCAGATCAGAATTACCTATTCATGGTCCGATTTTGAAAAAACCTTTGTGTAAGGTACAACGTATCTATAAGATAGGTAATTAAAAAAATCACGTTATGTCTTTCAGGAATGGAGTAAAATCAATAGGTGCGCATAGCGATGGGCAAGGGAAAGAAAAAAATGGGATGGAAAAGAAAAATACGGGAAAGTATGGGAAAAAACGGAAAGATTCGGAAATATTCCGATTCGGCGGGAAAATACTCAAAAGTGGACTTAAATTAATAAAATGCGAGAATTTAGCTACTGTAACAATGGTTTTATGCCTGTAGCACACCCTTACATAAAACCATAACAGCGGGACCACGCTAGTTTTGCCTGTTTGTCAGTTTTATTACACCAAACGTAAACTGCATGTTGTAATGCTTAGATTTATCTGAGTCTTTTTTTCTTAGAGATTCGACGATCCTGTAGTATAATTCCTATTACTGTGCCCACGATGTCGATGATGTTGTGCCCAACAATCAACGCTACTAAAGTAAAAGCAGAAGTTCGGGCCGCCTCTGGGCTTGAAGTTAGCACTTAGAACATTCTGAATTGCTTGCACCAGGCTGGATTAGGAGCACAGAGGTCTTGGCGAGCGCCTCTCAATGTCAACGACAGAGATTGGAGTAGGCTAGGCTTCGGCAGAATGAAGAAGATGAAGAAGAAAACATTTAGCAAAACTGTCTTTTCGTTGACGAATCGCGAATCAGTAGTCATCCAGATAACCGACGTGTCCATGTCTCGAGAAGACCAGGAGACTGTGAAAGGCAAAGAACTGCCACAGGAACAGTTCAGCAAGGCGGGAAATCGGTGTCCTTTTGAGGGTGGTATTATGATTGGAGCTGGAACACCTTTGATCCCGTATCGAGGCTTCATGACAGCAGGCATGTATAAAGCAGTTGCTATTGATGGAATTGTCAGACCATTCCGAGTTAACCATGGGCACCAATTTGTACTGGTCGATGATAATCCAGATCCAGCTTTATTAGGGCTCTATGTATACCTTTGCTGACGACACGTCGTTGTTGTTCTTTGGGGACTCCTGAGACGAAGCTTTGACCAACGCTCAGGAGGGCTTCAATAGGGTTGCTAATTGGTTAAGGCATAATGTATACGTTGCTAAGACGAAATATGTTCCATTTGCCATGAGGTCAAATTATCTACCATCCTCGACTTATGGTGTTATAGCCCATAATTGTGGTCAATCCCTTCCAAACGAGTGCCTTTGCCCAGAGTTGCAACGGTCTGAATGCACTAAATACCTGGGAGTGTTAATAGATAACACACTTAGCTTTAAACCCCACATTGAGTTACTTGCAGTCAGAATGCGCAAACTCATCTTTGTGTTTAAATCCCTTAAGAATGTCGCTAATCGTAGGGTAATTAAGACGGTTTATTTCGCTCTGAGTCACTCTCTACTAGAATATTGTATTTCTATTTGGGGTGGTGCAGATAAGACGCACCTCTTAACTGTGGAAAGGGCGCAACGAGCTCTACTCAAGGTCGCAGCTGGGCTTCCCTTTCTTTACCCCACTGTGGAACCTGCACAAGGACTGGGATGTGCTTACTGCAAGGCAAACTTTCTTCCTCAGGGCTGTCTTGAAAAAGCACTCAATTAAAATATCACCCTGAGCTGATGAGAGGCAAAAGGCGAACTGGCTCAGTTTGCCCAAAAATCACTCTGCGAACTTCTTTCTCGCACAATTTTTTCTGTTTCCTAGGTCCTTACCTTTATAATAAATTAAACGAACATTTTGCTATGTACCCTCTAAATGTAAGAAAGTTGTCACCAACTACCTGAAGTCTTTGAACTATGACGAAACCGAACAGATTTTATGCCCCTTGGAATGATGTTGTAAGTCAGTTCCACTTTGCTGTCGATACTTGTGAAGTTAAAATTTTTAACCTAACATCACATCACTATTTTCTGGCTTCGTTCTGATACACACGGCTCTCCCGGCAGGACATACACTCTCTCTCTCACACACACACACAAACACACACTCACACACACTATACTCAAACAACACGTAACATACATTTCACCTTAACTTCACTTTACTTCACTCTACAAAGTTACTCGTTTTGTGACTCGTAGTTTTTAATTTAGCACTAGTATAATGTTTTTCTTTAGTCCTTCACTTGTCCTATATATTCATTGGTCATTCATTACATAAGAAATTGAATTGTAAAGAACTGCGAGGGTGGCCTGGTTGACCTGTAGAACAGGTACTATTCCGTTGATAGCTCACTTATCACACTCGGGACTTTAAAAGTATGTTCACCTAGACACCTCGAAGAAAACAAACCTACACTTTTTATTTTCTGAATTTCTTGTTTTTAATAACGAAGATTTAACTTTATTATCACTTGCCTCAAATATTCAAACTTAACAGAAGCCAAACTGCCGTTTCTAATGTAGAGATTTTACTATGACCCGGTTTGTTTATGTCAAGATTTCTCCAATCCTTATCAAACGTCTACATTTCTGCACCAATTCGCGACATCGTGGACACAGTAGTAGGAAGTATACTACAGGATCGTCGAATCTCAAAGAAAAAAAGATTCAGATAAATCTAAGCATTAGAACATGCAGTTTACGTTTGGTGTAATAAAACTGACAAACAGGCAAAACTAGCGTGTTCCCGCTGTTATGGTTTTATGTAAGGGTGCGCTACAGGCGTAAAACCATTGTTTCAGTAGCTAAATTCTCGTATTTTATTCATTTTAGTCCACTTTTGAGTATTTTCCCTATTTTCCCGCCGAATTGGAAATATTCCGCATACTTTCCCCGAATTTGGGAATAAACCCAACAGTTGGAAATATTCCGGGGAGTAAACCCAACGCTAGGTGCGCATGAAGTCCTCGGGGACTGCTATTTTTTCTATACTAATATTATAAAGAGGTTAGGGTCGGTTGCACCATATCTCACATTATAACTGGAAAAACGTAAGATTTTTTTTTTGTTTAAACATGCTAATCACAGGAAAAAACTAGAAACTGCTGAGCCTATTTGAAAAAATATTTTGTGTTAGATAGCTTATTTCTCGGCGAACGCTTTGTATGAGCTAAAAAATGTATGATACCTACCTAGAAATCAACGGGGAAGCAGTTAAATCAAAAAGCACGGACGAAGTCGCGGGGGACCGTTATAATTAATATGTTCATATTATTTACACGCGTTTTGATTCTTATCTTACAAGATAATTATGACAGTTTTAAAAAATACTCCGCTCCTAACAATGCCCACAGGAAATCCTAAATTTACGCGAACGAAGTCGCGGGGGACCGCTAGTTTTATTATAATCATTTAAGTTATAAAAAAGTTAAGTTACATCGACACGACCCATCACTAACATGAACTGTCATAGGGATCAAGGTTCGCCGGGCCGAGAATAATTGGCTAGCTAATAGCTTAGTTCTGGCTTAAACCCGGTACTAAGTTTTTGTAATAACGGGGTATAACCATAACTTGTTTGGTTAACGTAATTAGAAACAAATAAAAGAGGTAAGTCCCTTAATCAGCTTATTGAGTTCACACGATTAACAACTAATCCGCATGCATTCATGAACAAATTACCAGAGAGAGTAAAGTGCGATTGTTCCAATACAATTTTATGCTGAAACGATAAATTTCATCCGTTTTCGATAACGCGGTGATTCAACAATACGGTCGTGATAAGCATATACTCGTACATATACGAAAGAGCAGTCTAGGTCAATATAGTAGATGCATAAGGGGCATCTCACGCGCGCGATACAAGGTTTGCAGTGACCTTAATGCGCACGCGATCGCGGCCGCTGCTCTCTCTTAAATCAAACTCAAAGGCCCTAGAACCCTACTTATCTACGAAGATGATCCGCCCTACACGGACGACAGCCGCGTGCCTTATGCAATCAAAGTCAACGACCCGCCCGAGCTTGTTTGCGATGTACTTCAACTATAGGATCACTGTGATTTAATTCCTCGACAGCTTCTGACGATCGCATGTTTTGTGAAAGGCGTTGTCATGATAATTGTTATTGGATGCTTACGGATAGCTTGCGTAACATGTTAACTTGTAAACGACACTGACCATTTGTTCTGTTCAATGGTTTACTAATCTCAGCCTCCGTCGTTAGCGGTGTTGGGTTTAACGAATATGAGGGCAAGTATCTATTTGAAACCACAATTTACGTCCGCAGTATAAGTTAACACGGGAACGGGGCGCTGAACTCGCAGCCGACGCATCCTGTCTCCAAAGTCGGTGATGTCGGCCAGCGGTCTTTACGAAGAAATGTGGGTTTTGAGAAGCCGTTAGTGGCACGCCCGACTCACACATCATCACTTGGGTCAATTGAACGCTTTGAGTCTTCCGCACCGGCATCAGATTTCTAAATACCGAACGGCGACTAAGGTAAGCCTTGTTTCAAACATAATTACCTGCTTCATTCCGTACGCCACAATATATTACACAGATATTTCGAAATTTTACTGCAATATTTACAAGTATTGAAGTATTGATAAATGTGCATTAAATTAACATAATCTGAGGGCAATATACTACACATACCCATATGGTATTTGTAGTGTACGAGGACATATTTCTAGAATATTGCCTGGCGAGAGAATACTTTGTACGCATTGAGCGTGAAGGTAATAAAAAGCCTACAGAAATCCTGTCTCTCGTTGATTTTTTATAATGTGTTATGATTTAAACGCAGAATGTTTATAGTTAATGGTTGATCAGAATGCGGTGGCCAGTGTCATGTGTCGGGTTGACGTTGGGCGATTCAGCGAATTGGCCGACTTCCTGCAGTGCCGGCGTGCGCCATGAATATACACATCTCCCATTCTCACTATCACCTTCGTAAATTGATTCAGACCTGTCAAATCCGACACACGCATGACTGGACTCCTTAATTGATTAGTGGGATCCTATCTTCAACTGTCTATGAATAAGGCCCTTAGCTAGCGTTTCAAGATAATCACTAACGATATAATGGTTGTACCTTGGCACATCTTATCAATTTCAAAAATATTTGTCACCTGGTAAACATATTGTGTAAACAGCAGCATAAACCTAGGTGTTGCGATATTAAATGCATAATCTGCAATAGCAGGCACTATCGGATTGAGGTCAATACACCGTTTTATGTATTATGATAATGAATGTAACCATAATATCAATAAATCAACAATAGCCTTTGAGAAAAAATATGGAAGAAACCTTTTTTTGCCTAATATTGTTTCCTTAAGTCCTGGAAAAATATTAAGGAAAAGAAAGGAGTATATAACGAAAACGGTTGAATAATTTCTCAGATGTGAATCGTAAATCAAATCTAAAGAAGAGGTTTTTTAATTTAATGCAGTCCGCTCCTCGCACTTTTTCGATATAGGAATGCCTAATATTATAACGTGCACTTTTATGATTCGAACTCTTTTCCTCATTCATAATCAAAATACTGTCAGTCCCAGTTACCAAAGAGGTAGACCTGTCTTGTCGTACTGCGCGGCGATCCGAGTTTGATGCTGCGAGCAAACGTTCTTTTACGTGTCAAATGTCACATTTGAATGCAAAATTGAGCCAATTGCTCAATTTGAGGCAATCAACTTCCGCGCGCTTATTACCCTTATACCTCTTTTTAAATTCTCTCATCGATCTATAGTATTGGTCCAATTAAGTTATTATCAAGTTTTCGTAAATACTGTTGATATGTTTAAAGTTTCATTTATTTGAATTTTGAACAATTGGTGTTATTAATACATCCATCCATAAATATTGTGTAATACTGAGGACTCACAGCGTTTGTTACCTGCTGTTTTATCACAGTAGCCACAAGACCGTTAAGCAAGCTGAACCCAAGGAACAGCTATTATGGCGTCCGTGGGTATCGGCAGGCAGCACAAAGCGCGGAGCTCCGTCCGATAATATTTGCTTCTCAATCTGCATGTTTGCCTAGGAACCGTTTCCCTATAAGTCCATCGGCTTTACCGGGACGGCATTTAGCGTGTTTGCTTTCAGTAAGCAATGATATACTAGACTTGTGTTTGGCGAACCACTCTGCGTCTGTAGACAGGAAAATCGCTCTTTAAATTATAAAATCACGTCGATGTTTTGACGCAAAGGTATTCACTGCAAACTGCTCATACAAAAATGCGCATAAAGCAAAAAGTATCATTCGCCGATCACCTTTCACTTTGAAATCGTTAAAATATTTTTCGACATGCTCTGTATGCATATTGGTAAAATAAATTAAATCATAATTATTTGGCACATGATATTGTGTATGGATGGCACATGATATTGTTTTTTGGCAGATTTTAGAACATCAGATTACTTTAATCAGACTTACATTTCGGGTTTCGCCAAATCGAGTAGTCATTGGTTCTCATAAACCATTGTCGAGTACAGTCATTGTCACAATGAAGTTACGGCGTAAAGGTCAATTCTATTGATGCGCTCGTCGAATCTGTGTGTTCTCTACATACGACGGGCACAACACAATGCATCGCCCACACGTTTCCTGTGCACCACACGGGTGTTTAAAATTCATCAGCGATTAACTCCTCTTCACAAGTATTCGCGCCTGACCTCGTTCGAGTGGACGGCACCAACTCGTGCAGAACGCGATGCAGTTTTAATTTTTAATTACCGAGGCCGTAAGTCTTTCGTGTTCATAATTGTCATAAACTAAGGGACCGATTGAACCATATTTTAGCATTGCCGTACGAAACGAAAGTGATCAACTCCGTTATTGTAGATAAAGGCATCTTGCGAATAGTATGTCGGTCAAATACAACAGAGCCTGTATGGTCGCGTGTTTCTAGGCAGAACGGATGTCATTTATATTTTAGACTTTCGTTTGCTTTCCAAAATCGCAAACTAGAGGTTATGGTTCGGAGTAATCATGGGGAATCTTCACGAAAGCCTAATCACCGTTACTGATGGAAGGAAATTGCTAGATCGGACTTCCTTTATTATTATCATGTAAAATGCGTCCAAAATTAGTAACAGCTGACAAGCTTGTATGTAATACGGGGCAGCGTTCGATCGAATAATGGAATCTTGTGGAGCCTTTTGTTTAAGTAAAGAGTATGTAAATAAATACTGTAAGGTACGTGTCGCCTGTCCTTCACGAATCATTAGCCGCGCTGAAAGGGTATCCGATGGTGCGCTGGGCCGGCCTGTCTGAGCGTCACTAAGCACACAATGCCAAGGCTGGCTGTGGTTATGCACAGTGTTAAGATCATGAAGTGTGAACAGCAAAAGCTTCATTTACTGTCAAGTATGGTCAAAATTTTAAAATGCGCTTTAAAATATCTTTATCACTTGAATACTTCATACACAATAGAAAATCAATTGTTATTATACACTACTAGTACCCATCTAGTTTACGACTCCTATCGTCATGTGTGAACCAAAGATTTCCCTTTACCATATATACTAATTCAATATTCTATAGCACAACAATACAATACGCAGTCGCCGTTATTATGTCCCGTTTAATCCGTTACATAAAATTTGACAACATTGATTTATTTATATCCATAAATGAATAATTCACGAGAAAAATTATTATCTCAGACAAATTTAACAACAGTCGGCGCCAGACGCTCGGACAAGATTCCAAAGGAGGAAGTGCATTTGACACACGCTTTAATGAATATTCAATGGGCTCAGCAAAATCACGGTAGGCGGTGATGATAAATCGAGGAAGGGTCACCCGATATTAGTTTGTTATCGAGTGACAATCTTCACGGCTGCGTCGCGGCGCGCTGCGTTTGGCACCTACTTTCGCTCGCAATTTTTTTCAATAGACACAGTCAGATTACGCAACGCACAGAAGCGTTGTAAACGTTTGTAATTATTATTGTAATAGCGTTCTAATCTAAACAAGGTGTAAGCAGTTGGGGCGTGACGTGAAAGCGCGCCAGGCATCTCTGACTACGGCGAAGCCTTGTTTTTAGGTATTCAGATCCATACGCTTGTGATAAAATCTGATCTGTGAATGAGGGGCATTCGAATTTGCAGTTAGAGGAATTTTTAAAGGTATTTCTTTTATTCGTCTTATTCGTCGCATCATCAGGCGGCGAATTAATTAAATCAATTTTATTTACTATAGGTATACTGATAGATTACAATCAATACATGCACATGATGTAATTTTATGTTTTTTCTTATTCTTATGACTACCAAGTAATCCATAATTAGTGAAAGATTTTGTTTTGTTTCCTTGCCAAACAGTATATCCAACCAATGCAATAGGCTGTTGTTGATGGTATTCTACTAACTAAAAAACAAAAGAACAACATCAATTTCATAATTATTTAGTAAAAGTGTAAGCAAGGTCCTAGCCGATCGATAGACAAAATCTGTTCATCTACCCTAATTCCTAATTTGGGCAATCCGCGGAACAGAAATAAGAACATACAACAGCAAATTTAATAATTACTCTGTTAAACAACCTACTGCAATAGTTTGGCAAGAGTGCTCGATCGCAGTTGTCCAGGGCCGCAATTCTGTGGTGTGAAAAGCACATTGCTATGATGATTACTGAACTTCGTGAGAAGATGGCAATAACAGAAGAAATTACGCCCATTCAAACTAGGTCTAAATCTAATTTAGAAGCTTAGTGAATAGATAAGACCACCTTTGGTTTATCTTCACATATAAATAGTTTAGAGAGAAATGTAATGTTTATAGTCACCTAAAAGTAACGAGGCATAACCTAGTGGCCTCAAGAAATGCCATTTAACGGCGTGAAGAACTAGTCTTGATATAGTACACAACACGGATCTAATCCTATATAGGGGGGGGGGGGGGGCAAGAATTTGTTTAAATGCAAGCGGAAGAATCCGTAAGTATAGTTAAGACTTGGGTACAAAAACATTGATATTATGTACTTGAATAAGCTTTGTTATAGAAATTGCTTTGAAATGGAACAGGTATGTAGGTACTTGAACAGGCCTAGAGTTTAAACAAAAGCTGTTTTAAGAGATTTACACATAAGAGGGTAAATATAGGCATGGAATAGGTAAGTAGGTAATACTGTTATGGACTATAATGAAAAGTTTAAAGGCCGTAAAGGAAAAAAAATAGTTTTTGTTATTTGCTCTTTCATAGACTTAATGGAGTCGCATTAATAGAGAATGACGACCAAATTAATTCCAAAAGAAAATGTGTGATATTTGAGGATCAATACACACATTCGTGTTCACAGTGTGTTAATATAGTGAGTGCATGAATTGTGATAATGCTGACATTCCACGAGAGCTTTCACTAACACACTAATGAAGCGCGACTTCGCTTATTGGTAACGTCATTATAAAGCCTCAAGTTCTCTGGTTCGATAGATCTTTACACAAATGTGTTATGTCTCTTCATGCGGCCCTTTGCTAGGGAAATAGGAAAAGTAAGACTTTTTAGTAAGTAACAATGCACTACAGCTGCACAGCACATCAGGCTACAGAACCAAAACGTGTTGTTGGTCTCTCGACTAGAGAATAGAGATAAGACTAGCCAAATCGCTTAAAACGTCGGCTATGACAACAATAACGAATGTAAAGAGCATGCTACCATTATCATGTGTCTTTTTCCCTGTTTTTGGAAGAAGGATAAATTGAAGTGTAAGTCTCTAGTGTGCAGGTACAGGTGGCCAGCACATCAGACTAAGTTTTTTGTTGCTAAATCGACCCTGTTACAACTGCATAGGATGCCGCAGTGTTTACCACCCTTTTGCAGCCGCTGTACTCAAGCGAGTGTTAAAAACCATATTTTTTTGTAAATTTCTTAATAAATGTAGATTGATTATCCCGTAATTTGGTAAAAATGGGAATATCAAGAGCTAAATAAACGGTAATTACTGTTATAATAATATGTATACTGATTTGTATAAAAATATAGTATTTCATAAAAACATCATTTTGTTTTATAATTAAGCTCTGTGTCTTTATTTTAAGTTCGAGTCTCAAGTGCATTGTTATTAGTTTCGCGTTGGCTGGTAATGGGTTAACATGCTATCGTCCGTACAAATTCAATGAACAGCTGATAATGAGGGCAGCGGCATAAGTTATAATCATAAGATAGCTAGCTTCATCTTATTTCATAAATTGTCAAACTAGAGAGTATGACTTTCCACAGCTGGGTTTTAAATGGTAGTGGAATGAATGAAAATAAATTAAAAAAACTGGCCAAGTGCGAGTCGGACTCGCGCACGAAAGATTTCGTACCTATAAATTTATAAAACACAAGCAAACAATTATTGAAAAAACAAAAAACCCGACTGCAAAAATTCTTATATTTCTGAAATGGTATTTTCACTGGCTTACATTTCATACCCATATTGCTTTTTTTACTAAGAAACTCATATTTAGAAAACGAAATATTACCTATACATATTTCAGTTCAAAAAGAACAATAGTAAGCAACAAAACTATAAAAAAATCATACTGAAAGTTATGTGGTAATTAAATAATTATATGAAATAAACTTGCAAAAACAAAAAAAACGGTGCGGTATTTTCTCTGTCATCATTATCAAAATGGATAAATCAGCCAATGTTCTTATTATTATTATTTTGATAAAAAAATAAAATAAGCCTTTATTTCTTTGACTTTCTTTGACCATGACAGTTGCATTACAGTCAGGTTGTCCTTGGACATAGGTCTCGTCCAGTGATAAATAATTGCCCAAAAAAAAAAAAAATTCTTCAGCTAACTATTATCCCTAAAACCAAGTCATTGCCACCTATAGTATATTATAAGTATAACAGTTATCCTCATAGTAAGTAATTTACATATTTATGACGTTGATTTTGTCCTATTAAATGTAAAGCAAGTATCAGCAAAAATTCTTATATTTCTGAAATGGTATTTTCACTGGCTTACATTTCATACCCATATTGCTTTTTTTACTAAGAAACTCATATTTAGAAAACGAAATATTACCTATACATATTTCAGTTCAAAAAGAACAATAGTAAGCAACAAAACTATAAAAAAATCATACTGAAAGTTATGTGGTAATTAAATAATTATATGAAATAAACTTGCAAAAACAAAAAAAACGGTGCGGTATTTTCTCTGTCATCATTATCAAAATGGATAAATCAGCCAATGTTCTTATTATTATTATTTTGATAAAAAAATAAAATAAGCCTTTATTTCTTTGACTTTCTTTGACCATGACAGTTGCATTACAGTCAGGTTGTTCTTGGACATAGGTCTCGTCCAGTGATAAATAATTGCCCAAAAAAAAAAAAATTCTTCAGCTAACTATTATCCCTAAAACCAAGTCATTGCCACCTATAGTATATTATAAGTATAACAGTTATCCTCATAGTAAGTAATTTACATATTTATGACGTTGATTTTGTCCTATTAAATGTAAAGCAAGTATCAATATGCATTAGGCATCAATAAATATGTCCATTCAAACACAAGTATTGCATACATGTGTAATTTTAATGATTGGTACCATCGTTAAGTAATAATGTTGTTTGCAGATGTCCTATCACCTGCTTTTCCATGTGACTATAATAATATTCGTATTTGTAACTATTATCCTCGTGGCGCCCACGCGCCTTTTTATAAACCAAAATAAACATGGCGACTCCAGCCCAGAACTTTTTTCAAAATACTTTCAATTACCGCCCACGCGCTTTTTAGAAGTCCATATTATAAATCTCTGTATAAATATTTGAATTTTTGCGGGTTAAAGAAATAATTTTGTTTAATTTCTGAACGAAATATTAGAGCACAGTTTCCGGTATGCTACCATTGGCTGTGACAGTCGACAGACGTCCTTTTTACCCGACTGCGGAAGGAGGGTTATGTTTTTCGAGAGTATGTATGTATGTATGTATGTTTGTATGTATAATTGTTTGGCACGCCCTACAGCCCAAACGACTAGAACGTTTTTGACATATGAGGTGTCGTTGAATTTTAAAAAATTGTGAGAATGACATAGGCTATATAAATTTTAAAAATGGCGCCCGCAAATGGAAATAAAGGGGGAGGGGAGATTGATTTTTTCCTTACCATAGCAATATGGGTATCAAATAAAAGCCAGTAAAAAGTCCATTTCAAAAATATAAATTTTTTTGCAGTCGGGTGTTTTGTTTTTTTTAAAGAAAATGGACGGCGGTATGGCTGCCTCACCAAGGCGGGGTAAATAATCGTATTTTTTTTAATTATAATCCGTGACTGCCAAGTATATTTTTATGCAAAAAGTTGGTCTTTAATGGGTATCACTTAGGTGGAGTCTATGATTTGACATTTTAAGATACCAAATTCTGGAAACTCTTGGATTGAAATAATATGACCTTTGTGAAGTCCTTTGGGTTGAAGTTAGTATAAAAAAAATCTTTGATAATTGTTTTGCTTATCACTTTATGTGTGATTTTTGAAATATTTGGAATATAACCTACTTAAATAACGCTACTTACCTTTGACGAATAATTGAATATAGTTTACACTACTAGCAATTTGTCTCCAGTCTGTGTAAACTTATCTAGCACTGTTCTAACTCAGTATTTTAAGCCTGGTTCAGAGTATCGTTCTAGATTTTATGATTTTTGATTAAGAATATAAATAAATATTTTTGGCGATAAGAAATAATATTTCATTACCATAAGAGTAAAACCTAAAACTTGTAATAGGGGACTTATAAGAAAAAATCCTGTAAGAGAGATAAATTAATGTATGTCATTTATTTAAAAAAATAATTGAAATAAACACATAAATCTCACATTCCTCTTTAGTCTAGTAACTGTGGCCCAATGGTCTTTGTATAGTACAAAAGATAGATAAATAATTGAAATTGAAAAAAATTGTTTATATCATCATTACTATACCCTTAAAGTTTCACTTCAATCTGGTAACTCTAACACATACAATTTACAACTCCAAACCTTGGGCGTTTAAGACTACAACAATTATGTCCTATGAGAAGGACATTCGAGCCATCTTCAAGGAAGAGTAAAAAAAATTCTGGGCGCCACGAGGTTATTCATTGTGGTATAACCTATATTCTCCCAACAAGCTTAAAACATTGGATCCCAAGCAGTTGAGGTCAGCTTTACATAACTGACTTACATAAGAATTTAAAGTTTGTATAAATCAAGAGATTTCTTTAACAAAATATTGAAATTGTGTTACAAATAACAGAATTTGAGTGAATATTGTATGTTAAATCCTGAATTTGTAAATATTTTTATTCTACTCCAGTTTACTAAGCATAGTTGTTCTGTACATAAAAAAAACCGGCCAACTGCGAGTCGGACTCGCGCACAAAGGGTTCCGTAACATTAACTTACAACGTTATGTCTAATGTATAGGCAAAAAAACACTTTGCATGGGAGCCCCCCTTTAATAAATATATTATATTTTTTTAATTTCAATTTAATTATTTATATTTAAAGTGAAATACAACTATATTTTTCTTAATTTTAATTTAATTATTTATATTAAAAGTGAAAAACAACATATTAATATTCTGTGAATATTGAAAGCGTCTGATTGTTGCCATTATTAATATCGAGCAAAAATTTTGGAAATAGATGTTTGGTGTATGGGACCCCTATTATTAATTTAATTATTTACTTTTAAAATAAATATTCTGCTTAATATTCTATAAATATTTCAAGCTTCTACCTGTTGCCATTATTCATAGTGAGCAAAAACGCTAAGAAATCGCATTTGTTGTATGGTTATTTGTTGTTATAGCGGATGATTAGTAATAAGGTCCCGTTTTTACCCTTCGGGTACAGAACCCTAAAAATATTGTAACATGTTTTATGTGAATAAAACATATTTTTTAAATCTTCTAACTTACATGCTTTAATGGCTGTAGTATGGTTTATTCTTTATACTTGATAGTTTTCCAATATCGAATTTTCCCTGACCCCCAGACAAACTTTTTAACTCTTGAATCCATTGGTTCATCATAAAATAAACAAACAGTATTAAATAAAGGAAATTATCATTATATAATATTTTTTTGTATAACCCAGTCTCTTGCATGCAGGCAGATGCGTATGATAGGCTGCACTCCTCGATTGAGGGCAAGTTTGTCCTAAATGAATTAATTCTAATTTAAATGTTGCTCGTGATTGTGTAAAATCTTGCCACCAAAAATATTTTGTTGCAGGACTTGTTTCTTGGATTTAGAACTACAAAACTCAAAAGGCAATAGGCTACACTATGACCATTACATAAAATAATTCTGCTCATGTTAAAACAGTCAGAGATAAAATACTTGAACATTATAAAGTAATTACCCGGGATCATACACATACCCCACAGCTGTTGGTGTGAACTCATTATTCAGAGATAATAGATGCTATAAAAACGTACAAAGGAAAAGAAATCATACAGGAACCGTTCACTATCGAAACGGTTGCATAAAAAACAAATAGGGTTACTCACGGTTCGGCTTCTATGGACTGCAGGCGAGCGACATAGTTCGAAGGAATGTAGCCTTCTTGTTTAGTCTTCTTGCTTCTAGCTAGCCACCAGTCTCCCTGTGTATCGTTTAGGATTTCTAAATGCTCGCCTTTTCTAAAACTAAGGTCCTCGTCAGTCCTAGCATCGTAATCGTACAAGGCGACGAAAATACGGGTGGGAGGGACCTCGTTTGTGTCCGTGCTTTGATTTACAGTCGATCTTATTGGATCCGGAGGTGGCGTTGGCACTGGGGTCTGAAACGGTCGAGCGTCTTCTTCGTGAGGATTAGCCCGTTCATTCTTACTTTTAGAATCCTTCTCTCCAGAACTGCTGAAACAATTCCCCATTTTCTCTTTACAAGGTGAGACTGGTACCACTAGTTTTATGTCAAATCACACACTTGTACGTATATAAACCAATGTTCAAAGTTTTTATGCATATAAACATTTTATTTTGTCACACAATAGTTGTTAAAATGAAACGAATTTATCTATTTTTATGGTAAACAAAGAAAATAAAATCCTGATTGAACATCACTGTAGTCGGCCATTTTGATACATCATAGACAAAATAGTTTGCCGTCCACAGATGATTGAAAATGTCTATGGCCTTACAACTTTCATTTTTACTTCAAGTTTGAGTTTAATTTCTTACATAAAACTGCATAAAACATATGTGTAGTTTTAAATATAGATGGGTAAGGGCAGTTTTATATTTTATGTTGAGTTGTAGTCAGTTTGTCAGCAAACGCCAAAAATATTCGGTGACATGATACGTCATCTGTTGGTGATAAGTCAAACTAGGAAAACAAATTCGAGTCAGAAGAATAGAACGTAGTTACTGCAAATATTCATAGGTGGCGTTATTAATAGGGGTTTTCTGACATCCCATTTTTTTTGTTTTATTTTATGTTGTTAGATGGCGCTATTCACCGACGTTAGCATTAAATAAAAATCTACTTGATTAAATAATCTACTTGATCCATCTTGCGTATTTTTAAGTATTGATTTTTGAAACTAGGAAAATCGCGCATTACTTATATTAAATACCTACTGATTACTACAACAGCCATGCTTGGCCATGTTGATTAATTTTCAGGAATTCAGGAAGGATTCAGGATTTACCATCGAACCCGATTCACATTTCACACTGTCACATATACCTATTCATTTTTTACGGCTGCTCTAAAATGTGTAATGTTTTTATTCTTTTTAAGCCCCGACGAGGTGCAAAAGGTCTATTTGAACGCAGGTTTGGTGGAAGAGCGTGATCGCTAGTAGTAACCTCACTCTTATAAAATAATAGCAGATAAAATTTAGTAGTGTTTAGACTCAGTATCAGTATTTTATTCTACATACAATGCAATGGTGGCATGGCATGGCAACACGATTAGCTAATGTTGGAGCCAGGATACTTAGCCAGTACCTCACTCAGATACCTAACAGAAAAGAAGAAATTTAAAAGATCTTAGAAAGATTTTACGAAAGTATTAAAATTAGCCTCTGACGCAGACAATACAACCAGAACGAGCTTTATTATGATCAAAGATTACCTACGCATCAACTATAAATTTAAATTGCTGTGCTTTTATCTTTTTTTGCCATACTCAGAAAGAAGTAGAAAGAAAATAGAAAGAGGACCAAAAAGTTAAAACACTGACC
The DNA here is from genome assembly GCA_949316185.1 of Pyrausta nigrata. Taxonomy (NCBI): domain Eukaryota; kingdom Metazoa; phylum Arthropoda; class Insecta; order Lepidoptera; family Crambidae; genus Pyrausta; species Pyrausta nigrata. The sequence continues at coordinate 5,383,062 of OX438951.1, forward strand.
TCCACCGTAACTACCTCACCTGACATTCCTTCTTAACCCCTGGACACTCCAAATGATGCTTCTAAAGTTCAGTTAAATTCTGTACCCCGGAAGTACGGAACTATAGTTCGATCCAATTTAATTAAACAAGGATCTAACTTTTCCCAAAGTTTGCGAAACACTAATCTGTTTAAACAGTTCGTTTTAGCCTCGACATGACAGTGGACAAGTTTGTGATGAGCTCGATTTATCAGTAAACCTTCCTATGTACAACACTTACCTACTTTTTATAGCAATTATTTAAGCGTTCAATAAGAAAATTCAATTAGGCGAGGTAAGTTATAGGATATTTCTAATAAAAGTTATGAAACTATAAAAGTGTTTCTTTTATTGGTGGGTGGGTAGAGAAGCTTTTTAAGATACTTTGTCCAAAAGTTTGGAAAAATTCATCGAAGGCAATAGGTATGGGATAGGTATTTGTAATAAATGTGTGTAACTGTCTGATTACAAAATTAAAGTGAAAAAAGTTGATTGATTCGACACAAGGGCTATCTAAATATGATATTTACCAAAGTTTGGAAACATAGGTATTTGGGAAGTATGGAAAACTAAAAAAACTAAATATCTACACCAATAAAATGTTAAAGTGATTGAAAATTATTTTAGGAAGTACTTTTAAGTTAGGCAAATCTAGTGGAAAAAGTTTGGAAGTCTACGTTTTCTGCTGAATAAAATTTTTGGTTTTTCTTGCGCTACATGTTCTACAAAAAGTTAAAATGTGTAAAGTTTGGATTTATATGATCAAAATAATGTAATGTATCAACATACAAAAAACTAGAAATGTGGAGTTTGTGCCTTCGAAGTTATTAAGAATCAACGAAATGAACTAATTATAACGCCGTGCGCGGCGGGGGGCGGGGGTGGCGTGCCGCGAGTCGAGCACCCAGCCGCACGCGCTAGCAGCATGTTCTGCGGTTCCGCGCGAGCCAGGAAGACTTTTCTGATTTCTGACATTTTGTTTTATAGCAAGTACATTACGCAAGTACCCCTAATATTGGGTGCTGCGTGGCGTGGTGTTCATGGTTCGATTAGATTCATCCGTACCTACCTACTAACCTCACATGATCAAAATATACTTAATTAAGTAAAGGTATTCAAAAGTGGTTTTATCTGATCATTAAATATTATAGGTACCTACATAATAAGAACCTATTTTCTACATAATTTATAACTTGCCATATGTAAAAGTTTACCTTGAAAGTACTTTTAAATGCATACCAACCCCTCTAATATTTGCAAAATAATAACTATAAATAAAAACCGGCCAAGTGCGTGTCGGGTCCTCGGGTGACGCGTTATTTGTATACATACACCTAAACAATTACAGCTTTCTACTATTACTAACGGTTTCTAAGCAAAATCTAGGACAGACAGACAGACGGACATGACATGACGAAATTATAAAGGTTCCTTGTCAGAACCACGGAACCCTAAAAACCATGCCTCAATATAACAAAGCATGAGAATAATAAGCGGAGCGAGTGACGGCGGTCGCGGTGTGGCAACGGCGCGCGCGTTGGTGTGTGGCACCCGACTCCATTCACTTAAGACTAGGCTCCCTTTAGCGTTTCGTATCCAAAGGGTAAAAACGGGACTCTATTACTTAGACTCCGCTGTCTATAATACGTATTCGAAGGTGATGAAGACGAAGAATTTGAATCAGTCAAAGAACTTTAACCCATTAACTAACAAAGTTGTATAAATCCGTCCATTATTTTAAGAAATATACAATTTATGATTATTTTTAATGATAGTCTAAGGATATGTCCGTCCATATTATGTTTTTTTTCTATATATGAGAGCACATTTTTAGATAATGCAACTAAAATATTTTAACAAAACAAACAACATTGTAAGTCGCAAAATTAATGCAAATTCTAAGGTATGTTACGCCGCAGTCGTAAATATCCGACCCTAGTGTAGTAGCACAGTACTATAATCTACTAAACACTATAGTGGTTCTAAAGAATAAAAAGTATGGTCCAATTTAAACTAACAAGTAAATAAGATATTAATATGTGTGTACACGCCAAGTGCCAACATAATTTTATGTTGTAATATCATCTACATCTTCATTCGCAACAAGAAGTGGGATGCTAAATAGTGGTAGGATATTCAGGTACTTACATTATAATAAAAAAAGTACGGAAATTAGGCAAAGCTCGGGCATTAAAAGCAAAAAATAAAATGAAATTAAAGATTCTGCTCGCCCTATATCTGATATCTTTTCCTATCGCCGATTTTGTGTTATAACAGTGTTTTAATGGGTTCGTACCACAAAAGGCTAAAACGGAACCCTTATACGATTAACTTGTTGTCCGTTTGTCCGTCTCATCGTCTGTGAACGTATCGTTAAAATTAGCATTAAAGAAAGAAAGAAAAAAACATTTATTAATAAACTAGCTGTTGCCCGCGACTTCGTCCGCGTGGACTCGATGATAACCACGTCGTAAGGAGAAAAGAGCAATGAAAAATCAAATTCAATAGGCACTTTTTCTAGGTTAATATCACCTCGCTATCCTCCTCTGGTAAGAAAATTTCGCATGGCAGTGTCACCGGCTTCAAAACCTAATTTTGTCGTATATGTTTCTTAGTAAAACTATAAAGGTAACTTTAGGTTTAAGTGTTCAGAAAAAAGTCAGACTCAAAGCTCCCTACCGCAATAGATGGATGTCGTTTAGTATCTATTTATTGTGTCCTTAGCCTACTCAGGGACTTTCCTTTGTTAGTTACTACTATCATAAAGTAATCTTAGAGTTCAATTTTCGTTAGTAAGTGATAAGTAGCATAAAAAAATAGTGCCAATTGACTATGATCTTTCATAACTTAGTAATATGGTAATTCAACAAAATTTTGTCAAACTGTTTGTGGTGTAAGTATCCACGAACTACTTAGCGTTAAGGATTATCATCATTAGGTCAGCACCTTAAAATTATGACTCCTGATTGTAAACGCTTAAATACCTTCATTAATGCTGTAGCATATATGGTATACATGCCTTTATTATCTGAAGGATCGATTTCTCCAGGTTTCTGTCACCAGATCGTAACTTGGAGACAGTAGGTAATCCTACTGGAGTTTTGAAAATTAGTCTAAAGTAATTTAGCATATCAGTTGCTCCACACCTTCAATTTGTGTAAGTCAATAAAAAATGCTCATTTCGCTGAACAATATTCCCTAAGGCGCTCTATTCATATTTCTTATAGTTGAGCTGAGCTGCTAGGGTTCCACATTGGTTGCTCCAGACCTTCAATTTGTGTACGTCAATAGAAAATGCTTATCACACTGATTAACTTTTTTTAAGGCGCTGCTTTCATATCTCTCTTAGTTTAAGTGTACTGCTAAAGTTTCACGTCTGGTACTCCGATCTTCAAAATAAGTTATAGCCTATTATTTGACCAGACTCAATAGCTACACAATAAAAAAAAAACAATAAAATCCGTTCAGTAGTTCCGGAGATTAGCGTGTACAAACAGACAAAAAAAATTAAAGTTGTAGATTCCTATTCTGCTACTATTTTAACATTACCCTCAATTAGTTTTTGGTAAAAAATAATAGATGCACATAAAAATCCTAAAACAAGGTTTTATAACTATGGAATTTTATTATATTTTTATAACTTAAGCAATTATTTTGCAAGTTTTTACGAAATTAAATCAAATTTCACTTACAAAAATTAATCAACTGTGTCATCCGGTGGGACTCGAGCCCACGTCCCTTCGCTATCCGGGCGAGTGCTCTTACCAACTAAGCTACGGAGGACGTTAGTCAGTCGACGAATTTTTGCAAGTGCTTGCTACGCCAGTGAGTCGGCGTTCGATTTCATCAATACTTGGGGAATGTACCCGCATGAAAAATGACGTGCGCGGCAGCGCCCGAGCGCCACTGGCCTCAGCAGCGAAAGTTAGTGAGAATGTAAGCTAATACTTACTTAAGTATTAACATAAAAAAAAATAGCGAAAAACAACTACCTTTAAAAACGCACTAAAAGGTTTGAAAAACTATTTTTTTTAACAGAAACATTTTTTAGGCTTTACTTTAGTGTGTGTGTGTTTTAAAACGGCGGTTTTTTTTTGCTAAAAGTAGATGTATTTCGTTTATCTGGGACTGTGGCAGTGTCCTCGCCAAGTCGAGCAAAAAGCGGTGCGGCCGGCTACGGCAACAGTTCAGGCCATTTTCGACCACCTATAACTTCGTTGTGGAAAAACTAGACCTCTAAATTTTAAGTTACCAAGCAAGCATTGTATACCTAAACACATTATATTTCAAATTTCATTGAATTTGAACGAGTAGTTTAAGAATAAACTAGTTAAAGTTTCTTTTTCATCATCAAAACTCTAAGGCACTCCTAGCAGACATAGAAGCCATCACAAACAATCTAGAACAAAATGTAAATAAAAAATGTAAAACTGACTGACGGGCATTATCAATGCACAGCTCAAAATAGGTATTTGCACCATCCTTTATGGTGTAGATGAACACTAAGAAATAATTTTTAGTTCATAATTTTAGGTTAAAAGAGGGGGCAAATTTGTATGAAATTCTGTCAGTTTTGAAGGTAAATCAATAAAAAATTGGTTAGCTATTTAGTTAGAAATAAAGAATGACGTATTTCAGGATTATTCAAAATTCAACATTTTAAGGGGGTGAATAGGGAGTTGAAGTTTGTATGGTAAATTTGACATTTGCGCGAAGTCGCGTGCAATAGCAAGTTTTTATAAGAAACTTATATAAATGAGCGAAGTGACAGCCTGCCACGGTGCGAGTGCGACCCCAGCAGTTGAATGAAATAAATATGTATTTTTATATATTTGGGTGAAACACGAATAAATTGCGGTGGTGGTGATACTGAATTTACAAACATACCTGCAAATAGAATAATATACCGCATATTATTATTATTTAGTTAAAAAAATCGTTGTAGGTGGGTGTTCCTGTTCAGTTGCAAGTAAAAATAAAAAAATATAGCATAGATTTATAAAACACAATGTAATAATAAATTTTTTTTTTATAAACTAATAATATTTATAGTAATAGATATTTATAAACAAAATTATTCTTAATAAGACTGAATACAAAAAGTTTTTAAAGATGTGTTTTTTTAAATTATTACATACTACGCATGTAGGTAACGATTTACTAAAGTTGTTTGTTTTTTAAAGATATGTTTTTTTTTTATTATTACATACTATGCATGTAGGCAGGTAACGATTAAATATATCTTTAAATACGCAAAATCATTGATGATTTTTATTTCTGGCATACTTAATCACATGACGTACATCTTATATGATTTTCAGCATTTAATCAAAAATATGCAATTAATATTTTTGCTTGGACTTTGTAATGATAGACGAAACTGAACGACTGAACCGCACCGCGCAGAGCGGCGCGCGCGGATTTGTGGAACGCGACGTTGCCACTCCGTGCATTTCATGCACTAGACCTGTGCCGATCGTGAACGATCAACGATCGGATCATTTTGATTTTGGCTCTCGGTTTCGCGCGCGACAATGATCGATTAGTATGATGGCGAAAGGATGAAATCATTAATCGCTTTTATCTCGACCCCGTTGCGTGCTAGCGCAAAAATAATGTCATTGTATTGTAGGTATTGTACATGACAATTTTTTTTTTTTTACATTTCTCATACTAGTGTTTTTATTTATTAAATTGCCGCCAAAAATTCCTGAACGCCCTTGGCGACACCGAATGAACGAAATGATCGAATAATTATAACGCAATCACCACACGAATGGGTCATCATGACCTTATCGGTTGACGAGAATTGATCGATGGACACAGGTCTATCATGCACAGCTACCTACTACCAACGTACGGTAAGTACTGTTACGATAAGTATCTACGATACGTACTTAAAATACCAAATAAATTCAAATATTTCCTAGGTCCTACTTTACATCAGTTAGGCACCTCCTTGTGAGTTCGCAATCTCAGCAAACAAAGATAAATCAAACAAACAAAGAGATCTTTTTTACTCGACTACGGCGACGCAAAAAGGAGGGTTCTGATTAGCAATTTAACCTGTTTGAAAGGTTAAATTGCTAATCAGAACCCTACCCAATATAATAATATGTAGCAATATTTACCGATAGGTGGACAGATATGTTTATTATCTGTCGGTAAATATTGCAAGATATTTCATTTACCTTTGACAAGCGACTACTTAAACTTTGCTGAGCGAAGGCAGGCTAAATTAGTTTTAGTTTTAAGCTTAGATAAAATTAATACGTCTAAGCATTCCGAAACCACAGGTGAAATATATATATATATTAAATATATTAAAACCAGTCGGCAGAAAACGCCAAGCGGCGCAAATACGAGTCTCTTGCAGGTGATTATGTGTTTGCAGCGTTTGGCGTTGAAACTTTTGGACCGTGAGGACCTAACGCCAAATTACTTTTTAGAAAAATAGCCCTTAAATTAAATACAATTCTGGAAAACAAAAAAGCTGGCTCGTTTCTCGCTCAGAGGCTAAGTATGGCTATCCAACGCAGCCAGCATTCTCGCTTCCTTGCCTCATGGACACGGTTACATTTTTGAATAAGTAGATTTTTAAGTTTTGTTAAGTGTACACATTTAGTTAATTGATTATTTTTATGTGATTTAATAAAAAATCTGTACCAAAAAATAAATTAATAAACCATTCTATTGATAATATTGTGAATGATGAAACTGGTGGGGTGTTCTTGGAACGCTCCCCAAGGGGTTCTGACCCAAAAAATATTTAAGGCCTAACTGCCCCATTGCGCCATCGCTGTGCAGATTTCGCATATGAAATTGTGATTTTGGCAATTTCATCAATGAAAATTTAAAAAAATCAAAAATGTATTCCCATAGTTTTCGTCTTTGCGTACTGAGGAACAACAGAATAAAAGAGACCGCTCCGAAATTTTAGCCACATGAAAACAGGGTGCAGGGCACAACGTTCAGGAGGGTTTTGTATTGAACCAAATTCCTCTAATCGTTTTTCGCGATCCATAATTATCTTCATGTCCTGAAGATTCTGGTGATATAGGTTTGAAACTATCATGATCAAATTCGTATCATAAAAATGAAGGAACTGTTTTAACGCGCTCCTTCCTGACTAAACTTCTCATACATTTGCAAGGCATCGAGCATATTTCGCCTTAAGTGCGTGGCATATCGCAGTTGGCGTATACTATAAAAACAAGGCCGTACCTAAACGCTGGATAAAATATCCGACAGGACCCACATATTCATGATTTGGTTGAAAATTCCTACTTTGAACTTCCGCAGAAGCACAGAATAAGTACTGGCAGAAGACTTCTTTTCACTATTTTAAATAGAGTGGTGAGTTTAAAAATAGGTCAATGGTGAATGTCCCCACGTTAGGTGCCTTAAATGTTATAGCCGTCATGAATTTTATCAAGTGATTTTTACTACTTTTACTATTATTTATTCTGTGCTAGTAACTTCCGAAGCACCGGAATCTCATCGTAAAGCTTGAGGTGGACGCTCATATCCTGAGCCGATCTGCAGCGAACGAATGGGAAGCATTTGATATCTTTGTATGGAAAATATGTATGAGGCACACCATTCAAAAGTTTGCGTGGTTTTTATTTTCTCTCAGTGGGAGTGAAAACAAGAATATGTTCTCAGGAGTAAATCAATTAAATTCAGGATATTATGATTCTAGTTTTTAAGCTTTATTAGATAGAACTCATAATCTGCACGTGCATTGTTATTATGTTGTACGGGGCGTTTAGGTTATTATTTTAAAACGATGGAGGTGCAAGCGCTATAAACCACCGCGACTATAAAACCACCCTAACAAGAGCTTCCGAGTCTTCCGTCTCAAGCTAGTCTACACCTCCAGTATGCGTCCACCTTAAAGTGCGTGAATCGCGAGCGCTTTGGAAAGTTTTTCGCATGAATATTTACGATTTACGTTTCACGGCGGATGGGTTGAGTTCAGGTTGAGAAAAAATGAAATACGCCGCTATAAAATTTACATATTGTGACGCAACAAGAGATTTTGAGATTCTAAGCCTACGTAAGTTCGAAACAATGGCATTAACTTGACTTTTAGTCAATCTGAAAAAAAAAATAGTGAAGAATTGTAAAGTATCTTAAGCAAGCCATTTACAATATGAGAGTATTTAACTCTAATAGGTAACTATAGTTTATATGCGTTCACTGAATAGGTATAGTAAGTAGGCACAATGTGTCAGTCCTTATGTTATAGGTTTGCAAACGTTTTTCATCTACTCACAAATACTTTATTATTTGGGTAAGTTAGTTTTATTCGTAGGGTTTATGACCTGAACCACTGCCTCAACTTCTGCTGCGTCCCGAAGTAGGTACTTTACTTACCTACGCACGACGCAGATGTATAGTACGTATCTATGTCAAGCCTGCTCTGGTCTACGAAGGTCGAGGAAGTCGTAGATTATTTACGAAAAATGTCTAACTCCTTTGGTATTTAGTAGTTTCGGTTAACCGAATTTGTGGTGAGAATACCGACCCACTATCTTGCGACCTTCATGCAAAAGGTATGTAGGCCGCAGGTACTGCAGGGAGCCACGGCTGGCAGCTGCAACACAGCACCGCACGCATCGCTTCAAGTTGATGACGCGTGTGACTGACTTCAAAGTTTAGTAAACAAAAAAAATACATATGTGTAAAAATGGTGTCTATGTTAGTTTTTAAGGTAGGTATTTATCATATGGGTCATTTTTGCGTTTTGTGATACTCTGAAATAAATGTGCGCCGAGCCATGCATACTACTACAACCACCGTGACCACGACTACTCTGCCAAGAGCAACCGACTAAGAAGAAGATGAAGAAGGAGAAGAAATGTTATTCTTTGTATATTATTTTTATTTATTCGCTATGTCGGTTAACATAAATAAAATGAGTAATTAAGAATGAAAATACAAAACCATTAAATCAAGAAAACGGTAAAGTAAGCTCTATTTTATTTAAGTAATACTTTAGACCCGTGTTTAACAATTTTTAAACTGACGGTAAACCTCCATCGACGGTTAATTTGAGAGAATTCCCATACAAAATATTTCAAAAGATGCTAAACCGGCTAATTAAAAACTAAACATGTGTTGGTGAACTCCACCCCAAAACTCGACTCTTAAGTAAAAGTTACACTGTGTGCAGTAATGCCTGACTATCATGATGATTTTTAACTCGCTGTAACACGACTTACAAAATTCAGACGGTGCTACACTTTTAAAATGGTAAAACCTAACTTTTAAAATACGTAAGGGATTTTTTGAAATAAAAAGTAAGAAAAAACTGAATCTTTTTAATATTTCCATAGTTGACAGTATTCGTTTAAAAAATCTCCGGATAAACAAAATATGTAAGCTCATGCTTTCCGAAGCAATTAAATAAATGATTTTATTTGGTTTGAAGCTGTTATTAGGGTGCAAAGAGGCAATACTCACCAGATATTTAAATCCTACTTCCTACTTAATAATAATAATAATAATATAATAATAATATTGGAGTCATCTATATTTGCCATCCAAGATCAAGCAGTCATGACTCGACAACACGAAAGAGACATACTTAAAAAGAACTGTGATGGCAAATGTAGACTGTGCTCTTCTAAAGATGAAACCGCTCAGCACATAATTTCAGGTTGTGAAAAATTAGCAGGTACATATTAAACAAATAGACATATAGTCCGATACGGAAACGGTTTTGCCCTTTGATAATTTTAAAGTGCCTGGTTTTTGTTGAGTTTATGCAGAAGCTTTATGTGATGCTATATCCAAAAGTTTGGAAAAATTCATCGAAGGCAATAGGTATGGGATAGGTATTTGTAATAAATGTGTGTAACTCTCTGATTACAAAATTAAAGTGAAAAAAGTTGATTGATTCGACACAAGGGCTATCTAAATATGATATTTACCAAAGTTTGGAAACAGGTATTTGGGAAGTATGGAAAACTAAAAAAACTAAATATCTTCACCAATAAAATGTTAAAGTGATTGAAAATTATTTTAGGAAGTACTTTTAAGTTAGGCAAATCTAGTGGAAAAAGTTTGGAAGTCTACGTTTTCTGCTGAATAAAATTTTTGGTTTTTCTTGCGCTACATGTTCTACAAAAAGTTAAAATGTGTAAAGTTTGCATCTTATGATCATAATAATGTAATGTATCAACTTACAAAAAATTATAAATATTGACTGCTTGCGGTCGAAGTTATAGAATTAAATGTAATGAAACGAATGAACAAAGTATAGGTATGAAACAACGGGCGCGTGCGGTGGGTGGGGCGGGGCAGGCGAGTTGTCGCGCCGCGGCGCGACCGCGCGGCCGCTAGCCGGCGATAAAAGACTATTCAGTCACGTGTAATATTACTGCGAGGAGTGATATTCAAGATTTGATTCAGTAACATACCAGGTATTCACTGTACTGTCTAAAAAAGGAAACTGAAATACTAATGCGACAATTCATCTTTGTTTGCTGAGATTGCGAACTCACAAGGAGTTGCCTAACTGATGTAAAGTAGGACCTAGGAAATATTTGAATTTATTTGGTATTTTAAGTACGTATCGTAGATACTTATCGTAACAGTATTTACCGTACGTTGGTAGTAGGTAGCTGTGCATGATAGACCTGTGTCCATCGATCAATTCTCGTCAACCGATTTGATCATGATGACCCATTCGTGTGGTAATTGCGTTATAATTATTCGATCATTTCGTTCATTCGGTGTTGCCAAGGGCGTTCAGGAATTTTTGGCGGTTATTTAATAAATAAAAACACTACTATGAGAAATGTAAAAAAAATATTTTTTTTGTCATGCACAATACCTACAATACAATGACATTATTTTTGCGCTAGCACGCAACGGGGTCGAGATAAAAGCGATTAATGATTTCATCCTTTCGCCATCATACTGATCGATCATTGTCGCGCGCGAAACCGAGAGCCAAAATCAAAATGATCCGATCGTTGCTCGTTCACGATCGGCACAGGTCTAGTGCATGAAATGCACGGAGTTTCAACGTCGCTTTCCACAAATCCGCGCGCGCCGCTCTGCGCGGTGCGGTTCAGTCGTTCAGTTTCGTCTGCCATTACAAAGTCCAAGCAAAAATATTAATTGCATATTTTTGATTAAATGCTGAAAATCAAATAAGATGTACGTCATGTGATTAAGTATGCCAGAAATAAAAATCATCAATGATTTAGCGTATTTAAAGATATATTTAATCGTTACCTACCTACATGCATAGTATGTAATAATTTAAAAAAATCATATCTTTAAAAAACAAACAACTTTAGTAAATCGTTACCTACATGCGTGGTATGTAATAATTTAAAAAAAACACATCTTTAAAACACTTTTTGTATTCAGTCTTATTAAGAATAATGTTGTTTATAAATATCTATTACTATAAATATTATTGGTTTATAAAAAAATGTTTTTTTTATTATTACACTGTGTTTTATAAATCTATGCTATATTTTTTTATTTTTACTTGCAACTGAACAGGAACACCCACCTACAACGATTTTTTTAACTAAATAATAATAATATGCGGTATATTATTCTATTTGCAGGTATGTTTGTAAATTCAGTATCACCACCACCGCAATTTATTCGTGTTTCACCCAAATATATAAAAATACATATTTATTTCATTCAACTGCTGGGGTCGCACTCGCACCGTGGCAGGCTGTCACTTCGCTCATTTATATAAGTTTCTTATAAAAACTTGCTATCGCACGCGACTTCGCGCAAATGTCAAATTTACCATACAAACTTAACTCCCTATTCACCCCCTTAAAATGTTGAATTTTGAATAATCCTGAAATACGTCATTCTTTATTTCTAACTAAATAGCTGACCAATTTTTTATTGATTTACCTTCAAAACTGACAGAATTTCATACAAATTTGCCCCCTCTTTTAACCTAAAATTATGAACTAAAAGTTCTTTCTTAGTGTTCATCTACACTATAAAGGATGGTGCAAATACCTATTTTGAGCTGTGCATTAATAATGCCAGTCAGTCAGTTTTACATTTTTTATTTACATTTTGTTCTAGATTGTTTGTGATGGCTTCTATGTCTGCTAGGAGTGCCTTAGAGTTTTGATGATGAAAAAGAAACTTTAACTAGTTTATTCTTAAACTACTCGTTCAAATTCAATGAAATTTGAAATATAACGTGTTTAGGTATACAATGCTTGCTTGGTAACTTAAAATTTAGAGGTCTAGTTTTTCCACAAAGAAGTTATAGGTGGTCGAAAATGGCCTGAACTGTTTCGAGAAAAGGATGTTGTGTTGCCGTAGCCGGCCGCACCGCTTTTTGCTCGACTTGGCGAGGACACTGCCACAGTCCCAGATAAACGAAATACATCTACTTTTAGCAAAAAAAAACCGCCGTTTTAAAACACACACACACTAAAGTAAAGCCTAAAAAATGTTTCTGTTAAAAAAAATAGTTTTTCAAACCTTTTAGTGCGTTTTTAAAGGTAGTTGTTTTTCGCTATTTTTTTTAATAAGGTATTAATAAGGTAAGTAAGTATTCGCTTACGCACGTCCGCACGGCGTTGCCAAATTGCTCCGATTATTGTTCTTTTGCTAATAGTGATTTATAAATAAGTAGGTATGTTTTTTTATTTAAAATTTGCTGCATACTAAAACCAATGCGCTTATATTGAGTATTTTTAACCCCCGACGCAAAAACGACGGGGTGTTATAAGTTTGACGTGTCTCTGTGTGTGTGTGTGTCTGTGGCATTGTAGCTCCCGAACGGATGAACCGATTTTGATTTAATTAGTCGTTAGTTAATTAGTTTTTAATAAGTCGGGAGTGTTCTTAGCTATGTTTAATGAAAATCGGTCCAAGATGGCCGCCGTAACAAAATGGCGGATCATATATATTTTTTAAACTCCTTCAATATGGGTATCAAATGAAAGGTCTTGACTAGTCAAATTCTTTACACTATGACAAATTTCAAATCCAAGATAGCCGCCGTAACAAATATTTTTTTAAACTCCCTCAATATGGGTATCCAATGAAAGGGCTGACTAGTAGAATACTATAATACACTATGCTAAATTTCAAATGTTTAAAATTGCGTATTGCATTTTATTTTAAAGTTTACCTACTTACTTTACCTCAACTATGTATCCAATGGAAATATTTTTACAAATATTTAACCATCAGTTAAGATGAAATCAGCTTAACTTATTATATTTTTATAACTTAAGCAATTATTTCATGCGGGTACATTCCCCAAGTATTGATGAAATCGAACGCCGGCTCACTGGCGTAGCAAGCACTTGCAAAAATTCGTCGAATGACTAACGTCCTCCGTAGCTTAGTTGGTAAGAGCACTCGCCCGGATAGCGAAAGGACGTGGATTCCACCGGATGACACAGTTGATTAATTTTTGTAAGTGAAATTTGATTTAATTTCGTAAAAACTTGTAAAATAATTGCTTAAGTTATAAAAATATAATAAAATTCCATAGTTATAAAACCTTGTTTTAGGATTTTTATGTGCATCTATTATTTTTTACCAAAAACTAATTGAGGGTAACGTTAAAATAGTAGCAGAATAGGAATCTACAACTTTTATTTTTTTTGTCTGTTGTACACGCTAATCTCCGGAACTACTGAACGGTTTTTTTATTATTATTTTATCTTTATTGGAAAACACAACAGATTACATCGTGGCTTAATACTATGACATTCATGATTAAAACAGAGTTATAACTAGAAAATAATCCTAAAACGTGTTTTCACGGCATGCTAAAGATTGGTGTTAAAAGAGACAGAGATGTCTATTCACGTGATATAAGTTATTCAACACAAGTCTAACTGATCAAGTACCAAACACAGTTAACACAATAGATCAAAACAAGTACACAAAGAAAATAAACTAATTAGGGTCTAGGAAGACTCCTGAGGATTTCTCTCAAAACTGCTCTAAAACGGGTCATATTTGCGTTGAAGATGTCAAGGTCGGTGAAGTGAAGACTGTACTCCTCGTACAGTTTACATTATCGGGCCAGAGGTTGATTCTGCGAGATTTTATTGCGATAGAGGGGTAAGTCGAACATCTTGGCCATTGGTCTGCGAGGGTTGTGTTTTGTATTAAAATAAATCCTCTCCAAGATCTCGGGTGCGTCCAATTCCGAGTGCACTATTTTATGGAGGTTAACAAGGTCCATTTCGGAGCGACGAAGGTGAAGTGGTGTTACGTCAAACTCAACAAGTCTCTCTTCGTAGGATTGAAGCCTTCTGTTATTGCCGGTACGGAAGCACAATAATCGTAAAAACTTGGCCTGGATGGATTCAATGCGTTCAGAGTGAACTGCATAGTGAGGGTTCCATATTATTGAGCCGTAATCTAAATTACTACGGACAAAGCTGTTGTATAAAAGCATTAAGCTATTGGCGCGCTTAAAGATTTTGCTTTGTCTGGCAACAAAACCCAACATCTGGTTAGAATTTTTAACTACTGCATCGTAGTGTTGTCGAAAGCTAAGTTGTTCATCAAATATGACGCCAAGATCCCTGACAGTTGACACACGAGACAGACTTTGTTGCTCTAGAATGTACTCGCTTATTAACTTATTTTTTTTTAGTGTGAAGGTGATAACGAAACATTTTTTTACGTTAAGAAACATGTTATTTTCTATGCACCAATCCGACAAGCGCTGTAAATCCTCCTGTATAATTTGCGTGTCCTCCACTCGGTTGATTCTGTTAAAGATTTTTAGGTCGTCGGCGTACATCAGGCAAGGCGATTGAATTTTTTCAATGAGGTCATTAATAAAGGTTACAAAGAGTAATGGACCAAGATGAGACACTTGTGGAACCCCAGACTTTATAAGGATTGGCTCTGATGCGTAGCCCTTGACCGTAACCAGCTGACTCCTGTTTTTCAGATAAGACTCCAACCAACGCAGCAGGTTGCCGTGGATGCCATGTGCTTCAAGCTTCTTACACAGTATAGCGTGGTCTACTTTGTCGAAGGCTTTTTTGAAGTCTGTATAAACAGCATCAACCTGGCCCTGATCATTAAAGGTATCACATAAGTATGACTTAAAGTTGAGGAGGTTACTGACCGTGGACCGCTTTTTTATGAACCCATGCTGCGTGGATGATATAGTAGGTTTTAAATGAAAGTAGAGACGGTCAAATACCAGCGATTCAAATAACTTAGATATTGCTGAGAGAATGCTAATTGGTCGATAATTTTCGCAGCTGGCGCGATCACCGGACTTGAATATGGGGACAACGTTAGCTTTTTTTCCAGCACGATGGGAACACGCCAGTTCGGAGTGATTTATTAAAAATATGTTGAAGAGGGCGGCATAGTTCGTCAGCACATATCCGCAAAAACATGGGTGGAATACCGTCAGGGCCGGCTCCCTTCTTCGGGTCAAGACGCTTGAGTTTAGCTAGGATTTCCTTTTCAGTGAGTACAATTTTAGCAATAAGGTTACTAGTTTGAGAGCAGCGGTTGGCTAACCCCATCTGATCACTGTGATTCTCAAATACTGACCCAAAAAATTTTGAAAACAATTCGCAAATCTCTTAACCGCCGGCAGCCTTGGTTTCACCAAATGTCATGGAGTCGGGTATACTAGAGTTGTTGCGTTTTTTGCTGTTTATGTAGGTCCAAAATGGTTTTACGTTTTTAGACAAAGCATTTTCGATCGATCTAGTGTACTTTTTGTATAGCAGTTGTTTATTAGCTTTCGACATCTAGCTCTGAGGAGGAAAAATGTGTCATAATCTCGCGGGTTTTTGTATTTCCTATATCGTCTGTGATACTTGTTTTTTTCACGTAAACAGTGAAGTAAAGCTGGACTTAACCATTTAGGGTATTTATTTGAACAGTTTTTAACTGATGGAGTACATTCGGTGATGATTTCATTGATCACATTGTAAAATTTGGCCACCGATTCGTCCACGTCCTAACCGGCAAGTAGGTCAGACCAGTCCAGAACACCCATCCTATTTTTCACAGTCTCATATTGACACTTAAAGAAGTTTAGACGCTTTGTCTCAATTATCTTCAGAGATTTGTAGTGGGGAGACAACTTAATATGTATAACTAGGGCAGGGTGGTGTTTATCTTGTTTTAACAAAGAGTTTTCATTAGCTATTGTCATTTTTCCAGACGTGCCGAGTGCAAGGTCTAGTATCGCATTGTTACTATTAGGAATGGGGTTAAACTGGGACAAGCCGCAAAGAGCCAAGGTGTCTAAAAGCAATCCACTCTTGTAGTTCATATCATCGCAACTAGCCGTCATACTACCATCACTTGATATATTCCATGAGACATTGGGCACGTTAAAATTACCAAATAATAAAAAGGTATTTTGATCACTGGCATTCAGAATGAGACTTTGGAGGTTTGTGTAGAAGTCAGAGAGATCGTCTTTTTTTAAATAGGGAGGCAAGTAGCAGACGCATACATTTATTATCTGATCCGCGTTATTTAATGGCGAAATGCTTATCCAGACATCCTCAAGATATGTTTCCCAGGAGCTCTGTCTGACGGAGGAGTATTCTCTTTTTACTGCTACGAGGACACCGCCGCCACTTTCCTTATCATACTTTTTAATACCGGTGGTGTCGCGATCTCTGCGAAAAACATTGTATTGCTCGTCAAACAGTTCTCCGTCATACACTGAGGTATCAAAATTAGTTTCAGTTAGACATATTAAGTCGTAGTTTGAATTTAGAAAGTTCCTATAGATAATGTAGTTTTACTTTTAGGTCTATTGAGATTCTGGTAATATATTAACATATTTTTAAGTGTCTGTGAGTAATCCAAACAGATGCCCTGAGTTTAATTCACTTAAAAAAAATATATTATACCAAAGACAATGTACATAATTTCAGCTGTGTGTTATACAGGGTTATGGGAAGCTAACTTTGATAAAACGCTAGTGTCTCTTATGAATATGGCCGGGGATTCTTCATTCTTGCGCACATAGACACGCCCGTACTTTATCCATACAAACTTGTAGTTATTGACTTTAGACCATTTCCTTGCCGCGGCGTGTATTTCCTTGCATTCAGTTGATAGGTGTTCTGACACGTAGAAGTTGTCACATGTCACCACCTACGCCCATATGAGATGAATTTAGTGGAGACGACTTGTTTGTTTTGTTATATTTTCGTACGGCGGAGATGATAGTGTCTCGGTGCAGTTCTGAAGGCAGCGTTACGATGATGTTACGGGGGCGGTCCGAAGATGGATTTAATTTTGCAACACGGCGTATGGATTTAATGTCGGAGTCGGCAATTGGGCACTTTATCACCTCGCATAATTTCTTCAAGGAGTGCAGCAAGTTTTCCGAGCGTTTTTCAGGTACAGATTGTATTTCAATGTTGCATTTTCTAGACGACGTGTCGAGAACCCTGAGAGTTTTATTCATTTGGGTCAATTCAAATTGAAGTTGCGACTTGTCTTCTTCTAGCTTGCGGATTTTGTCGGACAGTGCGTTAACTTCTAATTTAACCTCTTTTTGTCCCTCCGCGAGAAAATCTGTGGTGACTGTAAACTCGGACTTTAGTATAGAAATTTGATTGCTTACTTCTTTCCGTATTGTTTCAGTAATAGTTTTTTGAAAATTTTCCAGTTTCGAATCTAGCTTGAAGTCTTAAAGTCT
The DNA here is from genome assembly GCA_949316185.1 of Pyrausta nigrata. Taxonomy (NCBI): domain Eukaryota; kingdom Metazoa; phylum Arthropoda; class Insecta; order Lepidoptera; family Crambidae; genus Pyrausta; species Pyrausta nigrata. The sequence goes on from OX438951.1 coordinate 5,400,757, forward strand.
GGAGAATTGATCTAAATTGATGCTAGCGGCAGCTGCAGGCGCTGTGCCATATCCAGATTCAGTTCTGTCCATGGCTGATCGGCCTTTTTCATCTGAGGTTTCGCTGACCGGAATGTCTTCGTAGGACATATTCGAGTCATCTATATTTATCAGTTGCTTTCGGACAGGTGTATTACAATTGCTTCCTTTTCGCCGAGTAATGTTTATACACAGCGGGCATACCCACGACTTCTTTAGCTCGCTCAGGTTACTCTTATAATAATCAGAAGTCATATTCAGGCATACATAATGGTAGGACGTCTTACATTGTTTGCAGTGAAGTATTTTGTCGCTAGTAGTTTGCTTACGGCATGCTTCGCAATTATTCATGTTGAAAATATAAAATTGGGCACAAAAGGAACAATTTGGTCACTTGAGGGCCGAGGCGCGAACCACGGACCACTTGATTTTCAACAAGCTGCCTTACGCACGGAGCTATCGCTGCGCTGTAGAACTCTCTCCACGCTTGAGCCATTCGTCCGAGGCTTTACGAGGGTCAAACTGAAAGTTCTTAGAAAATCAAAAACTGATTACATTAGCCAGTTATTAGTTTTATTATATCTTTTCAAAATATTGTCCATTGACGTCAATACACCGCTGCATGCGATGGAACCACTGGGAAAAGCACTTTGCCCACTCGTCCTTAGGGGTCTCTTCAATGGCATCGCGATACGCAGCCACCGCTTCTTCAGCATTCATAAACCGCTTTCCTTTAAGTTTTTCTTTAATTTTTGGAAATAAATAAAAATCACAAGGCGCGAGGTCGGAGCTATACGGCGGGTGACCCAGTAATTCAACGTTTGATGTCGCCAAATAGTCGATCGTTCGCTTGGCGGTGTGCGACGAGGCGTTGTCGTGGTAAAGGAGGATCCTACTGCGAGGTCGTTTCTCTCGAACTTTTTCCAAGACAAGTGGCAAACAATTGGTAGTGTACCATTCTGCAGAAACTGTTTTTTGATCCTCTAACACAATTGTTGCGAAATGACCTATCCTTCCAAAGAACGAGGCCACCATTTTTTTTCCCGCACTTCGATCTCTCTTCACTTTAGTTGGCAACTCCTCGAAAGGAAACACCCACTGAGCAGATTGTCTTTTGGTTTCAGGATCATAACAGTAAATCCAGCTTTCGTCACCTGTTAGTATGTCGAACACAGCATTTGAGTCACCTCCGTTAAATCTTTCAATCATTTTACGGCACCAATCCACACGATGGAGTTTTTGAGCCTTAGTCAAATTATGAGGTATCCACCGGGCGCAAAGCTTCCTGACCGCTAAATGTTCGTGGAGGATTTTGTGCACTTGACTCATACCGATGCCTAAGCTTGTCCGAATCTGCTGATAGGTCACTCTTTTGTCAGTCTCTATCATACGCCGCACAACACAGATGTTATTTTCAGTCGTCGCCGTAGAAGGCCGTCCCTCACGTACATCATCAGTGAGATTAGTGCGACCACGTTTAAACTCATTAAACCAGTTGTAAACAGTCGCACGAGATGGGGCTTCATCGTGAAAGGCCAATCGTAGTCTATCATAACTTTCTTGTTGACTTAAATGACATCGAAAGTCATAAAAAATCATTGCACGAAAATTTTCTCGTGTTAAATTCATTTTGACGTGACACAGACAATTTTCAATTTGCCGCCAAGTCGTAAAACAAATGACAAATGAATGAAATATATACTCAGTAATATTGGCAAAGAGTTCTATTTTCAAATTTTAGAATATTTTTTTATTATATTGTTTATAAGTGGCCAGTTCTAAGAACTTTCAGTTTGACCCTCGTATGGTCGACGTTAGAATGACACAGGTCCTGATAATGTCGCCCATGAAGTGATTTCCTTGACCAATCATGCAACTTTGTCCGTCTGTCTGTTTGTTTCTCATTCAATAGTGTAGTAGCATCATTTAAGTTCAACGGAGTTAACTTTTTGTCATTATGTACTACTGCGTTATGAAGTAAAGTAGTAAGTGCTTTATTGTGAAAGAATGACCGTAGATTTGTAATCTGTTTTGCGTGCAAATTCAAAATGAGAGTAGACGGAGGACGGGGACTTAAAGAAAGTCCCCGTCCTCCGTCTACTCTTGGTAAAGTCATCCGTTGTGTGCAAGATCGTGGATAATGTTTTCGGTGTTTAGTCATACTTGTGTTGATAATGCGTTGTATTGCAATGAGGTCAGTCTTGGACGAGTTGATGATACCAAATGAGTAGGTGAGGACCGGGATGGCGTAAGTGTTTATGGCTTTGATGGTGTTTTTTGAGTTCAGCTGTGAAGTCAGCAGCAGATAGCATTGATCCTGCGTTTAAAGTTATGAGTTAGTGTAGCTTTTGTTTGTTTATTATATTATTATTATTATTATTATTTTAAGTTTATTTGTTTTTTCTCAGCTCAGATCTATATCAGTCTGGTATTTTAAAAGATCATTTACGGGCATTGCCAAGTAAGATGATCTAGTTATGTAGATTGTATTTGGTCGGTAGGTATGGCAGGCTCATCTTGGAGGAAACGACGTACTATGCGGCAAGTATTTAGAATGGCTGCTTTTTGCATTATAATGTAGGTGTGTGGTGGAAGCTCTAATAGTTTGAGGCTCTGGTGCAGGTGTTTGGGTATAATCCCAGTACTGGAGAGCACCAGAGGCACAATGTACACTTTTTCTAAGTTCCAAATCCTAACTATCTCTTCTTTTAACTCTGAATATTTGTGTATTTTGTCTGATATAGTTTTTTTGATATTGTGGGTGTTAGGTACAGCTATATCTATCAAATAAGCAGTTTTGTGTGTTTTGTCAAGTAATGTTATATCTGTTCTATTGCAATGAATGGTTTTGTCAGTTAGGATAGCTCTGTCAAAGTACATTCTGTGACTGGGGCTCTCCAAGACAGCTTTAGGAGTGTATTGATAGTACGGCTCTACTTTAGGTGGTAATAATTTATGTTTAATGGCAAGTTTGTGGAGGTTGAGGTGCTTGTGGCGCAGTGGCGGCAGCGCTTTGGTAGTGATACCAAAAGTTAAGCAACCCACGGCGCAGTCGTGATTGGATGGGTGACCATTCCGACCATTTAAGTGACGTCCATGACAAGCATCTCCGTGCTTCGGAAGGCACGTTAAGCAGTTGGTCCCGGCTAATATCTGTGGTATTAGTCGTTAAGCCTAGTCAGAGGCCCTAGGGCGGCTTGATAACTTCTGACAGTAAGGTTTGTCACTTGCCTTACATACACCCCTCCACCAATCCGCACTGAGCCCGCGTGGTGAAGTATGGCTCGTTCCTACTCAAAGTTGAGGTGAGGCCTTTTCCCAGCAATGGGATCTAATAGGCTGACTTATTATAATGGCAAGTTTTTGATGAACATAGTGTGCTACCTGGTTGTGTCGGTGTGTATAATCGTTTTGGGTTAGTACGGGGCATGCATTGACTATTGGATGTTGGATCGTTTCCGAGTTTTTGTGGCATTTTCTACATCTGTCGTCTAAGGCATTAGGGTCTTTAATAATGAACTTTCTACAGTTTTTGGTGTTGATTACTTGATCTTGAACAGAAATCAAGAATCCTTCGGTTTCAGGAAACAGATAACCTAGTTTTAGCCATTTATTTGAAGCTTCGAGATCGATGTGTGGTTGTTCTAAATCTTGTATGTGCCTTCCGTGTAATTGCTTTCTTCGCCAAGTATCTACCTTTTCTCTTTCTATTGTCTGTGGGGAGTTATTAGATGTTGTGTCGGTTTGCTTTAAGTTTAACGGTGTGAGATTGTCATCTAGTTCTACTACAGCATAATGTATGGTGCTATTGGTTTTGCTATGAAAGAACTGTCTTATGCTAGTAATTTGACTTTTCCATAGTGCCTTCAAATCAATAAAACCTCTTCCTCCTTTTTCTCTTTTAATAGTCATTCTTTCTGTAGCCGATTTTGGATGTAAGTATTTGTGTTTAGTTAATGTAGTTCTCGTTTTTATCTGCAGGTTAGAAATATCAGTATTTGTCCATTTGATTACGGCAAACGAATAGGTCAGTACAGGAACTGCATAAGTGTTCAGAGCTTTGAATAGATTCTTAGATTTCAAGTGTTTTCTGCAAAGTAAATTTACTCTCCTTAGATATTCTGTCTTTAACTCTTGTTTTATTAGTATATGGTTTATGTGTTTGTTTTGTTTTATGCCTAAATATTTATATGTATCGTTTATGTCCATTGCTTTAAAATTTATTTCATCATCTATCTCATAATCACCAGTTTGTATTTTTCCTTTATAGATGTGTAGTGTCTTGCATTTTTCTAATCCGAATGTCATGTGAATATCTCTACTAAATTTTGATGTTATCTCTAATAAGCTTTTCATGTCTTTAACCGATTTACCATATAACTTGATATCATCCACGTTATAATAGATGCGATACTGTAGTGTTATTTGTTAATGTGTAGCCGTTCGTGGATTTATTAAGAAGATTAGAGAGAGGGTTAAGAGCGAGGCAAAACCATAAAGGACTCAGGGAATCCCCCTGAAAGATGCCGTTTTTGATCTGGATTTCATCAGTGGCAATTTTAGTACTTTTGGTTGTAAGAGATAAAGTAGTTTTCCATCTAGTCATAGTATCTTTAAGAAATGAGATGAATATTGGATTTATTTTATATATTTGTAAAATTCTTATTAACCACGAGTGGGGTACACTATCAAAAGCTTTTTGATAATCTATATAGGATAAGTGCAAATTTCTATTGCTTTTATTGGCATGTTTTAGTATTACGGAATCAATAATGAGTTGTTCTTTGCATCCTTTATGACCCCGCCTGCATCCTTTTTGCTCTTCTGCTAAAATATTGTTAGTCACAACATGGGAATTTATTTTGATAGCTAAACACGACGTTATAAGTTTGTAAAGGGTGGATAAACAAGAAATTGGCCAGTATTGTGATGGGTTACCTGTATCTGAGCTCTTTGGTATCATGTGGGTTATGCCCTTAATAGCAAAATCTGGCAACTGTTCTTCGCCTTTAATTATTTCCGTACACTTTTTTGCTAGTAGTTCATGTAGGCCTGTCAGTTTTTTGTACCAAAAGTTTTGTACCCAATCTACTCCTGCTGATTTCCAATTTTTCATCTTTCTTGTTACAATATCTATGTCGTCTTTTGTTATATCTATAAATAGCATTTCATCTATATTCTCATACTTTTTATCTTCATCTTTAACCCATTTGGCTTCTTCATTATGAAATACTTTCTTTTCCCATAGTTGTGCCCAATAACTTTTAAGCTCTTTCTTTCCTGGTACATCTGTCTGATTTGTGTCGTATATATTATTGTTTTTAATTCCTACTTGTCTGTAAAACCTTTTTTCGCTTGCTGTAAATTATTTATTGTCTGTTTTCCGTTTAAGAGCTTTTAAATATCGCGCTTGTCTATGTGCTTTAAGTACTAGTTTTTGTTTTAGTGTATCTAGAACATCTCGAGGTGTAGAGTTATTGCCTTCATGAGAAGAGTGTATTTTATTTTTGTTTAAGATCAGTTGAACCTGGCGTATTAATTTACTCGATCTATTATTGTTCATAATGTAGTGACTTAATCTTCCTATATCTTTTCTTAAAGATGATACATCTTTCTCTAACCGGATTTGCCATTATGGTTTTTTGGGTTTTGATCCTCGGCTGTTAGCTTCTGTATAAACTATTTTGTATCCTAACCGCTTGCTAATTACTACTGCAATGCAGTAAATTAAAGTGTGTACTTCAGAGATGGTTGCGTCTTCACCCAAAAACTTGGGAAGAATATCTGTATTAAATAAATTAACTAATCTATACAAATTCTTGTTTTCCCTTATTCTAGGTAGCCTTGGTCTGGTTTCTGGGTTTGTATTAGTATAGATATCTAAGGTCTCTCTAAGTTCCTGTGCTAATTCATTTTCTAAGTTACTGTCAGCTAGTTCGTTACTTTGATTTGTACTATTTAGCTGCAGTGTGTGTTCTGTTTGCGATTGAATTTGTTGTACGGAAGGCGATGTATTTTGCTGTGTATTCGTAGTGTGTATACTATTATCGATAAGTGAAGATTCAATTAATGAGTGAAATAGGCCGTCCTGTTGACTTCTTTCATTATGTACCATATTTTCGCTTAAACGTGCAATTTCTTCTGCAACTTCGTATTTTATAACTTGAAGTCTATCCCTGTTTATATACTTATTTATTAAGATAAGTCTCTTCTGATCTGCTACTCTTTGCTCCTTTATGTGTGTCAGATGTGGGAATGTTTCAATAAAAGCCTGGTGAAGCTGTTGTCCGTATGCTGTTATGTTTGATTCTAAATGTGTTATTTTATAATATGCTCTCATTATTGCCTCGTTGTGCTCATTCGTCCATCTCATTCTGGCTTGAGGAGTTGTCATAATATTATGTACGTTCCTACCCGTGTCTACTGTGGCTGTTTTTTGCGAGTGATTATTCTGTATAGTGTTAGGTGTTGAATTAATTTGTAGTTCTAATTGCACTTCTCTGTATATTTCATTTATTATTGATTGTGGTAATCGTTTTCTTCGCATTATTGCTCGTCGTTGGTCACCTATTCTCTGACGGCTAACGTCTTTCATCTCTTGAAATCTGTAAGTATGTTTTTACATCTGTTTTTAGTTTAGTAATTTGGAAATAATTGCGTAGGATAAATTTATTCATTTCAGGAGTCCATCTCCTACGCTTTTCGCCGTTGGTGGTGGGTGCAGAAGTATCGACTGAGAGCGTTGTCTGCACAACATCCTCCAACTGCATGCTACTAGTTGATGAAGGTGTCAGAGAATATCTATATGAAGAGTTTGAGCTAACTGACGGAATTGAGCTATTGTCATTGGATGATGTCTCTTCATCTTGTTGGTCGGCTGTAGTAACTTCGGGTTTATCCCCAGCGAGAGCCCGCCTGTTCAGCTCGTCGCCACCGACGGAAGAGAAGTAGAAGAAGAGTTAAGGTTAACAGCCAGTAATACACCTTTAGACACTCAAAACAATAGTAACGTAAATGTAGAATACCAGGTTGACCATTCAATTAACACAAACAATGACAATAACAATTCTCTAACTCAACACACATTGCAAAGTATCATTAATGCAGATCATGAAACCAGAGATGATAACAATCATGATGAAATAGGCAATACATCTATCAACACCCAAGCTCGGACTAGTACACAAACGCTTGATAAAATTGATATTGAATTCAATAATAAACCGAAGACAGGTTGCAGAACCTGCCTTCGAGAACAGAAAGCTGTAAATAATAATAATAATAATAAGCCCCCTAAAGTCCAATCTTCCGTCCGTGCTTGACCATCTAAGCCACGTAGGGGGCGGACACCCGCAATGAACTAACCAAGCGGGTGACCAACTGGGCACTGGCAAACCCATCAATATGGAGCTAAGGAGTAAACGTGTGCGCATAATGTCGCTGCCCGGGGGCTATCGCCGGGGCGCATCTGGAGCCGACGCTGGATGCCACAGTATGCGAACCGTCGGTGGCGACGAGCTGAACAGGCGGGCTCTCGCTGGGGATAAACCCGAAGTTACTACAGCCGACCAACAAGATGAAGAGACATCATCCAATGACAATAGCTCAATTCCGTCAGTTAGCTCAAACTCTTCATATAGATATTCTCTGACACCTTCATCAACTAGTAGCATGCAGTTGGAGGATGTTGTGCAGACAACGCTCTCAGTCGATACTTCTGCACCCACCACCAACGGCGAAAAGCGTAGGAGATGGACTCCTGAAATGAATAAATTTATCCTACGCAATTATTTCCAAATTACTAAACTAAAAACAGATGTAAAAACATACTTACAGATTTCAAGAGATGAAAGACGTTAGCCGTCAGAGAATAGGTGACCAACGACGAGCAATAATGCGAAGAAAACGATTACCACAATCAATAATAAATGAAATATACAGAGAAGTGCAATTAGAACTACAAATTAATTCAACACCTAACACTATACAGAATAATCACTCGCAAAAAACAGCCACAGTAGACACGGGTAGGAACGTACATAATATTATGACAACTCCTCAAGCCAGAATGAGATGGACGAATGAGCACAACGAGGCAATAATGAGAGCATATTATAAAATAACACATTTAGAATCAAACATAACAGCATACGGACAACAGCTTCACCAGGCTTTTATTGAAACATTCCCACATCTGACACACATAAAGGAGCAAAGAGTAGCAGATCAGAAGAGACTTATCTTAATAAATAAGTATATAAACAGGGATAGACTTCAAGTTATAAAATACGAAGTTGCAGAAGAAATTGCACGTTTAAGCGAAAATATGGTACATAATGAAAGAAGTCAACAGGACGGCCTATTTCACTCATTAATTGAATCTTCACTTATCGATAATAGTATACACACTACGAATACACAGCAAAATACATCGCCTTCCGTACAACAAATTCAATCGCAAACAGAACACACACTGCAGCTAAATAGTACAAATCAAAGTAACGAACTAGCTGACAGTAACTTAGAAAATGAATTAGCACAGGAACTTAGAGAGACCTTAGATATCTATACTAATACAAACCCAGAAACCAGACCAAGGCTACCTAGAATAAGGGAAAACAAGAATTTGTATAGATTAGTTAATTTATTTAATACAGATATTCTTCCCAAGTTTTTGGGTGAAGACGCAACCATCTCTGAAGTACACACTTTAATTTACTGCATTGCAGTAGTAATTAGCAAGCGGTTAGGATACAAAATAGTTTATACAGAAGCTAACAGCCGAGGATCAAAACCCAAAAAACCATAATGGCAAATCCGGTTAGAGAAAGATGTATCATCTTTAAGAAAAGATATAGGAAGATTAAGTCACTACATTATGAACAATAATAGATCGAGTAAATTAATACGCCAGGTTCAACTGATCTTAAACAAAAATAAAATACACTCTTCTCATGAAGGCAATAACTCTACACCTCGAGATGTTCTAGATACACTAAAACAAAAACTAGTACTTAAAGCACATAGACAAGCGCGATATTTAAAAGCTCTTAAACGGAAAACAGACAATAAATAATTTACAGCAAGCGAAAAAAGGTTTTACAGACAAGTAGGAATTAAAAACAATAATATATACGACACAAATCAGACAGATGTACCAGGAAAGAAAGAGCTTAAAAGTTATTGGGCACAACTATGGGAAAAGAAAGTATTTCATAATGAAGAAGCCAAATGGGTTAAAGATGAAGATAAAAAGTATGAGAATATAGATGAAATGCTATTTATAGATATAACAAAAGACGACATAGATATTGTAACAAGAAAGATGAAAAATTGGAAATCAGCAGGAGTAGATTGGGTACAAAACTTTTGGTACAAAAAACTGACAGGCCTACATGAACTACTAGCAAAAAAGTGTACGGAAATAATTAAAGGCGAAGAACAGTTGCCAGATTTTGCTATTAAGGGCATAACCCACATGATACCAAAGAGCTCAGATACAGGTAACCCATCACAATACTGGCCAATTTCTTGTTTATCCACCCTTTACAAACTTATAACGTCGTGTTTAGCTATCAAAATAAATTCCCATGTAGTGACTAACAATATTTTAGCAGAAGAGCAAAAAGGGTGCAGGCGGGGTCATAAAGGATGCAAAGAACAACTCATTATTGATTCCGTAATACTAAAACATGCCAATAAAAGCAATAGAAATTTGCACTTATCCTATATAGATTATCAAAAAGCTTTTGATAGTGTACCCCACTCGTGGTTAATAAGAATTTTACAAATATATAAAATAAATCCAATATTCATCTCATTTCTTAAAGATACTATGACTAGATGGAAAACTACTTTATCTCTTACAACCAAAAGTACTAAAATTGCCACTGATGAAATCCAGATCAAAAACGGCATCTTTCAGGGGGATTCCCTGAGTCCTTTATGGTTTTGCCTCGCTCTTAACCCTCTCTCTAATCTTCTTAATAAATCCACGAACGGCTACACATTAACAAATAACACTACAGTATCGCATCTATTATAACGTGGATGATATCAAGTTATATGGTAAATCGGTTAAAGACATGAAAAGCTTATTAGAGATAACATCAAAATTTAGTAGAGATATTCACATGACATTCGGATTAGAAAAATGCAAGACACTACACATCTATAAAGGAAAAATACAAACTGGAGATTATGAGATAGATGATGAAATAAATATTAAAGCAATGGACATAAACGATACATATAAATATTTAGGCATAAAACAAAACAAACACATAAACCATATACTAATAAAACAAGAGTTAAAGACAGAATATCTAAGGAGAGTAAATTTACTTTGCAGAAAACACTTGAAATCTAAGAATCTATTTAAAGCTCTGAACACTTATGCAGTTCCTGTACTGACCTATTCGTTTGCCGTAATCAAATGGACAAATACTGATATTTCTAACCTGCAGATAAAAACGAGAACTACTTTAACTAAACACAAATACTTACATCCAAAATCGGCTACAGAAAGAATGACTATTAAAAGAGAAAAAGGAGGAAGAGGTTTTATTGATTTGAAGGCACTATGGAAAAGTCAAATTACTAGCATAAGACAGTTCTTTCATAGCAAAACCAATAGCACCATACATAATGCTGTAGTAGAACTAGATGACAATCTCACACCGTTAAACTTAAAGCAAATCGACACAACACCTAATAACTCCCCACAGACAATAGAAAGAGAAAAGGTAGATACTTGGCGAAGAAAGCAATTACACGGAAGGCACATACAAGATTTAGAACAACCACACATAGATCTCGAAGCTTCAAATAAATGGCTAAAACTAGTTTATCTGTTTCCTAAAACCGAAGGATTCTTGATTTCTGTTCAAGATCAAGTAATCAACACCAAAAACTGTAGAAAGTTCATTATTAAAGACCCTAATACCTTAGACGACAGATGTAGAAAATGCCACAAAAACTCGGAAACGATCCAACATAATAGTCAATGCATGCCCCGTACTAACCCAAAACGATTATACACACCGACACAACCAGGTAGCACACTATGTTCATCAAAAACTTGCCATTATAATAAGTCAGCCTATTAGATCCCACTGATGGGAAAAGGCCTCACCTCAACTATGAGTAGGAACGAGCCATACTTCACCACGCGGGCTCAGTGCGGATTGGTGGAGGTGTGTATGTAAGGCAAGTGACAAACCTTACTGTCAGAAGTTATCAAGCCGCCCTAGGGCCTCTGACTAGGCTTAACGACTAATACCACAGATGTTAGCCGAGACCAACTGCTTAACGTGCCTTCCGAAGCACGGAGATGCTTGTCATGGACGTCACTTAAATGGTCGGAATGGTCACCCATCCAATCACGACTGCGCCGTGGGTTGCTTAACTTTTGGTATCACTACCAAAGCGCTGCCGCCACTGCGCCACAAGCACCTCCACCTCCACAAACTTGCCATTAAACATAAATTATTACCACCAAAAGTAGAGCCGTACTATCAATACACTCCTAAAGCTGTCTTGGAGAGCCCCAGTCACAGAATGTACTTTGACAGAGCCATCCTAACTGACAAAACCATTCATTGCAATAGAACAGATATAACATTACTTGACAAAACACACAAAACTGCTTATTTGATAGATATAGCTGTACCTAACACCCACAATATCAAAAAAACTATATCAGACAAAATACACAAATATTCAGAGTTAAAAGAAGAGATAGTTAGGATTTGGAACTTAGAAAAAGTGTTCTGGTGCTCTCCAGTACTGGGATTATACCCAAATACCTGCACCAGAGCCTCAAACTATTAGAGCTACCACCACACACCTACATTATAATGCAAAAAGCAGCCATTCTAAATACTTGCCGCATAGTACGTCGTTTCCTCCAAGGTGAGCCTGCCATACCTACCGACCAAATACAATCTACATAACTAGATCATCTTACTTGGCAATGCCCGTAAATGATCTTTTAAAATACCAGACTGATATAGATCTGAGCTGAGAAAAAACAAATAAACTTAAAATAATAATAATAATAATATAATAAACAAACAAAAGCTACACTAACTCATAACTTTAAACGCAGGATCAATGCTATACTGACTTCACAGCTGAACTCAAAAAACACCATCAAAGCCATAAACACTTACGCCATCCCGGTCCTCACCTACTCATTTGGTATCATCAACTCGTCCAAGACTGACCTCATTGCAATACAACGCATTATCAACACAAGTATGACTAAACACCGAAAACATCATCCACGATCTTGCACACAACGGATGACTTTACCAAGAGTAGACGGAGGACGGGGACTTATAGAAAGTCCTCATTTTGAATTTGCACGCAAAACAGATTACAAATCTACGGTCATTCTTTCACAATAAAGCACTTACTACTTCACTTCATAACGCAGTAGTACATAATGACAAAAAGTTAACTCCGTTGAACTTAAATGATGCTACTACACTATTGAATGAGAAACAAACAGACAGACGGACAAAGTTGCATGATTGGTCAAGGAAATCACTTCATGGGCGACATTATCAGGACCTGTGTCATTCTAACGTCGACCATAAAGCCTCGGACGAATGGCTCAAGCGTGGAGAGCTCTTTCCTGAAAGAGAAGGATTTATCTTAGCCATTCAAGATCATAATAATAATAATAATTGGCAGCATGTGGCGTGCTGTAGGTGAGTGGCGACACCTCGTACCCCGACTCCTGAGGGCCCGGCTTAACTTATATGGCCCTCGCCTCTTGTGCTTGCCTTAACCGGCCGGCCAAGAGTGGAGATCGCAAGAGCGGAACCATGCTCCAGGTGGGAAATGTAAAATGTCATAACGCCGGGGGCCTGCTGGCCGGTGCGCTTAGCACTGGCCACCTGCACCCCGCAGACTCACCTCTCTACAACCTTAGCCGCTCACACCAATGTTGCCGCCTTGCTACCCACCTGGTAGCTATTATAGGCGGCCCATTTAGTGAGCGGCGAGTCACCGTCTGCCGTGATTATCGAGATGAGACATTAGATATGACAGGCGTCCCGTTGTCTCATCAATATCCCGGCAACCAGTCCAGCAATTTCACATCCATAGAACCAGTATTAGTTCCCATCTTCTCCGCAATAGTCCTTGCACCTAGCGGATGCTGTCTTTGGCTGTATCTTCTTAATAGTGCAGGCAAAGATAGTATCCACTAGGTGTACATATCCCAACTCATTATCGTATCTCAAAGGGGCCTCTTCGTGTTGGATCCATATCCCCACGTACGCCTTCCAAAAGGACCGGCCTCGTGCCGTGATTTCCCGCAGGAGAGATACAAATAATAATAATAATAATATCCCCCCCAAGGGAATGAACCTTGTCGTGGTGGGGGGGCTTAAAGAGAGCAGGTACTTCTACTCGATCAGCACATCTCGATCCATGACCCCAATTGGGAGATACTTTTGATAAATCCAATACCATCTTGGTTAAACCCTCTTTGAACTAATCATTCCCAACCCAAACCCCCTTATGGATCACAGAAAATACGTATAATCTTCGGTCGCTTCCCGGGGGTCGCCGGGGCGCACCTGGAGCCGATGCTGGATGCCTCAGTTCGCGGGACATCGGTGGCGAGGCGTTGAGCAGGCGGGCGCCCGTCACAAAACATGTTACAGCCGGACGCCGGGAGTTGAACAGGCGGGCTCACGGCGAAGATGCGACAGCCGAATCTTCGGGCGATGATACAATATCCCTATTTTCATCTATCCCTTCGACTCGCCCCTCATATATGACAAGGCGAACATCTACCCTGTCATCTTCAAGTACACTCGGTGATGTTGTGCAGGAAGTCAACCCTGACTTAGAGCTTGCACCCACTCCGAGTGTTTTAACTAAACGCAGGCGATGGACACCTAATATGAATAAGTTCATACTGCGCACCTACCTTCATCTTGCCGCACTTGACACCGACACGAAAACTTATCTAGAACCATTACACCTTAAATTCATTGAACAATTCCTAGAGATGCAAGTTAGCCGACAGCGAGTAAGTGACCTACGCAGAGCTATAGCTCTGCGTAGGTCACCTACTACCACAAAATACAATAGATCAAATTTACAATGAAGTCAAAGAACAGTTAAATAAAGTAGAAAGAAGTCTCTCCACCTCTCATATGAACTCAATGCTACAGACTCAATCACATACCCCCAACACGTTACAAACACAACAAACATCGTTAAATACATTCAATTCACAAAATACTACTCGAATGAGATGGACTACTGAATACAATGAAACAATAATGAGATTGTACTACAGAATTACCCAACTAGATACAAATAGGACTGCATACCGAAAGCTACTGCATGAAGCATTCATTGCTGCTTTTCCCTCACTCGCACATGTCACCGAACAACGAATATCCGATCAACTGAGCTATTATTAACAGAAAATATGTTACCGATGACAGACTAAATATAATAAAACAACAAGTAGCAGAAGAACTTTCAACAAATAACGTTACAGAAAATAGCAACAACAATAACGATATTCACGTATCTGACGAACCAAACCAGGACAGCACTAACACTACATTCATAAATGATATTGAACTTCTTCTTCCTGACGAATCTGTAACTGACCAACAAAACCCTAAAAGAGACCCGAAAATAGATGATATTTTTAATGAAACATATCTACACTTCAAGAATACAGAACCTACAACTTTACCTTATATACCAAAACAAAAATCGTCCAAAAAGCTTGCAGCAATAGTAGAATATATAAATAAGGTAACGCTCCCTGAGAATGTCAATTTAGGAACAGATTTTAAAACCTTACAAACAAACATATACTGTGCAGCATGGACAGCTGCTAAAGTCAACGGAGCTAAAGTATATCTTGAACCTTCAGATAGATCACGTCCAGCTCAAAAAGAACACAAACCTCACTGGCAGAGACGATTAGAACGGAGACTGGATGACTTGCGTACAAAGATTAGCAAACTGTCACATTTTATTAATGGAAATAAAAGCAGAAATCTAAAACAACAAGTAGAAAGTATAATTGAACAATATAAAATTCATTCACTCCATGAAGAACCAAACACAGAACTTGCACACACACTAGACACTCTCAAACAAAAACTTGCAGTCACTACAGGACGTTTACGTAGGTATAAAGCATGCACCCTAAGAAAACAACAAAATAACAACTTTAGAAATAACGAAAGACAGTTTTACCGTAATCTAAGACTGGATACAACAAACGTTCAAGAAAATGATACTAACGGTACAGACGATACTCCAGATCCAGATCTACAAAGTTTTTGGGCTGGAATATGGCAAAATCCTGTTTAACACAATGCAGAGGCAGAGTGGATATAAAGTCCTGCGCAATTTACACAACTGGAAAGCACCAGGTTCAGACAATGTACACAGTTACTGGTACAAAAAATTTACAAGCATACATGCACAGTTTTATTGAAGACCCAAATACTATACCCCCCTACATTACTCTTGGAACGACATACATGATTCCAAAAGATCGCAACGACCCCTCTGACCCCGCGAAATACAGACCTATTACTTGCTTGCAAACCCTTTACAAAATACTCACATCCTGCATTTCTGAACTTATATATAAGCACATTGACGACAATAACATCCTAGCCGAACAACAAAAGGGTTGCCGAAAAAATAGCCAAGGCTGTAAAGAACAGCTTGTCATTGACTCCGACATCCTAAATAAGGTCCAAAAACATAAATCAGACTTATTCAGCATGTACATTGATTACAGAAAGGCATACGATTCAGTCCCCCATTCTTGGTTATTACAAGTACTTGATATTTACAAAATACACCCAAAAATAGTAAAACTTTTAAAAATTACAATGGATAATTGGACCACCAAACTTAAACTAACGACTCCTACAAAAACTATAGAAACTGAATCCATCAAAATACAGCGAGGGATATTTCAAGGGGATGCTCTCAGCCCACTCTGGTTCTGTCTTGCTCTGAATCCTCTTTCCAATATTTTAAATTCAACCCCATCAGGATATAAACTTAAATACACAGTAAATGACAGACAAACTGACACTCAATACATAAACCATCTTTTATATATGGACGACATAAAATTATATGCGGATACTGAAAAAAACTTTATCAATTAGCTAATCTGACAGAACTATTTACATGCGACATAAAGATGGAATTTGGCATTGACAAATGCAAAATTAACTCGATCAGAGCGGGAAGAAGTTACAAACATGATTATACTTTAGAATCTGGACAAAATATTGAATCACTAGATGAGCAGGAGACATACAAATATTTAGGATACCACCAGTCACTACAAATATGCTATAAAGAAACTAAGGGAAAATTAAAGCAGGTATTCAGGCACAGACTTAATTCTACTACAAAAACACAACTTAATGCCCGAAATACATTCAAAGCAATTAACACCTATGCTATCCCTGTCCTAACTTACTCTTTCGGCATTATAAACTGGACGAAATCGGACCTGAAAAGTTTGCAGCGAACTATAAATACTACACTGACGAAATTTCGGAAGCATCACCCAAGATTTTGTCTCCAAAGACTGACACTACCGAGAAAAGAAGGTGGTAGAGGACTCATAGACATAACAAACCTGCACAATAGACAAATCATCACACTCAGAAAATATTTCTTCAATAAATCAGAAACATCAACCCTCCATAAAGCTATAGTAGAAAATGATCTTAAAGCAACTCCTCTAAACCTGCAAGACACCACACAACAAAATAATGAGAAACTGACAGATGACAAAACGAAACACGCTGAATGGGCCGGAAAGTCTCTACACGGGAGACATCACCATGACTTGAGTCAACCTAATGTCGACAGAGATGCGTCGAACGCATGGCTAAGTCGTGGTGATTTATTCCCGAAGACTGAAGGTTTCATTATAGCAATACAGGACCAAGTAATAGAAACCAAAAACTACCAGAGATACATAACAAAGTCTTTAGCTTCAGACACATGTAGGAAATGCAATAGCTGCCCAGAGACCATACAACATATAACAAGTGCTTGCAAATCCATAGCCCAGACTGACTATAAACATAGACATGACCAAGTAGCTAACATCATCCATCAAAAACTTGCACACCAACATAATTTTATCCCATCTATTCAGTCATACTATAAATACATCCCGCAAACTGTTTTAGAAAATTCAACAACTAAACTGTACTTTACTTTGACCGAGCCATCCTTACTGACAGAACAATCCACTACAACAGACCAGACATTACCTTGATTATTAAAACAAATAAAACCGTTTACCTAATTGATATAGCAGTCCCTAACACACATAACTTGCAAAACACAATATCTGAAAAACTCACTAAATATGTTGAACTTAAAGATGAAATAATCCGGTTATGGCATCTCCAGAAAGTAGTAATAGTTCCGATTGTACTTTCAGCGACAGGTGTGACACCTAAACAGATTCACCAATCACTCAAAACACTCAACCTTCCACCAAATATCTACAACATTTTACAAAAAGCCGTTATCTTAAATACATGTCGCATAGTACGAAAATTCCTTCATAGTGAACAAAATCATTCAGATTCATTCCAAACTTCCGCAATCATGCAGACCACACAAAACACCTATCACCGTATCTCTCAACCACCCACACAGCTTAACGTTCAATGTTAACATAGAATCTCAAAACACGCCGAAAATCACACGATCTGACACACAAAACTCTCAGAACTCAATTATTAACCCTGATATACACTTGGCTTAGGCTTTTACCGGTAATACTGCTATACACGGGTATAGCAGTATTACCGGTAAAAGCCGAGATAAACAAAAAGAAAATAATAATAATATTATAAATGCGAAAGTTTGTGAGTGTGTGAGTGTGTATGTTTGTTACTTCTTCACGCAAAAACTACTAAACGGATATGGATGAAATTTGGCACAGAGATAGATTATAGTCTGGAATAACATATAGCCTCGTTCTGCCCAGGCGCTTAGTTACTAACTTGCTAAATATGCCCATTATCATTCCTAAAGGACAATACATTTCAAAGCGGTCCTGCCCAAAACAACTTTTGGTGAAATTTGCAACTTTTGTATGAAATATTTTATTTATTATTTTTTTGGGATACAAAGGCACTGTGCTCGACTGATTCTTGTAGGAATTAGGTTGATATCTTTTGTTCTTTTAAAAGGACACTGGGCATAATTACCTAAATCTTCTTTATGCTATTTGTCAATTATAGAGAACATTGGGTACATTTAAATAAAACAATTTATTTAATAATTCAGTCTCATTAGAGATCGATCAAAGTACTCAGTTATGAAATCTAATCAGCCTTTTGCTTAAAAGCTAAATCAGTAAGTCTTACCTAGAATGGAACTTTAGAATATTTAACATACGTTCAAATTGTTGTTCCAACCATACATTTTGACTTGATCCCGACGACGACGGCACACTGACTACTGACCTTCTTCGTATAAGAGAGCCTTCACATGATCATCCACGAGAACGACCTGCAGATGATCCTCGTACAGCTCTTCCACACGCTCCCACTCTTTCAGTTGAATTGTCAACTTCTTCAGATTCCGAGGAATCGCTGTCGCTTACCAACTGTATTTACCGTGCTAGAGTATGCTTTGGGTCTCCACAATTATCGCCTGATGATATGAAGTCACCGATGTCTGAATTCTTGAGTAAATTCTCAATATCAGTATCCCTCAAGTCTATGACAATCAAAAATATTATTAACTTAATGTGCCCGATGGGATTTTAAAAGGACATAATATCATTTAGCATTTGTAAAAAATAAAGCTAATAATAAACTACAAAAATATTACGTATTTGGGATATCTAACTATTAAAGTCAAAATTGAAACACTTTTTTCTTACTAAAAATCTATGATTACACTGATAAAAATTTATTAATCTTACCTCTTCACGGACGATGTGCCATCTTGACCATGTGAACTGACACTGACGTATGGTGTTTTGTCTAGGCAATCCAAAATGTAAGCCATGTCATTGGCAAAAATCCGGCCAATCAGGTGCAAGTAGTAAAATTGCACTATGGAGGCAATCGGAAATATTAGGCGCAAAATTGTAATATGTGATTTTTAAATGACACTGGGCAGAAATATGACCTTCATTTTTTTAAGCTTGGGCAGGACGTGTAAAGTGTATTTTGTGATTTAAAAAGAACAATGGGCAGGACGAGGATACGCTACTTTTTATCCCGAAAAAAAAACACAGTTCCTGTAGGATACAGAAATAGTAGTTTACGCGGGCGAAGTCGCGGGCAACAGCTAGTATGTAAATAAAGTGTAAAAATATTTTTAGAGTTTTACTTGACAAAATTTTAAAAGGTATTTTACTTTTCTTATTTGGTTTATGTATATTTCTTTAAATAGATACGAAAAAAATAATGTTATAATAAGTTAATTTCTTTTGTGGGCCAGTGTTTTTCACCAGTAGAAAGCTACATTATTTCAGAACAACATGTTATATATTTTATGGTCTGAAATTGCACCCGTGCGTGGCTGGGGCGCTCACTAGTAGATTATATAAAGTAATAAGTAAGAACATTACCGTAATTGCATAAATATATTATTGCACTTGAAAAAATGACCGCCAGAGGCGGGAATCGTTGCTTCTTAACGCTGTAATGCCGCGTAAGCACTTGAAAATTTCGACAGGCTCTGCCAACGCCAGGGTGGCCGAGAGGTTAGGCATTCGCCCGGCATGCGAGGAACGCGGGTTCGATTCCTGCCTCTGGCGGTCATTTTTTCAAGAAAAATAATTTATCGTAATTGCATAAGTTTTACAACACGGTTGGAACCTAAATTGTACTGTTGTTTGGGGTGTCGACAGAGCTTTACGATAGGCACACCAGGATAACGATGAACAAACAATACTTATTACGCCTTCAAAAAAATATTTTTCTGGGATTGAAGCAAGTAATATTAGTATTCTGGATGCGTATCCAGAGATCCTTAGTGCGAGTTTTTAGAAAAAAAAACAGGTTTCGATAACGTGCCACTAAGGGCGCTGACTAAATCCAATACAAATTTTCGTCGCACGGTCGTAAGCGTGCGAAAAAACTCACTACTAAGCCCTAAGGTATGGTTTAAGTAGCCTAACTACAGTACGTGTCAGATAAACGTGTCTAAAAGGTCAACCTTGACAGCTAAAACCTTGTGACACGTATCATTTGTCTTTCTAACTAGCGATTATTACGGCTTTTGATTTTTGGGTTCAAGGTCGACCCGTACCGAGGTTCATTTGTTAGACAGATTCGTATCGCTACGGCTTATAGGTAGGGTCGCCGCGCTTAGCATACTAGCGTACAGTGGTACACGGGTGACGGTCTGCAGGGGTGACGGGTCAATGACAAATGGCACGGACTATATAGTCCGACAAGTTTACCTCGTATGAGCGACCCCCCTGTACCCTGCAAGACGTGTGGCGAAACGTCAATCGCACGCGACTGTGTCTCTTGAAGCGAAACGTCATAGTAAATCTCCTTCCCCGCTACGCCACCCATTCCCACTGACATTTAGCATGCCTAGCCCTCGTACATCTGGCCAGTATTCATATTTTTCCGCCTCTGAAGGTATTTTTTTCAAGTGCATATTATCTTTATTAATATGTTCTAAACTGCGTAATTTTTGCCCTAAGCTACGCTAACATGTAGTTTTCATTCCATTTTTAAAACTAGTTAACTGAAAAAAAAATGTAACATAATTTCCTCGTTTATTTCACAATAAACGTCTCCTTTTTACTTTGAAACGATGCTCCAGAGTTTTCTCTTACACCCTGTAAGAGTAAATTCATGGTTTAAGAACCCTCTCTTCGATTTAATTTATTGCTTTGGAATTATGAGTTGAACCAACATCAAAACAATTTTAGATTAGAAAATTATAATTTCTCTTCGTTTTAATTAAGACTATTAGTAAATTTAATCAAATTTCACTTACAAAAATTAATCGACTGTGTCATCCGGTGGGACTCGAACCCACGTCCCTTCGCTATCCGGGCGAGTGCTCTTACCAACTAAGCTACAGAGGACGTTAGTCAGTCGACGAATTTTTGCAAGTGCTTGCTACGCCAGTGAGTCGGCGTTCGATTTCATCAATACTTGGGGAATGTACCCGCATGTATCCAATGGAAATATTTTTACAAATATTTAACCATCAGTTAAGATGAAATCAGCTTAACCAAATCAAATTTCTCGCCCGGATAGCGAAGGGACGTGGGTTCGAGTCCCACCGGATGACACAGTCGATTAATTTTTGTAAGTGAAATTTGATTTAATTTCGTAAAAACTTGCAAAATAATTGCTTAAGTTATAAAAATATAAAAAGACTATTAGTATTTTGGCGGCTATTTGGTGCTTTTCATCAAATGATGTCCGCAGAGAACCGTCTTGACAGGTTTTGAAATATTTGTAAGGTAAGGGACTATGATGGATTACGTTATGAAATTCGCACACCATGGACAAGTACGGTCGACCTAGAAAGTGGTCTATCACTTTAAGGTTGAAAATCATTCTCACGTCATAGAACAACAGGGTTGATTTTCCGATGCAAAAATATTCTGACAGCTGTTACTGATACGTCATGTGTATGTGTGTTTATAGTAAAAAAAGTAATAAGTCCAAGAGTGAGTTCAACCTTATCGCTATTTAACTTACACGTGACATTTTGACAAAACTGGTTCACCACTTTCTTCGCCAACCATACCTAGATTCGTTAAAAAATTATAAGCAAGTTGGTACCTACTGTACCTTCCTTCAAACTTTTTATCCTATGTCTTGGCAGAATGGACCAAACATCAAATCAGTCAAAAGGTACTGTAGAACTTCCTCTGGATGCGAAGTCTTCTTTATCCTACGAAAGTATCTCTTTACTTGTGAAATTGTGTTTAACTATAAAAAACAAATGATACTCATCTTTGAACTAGTTGTTTTATTTTCTCATTTCACTTTTACAATTGTATTCATCAACGTATCACTTTTTGAATATCGTCACTTGCTCGACATAAGACTTGATCTTTTCCAAAACTCTCTAAAATCTATATTTCTCTGACTTATTTCAAAATTGACATACAAAGAAACTTTCTTTTTATTTATACATCGAATAGTCGAACGAGCGAGACAGAGAGGTTTTACGAGTAGCTCCAAACCTCTACAGTACCTAAGTCTCAATAACTCAATAAAATATATATATATTTTTTTATCTACGCTGGTATGATTATATAATTTATTAAAGCGTAATTAACTATATATACAACTTATTAATAAAAATAATTAATAATAATTATTAATTTTATTGCTATAATGATAATAATGAATGAATGATGTGATGATAACATCATTCATTCATTGGCTATTATTATCTCTCGGTTAGAATATTAAATGAAAATCAATTTATCACAACAGGTTGCTTTATTATTGCCGTTTTACCCGTCTACGCCCACTGGCAATATAGTCATGTCAAAAGTCAAAAGGTATAGATTATTAGTGAAATTAATCACTAATAGAGAAAATTAATTACTACGCTTAACGTGCTGCTACTGCGTTGTTTGGTTTCAATTATGTAGAACTAATATTGAGTTACATACCTAATTACTATGCCTATTTACTCGTTGTTGTTCACATCACGCTAATAAACATAGTAAGAAAATAGCTATTGAAACATTTTATACAATAGTAATTAGAAATAATAAATATAATAAATACCTCAATAGGTATCTATTATTTCTGTTGCAATGCCACGTCAGTAATGTCAAAGTAAAAAATCATAAATTAAGGCGCGAGTTCAAAATATGTCAAAAATGAACCCGCTGTTTAAAATTAAACATGTGTTAGTGAATTCCAGGCTTACGATAGCAAATACTATCATTGATACAAGTCAATAAGATCTAGCAATATGTGACTACCATAGCACCTTACGGCGTTTTGTCACTTACGACTAGTTACGACAATTTGTTTAAATTGACGGCATTGTGTTGACTAAGAAACAATATGTCTGAAAGGTACCTTTTTCTGGGGGCTGTCCCGAATACACCTTTTTCAGGGTTCTGCACCCAAAGGTTAAAAACGGTACCCTATTACTAAGCCTCTGCTGTATGTCTGTCTGTCACCAGGCTGTATCTCATGAACCGTAATAACTTTTCAACTATAACTACAAATACTAAAAACAGAATAAAAATAATACTTATGTTAGGGGGGCTCCCATACAACAAACGTGACTTTTTGGGCAGTTTTTGCTCTTTGCTTGATATATCAACAACGGCAACTGGTAGACGCTTGAAATTTTCACAGAATATCAATATGTTTATAAACTTAAAAAAAGTAATTGAATTTAAATAATAAAAATATTAAAGGGGGCTCCTATTGAAAAAACGTATTTGTTTTCGCCGTTTTGGCTCGATATTATTAAGGGCAACAGAAATTTATAAATTAAAAAATAATAATAATAATTAAAAAAAAATAAGGGGTCTCCCGTAACAAACCTGATTTTTAACTGTTTTAAAACTAAAAAGATGATCATAATATAGTGTCTAATGTTGTAGGTTCGGAACCCCTAGTGTGCGAGTCCGACTCGCACTTGGCCAGTTTTTTATAACAGCAAGCAAGCACTCTCAACCACCAGTAATTTAAATTTAAAAGAGTCTTACTTGAAAACCTGCTGCCTTTTTACTTTATTTTAGCAAGACTTAAATTATTTGCTTGCGCGACGTTTTTGCTAAACCAGTGATTTCCAATTTCTTCAAACTTTCCCGATAATCACTGAAACTAGTCAAGTAAAATATTTAAAAAAAACCTTTACAGATCTATGAAATAATGTAACTTTTACCCCCCTCAAAGCTCAAACAATATTTAAAAAAAAAAACCATACAAACTCAATCCCACCTGGGAGACGAGAGTGGGTTGAGAGCTTGTATTACTTCCCACAGGGGGGACCGCGGACGTTGAGAGGTTAAATCTCCTATGACTTTGTCTCTATTTCAGAAAAGTCGAAGATAATTTACATCCTCCGGAATGACGGAGATGGGGTACTCTAGGCAAGCTCCTTTTCTTCTTAAATACCTAGGTACCTACAAAAGTAACCGCACACAAAAACTCATTGATCGTCTTCTGATGGGACTCGAACCCACGACCTTTCGCTATCCGAGCGATTGCTCTCCCGATGAAGCGAAGACGCGTGTAAGTGCTTCTGTGTGCGTTTATTTTTTTCGGAAAAACTGGTGGGAAGTACCTACTTAAAGTATAAAAGTAACAGGTGTTGGTGAACTACAGTCTTAACCATTTTAAAGCTTTCTGTAGTGAAAAAAGTCCCATTCAAAACACAGAGGGAAAGCCTCATCTCTCAAAATTTGAGAAATACTGGTCGTGTGGACACTTCAGTTAGGCGGTCAGACTTGGACGAGGATAATCTCCAAGGAACTGTAATTGCTTCTTGGCGAACAACTCTAGAATTAGGTTCACCGTGTTATCGCCTCATAGAAGGTCAGCCGGGCAGATTTCAACTGATTTTCGTTCGACATCTTTGAAACACTCGATCGACTACACTCGACCGCTCAATACCGCAACGAGTGTCCCTACTCATTCGTCACAGAAAGCGAGCGATAGGATAAACGCTAAAATATTATACGTGTGATTTAAAAATAGGGCCCCACGTCGAAAATAAAGGTCTTCTCGATTTTATTGTAGGCACAACAACCGACAGCATCAAACTACACGTTTTCGTTTATTGCGAAATCGCCTATTTTGGTATTTATTTATTTTATTTATTTGTAAAAGTACACAAACAGAATGCTGTCTTAGCATGTTAATACTTAGATATCTAAATTCAAAACTAAACGGCAATCCAATAATAGTGTGTACACTATATGTAAGCACGTTATGTATAACGTGCTTACATTTTCGAAGCGTAGTGCAACTTTAAAATTAAGTAACTATTATTATTTAATATAACTTAAAAAAGTAGAATGGTATTGGTACTTATCAAGGACAAGTGCTCCTTACCAGTCTTAAGCCCAAAATCGTTTGAACATCGCATCGTAGTTTTATATCGTATGGTGTTATTTGTCCTTACAAATAAAACATGTAGGTATTCTAGTGACTTACCAATAAATTTCAAACTCGCTCGTTGTTGAACTGAATTTTTAAATCGTCTGAGGCCTGCCAAGACCCCGATAGTACAATATACATATTTGTTTTAAGAAGTAGGCATACAGCCACAAGATGCCATATAATTGATACTTATAGTTAATCTTGATTTAACCTTGATTGATAGATAAGCAGCCAATCATGATCATCATGATTGGCTGGTTGGCATGAGTGGCTGGAAACAATGTTAACGTTAACATTGTTTTATTAGTACCTATCCAGGAAATTAGTCGTTGTCCAAAAAGTTGCTGACCATCAACAAGCTCAAAACTTTCAACCCCTTCGCAAGCCCCTATAAAGTATAGATTTTCATAATTCCTGCCACGACATGCGCCAAGGAAATTGCTTTTCATAACATTCCATGCTTCTATCTAGGTATCTAGGCGACTTCCTTTCATGTTTTTTTTCACTTTGCGATAATTTAATAAAAAATTGTGATATTATCTAGCTGCTTTACTAATATACAAAACCACAATCGCAATAGTAGACAGTTGAGGAGTTCTGTATATGATGATGCTGTAGCAAAAAAGGTATACGAGCCTATAAAATCTGAAGAGTTACCTCGATCATCATCAGATCCTGACTTGTTGACAATGGGACCAGATAAGATGTAATTATGCTATTTCAATTATTTTTTTTGTAAATACCACAATTACTGGTTAAGTTGGTGAATGAATATACTTAAAAAAAAACGTTACATAGGCTCGACTATGTCATGTTTTTTTGAGCAGCATAGAATACTTTTTTAAAGTCTGTCAAAAACAAATACTCAACTTAATTGCATACTTCAGAGAAAGTTATTTTCTGACATCATATTTTATTAATATTAGAGCGTTCTCCTAAAAATAATGCTATTTATTTTCATTTTCTTATCTCGTCTCCTTTAATTCATTATCCAAATAATGTAGGTACCTATATTGAAAAAGTTTAAAGCAATCATGAATTTATTATGAAATCACAAAGTCTAGAATAGTTTTAGTCGTAGGTATTGTCACGAGAATATCTGTTCTAAGAAAGTTATTTAATTACAAACTCATGGTTTCTTTCGAGATGACAAAGTTAATACTTAGTTGTTTTTACCTCAGAAAAGTAAATTTGTTCATACTGCTGGGTTCCAAGTTGTTTTAATATAAGTGTGAGATTGTGACAAAGGAATTTTTAATGCGCTTGAAAGAGTATTTAAGTAAGTAACTAAGTATTAAAATTGTAAAAGAATTCAACGAAAGCCACTTAAAAATTTCAGTTTTAAACCAGAGAGTAAGACTTAAGGGTCTGAATACACGATGGGAAAAGAGTAAACCGACTTTTAACCTTCAAATAATGTTATATCAACACCATACTTACCCGACTGCGGAAGGAAAGTAATTTTTGCGAGGGTCAGTGTATGTACATATAATAATTACCACTTCATGAACCACTCCGACAAGATACCATTAAAGCCAAGTGGAGTATGAAGTCAATTTGACCGTTGGTTATTTAGGAGCTCGTGATAACTAACTTTAGATATACCTGGTAACGTCACATTATAGAGGCGTGTTACCCCTGAGATTTTATAACTTGTGAATTACCGAAATAATTTCTAAAATTAGGCTTTATCCAGCAAAGTTTGTGTTACCTTTTTCATCGTACTTGGTTTACTATCGTTGTTTTGAATGTGTACCTAAACTTATTATCTATTTTATTGTTTTTTTCCGCACCAACTTGCATGCATCATAACTTTCAAACGCAACCACTGAAAGCCGGCAGACCAACGCGTTTCACGTTTGGAGATGCCATACTTTGAGTCGTTACAAGAAACTGGCCATTATTAGTTTTTTTCGCAACGATTAAGCCTCTAACCGCTATATCTCATAGTTGCAAGCACTGAGAGCAAGCAGTCCTACATTTTCTACATTACAGGATTGCCCTTTATATCATAGAAACGAAACTTTCCGTTTTCATGTTTGAAAAATCTTGCTATCTATCTATAGGTACGAGTATCGCACAGCGCGTCTAGTACCACAGAATACTAGTACTAGTACCTACCACGAGACATCAACCTACTAATTATTGCCTTTTATATTCTTCATCTCTCGTGGCTTCATCTCGATACTGAATGTTAATTAATATAATATTACTTACCTATATTAGGCCTATATTTAATAATAATAATACTGTCAGAGCCGATTTCGGCTACAGCAACTACTGGACGGACTCATCAACAACGTCTCGCTGCCCAGCGCGATTGTGCACTCGCATATGACTGTTGTACCCAATTTTGGCTTTATTAGAGCCCTTTCACACGATTGATTTTAATCGGCGATTTCTCAGCGGAGCGAGATCGCAGCGAGCACGCGGCGGGTTCGCTGCACAACGTTCCTTAGATAACACGTGAATATACTCGTATGTCACTTTCAGCTGAGCGGTTACTCCACGTGGGATACTCCCAAATTTTAAGACAGTTATTTTTCCTTCTATTCAATAGTCTTTTGAGTTAGATAGCTACAAGTAGCTTCTCGTTTGAGTCTATTTTGTAATTGGCGAAAGCCGTTACCGACGGTACCGAATACCAAGCGCAAGTTCGCTGCGTACTCGCAGCGACCACGCGGCGTTATCGTGGCGGTTTATAACTCGCGGCGATATAATTGCGTGCAAGCCGCGAGCCGCCGCATGCTTGCTGCGATCTCGCTCCGCCGAGGAATCGCCGATTAAAATCGCTCGTGTGAAAGGGCTCGAGTCCTTGAGCACATCGGGAAAGTGAGTTCGCCGCTACTACTTATAACCGTAGGTAGTCTGGCTTTTAACTCGTCTCTCTTAGTATCGAGTTCATCTCTTCGCAAGCATTCGAAAGTGTCGATGTTTTGCTTTAAGAGATGGTCTCCATTCTGAACGTTTTGCAGCTCGATTCCCATGTCGAGTAGCACAATGCTTTAAAATATTCAGATTTTATATAAAGGCTCAAGGTACTGACCGGAAACAGGAAACGACAGAAAAGGATAATAAACAGCGCTATCTGTTTATTATCCTTTGGAGACGGGGTGTTCTACTTATTTAAAATACTTGGTTAGCGTATTGCGTTATTATCACAATATTTTGGAAATTACGGGAGTGGGGTAACTTTTACTCAACAAACGATAAGTACCTTAACCTGTCTTATGCCATGCCCATTGGCCATGCCCAAGAAAATAGGTCGGAACAACTCGCCGGGTATAGATAAAAGTGACATATAGCTACCATAACGCTTATGAGTTGTTTATTATGGTACGAGTAGGCACAAAAACAGTCAAGGTATTTTTCCTGTCATAAGCTGACCTTCAGTGTCAGATAGCTGGTGTGTTAAGCAAGTATTACACTATTCTATTTGTACAGATCCTAATTAGGAAAGGGGTGTATAGAAGCTTTGCCCTCTATGCATACATATCACTTCCATCGTGCGCGGCGATTTCGAAAAAAAAAATGGCGGCAGGGGTCGATATGCCAGAAAGTTTCAATTCCCTTAGGATCCCAAGTATTATAGGATTGGTTTCTAACTTTGATTAGGCCTTCCTATTTCATAACAAGGATCTAATTGAAAGCTCAAAGCCTATTCATTATGTAATATTTTCCAAATTTTTTTTTTTCCTAAATCTTTTATATGGGTCAATCTTGAAATTGGGCGTATTCGGTTGATTCCCTGGCACTTTTTAAAACTTAAGAGTTTAAACTTTTACTAACAAAAGGCTAAATATCACATCATTGTAAACATATTTCACAAATAGGCATCACTGTCACATGTTTAGATATAAAGATATATGACTTTAAAATTTTGGTGCCAGGGGAATCAATATAAGATGCCAGGGGAATCAAAATAAAACATGTTGTATAGAATAATCGTTTATTTTAAGTCAATTTTAATCAAATATCTACATTATAAAACTCTTCCGATACTAACTGACTGACTGACAAACAATGCACAGCCGAAACTACTGAACGCAATAACCTAATCCTAACCCTTTTTTGAAGTCGGTTAAAAAGATGAAATCTGGCATTCATGTTTCTTTGAGAGTGTAAAGAAGAACTAAGTGAGGATTTTTTAAATTCCACCCTGAGAAGCGACGCGGATGAATTTGCTGGCGGCCGCTAGGATAATATATAATAAGAATTAGAATTATTCGTTAAATTATTAAAAAATTGGGTGTAGTATTTAATCCTAACCCAATAAAATATTTAACTTAAAAAGTATAGTATTAACAGCATATGATCTTATATAATGACATACACTTTGCACCTCTTGCCGCCTCTATATCAGCGGTGCGAGAGCTAAAATCGGACTGCAGTGTTCAGTTTGATGTGCCATTGATTGTACACAATTCGTGTCCGACCGAATGTTCGGTTTCGGTTTCGTTTTCGGTTGAGTTTCGGTAAAAACATGAGTTTCGGTTTAGTTTCGTTTTCGGCGGCAAACTTGCCGAAACTACGACCGAAACCGAAAGTGCATTCGGGAGTTTCCGCGCCGTTATCGGTCATGTTCGGCGCGTTGGTTGAGTGAATGAATCCGATCAGAGCCAATGTCGTGATTCGCTCGCTTGTTTGTTTGCTGTTCGGTTTATTTTGTTGTGGTGGCGAGTTTTCGAGTGATTTATTTTGAATTTGGTAAGTTTTATGTCGTTATAACAGATAGGAGCGGGTAGTAAACATCAAAAAAGATAATATTCAATATGACTGATAAAAGTATAATCAAGTTTAATCTAACCTATAATTTATTTTTTTTGGTTCGCAAATTCTATATGTAAACAAACATTAGTTAGATAGTTAGTAATGACTATAGTGTATTTCATGGTGATAATATTATGGATTCAGAGTTTCAAAGTTCATTTTAGTATTTATCACCAAGGTATCCTAGCGGCAAGTACAGTAGAAACTAACTTACGTACTACCTAATAATTAATATAAAGTAATTTTGTTTTGAGAAATTAATAAGGTAAAAGACCCGACTATATATTTTTACTTTTTTGACTGAAGGGTCATAAAAAGTGTCAAACTGAGTTTATAAGAAAGAAGTTTAAGTTTATTTGTTCTAAAGATAAAAGTGATTTATTTTATTACTTAAATAT
The DNA here is from genome assembly GCA_949316185.1 of Pyrausta nigrata. Lineage (NCBI taxonomy): Eukaryota > Metazoa > Arthropoda > Insecta > Lepidoptera > Crambidae > Pyrausta > Pyrausta nigrata. Next base: position 5,431,070 of record OX438951.1, read on the forward strand.
TAAGTAACTACTTATACCTATTGTGATATTAGTAACTATGTGATATAAAGAGAAATCTAAGTGATTTAAAGAGAAAACAATAAAGACGGACTGATTATAATAACGTTTTCTTTATTTTTTCCTCAAAATATGAGCCTTGTAAGGAAGTTGAGGAAGTGAGAAAACAAAAATGTATAAAAAATGGAAAAAAAACTCATAACCCTAGAGACTATGACGAGTTTAAAATTCTCAGATCTAGACAACGTCTCGTACAAAGGCAGTGTTTTGAGACTTTTACTCGTAATACGGAGAGTAATATAAGAACAGACCCTTAATACTTTTGGACTTATGTCAAATCCAAACGAGGCGGCTCAAGTTACCCCCAAAATTTTACCTTCGGTGATAATAGCTACACTGATACACAGGAAATATGCTCTGCTTTTAATAACTTTTTTGAAAGTGTCTTTACTAAAACCTCTTTGATATCACCAGCGTACGCTGAGTCACTTGCAAATAATTACTTATTTAACGATTCGATTTCTGGTATCTCAATAACACAGGACATGGTTAAAAAATACTTACTGAACTTAGATAAATCTAAGGGTGCAGGTTGTGACGACATACCTCCATTTTTTCTCTCTGCTTGAGCTGATAGTATTTCTTACCCAATCAGCTTATTGTTTAATTTATCTTTGAGACAGAATTTCTTCCCTACCGTATGGAAACGAGCACACATTATCCCAATCCACAAAAAGGGCCTTAAATCTAAGATTGAAAATTATCGCCCCATCTCGATTCTTAACACAGTTTCCAAAGTTTTTGAAAAGATTGTTTACGACCATATTTATCCCATTATTGCCCAAGGCATTCCTGAAGCGCAACATGGTTTTATGCAGAGGCGTTCTACGGTCTCTAATCTATCTTGTTTTTCTAGCTATGTTCTTAGGCACATGAGTAATGGAGGTCAAGTTGACGTGGTCTACACTGACTTTGAAAAAGCATTTGATCGAGTGGACCACGTCATTCTTTTGGCTAAACTCAATTGTCTAGGTATACATGGCGACTTGCTTAGGTGGGTTGAATCCTACCTGAGTAATCGCTCTCAGGCTGTTGTTGTGGGCGGCCATAGGTCTGACTATGTCGAGATTTCTTCTGGAGTTCCTCAGGGATCGCATCTTGGCCCTCTCTTTTACAGTGCATACATATTTGACATAGGTATTCATATAAAACATTCCAAATACATTCTCTACGCAGATGACAAAAAAATATATACGCAAATCAAATCTATAGATGATAGCATACTATTACAACAAGACCTTGACGCACTATTTAATTATTACCAGCTAAATAACATTACTTTAAGTATCAATAAATGCCAATGCATTTCTTTTACGCGTAAGAAACAACCCATATTATTCTCTTATAAATTTAATGGCACTGTTATTGAGAGGGCAAGAGTCGTGCGTGATCTGGGGGTTTTGTTGGATTCTGAGATGTCGATGCGCGACCACATTGAGGCCATCTCTAGTAAATCTTTTCGTAATTTGGGCTTCGTAATGCGAACGTGTCAACCGTTCAACAGTATAATTAGCTTAAAAATTGTCTATTTTGCATACGTACGATGTTTATTTGAATATGCTTCGCAAATTTGGTGCCCGTATTATGAAAAACATATTAATGATATCGAAAGAATTCAAAAGAAATTCATCTCACATTTAAATTACAAAAGCAAGCGCTCAAGTTCAGATTATAAAGACAACTGTCGCATGCACAACATGCTGACTTTAAATGAACGGCGATCATTGATGGACATGGGGTTATTGCATGATCTGTTAAATAATCGCATTGACTGTCCTGAGCTGCTTGCTAATTTCGTATTTAATGTACCCAAAAAGAGAACACGACATACAACTTTGTTCCATATACCACATCATGCGACTAATTACAGCCGAAACAATGTCATAACCCGACTTGTCCGTAATTACTCTAAAACTTTTAGTGAAGTTGATATTTTTGCTGAGAATAGGCACAGCTTTAAGAAAAAGATTAGGGAATTACTGCTTAATAAATAAATAAATATATATTTTTACTTATTAAAAAATATATATATGATCCGTAATGAGGCACTTAGCCCAGTGTGCTTGTAATTGTAATTGTACTTGTAGGTAATTGTATTCATAACTCAAACTCACATTTCTACTCCTGTATATTTTGTACGTTATTATATTAAATCACAGATACCGCAGCTTGCCGTCAGATGATTTTCCGAAATCGGTTCAGTAGTTCCAATGATATGTAAAGAATTAGTCATTTAGTCATAGAATTATTATTTTTCTTAAGCAACAAATTACCTGTAAGCTTGTGTATTATTCTTCATCCACATGAATCACTATATTTATCTGTCTCGCATTACAAACACTAGTTATATTTAGACATAACTTCAAAACTGTCTTTTTTATCTTTTATATTTTAACTGATACACATAACATTCCTCAAGGGAAATCAAGCTCTTATTGAGTGAGTACTATATTGTATTCATTAATACATAGAAACATATTGTATGTTTTCCTATCGTAATTCTGGCTGTGAAATCCTGTTTCAATTTCTTATTTTATTTTAGTGTACTTATTGCTGGAGCCTTATTTCACTGACTAAATTAGGCTGGTCGCGGGTCTGGTCTTGTTGGAATGCGGCCGCGTACCCTTAAAGTTGTCAATTTGCGAGGAAATGAGTCATTCAGTTGTGCATCGGCCCCGATCCGGCACGCGATCAGTTCCGAGAGAACTTACTGAGTTAGGTGGATACGTAATGTACCTACCTACGGTCCGTCGAGTTGGTTCGCGATACCGGTACAGAGTTACAAACATTTACTGTTAAGAAGTTTGTTCGGTATGCACAAATAAAAAAAAATATATATATATTTTTTTTTATGATACTAGAAAGAAGTAGCTTTTTTATCCTTGATTGAATCATTAATATTCGAACAACAATATCAATTTAGCTGTATTCATGGTTTATCCGCCCGTACTGGTATCGCGTGGCAGTTTGGCGGCCTGTACAGTACCAGCTTGCTCCATCGTCATGTCCACCATCACTGTTCCTTATTTTAGTAATTCGTGGTCAACTGTAATTAGCTAATTAAGTTATTTCTTCTTGTAATTATGTTAAGTTATATGCTGTTGTTGTCCCTATAAATAAATAAATAAATAAGTTTCGGTTTCGGCCGAAATAGACACCGTTGCCGAAATTCGGTTTCTGTCGTAAAGTTTTACGACAGAAACCGAAAACGAACGGGCGTCTAAATGAATAATATTTTAATGTAATGGTTGTAATATAATAATAATAATATCTTTCCAATGAATTGTAATTTATATTGTTAATTTCGAATAGTATTTTCATTTTGACATGTTGTTGTTATTTTATTGCAATTATATTGATGTAATTTATTTAATAAATGTTATAATGTATGGATCAACGTTATCTGAAATAAAATAATTTTGAATTTGAATTTTGAATTTGAAAACGAGTTTCGGTCGGACACTATACACAATAGTAAAATTATTATTTAATGCGTAACCCATAATCATAATATGAAAGTATGATAAATTAAGGAAGCTTTGATTCTCCAGGCATTTTGCCAGGGGAATCAATGCCAGGGGAGTCAAGAAAAGTTAATCTTCTTTCGATTTTGTTTAAATGGATTGATTTTTGCCAATGATTATTAAAACAACAATTTATAGTCCTATTTACCCTACTGTTGATTCTAGTAAAGAAATTCTTAATTATAAAAAAACATTTTTTAAAGTGGCCAGGGTAATCAATGACCCAGGGGAATCAAATTCTTACCTTCGTAAATCCGGCTTGGAAACGTCGAGACGCGTGACCTCTCCTCGCGATGCTCAGGGCGCGACTAAAGCCACCTTGCGATGTGACGCCTTCGGCGTAGACATTTATAATAGCAAGGCAGGTGGCATTTAGTGACGCGCCAAGGGAATCAATCGTTGCGCTCGGACAAACACAAACTATTTAAAAAAAAAAAAACAGTGATTGGCACAGACTTTGTGTATTTATTAAATCATTAAACAACTCACCCTTTAACTCTGAAATTACAAAAAATCTTAAATTTATGACTATAGATAGGTAAATTTTTAATGGTTTGTTCAAATAATGACAAAGGGACAGCTCAGGGGAATCAAATATCAAGGCTTTGAAGATTTTTTTCAGATGTTTTAAGCTAAAATAAACACCGTTTTTGTTGTGCCCCATTTAATTTAAACATTAAAGTAACAGAAAAAAAATATCTTACATTAAATTTTAAACGTTATGGGTAGTTTTTGCCCCCAGACATTGGTTTTTTTGGCTTTCAAGATTGACCCATATAATTTTTTGACATTCTCTATGTCAAATTCGGCTCAAGAGATTGTCAGATTTATACATTTTTTGATAGCTTTGACATTTGATTGATAGATACTGTTATTTGACAATGTTTTTGTTACCTGAATAGACAATCAGGGAACAGCTATTTCGCTATTTAAGTTACTTGGAAATAAAATATGGGGCTTATTTTTACCAAAATACAAATCATTATTTGACATTCATATGACCTTTAAACAAGCGGAAACCACCGAGTGACATCACATCCTGATAACTTTTATGTAAATAAAACTGATTTTCACTGTATTTACAGAGTTTTATTACGGATAAAGCAAAACTTAAAACACCGCCTAGTAATGTCGCACACAGAGAGAGAGAGCGCGGGAATGTGCATAGATTATACAGAAAAAAAAGTTTGAAGAAGGCGCCAAAGGACTTGTCCTCTTTTTGTATGGAGGCTGGTTTTTTATTCCAAGATATCACCAACCACCAATAACCTATATTAATCTTTAAGCACAGATTTAAGCTACAAAAATATGAAACACGTAACCATAGAAATCAGAATTTTAAACGCCATCCATTGATCACTTACTTGTATTTCCTGGCTGTATGGCTATGTACCATTGCCTTTCCACTGGTGGATAAATACTACTAGGTACTACCACAGATTATATAATAGGTACTACTGTCAATGGAATGTCAATTTTGCTGTCAATTTTTTTTCATGCGTTAATTGATATAGGCAAAGGTGCGGTTTATGTACAGACAAAAACAAAAATGAATTTCAATTTTTCTCTAAATCGGAGGCCTTAAAAAATATATTAATTATGCAGAAAGGCTAGCTTTAGTGAACTCTTTCATATAATATTTAGTTTATTCTGGTTAGAAATATTGATGAATAAAAAACCATTAATGGACAAGTCCTTTAAAATTAGTATTTATGTACCAATACCAATGTCACATAATAATTGCTTCACCCAAATAGCCTCTTTGGTGGCAGCGCACGCGGCCATAAACTCTGCCTCTGTTGTGGAAAGTGCCACTGTTTGTTGCCTTTGAGTGGACCAAGTTACAGCAGCGCCGTTCTTAATGAAGACATAGTGACTGATCGTCTGGTACTGAGATCATTAGCATAATCAGCGTCACTATAGCCAATTATTTCACAGGGTTCCGGTGTAGGCTGGTAGGTTAGGCCATGACTGTCTGTATCCTTCAGATACTTGATAATTCTTTTAACTGCATTCCAGTGTGTGTCACTATAGCAATTCTTACTTACCAAGCTCACAGCAAACATTATATCTAGACGGCTTACTGTAGCGAGGTGCATCAGCGACCCCACTGCCTCTCGGTAAGGTATGTTCTTATCTGGTTCATTGCACCCTTTCTCCAGCTTCACATTGGGGTCGGCAGGGACGCTGATAGGATTAGCATTGGTTAAATTAAATCTGATCAACAATTTTTGAATGTATTTTCTTTGATGAATAAAAATCTGGTTGTCTGATCTTTCTATTTCCATTCCAACAAAGTTACTGAGTGGGCAGGTTTTCAATTCAAAAACTTGTTGCAAATCATTTATGATATTTTGTAATACATACTTGCTTTTTGAAAATAGCAATCCGTCATCCACATATAAACAAAGATAGCATTTAATTTTATTGACTTGCCCGACATACACACACTGATCAGCTTTACTATTTACTAGCCCAAATTTCTTCAAAACTGAATCAAACTTTGAGTTCCAACATCTGGGAGACTGTTTTAAGCCGTATAAGGATTTATTGAGCTTACATACCTGATTTTCTTTGCAGGGTATTCCTTCAGGCACTGTCATGTAGATGTCCTCCTCTAGCTCTTCATAAAGGAAAGCAGTTTTGATGTCAAGCTGAATTATTTCCAGGTTTTGTTGGGCAGCTTCGGAAAGTAGTATGCGTATGGAATCATACCTGACGGTCGGGGCACAGGTTTCTTGATAGTCTATACCTTTAGTCTGTGCATAACCCTTAGCACAAAGTCGGGACTTGAAGCGTGGACCAGTTGGATCTTCTTTGACGCGGAACACCCACTTACAACCAATGACTTTAGCATTTGGGGGTTTGTCTACCAATGTCCAGGTATTATTCTTCTTGTGATTTATAGACTCTTTATTTATAGACTCTTGCCACTTGTTGATATCATTGGAATTTAATGCTTGTTTATATGTTTCAGGAACATCGCTTGGGAAAGCTTCACCGTCACAGCACAGGTAAGTTTTTTCAGTATTTTTATTTATTCCTCTATTTCTAGGTCTTAATGTGATATTTCTTTCAGGTGTGGAGTCAATGCTCTCATCGGGTAAGTATTCATTGTCAGATTGATTATCAGTGACTGTATCATATGAGTCATCTTCTTCTTAATATTCATCTTTTGTTTCTGTTTCAGGATTATTGTGCTGAGGAGTCATGTCAACGGGAACATAATCTCTTTTCACAGTTGACTCCAAAAAGTCAGCATCTCGGCTCTTTACTACAGTTTTTGAGTTAGGTAATATGAAGCGGTACCCTTTGCTGTTCTGCCTTTACTGTCTAACTTCTTGCGTTTTTCCTTAGGTAAGTGAACCATAGCATCACATCCAAACGTTTTCATATGGCTGACGTTGGGCTTCTGACCAGACCACAATTCTTCAGGCGTTTTGAAAGAAAGAGACCTTGTCGGTGAGCGGTTCGTGATATAGGAAGCTGTATGAATGGCTTCAGCCCAATAAAGCTTCGGTAGGTTAGCATTCAGAAGCATACATCTTGCTCGCTCGACCAGGGTTCTGTTCATGCGTTCTGCTGCACCGTTCTGCTCGGGTGTGTATGGTGTGGTTGTCTGATGTATGATTCCAGCACTTTTCATGAAGTTAGTAAACTGTCTGTTCACATACTCAAACCCATTGTCTGTTCGGAGGACTTTTATGCGACAGTTGAGACTATTTTCAACTTGATTTTTGAATTCTTTGAATTTTTCTAGTACTTCGGTCTTGTTCTGAAGAGTGTACACAAATATTTTCTTTGAGTAATCATCCAAGAATGTAAGAAAGTATCTAGCTCCACCTAGCGATTCTGTTTCCATGGGTCCGCATATGTCGGAATGGATGAGTTCTAGCGGGCTTTTACCCTGAGAGCCTTAATTCTTGAAGGGCAGTCGTGTCTGTTTACCTTCTTGACAGGTAACACACTTTAAATTAATTTTCTTCACTGGTAGGGTTACTCTGTCTGTATTTTCAGTCATTTTCTCAAGACTTTAAAAATTTAGATGACCCATTCTCAGGTGCCACTGGTAAGTATCTTGTTCATTAACGTCTGACATGCATGCATAGCCTCCAGGCATATTCAGTTGATACATGTTGTTAATTAAGCTTGCTGTTGCTACTATCACATTTTTACTGTTTGTGATAACACAGCCTGACTTGTCAAATTTTACTTGGCCGCCATTTCTGATTATTTGGCTTACTGACAGCAGGTTAGTTGCCAATCCAGGTACATACAGGACATTTGTAAATAAAATCTTATTTTCTTCACCTTTCTCATTGTAGACATCTAAGCATATTCGACCAGAGCTTTCAACAGGTAATCTTTTACTATCTGCTACTTTTATACTTTTTATAGATGGTACAGTCACTTCTTGAAGTAATTCTTTGCTTTTAGTCATATGTGCTGAAGCGCCAGAATCAATATACCAAGCATTGATATAATCTGAAGAAGCTACAAACGCAGCAGCATAGTGTGAGCTGTTATAGTAATCTTGTGTACCTTTTTCTTTATTTGTTTGCTGTTGTTGTTGAGGCTTCTTTGGTTTTGATTTGCACTGTGGACTTTTGTGACCATACTTATTGCAAGTGTAGCATCTTGGACCTTTGGAAGCATTTTTGTTTTTGTTTTGAAACTTCTGACTCGTAGCGAATGCTGTATTTTCATTTTGAGATTGTTTCACATCTTGTAATATCTTAGATTTCACAGAGTCAGCGGATATCTTCATACCTGAGCTCTCTATGGCAATAATCATGGGCTTGTAGGACTCTGGTAGACCCGAGAGCAGCATGGTGCCGAGCCACTCATCATCTACTTGAAAGCCAATATTGCGCAACTTGTGTGCAGTAGTCATTATTTTGCTGACATACTCCTCTACGTTGAGACATCCGGCTAGTGTGGTGTTACAAAGGTCACGCAGTAGTCCAACCCGGCGTGTAAGCCCGGAGTCGTCAAAAGCGCGGGACAGGTTATCCCATACTTCCTTTGCAGTGCTGGCTTCTTGAATGTGAATGTAGGTAATAGGATCAACGAGTAATATTATCTTGGATTTCGCCATTGTATCACGCTTCATGTCGACCATGGTGCCGACCGGGTATTCGATGCAATCCCAAAGCTCTTCATGTTGAAGGTAAGTTTTGACGGCAAATCGCCAAGTAGCGTAGTTGTCACGGCCGGTTAACTTTTCAATTAATGCCAACGCATTACTCAATGCCATATTTCGACGAAATACGAAGAAATGTCCACAAAACACAGTCTTAGTTATATGAAGCACGTTTTCTTTGAGGTTATGCAACCTCACTTTTTGCACTGATTGTTACTAAAACGCACTTTTTTATGACTGTCCACTTTTCACGGGCTACCTGGGCCCATAACCTGATAACTTTTATGTAAATAAAACTGATTTTTTACTGTATTTACAGAGTTTTATTACGGATAAACCAAAACTTAAAACACCGCCTAGTAATGTCGTACACAGAGAGAGAGCGCGGGAATGTGCATAGATTATACAGAAAAAAAAAAGTTTGAAGAAGGCGCCAAATTTAAAATTAGTATTTAACACATCCGCTACTATTATTTAATATGTGGCTAAACTACTCACGTCTGTGTTTCCGTTGTGTGTGTATGATTTTCTAATCTCCGGAATGTCAAACGTTATTGGCTGTCATGAATCAGTGCGTTCAAGTTATTTGTCATTCTGCACGTGGCAAAGACATCTGTACTTATACAGCCATACCATATTAAAAAAAGGCAAACTTAAAAAAAAACATTAATACTGCCTGCAAAACAAAGTTATTGAAATTAGTTTCTTAACAGGCTAAACTTTCAGAAATAAAAAACCCTTAAAACCACTTTACATACCGAATTGCATGGACCATGTACACCGTGCTACTGGTAATGAATAAGCGGTATCGTCTCGCCGGGCGCTTTGAAAGTCTTCTACTCGAACTTCACAAATATTTCAGTCACAATGTTAGTGATAACAATACAACAAAAAAGTTTAAAAAAGCTGAAGCTATCTTGGAAACACGAGTAGTTAATATTAAAAGATGTTGGCGGAAAGTTATTAATTAACTTAGCTTTAGTTACAGTTTATAGCCGGGTGCGCTTTCTTCCGACTTACGTTGACATGCAAAACACTTTTTCAAAAAGTTTTATCATATAAATCATAAAGAAGGTAAAACAAAGACGGTAATAAAAAGCTGATGTGATGGATGATGCTGCTCGCGACGATGTGTCTCGCTCGAGACATATTAACATTAAACGCAAATGCGACGAAATGTGGCAACATCAACAAGATACAAATAATAAAAAACGGGACCCATGTTAGAAAGTCAGCCATTTCGTCAGTAGATTGAAGTAATCTGCAATGTGATATATAGGTGGCTATGCATTAAATGTACTAAGCCTCCATTTCTAGAATGGGTCCCGACTGCTACAATTTTTAATATGGGTACAAATTTTACCCGGGTTTGACCTCTTCCTTGTTTTAGGGTTTTTTAATTGCCAATTACACAGAAACGCAGTCGGGTTTTTTAGTTTTTTAAATTACCGTTTTTTATTTTATTATTTTTACGAAATTAAATCAAATTTCACTTACAAAAATTAATCGACTGTGTCATCCGGTGGGACTCGAACCCACGTCCCTTCGCTATCCGGGCGAGTGCTCTTACCAACTATGCTACGGAGGACGTTAGTCAGTCGACGAATTTTTGCAAGTGCTTGCAAACTAAAAATAATAACGAACGAACGCCGACTCACTGGCGTACAGTGAGTCGGCGTTCGTTCGTTATTATTTTTAGTTTTATTATTCAAAACAAAACACCAGACTGCAACACTTATTATATTTTTAAAATTGTCTCTTTACTGGCATTCATTTGATACCCATATTGCTATGCTAAGGAAAAAATCAATCCCCCCTCCCCCCTTTATTTCCATTTGCGGACGCCATTTTTTAAATTTATATAGCCTATGTCACTCTCACAAGTTTGACAAATTCAACGACACCTCATACGTCAAAAACTGTCTAGCCGTTTGGGCAATAGGGCGTGCCAAACAATTATACATACATACATACATACATCCATACATACACTCGCAAAACATAACCTTCCTTCCGCAGTCGGGTAAAAACTTAAATTTCAGCTTATATTTTGGCCTAGTTACAAAATCTCCAAAACATCGCCCTTATTAAGTTACACAATAAAATTCTACAAGAGCTTTACATAATAATCATACTCGGTTTCTTGACAATTAACCCTAACAAATCGAGGTACTTACTTATCTAGCATTATCATTAAATCAAAAACTGTTATAATTTTTATTTTTATTTTGGTCGTTTGATTGGTCCTCTAATTTAGGTTATTTATTTAACTTACGAGTAGGTACCTTATAGATGTGCAATTTATAAGTAAAGTGCAACTTGTCACTCGATTTATCTAAGTAAAATAGCATTCGATTGGGCATTCGGTCAATCGACTTACTCGATTAATTTTGACAAGAAAAAGACTGTATTACTATTTTAAGTTTGACTAGTATTTATTAATACTCGTCGATTACTTTTATTTAAGGATCAAAATTAATATAACACATCACAACAAACATCGTCGTGAAAACATAGGTACTCGTTTGCCAGGGCCCGTGGCCAAGTGGCAATTTATTCTCAAGCAAAGTTTGTTATCGCTAGCAAAATGTATGAAACTGACATAAGCCATCGAAACATCACGTGTCTTTTGCATACATATTTTGACATTTCATTGGCTATAGCGAAGTTATTGCTATGAGTTATGCGGCCCCTGGTGTATTGTAACTTTAGTCACTAATAAAATAACTGTCGTGTCTTGATGGCCCTTGCAAATTCGGTCAGCAACGTATTTATACGAAATTTTTAAATACTTATCATGTTTCTAAAGAGAGATATATCTAAGTGTGTTGGGATAACATAAAACAGGTGTTATATCATCTTGATGAGGGTTCCAGCGTAGGTAGCTTCGCGTAATTACTTATTTGTGTGCGTTTGACATTGGTCCATCATTCTTACGAAATGAAATTCATAAAGATCTCGTTATGTAAAAGTTATCCCTCTTTATATGTACATAACAATGTTATTTTTAGACTGCAGAAAATTAAATTACTGTGCTGTGGCATAATTCACTTTCAACTTTGCAAGCTCGTTGAAAATATAATGGCATAATCCTTGAGGCCTTGAAATCTGCTTTCATCAGCTTTTCACGTTCAAGACGGTAGCGTAAACATTACCAAGGAAAAATACTTGCTTCACCTAAATAATTTTACAACAAAATTCACCTGCAGAGGTATATTTTCACACTACTCTAGTTTCAAATGCATTGAAAATGTAAAAGGGTGAAAATGAGAAAATATATTTTCTAGGCTATTATTCAGCCCATTGTGTGAAGATCCGGATGCAGTGTCAAATTATTTCAATATAATTTTGACAGTGACCGCTATCGTAAAATATAGGTACGTACTACTCAACCAAGTCAACTAAACAAATGACAAACGACTTACGACGACAAATACAACGAAATTAGCGAAGGCAATTAAAAAGCAATATTGCTACAATTTAGATGAAATGCCTACGTTTATTTTAACACCATGGTTTTTGGATTGCCATTGGTATTCGTCGTCGAAAGTCGTTTGACATTTGTCTAGTTGTCTTGGTCGGTAGGTTAGGCTAGGTAGTGGCGGATGGCGGACTTAGGGGGTCCGCCATCCGCCACTTAGTGGCCTGAGTAGTGTGTAAGTGTTCCTGCACACTACTCACAAAGAGCGAGGAGGGGCTCGACAAGGAGCCATCGCCGCCAGGGTCGCGTAGTGAATGCGCGGAGCGATCCCGTGGCCCTGGCACAGAGGCGAGCTGAGGGAACACCGTGGTCGTTTTAGTGGGTAGGACGCCCTTTTTAGGGCGGGAGTCCCACACAGGCCCTTCCCTTCCCCAGGGGGGGGTATCGCGCGTAAATGCGTTTCCACCACGCCAAAAAAAAAAAAAGGTACTACCTACAGTATCGCGGGACTGACGAGATACCGCGGCCCCTGCTGTCACAGCCAACACATGCGGCGGGCGTCGTCAGGTTTTAGTGGGTATACCCGGGTCCGGGGGAGTCCCACACACAGAGGTACGGTGCGTAAGGCATTTCCTAAAGTAAAAAAAAAAGGTACTACCTACCGTAAACCTACTCCTTTGGACGTTGTACGTTGTTTGTTGGATTATATGTTCAAATGTATAAAAAATCTAATTCCATTGACACTAAGTAGTAAATAGTTTGTGTGAAAATAGATCAGGCGAGTAAGCTTTCGAAGCGGATCAAGTGTTCTTAACTTCTTAGGTACGGCGGATATGACATTTTATGTGCTTGACTAGACACACTAATAACTATTCTTATTTGTGTCTGTGGGTTGGGCTTCGCACCTTTCTACCGAAGTATTCTAATCGATTTTTGATTTGTTTCTATTATCACAAAGGCTCGGTCTGTGTGACAGTATTTTGTTTACGATTTTGTCGCAAATCTACTTCAGTAATGGTTAGACATTTTAATGTTTAGCTCTCAGCATACAAATGTAGTTTAAATCTCTTTTTCAGCCTACTTACGAATGTTATACCGATGAAAAATATATATAAATATATAATATAATACTACACCGGGTAAATCAAGAAAAATATCTAGGCCTCTGGATCGATGATAAGCTGAATTGGAAGGTGCATATTGAACATGTCAGAGCTAAACTAACGTCACTATTAGGGCGTTGAGAAAAGTAGCAAACTGCATCCCTTACAATGTACGCAAAATGATATACAACTCCTTAGTAAAATCACATCTTGAATGCGGCAGCCATAACTAACTTAAATCAATTGGAGAGGACGCAAAATAAAATAATTAAAGTTCTTTTCCATTATCACTACCTCACTCCAACAAAAGAAGTGTATCAAAAAACGAAAATATTAAATATTGCGCAATTGTATAACTACTACTTGTATTTTAATTCGGAACATTAGTACTAAATCTATACAATCTAACTTACAATTTCATAAAAAAGTATATCAGCATAATTTAAGAAATAAGGATAAATTACAACTTACGCGCGTACGAACTATGGAAAGAAAACGATATTGTTCGAGGGAGTGCAGCTGTACAATAAATTACCAAATGATATCAAAAAATGTGAAAGTTTGACTATGTACAAGGCTAAATTAAGAGAATTTGTAAGCACACTGTGATTTTGTATTATGCACTAGCGCTTTAGAGGCAATTATTGTTAAAATATTATATTTATAAACGTATCTCATTTTAAGTGAACTGTAATAGTTTTTATGAGAATAAAGTCTTTAAACCTAAAATGGAAAAACTCTTTTACTTACTGCAAGTTTGTATTTTTAAGTAATCGATCTTTTAAATAAAACTTGAAAGGGCATTGAAAATGAATCTACCTATTATAGATAAATTGAACGAAATATATTATTGCACTTGAAAAAAACGACCACCAGAGGCGGGAATCGAACCCGCGTTCCTCGCATACCGGGCGATTGCCTAACCTCTCGGCCACCCTGGCGTTGGCAGAGCCTGTCGAAATTTTCAAGTGCTTCTTAACGCTGTAATGCCGCGTTGCTTTCATCAATGTTATTGGGATTATACCCTCAACACTTGAAAGAAATACTATTGCAAGTATTTAACAATCGAAAGATGAAGCTTGCAAATAAGATAATTATTGTTTTTTTTTTTTTTTAAGTGATAAGCATTCACTATGTAATCTAAATATATTATTACACTTGAAAAAAAAAATTGACAGGCTCTGCCAACGCCAGGGTGGCCGAGAGGTTAGGCAATCGCCCGGTATGCGAGGAACGCGGGTTCGATTCCCGCCTCTGGTGGTCGTTTTTTTCAAGTGCAATAATATATTTAGATTGCATAGTGAATGCTTATCACTTAAAAAAAAAAAACAATAATTATCTTATTTGCAAGCTTCATCTTTCGATTGTTAAATACTTGCAATAGTATTTCTTTCGAGTGTTGAGGGTATAATCCCAATAACATTGATGAAAGCAACGCGGCATTACAGCGTTAAGAAGCACTTGAAAATTTCGACAGGCTCTGCCAACGCCAGGGTGGCCGAGAGGTTGGGCAATCGCCCGGTATGCGAGGAACGCGGGTTCGATTCCCGCCTCTAGTGGTCGTTTTTTTCAAGTGCAATAATATATTTAGATTGCATAGTGAATGCTTATCACTTAAAAAAAAAAAAAAACAATAATTAAATTGAACGAAGTCTAAAGCTCGTCACAATCTCTTCCCTACTCCTACCTATCGGTTTTGTCAAACCAGTGTAGAACTTTTAAAGCGGGCTTTTAGAGTTAGAAGCTTTTTACTAAGAGACGCTAGCGCAGGCACCAAAACCACACCAACCGCAACCGCGTTGAGTACCAGTTCAGGCAAATGCAGAATGCACCGCCCTCCCTCCCTCAATATGCGTATTGAGGGAGGGAGGGCGGTGCATTCTACAGCTAATGCAGTTGTTAGTTACCAACACCAACGTGCAAAAGCATTTTACTTGACAATGTTTTGGTGGGATTTCCCTCCTTTTATAAGTTACTTTTAAAACTATACAAACTTCCATACCCTAATTTTATAAGTGGGGGTATCTGTAAATATTGCACTTCTTCAGGTGCGACTCGAACATACGAATTCGAGAGAGCATACGTGGATCGCACTGGGTCGTGGGTTCAATTCCCCCTTGACTTGATATTAAACCGTTTTGTGTTCGTTCTATATAGAATACAAAAAACAATTTAAAACTTTCACTCCTTGCATATCACGGTTATGTTGCATCTGTTCTAAGATATGGAATAGTAATCTGGGGGAATTCAAGTGATGTTGAAACTTTATTTAAAGTACAAAAAAAATATATATCCGAGCCATATGTAACGCACACCCTTTAGACTCATGCAAACCTCTGTTTGTGAATTTGGAGCTGTTGACATTGCCAAGTCTGTACATTTACGAAACTGGAGTGTTCGTTAAAAAACATCTAGATTTCTTAACAAAATTTAAAGAAATTCATCAATCAGCTATATAGTAAGAGACACCCCGATAGAATTAAATTTCCAGTTATGAAGACAAAATTGTTTAGCAATAACTGATACGTTATGGCCATTTGAATTTACAATAAAATACCAAAGTCCATAACTGATTTTCCCCTAAATATATTCAAGAAAAAACTGCACCAATGGTTGTTAGATAAATGTTTTTATTCTGTTAAGGAATTTTTAATTTGTGTATTAGTAGTTGACATTAGTTGTATGACATTTTATATTTAATTGTCTTTATTATTGTTATTAATTTGAATCTTAACCCACCTATACATTATATTATAGATTTTAATTTTAATACATTTAATATTTGCATGTCAGACGGTCGACCGCCTAACTTTATAGGTATCAAAATAGGTATAGGTATAGGCTTGGTACAGACTTCAGAAGGAATGACAGCTGTCAAATAACAAATTTTGAAACCTATTATTGACTTCAAACGGGCATGACAAAATTGAATGCAATTAACGAATGGTTTCCCATGGAGCATGCGCAAAGGACCGCCTTTATTAAGCGCCTTTTAAACGATCAAAATTGTTTGTCATTGTCTTTCAAGCTTTTTGTTAGTGTGCAGCAGTTTGAAGCGTTTGTCAAATAATAATTTATATAAGAACGTGAGCTTGACAAACTAATCTGTCAAACTAATTTGATCGCTTACAGAGGGCTTTAGTCTGAAGCTTTTTTTACTACGGCAACGTCAGTCGTTATTTTATTTACCATATACTTGATTTAATTTTAAGGAAAAGATTGTGAAACAAACTAGGAGTAAACAAACTAGCTAACTAGGAAATAGCTATGTCAGCTGCGAGAAGACCGCATAGGCATGCTTCTTCCGGAAGACACCTTCATCAGAACATTATGTCTCAGAAAAGATCTATATTTGCCGCAAGCTAAGATTGCAAGGATTTGTCCTTGTAAACACCATGATAAAGAACGTCGCATTGCGCTAGTAAGTCTGAGATCAACGTATTTTTCAATCGAACTATTGTTCTGATATTGTGTGTAAACTTTTTTATAATGCTATTTCTGTGATGTTGTAGATCCTAACTGCGTTCGTTTTTTGCAAGTGGGTCTTATCAGAAGATCTTTCGATCTTAGTCGTCAACATGGGATTGTTATCATACAACGTAACGAACACCGATTGCAATTACGAATATAACAGTGTTTGTCTGAAAAATCTTAACCCTATCAATAAGCTACAGAAACTAATACAGAAACCTAGAGACACTACAGTAATATAAGAAGAAATTAAGTCAAGTCACCCATAAAGTAAACATTTATTTATTTGTATTTTTGTTAATACATAAGTTAGGTATAAATAAACGGCATTAAAAGTACCAGTCTCTTTTTTATTTTTTTCTAGTTTCAAGCTTATAATGAATGGGTAACATAATAAATTAGAAGCAGCGTGCACTCTGTTATTATTCCCTATTCATTAGTTGTTAAAAGTAATTCTATATAAACTAAATCGTTATTTACAAATCTTTGACATAGGTAACTGACAACTGTCAGCAATACAAGCATAGCACACAGACACAAATTCGTAGAGATCAAATAAATCTACGGCGTACATAGAGTAGAAATAAAAAAGTTTGTATATTTATCACAAATTCATTATGCATATCTATTACAGGAATTCGATCTGCTTGCCTAAAATTGCATATGTCCTATAGCGTTAAATACATATCATTTTTAAAGTATTGTCGTCTTAATAATATAAGCCTTTTATTCGAACTTTTTGTTACAATGTTTTTTAGTATTCTAATATTTGGGCCTTGCTCCTCTTCTGTAAGTCCGGTTGCCCTTCGGCAAAGGCCTCCCCAAGCCTTCTCCATTCAAGTCTGTCTCTTGCTACTCTGGTCCATGTATTACCGGCGACTTGACTAATGTCATCAGTCCACCTTTTTCTTGGTCTGCCTTTTTTCCTTTGGCCTTCTCTTGGGTACCATTCTGTGAGTAATTGGCACCACTTCTCTTTACCTCTTATTATGTGGCCTGCCCATTTCCACTTTGCTCGTCTGATCTTCTGTGCTATGTCCAGTGCTTTAGTCTTTTGTCTGATAGCCGAGCTTCTTACTCTGTCTGACCTTCTTAAGCTTAGCATGCTCCGTTCCATTTTCCTCTGGCAACTTGTGAGTTTATTCATGCTGTTTTGCGTCAGTGGCCAAGTTTGACATCCGTACATTAAGATAGGAAGTATGCATGTGTTGAATAGTTTTCCTTTGATAGCAATGTGTAGTTTCTCATCTTTCATAACTTCCCTCATGCTCCAGTATTTTTTCCAACTATTTGCTACTCTTCTTTCTATTTCCTTCTTTGTATTCTCTATTGTTGACATTAGCTGACCCAGGTAGATGTACTCGTCTGTGTAATCAATACTGTTTCCTCTGACATTTATGGTTATTTGTTCACTGTTAGTCATTACCTTTGTCTTGTCGGGGTTTAGTTTTAGTCCAACCTTTTCGCTCTCCAATGCCAAGGTCTGAACCATCATACTTAGGTCATCAGGTGTTTGTGCAAACAACACTATGTCATCTGCAAATCTTAGGTGAGTTAGCTTGCGGCCATTTAGCGTTTGTTCATACATGCGGGAATCGAGCGTTTACGAATCGCGCGGTTTGGAACCGCAAAATTGTGATGCTATTCAGACACGCGCGGTAAGTATGCGATTTTCGTGCGTATAACGTCAGTTTCAAAAGTTTCAAAATGGAGGTCAACGAAGAAATGTGTTTTACTGTGGTTGCTCCTTAAAATAAAGAAAAGAAAAAGGCGGTATTGGGTGCATCCAATATTAAGTGACCGATTAGTACATGCTCGGTTCTTGATTATTTTTTTTGAATAATCATCACACTGCGTGCGTATCCCTTAATGCAGGTCTCTTCTCCACCTCATCAATAGTTCAGTGTCGAAACGATCCATGGTGAACTCACGAGCTGTGGACATGCTAACCGCGCGGTAGCCGCAATGCAACTGAACGCGAAGTAAAAGACTCCATAGTAATAGAAACGCGCGGGAGTAGCGCGATTCTATTTTCTGGCGGTTGGGTTGCGAGAACCGCGCGGCTCGATTAACCGCGCGGGTACGTCTGAACGATTACTTAATAACTCATACAAATAAGACCCGCGCGATTTCCATGCGATTCTGAAATCGCGCGGTTCCCGCTGTGTCTGAACTAGCGCTTATATTTAAGCCAACATTCCTCCAATTTAGGTTTCTGAATATGGATTCTAAGACCGCTGTAAATAGCTTGGGAGACAAAGGGTCCCCCTGCCTTACGCCTCTGTTGATACTGTAATAAATGAATTTGTATATCTATTAGCGAATACTTTTTGAAATGCTCTATTAAGACGGATTTATTCCAAGCCGAGTATTCGTTTCGTTCGTTGCTTTCATGATATGCTTTAAGCTGAAATAAATTTATGTAGGTATTTCAAATAAACCAAAATGCATTCCTATTTGCATGATGACTTGTTTGGTGAACCGAAACATTTTAGTATTATAACACACGCAGTAGTAGGCGAAGGATACTTACAAAATAAAAGTATCCAATGCTTTGTAAGCTAGGTTATCACCGTAAACTTACTTGCCTTTATCTTGGTCAGTTTTGGAGACACCGTTACCCACTGCATTAGGCCTGGAGGTTAATCGTGTAATGTCAGCTTGCTTGGTCTAGGAAATTTTGGAAAAGGTTCCCCTGGCTCTCAATGAGTGTGTCTTCATCCACGTCCAAAGTTCTTTAATATTTTCTTGGTGCCAGTATTTCGATGTACAATACAGGTTAGAAAATGTAATTAAGCACCAATACACAATACATTTTGTATGAATGTGATCACTGACTCAATAATCACTATGAATGTAATTTTCTAGTTTGTTTTTATAAGACGTCAATCTGTCTTATTTTTGACGTATTGATATTTCACGTAACCCTGACAATGCGTTTTGTTATACGCTACTTTATTTTTTCAAATGTAAATAATACGTATTTATATCAAATAAGCGAATAATACCAGCAAAAATAATAATAAGTCAGCCTATTAGATCCCACTGCTGGGAAAAGGCCTCACCTCAACTATGAGGAGGAACGAGCCATACTTCACCACGCGGGCTCAGTGCGGATTGGTGGAGGGGTGTATGTAAGGCAAGTGACAAACCTTACTGTCAGAAGTTATCAAGCCGCCCTAGGGCCTCTGACTAGGCTTAACGACTAATACCACAGATATTAGCCGGGACCAACTGCTTAACGTGCCTTCCGAAGCACGGAGATGCTTGTCATGGACGTCACTTAAATGGTCGGAATGGTCACCCATCAAATCACGACCGCGCCGTGGGTTGCTTAACTTTTGGTATCACTACCAAAGCGCTGCCGCCACTACGCCACAAGCACCTCAAGCAAAAATAATAAGAATATTATAATATTTTCCAAATAACGGTCATTAAAAATATTTAAATTATCGTATAAATTAAAAAATATATATTTAATAACTTCGAAATGGGTGAATAACACGCAAAATTTTCATTCACTCGGTATTCATAGCCTTCAAAAATCAAAGCAATTTCAATTCTTATGTTCATTCAGTTGAATTGAATTGAAATAGGTATAGGTATAGGTTTCAAGTTAGGCGGTAGGCCTGCAGATAAAACATGCAGAGCTTTTAAATTGGTACCACCTTTATCTTGACCATGTTTTAAGCAAATAAGCAAATAAATATTTTATTTAATTTCATTTCATTTAGAACCAGGCCTGTGTAACTCCCCGCGTAGGTAGCAAAAACGTACCTACGCGCGGCGACCCCTTGGAAAAGGCTAAATCAAGTTGGGTGTCGCGAGCGAGCAACGAGATGCCCGCGCGTTTTATTCACCGCCGCGGCGGCGCACGGCACTATGTGTGATTATTTATTATATACGTTGCTTGCTGGACGAGCATGAAAAAAGTGCTAGAAAGGTGCGGTAGATGGCGTAATTAGCTTATTGTAGCAGTCAACCCTATCGCGTCGCATGATATTACGTCACTGAATAGGTTTAGTGTAATTGTGATTCATATTCCAGAGTTGTAAGAATGAAATTATCTTGCAATGGATTTCTGTAGATGTCTCAACGAAAATGTGCTTGACTCTAAGGCGAACTAAATTACATCATATCGTTGATGACGTTGAGTAGACAATTCTTTGAATTTCATTGCAAAGTCAAACTTATGTATGAAGTACTAGTACCTACTTATTCTATGCTAGAACTCAGAAAAGAGAAAACGATGTCTATTTCCCGGATACCTACTTAGGTATCTATTTTTAGAGTTTTTCTTCACGTGACAAAATAAAACCAAAGTGTCGACGCCTATTTTCGAAATACGAGTAAACACAACTCCCAATAATCGTACGTCTAATCAACGTAAGCACCAGCTTAGTTGAGTTCTGCTACAAATTCAAGAGCCCGCCATTTTCGTCCCGAACAATATACATCAAATAGAGTAGAACCAATACAAAGGCCTTACTTCGGGTGACGATGTCTGTATTTTCGAATCTAGCCATCACGCTCGTATGTGCTGTAATGGTGCTAAGAGTGACAGGGCCAGTGAAAAAAGATTTTTTAATCACTTTGTGGTATGAATGACCTAAAGCTGTAGTCTTTTCTATAAACATACCTACGCCTTAAAATGATGATTAGGTAGGTACTACATGTATTTAAAAGTATCTGCCCACACCAGTACATTAAAACTACCAAACAGTAAGTATATCTCTTTCATACAGTATGCTAACGTCTTTGTTGTTCTGTAAGCAAGAATCATGGCTCACCATGATAACGATGACGGGTGGGATGGCGTTTATAGGAGATGATAATGATTCATGTGATGGGTGATGTTTAAAGTTTTTGTGTAATGACAGGCCTGGTGCACTCAATGGCATTTTAGCTTTAACCTAAGCACATGCGCGGATAGACCGATCGTTTGATTGTTATGGATAACACAAGCCGGCCGCATCGATTATGTAAGATCGACAACTCACGCGCGCGTCGCTCCACCCTACGCTGTCAGGTGAGATGGGATTACGTAAGAGAAAGAGAGATCTAGGTGTTTCGCGGGTGGCTTTTGGCGTGCCTTGATCTTTGTGGAGTAATCTTTCTGTACTTGTACTATTACTTTTACGGTGGTAATGGGTAGCGTTGTGATATTATCATCATTATAAGTCCGTGCCATTTAAACTTGCACAAAAGGTTGTTTATTGACCCCACCTGTACCGAAAATTGCTCAAACTTTACGACACGTGTCGCTCATCGTATAAAATAGCGATAATCGCGACCTATCGCTGATTTCATAATACCACGGCCCGTCCGAGAACGAGACAATTCTAAAACATCAAAAATTAAGTAATAGTTTCGCAATTTTGTAAATAAAACACAGATTAAGTTATTAAAATAAATTTTCTTTTAATTTACGTATTGAAAGTCTTAAGGCAGTTACTTGTTACTACAGTTACATTATTGTTTTTTTTTAAGTGATAAGCATTCACTATGCAATCTAAATATATTATTGCACTTGAAAAAAACGACCACCAGAGGCGGGAATCGAACCCGCGTTCCTCGCATACCGGGCGATTGCCTAACCTCTCGGCCACTCTGGCGTTGGCAGAGCCTGTCGAAATTTTCAAGTGCTTCTTAACGCTGTAATGCCGCGTTGCTTTCATCAATGTTATTGGGATTAATCTGCAGCAATGTGAGGCCACTGCCTCTCACCCCACTGTAGCAGAGGTCGCGAAGTGAGCAATAACGCTGGTTTTATTGGGCCGGCTGCTGCCATCGTTTGTTCCCTGGCCAATAGGACGTGCGCAGATTTACTTTGGACGAGAAAGGATAACGTTATATTGTATCATCATGTACTGCAAAAGCACTATAGTATAACAATTATCGGTAAAAACATTACTAAATGTTTTTTAGAACTAGCAATTTGTTTGCAAGTTTTTACGATATACGAAAATTTTCGCTCACAAAAATTGATCGACTGTGTCCCACCGGATGACACAGTTAATTAACTTTTTTGAGCGAAATTCAATTTCGAATTTATACATTGTGTACTAATTTATACATGGTTACACTACAAAGAGGTGGCAAAAAATAAAAATAAGATCCAGAAAATAATACTTATAAAGAAACAACTTTATCGCAAGTATTTCAAATAATCATCGTATTTTTTGAACAACATCCACTTTAAAATATCTGAAAATAAAGTAAATAGAGATATGTATAACCCACCTTTCACGCAGTATATTGACTAAATAATATCAAATGCATTTTTCAGTTTACATTTTGCATATCGTGCGTTCGTATTTTTCAACAAAAGAGTTAAATTATATTGCGTACGATTTTCAACAATTATATTAATTTTTCTTCAATAATTCAATATCGAAAAATATATTAACATACCGCTATATTCTCATAGCAGTACCTCTAAGCATGCATAACGCATTTCCTCGTAAAAAAACCTAAGAAGGTAATAAATGAGTCCATTTGTTTCCTTATTGTGATTAAACCGCGTGCGTTACGAAAGATAAAGAAAACACACTTATCCAGTATTTCCTTAACGATAAAATGGCGGATGAAAGTGGAAGGAAAAGTCACGCTTACTTATAGATTTATCTGTGTAGCTCTTTCTTATCGCATAATCAGTGGTCAAGCCAAGATAATACCAGGATTTCCGTGTACCTAAACAAAGTAAAGACGTAGAACTAATGAATACGAGACCTTGTCACGACACGAGTTGCAAAGCTAGTGTGTTCGATAGTCTAACGATAGTTAAATTCATGTGTTAACACTATCGATAAGTGTTAACTTACTATCGACACCTAATGATGGTACATTCTTGAGGTACAATCAAAGAACTTGCATCTTAGACATTACTTACCCCTTAATTCATTTGCTTCAATTATCAACCTATAATTTGGTCGATTGTTTGAGCAATACCTACCTCTATATTAGATACCTAATAATAATAATAATAATAACACATATTTTTATAATCGATAGTAGTTAAACAAAATCGTTTTTGGAAAACCGGTTATACCGATCTAGGTCAGACTGAAAGTTTAGCATAGGTTTTTCTGTCTTGACTCATCGCTGTGCTTAGATTTCGCACATGAAAATGGGTTTTCGGAAATTTTATAAATGAAAATTTTAACAAAACAAAAATCTATTCTCATAGTTTTCGCCTTTGTGTACTGAGGAACAGCAGTGCGATTCTCTAAAACTAATGTCAAAATCCCGCAGCGGTTGTCGCGGCGGGGTTATGATTTGGTATTCTGTAAAATTTATTGTCAACTTTGACACTAATGTATGAGATGACATAAGCATTTGTATGAGATGACATTAGCATTCGGGCATAGCCATAAAGTTAATATACCTAGCGGAATAGAGGAACAAAGGGCTGAGCGAGCGACATGTCACTAGCGGCAACACTGTATGATAAAAAGGGATGTGTGATGCGACATAAGAGAACCGTTTTTGGAAAGGTCAAACAGTTTGTCGGCACATATCGGCACGCTGAGAATTTCAGCTATTTGAATTTTTCAAATATTACATGAAATCGTGGATATTTTTTTGAAATATTTCTTGGTGAAACATGGTGACTTGTTCAGTAATTGATTGTTGTACGACACAGCGAAATAACCCCGAAAAATGTTCATTTCACAGGTAAATTGTTTCAAATAGACACCACCTAACTTAGGTTTATTTTTGCCAATGCGTTTCAAATTTTATGTGCTTAGTGTGATAATTCTCTTCTTTAAACATTTAGTAATGTAAGAAGCAAAGATCGAATACACATAATGCAGAATTTACGAATATTTTGTGTAAAGAAATAATTTTCGTTTTACTGTATCAAGTTATCGATATTTCGTTTCCACTGTTTATCACGCAATATACGAATATATGTATTACTGTTGTTAAAGTAGGTACCTATAAATATGAAGTTTTGATATGAATCAGCTGGGTATGTAATTACTATTTAAGATAGGTACTTAGCCGATCCATGCAGTTTTTGACTGTTAGAATAGTTACTAACATTAGTAATAAATGTTTCTTTCAGATTTCCGACTAACTTGAATAAAAAAGGCTTAAATTAATAAATCTTCCAAACTGGGTTCCGAATAAAAATTCAAGTATTTGCAGTAAGCACTTCGAACAGATTTGTAAAATATTTTAAGACGCGAGGAGCAAAACTAAATTTAAAGAAATCTGCAATTCCAACTAATTTTGTTCCAGTAAGCTTAATAAAATAATACTATTCTTCTGCTGATGTTTCATTGGATAACAATATCTACTTGTAGTTATTTCTATATATTATATAGCTTAGTTTGGGCACATATTATATAATAGTTACTCTCTTTTTTACAGATCAAGATAAAGCCTAGACGCACAGTTTCGTCCTACGTTTACAGAGATATTGTATCAGAGGCATTCACATGAATCAAAATGATTTGTCAAATCGATATGACGAATGATTTCCAGAACCGTTTTATAAAATTTATTTTTATTAATATTGGTTTGTAATTATTCTCAATAGATTTCATACTTCGGTAATTTTCCTTCGCACTGACAATATAGTCATAGAATAGGCTAAATGATAATGTATAGATATTAAATAATTTGGAGTGTTCCTACTTACTTACTTATTTTAGTGCCTAAAAAATAAGACGAGAACTACTGCTGACAAACAGCTATGCAGGTTGGCGGATGTGAGAGTCATGGACCTAATCTCTATAAGCTTTTTTAAATAAACGATTAAAACAACAAAATTTTTCATTTCATTAATTGTTTTTGAAAGAAACGTATCTTTAGAGTTTTTCTTAAATGTTTTTACTTCACTCCAGAAGCATAAACTCAGCCATGAAAAATCTGATACCATCCTATTTTCGTTTTATTAATACCTACTATAAATGTTTCTAATTAATTTTATCGATATCGATACTAATGTAACAAGCGACATGATATACATCACTGACACACATTCATGATCAATTTTACACACACAAATGTCATCCAATTTTGGTTTCGTTTGACAGCTCGTGTTTGTTCCTCTATTCCGTTAGGAATATTAACTTTATGGGCATAGCATCTAACTGACATATCGATTCGAGTGCGGGGATCGAAGTGAATTGCGTGTTCGTGTTTTTGAGTTTTACAGAATCGCAAAGCAGAATAAAAGAGAAGGCCCCGAAATTTAAGCCCCAGCAATCATATTAAAAATGCAAAGAGGGCAAAGTTATACTAAACTTTTCTATCGAACCAAATTCCTCTAATCGTATTTCGAGATCCATAATTATCTTAACGATGCCCAGAAGTTTCTGGTGGTAGTACAGGTTTGAAACGCTCTTTCCTGACGGAGCTTGTTATATGAGCGCTTTTTGTTTTCCGGAAAATTCTACCAAGGGTTCTACAAAGTGTACCTAAACAATATTTTCCCGAAAATTTTTATTCTAACATAAGTATCAAGCAGGAGTTAGATTGTTTTTGAAAATTAGGGCTCATTCACACGGGATCTGTCATGACGATTGGTCAAAATACACGTCCATCCGTCACGACGTCATGACGGATGGACGTGGTTTACATTGCATACGGAATCGTGGTTTTTCACGATTCGTCAAAATATCCGAATTGGTGGCATCAGCGTATCCGTCACAATAAATTTACGATTCGTGTAATATCACGAATCGTCAAACGATTCGTGATTTTTAAAAACACGATACTAGATTTAGGACGAATAGTCATTTTTCACGATTCGTGATCCGTGTGAACATGGGCATTCAAAAAGCATTGCCGCCGTCAAAAAAATAAGAACGAACCGTGAAAAAAGACGAATCCTCCTTGTGTGAACGAGCTCTTAGTCATTATTTGCTCTCAGTGTTTTTTTGCGACGTTGCCAACTTTACTACAACTTAGAACACACCGATTAGGACACATCGAGTGTAAATTAATAATTTAATTATTTTGTATGAAACTAGAAAAAATGCGAATTTTAGCAAAATCTTTTAACATGACCTTTATTTATATAGTCTGATTTATAAAATCTAATTTTCGTGCTCGTTTTTACGTGCTCTTTTTGTTTTCTGGAAACAAAAAGAATAAAGCACGTTGTAGGTATATTTATTTCACGTTAAGTTGTTTGTGGGAACTCGGTTTCGCGCGCTCAGTAAGAACTAATTAGATAATGCTGAAATGATTAGTATATTTTTTCATAAGTTTTTTTATATATAACTAGCTGTTGCCCGCGACTTCGTACGAGTGGACTCGATGATACAAAATATTTTATACTTTCGTCGCCATCCAGCAATTATGATCGCTAGTCTACCATGTCGTAAGGAGAAAAGAGAAATGAAAAATCAAGGTCCATAGGCACTCTTTTTAGATAGGTTACTACTACTTGGCCATCCTCCTCTGGTAAGGAAATTTGGCATGGCAGTGACACCGTCTCCAAAACTAAATTTTGTCGTACATATCTTTCTTAGTAAAAGTGTTAAGAACATTTTGTTACCTTTTAGTTTACGTTATTGAAGGCAGTTTTATTCGTTTGTAAAAAAAGGGTAACTTTAGTTTTAGTGTTCAGAAAAAAGTCAGACTCAAACCTCCCTACCACAATAGATGAATGCGGTTTAGCATTTATTTATTGAGTCCCTAGCCTTCTCAAAGGTCGGATTGTAAGTTACTACTCTTGTAAATTTATAATTGTTTTTAGGAGCCTGTCGTGTCCCACTGCAGGGCAAAGGCCTCCCTACCCTTTCCTTAGTGATAAGAAGTATAAAAAATAGTGCCAATTGACTTTGATCTTTCATTAATAATACAGTAATTCAACAAAATTTTGACATACTGTCTGTGGTGAAAGTATTCACGAACTAATTAGCGTTAAGGTCAGCACCATGAAATTATGACTCCTGAATGTAAACGCTTAAATACCTAAATTAATGCTGTAGCATATATGGTATACATGCCTATAAAATCTGAAGGATTCTCTCGATTTCGCCAGGTTTTAGGACGTCAACAGATCGTAACTTGAAGACAATAGGATTACCTTGGGATTTTGAAATTCAGTCTAAAGTAATTTAGCATATTAATTGCTCCAGACCTTTCATTTGTGTAAGTCAATAGAAAATGCTCAATGAACAATGTTCCCTACGGCGCTCTATTCATATCTCTTATAGTTGAGCTGAGCTGCTAGGGTTCTATATCAGTTGCTCCAGACCTTCAATTTGTGTACGTCAATAGAAAATGCTCATCACGCTAAACAGTGTTCCCTAAGGCGCTCTATTTTTATCTCTTATAGTTGAGCCGAGCTGCTTGGGTTCTATATCAGTTACTCCAGACCTCCAATTTGTGTACGTCAATAGAAAGTGCTCATCACGCTGAACAATGTTCCTTAAGGCGCTCTATTCATATCTCTTATAGTTAAGCTGAGCTGCTAGGGTTCTATATCAGTTGCTCCAGACCTTCAATTGGTGTACGTCAATAGAAAATGCTCATCACGCTTACTAACTTTTCTTAAGGCGCTGCTTTCATATCTCTCTTAGTTTAAGTGTACTGCTAAGGTTCCACGTCAGATACTTCGATCTTTAAAATAAGTTATAGCCTAGTATTTGCTTAGAATTAATAGCTACACAATAAAAAAAGTTTCATTCAAATCCGTTTAGTAGTTCCGGAGATTAGCGTGTACAAACAGACAAACAGACAAAAAAATAAAAAAAATGTAGATTTCTATTCTGTTACTATTTTAACATCACACTCAATTAGTTTTTGGTAAAAATACTCGATGTACAGACGCATCGGTTTTACAGTTTTATTATATGTATAGATAAAAGCGCAAAATGATCTCAGCCTAATTATGGCTATACTGTGAGCTTAGATGATCGCGCTATAACTTGGTTTTTCCTAAATAATGATAAATTAGTCTATAGTAAATGTGTAATAAATAAATACGAGTATTCCGCGATTGAAATTATCACAAAACAATACTCGTATTAATTATTTTGGCGTATTGTCATGCCTGTTCTAGAGAATTGTGTGAGATTACCACGAAATATTTTCATTTATTTTAAAATAAGGTTTTTCAGATTATTCCGGTATAAGGATTTGAATTGATTAAAATCAAGAAGTGTTCAATTGAATAAAGACGGCCAATTTAAAATGTGCTACATTGTGAGAACGAAATTGCGGGAAACGACGATATTTCACTAAAATTATTAAAGTAATTATGCGTTAATAAGACTTCAAAACGACAGATACTTATTGGCCAAACCGGTGGCTTCTCTCAAAGCTTCACAAAGAGGTAATCTCAAACATTAATTGCCCACTTAAAATTAAGGCTTCAAAGGAAATATATACCAATAAAAAACAAATTTAGTAGCAAATCTTTTTAATAAACACTGCCTCTATAACGATTATAATTACATTAGAAACAAAAAATAATAATCATTTAGTGTAAGAAGCTTTCGTTATTTAATTACCAGGTACTTACATGCCTATGCAACTTTCATAATTAAGTAAAACTAATGATTAAAGTATTTATGAGGAGTTTTATTAAAATCAGTCACATCACATCAATTGACTTCAGGCATTTTACATACATATAAAGTATTTACATAGGTACCTATTTCATTTTACCTTATTTAGATAAATACCTATTTATAACAAGTATTTTTTTTTTACATTTAACAAGATAATCAAGATCGATGTATCAGGACTGAGGCATCAAGAAAATAGATCAAACACACAATTTTCAGCGATAGTAGTGCTCGCAATGATAGTGCATTTTAAAAGATGGAGATGTGTCATTGGCGCGCGGAAACTGCTTGCCTCAAATTAAGCAATTTAAATTTTGCATTCAAATTCCGGTCATATATGACATTTTACACGTAAACGAACGTGTGCGGCGCATCAAATTCGAATCGCCGCGCAGTGGAAGATGACATGTCTACCTTTTTTTAATACACTGTCATTGAGTTCTTGTGTATCACCTGATTTACAATTATGTATTCTAACAATTTTTTTTTTAATATGAGATCATCATCGCTTGTTAAATAAAAGGCCTACCGTGTACCTTGATGGGTTTCAAACTAACGACTGGAACGCGCTTTTCAGTTTTTAAAACCATCTGAGACATGAAAAACGTTTTAAGGTTTACATTCACTGCTGGCAACGCATTTATGCTTTTTTGTTATATTTGCCTAGTGCCTTGAACGCGTCTGTGAGTCACGCGTTTCATACAGTAACGAGGAAAAGGGGTTGGTAGTGAATGTGATCTAGTGAAAGACGCATTCAGTTACACGATTTAATAAATTCAACTCGATAAAAAACATAATATTTGTGTTGTGTTGTATTTTCAACAAGATGTCCAAACTACCCACATTAAAATTTAAATTTTGTTTATATTTCAAAGGTTTTAAAGAGTGACTTTATTTAAATATTATACTAATTACTATATTTAAATAACAAAAAAATGCGATAGCGCAGCGGCTCGGCTTTGTGGCCCGCTGAGGCGATGGAGCGCATGCGATAAGCGATCCTCCATCGTACTGCTAAGGCAGTTATTAGACTACACGTTATTCAGACAATCTAAGCCCCATCTCGCTCTTTTACAGGTTGACAGAGTGAGATGGCGCAGCCAAACTTACAGGCTAACACTTATTACACTACGCTGAGTCTTAGTAAGACTGTCTGTATACCGCGTAGTATAATAACTGCCTTATACTAATAGCGGCTTGAGGGAATTCACGGAGGTTTTAGTAGGTACCTATAGTTGACGGATCTTCAGTGGTTTTGTTGCCACCCGTCAAGGGAGTCCCACATAGTCTACTGCCATCCCCACGGCAGTAGGTATGCGTTCAGCATTTCCTCCGCGTCAAAAAAAAGGTCCATTAGTCGCTTGATGGTGCTTACGGGCGGACTATGTCAGTGCCATGCCTTCAATGTATGCTGAACCTACTTTTATGGAATACCAAGCCTTAGGACTTCAGTTTTAAAGCCATCTGATCCATTTTGCCTGCAGAGTGGCTATCTTATATACCTCATAGTTGCAGGTTCCAGTGAGGCCAGCTGTGGGACGTACATATGCTTTACGTGTTTTACTATCTCTATCTAACACATTATTCGTTGTCTCTTATACATACATATTAATTTGATAATTGGATCCAAAGATCAACTAGTCTTGGTACAAACACACAGTAGGAATTTCAAATGGTAATTCAAATTATGGGTGTAAATAATTTTTTTTTTAAATTACACAACATATTTGTATTGAACAGAAAATACACTTAACAATTGTCATCATCTTACTTAATTATTATATTATCGCTTTAAATAAATGAAAAAAGAATGATAAAGTTGTAAAATACTTATGCGTTCTACTTTCCAGATTATTTGTTTTTTATAAATTTGTTTTACAAAAAAATTTATATGCATTATTAATAATTTTTACTCTGATTATTAACATTTAGATATCCAAACTTATTACCTACCATGCTATATGTACATCAAAATAATACATTCATACTTATGTCTAAAATCAGTTCTTCTCGTCATATCCATTAATTTACTTACTTCCTTTTTAATTTTAACACACTACGAGTATACTCGGCTTAAAAAACACAAATCACCGAAAGATGAGATTCAAACTTAAATGAGATTGAAACTTTTCTGGCCTATCGACCTCGCTGCCATTTTGGAGGACATTTTGAGAGGACACATAATATAGATAAAGAAGTTAAATGGATATTTGAAGATAAAGATCGACAAATGAGTACAACGCCAATCATTGTAATACGTCGATATTTGCCTTCTTATATCTCGGTATGCTGATACTTTACCATTCCATGTTACTTTACGTTTTTGGTTCTCCTATGTATCCTCCTATCTATACATATCACTTTTATTGTGCGCCGCAATTTTGAAAAAAAAAAGGCAAAATGGCGGCAGAGTCGATATGCCAGCTTCCATACAAAAATATAATATAGTGTAATGCGCACATACCTTAAATGCTTATTACAGATAGGTATTCAAAAAAGTGAGTATAGTTAGTAAGTAAAGTATTATTTAGATTAATCTAATTACCACATTAATAGAAACATGCAGAATATATGAGTATGATGCAATATGTTGCAGTGCCCATATTTGATAATATGTTGCATTTGTGACTGAGTATTTTACACAGTAAAGATTTTGTTCGAAGATGAGACTTACCAAGGAAAGGTAAGGAAGTGCGTATCAAATAGAGAGGTTCGGACGGACGACTCTTAACAGCATACATCATTACGTTTTCTGCATTTAATAAAGTCTTATGTTCACATATTATACATTTGTGATCAATGTCAAAATCTCATACTTAACATGAGTTTTTTCGAGGTAATAACGAACATTATTACTATTACTGAATTATTTGTTCCAATTATACACTTTGGTTTTTATAGGTAACAACTATTATGAAACGCAGTTAGGTATCTGTAAGCAAATTAAAAACATTTACTTAACTAAATTCATACACTAACCTAAAATTTAAAAATCGAATTATTCAAAAACATTACCCTCTTTCTAACAAAGTCGGGAATAAATTAACCTTTGGTTGGTTTTACTTTGATTAAAATAACAACAATTTGATAAGTAACAAGGATTTCCTATGCAACCTAAACATTTATTGCACTTTGATATAAAATTCAATTAAAGCGAGTTTAACCTATGCCTGCCTTAGGCGATACATTTGTTATTTGCAATATTTCACCCGTGGGTTTTGATTAACACTTCATATTTATCACCTTTTAATATCCAGTACAAGGCGCTGGATCAACACTCACACAGTACAAATATAAAACCACAACTCCGTAGCAATAATGTCTACGCTCGTAGCAAACTCGTAGCAAGGGCTACGATGTAGCACGGCCCCGCGCTAAGACTCGCCGTAGGCACCACTACAGAAATTGTTCGCATATCATTGGATTCTGCGCTTTTATAAGTTGCCCTCATGGAACCGATGACTTAACTCTGAAACAAATCAATTATAACAACTAACCCCTCATAAAAATAGGTCTGGGTAAAATTGTAACAACTACCTAGGCTCCAGGCTACCATCGCACTATAACTACAGTGCCCGGTAAATATTGCACATCATTTTTTTAATAAATTAAGCATTATAGTTATTATCTGTAACATGAAATTAATTATATAATTAATTAAATAGCCTATGAGCCCGTGAACCCCAGAACTTCGTTATTTTATAAAAGCTAAAAGTTTGTCCCCAACACAAGTAAGAACGATAGATCATCACAATGTTTGGGTCGTAGTGGCTTTGGCAGTTAAACGGTAATGCTTGTTTGACAAGGGGTTGGAACGCTCAAAACTATCTGGCTGATGAGCAAACCTCATCTAATTATTTCCCAAATATTATATACTAGCAGTTCCCCGCGACTTTGCCCGCGCCAAAAGTCGGATTTTCGATACAAACTTTCACCCCCATTTTACACCCTCATGATTTTACATCGCGATAAAAAGTAGATTTCATTTGAATTGGTCCAGTAGTTTCGGAACATATTTAATACAAACCAACAATCAAATATTTCATCTTTATAATATTAGAGTAGATGAAAATCCGCTTTCATAGTATAACCTAAGTAGATTGCGATCTAATACACATTATGGTTGTCTGGCGAATGGTTACCACGATTTTAGGTGTCTGGCTATAAGCGGCAATGACGTGATTTTAAGTAATTCTGAAGGGAATATAAAAAAAACGGTAATTTAAAAAACTAAAAAACCCGACTGCGTTTCTGTGTAATTTGAAATTAAAAAACCCTAAAACAAGAAAGAGGTCAAACCCAGGTTAAATTGGTACCCATATTAAAAATTGTAGCAGTCGGGACCCATTCTAGAAATTCAAGCTTAGCAAATTTAGAGGACATACCTCTATATTACATTGCAGATTACTCCAATCTACTGACGAGACGGCTCACTTTCTAACATGGGTCCCGACTGCTACAATTTTTAATATGGGTACCAATTGAACCTGGGTATGACCTCTTTCTTGTTATAGGGTTTTTTAATTTCAAATTACACAGAAACGCAGTCGGGATTTTTAGTTTTTTAAATTACCGTTTTTTATTTTATTATTTTTAGTTTTATTATTCAAAACAAAACACTAGACTGCAAATATTATTATATTTTTGAAATGGTCTTTTTACTGGCTTTCATTTGATACCCATATTGCTATGCTAAAGAAAGAATCAATCCCCCCTCCCTCTTTTATTTCCATTTGCGGGCGCCATTTTAAAAATTTATATAGCCTATGTCACTCTCACGATTTTGACAAATTCAACGACACCTCATATGTCAAAAACTGTTTAGCCGTTTGGGCTGTAGGGCGTGCCAAACAATTATACATACATACTTACTTACATATATTCATACATACATACATCCTCTCGAAAAACATAACCCTCCTTCCGCAGTCGGGTAAAAAATCTACTTTTATTTGATGAATTTGAGTTGGTATTTCTCACACTTTTAAAACCGAAGCCAAAGCTACGATGACCCAAACTTCATGATGGTCAATCATTCTTACCTATTTTATATACTTTATAAAATAACGAAGGTCTAGGGTTAACGGATTTTTACTCAAAAATAGACATCGGTTAATTTCGGCTACGTAAAGCGAATATTTTTTTTCTGTAATGAAAGCAATTTCTTTGCAAGTTTTTACGAATGTAAATTTCGCACACAAAAGTTTATCGACCGTCTTCTGGTGGGCCTCGAACCCACGACCCCCCGCTATTCGGACGATTGCTCTCCCAACTGAGATTCAGAGGACATTAATCAGACAATTCTTTGTAAATGCCTACTATGCTAGTGAGCCGGCGTATAAGTGCAAGTAAGTATCCGGTGGAAATATTTTTGCAATTTTATTAAAGTCCGACACTTATACTCCATGATTAGTATCGTTCAAAAGAAAAAAGAGAAAAAGTTGTGCAAAGTATTTGCGGTTTATCTTACAAAGAGATTTTAATCTTTCGTCTTATTATTAATACATACTTTACAAATCCTCTTGACTTTACTGTGTTTGATTGTTGTTTTATAACAAACAGAAAAAAACTTCATGTTTAGAAGTAAAAATAAATTTCATTTAAAAAGCGAATGATATTTTTTTCAATTATGTGTAGTAAAATTGATCGCAAACTACAATAGAAAGAAATAAGAAAAAACCGGCCAAGTGCGGGTCGGAATCGCAAATCTTAGTTAGGATCTGTATCATTATCTATACGACATTAGATACTAATTAATTATTTTTAAATATAAAAATAGCAAAACACGTTTGTTGTATCCCATACAAGCCCCTTTAAGTATGTATATTTTATTTAAGTAATTAATTATTTACTTAATAACACTCAAAAAAGTTACTTATTTATCAGTCAGGAAAACGAAGTGGTCCTTGAATAATTAACTTTACAGGGTCACGTAGAGTTGTCAAATACTTAAGTATTACATGTAGTTCTAGGAACTGTCAAAAAATCAAATTTCTGAATCAAAGCAATCAAAAGATACGAAGGTTTATGTCGCAGCACCTGTGCTACCAACGTGTGCTACTTATGGGCATTTCCCAAAGTCCCCAGATTCAAGTCGATAAGAAGAGAAAGAAAAATCCTTTTCCAAACAGCCGGTATCGAGTCACCCCGATCGCGTCGTCAAATGTAACGGTTCACCTTATCAGTAAATACTTACACGTGTTTTTGTTACATCTCACTTACATACTCTACTCACCCAATATTATTCGATCGCAATGTTTATCTGGGGCAGGCCCACTTTCAGTTCTCATAAATGTTGACTTTCGACTTGTTTCTTTTAAATGATAATTAACCAAATACAAGGTTTTGGGTCAAATTTTTGAAGCCAGTGATAAATTCGCAAATGTAACGGCAGTATATTTCGCATATTTTAGATGATTTTTGTATATAATTGTTAAATGTATGCAAGGGACATTTTTAACGATATTTTATTGATATAAAATGTATTGAACTTTCGTTTCTTTTACATTTAGGTATAAGAACAACATCGTATCGTATCGTTTGCCCAAATATTTGATCCCTTTCGAATAGTAATACGTGTGGAATTCCAATTTTATATTAGATTTTTCATGTGGTAAACTAGATTTTGCATTTAATATGCAAGAGAGCTACTTTGGTTCTAGAGTGAATCATTAAGTATATTAATTAGGATATCTGAACAACCAACATCTTAAACATCATCATCATTTTCATGTTCCTAGTTTATCTGGGGTCGGCGTAGTATGTGTTTCCCTTCCATACAATCTTATCACTCGACACTAAATCATACACTCCTTTCACTATCATATCCTGTTTTTTTACAATCCATCTATCTCTTTCTAGGTCTACCTATCCCTTCCTCTTTATCCATTAACATGCATACTCATCACTCTTTTTGTCACGATCGTGATCCTCCTCTCTCCTCATTATATGTCAGTACCAAGACAAACGGTGTCCCATTATCTTTTCCGTCACCGGTGCCACTTTCAAACTTCCCTTTATATACTCTCTCTTTCTTACCCTGTCCACTTTCGTCACTCTCCACATCCATCTTAACATTCACATCTCCGCTACATGCATCATCTTAAACATACAATACAATATTTAGTTAGATATACTAACTAACTTACTCGTTACAATATAAAGAGAGCTAAGATTCCTCTCGACAGAAAAAGAGGTACATAAGATTTAATAAGGGTATCCACTTGTATCCAACATGCCTTTTTGACGTCCAAAAGGATAATGGGGGCCTGACAAATGCGCGCGATAAGTCATAATGTTTGGCCAGCCGTGGACTAGAGCGGTCTCCACTTTCGCATAAGTCATTTGGAAAGATGTTTATTGCTAGGCAAACTGAGCGAGCGGCTGACAAGACATATTTACGTCTCTACTATACTAAGACAAATTTCTACTTTTGTAAGCGCTGAAAGAAACGTTATCAATTAAGTATACTACGTTTGTTTGCGTTTCATCATCGTTATGGATTGTAGGTACTTTATATAAACATGATACATTTATCATTACCGGATTTAGACAATGTTTTTAACCATTGTAGGCAGATGTTAAAGTGCACATATTATCCGTTGAGTATTCAATAACTTGAACATTGGATTATCTACACGCGACGGTTTAAAAGAAATCTTTAATTTAATACCAAAACATAACATGATACAAGTCAAGTTTAAAATATATTGCTACAATAAGTTTACGCAAATACTATTTTTACGGAGGCTTAATTTTTTTAAAAAACGTAATGTTTAAATAAAATGTAGATAAGTCGAGAAGTAATCCGTAAGACCCACTGGCGCGGTTGATGAATTTTTGTGAGTGAAAATTATTTCATAAAAACTTGCAAAGAAATTGCTTAAGTTATAGAAAAAAATAAACAGTAATTTTGTTCTAAGTTTAAAATTTTAGAATAATATACTAATTGAGAGAAGGTACAGGCGTACTATGAAGTAAGGAATAGACTAGCAATTAAAATTAATTTCAAGTTCTACATGCTAGTCATGCCAATTAAGTTTGCTGTATGGAAATAACTCGGTAAAGCCCTAGGAGAACTAACTTTAAACAAGTTTCGGGTCATCTGTTTCTAACATCATAAGTGGAATACAAATAGTTCCGCCAGCTAACGAAAGTTGATTGCCCCTCTGAACTCATGGACCAAGTAATGTGTGTGGTTCCACACGACACGAGCCTAACGACCAACTACTGGTATTATGGCTGCATGGCGGCCGTACGATACACAATAATGTTAACTGGGGTTCTAATAATAATGTCCTCCTAGACGAATTTCGACTACGGCGGCCTATCTTAACAGAGATTAGCCAACTGCGCGGGACATATTATAGTGCACAAGTGTGTGCGCAACACACAGGTGCACTCTCTGTTCCTTCACTTTCATAATTCGGTGAGACGGCAGTCCGACATGACCGTAGAGAGATCAGGCGCAGGACCAAAGGCTAAACGTGCTTCTAGGTATAGTTTAATCGCATTTGTTCCACGGATTAACTTTGTACCTACTCACATTAACAAAATTACTACTGCACTTTAGTAGCTAATTGATTTGCTTTCTGTTTGTATGTGATTCACTATCATAATGTGATAAGGGTTTGTGTTTTCAGTACCGGTAGGTCTGCGTAACTTTAACCCAAGCAACAGGGTAGCAATTGCAATGTTCACCCACATGGTCGCTATACAGAATATAGTACAAAAGTCCTTGTTGCAAGCCTGTCCCTAGGGGTGGCTGATATGAATTGTAACTATAAATATATCGTAGCAATATCGTTATTTGATATTGGTCTATATACTCCCAAAACACTCTTAATGTAGTCGGTAGTATGCGACGATTCGGGGTAGTATCGTATCTGAATTTAGTTGTTGTAAATATCGCATCATGTTCGTGTGAATCTCATTCACTGATTAGGATAGTGCCGAATATCATAATGAGTTCATTACACATTACGGACCAAGCTATGATTCATATGTATATTTACTATTTCATTGCACACTTCCGTGATTTCGATTTTGGGTTTTGAATAGTATGCCTACTTTACGAAAATAAGATCAACTATTGTATTTTGAGCGGGTGAGCACCAGAATCGCATTTCTAAATTAGAC
The DNA here is from genome assembly GCA_949316185.1 of Pyrausta nigrata. NCBI lineage: Eukaryota > Metazoa > Arthropoda > Insecta > Lepidoptera > Crambidae > Pyrausta > Pyrausta nigrata. Next base: position 5,469,463 of record OX438951.1, read on the forward strand.
AGGGTTTTTGTATTGTACGTACTGTATCGCATCCAGTGCGATCCTGCGATCTTAACAAGGTCGTCTGACCATCTTGTTGGTGAACGTCTCACGCTTTGCCTTTGATTAAAGGGTCTTCACTCTAGAATGGACCGATCTACCAACTAGATGCAGACCGCTTGCAACCGGTCGCTGTGGAAAACCGTGGGGAGGCCTACTCGTATGTTCCAGCAGTGGCCGTTCTACGGCTGATGATGATACCTAATGATGACTGTATCGCATCTTGGCATTCTGGTAAAGCAACCATGTGGGCAGATAATATTAACCCCTTAAAGTGACACGGCTCAAGTTGTCATCAACACATTTAAGAGTCAATCTTCTTGTCTTTAAGTTGATGCCATCTTTCCCTACCCTGCTCCATTCTTTTGACCTCCTGATAAGACACGACGCCCAACATCTCCTTCACTTGGTCCAAAAATGACCTTCTAGGTCTCCCTCTTTACATTTTTACTTCTATGCTTCCCTCAATGATTGTATTTAGGTCATCGTGTCGTATCAAATGTCCCAGCATCTTTCCTTTCCTATTCTAAAGTGTATGTAATGTATATTATGATGTAACTGATAAACAAAGAATGCACGATTAGTGGACATGCAAAGCTGATGCACTTACATTGTTTTTATTCACACTAGCAAACAGTCGCCTCCCGAAGAGCTTTCTTTGTTTTCACCTGTCGGAAGGAAAGAGTAATAGCTTGCAAAGACGCAGAATTTACTTAAATGCGAACATATAAGAAAATCGAGATTTGGTTATTTAAGTTATTATGCGAATATCAAAAAGCGTGCAGGAAAATCGCACAGAATACTCACCTGATAAATGTGTTTATTTACAAGCAGATAAGATCCGAGAAATAAGTACAATAACAGTTCTTAATTAGCTAGTTCACGACGCAATAATAATATGATAAATATTCCGCTAATATCGAGACATTACATAAAAATACGCTATGTTCCCAACAATGTTTGGATCATTGTTATTTATTAAGTTTGGGTTCATCAAAGTTATTTATATTAACAATACTAATATCTACATACTATCATTTACAATAACGCTAAATAGATAAGAAAACTATATATTTCTACCCGATTAGGAATTCTTGTTTTCATTTACTAGTAAGACATTACGTTTAGCTATGATATACAGGATTCGCAGAAAATAAACCTAAAAATGCAAAGGAAAAACGTACTAGCATTACAAAGGCTAAGGTTTGTGTCAGACAAATACAACACAAGGTAACAGACTAGACATAAAAATAAAAAAACAAGGATTTCCACTATGCATGACCTGTTCTCAGATTCGTTTCCCAGTGGATATTTTGGCTCGCTGAAAATCTTTTCAGTTAGAAACCGTTCTTTGAAAATACAAGTCTACAGAGATTGTAAATATGATTTATTAAACGGTGTCTGGTCTCATAGAGTTACGACACGACTCAGAAATAAAATTGAAAAAGTAACTTTGCCACGCTTGCTTGTAGTAGTAGTCTTAAGCACAATAAGTTGCTCCGAGTTTTTATTATTATTATGGAAATTTGGGACAAACCCAGTCAACTCGACCAGTGATTGGTCTATTGTGGCGGCCTTTTTGATTTTAGCTCACTACTTATGCCCGCTGAATCCAGGAATTGCCAGATTTTTCGGGGAGTGAGTTTTGTTATCTCTTCCGGGTGCATTATATTCTGCCCTAAATTGATACTTCTTTAACTCATAAGCGGCCCGCATAAGCAGAGTAAGTGCATAGCTGTTTCTTCTGACGAGTGGCAGAATCGGCACATTACGTCCTCGGTCAACTTCATGGTTGTTAGGGTTAAGTATTTATTTATTTGAGTTAATAATAAGTATGTTTAACAGTTCAATCCTTAAATAAATAAATAGGTAAATTATTACCACAGAATGTCTAATTGTCATGACTAATTATTCTAATAATCTTTTTATAAATACTATTTAGACATTTATCTGATCTTTTCGTTCAGTTCAGTTCAATGCCTTCCCTAGAGTATATTCCTTCGAGTTGTGCAAATAGCGAGTATTGACATATTTGGCAAAGACCCTTACTTCCAAGAATTAATAGGAATACCTATTAATTATTGGCAGTAAGGGTGTCCCTATCACTTGACCGATTTGATTAATAGGATAAATAACACATTAGGAATGAAATTTAATTACTACTACTAGTCTACCTACTGAATAACTGAAGATCGGACTGTTTGTAATACATACGTGTTCTGGTTCTGAGAATCCGTATGCGACACGTTGGTCGGGGCAAACCGAGCCAGGGGTGGCTGCAGTATCAGCTGCCGGAACGTTTGCCTGAACTGTCTAGACATTGAACAGTACAAAATGAAGTTTATCGCCCCGTTCAGAAGCGCTAGAAAATCCATCAGCTCTCCAAACAAGTTGTAGCACCCTTTGAAAAAGCACCACCCCAACAATCCGCTCATCAGCCCCAGGATTCCTTGCGGCAGTTCCGTGACCAAAAACAGAAGTAGCACCGCCAACAACATCTTTGTCGTTCTATCCGTTCTTTTGTCTGCTTTGTTCTGACGCTTGATCATCTTTTCTGCTGCCGGGCAGTTGCTGTAGTTCCGCAAATGCTTTTGGTGTTGATTGGCATTGTACAGCGCTCGGATCAGCCATATGCTGATCACCGTTAGCATGGAGCATGGGAGCAGTTTGATCAGGACAGCGTGCACCCAGAAGTTTGCTTGGTATAATGTGCCTTCGTAGTCTGAGTCGACATGGTATGCTATATCTGGGTTGCCATGGACGTCTGTCACATTCTTCGTGTGAATATCAAATACCTGCGAACAATGCATGCGGTTATAAAATTGCTTGGTTGGTATGATATGGAAAGTAGTAACTTACTCCTATACAAAAATATTTACTCATTTTGTTTTACGAGTAACATAAACTGGGGGTTTTAAGAAGACAGTCTTAAGTTTCTACACCAGAGGTTGGTTTTACGAAATCGCTTGAGAATTTATTGAGGATATTATACAAAATGTGTAAAAACGTGAGATACCTATAATCTTAAATGATTTAAGACTTGAATAAAACTTATAATCGAAATCAAACAGTATAATTTTTTGATGCAATTTTTTGTTCCAGCCTAACATAAAATTACTAAAGATCTACTCGTACAATGTAGACATGCATGGCTGTGCATGCGCTCATACGTGCTTGAAGTCACAAGGCAAATCATAATTACATTTCCAGATGCAGTTCAACCAGTGTACGAGATTCAACTCATTATTTAAGTGGTACAACAACACACCCTGTATACGCGTTGTTGCTATGATCTAGTTTAAAATTGAGAAATTAAATTTAAACTGGGCCCCCGGGGTAAACATATTATACAAATGAAACAAATACGTTATCTTCAGAATATTCCAGCTTTGAATATTCTATTTCTATAAGTACAGTCGGCAGTACGTCAGTTTATCCATTTGAAATACGAAAACAGCTTTTAAGACGTAGGCAATAGAGGCGGTCTCAAGGTCAAAGTGGGGTAGTCTGACGTGCCGTGGGAATCTACCTATTCTGTCTTCATTTGTTTTAATTCCCAAAGGATTTATGTACATGAACGTAATATTATAGCGTACAGTTACAGGTATTACGTACACATGGCCGCACTTCAGACTACACTTGAGTCCGCTTCTAATCCCTACGTAATAAAATCTGTTTTCATATTCCAAATGGGTAACCTGACTGTTACGGTGACTGTACCTAATCACGTATTGACAATAGAATTGAAATAGTAACACATTCGGCGCAGTTTCCGCTTGAGATGATTTTCTCATTAATTTACGTCGGAAAACAACCCGGATGATTTATTGTGGTGGCTAAACAATATCGTTTGTTTATTATTTCCTATGGCCTAGTCACAAGTCTCGGAAAACGGAGATCAAAGTGAATTGCTTAACAAAGTATTGATAGTTTGACTATTATCTCGTTCCTATAAATTGAAGGACGAATGGTTATACCAACAAATGACTTTCAACCATGCTGCATTGTTCTAAAGCTCAAAATACCGATGAAGTTGCGCACCGGTGTAAATTTGGAGCCTATTCGTCAAGGTGTAGAATTGATCGACATAGAGAAATTTTACAATTGGTAAGCAAAATGTTTTCAACCGCTCATCTATCTTATATCTAAACTAGGCATTAATGTTGGTCAGTAAAGTACAAAAAAATTGTTCTGTAACTGTACAAAAATGTAGGCCAGTAGAGTACAAAAATGTATGTATATGCATGTGCCTTAAGGACTCAAAACTCTGCTAAATTGATTTTGATGCTCATCCCAAAATTTGGCAAAATTTTGATTTCACGAATCAAACGAATCGGATCACAACTACAGATTCTAAATAGTTACTGCACAACCTAGGCTACATTTCATCTCAATAGAACAAATAATGCAAGGTGACTCTCTTCACCATACGAAACGTTACAACTAAGGGGAGATGGCGTTGTGGGTATGAATAATTTTGTACTATCAAGTCTATTCAGACGAAGTCACGGGCAACAGCAATTACTTAAATCATAATTGATCCGAGGCTAATTACACTGACAAAAAGGATCAACCAAACTAGTTTTGTAAGTTGAAGGTTTCGTTGTAGGGAAGTCAATTTTTGTTTATTGTTTGCAAGTCACTAGATCTGACAGTAAGGTTTGTCACTTGCCTTACAGACACCCCTCCACCAATCCGCACTGAGCCCGCCTGGTGGAGTATAACTCATACCTCCTCATAGTTGAGGTGAGGCCTTTTCCCAGCAGTGGGATTTATATAGGCTGAGTTTCTTTATTTTTATTTTATTTTATTAAGAAAACCGTCAGCGTATATACATAATTTTAACACATAGTTCTTTATATCTAATCTAGTCTATCTATCTTCTTTATATCTCTTTCTTTATACAATAGTACATTCATATGTTGTTGAAACGCAACCATTACAGTCAAAATAAAACATTTTAAAAGGACAAATAAGACATTCAAATACAAGCACAAGCAACCAACCCATTGCAGCTAACCCTTGAAACCGTATAAAGACATTTGGTACCTAATAAGTAACTACGTAGCTAAAAACAGCAATATTGTAATGTTGTACACCCGGTCGAACGCCAAACCACACATGTGAACCTTGAGACTGCCTCTATTCCCAACGTAATAAGAGCTGTTTTCGCAGCCCAAATGCATAACCCAACGCACCGCCGATGTACCACGCAACACTAAAATTTTTATTATAATAGGATTTAGTTTTATTTCTTTTCTTTCTTTTCACTAGATTACGGCCTACTAGTGGCCATATTTTGGTTACTGTTAACCAATCATTTTTTTCAGTGTACATTGCTATATAAATCCAAAGATTTGTATCAGCAGTGAAGATTTACAGTTTCAATTATGCACTAAACAACAACAGTAGGTATACTGTGGTATCTAATATTATGATGACGGTAATAGTAGTCCTTGAAAAACTTACCATAAAGGTTGGTGTGCACAGTATGGGTGGCAATATGAAGCTGGTCAAAATGGCGATGCTACATCTCCTCTCCGTGCAGAGTATGTGGCTTTTGTCCGAGTATCTGAAATATCAATAGGCCTTAATTTTCCGTATTTTTAACACTTAATAAATATGAAACGGCAAATTTTAAATGTTTGTCTCCACCAGGCTGTATCTCAGGAACCGTGATAACTAGGCACTTGAAATTTTTATAGATGATGTATTTTTGATGCCGCTATGACAACAATAATACTAAAACAGTATAAAATATATACATATTTAAGTGGGGCTCTTATACAAATAAGTGATTTTACTGCCGGTTATACAAATAATAAGTGATTGTACTGGCAATTTTTTTGCCGGCCGGATTTTAATGTTGTTTTGATACCTTTGGCATTTAATTGTATACTGTAATTTGACTGTGTTTAAGTTACGAAAAGGCTTTCTAGTTTCTTCGGAGAGACGTAACGCACAACGTAAATCTGTGACGTAAACCCCATAAAACCTCTTCCGTGGTGGAAAACTTTTAATAAATATATTATTGCACTTGAAAAAATGACCGCCAGAGGTGGGAATCGAACCCGCGTTCGTCGCATGCCAGGCGATTGCCCAACCTCTCGGCCACCCTGGCGTCGGCAGAGCCAAAGTGTATGCAAAGTGAATGCTTATCACTTAAAAACAATAACTTTTAATAAAATTTTTTTTGGTGTTTATTTTTGGTTGGGAAGATGGTTGACTACGCAAACATTTTAATACTGTCAATATTGGAGTAGCTATTATTATGAACGCACCCCGTTTGGGTGCGGAAATACCAAGCATTCATGAATAGATTTTCGCAGAATTTTAAGGGAAAATTAAGGAGTTAGTTTTAAGGAATAATAACTCCTTAAATGAGATGAGTCATTCCGTTACTCTACCAAAGTGAGACCAGGCGAGTGTCGCTAAATTTGTAATTGAGTAATTATTTGTTACTATCGTAATTACTGTTATCTCATTAATGACTGAGAACCCATTCACGATGCCTGACTCTCTAATAATGTCACTGTATGTAACAACATGCTATAAGTACGTACAGTCAACATCATCTCAGGGTTTTGTATTTTGGTGTTTTAAATTTTTATTCTTTTGTTTTGGTTAAATATGAATCATTTTAGTTTATTCGTTAACTAAATAATATTTTAAATGTTTGAACCTATTTGATGGATTAAATCTACAAAATTTGTTCGATTTTGAAAATATATTATTGTTATTAAAACTAAAATTAAACAAATAATTGAAACCAGTATAAAGGTGTTTTATTAGCTTTTTTGCAGCAAGGCTTAGTAATTTGTGCTCCATCTAGCCCTTTTTAGCTTCTTCAACAGCCCCTAGTACTAAAACTAAGGTGGCAACAATGGGAGGTACCGGGTTCGATCCCACGTGCCGCCATGTATTAATGACTTTTACTGAGTTATGTTCATTAGTTGTTTCACTAACCGGCGCTCTAACGGTGAGGAAAAACATCGTGAGGAAACCTGCACATTCAGGCAACTGAATGTGTAACCATGATCCAAAACTGATCAGGTTCCCCTTAACAGGGTCACGGAGGTCAGATGGCAGTCAGTCCATTATAATTACCTGATCTGCCAAATCCTGGATTATAGTCAGCGGACCCTGGGCCCTCGCGTTCGAGTGCACAACCGGGATAACGCTGGGATGATGAGACTATTGTGATATGCGAGCTATCCTGATATTTAAGTATTTATGTATTTAAGTATTTCTATCCGTTTTCCTAGTCACCATAGCACAAGCTCACGCTTAGTTTGGGGCTAGGTAATTGGTGTGTTTGTTAAAATAATTTATTATTATTATTATTATTTATTTAACACAACTTTACTATTTTCAATGGCTTTCACAGGAAAGAATTCCAACAATATCCGCAGTATGGACAGCTTCCGGTATTGCATCCTCGCAAATTGCTAATGTTTCGTATTTATAATACCAAAATATTGTTAGCTAACTATTAATAAAGTCATCAGCACTACAATATAGGTTACGTACTAAGAAAATCTTTTTCTATTCACATAATTATTCCAGAATCTAGTTTAAAACCAGATTAATTTTCATGACAGTGCGAGCGAGTGCTACAGCTTGATAGAAGTATATAGAAAGAAGAGATATGAAATCGGGCAGATTCGTGCGAACGTGACATGTGCAAAAGGAACTATCGATTTTCGCTGCAGGTTGGACAGATTTCACATCGATTTGTGTTGTGAATAGAATTACTATGCTCCTTAGGTTACAAGAATACTCCACGAGTTGTAACGCACACACAAATTTTAGCGACAAGTTCGCCCAGATGGTATAGTTTGAACAACCAGCTAATATATCAGCATTATTGAACAGCAACCTAATATATTAGTTACCAGTGCCGGTAAAGTATCCCAACGGGTATGCGAATACTGCGTTGTTAAAACCATAGGCCTCCCGACGATGTAAGCTGTAGCGTCGATTTCGCAGTTTTGTTTGCTGTACATAAATTCACTACTACTACCAACGGCGGTAGCAAATACTGCCTAGATCTGAATATACTTTATTCGCATACACATTGATACCGGCACTGGTAGCGAATACCGCTCAGATCTGAACAGGCATTTTACTCCGGATTATGGTGTGTGTATTTTCGCCTGTAGCTGTCCCTATCACTTATGCGAGCATGACAGCACGAAAGAACGTGATGGCGAGACTCGAAAATATGGACATCACCCGGAGTAACCTCGGAGCAGAGCAAACGAAATCGTTAAGACGACGAGTTGAAACTTAATTTAGACGACGAAAGAGGACCAGGAAAAAGTTCACCAACGCCGTTAATTCAATTGTGAACAAATTGATTTAACTTTTCAATCTGTGGGATTATTTCTTTGGTAGAGTTTAAAACGTTTTAAGAGCAATTCGGCCGGTTGAATTATAGGTTCTATCTTCTGAGCAGTTTGTTTTGATTTAGTTTTATTTTTAGGACCGGCTGCTTTCTCTTAATGACTTTTATTATCTTGTTGGCTATTTCTGCAAGTTATAAGTACTACTCGTATACTACTATAAGAAAAACAAATATTTGTTTAAAAAAAATGAAAATAGTGGGTAAATAAAAACAGCTAGTTTGGTTATGGTCGTAAGAAATAAAACACCAATCTTCATACTAGTTATAAGTCTTTTGGATGAGGTGCGAAATTAGTTTCAGACTCTAAAAAAGGACTAAAAACAGTTTGTATGCCAAGAATCACCCTTTATGGAGATAAACTTTCATACCCCTTGATATGAAAATTTTGCACGGGAAATCCGATATTTGCGGGTGCGAAGTTAGTTTTGCACTTATTAATACTTTCGCCCCTGGCATTTGTAACAATATGCCGTATGGTCGTGGCCTTGTTCAGCTTTTTGGAATCGCAATTTAAAAATACGAGTAGCTTGATATTTTTTGCTTTCATGAATATATATCCAAAGAACTTTGAATTACGTGAAAAATGAATTGTATTAAACTGGTTGAATGAAAATAAGAAATAAAAGCGTTTGGTTTGACTTTTTAAAAGTATTTGTTACAACACATTGAAGCATCGAATGCATGCCCTAAAACTGCCCTAAAGAGATGAAATAAGGGAGATTTTTCTCCGATACTTACCATGCAGTGATATCAATGATAGTACTTATGTAAAGTTTCGCTATGCAATGAATATTATTATCAACATTACGAGTATAAAAAACTTATTACGAGACAATGAACTTTTAAATACAGCCATTGAGGGGATGAAAGGAAAAAGGCAGAAAAGGAGACCTAGGTTATTTATGGACCAAATAAAGAAGAAGTTGGGCGTCATGTCGTGTATCAGGAGGTCAAGGGCAAGAAATTATATTATGTTCAAAAATGGTGATGAATAAATTTCAAAATATGTTTTTCTTAAATGATTGCATATTTTCAAAAGAAGCCAAAAAATAGATTGATTTTACGAGAAAATAAAACTTGTTTCCAAATAATCATAGCGTTTTTTGGTCCTGGCATTTTGCAGATAACTTTTTATCTCGTAAATGATATTCCAATTCTCTGAATATGCCTCTGTGAAAAGTACAAGACATATTCGTGTATTTGTGTTGACTTATTGTATTAATTTTATGTCAATAAAGAAATTTTATAAAAAAAATCTAAATATTTATTCAATTATATTTATTTAATTACAAAAAATATATGACAATCCATCTCTACAGACTAATGCTCGATGCATTGAAGTTATTGTCTCATGAGGAATTTCTATTTTATATTTTGATTTGGATCATCTAGCACAATTAATGTTAAAGACGAAAATATCTCACATTATTTTTAAATTTTGCCTTTAGTCGTTTGCTGGATTCGCGCGGCTTTAATACTGTATTTATATAACACGCCTCTATTGCTCAATTTTTTACGGTTTCAATAAACGAGGTCGTTTGGTGCGATCTATGTATTCGTATCTTTTACATTAAAAACTACATATATACTGTGCATCTACATATATATACTGCAAATGCATCTCTGATATATACAATGTGATATGTTACGAATTTCTAATATTGTAGGAAAGTATTCATAGGCAATTTTACAACAACTTTTACACCTACTTCGAAATCATATAAAAATAGTCTAGTTCTCATGATAGAGGTTGTGATTGAGGATTTGTGGTGCACATTTTAAAATGAAAATGCGTTTCTTTTCTAGGATTTCAGCGTAAATCTTTATTTAAGTTGTTGTAAATTCGCTGTTAAATATGCTTCTAGAATATTAGAACTTTGAAACATATAAAAACGTATATATGTCTATCCCTTATCCAAGTCGCCAAAGCACAAGCTTACGCTTAGTTTGGGGCTAGGTAATTGGTGTGTTTGGTAAAAAAACAATTTGTTTATTTACAACACTGTATATTTTTTGATTAGGACGCCATTTTATTTACATTCCGTGGTGATTGTATAATATATTTTTGCACTTGAAAAAATGACTACCAGAGGCGAGAATCGAACCCGCGTTCCTCGCATACCGGGCGATTGCCTAACCTCTCGGCCACCCTGGCGTTGGCAGAGCCTGTCGAAATTTTCAAGTGCTTCTTAACGCTGTAATGCCGCGTTGCTTTCATCAATGTTATTGGGATTACACCCTCAACACTCGAAAGAAATACTATTGGAAGTATTTAACAATCGAAAGATGAAGCTTGCAAATTAATACGATAAATTATTGTTTTTAAGTGATAAGCATTCACTATGCAATCTAAATATATTTTTGCACTTGAAAAAATGACTACTAGAGCCGGGAATTGTATATATTTTTAATACGTTGGTGGTTCTATGAATACGTCATTCAATGCTTTCATATAAGAAAGTAGTAACATATCAATATATATTTAAATAAGATATTAGGTACGTAGTCGACGACGCGGGCTAAAGTAGTCTAGGATATAAAGTTACTTGTATACTTACTCTCTCTCTCGCCCAAATTGGCTTTTCCATAATGCATATTTTGCTTATTTTATGCTTTTAAGCTGCCAGTTGATATTCTTAGCCTTTTATTTTCATGAAATGGGAGATACGATAGCATAACTACTAAGTTAATTAGAATATAATATCGACATATAACAGAACATGTATTTTTGTTTCTCTATGAAACTTCTAGAGCCCTGCCTGTAATATTTTCATTACTTTTATTGTGATAATAATCAGAGTATCGAAGATTACTGTTGTAAGAATAATAAACTTTATACAGTTTAATAGAGCTTGTTAGAGTCCAAGAATTGCTCCCTAAGGGGAACAATCCTATTGTTTAAATACAACAACTTATTCTTACGAGACCTACTATTACAATTCAAACCTCAAAAATTGTACTTGCCTACTTTTTCTTTTAAATTGAAGGACTAACTAGCTAGTTTTTCTTGAGATTTAGACTCCACCACAGAACCAGCAGCGTAGTGGTGTAAGTACACCATCAAGATGGACAACCTTGTAAATTAGTTAAGCATTTATTACACCATTCTATACTCGTATTAATAGGATAAAAACACTAATTCAGCTATTATAACTGTTTAATTAATATATTTGCGATACTACACAATATTGCGCGCGAATCGTAAGTTCCTCTCGATGACAGATTGATTGTCGAAGTAGGGAGGGGCACAATCAGTCGAGAGAATAGTGCCGTCCCATGCTTGTCGATTTTCTTGCCGCTAACAGTATGTAGCTTCCTAACTAGAAAGGCACTATCTTAACAAGGAAGGTCGCATCCTACTTAGGATCCTAACTAATATGGATAGGCAGGTGCTCTACTCTGATAACGCCTTGTCTTTATTTTCGCGTCTAGCTGTCGCACTCGCTCGCACTGACATGTAATTTGATTCCCGCATTAATGCCGGCTACAGCCGAAACTACTGATATCGTCTTACAGAGTGGGGCCCCAGTCACCTTCCTAGTTAGAACGCGAGCGTCCTAACTAGGAAGGTAGAAACCTAAGTAGTGAACTGCGATTACATCTTCCTATTCCCTAAGAAGGATGCTTCACAAATGGGATGGTGTATAAAGTGCTTTACTATTGGTTAACATCACGTGCTTCCAACACACACCTAACTTAAACGGAAACATGTACAAGAGATTTCATGCGGGAACATGTAAATCCCCAAGAGTGGTGCTGCCAAACGGACCGGGCGATGAACCGCGAAAAGGGCGGAGATATTTTTAGACTAGGATAGAAGTTTTGTTTTTTCTACTTATTTGGGTGTTTGGTCGCTTAGAGATTTCATGTCGCGTGTCATTTTGTACATCTTCAATAACGAACTATCGTTATATAAAAAAAAAAACATAAAACATAAAGGAATTACACACCTAAACCTGAGCATATTTTGCATGCCAGTGTCTGGTGAAATGTGAGAAACCGCAAATTTTATTGACATCTTTAGTGTAGGTACTACACTTAAAGCAAATAGATATATTTCAATTTCAAACAATCCTTTAGGAATCGCTCTATTGATAAATAAAATCAGCATGAACGCGGCGGGAGACTTTGTTTTGTAAAATCTAGTGATGTCATAAATGTAGTTCTCTCGTTAACCATTTCAACTGAGACAAAACACACAAGGATATAGAGAGGGAACGTAGGGCGTTGGCGGTTAGAGGTAATATGTTGGCCCGCAGGTTTGCTCGCTGCTCACAGGACCCTAAGGACACTATTCAAGGCATATTGCCAGTCATTTTACTCGAGCAGCCTGTGGATTAACTACACTCAAAAAGCGTACAACGCCCTCCGTGTCCAATATAATAACATTTTCAGGGTGTTGTTGGAGTTGCCCCGTTTTTGTAGCGCGTCCGGCATGTTTGCTGAAGCACGCACCGATGACTTTTATGCCATAATGCGCAAAAAAGCCGCATCTTTGCTCTCAAGGTTGCGCGGCAGTTCCAACATCATCCTGAAGGTGATTGCTGAGAGACCTGACTCTCTCTTTTTGCGACACTGGGTGGGGCTGCTTAAATAATTGGTTTTGGTAGCACCGCCTAGATGTCACTTAAAAATAAAATACTTGTAGCCACTCAAGATATTACTAACATAGTTTATAAGAAAAAATTGTTACTAACAAATATGGATCACTTAGTTGTCTGAATAAAGAAAGATTTATTATTATTATTATTATTAAAACGTCAAAACATTGAATATTGAGATTTAAGTGAAGTAAAGTACGGGAATAGGATCTCGCACCACGTGAAGGTGAGGCAGGCTAGGAACTCGGCTCCATGCAGATGGGCCACTGACCCGACCACCGCCACAGGTAGCTGTCGCTCGCCACGCCCTTTAAACCCGCGCAAACGACACCTTCGTTTGCGCGGTGGCCGCTACATTTGACACTTATCTACTAGATCCTTTGACATATGTTTTGTCAAAATGGCGACCGCTACCGGTGACGTTTCGCGAACACTGAGTCACGAGTGGCCGCTACTCGCTTCAAGTGTGCGGCGACGTATTAAAAATAATGTAAACGGCTTGTCGCAAGCCACCGGTGGCTGTGGCCAGTGGCCCATCTGCGCGGAACCTAAGGTCTCGGAGCTCCTTTACGTCCCAAATATGAGGGCAACTTGCGCCCGAAATAAACGATTAGGTAGACATCAAAGATTTAATTCAATGTCGCTTGATTGCGTATCCACTGAACACGTGGTTTTCCGTAGCAACCGTGGCATGGGTACTCAAATGGGATCGCTTTGATCGCCTACGGATCGGTTATAAATTACAGGGCCCGTAGCCAAATGGCAATCTTTCTGGAGCGAACTTCGCTATCGCCAGCGAAATGACAAAATATGTATGCAAAAGCCACGTGATGTTTCGATGGCTTATGTCAGTTTCATACATTTTTTAGCGATAACGAACTTTTGAGAATAAATTGCCACTTGGCTACGGGCCCAGGCGTTAGATCGTCAACTTACTTGATGGCAATATATCTCCAGATGGCCAGCGACAGGGTGAGGCAAATGGAGGCAGTGTGGAGGATCTGCGCGAAGTGCATATGGAACAGCATGTATATGGCCCAGGAGTACGGGAAGTCCAGCTTCTCCGGCAGCACCTAAAGGAAAATCCAAATGACAATGTTCCGATTATTAGGCTGCATTTCCACCAGTCAAGCAAGTTAAATGACAATAATTGCATTCATCAATGGATTTGTTTGTTAAGAACGAATGGAATCGCTACATCTATCTAGCACGGCCCTTAGACAAGATGCAATCTATTCTAAAGCACGCGATATTTCGATGGCTTATATCAGTTTTATAAATTTTGTTAGCGCTTGCGAACTTCGCTAGAATAAACTACATATAGTCATTATCTAAGCCATTTTCACAAGTGCTGCGCTGAGCGAGAAGTAAATGGAGTGATTTCATTTGTTCATAGCAAACGCATCTATATATGATAGTATAAACTGCAATAATTTTAAAGAAGTCCCTAAATAAGTATCACTTAGTATAGGTACCTACTGGTTACCTATGTATTTTATTAGGCCATTCCAATGCTACTACAGTTTTTTTTAATACAAATTGTTAACACAAGCTAACTCTCAATCGCATATTATTTATATTCGATTTGGCTGCACGTTGAACATAAAAGTCGTACAAATCATAGAGCTAAGTGATGAGTGACGTTACATTGCCATAATACCTACTCCTCACCTGACACGATTTTCAATAAAGCTGTCACCAAAGATTTACGATATGAAATGGGGTCCCTTAACATATTAAAAAAGGTCACTAAAGACGCTTAAGATGACATATCAACGTACTCCTATGAATATAAAAAGAACTTAATAGTTCAAAGAGCCCTTTGGTGGTCTTTCCATTAAAAAATTTGAGCCCTCAAGAAAATGTTGAGGAAGTATTGGCAGTCCTGTTCACATTGCCCAGATCAATGGGCGTCGATAGCACTTTCATAAGGTGGGCAGATCGATCGCGTAAAAATGTACTTTCGATACAGAGTAGCTACGCAACATATACCATGGATATATTCGTTTTACGATAAAATATTTTTGTTATTTCCAAATTCTCCCAGTAATTAAAACGCCTGCATTGTACTTGTATTTTTGTGTATAATTTCTGTAGTCTTTTTTTATTGTGCAATAAAGAACTTTTTACACTACCTACTCGGCAATGTTCAATTACACGTTAAGTAAACCTGACTCAAAGTGAGTCATTGCATCCCTAGGGACGTATAGTGTATGAAATTTCATTACGCCCCTAGGGAGGCAAAGTGATTTAAATTTCGAATAAGAGTTCGCAGGCATGATCGATCACACTAGCCCGTCCCGCACCAAAGAAAACATATTTGAAATTTTAACCTGGCAGCCAAGAATTTTAACACAAATGGAATGAAAAAAAGCGCGCGCTTTAAAAAAAATAAAGAAAAAAACCTATGTATTTTAAGAAATTACAAACAATGCTTTCGTAAAACTGTCGAGTGGCAAGTTTATGACACCGGAGTCCATTCGATGTAAAGCTGCTGGTATTGTTAATAAAAATAATTTACTGCAAGAAAAGTCAAAGATAAACTTATAGATAAAATAAGGTTTTTGTAGTACATTTTTTTTATTGCCTCGTAGGAAGTGTGAAAAGCAAAGTATTCTCCTCGGGGATAAAGATATCTTCGTCTTGGGCCAGCTTAAATCCCTCGATCCACTCAGGATTCTACTCTTAACTGCCTTGCTATGCTCGGGAGCACAGATACTCGGGAGTAAACACTAAACTCCCTCGCTGCGCTCGGGAGTTAACTCTCGAATCCTACGTTACGCTCGAGATTCAAGATGACGTATGTTAGGGTCCTTCGATATGTATGAATAAAAACGCGGACTGTATAGAAATAGGTGCTGTAATTCTCGCCCTCTATTACATAGGAATTAACAGAAATCAAATAACGCGACAAAATTTCCGACGACGGTGGGTGTTCGGACCCGCTCGGGCTGCCTCGCGATGACCTCGGTGCCCGTCGGGCGCACTCGTCTCACGCGCATGAAGCTGCGCTGATGTTGCGTTCCATCACGTAAGACATCACTTTACCCACTTGGTGAATAATCTACTATTACCTCTAATGTTAATATGGTAAGGGTATAGAACCAATACACAGTAGAACATAAAACTTTATTTTAACACCTATTCCAGCAGCAGCAGATTAATTTAAACATGAACGGAAAATGGATGAGTTCTGGCTTAAGTAGACCAATTCAACAATTATATAAATATAAATAAATTAAATTTTTAAAATAATTTTAGTTTAAGTCAGTAGAAGTTTAGTAATTAGAAGTTTAAGTAAATTTTAGTGTAAGTGAGAACTTTGTCGGAGAATCCTGGGCGGATGATTCAGAGTTGTATGCTGTATGTTTGACACGTGTGCTGTATTTGTCAGTTTTACTAACTTATGTGACGTATGTATACATGGTGACTGGTACTAAACCCGCCATAGCAAATACACATATAGAGGAGGTAATTGGCTAATATTTAACCTTACTTTCCCGTACTAAAGTTTCATGGTTTGGGATATATGTCAATTTTTATAATTTTTTTCTTTCAAAATTTTACTTTCAAGCAATTAATTATTACAGAACTTTTTTAATATTTGTTGGTAGTCATAAAAATTTGTGTTTTAAATACGTTAGGACTTACCTCGAATTAGGGTTATAAAAATTTACATATCTCCTAAACCATGAAACTTTAGCTCAGGAAAGTAAGGTTCAATAATTAGCCAATGACCTCCTCTATATGTGGTTTTGCTATGGCGGGTTTAGTACTAGTCACCCTGTATAAGTAGCAGTAAAAATATTATTGCACTTGAAAAAATGACCGCCAGAGGCGGGAATCGAACCCGCGTTCCTCGCATACCGGGCGATTGCCTAACCTCTCGGCCACCCTGGCGTTGGCAGAGCCTGTCGAAATTTTCAAGTGCTTCTTAACGCTGTAATGCCGCGTTGCTTTCATCAATGTTATTGGGATTACACCCTCAACACTCGAAAGAAATACTATTGCAAGTACTTAACAATCGAACGCTAAAGCTTGCAAATACGATAAATTATTGTTGTAATAATTATTGTTTTAAGTGATAAGCATTCACTTTGCAATCTAAATATATTTTTTCACTTGAAAAAATGGCAGTCATTTTTTGTGAATGTGTGAAAAGTGAATGCTTATCACTTAAAACAATAATTTATCATATTATAAGTAGCAGTAGTCCCTAGAAATGGCGATACCCACGATTTTCGACAACACCGCCCTATTTAGAGACATCATCGCAAAATTTTATAAATTCAACATCTCACGACTCGTAAAATGCACGTTCGATCGTTGGATATTGCTTGTAGCTATTTGTGAAATTCAATTTGTCGTTTCAGTCGGGAATTTCACCCCTTCAAGTAAAGCTCAATGAAGTCTCACCCAAAAATGATATTCAATCGAATTTCGAAATCAACTATTCATAAAACAGTCACGGGATTTCAACTATTTTAACTGCAGACTAGACACAGTGTTCGTATATATTATTATTACGATTTCACTTTGTCGCTTCGTTACAATTATAATAATGTCCTCCTAGCCGAATTTTGACTACGGCGGCCAATCTCAACAGAGATTAGCCAACTGCGCGGGACATATTATAGTGCACAAGTGTGTGCGCAATACACAGGTGCACTCTCTGTTCCTTCACTCTCATAATTCGGTGAGACGGCAGTCCAACATGACCGTAGAGAGATCAGGCGCACAATTATATTACTTACTCAGACCGCGTTGCACCATTTAGGCCCGATTGCGCACGTCGCGTCCGGAATAGCTACTCCGGACTTTTTCAAGGCCTACTAGCACAAGTCTGGATTAGCTAATCCAGAAAATCCACTTGCGCCAATCTGGACTGGCGCAAGTGGGCTTTCAACTCAGATAATAGGCCTTGAACAAATCGAGATTAACTAATCCGGACGTGCGCAATGGAGCTTTAATTTAACTATTAATACAATAACCAGTGATTTTCGTAGGTATAGAATTTGAAATAGTTTTGACGTTTGTAATAGTTAAAGTAAGATCGAGCAACCTAGCCTCCGATTGTTTTCGTTAATGTGGAGTGACCTAGTTATATTAATAACTCATTATTTTGGTGCAAATCGTTGTAAACTCCTGAAAAACAACAAAAAGTTTACGGTCTAGTTGTTAAAGGGTTTAATTGTTATCTTTAGGTGTTTATTTGTTATTTTACCTTTTAACGTACGGATAAACGCAAAAATTATTTCGTTATAGTCCGACAAGTTCGTTGTAGTCGACGATTGCAAGGGGCAAATGATTGTGTGATGAGCACGAGCATTTGTACCTAAGTCATGCATATTTATAAATGTATTTATGTATGTCTATCCGTTATCCTAGTCGCCATAGCACAAACTCACGCCTAGTTTGGGGCTAGGTAATTGGTGTGTTTGTTGAAACAATTAATTTATTTATTGAAAGTTTGTGCGTGACCTTTCGGAGATGCGGGGGCTAGGCATGCTAGATGTCAGCGGGGACGGGTTGTGTTGCGGGGAAGAGGGAAATCCCCTTAGTAGGACCACAGATAATATAATAGTTACACAGTCGCATGCGATTGGTCACCCATGTGTACTTGTCGGACAATATGTTAGCGAGCCGTTATTGATTCCAGTTGAAGAAATCTAGACTTAAATGTTTCTTAAAATTAAATCGTAACTTTTATCTAGTAAGTTATTGATCAAAATTTTATTTAGTCTTCTAAGAGGCGAGCGTCACCCCTTCGCGCTCTCCGAAATATCCCGGAGCGGAATTTTCTATTTTAAAAGAAACCTGTACACGATACATAAAAAGTGTATAAGAACAAAATAATCCTTGATGAAAATTAGATATTATTGCACTTGAAAAAATTACCACGAGAGATTTTAATTATCATATAGCATATAGTTTCAGAGTTATCTGCCACCAAATACGAACTTTTTTTTAAACTTATGTTTTTTTTATATGTAGCCCGTAAAAGCGTGGTGAGTTCTTTAATTAAAATACCTCTGCTGAGCAAAGGCCTCACCTCAACTATGAAGAGGTACGAGCCATACTCCACCACGCGTGCTCAGTACGAATTGGTGGAGGGGACTGTAAGGCAAGTGACAAACCTTACTGTCAGATGTTATATCAAGCCGCCCTAGGGTCTCATATAATTAGTTTCTCTTAAACTTACCAGGTACCTGTAGATGGAGAAAGGCACGTACTCCAGCATGACGAAGACGTCGGCCACTGCCAGCCACTTCAGCAGTCGGTTTATAGGAGCGGCCGCCATGTCTCGCCTTGTCAGTACGGCTACGTTCATGGAGTTTGCTATCACCCCTATGGTGCATACCTGGAACAAACAAGAATTTAAGGTATCGGCCCTACACTTTTTTTATAAACAGGCAATCTCACCTGATGGTATCCGAGGATGGATCATATCTGGCTAGTAATAGCATATACACTCTATAATTATTTTTATAAATTTAACCAATTTGTTTGTAAGTTTTTATAAATTAAATGAAATATTGCACAAAAAAATTGTCCCACGGGATAACGATTCGTCGGTGCGAAATTTAATTTAATTCTGATTTACTCTTTTCAAGAAAGTATTCAAATAATAGTGTATAGGTAACACTTCAGCCGGGCACGAATTCCACTCTCTAGCCGTACGTAAGAGAAACGTAGATTCAAACGTTTGGTGCGTATTGGTGGTATGTCAACGACATAAGAGTCATAAGGGCCTCACATATGTCCCGATATAAATTTTCCGTTTCTCTCTATGACCGTCGAGGTTTAAGGACCGCTATTGTGTATGTAACGATCTAAGCAATTGCTTAAAACTTCTTTACCACGTGTTACGGAGCAGGCGTTATACACGCTGTTACTTTGCATCTTTGCCATATTTACAGAGGTAACTATATTACGGACACTGAACTCAAATCATTAAAAAAATAGTGACCTAAAATATAGATTTTTAATCTTGATTATTTAATTTTATCGTCAATCTGTTACGTACACCAATAACGATCGTAGCACATACGCATCACTGTTGGCTGTTCATCGGCACAAAAGAGCCGCGGCGATTGCGCTCTCTTTCTAACATCATAAACGCCGCCCCTTCTTCTTCTTCTTTTATTTTTTTTTTATTCTTTTTTTCCCCTTGTTTTATCTCTGTGAAGGATGCAAAGTAACACCGTGTATAACAAAATAGCAAGATCTTTGGCGTGCTTTACGCTCGACAAACCATTTTTTTGTTCTGATCTTGGTCAGTCGCTCATACAAGTCGCTCAACCATGTCATGTGCGGTTTTTATCGGACCTTTATTTATATCACGGCATATACGGCACCCATTTTCGCTAAACACCATTCACGAAAAGCGTTATTTGAGATATTTTTGTTTCTATCGTTCGTATTGTGGCTTGCATGTCTGTCAGTCAGAGGCGTCAGTGACATGGGTTATTTTGCGCCAAAATTTATTTTGGGGATAGATGAATCAACTTGGCTTTAAATTATCAAGAGCAGACTAATGCAAAAGCGCTTTATTGAAGGTCATAAATATTGTTTAGAATAGTATAGTACGGGCTCTCTATAAAACGATAAAATATATAAAATAATAAATAATCATAAAATATTTACGATGAATACGGTTAAAAGGAATTTCTCTCACAAAAAATCATTCATTTACGGTCACGGAAGACGGTCTATTATTTTTTGTAAGCAATAGGACATGACCAAAAGTTCATAGACCAAAAACCCAGAATTGCCAGATACGAACTATATAGAAATAGGGTCACTAACCTTTACCCATTAGCTTTTTTTATAAGTTGCCTCGTAAAGCATTTACTTAGTACAAAAGTTATACTGTACATAAACTTACATTGATTTATTTTATAAACTATCACTTTAATACCCTAGAGGTATAATGCATATTTTAATATGTACGATGACCTTCGTGGTCTAGCGCCATAGCTGAGGTTCCGATTTCAACTACCTTATGGGTTAATAATCGCCTAGTAATCATAAACTCTCATTTAATTTTGCTTTATGTCGTATGGTAAAGGAAAGCCCTGTATTTATTCGTAACACCTTGCAAGAAATTGCTTAATTTATAGAAACAAATAACGGATAAAAGGCTTCGTTGATTTAACAAACGATTAATTAATTAATGAAAGATTAATTTCATAACGTTAATTTGATCCAATTCTAATATTTACTCGTAAGTTAATTCGTTAATCGATTTTGCCCTTTGTTTTATTTCTTTTCTTTGTACGAGTATTCTTAGCCTTTTAGTAACCATTGAAAGTAATATCATTACTTGGATATAGTGTTGTCTCTTAAGCCCAGTATTTAGAAATAATGTCAATATTATTGCGTAGTCTGTCATAAAAAGTAACAACAGATTTGATTAAATAAGATTCTGTCGCACCAATGAATCCTTTAAAAATATGACAAATCTACATAACTTTCTTATAAATGCTTATAAGGTAACTTGATGCAAAGCTTGATTCTGGAAGCTTCGTGCGTGACGCTATCTGTGAATGGTATTTCATAGAACACATAAAAACCTGTAGTGTCGCGGCGACACGGCTTCTGCTGCTGCCATGTGTGGTCGGCTACAAACTTAGAAACTTAATCTGCGTAGTAAGTAGTAATAGTGGTGGTGAGATTCTGACAGTTCTAGAATGAGGTAAATGCCAAATTCGAACGTAGGAGAAACACCTACCAATCGCCATTTTACTAGCGGAATTTAGAGACGTAGGGTCTAGTTCACCAATACTTATTATTTTTAAAACAGCGGTTAAAAAGTACAAAGAACAAAGCCCTGCAAATCAAGTAGCAATGGGCAGGGCACATAGCGCAAAGAACTGATGGCCGTTGGGGCAGAAAGTTTCTAGAGTGGAGGCCCTTTGATCAAAGGCGAAGCATGGGACGTCCACCGTCAAGATAGACAGATGACCTTGTTAAGATCGCGGGATCGCGTGGGATGCAGACCGCGAACCGGTTGCTGTGGACAACCTTGCGGGAGGCCTATGTGCAGCAGTGGACGTCTTACGGCTGATAGTGATGATGTTTAAAATGTTATTAGACAATTTTTTCTTATGTTTTACCGGCTGTTTAAAAATTAGTGAAGTCGGGTCTAAGTCGGTAACAGTCGTGCATTACATCACAGATTATTTAAAAAAAAAGATATCATACAGTGGAGCTGTAATTAAGGGTCCTAGATTACCTAATACGTCACACTCTCCAGCTGTCGCGCACACTAGTAGGTCTAAATCATGGTTTTGATCGGATGTAAGAACACATTTGAAGATTGGATTACATATTTGGATTGGACAAAAATAAATACATGAACAAAGGCTTACAAAGAAAAACAAAAGAAGGTTTTGTGAACAGAATATGAATGTCTTTGTATAAAAGTAAAACGAATGTAACGAACCGGGTAGATCCGCTTTTGACAAATGGTAACGGCTAAAAGCTCTCGTCCTAAAATACAATTAATGATTTTTGTTTTGTTTTTAACGGGGAAAGAAAACAAAAGAGTTATCCATCACTTATGTAGATTTTGTGGTATAATTACGTGTCAGTTTTTCGCTACAGAGCTTTATCTTTTTTTTGCGCGTTTTTCGAAAACATAATGTATGTCATCAAAAAAAACTACTGTGGTGAAATCACATATTAGTTTCTTATTTACTTAAACCTTTTTTACAAATCAATATAAAAATAATTACTTATTGCATCTTATTTGTAAAATCTTAAATAATAGAACTTAATTCAAGTAAAGTTCATAAGTTCCCTTTATCCTAGGATTGCATAATCTATTAATGCGAATTGACATTGTTATTTCAAAAGTTATTTCAGCTCAAAATATTTAATATCCAAATAAAAATAAAGGATCCAAATTTAATTAATCATAAAACGTAGTCACTAATAATTTGACGTAAAGGGTCCTAAAATAACAGCCGTATTTGTTCAAAACACTTCCTCTTTCATTTAAAGAGCACTTTGGGGCTTTGGGCAATTTCACAATTCAATAGAATTTTCTGAAACACCACAAACCTTTTCATTATATACGAAGATAAAATCGTTTCCTTCCATTAAGTTAATGAGCCCACAAAAAGTTGTACTCGAAATAAGTTATACGATTAACCTTACTTGTAGACTAGTAGACTCTGTTCTCTATGCAGTTATAAAAACAAGAGTAAATATGTCAATCATAATAATCGAACCTTCGTTCCCCATTTCCTGCAAAACTTATTCAACCTTCAAGACGTTAAGTTAACTAAGCCAAGCTTTGTTTACTCCGATAATAAAATCAAGCTCATAATTGGTTTATTTTTCGCCGCCTCGTCGTAAGCATATTAATATTCAAATATGTCTTTTGGGTTAATGATATCTAACAATATGAGCGTATCCATCGGTGTTTTGAAATAATTACATTTGAATAATAGAGTGTACTGTACTTACAGTACAGTAAACTTAACCTGTGCAAGCTTGTCTGATTGTATTTGTTCTGTCTCTGGGGCTCAAAAAAATAAGAAAACAAAGGGCCCTTTTAAATTGGTCGATCAACCCAATTGGAAGGAAAGAACCACGTCTTCTAAATCGCGCCTATCAAATCAAGATCGTATCATCAAAATAACGACGTGGGAATTCCCGATGAAAATGTAATACTCTAACCGAATTTCGTATAGGACAGCCAATCCCAACAAAGTACAATCAAGTGTGCAGGAGATATTACAGAATTACAATGCAAGTGTCGGCGCAACACACAGGTGCACTCTCCGTTCCTTCACTCTCATAGTTCGGTGGTGCGACGGCATCGGCAGTCCGACATGATCGGAGAGAGATCAGGCGCAAGACCAACGGCTCAACGTGCTTTCCGAGACACCGGGGTGTCAACCTCACCAACTTCCGACTCTTGAAGGGCTGTCAGAAAAGTCCACAAACCAATTTCGGGCCGACCCAGGATTCAAACCTAGAACCTCGTGAATAGAATCCAGCGGGCAGACCAATGGACCAACGAGTCCGATGAAAATAAGACATTAAGGTTTCTACTCGATAGTTTGATAGTAAATCTGAGTTGAAAGTGCACAAGTCTGGATTAGTAAGTCCGGAAGATCCACTTGACCTAGTCCGGATCAGCTAATCTGGTAAAATTACCTGCTTTGTTTCTAGGAACTTTTTGTTGTTTCATTATGTATTCAACTATATTTAATTAACCACAGGTCAATTTACTGATACATACTTCGTAATAATATATATGTAGTATTTATAATTATAAATACTGTGGTTTTATGAAATCTAGGTCATCAAACACAGGATTCGGGAACATGGTTTATTTGACAACTCACCATTTATAATTATCATTCATGCGTTCACTGCCATTCATTTAAAAGGCAAATTGAAAATATTTGTTCAATGCCTATGTTATGGGCTCGCTTTTTCCATACGTAACAAACGTTTTATGGATCGGATTCCGCTTATTAATACGGGTTTAGCGTTTGATTGATGTAGGTATCTATATCTTCTTTGTGACAATTATACACAAGCACACAGCAAGCACTTACAAAAATTCATCGAAAGACATACGTCCTCGGATGCTCAGTTGATAAAACTTTTGCCCGGATAATTAAGGCCACGACGACAAGGGTTCGAGTCCGACTCGGCGACGGTCGATACATTTTTGTGTGCAAAATATACTTTCGTAAAAGCTTGCAAATAAATTGCTTACATTATAAAAATAATGATATAATTATACCTTTATATAAGTATATAATTATTCGGTGTGGTAGCTGGCTTCACGTTATGAAGAGGTCGTTATCGTCCTGCGTAACTGCGTACTGCTTAATTGTACTTATAATGTATTTAGTTAATACTTCAGAGATCATGTTTCCAGTTCCAGACACAATAGAAAATCAATTGTTATGAGATCGCCGGCGGTCTTTCGATCTTAAAGGGGTTAATTTGATTTGTTTTTTTACTGTGTCACAAAAATATTAATGTCGTATCTACCTCCATATTCGAAACTTACCAGCAAACTGACGTATCCATGTATCCCGTTGTACGCGTGGACTACATCCCACACGTCACCCACGCAGTAGTCGCACGTCAATGTGAAGTTCATCTTCGTCCTCATGTCTTTCATCATCTTCATCAGGGTTGCCTCGAGGTCGTTGCCCCCGAATCGGCTCTGCTCCCTCATCACGGATACTATTTGGGTCTCATTTATCCCCTCTGATGAGTTCCCAGACGCTAGTATCTCTTGGAAGATGTCCATCAGCGTTTGTGGTGTTTGCGTTTTGTTCGCCATTTTGGATTATCAGAGCACGTATGCTGGTAAAAGTTTCAGGGGCGTTTGAGACACATCTGGATATCTGTAACAAATAAAAATAAAATAGATTTATTTCAGACTTTTGTCCGTATAATGTAAGTAGCAGAAATGAAACTAAAAACTATGTTAGTATAATTATTATCTATATTTTTATTTAAATATTTAATTAATGTAAATATTTAACAAATGAAAGATTCGTTTTAGTTCAACCAATTTAGTTCATTACGAGAGTATGTA
Organism: Pyrausta nigrata; assembly: GCA_949316185.1. NCBI lineage: Eukaryota > Metazoa > Arthropoda > Insecta > Lepidoptera > Crambidae > Pyrausta > Pyrausta nigrata. Next base: position 5,495,090 of record OX438951.1, read on the forward strand.
TATACGTAAATGCTGGCGCTTTTTATACCGTTCATTAATTAAAAATCGATTTAATTCATGATACAAACGTTATTATATTACTATATAAGTAAACTCAACAATTCAAAATTAATCAAGTTACTAATGGGTTCAGAAAAGTTAATATTTTTTAAACCGATGAGTAATAAAAGCCTTAATAAAATGTGCCTACAAAAGTATTGAGACTGCAAACAAGCACTCAAGTATATTTTTAGTGTCAGTATTTACTTATTTAGTTAAATGTAATTGAGAACTACGTTCTAGCACAGAATAAATAACTAGCGATTGGATTAATACTTGATGAAGGTCAGATCCAAAAAGGTTAATATAATGGACAGAAGCTGTAATATTATTTTCTCGACTGTAGAAAACTTAACTGACAGAAAAGGGACCGATGAAAAGTGAACGAAAGCCTTCATAATTGCTTCTATAAAGTTATGTTTTAGTACAGTCGCCATCAGATATATCGTAGCAGACAAGGTGACTAAATACTTCTGAACCAGTAAGTTCTAAGCACAATAAGTTACCAATAAAATCTAAACATTCATTACCTCATTAATATCTGCACAGATGCTAGTCAATAACTTCTACACACACAACTTACCAATAATATCCGAACATGTTCGATAATCATTTTTTTCCTTTATTATTGCATGACACATTTAACATGAGATAACTTACAGGTAGGTATTTCTAGGGCCGGCAGACTAAAGAACATAAGTCAAAAATGGCAACTTTACAGGAATAAAAAAAAAACATCAGTCTTCAGTCAATAAAATAAGAAGGTGAAAAAGTACAGACATTCTTTAAGCGATATACGCTTCTGTATGACTTATGTTATTAAGTCAGGCTACGCATCGTTCTATGAATAAGACTTATGCAAATTGAAAATAAAAACGATTTTTGTGACTTAAGTGCTTTAGTCTGCCGGCCCAAGATTTATTCTGTGTAAGACATTGATGACACGACGATGAACAATATGTTACACTAACAACGTTACCTTACTATTCGTATACAGGGTGTTAGTCTAAACGTAATACAAGTTATGTTTTTTAAACTCATCTTTCTGATGCTAAAACCAGTAACTATTATATAATCTGTGCTAAAATCTCGTGCTAGGTCTCGTGTTGATAAAGTTATCTTAATTACATATTATCAATATTTTAATAGTATGTCAGAATGCATTTTAATAATAAATTGTAAACTAAGATAAGCAAAAATGCAAGTGTTCACAACTAAACTGTAAATATCCACAATAAAACCAAGAAAATAGGAATGAAAAACGTTGAAAAGATGTATTCAACAGACCTAGCAGAGGGTTTAGCATCAGGAATATGAGTTTGAACGAGATAAGCTGTATGATGTTCAATGTAACACCCTATATGCACTATCAAAAAACTCCTGTTAAAATTGTATTAAAAGTCAGAAAATTCCTAATGCAAATTTTCCTCAACTGCTCAGAATAATCAGTTATCTATTCAAGATCCTAATTGCACAGATACACTCGTTTCAAACGACGTTATGAGTGTTAAGATGTTATTGGTTATTTGTGTTTATAGAAGATATTGACTAGCATCTGTTCAGGTTATAATATTAAAGTAATTAATCTTTGGATATAAACAGTAACTTGTAGTTTAATAGTAGATTATTCACCAAGGGGGTAAAGTCTTACGTCACGGGCGTCATCTTGAATCTCGAGCGTAACGAAGGATTCGAGGGTTAACTCCCGAGCGCAGCGAGGCAGTTAAAAGTAGAATCCTGACTGGAGCGAGGGATTTAAGCTCGCCCAAGACAAAGACATCTTTATCGCCGAGGAGAATACTCTGCTTTTCACACTTCCTACGAGGCAATAAAAAAATATACTGATATAAAAAACTTATTTTATCTATAAGTATATATCTTTTGACTTTTCTGGCAGTAAATTATTATTATTAACTATACCAGCAGCTTTACATCTAATGGACTTCGGTGTCATAAACTTCGTCACTCGACAGTTTTACGAAAACATTGGGCTCAATTCCAATGCGCCCTGTCTAAGATTAAATTAGGTTCAGTCCCTCTCTTTCTCTGCCAAGCAAACGAAAAGAGACAGACTATATTAATTTAGAAACGTCAAATTAAGTGATGCGATTTCTAACATATTTGTACAAGTTTTCGTCTAACTTTAGTCATCATCGAATGACATCCCTACTAAATTGTCTATGGGTTCTCTAATTTCCTTAGCATCGGACAGCTGTTTAGTCTGACGTTTCTAAATTAATATAGTCTGTCTCTATTCGTTTGTTTGGCAGAGAAAGAGAGAGAATGAACCTAAATTTAATCTTAGACAGGGCGCAGTGGAATTGAGCCCATTGTTTGTAATTTCTTAAAATACATAGTTTTTTTCTCATTATTTATTTCTTTTTTTAGAAGCGCTTTTTTTTCATTCCATTCGTGCTAAAATTCTTGGCTGCCAGGTTCAAATTTCAAATACATATGTTCTCTTTGATGCGGGACGGGCTAGTGTGATCATGCCTACGAACTCTTATTCGAAATTCAAATCACTTTGCCTCCCTAGGGGCGTAATGAAATTTCATACAATTTTACGTCCCTAGGGATGTAATGACTCACTTTGAGTCAGGTTTACTTGATGTTTAATTGAACATTGCCGAGTAGGTAGTGTAAAAAGAACTTATTATAATATTCAGAAGTATTTGGTTACCTTATCTGACATCGACTGTATCTATCTCTGAATGTTATGCTGTTTTTAACACAATACTTTTGCCGGATCTTTTACAATCCACAGTGTTTTTGTATTTATTTATTTATCCATCTTCAATTAAAAAAGAGCCAATCATAAGGGTCTTATAGCCCGACCACCTAACTAAGTACTTGACTGCGGGGTACAGGGGTAGATGACAACGGGAACACATTTTGTTGGCGATAGCGAAGTTCGCTAAATAATAGATTGCATTTTGTCTAAGGGCCCTTGTTTATACTCGTATGTCTTGATTGTGCTGACGTATACAAACTATATTTGACTGTAGTTGGTCTAGTGGTCAGCACGCTGGGTACTATCCACGAGGTCCCGGGTTCGAATCCTGGGTCGGGCCGAAAGTGTTTGAGTTTTTCTGTCTTGAAATTACTCAGACACAGCTCCGGACTCAGGAAGTTGGAGGTGTTAACACCCCCGTGCCTCGAAAAGAACGTTAAGCCGATGGTCCTGCGCCTGATCTCTCTACGGTCATGTCGGACTGCGTCTTACCGAATTTTGAGAGTGTAGGAACAGAGTGCACCTGTGTATGGCACACACTTGTGCACTATTGTATATCCCGCGCAGTTGGCTAATCTCTGTTGAGATAGGCCGCCGTAGACGAAATACGGCTAGGACGACATTATTATTATTATATTTGATAACCAGTTGTTCAAAGAAATAAGAAATGTGTCGACGGCATTCTATAGTTACAACGGGTTCTATAGGACTAGAGTGACTGTTGATTAGTCGCAAAGTAATTGGCTGTATTAAGGAAGATAACAAACTGCTGAAATTCGGCGTCACGCATCTAAACTGTGCTAACACCGCGACCGGTGTTAATCAAATGGCCACGAATAAGAATTTGACACCAACCTTTACAGTGCTATTATTGGGATCAGTGACCGTGATGCTGCTAGAGAAACCGTCTAGGTAACCAAGTCAGGCCTGTGTTACTTCCCGCGTAGGTAGCAAAAACGTACCTACGCGCGGCGACCCCTTGGAAGGTGCTAAATCAAGTTGGGTGTCGTGTCGCGAGCGAGCAACGAGACGCCAGCGCGTTTTATTCACTGGCGGCGCACGGCTCTAATGTGTGGTTAACGTTGCTGGCTGGACGAGCATGAATAAAGTGCTAGAAAGGTGCGCTAGATGGCGTAAGTAGCTTCTTGTAGCAGTCAACCCTATCGCGTCACTGAATAGGATTAGTGTATTATGATTCATATTCCAGAGTTATAAGAATGAAATTATCTTGCAATGGATTTCTGTAGGTGTCTAAACGAGAATGTGCTTGACTCTGATGCGAACTAAATTAGACCATATCATTGACGACATTGAGTAGATATTTCTTTAAACTTCATAGCAAAGTCATACTTCTGTACGGAGTAGGTACTAGTACTTATTCTGTGACCAAGTTTTGTTAAAGCCATAATAATATTTCGTACACATTCATTTCACAGTTTGATATTTGACGAGATAAAAAAGTAAACTAAACCTGTCAAAACGTGAAAAAAACGTTAGAGATATTAAAAACCTAAATCATTCACCCCACCAAAAAATACTGTTGTCAAGAGAGAGGCAGCTTTACCGTTCTGGGCCTGTGGATAATGCAATCTACTTAGTTTTTTTAAAGCCAAGTTCGCAATCACTAACAAAATGTATGAAACTGACAAAAGCCATCGAAACGTCATAAAGGGTAAAAACGGGATCCTATTACTCAGACTCCACTGTCCGTCAGTCTGCCTGTCACCACGCTGTTTCTCATGAACCGTCAAAGCTAAGCAGTTAAGAACAGTTCAAGTCGGTTAAAAAAGGAATAATTATTTAATTTCTCTTTTAAAAGAAATTAAAGCATTAATGAAGCGGTTGTTAAGAAAGTTTAACTTGAATTTTGTGTTGATAGTGCACTTAGTTGTGGATCGTGACTACCTCAGTGTTAAGAAGCTCTTGACGTCTCTACACAAGTGTCGGCTCCGATTCGGGGAAACTTCAAAGGATTTACTTACTTAGAGCGTTGGTAAATGATATTCTATTTCTGTCTTGGTGCATATTATAGGTTTATACGATGTTAAATGAAAATTATATTAATGTTTGTGAGTTAAACGAAAATACTAACTCCCTTACTAATAATGATTTTGACATTGCTATTACATATTTTGTTTCTTACGTTTACGCCAATGGTTGGAAAGTTCCACCGGCATGGGATCCTATTCTAGCAAAAACCAAAGCAACACCTCGCAGTGCAAGATCTCAAGACACGGTAGCTCTTTCTGCGTAAATAGGAACGTAAATTAATATTAATGCGTGACGGTAGTTTTGATTTTTCAATACTTTGTAATGACTAATAATACCTTTGTTACCCTGTGACCACAAACGCGGTAAAGTGTTCGAAACGTTAGGTTATTAATAAAATGTAAATAAATCGCGAAGTAATCCGTAAAATTGTGTTTTAATGAGATTGCTATTACACTTGATTATATAAGACGGCTAATTTGAAATGTTTGTCTCCACTATCTCATGCCGCATATCTTTCATTAATTTAAAACTTGACGTCTCACAATACAAACAAGGGTTATAAGTGGCAAAATTATCGATACTTATATAATACTAGTGGTTCCCCGCGACTTCGCCCGCAAGAGTTGGATTTTCCATATAAACTTTCATCCCCTATTTCTCCCCCTTAATGTTTTTATATCTATATAACAGACACACTTTCGCATTTATAATATTACTAGTACTAGTATTACTAGTATGGATTATAAAGAAGAAAGATTTGATTGTTTGTATTGAATAGGCCCCGAAACTACTAGACCAATTCAAATGACATTTGATGCAGAGATTACTTTGAGACCCTGGTAAGTACATAGGCTACTTTTTGTCGCAATATAAAATCATCAGGGGAGTGAAAGGAGGGTTGAAATTTTGGTTGGAAAATTCGACTTTTGGCGCGGGGGAAGTCGCGGGGAACTGCTAGTTATTTATTAATAGGGTGGTAAGGGTTGAGTTCAACAACACATGGTTCAATTATAGCTGTTTCAATATTTTTTAATATATTTGTCTGAGAATTGTGTCAAAGAAACCATCAATTAATGTTAACCGGCTATTTAATAATTGGTGAACTCGGTTCGTACTATTTTTCTGTGTTCGACTTCATTAAGATAAAAGTAGATTTCTCTTGAGGATCGTATATAGTACGGGGTAAATAACCTGAGTACTGTAAACGAGTCAAATGATGAATTAAATATTTTTGCCTTTGGCCGTAAGGTCAATAACATCTTTGCTATAAATAAAAACGAATAATTAAGGCGGTCCTGCACGAAACTGAGAAAATTAACGTATTTCTAAGTCACTTGTACGATGAGCTGAATTAGGTAAATACATTAAATCAACTTATTTACGTTAGTCTAATCATTGCACAAAATCATGGTTTTGTTGAAATTTGAAAGAAATTCTTTATGATATAGTAAACATGACTTGAGCTCATGATATCTAAGAGCATTTTTTTGTCGAAAACTTGGTGATTTTTACGCATGAAACAATAATTTGTACATGAAAATGATTGTATTGATATTCCGCAGGTCCCCTCCTTTTTAATATACACGAATAAAATATAAATATGAACACTTTTCAGTTTTTAACACAAATGTCTGATGGTTTTGCGCATTGCACAGAATAAAACTATTGTTCTAATTAAATCACCAAGTCTAAAATTTTAAAGAAAATGGATCTAATTACTAATATTAGTAAGTTCGATTCTGTTTGCAGATCGTTTAGACTTACTCGCCTTACTTCGCGCTATACCCCCGTCGACTAACTGGGTAGGACTACATTACATGAAAGTAAAATATGAGATCTAAATTATTATAATCATTAATCAAAGAAAACTGTCAAACATAAACTATACGGCAATTAGTAAAATGCCGGTTAGAAATTAACTCTCAAATAAGTATTAGGGCGGGGGTAACATGGAATTAAGTTACTTTCGTCCTAATGAATACATTTATAAATTAACACTAGAACCCTCGTTCATATACGTGGATTACGTGATAATCTGACTAAAATTAACTTTTAGTACTTTCAGGTTAAAATATCAACCGATTATTCCCAGTTGCCCTCATTGACATTGTCCCCTCCGTGCACCTGGGCAACCGGGAATCTTTCCAAAAAATGCCCCAGTGGCCACTGATGTCGACTTGCGATTGAGAAATATCCGGGTTTTTTGATAGTCCATGTCTAGGAAAGAAAAGTGCTACAAAGGGTCAAAGTATTGTAAGGGATTTCCGAACGCAACCCATTGCTTCTGTGCGCGCGCGTTCCCGCCAAATGTTTGACATGTATCTTCCCTCACACTCGCACGATTCTCTCTGTACGCGTCGTCATATTTCTTGTGAATTACTGTTATTTATTAATTAAAATGTTTTTTACTGAGCTCCCTCACAGTATGGAAACCTGTGCAAATTATCTGGGAGTAACCTGCGATACAAGAAAAGTCCGATCCTTATTTGAGTATTCATGCATTCATAACGTTTTCAAATGTGTAAATAAACACAATTCACGTGTACTTGTTAATTTAAGCCAGTGTGAATTAAAAACGCCGATCGCTGTATTGACTATGGCAGTAGCAATTTGCTGGATTTATAATTCCGCGAACAAAGTCAAGATCGGTTACGCCTATGGTAAAAATTCAGTTAACAGGATGAAAAGATTTCATTGTGTAAAAGAAAAGACCCACCAAATCGAGGGTGGATCAGAGAGTCTAACTAAAAGTTTCTATCTGACACAGATACAAACAACTGTGTTAGTCATTATGCTACCCAAAAATACCTAACGAAAAAATATAAGTTATCATTTAATCAATAAATACAACAAAAGAAATAATCACGCATGAAATAAGTACACTAAACTTAAAACCTCCTTAATCAAAAATAAACCCGTGTGTTCGAGGCAAGGAGGCAAGGATGCCGGCTGCGTTACCGCATTGGATAGCTATACTTATCCTTTGAGCGGGGAACGAGCCAGCTATATAATAAACTTGGTTTGTGGTTAAAGTGTGCTAAAGTGGTTCCCCGCGACTTCGCCTGCAAGAGTTGGATTTTCCATATAAACTTTCAACCCCCAGTTCACCCCCTTAATGTTTTTATATCGCGACAAAATGTAGCCTATGTCCTTTCCAAGTCTCGAACTGTCTCCATACTAAATTTAATATATATATGTATATATATTAAATATTATATATATATATATATATATATATATATATATATATATATATATATATATATATATAACATTATTATATTTAATATTATAAATGCGAAAGTGTGTCTGTCTGTCTGTTACTTCTTGACGCTTTACCACTGAAACGATTGAGATTAAATTTGGTATGGAGACAGTTTGGTATATATAGTATAGTATGGATAAAGTTAAATATTATAGATACTTCTATAGTGCATCAGGGATGTTCCCTGAAGCAGGCGTAGACTGCTTATACGCAACAATGCGCAAGCGGTGCGCGTCCCTGGTGCGCAGGGTGAGGGAGAGTGGTAACAGCATTCTGAACATGATAGCCGACAGACTGGACTGCCAATACGTCGGTCGATCACGTACCATTTCGGGGGGCGTGGTGCAGAATTGGCCGCTTTAACTATTTATTTCATATTTATTTATTTTTGCTGTATTTTTAAGTAGTTTTATTGAATTGAACTAACATAGTTTATAAGTTCTACTAACAACGATGAGTCATTGTTACTTGCATATAAAGTTTCATTCATTCATTATAATCTCCGTCTTTTAGTCGGAGGCTAAACCTGTTTTTTTTCGGAATATTTTCTGTTCAGTCGCTTACCAGCAGAGAGATTACCTACTGTTCTTAATCTCAATTGTGCTTCCAAGGAATTCCATAATAAAAGGCCCCCGTTCTAATGCAATCAATCAATAAAACTTCCCTTGATTTTCATTGAATGGCAACGAAGCGTTCATCTTTTCATAGAAAGTGCTTATGTCAACTTTACTGCCTCTCGTTTGACGACTACATAAACTTTGAGGGGATAAAGAATAGCCAATTTTCCCTTAATATTTGGCTAGCGTATACCCGCGTTTTCTGACGAACAATGGGACCTTTTGATATTGTCAGAATATTTTTATAAAATAATGATGGATGCAGGCTATGTAACCGCGACAAAAGGAAAGATTACGACCACATAACCTTTGACTACCGTCAAAGAACATACGGGATTGTCGGGTAATCTCTCTACAAACAATCTTCATCTTGTGATGGAATGTGTGTGTGACGTATTTTTGTATTGAATATTAAAAAAAAAAACAAAAACCGACTTCGAAACTGACTACAGTGCTAATTAAAACTAAAAATTTTATAAACAATATCAAACTAAAAAGTACAAAATAATATTTAAATTACCTAACTGTTCTACGAAATTATACAAGAAACCTATTTCCAATTTATTATCTGTTATTTTTGGAGTCGGTGCCAACCAAGCTAGATATGCTATCTACTCTAAGCAGCCAAGAGATGGTTTTGGATGGTCTGGCACCGACTCCAAAAAATAACAGATAATAAATTGGAAATAGGTTTCTTGTATAATTTCGTAGAACAGTTAGGTAATTTAAATATTATTTTGTACTTTTAGTTTAATATTGTTTATAATATTTTTAGTTTTAATTAGCACTGTAGTCAGTTTTGAAGTGGGTTTTGTTTTTTTTTAAAGTAAGGGAAAGAGGAGGTAGCTGCGCCTTTGACTTTGTTTTGTTAGCATCCTATACAGTACCTGACAAAACATCTGGTGTTTTAATTACTAAAATCCTAATTTTTAAGGCGTTCCACCATCAGCTCAGCTCCACATAATGATTATCGGACGTAAAAACATGTCAACATTAAGATACTAGTACGAAAACACTATACGTGCCTTCAAAAATTGAGGGTTTCCCTCGATTACACCAAGATCCCATCATCAGATCTTGACTTGGCCAAAATGGGACCAACTAGAAGGTATAGCCTCTAGGTAAACATATTTTTTTTTCAAATTGGTCCACAACTGACTGAGATATGCGGTAACATAGCCACAAAAAAAAAGAAACATACAGTCGAATTGATAACCTCCTCCTTTTTTGAAGTCGGTTAAAAATCAGATGGTGTTTACCCAGACTTCAAAAAGAAAAAGAGAAAAATTGCTGTGATTGGGGCATTGATAGCTCGACCAACCGCAACCGGCCACTATGACATTGATTGGCACGTTCGATAAGCGTACGGGTTTTTTTTCCATGGTATGAAATTGATATGAGAATCAAACATTTTTTTTCCGGTTCTGTACCTAAAATGGAAAAAGAAACCCTTGTAGGATCAATTTGATGTCTGTCTGTCTGTCAATCAAGACCCTGGGAACGCGTGGAGGTATCAAGTTGAAATTAACATCGAATAATTGTGAATTATGAGGTGCTTGTGGCGCAGTGGCGGCAGCGCTTTGGTAGTGATACCAAAAGTTAAGCAACCCACGGCGCGGTCGTGATTGGATGGGTGACCATTCCGACCATTTAAGTGACGTCCATGACAAGCATCTCCGTGCTTCGGAAGGGACGTTAAGCAGTTGGTCCCGGCTAATATCTGTGGTATTAGTCGTTAAGCCTAGTCAGAGGCCCTAGGGCGGCTTGATAACTTCTGACAGTAAGGTTTGTCACTTGCCTTACATACACCCCTCCACCAATCCGCACTGAGCCCGCGTGGTGAAGTATGGCTCGTTCCTCCTCATAGTTGAGGTGAGGCCTTTTCCCAGCAGTGGGATCTAATAGGCTGACTTATATTATTATTATATAAGTATGACTATTGATGGTCCCTTGGAGATGTTACAAAATCAAGTTTCTAATTCAACGCAGTCCAAAGATACAGCCATTAAAACCTTATTTTCTAACATTTCGCTAGGGAATCAAAAGCTTTATGGAGTTTTTTTTGTGGTGCTGTTTGTATCAACTAAGTATTATGTTTTTTTTGTAAGCGTGTGTGTGTGTGTGTTTGTGATGTCCTAAGTTATTAATGCATTTTTTTCTTTCTTTCTTTCCCGTAAACTTAGAATTATGAAATTTGGCAAGCAAATTGTGCTGTAAGAAATTTTCCTTACAGCACAAGTTAAATAGTATAAAAAACCCGCAAATTTTTGGTTAGTACATCGTAGAAAAAAAACCTTCGTCTGTACGGAACCCCCAATGCGCGAGTCCGACTCGCACTTGTCCGGTTTTTTATTTTGTAAATGCATAACCTTGAGAAATAATTGTAAATAGTATTCTGTATTTTTAAGTATTTATTTTATGATCGACATTTTATTTCGCCACACTGATATTTTCTATGTCACATACCTACCTTTCCCTAGTCTCCTGATCCCTGTAACTCCTTCTATCCAAATTCCGTATGTAGGTCTTTTAAACTATTCTCGTTTTCCCGTTTTTACTCGACATTGGCGGAGAGCAGCCCGCTCGCTGCCATTATGACAACCTGCTATGCTGTCAAGGAAAAAAAAAAAACCTTGAGAAACATGTCAAATTAATGGTTTCACATTAGGTTGGTTCAGACTGTTTTTGTAAACGGGAGAAGGGCATTAACCTAAAAATAACATTTCAGTATCATTATTATTTTTCATTATTTCAGTAGCGAATTTGGGAAAAAACCTATGAGTTTTTTCCTCTGAGACCTCGAATTCCATACATCCTTTTACCTGTGCTTTTCACTAAGAGTCTGTACATTGTATAGTTAGTAAATAATATGCAAGCGCAAGTGTGCTGTAAATTGAGAGTAAATTATGTGCACTAATTTCACAGAAGGGAATTCAACGTTAGGGCGGAACACTAGAGCTCACGGATACTTAATTTTATACTCATGCACACTAATGGTACACGTAAAGATAAGAAAAACATATCAGTTTGTAATAATGAGGCATCTCTAAAATTTTGGCTCCAAAAGTTTCTGGTCGTGTATGAAAAACGTCTTTGCGTTGTTGTAACGCAAAGCAATTCAACTCCAATACCACACAGCCGCCCATTGGCATTTCCATGCATTTCTCATAGTTGTACCAAGATACGTCTAGTCCATAGATTCCCAATCTTATTCCGTCTAACGCCTATTTTAAAAAATAGTTATTTTGTAGCGCCCCACATTTTGTGTCATTTTCTTATTTTCGTCAGCAGCATTGTAACAGCACAGCACTAAAGCCACGTTCACTCAAATATGACAATGGAAATGCTATCAAAAATCGTTGGACGACCGATCAAAATACAAGGGATAATTGCGGGATAGGCGTTCTATAAAATCTCCCTAAATCCCCCATTTTTTTCTGGGCCCCTTACCCCTCTAGGACTCCAGCACCCACAAGGTGGCGTTATCGCCCACTTTGGGAAAGACTGGTCTAGTCTATAGTAAGTGGACAAATCCATCAGCGTAATAAGGAAGTCATTGAAATCGTTGATTCAGTCATTGTGTGTGTTACGAAAGTGTGAAGTGGATAATCATATTCTCCTAGCCAAAGACCAAAGCCGCCTTGTTTTGGCTACTACCAATCTCAACAGAGATTAGCTAAATGCCCGGGAGGAACGAGACCTCGTGCTGACCACTAGATCACTGGCTAATATATGTTGATATTGGTCGTTAAGCCTAGTCAGAGGCCCTAGGGCGGCTTGGTAACATCTTCCAGTAAGGTTTGTCATTTGCCTTACAGACACCCCTCCACCGATCCGCACTGAGCCCGCGTAGTGGAGTATGGCTCGTACCTCCTCATAGTTGAGGTGAGGCCTTTGCCGAGCAGAGGGATCGACGTAGGCTAACTTTACTTTCATTTACATGCTAGCTTGGCCTGGCGGCCATTTCTCAGATACGGTCGGCCAAGAAAGTGGTCATCCAGTTTTGACAGCAATAAGGTTGAATCAGGTTGAATACACTCATGGCCGTATTACCTTTACAAAATAAAAGAGATGCTCGTGACGCATTATTAGTAAGTAGTCGCTATCAAAATATTTCTTCATGGGAAAATCAACCCTCTTGTTCTAAGACGCGCTAAGGATTTTCAACCTTAGGGTGATAGAGCACCTTCTTGCCGACCGTATCAGGTGCCAAAATCAGTTAAAAAAAGTACTTAATCAAGTAGGTACCTATCATATCCTTAAAAATTGATCGGAGGTCCTCAAATGACGTAAAAAGTGGGGTGTTACTTCTAATATAAAAAATTATGTTATTTTAAATTTTATCGTTTTTATTTCCACTGTGCAGCACTTTGTATGTTCTTGGTCTACCAATTTTGGTCAGTCAGGTTGTTTCAAGTCAAAGTCATAAAAAATTGATAAGATCACGTTTTCTATGAAACATTTTCCATTTATGTATTTAAAATATTCCATCGTGACAATAACTGCGGGTTATATAACAGCAAGAACAAATGAAACTTATAATTTGTGCCTTGTTTTTCTGGCTTCAATCCAATATGGACATTAAAGCCGAATCTGTGGCAACTGCTACATTTATTTTTAGTTCAAACAAAACTAAAAGAATGTGTTTATCGCCCTAATATTTGACTTGCTAGTTTATTTTGCCGTTCACTACACATTAACTGTGAATAAAAAAGTTGCGAAAATAGATGCTATCAGAAAGGTACAGTAAAGACACACTATATTTCTTTGTTTTTATTTAATTACTCAGGTAAGAAACTAGTAACACTGCAACGCAGTTGCATGAGTGTTGTTGCGAACGCACATCTAAACAATACTTTTTATAAATATTTATTGTTTTAACTCCTTTTTTTGTACTTGACCGTGGTGACGTATGATCAATAAAGGAGTTGTCACCCTGTATTCCGTGCCTTTTTCGTGTTCCCTTAAAACTCCCTTTTTTAAGCCCTAGTTCTACGAAAATCTATAGCTATCCTGCACAAGTGTCATGGAAAGAAGTGTATCATTTTAATGTACACGTCAATACAAGCACTTAGAATTTATTTTAATTTTATGATTGATCATGCAATGACAAAAACATAATAAATCAATCGACGAAATCGTTTTCAATTTACAGTCACTTTGCGTGCAAACACGCGTGGGTGAACGCGGTTGATAAATTAGGCACATTTCATACATATTCATTGAGTGCATTCAAATTAAATCATATAGGTAAGGGTAGGTACTACATAAACCAACGTTTAAGCTTGTTTTTTGCAATTTTGACACGATCGAGTGAATGATTGAATGTTGGAGTCCCAGATGGAGCAAATGTTTGTGTGATGAGCACGAGCAATCAGCATTTGTGTCTAGTCATGGGTGTTTATAAAAAGTTGGTATATAAGTATGTCTAGTCTCTCAGTTTTCCTAGTCGCTATAACACGCTTAATTTCGGGCTATCTAATTTGTGTGATGGCGGGGGCAATTTATTTATTGGAAAATCACCTGTTGTTAGGGGCAGTAAGTTTGTACTCGTATGAAACTCCATCAGTAGATGTATCTATGATCTATGATAAATTGTTTTAGCAATTTTTTAAGAAATTTTGAATATTGTATTTTAGGATTTTTTCAATATTGAATCTCTATGGTATTGAAAAGGTGAGTGGACGTCTGTATTGGAAATTCGATGTTTACGCAGACGACGTCGCGGGCAACCGCTAGTTAAGAAACACGATTTACTAAGTAATTCTTGTTTCTACGTACAAGTTCTTCTTTCCAACAATATCTACAGCCAATTTTCTACCGCAGAAAAAATAACTGGCAAATAATGTAAAGTAACCTTTTTAAAATGTCGTTTAACATGATTTACAAATGAAGAGATGGCGTTTTAAAATTAATCGTAAGTATGTTATTTTACTCGACGGTTACCCGATACCTACAACACTGAGCAAGTAATTACTACGTTAAACCAAACGATATCGCGATACCTATCAGATATTGAACAACCGGCTCTGAATGGAATTAATTTGAAAATAAAAATAAAAACTCTGACTGCTTTCCTAAAAGTTCTAAAGTGGTAAGGAGAAGAGGCTTGGAAGTCTCTATAAAATTATCTATCAATATATTTTTGCACTTGAAAAAATGACTACCAGAGGCGGGAATCGAACCCGCGTTCCTCGCATACCGGGCGATTGCCTAACCTCTCGGCCACCCTGGCGTTGGCAGAGCCTGTCGAAATTTTCAAGTGCTTCTTAACGCTGTAATGCCGGTTCAATTCCCGCCTCTGGTAGTCATTTTACAAATGCAAAAATATATTTAGATTGCATAGTGAATGCTTATCACTTAAAAAATCAATAATTAATCTATCAATATTTATTGAGACTAATATTCTGAATGGAAAACGTAGATAAGCTCACTCATCCATTCTCTAAACGGCTACATTGGATGTCACAAAGTGTAATGAATGAGTAAGCAACAAACACAGCCACATCTTCGATAGTTGTACATCATTTAAACTCATCTCGAAGTGAGTGAACCATGAAACAATCTTGTTAAATCTTGGGTCCAATTTGCACTAACTTTGCGGCCCAGGTGCAATACGAAGTTGCGTAATTAAATTGCTGATTTATATAGCACTAATGTTTCTCAATATTCTCATGTGTGGGAAACTGTACAGACATAGAGCTTTTTGTGGTAGGTATAGCAATACAAAGTAAGCAACAATAAAACATTTGATGATGTTGCGTATATGATAACCCACATCACCTACATATTGAGTAGATATATGTAATCACTTGGGTTTAGCGATGGGCGATTATTAATAAATTATTCGAATGGTCTCTGTTATCTAATGTATTCGATAAGCAACCGCAGTCATTCGATTATCCTTAGATTATTCGGCGAGCAATACCGGAGCGTGCGGTGCGCAGAACTAATAACGAATGAATCGTCATTCGTCGCGTCGATTGATCATTCGTTCGCTGTGCACGCAGTCGAGGCAATTCAATCAAATGCACCGAAGGACCGAGTATAGATTATCATTCGATTGTCGATTATTATTCGATTATTTTTTTTCCGAATTACTCAATCGATATTCGATAGTTCAAATGGTCGATTGTCGATTCATTAGATTATTTTTTTTCGAACAATCGCCCATCGCTACTTGGGTTGGAGCAGGAACAGAAGAGATTGGGCAAAAATGTATAAACTTTGGTCTACCTACTGAACAAAAACGCAAACTATGGCAATTAAAGCTTTTAAAAATGTGGTAGATCAAAGTGCAGATATTTTTTTGCCCAAAAATACAGGGTGTTTTTTAATACCATAAATATATATACTAGTTATGTTGTGACAGTCGAAAACGATATAATTTTGATCATTTTTGGCTAACACTACCGCATAGGTCTGTACGTATTTTCTCTATCAACTCAACACCCTAGGCTGTAGCTATTTTTATTGATGAAACCTGAAAGAGCTAGAAGGAGTTGAAGAATGGCACTGTAAAAGGGCCTATTAAAAATGTTGGGACGTGTATGAGTGCTCCCTGTGGGTCTACCTACATGCAAAAAAAAATCCTAAGTCTGCACATCCATGATATCAAATGCAATAAAGTACTCTGTTCTCATGTTCTTTTCTTGAAATGCTTCTCTTGGGCGTTAATCTAATTTTAAAATGAAATGGCAATACTTATTACGCTAATAAATGAACGCATCTATTGTAATATTATTAACCTTTCAAACGTCCATGCCGTTATTACAAAAACTTAGTACCAGGTTAAAACCAGGACTAAGATATTAGCTAGCCAATTAGAAAAGCGTTTCTGTATTAGGTTATGTCACGAATGTGTTATTCATTCCTCAGTTGTCGGCCAAAAACACAAAAAAATTAGACTAGGTTTAAATCATCATCCTCATCATCATCCTCCTAGCGTTATCCCGGTGGTGCTCTCGCACGGCCCAAGGTCCGCTGACCATGATCCAGGTTCTGGCAGATCAGGTAATTACAGTGGAGCGACTGCCATCTGACCTCCGTGACTCTGTTATCAGGGGAACCTGACCAGTTTGGATCATGGTTACACATTCAGTCGCCTTAATGTGCAGGTTTAAATAAGGTCTAAATATTTATTTAAACCTAGTCTATTTTTTTTTGTAGTAACACTGCAAAAGTCTGAGTTCATTATTTCTCCGTCGGTGTATAGGTAAACTAGTTTCCACCCGCGGCTCCGTCCGTGTTGTGTTCAGTCAGTTCTCTCAGATGGAATATTTATTACCATTTTTGCAAAAAAATCACTGATGCTCCACGCCTATTAATCGTAGCGTGATGTAATATAGCCTATAACCTTCCTCGATAAATGGACTATCCAAGACAGAAAGCATTTTTTCAGTAGTCCCATAGATTAGCGCGTTCAACCAAACACACAAGAAACACGTGAAAAACACACTCTTCAGCTTTAATCTTATCTTCTATTAACAAAGTCAGGTTTGTTCGAACAGTTATTATAATATATTATCATTTTTACCCGACTGCGGAAGAAGGGTTTTGTTTTTCGAGAGTATGTATGTATAATTGTTTGGCACGCCCTACAGCTCAAACGGCTGGACAGTTTTTGACATACGAGGTGTCGTTGAATATGTCAAAATTGTGGTAGTGACATAGGCTATATATTTTTAAAAATGGCGTCCGCAAATGGAACTAAAGGGAGGAGGGGGTAATTTTTTTTTACCATAGCAATATGGGTATCAAATTAAAGCCAGTAAAAAGACCATTTCAAAAATATAATAATTTTTTCACACTACCTACTCGGCAATGTTCAATTACACATCAAGTAAACCTGACTCAAAGTGAGTCATTGCATCCCATGGGACGTAATGTTGTATGAAATTTCATTACGCCCCTAGGGAGGCAAAGTGATTTGAATTTCGAATAAGAGTTCGTAGGCATGATCACACTAGCCCGTCCCGCACCAAATAGAACATATTTGAAATTTGAACCTGGCAGCCAAGAATTTTAGCACGACTGGAATGAAAAAAAAAGCGCGCGCTTGTAAAAAAAGAAATAAATAAAGAAAAAAAAACCTATGTATTTTATGAAATTACAAACAGTGATTTCGTAAAACTGTCGAGTGACGAAATTCATTTGACAACGGTGTCCATTAGGTGTAAAGCCGCTGGTATTGTTAATAATAATAATTTACTGCTAGAAAAGTCAAAGGATATTATATAAGTAGAGGAAATAAGTTTTTTGTAGTACATTTTTTATTGCCTCGTAGGAAGTGTGAAAAGCAAAGTATTCTCCTCGGGGATAAAGATGTCTTCGTTTTGGGCGAGCTTAAATCCCTCGCTACACTTAGGATTCTACTTTTAACTCCCTCGCTATGCGCAGGAGTAAACACTAAACTCCCTCGCTGCGCTCGGGAGTTAACTCTCGAATCCTTCGTTACGCTCGAGATATAAGATGACGCCCGTGACGTAAGACATCACTTTACCCCCTTGGTGAATAATCTACTATTGTAGTTTGGTGTTTTTTTTTTCAATAATTATGTTTGCTTGTTAGATTTGTCTCCTCCTAAAATAGCAGAATAACAAAAAACATCCAGAAATGTCACATTAAGGGGGTAAAATGAGAGATAATACTTTGTATGACAAATCTGGCATTTGCGAAGGCCAAGTCACGGGGACCCGCTAGTATTAGTATAGATTAGAGATCGATTGTTCTGTGATAGTGGTTGCCTAGTCTGTAGTCTAGGAAACCACAAACAAAAGGAACATTATTGCGCGAGTGGGAAAATCTATACCTCCGTCTTAGAGACGAAGGTTTTCCACATCGCCTACTGGTGATTTTCCCGGATTCTTCCCGTGTTGTTTATTATAACGGGAAGCAGCTCAAGGAAAGGGTATTTATTGAATTAACCCCTCATTTGATGCGGTTTATGGCCGACTACGGCAAGGAGAGATCTATTGGATTTATTCTGTTTGTATGGCTCGAACTTTAACACGGGTTTGGGCTTACGTTTATTTACTTATTAAACTGTTTTATTTAGCTTGCCGCGGTTGTCTTTTTTTTTTAGCCATATCAAGTGATTAAAATTTTACCCCTATTACAATGGAAGAATTGATCTGAAATTGAGCACACCCCTTATGTTCTAATAATACATTGATTCTTCTAAGTGATAATAATACAATTTTCTTTCTCTATGTTATTTTCTAAATGTTATTATGTTACATTTATAAACCCTATGTCGTTATTTAAACAAGACCTAAAACAAAAGAACTATGATAGCTAGTAATAGCTCTGAGGTTGTCCTTAACGGAGCTTGCAGTTTATGAATAGACTAAACGATAGGTCTAATATCTAATATTTTGTACATTAAAATAGAACTAAAACTACCAATACGGACCA
This sequence comes from Pyrausta nigrata, assembly GCA_949316185.1. Lineage (NCBI taxonomy): Eukaryota > Metazoa > Arthropoda > Insecta > Lepidoptera > Crambidae > Pyrausta > Pyrausta nigrata. The sequence continues at coordinate 5,514,150 of OX438951.1, forward strand.
CGGCCGATATAAATAAATAATTTCAACAAACACACCAATTACCTAACCCCAAACTAAGCGTTATGCTATGGTGACTAGGATAACGAATAGACGTACTTATATACATTTATAAACTTAGATCCAAAATATGCTCGTTCTCATCACACAAACATTTGTCCTTTGCATGATTCGAACCCGCAACCGTCTGGTTCAGAAGTCCGGGGCGCGAACCACTACACCAAGACGGTCGTCTCTAATATATCGCATCGCACCCGTACAGACTCTCAAGTATCGGCGTGTGCGTACCCTGAACCACTGAATCACGCTAAGGACTGTGTCACTGATGATGGAACCTGATAATAGTATTTAAATGCACAAGTAAATTCGCTGGAAAGATAAATGGAGAATGACCTGCGTAAACCAAAAAACACGGATTGGCAAGAGATCGTGCAGTATTGGAATGAGTGACGTGTTTTGGTGTCGGGGGCCAAGATCCACTTTGATTCGCTGAGCCAGCAAGTAAATAAGTACATTCCCCAAGTATTGATGAAATCGAACGCCGGTTCACTGGCGTAGCAAGCACTTACAAAAATTATATTAGATTATTTATATATTTGCAAACATCACATCAGCTACTAATCGCATTATAATTTACTTTGCGCGCTTTATAAATCATTCTTTAGAAATGCAAATCGTAATCTGCCGTTACTCTTTCATTTAAAAAGTAAAGTAAGCATAAAGATACAAAACAGAAAAGAAAAGCACAAAGAAACCAAAGAGGGAGAAGATACAAAGGATTTTCAGGTACCTATTTTAAAAAAAGAAAATTGTAGCGGCCAGTGGCACTGCTAAATGGAAAAGTTATTAAAACGTTTTTAACTAGGTACGGCGGGCCGAGAATACGCCCGCGTGGAACTCGGTCTATCACTTTTAGTCTTTCACAACGACCCATTTTATGTACTTCCCATCTCAAAATAATCAAATATTATGTAAAACAATAAACCTATATATTACTTCCCCCCACCCCTCACGACCGCCCCCGATAACAAATGCGCGCGTGGTAGGTACTTGATCAATGTTTTATTGCGGAGTTATTTATCTCCGAAGTTTAATAATCATATGATGTCAAGGGCAATTTTATTCAAAATTAAATGTTTGTAATGAATAACGTATTTATTTGGTTATAAAAACACCTTCGCAAAATAATTTTTGGACATTAGTTACCGTAATTATTAGTAAGGTTGACTAACCTTAATAGATAGACATATTATGCTGTGGCGGACTTTTTACCTGACTGCGCAGAGAGGGTTATGTTTTTTGAGAGTATTTAGGAACTTGTTGTATAATTTTCCCTGTCGCAAGGTGATATACAAGGATAATGTGGTTAACATGTGCATTTTAATATTTAACCACCTACCTGAAACTATAAAAGTGTTAAAGGGTCTGGCATTTAAAAGAAAACTAACCGAATGGCTAATGTTGCATTGTTTTTATAGTGTTAAAGAGTTCCTAGATTATAAGACTAATTAATTAATTATTTATCAATTATTTGTTAATATTTGCACGTCTGCTTGCAGGCTGAATACATTTACTTTGTTTGCATTTAAGACCTTATTTGATGTATGTATTCTTGCAAATAAACTTTCTGATTTCTGATTATGCAAGTATGTATGTATAATTGTTTTGTATGCCCTACAGCCCAAACGGCTGGATAGTTTTTGACATATGAGGTGTTTTTGAATTTGTCAAATTGTGGTAGTGACATATAAATTTTAAAAATGGTGCCTGCAAATGGAAACAAAGAGGGAAGGGGGATTGATTTTTTCCTTACCATAGCAATATTGCTATGGTATGGCATTTGATACCCATATGGGTATCAAATAAAAGCCAGTGAAAAGACCATTTCAAACATATATTTTTTTTTGCAGTCGGGTGTTTTGTTTTTTCAATATTTATTTTAGTACAACTTTTAAAAATAAATGATTCCGTCAGACATGATTTTTACTTCACTTTAACCGTTTACGCAGCCCACGCAACGGAAGCTCTCATAACTTCCTGTATTTATTCCCGTGTTTCCAATATTTTTCATTAATGCTCTGCTCTTATTAGTCGTAGCGTAATTTTATATGGTTACCTTCCTTGACAAATTCAAAATTCAACACAAAAATATTATTTTTAAATCGAACCAATAGTTCCTGAGATTATTTCGTTGAACCAAACAAACCAACTCTTTAGCTTTATAATAGCAATAATTGTATTTGTTTTATTGAATAGTGATGCAGCTCTGCACTGCCGAGGGCAGGATCTCTTTTTTATACAGAATATCCAGTACTTATATTAAAAAGGATAGTCCTTGTAACTGATACATAACGTTATGCCCTATTAGTTCGTCATAATGTCCTACCATCCTAGACATTACGAATATAAATTATAAGAAGACAAATTTTTTGGGTTCTCTAACATTTCAAATGAAAATAAGAAAAAAATCAGAACGTCAAATTACCAGTTATCTCAAGAAAATGCTTGTTATTTTATACCATAATTACATAAACATTGATACAGGGAAGACCGAATGTCTCCGCTAAAATGTATCATGTTTTCTCAAAAAATACGAGTTAATTTTTTCCGATCGCCTCGAGGGGTAATCCAAAAACAGAACACTGATCGAGTTGGTAAAAGAAAAATAAGATACCGTCCTCTTTGTGTCTGTCTAAATACACGCCTGAAACCATAGTAGCGCACTGTCACAATAAGTTTTTGGTTTCCTAATTTTAATCAGAATAAATGTCTCCCCCTGCAGTCTTGAACTAATTAACGATCGCTACGGCCGATATCGATACCTACGCTTTTTTAATCAACTGCATCTTTGCATCGAATTTATCGCTAACTTTGCGTATCGAGCTGTTAAATTAGCTTTCAGACTCTGATATTTCACGGTAAAGTAATGACCGATAGCGTGAATTAAGTACTTAAAGTATCGACCGATAGTGTGATACCTCGATAAGTCATTGTAAAGATTTTCTACCTAGATCTCTTAAACCAGTCGATGTGGCGATCACAAACTCCTTGGTCAGCCGCCGCGATCTGGTTGTGTAAAGCTGGCCGGCGAGAATAAAGAAGATTTAGATCTATCGCTTCTGACAGCTCTCTCTTTGTTTTTCTTGTTTGAATGGGGATCCACACTGCCAAATTCTCCCTGTAGGTGGCGCATTGTCGATGCGCCCAAAGCTATCTGTCATTCCAGTACAGAAGTTGTGTTTTTTTGAGTATTTTTTTTATGTTTTCAATCTTACGAAAGCATAATACCGTTATGTGCTGTGCCAGGTTGTTACAATAATGGTATTCATTTATTTCCAAAAGAGCCAGTTTTAAAAAGGAAGTGCGAAACTATTACTACTAATTAATTTTAGGTAGTTTACTGGAACTATTTACATCATGATAAGCTTCTGGATCGGGAACATTCGTCGTATAACTAGATTGTGAAGCTACGACACCAAGATTCCCGGTATCATCACAGTTCCGATCGTAGAATTCTAACCTAAAAACAAACATGTACGTGTTTTATTATTTTAGTTAATTTATTAAAAACCTTGTCATGTAGTTAATTTGTAACACAAATACAACAAAAACAATTTCAACAAGCATTAAATGTAACATTTACAGTAATAAAACTGTATAAACACCCAAATGTTTACCTCGCAATAAGATCGGCTTTTTTACCAGATACTTTTCATCCTCGTTTCCGAAGATCGTCTTTTAGTTCAGATAACTTCATTGACGAATACAATGTTATGAAATAACATTAGATAGCCACGACAAACTGTAAATTAGATACGAAAAAGCCCGACATAAACAATAGCAAAATATTTGACATAGGCGTACCTATGCTAGCGCCATCTGCATCAAGCTTTGCGTGTGGATCCTCATTGTTATATGCGTAGGTATTTGAGATTTCTCTAAATTACTTTCATTTTAACACTTTTTATTGTTTCTGTTCTAAATAATACAATTTAATTCGCGCCTATTCACTCAGACCTTATTTCGCATTTCTAGATAAACTCTGCTTTCAAGTTTCTTTCTGATATTTGTTCGGCGTACCAGATCGCCGAATGTCATGTGGGAACATTCACCTAACCCCACAATGATGATATAGAAAAATATTAATACCTAGCTAAAATTAAACTTAATGCGAAGTCTCATGCAATTATCTCACTGTTCCATAATTAAAAGTCAAAACATAATTGTAACGAATAACCACTAAATACACATGGTCATCCTACATAATTTATTACGTCACGTGTCTTCTTCTTCTTTTTTAGGCGACAAAAGTGTGTTTTGGTGTTTAATGGTGTGTACACACTGTTCCGCCAATGTCACATGAGAGGAATTTACACGTAGGATGCATCGCTTTGGCGGGAAATTTGACAGATCTAGACTCTACGACTTTGTAATCACAATAACAAGTTATTTATTTTAAATTGTCATTGCCAATTTGCCATTAGTTATTAAAGAGCTTGTAAGCTCACAGTTCACAGAGATTAGCAGGGTGACAAGGAAATTAGGACAAAATTTATTTTAAAAAAAAAATGATACTGATTAAAAATCATCAGTATTCGTACGTACAGAGCTTGCGAAAACAAAGAACGAGAAAATTGAATAAGCCGTGATAAAAGCAAATAGGTACTTTCAATCACGGCTGCGCCTAATTGGAAGACCTCATTCTTTGTCATGGTAGTAGATCTAAGAACGAAACGCAAAATGAAACATGACAGGTAACATTAAAAAATAAAACTAACTCTAGGTTATTATTTTCACTTTTTTTAATTAGTGGAATCTCCCCTTGTATTAACGGCGATGCAGCCGTCGAGGCGTGGATGGATCGTGTATGTTTAAAAACAGTCTTTATTTCATTGTAATTACCAGAAAATCAGTGATACCTACTGCTTATATTTTAGCCTACACCTACCCGGATTTACACTTACTAACTCACTTTAATTTATTAGCTCTACCGCAGTGCAATATCCTTTACTTTTTACATAGTAGTGACAATGTATACACTTAGAGAAGATTTAAACGAGATTGAATATAACTTCTTTTTAGTACGATACAATCAAATGCTGGAATATGGTTATAGAAAAGCTATTACGTAAAACGCCCGTTGTGTGAAACAATCACATGCTGAAAGAAAACAATAGGAACAACAGAGCTGAAATGTTACGAAAACAAATCAGTGACACAAACAATATCAAATAGATCTTTAAATATACTAATACCGCCTCTCTCATAAGATACTCTTTTACTGATATATAAACAGATAATTAAAGTTAGTTGTTGTAACATTAGTTGTTTCACTAACCGATGCTCTTACACATTCAGACGACTACATGTGTAACCATGATCCAAAACTGGTCAGGTTCCCTTGGTAACAGGGTCATGGAGGTCAGATGGCAGTCGCTTCACTGTGATTACCTGACCTGCCACATCCTGGATCATGGTCAGCGGACCCTGGGCCCTCGTGTGCGAGTGCACAAACCGGGATAACGCTAGGAGGATGATGATAAACAGATAATTAAAGAGTACGTGTTCCATATTTTTGGTGGAATTTTTTTTCATCGTTTTCGATTAACTAACAACCATTGAAAGGACTTGTCCATTAATGGTTTTTTATTCGTCAATATTTCTAACCAGAATAAACTAAATATTATATGAAAGAGTTCACAAAAACTAGCCTTTCTGCATAATTAATATATTTTTTAAGGCCTCCGATTTAGAGAAAAATTGAAATTATTTTTTCTCTTTGTCTGTACATAAACCGCACCTTCGCCTATATCAATTAACGCATGAAAAAAAAATTGCCAGCAAAATTGACATTCCATTGACAGTTGTACCAAGTAGTACCTATTATATAATCTGTGGTAGTACCTAGTAATATTTATCCACCAGTGGAAAGGCAATGGTAATGGTACATAGACATACAGCCAGGAAATACAAGTAAGTGATCAATGGATGATGCTGTTACAAAACATATTTTTTCTCAAACATGGAGGCGTTTAAAATTCTGATTTCTATCGTAACGTGTTTCGTATTTTTGTAGCTTAAAGATAAATATAGGTTATTGGTGGTTGGTGATACCTTGGAATAAAAAACCAGCCTCCATACAAAAAGAGGACAAGTCCTTTAAATTATCAGCTGAATGTTTTCAAATAGATACTTATTTAGTATCGGCAGTAGTACAAGTTATTACTTGCCAATGGAAATGTAAAAGTTAATTTATACCTAGTAGGTACAGACGGCCGCACGTCAGACTACCCCGCTTTGACCTTGAGACCGCCTCTATTCCCTACGTTATAAAAGCTGTTTTTGTAGTTTACATGGGTAACCTGAAGTGCTGCCGACTGTACCAAGGCCATCATCACACATGGCTTGCTCTCTATCTTTAGTAGGTATCTATTCGTAGTTGAATTACACTAGGATATACAGGAAGTTTCTTGTAAGGTGTTCAGTAGTCATATGTGTAACATACAGGGGGTCTTATTGGTGATATGTAGGTCACCTAACAGCACGCGTCGGTTTGAACAAGAAACATTTAATCCTAGAGCTATTTCGGTAACTTCCAGATAGAGAGCAAGACATGTGTGATGATGGCGCCTTACTACAGTTGGCAGCACGTCAGGTTAACCGTGCGGGGTCAGGTTATCAAGGTGTACCTTCAAGAAACACTCTATATACCACGGCTTTTAAAAACAAAACTTACACATGGCAGAACTTTCACTTTCAAGCGACATAACTTGCTACGTTGACATTTTAGCGATAATGTTGGTTTTAACAATGACTGTGTATTAAAGAAAACAGGTAGACATGTCATCTCTTAATGCGCGGCGAATCGAATTAGATGAGCCAAGCACACATTTCTTTAGGTGTCAAATGTCATATGTATACGAAATTTGAATGCAAAATTGCGCGGAAAGTGCTTGCCTCAAATTGCTCAATTTAAGGCAAGCACTTTCCGCGCGCTAATGATACCTCTTTTTTATATGCACTAAGATTAGGTATAAATCATAAATTGAATTTAAAAGTTCCCCAAATCTTGTAAACTCAAAATGTCCCGCGGGTCTCAACTTATTTCAATATCTAAAGGACTGGTTGATCTAATTTAGTATCATAGAAAAAAAATGCTTGCATATAATTTTTCAAAGCCATTGATGTAGGTACCCAGAGCCCAGACCCAGAGTTCGGCCAAAAGCAAGATGTGGTCAAGAAACACCAGTGCCTCTGCAATGTCTCCGTAGAAGATGCGTCAGTAGGGCAAGTGTAAAAGAAAAATTTGGAACGCAGACCCCACCATCAAATGGGATGATAAAATGATAATAATGCCCAGGAGAAAGAGAAAGATAGATTGATGTAGATATCCAAATCGTGACAATTTCTCATCACGTTTCCTTTCCATTTCCGCCCGGGAAGGAAACTTGATGTCATTTATTGGCGATACGCCAATAGCACTCTATTCACGCGCAAGTTTGACAATTTAAAAGGGAACTGAAAAAAGTATTTACATGACAGATTCGATATACGCGATATTTGTTGTACATATTTATACCATTTAACATCATACCCAACTTATGACATGCAATAAAATCTGAATATGATATCACCAAATAGTCTTTTAAATTGACAAGCCATTAGTCTGCAATTTTATCAACCTTTGTTATCCCACTGATTGAAAAACTCGTAATTGCCAGAGAGTTTTAATAGCTTTCTTACTAATGATAAATATTTAATTATTTGTTTAAAACAAAATAATATTTAAATTTTGTTGTAAGTAAGTTTATAGAGTTCAAGTTATTCCATTTTATCTTCTTGAACTCTACCTAGTAAATATAAAAACAATCGCATGGTCTTTGTACATACCTACTATTCAACAACATTTTTTACTGATAAAAAACTTTACATACTAGATGTTTTAAAGTTAATTTGAATAATTAAATCATCCTTAAATATTAAAATTAATACTCACTCCCAAGCAGACCGGCTTCCTAACCAAACACCGAAAACCATTGAACGGTTTAAATCTGTTTCATACACACCACTACACAAACTTATTAATTTGAAAAGTTTTGAATTTCGAATCGGACTCAATCGCGTGGCTGTGTGGAAATGTGCGCCTTTGCCTAAACTGCGACGGCTACTGAAAGCCGTCCCACGCGGCGACAGATCTACGAACCTGTGTGCGCTCGACGTTCAGGTAATGCCACGTAAATAAGTTTATCTCGTCTATGGTAATTGATTTATTGTTTTTAAAATTCGAACGTCGTCGTCCGCGTCGTGTCACGACTGTTGATGCGAATAACATGAACACGTGCTTATTTTTATTTCTGAGTTCTGACGCAATCTGCTAAGAAAGAAATAATGACTTAAAGCTATTTTTAGTGTTAAAGCACCTCTGATGAAATTAGGTACCTATACACAGGATGTCCCGTAAATGAAGAATAATCTCTAAAGTTTGCTGCTGCTATATACTCGTATACCATTTTTTTAAAGTAAAAGTAACTATTTTTTGGCACCTTTTTAAATATTTTAACAAAAAGAGAGTTGATTGTGTCTTGAATATTTATGAGTGCTAAACACAAAACAGATTTTTAAAAGTCGTTATTATAATATAATAAATATATTATTGCACTTGAAAAAATGACCGCCAGAAAAGTCGTTATTAGTAGAAAAAGCCGTTCAATAATAAAATATTTATTCGTAGAAAATGGTTTTGGCATTTAGTAGAGCTTACTGTAATCAATATGTACATAAGGGTTTATCCTTCAATTTCGGGGCAGCATGTGTATACTTTCATTTCGGCTATTTACTCGTATGGTGATGATTATTAATTAGTTGTGTACATACAGTATCGAACCTTTGAAGTAAATGTGTAGTAGTTAGTATTTATACACCTTACATACACCTACTTATGAAGTAGTAAACTTATATGCCTAAAGGGCGACCCCATTGTCAAAGATCATGTAAAATGCTTATCCATACTAATATTATAAATGCGAAAGTGTGTCTGTCTGTCTGTCTGTCTGTTACCTCTTGATGGTTTTACGGAAGTAAAACCATATTATTTATTCTGTGGTAAAACAAAGTTTTTTTAAAAATTGTTTTAACAATCACTTCAATGGGACTAGGTCCCAAACTAAGCGTTAGATTGTTCTATTCTATGGTAACTAGGATAACGGATAGAAATATTTATACACTTATAAAATTTAATCAAATTTCACTTACAAAAATTAATAGACTGTGTGTGGGACTCGAACCCACGTCCCTTCGCTATCCGGGCGAGTGCTCTTACAAACTAAGCTACGGAGGACGTTAGTCAGTCGACGAATTTTTGCAAGTGCTTGCTACGCCAGTGAGCCGGCGTTCGATTTCATCAATACTTGGGGAATGTACCCGCATGTATCCCATGGAAATATTTTTACAAATATTTAACCATTTCATCACGGTTAAGTTATAAAAATATAATATACACTTATAAACAATAATAACTTAGGTACAAAAGCTCATCACACAAACATTTGCCCCTTGCAGGATTTGAACCCGTGATCGTGGTTTTGTAGTCCGGAGCGCGAACCACTACACCAAGACCGTCGTCTTTCGGTCGGTCGATTTTTAACTACGATGTAACCATGCGGTTTTCAGATTTTGTTTTATATTTGTATCAAGACCTTCCTTCTTGTCAATTTCATAGTTCTAGGTCTATGGGAAGAACCCAATAGGTAGTTAGAAAATAAGTTTTAAAAGGCATTTTCTTAAAATTGAATGTTTTTACAACTTTAAGGGACCGCAGACATAAGTACTTATTTGGTGTTAATTTCTACTTGAATCCTTCAAACGTTCAGATATGAACACAGACAGACCGACTTAAAAACGGCTGCACGTTGGACTATACATGTTAACCTTGAGACCGCCTCTATTCCCTACGTAATAAAAGCTGTTTTCGTAGTTCAAATGTATACACTCATGTGCTGCCGACCGTACAACGAACAGATCCTATATTCCTTTTTCCTTTTGATGAACGGCACCCTTAAAAGTATGCCAATTATCACTTTACCTCTGATGTGAAAATGGGGTATTACCCTATTAACGATTTCTCTATCTCCGTAAATCTAATTAATTAACTTTGCTACCAACTTTACGGTTTATGGGAAATAAAAATACTTAGTTTTTGCTGTCGGTAAGTGCAAGTAAAGCCACAAGCAATAAAATTTACGCAAATGCTATTTTATTTCAATGTAACAAGGTCGCAAGTCGAATGGGTCTGTATATAGTACTGCTGGTGACCGTGACATTGGATCATAGGTCTGTCATTTCCTGAAGCTGTCTACTAACTTTACGGGCACTGGAATATTCAATAACGACCGTTTTCAATTAATTACCTACTAACGTTAAGCTTATAGTGCTCAGTTCCACAAACTGAAGTTAACTCTAAGGCTCCTCGCAGATGGGCCATCGACAAAGCCACCGGTGGCTCGAGACAAGCTGTTTAGGAACATTTTTTCGTCTTGGTGTAGTGGTTCGCGCCACGGACTTCTAAACCAGGCGGCTGCGGGTTTGAATCCCGCAAGGGGCAAATGTTTGTGTGATGAGCACGAGCATTTGTACCTAAGTCATGGATGTTTATAAAATGTATATAAGTATGTCTATCCGTTATCCTAGTCACCATAGCACAAGCTCACGCTTAGTTTGGGGCTAGGTAGTTGGTGTGTTTGTTGAAACAATTTATTATTTATTTATTTATTATTATTATTTTTAATACATGGCCGCATACGTGAAGCGAGTGGCGGCCACTTGGTGTTCGCGACACGCCACCAGTTGCCGAACCACTCGCCGCCTTTTGACAAAACATCTGGCATTAAATGATTTAGCAGGTGAGTGTCAATAGGCAAGATGACAGATTTTGAAAAATTGTTTTAAAATATTCTTAAGTATCTTCTATTTCGAAATATATGTATAATTTTTGCAATCAACAAAGGTAATATCTTAAAAATGCAATTGAAATGAAATGTTCATAAATTGGCGCCAAAACGCGGTCAGGGTGTCATGGCGTCTGCTGTGACGTCACACCTCAGTAAACATATTTCAAACGTTAGTGTTACAGTCAAAATTCGTATTATAATTCAGTGACAGTATTTACTGAGGTGTGACGTAACTCGAATCTGAATGGTGTTATAAAAAACATGGCGGATTTCAGTATTGTGCAATTTTATTTTCTAAAATAAACTAATAAAATCGTCTTAAAAATAAAAAAATAGAAATTCCACAATCTAAATACTATATTTTACTAGATAGACACATTATTTTAAAGATTTTTGCTTACTGTCATCTTCCCTATTGTAGTGGCGGGACCCAAGGGCGTGGCGCGCTACAGCCATCGGTGGCGGTGGTCCGGTGGCCAATATCTGCTCGGAGCCTAGAGCGTTTAAAATTGTTACCTACTTGTAGGCTTCCCACAAAAAGTTAAGACACCTAGCTCCATCTATACTGAAAAAATGATCAGTGAGGAGTTTCATATATATTTTTATAGTGATTTTAATAGTGCGCGGCAAACGGGATGCGTCTTCTGCAGCGTAATGCTACAAAAAGCAACCGCGCGCTTTAAGTTTGTAATAGTCACTTAGAATCGGAGCAATATCTGTAGGTGTAAGTGCATTAACGATACACCAGACTCGGTAATAAAAATAAATAAAATTCTAGCCCCAAAGTTGCAACTATATAAATCTAGGAATTATTCTAAGACCTCGCCAATTTTTCTTACTTAGCAAAACAACATCATTTTGTAAGTAACTAGGTACAGTGGGCAGCGCGTCAGGTTACTCATGTGAACTTTTCCTACGTAACAGCAACGAAAACAGCTTTTATTACGTAGGGTATAGAGCCGGTCTCAAGGTCAAAGTGGGGTAGGCTGACGTGCGGCCATGTGTACATTATTCAAGGGTAAGCAATTCCGTAAAGTGCAACGTTTGGAAAAGAAACAAAATTAACGTGTGAATGTGCGAAACAAGTTCGGTGAAAAACGAGTAAAAATGGCTTTTAAATATCTGGGCCTGTAGACAAGAGGCAAATCTATTATAAGGCGAAGTTTGAAACGTATGAAACTGACATATAAGCCATCGAAACATCACGTGTCTTTTGCATACATATTTTGACATTTCATTGGCGATAGCGAAGTTTGCTGTAGAAAAACTAGAAAAAAACATTATTATTGAAAAAAAAACACCGGTCAGCAAAAAATATTAGATTTTCGAAATGTTATTTTTATGGGCTTTCATTTGATACGCATAATGATATGGTAAGGAAAAAATCAACCCCCTCCCCCCTTTATTTTCACTTGCAGGCGCCATTTTTTAAATGTCTATAGCCTATGTCATTCTCACAATTTTGACAAATTCAACAACACCTCATTATGATGTCAAAAACTGTCAAACGTTTGGGCTGTAGGGCGTGCCAAACAATTATACATACATACTCTCGAAAAACATAACCCTCCTTCCGCAGATGGGTAAGAAATAGCATCTTGTCTAGAATTCCAGTTTACTGTTCAATGCAATAAATACAATGCAATAAATTTGAGGGCTAGGCCTACTTCAGTGCAGGACCGGTGCTATGATGAACGTATTACGAAAAATTAACAAAATAAACAAGTCAGGGTCAATTGATATTAGACCTTGCGGTTCCGTAGTACCTACGGTGCAGTGTTGAGCACAGACCTTTAAAGGTCATAAGTTAATATATTTTTTTGCTGTTACCCATTCATACGTCACTTTATACAATAAAACATTTAAATGTCTCCTCCAAATAAGCCTTTTTGACTCGAATGTCCTATTGCTTTTAGGTCTTAAGTCTGCGTTTTCACCAGAGATGGGCGAAGATGCGTAGCGAGGGATAAAATAAATAAATTGTTTCTACAAAAACACCAATAAGTTACCCAGCCCCAAACTAACGAATAGATATGTATGTGTATAACTTGTTTTCATACGTTTTTAAACAACAGTGACTTAAGATAACAGATTGTTAGTAGCTCATTTACAAATTAGTTATAAAAAATAATTGTTATAATTATCCTTATAGCTATAATAATAATAACGTTATGATAGGATTGATATGTTATCTCAATAAAAATATCCTGTAAAATAATGAAAAAAAATAAAACAATAATAAAACGCTAAATAAGTTGAATACCAAAACAAACCTACCGATTTAGTTTCACTATTGCACCTGTTACACTTCTACTACACAGTGGTTCAGAATACACTAGGTAAAGCTTAGTTCGGATAGTAAAAAATAAATATTTAATTTGAGCTAGCTTACAACAAACGTGCTCTTTTTGCCGTTTCTGAAACCAAAACAATATGTTATAATATAGTGTCTAATGTTGTATAGAAATGCTAATCCGACTCGCACTTGGCTGGTTTTCGAATTATGTTAAGAGCATGAACTGTAGATTCCTAAGGCAGCAGCAAGCAGTAGCTACTAATTTTGATATTCTGTGAATTTAAATCCTCAGGCGCGAGCAGAAATTGTTCGTCTTCTTAGACTTCAAGTAAAATTATACCAGGTTTTAAAATGCCCGAGCATATTTTATTTTCTTTTGCACGTACCTTCGACTATGAATAAGTACTTAGACAATAGACAAAATAAGATAAAATGAGAGATAAACACTCGCGGTGTTATTTCAAAAAAATTAGACCAGGTTTAAAATGGGTCTAAATATTAGCCGACAACAGAGGAATGAATGACACATTCGTGACATAACCTAATAGAGAAGCGCTTTTCTAATTGGCTAGCTAATAGCTTAGTCCTGTCTTAAACCCGGTACTTAGTTTTTGGAATAACAGGGTAAGACTTTAGCGGTGTTATTACAAACAAAATAGACCAGGTTTAAGCTAGGTCTAAATTTTAGCCGTCAACAGAGGAATGAATGACACATTCGTAACATAACCTAATTGAAAAAGGCTTTTCTAATTGGCTAGCTAATAATAGCTTAGTCCTGGCTTAAACCCGGTACTAAGTTTTTGTAATAACTGGGTAGAAGTTAAAGAATGTTACAGCTAGATTCTGTATCACTTTGCATCCACCTGAACCTAGCCTAAGACTATCAAATGCAAATAGCCAAGTAAAGAACAAAACAGCTTTCTTGAAACGTCGTTCAATTCTAGATAGGTCTCGTTTTCTTTGCACCTGTGACGAACCTAAATAGAGAATCTAAAAAAAATTATTGATATTGTTTCTTCAATACAAAAATATTTTGTTCTGCTACTGGTTTTACTACTGGTAACCCTCACTCGACTTCGTCTGCGTAGACTCTTATACAAAATGACTTATAAGTTCAGTCGGCAGCACGTCAAGTTACCCATTTAAACTATTAAAACTGCTTTTATTAAGTAGGGAATAGAGGCGGTCTCAAGGACAAAGTGGGGTAGTGTGACGTGCGACCGTGTGTACTCCTATCGCCGAACAGTAATCGTTACCTCTCATCTGTCATCGCTTAAAGCGATACGACCAATTTACGACAGATTAGTTGCATTATGCTCTACTACGAGTATATGCATTTTTTTTAAAGTAGCAGTGTTGCCATTTTTGAGGTTTTCGTTTTGAGTTTAATGCGAAAGAAAAATGCATAAAATATCGAAAACACCCGTTTTCCCAAACATAAGACTAATCTACTTAGATCGATTTTTCACACCCCATAACCCCAACATACCAAATTTCAGCGAAATCGTTAGAGCCGTTTCCGGGTTCACAAATACATCCATACTAATATTATAAATGCGAAAGTGTGTCTGTCTGTCTGTTAGCTCTTGACGCTTAAACCACTGAACTGATTGAGATGAAATTTGGTATGGAGACAGTTCGAGACCCTAAAAAGGACATTTTTTCGTGATATAAAAACATTAAGGGGGTGAAATGGGGGATGAAACTTTATATGGAAAATCCAACTCTTGCGGGCAAAGTCGCGGGGAACCACTAGTTACCTATAAAATTATAAATAAATACTTATACAAGAATTACTCGTGTAGGTAAAAGATTATTATTACGAAACTATTTAGGCGCCTAATGCTAGTTAGGTAGTTAATGCCAAGTAAGCACGCGAACGAAAGAGGAACAAAACACAGAAAAGAATTGGAAAGAATCGACGTAGTTTTCCGTTTCGGGACTCGACTCTATTAATTTGTTTCTGAGATAGTGCGCCTTACCTACAGTCTTGAAACTAAGACCCAAGTTCACCAATTTTTAAACAGCCAATGATCCTCAATTGACGGCATATTTGACAGAATTACTCTAATTCCTATTCAAAATATGTCAAATAATGCTAAACCGACTGATTAAAATATAAGCATGTGTTGGTGAACTCAACGCTTAGAAACTTATACCATATAAACAATAACCTCAGCATGTTTTAGCGCAGCAATTGCCAAGTAACTGATGTAAATATTTACTCTAGAAAATAATATTTAAACTGTTAACTTAACATTTTACCCTTTTTAAGGGTACCTCCCCATACATGTAAAGGGGGGGGTGAATTATTTTTTTGAGTGCACACCCTTGTGTGGGGTATCGTTAAAAAGGACTATGAAAATAAGATAGGGTTTCCATAAAACACTTTTTTATCAGCATTACCATTATTTTGCTATCCCTTATTAACAATATTTACGCAAAACGTACTCCTAATAGAAAATAAAAAATCACAGCATCCATTTTCTTTATCAAACCAAAGTAAATAACTTAATGTATATTGTTGAGTTTTATACTTTGGTTTATATTTAATTTCATAGGTAATATTTCGATACACAAATATTGTTATAAGTAGGTAACCATGTGCCACACGCTAAGATAGATAATATGGTCTTATTACTTAGGTATTTAATTTAGACTGTAAAATGTATCCCACATAAGATTTAGGTAATCGTTTTCTGCCAGAACCATGACGCACATTTGTCGAATGTGGAAAACTCTCTTATTCGTCATTCTCTTCTTACGTCTTACTTTTTTATTAAGCGTAGAACGCCCGATGCGATCGAACCTAATCTTCCAATATATTGAATTTTTGACGCAATTACAATGAACATCAAACATCAATGTATTTCGTAGCTGAGTTTTCATTTGAAAAGACTTTCCACTTGAGTGAATTAAAAAGTAGGACCAGTGTGCGTCACAATGAGATTGGAAAAATGGCGACGATCTACTAGAGAATGAAGGTGGACGGAACAGCTTTGAGATTTGAATGTAAGTTCTCAAAATACAGAAAAAAGACTCTGATAATAAATAGGCTTAGTGTTAGCATATTTATGAGTCTGTTACCTATGTTACTTGAAATCTGTTCTCAGAACTAAAACGATTGCATTAATTTAACGGTGATTATTTTATTTTTAAGGCTATAGCATTTTCCCTACGCTA
This sequence comes from Pyrausta nigrata, assembly GCA_949316185.1. Taxonomy (NCBI): domain Eukaryota; kingdom Metazoa; phylum Arthropoda; class Insecta; order Lepidoptera; family Crambidae; genus Pyrausta; species Pyrausta nigrata. The sequence continues at coordinate 5,530,572 of OX438951.1, forward strand.
AAAGCGCTAAAATGAAGCAATGCCTTCCGTAGGTTAGGAACTGTGTAATTGTGTATTTTATTCATCACTAGCTGTTGCCCGCGACTTCGCCCGCGTATACTACTATTTCTGTATCCTACAAGAACTGTTTTTTTTCCGGGATAAAAAGTAGCCTATATGTTATTCCAGACTATAATCTATCTCTGTGCCAAATTTCATCCATATCCGTTTAGTAGTTTTTGCGTGAAGAAGTAACAAACATACACACTCACACACTCACAAACTTTCGCATTTATAATATTAGTGGGATTATTTTTAGAATGGCTGAATTGGGGTGTTAAAGATCTACCTCCTAGTGGTCCACCTCAGGCAACGACATCACAAACATCAGTTTGTAATGGTAGCTAGACGCTGCTATCAGCGTTGGTAGGCTTCGTTAGGCGCCGCCTGGTAACTTACCACCCTCTCACCGGAGCCCAGTGCCAAGCAGTTCTGTGTTCCGTCGGTGAGTGGGAGTGCCAGAACCTTCTGGGTGAGCTCGCTCCATCGTCGACTTTGTCTACGCCACATCTGGTTTAGTCAAGAGCAAAGCCAATGCAAATAAAAAAATATAGGTATTTTTGCAAAATTGCAGCTTTGCTAGGTAAGGGTCTCTGCGCATTCCACATAATGATCATAACCCCCAGTAAAGAGGTTTACGACTATAAATAAAAAGAAAATATTCCTGGTTTGTACCTACCAGCAAATATCCAGCATATTAATGCATCACTTCAACTAGACGCCAGCGGCTGTATCGCACTGCATCGCATATGTAATACTGTAAAAAGTCACAGTGTATTAAGGGTCTTATTACGATACCTAAGTTAGTTTAGCTTAGCTCACATGCTGAACCAGTTTTTAGGGTTTCGTAGTCTGACAAGGAACCCTTATAAGATCGTTCAGTCCGTCCGTTCCGTCCGTCCTAGTCTGTCACCGCAGAATATCTTCTACGTTTATGGACTGATTTGAATGTAACTTGGTTCGAGGATACTTCACATATAAGTCTCATTTTTAAAAATACAAAAAATTAAAATTACTCCTTTTTAAGGGTACCTCCCCATACATGTAAAGGGGGCGGGGGTGAATTATTTTTTTGAGTGCACACCCTTGTGTGGGGTATCGTTAAAAAGGACTATGAAAATAAGATAGGGTTTCCATAAAACACTTTTTTACCACCGCCAAAGTCGTTTACCCCTGTAATTTCTAAAGTCTTGACCTACAAACTTCAAATCACTCACGTAAAGAAACAGCCGCGGAAACTCTTACTTAAAATTTTTTTCGGGTATCCTGTGATAATTACTTTTGAAATTATAAATAAAATAAAAATATATACTTTTTTTGCCTATACTGTCTAATGTTTTAAGTTTATGGTACGGAACCCTTCGCGCGCGAGTCCGATTTGCACTTGGCCGGTTTTTTGTAGATGTGCCTGCCAGCTTTCCAGCTAAGCTACGCAAAATAGCCTAACCAAGTTGAAATAACTTAGTTGTATTAGCTGATCCGAAACTACGTGTCCATCAGTAACGTATATCTAGCTTATTTTTCGGTGGACGAAAGGCATATTTCCTAGGTTACCTTAGTTAAGTTAGCAGTGGACGATCGGCTTTGTAGTGTAGCTTTGAACGAACTTTATCGGTATAGCGCGCTATTGACATAAGTTTATGAAAGATAATAATCGGTTAGCAGCTAATCGACTGTGTTTATCTGAAAATCAATTGGATGTATCGATCAGTATCGTGATGTATTGATAATAATATCAGTATCGAGTAAGCTTAACTGATGTCAGATGTTGTGTCCATTACTCCAGCAGGAAAGGGTGATCTACAGCAATTTGAAATATGCAGAAAAATAGTGGGCAATTTGTTATAAATGTGCGCCAAATAATTAATTAGTGGGGTTTGTCGTTTACCAACAAAAGCGGAAAAACTAATTCTGCTGGAGCAACGTTTCTCCAGCAGGAAAATTTTTAAAGAGTGGTCTGACAGTTTCATACATGGCGATGACCTTCTTAGAACCATCGCATTAACTGAAGCTGTTTTTTGTAGAGTCATGCTCATGCAATTTTGGGTCTAAGTTTTCAATCTCTACAGGATGTAAAAACGTAACTGTGGTTAACAGGCAAGCCAAGAATAAGCACAAATATATTGAAAATTAAATTGAGTATAGTTCACAGAAAAGTACTTCTGCATTGTACCACGGGTGTCTGTTAGATAGATAACTCTTTATTGCACACCATTACAAAAAATACAGTAAGTACAACGATTTACACAGAAAAATTTACAATGTAGGCGGTCTTATCGCTATAAGCGATCTCTTGCAGACAACCTTTAGGTAAAGGAACATACTCATTCATTTCTGTTGTTAAAGAATAATAATAATAACTAACCTAGTCCCTGCCTTTCGATTAGAAATTAATTTAAAAATATGTACCAAGTGTGCCTGTGATCGTTGAAATCGTTTAATTGTAGGTGTCATTTAATGGAAACAAAGGTGGCGAAATAACCTGAAACAGAACTAACATTACCTTCGAGTTATTGTTACTTACTAAATACAAATTCATAGTTATGATTGTAATTATACATGTACTGGTACTAAACCCGCCATAGCAAATAGGCCTTAAAAATATTATTTATACAGAAATGCTAGTTTTTGGGATCTCTTCCACATATGACATAACATTAAATTTATTCTGGTTAGAAATTTTGACGATCCTATCCTTCAAAAATAGACCCCAAAAATAGATAGATATTAGATAATAGAGCCAAAAAGTTTGGAACTGACCCCTCCTATACGCCTGTTTGATTTTATCCGTACTACTAGGGACATCCTCTATAGATGAACGATTGGTAGGTATATTGAATTTTAATGATTTTACAGAAAAACATGTGTTTTAAAAAAAGTTTTTTCTGTATTCCAATGTAACACTCGATTCTATTCGTAACCATCCTCCTAAATTTTGCACGTACTAAGGCCTCTACATCCTGTATATAAAATTAAATTTTACTAAGATTTACATTTTTTTTTAATTCAGTGTACTTAGCACCCTGTTTACAAACCATTTTAATAGCACAGTTAAGTAGGTCATCGCCTTGTATGAAACGGCCGCTTTTTAGTGTCGATTCGAATTTGGTCGGGTAACCAGTAACCAAATCTTGTTTCGGTTTTTCTTCTTTAATTGAACCCTTTTAAAACTGAAATTTTCAGGATGTTCATTTTAATTTGCTCACTAGTTATTGGTTTATACTGGAACATCTTAAATTGATTCTGTTTCTTGCATTTTCGTGACAAATATATGCAGTATCAGTTGGGAGTCAAAAGTGATATTATTCAAGAACGGGCATGTGCATGACCTTCGAACTTTTCACAAACGTTAAGAAGAATAAGACCATTCAAATACTGTCATCAATAAACTCACTGGTTCTCTAATTTGAGCGCTATCTCGTTTTTTATGTTTTTAAAGAATTCTTCATAGCTTTTTAACTGTATATATTTTCTCAGATCTAATCATTGGAGTAATCGTCACTGATTTAAGCCTATTCATATCCGTTTACTTTACAGCCGCACATGCCATGGGGTCCGAGATATAAGATTTTGCGAAACGTTACTCTAGCAGAAAATTGAATATCTCAATAGCGGTATGTCCCACAGTTTCGATTTTAGGTGTCACATTTATAGAAGAGTAAGATCTACACGCCCATAAACTTTGTTTTACTGTCAGACCACTCTTTAAAAATTTTCCTGCTGGGGAAACGTTGATCCAGCAGAATTCGTTTTTCCGCTTTTGTTGGTAAACGACAACCCCTACTAATTAATTATTTGGCGCACATTTATAACAAATTGCCCACTATTTTTCTGCATATTTCAATTTGCTCTAGATCGACCTTTCCTGTTGGAGTAATGGACACTCAGATGTTTACTTTATGCGGTTTCTGTTTTAGCACACTCTGCGCAGTATGACTAGCTTATTAATAAACCACAGTCAAAGTATTAAAGTAATATTCTGATTCTGATCAGAATAATATTGTACAGTACAGAAAAATAATTGTAAACATATTTTATTTTTTAACATTTCTTACAGTTTTGTTTGAGGTTAGTTTAGTGTACATTGAACTGTTACAGTACGGTATACGTACGTACTGTATAGTACGGTCAGACTAAATCCAAAGGTCCAAAGAGAATCCGTAGACAATTTACTATGGATAGTATTCGAGGACGACTAAAGTTAGACTAAAGGACGCAAACACTTGTAAAAATACGCAAGAAATCGCATCACATAATTTGACGTTTCTAAATTATTGTAGTCTGTCTCTTTTCGTTTGTTTGACAGAGAAAGAGAGAGACTAAACATTAATTTATTCTAAAATCCTAGTCAGGGCGCATTGGAATTAAGCCCACTATTTAGTTAAATGGGTCATTCTTAAGACACATTTTTTAAGCGGCATCGCCATAAAAGAATAGAAATCAAATAGTCAGGAAGTCACTTCTTTTTTTCAGGCAAACCTTTAATCCTCTCTTAACTGGGTTATTGATTATTATTTTATTATCTTTTTATTTAATATCATAAAAAAAACTCCCCGATTCTGATATTTTCTTGGAATGTCCCAAACCCCGAATAAGTCATTTAGTAAATCATATATTTTAAATTAAACGCTAATTTCTTACCAAAAAAAATTAAGTCCTAAGAAGTTGACAGTGCTATGAAATTTTTTACTGCAGTTCTAAAACTTACTCTGCACTTTATCTAAAAAAATGTAATTCAATATAAATTCACTTGCACATCCCAAACTTCGCGGCCTCATGTTGTGTCATGCTAATACACATTACTTGAACTAGTCGCGCTTCGACTGCCGGGCAGGGTCTTGTGTGACGACGCGTAGAGTTTCCGGAAAAATAGGTATGAACTTCGTTGCGTGGGCATGGTTTCTCAAAACTTTAATTTGCGTTGTTCATTTTTCTCCGGTGTCCGGGAATTTATTTATTGAATAAAATATTGTAGCCAACAAATATAAGGTAACGTAACTTATATTCAAAACACAGTTAATTTGCTGTAAAGGTTTTTTATATATTTTTAGAAAAATAGATTTATTTTGATTTCCGTGTTCCAAGTGATTTGCGTGGTTTACGTGGTAGTTTTGTTAAATTAATTCGAGTTTTGTAATAGTGTTGTATGATATATTTTTTATTACTGTATATGTTAATTTGTTTAAAGCAAACTTAAAATGACGCAGTTGATAAGTTTTTGATTTTATAAGTAACGGATAACAATAAAATAGTGTCATATTAGCAACCTATAGGTATTAATGTTTTTAAATATATAAAATGTTATTAAGTGTTATATGTAGGTTGTCTGGAAGAGATCGCTTATAGCGATAAGACATTGTACATTTTTCTGTGTAAATCGCTGTACTTACTGTATTTTCTATTATGGTGTGAATAAAGAGTTATCTATCTATGTTTGTAATGTCTTTAACAAATAATAAATAATGCTTGACTGATTCTAATATATATAAAAGATTTAAAAAATAAGCGCTTAAAAATGCTGTTGTCAAAAGTTGTACCTATAGCCACTAACGCCATGACCAGAAGATAAATCTAGACTTCTTTTCTGAAAATCACTGTGTTGTTAGTTATGATATACCTGACATATTAACTGTACACATATACAAATAAGCGTGTCTAAAGTTATTAGATATATCTCCCTTAATTATACCTGAAAACAAGATATATTGTCGCTATTTTTATCTCTGATTATCACGAATATAATTAAACCCGACACACTGTAAATAGACGGGTGTAATGCTATGTTAGTGTGATGTGGGCGGAAACTTTGCAAACATGGGAGCATATAACATATAATATTAAACTATACCTACTCAAAAGGACGTCAACGTTATTTTGTGAGTACGTATTTTATCTAAATCCAACGACACCATAAAAAAGAAAATGATGAATGTCCGAAATAAAAATAGTAATCCAGTAACTTAGGACATCAGAGCATGCGTCAAATTCGGTAGTTCTGTTTTGTTGAATCAGGGTCTTTTTCTAAATTCATTCTGAATGCAGAACATTGCAAAGTTTGAAAAAATGTTAAACTTTGAAGTGCTTTATCGCGGAAGCTGTTAGGTCTACAGAGACAATTTAAGTCTCATATAGAAGATAATTTAGTCTTCTTTAAGAATGCCCTGAAAGAGTGCTATAAAAAGACAGTCCTTAAAAGGGTTAAAATCACCAAAATCGAAAAAAAAACATACGCGTTTTTGACACAGGTGCTTTGGGCACTTGAGGTCACAAACCTGCATTATTCATTGGACCAACATCATTAACAAGCGTACAAAAAATTAGCATTACCGGATTTGACGCATACGAGCCCATACTTTCAGACGTCAAAGTCACTGGACTATATTATAAAATAAATTGTTTCAACAAACACACCAACCACCTAAATTACCTACATTGCACTGAATATGACATTTTTTTTTGTCCCATTCGTAGTATACGAGTAGTTAATGACACTGGATAAATAGCTTCCCGCGTCGTCATGCATTTTTTACAACCATTAGGAATAAACTCATAAAGGATATTAAATAGCCCACGCCTTTCATTCTGCTATCATTAATCATAGAACTAGGTCGGGTCTGTAAGCTTTTGCCATCCATTTCAAATTATGTGGACCCAATTCAATTAGGCCAGACAGATCCTTATGTAACTTAAGTAGCTCTTAACTGAGAATTTCCAGTATTTAGAACCACTAACGGTATGATATAGGTAGCGCCACAGAATAAGTACTAGTAGTACTTCGTACAGAAGTATGACTTTGCAATGAAATTCAAAGAAATATCTACTCAATATTGTCAATTATATGATTTAATTCAGTTCGCCTCAGACTAAAGCACATTTTTGTGTAGACACCTACAGAAATACATTGCAAGATAATTTCATTCTTATAACTCTGGAATATGATTCATAATACACTAAACCTATTCAGTGACGTACTATCACGCAACGCGATAGGGTTGACTGCCACCAAGAAGCTACCTTCACATTACCATCGCGAGAATGCTCATGCAGGTGTTAATGCAATTCTTGCCATGTTAAATAGAGAGTTTTGGATCTTGTCTGCACGCAGAGCTATTCAGCATGTGATTTTTAAATGCCTTCCCTGTTATCGTCTCAAGGCGGCTGTATCTCAACCTTTCATGGGTGACCTACCTAAAGACCGCGTCACGGCTGCTAGACCGTTTGACGGTGTAGGTACCGATTTTGCAGGACCCTTTTTTACCAAAGTCCAGGCCTATAGGAACAAAAGGTTAGTGAAAAGTTACCTGTGTGTATTTGTCTGCCTTTCGACTAAAGCCGTTCACCTTGAGGTTGTGTCAGACCTAACTACTGAAGCCTTCATTGCGGCCTTTTCCCGATTCGTGTCGCGTCGTGGTGTACCTCGCCTAATCCGATCCGATTGCGATCGAAATTACATCGGTGCTAACAATTACCTGAAAGAGTTAGAGTGTTTCCTGTCTCAAAACCAGGCGGCTATTGGTTCTGAGCTTTCAAAGCGGAACATATCCTGGGTTTTCGATCCTCCTGTTTGCCCTCATTGGGGAGGTCTTTTTGAAGCTGCGGTTAAATCGGCGAAATCGCACCTAAAACGAGTAGTAGGCGATACCCCCCTTACGTTTGAAGAGCTGACCACTGTTTTTGCTAAAATTGAAGCAGTTTTAAATTCACGCCCATTGTGCCCACTTTCTCCGGACCCTAATGATGTCGAAGTGTTAACTCCCGGCCATTTCTTGATTGGACAACCCTTAACTGCACTTCCGGAGTACCCTTATAAAGACGTAAAATTGCATCGCCTTACACGGTTTCAGCTAATCCAACAAATTACCCAGCACTTTTGGTCTCGCTGGCATAAAGAATACTTAAATACATTACAAATTAGAAATAAATGGACCTCTCCTTGTGATCCTCCTAAAGTAGGTGAGCTAGTACTGATAAAAGATGACAACCTTCCCCCTTTGCAGTGGCGTCGTGGACGCATTATTAATTTATACCCTGGCCAAGACCAAGTTGTTCGTGTGGTAGATGTTAAAACTCCTACCGGTAGCCTAAAGAGATCTTTGACGAAATTAGTTCGTCTTCCTGTCCAGTGAACTTCTTTCCCTTAGCTTCCTAACCTTCTCGTAAACACTTGATGTGTTTAGGGCGGGCGATATGTTAACTACAATATTTTGATTTGTTTGTGTACCCTATTGATACTACGCCGCGCACACTCACACGCATACCTGCCTTATTTTTATTTGTTTAAAACGTACCGTGAGAACCCCGAAGATCGAGTAGACATCGAGTTGTTCCCTATGACACATGTACTAGACAGACCAGAGTGCTTCGCCGCGTGTGTATCCTGTGAAGCTCCTTACAGATATTTCGAGTGATTGTGGCCTGTGAAGTGATACCTGAACCCTGAAAGCTGATGCGGCAAGTACCTAGCTATAAGTGCTCAGACCTGACTAATTTTCCACCTATCATTGTCGCCATCCACGTGTAATCTACTGCCTTAACTCTCAAACATTACGTTAAATGCAAAATTTTCTAATATACTTGACCCAAATCTGTCAAAAACTAACCCAAACCTTTGAAAGACCCCTTCACGACCAAAGGATTTTGCAAGGCGTTATTATTGACAACCAAGGATGTGGTGGTTTAATATTATTTATCGGAGATTCAAAATAGCTCTTACTTATGACCGTATTTACATAATTTTATAATTAATTTAAATATTTTCACCATTATCAAAGTTATATAAGTTTCAATAAGAAACCAAGCTACTGTGCAATCTATCCAGCTGTGCGAAATTCTTGGTCTCTTTCACACGGCTGGATAGACTGCACAGTACCTCAGTTGGTAAGAGCATTAGCCTGTTTAGTAGTTTGTTTAGTAGTAGTAGTAGTAGTAGTAGTGTTTAGTTGTTTAAATGTATTTAACTAATTCAGCTCATCGTACAAGTGATTTAGAAACACGTTAATTTTCTCAATTTCGTGCAGGACCGCCTTAAGACTCGTTTTGTTATGTGGTGTGCCTCTATCAATCGTCAAATAAATTTTAAAGTTTTGGCAATCCGTTAGTTAAGTGGACATCTAATTTAATTTATAGGTGGGTACGGAACCCTCTGGGCGCCGTCCAACTAGTACTTGGCCGGTTTTTAAATTTGTGTATTGCACAATATAAGCAAACCGATTTGCTAAAAGAAACACACATTTTTTCCATCGTAAACTAAATGAAATCTAGGGAATTTTTCTGAAACTGTTTTTTCCTCATTTTTTTGCTGTTATGTATGCAATATGCATTATTTATGTGATAGTTAAGTTAAGACAGGCTGTTATTTCAGATAGCCGTCATATTATGAAAGAAGGCCAATAAGGTTGGGCAGTGCACACATCAACCTACCCTGATTTGTCAAATTCCTGCAACCACAACCTTATGCTGATCACATAGAGTTCAATATTTCTTGAGATATTTTGTCAGATTTGAAGGAGGGGCCTACTATAAAATAAGTGTTGAAGTTTGTCGAATCTCCGAAACCAACTTACACCCCCTAGAGGTAGAATTTTAGAAAATCCTCAATTATAGGTACGTTTTATTTTTAATAATAAATATATTTTTCTGGTGCCAAAAATCAAGTTTCTCATCTTAATAGTTTTGGTTGAGTGTTGATATATCAGCCACACACTCAGCCAGTCAGTCAGAAAGTCAGTTGTCGTTTTTATATAATTTAGAAGACTGCTTGGAGATTGTAATCGTCACGCGAAACAAATAAAATAAATAATAAAAATCTCTATAGGGGTTAGTAAAAATAGGATTTAATAGCTATAGTTATAAGATTACACAAATAACAAACAGGCGAGCGCAATTTAGTCGGGACACCTGTATAAAAGTGGTCATCGTCGAGCGGGCTACCTCTCCTAACCTTCTCTTAACACACAAAACCTGTAACTCGGAATGCCTTCTTAATATATATCTGAAGCGAAAGCGTTCAAATTAACTGCTTACTACTGGTAAGTCTCGAATTCTTGATGTGCGAAATAATTCGCTTTCACTAAACTATGCTCAGGTATTTACATTTCTAAAAATAGCTCTAACTGCGTATTACGTCAGTTTTCCTTGTGGAATATCAAGATAAGTGTAATAAAATACACTATAAGAGTAATGTTGTCCCTTAGGAGAACCTGCCTTCTTTAATATGAGACTGGTAGACACATTGACAGGTTTCGCTAAGTTAAAGGTACGATTCCCAGACGGGCCGCAGACTGCAACCACAGACGACACTGCGGCTAGCGGCTTCGGTGCCGCAAGTAAGAAAGAAAGAAATACAATAAATTTCTTGATGAATGACATCACATAACACGCGATAATAAACAACATAGTGGGCACTGTTATAAAACAAAAAATAAAGTAAAATTACAATTGAGGTAAACCACTCGGACTGTGCAGTTGTGCCCTAAGATTGAATTTAAGTTCAGTCTCTCTGTTTCGTCTGTCTCTTTGGTTCATTGCTAAACAGACGAAAAGAGACAGATTACAATAATTTAGAAACGCCAAATTAAGAGGTGCAATTGTTTTTACAAGTTTTTGCGAACCTTGCAGTTTGCTACACAACTGGTGCTGCCACAATTGGAATCACTTTTAAGAGATTTATAGAAACCAGTAGTATCACTTGAAGTTTGCGGCTGCAGTTTGCAGTCTGGGTTCCATCTTGGACTTTTGCAGTCGGAAAAACGTCAGGATTCTCTTTTGAACTATTAAAACAGCTTTTATTACGTAAGGAATAGAGGCGGTCTAAAGGTCAAAGTGGGTTAGTCTGACTTGCGGCCGTGTGTCTAAAAATAAAACCCTTAGGAACTTCACTCTATTGTCTTTACAAAAATAGAAATTCATTCTTGTAAGTTCTGTTTAGATTGAGTTATAATAATTGGTCTTCCATTCAAGACACAAGAAACTGTATCGTATTCTACACGTACCAGCACGTCAACCTCTCTCAATCGAATTTGGACTCTATTGAGATAAACATAGTCCAACTTCTTAATCCTGATCACATCCAGCTACTTTAACTGATAGGCTATTGCATACTTTAGCTACCTACTTCTTTTCGAGTCTGGTTTGAACCTTTCGAAATACGTTAATTTACCAAACTCAATTTAAAAAAAAAAGTTTATTCAAAAGAAAATAGTTACATTTTTACGCCGTGGCTTCCCAGTAAGTAATCAGAGATACTTGTGGTGGGAATGTCTAGCTACTTCCGAAACGGTATAAACTATTAAACTAATTATGGTAATATTGCTAGGACTTAAGGTAGGTACTTAATTCTATGCAAAATTGAATTATAAGGCATGAATGTGTTTGTGTATGAGTGTGTGTGTGTGTGTGTGTATTTGTGTGTGTGTGCATGTGCGCATTATCCATTTAATATTGGTATGTTAAACATAAGAGTAGGTAATAATAATTATTATTATGATATTCTAGTAAGTAAGTCTTCTACTTCCTCATTATGACAAAGTGATTAACCAATTAATATTAGTTTTAATCAATTAGTTTTTATATAAATATTACCTATGTCTAAGTCTATGTCTTTCTATAAAAATCGTTTTTTATTTGCCTATTAAGTAGCGCTATACAACGCGTATAACTATAATTTTATAAACCTTAACATTTCCCTTACAAAATATCTCTGCGATATTGTTTGTTTACATGCTAAAGTAAAGAAAGTACCTTTCTTAGCTTTGATATGGAAATACAATCACAATATTTGCAAGTTCTTTGAATCAGCACATCCTTTGATAAGCGCATTCAAATAAGCTTATTTGATTTATGAAAATGTAACGCATAGAATAAAATCATTACATCATAAGTGTAATCTTGAATCGATTTCTAGGCGGGTATTGGTTATATTAAAGTGTAGTACCTCAAATTAAAACTGTGTACAATTCAAAGTGGCATAAGAATATTAAAAAGCACCAACTACAAAATGAAAGCCAAGATCAGCACAAGCAAACGTTTAGATTATATTATGACAAAATACAAAAGGTGTGTTAGACACATCTGTTAAAACTTGAAGATACAAGCGATCCTGCATGTTTTTCATAACGACGAACCCTACGTGGTCGGTATCGGTGCGCTGGCTTCTATCCACGAGTTCCCGGGTTCGGTTCCCAGATTGGAGCGAAATTTATTTCTGAGTTTGAAATACTTAACTCATATTTGTTTCTTACGTTTACGCGAATTGTTGAACTCATTTAAACACATTTAGTCTCCCTGTGACCACGAACGCTGTAAAGTGTTCGAAAGGTCAGGTTTTAAATAAAATGTAAATAAATCGCGAAGTAATTCGTAAAATTGTGTTTTAATGAACTTAACTCATACAAAACTCCAGAGTCAGGAAGTTGGTGGTGTTTCACCCCTGCATCAGAGAGCGTATCAAGTCCTGTGCCTAATTTCTCTTCGGTCGTGTCGGATTGCCGTCTCACCGAACTAAATAAAAGCGAAGGAACAGAGGGTGCATCTGACTTTAGCACACACTAATTGCACTAAACTGTACTTCTTGAATATGAAAAGATAAACATTGTGTTTGGTTACCGTGCCGTGCATGCATGCCAAGATGATGCTTGTTTGTCTACGTCTAACATACCTAATTAATTAAAACAAACAATACCAGTTTTATCGCGAAACCCATTATCAATTCGCTTAGGACCGCCAAGCATGACGTTTTGACAGGGGTTTGCAGTTCCATGATTTTGATACGGTTGTTACCTTCAAAAACTGAATAGACACATCGTCAAGTGTTTACGAGTATATTGGGTATGTAGATAAGTCGTAGAAAATAAGCAATGATCTACATATCTAAAGATATCTTTTTTGTTTGTGAATAATGGGTTGATCTTCATCTTCGCTATGTTTTACTAACTAGACCAAAATGTCCATCACACACACACACATTTCACAAACATAATTATAAAAGATTTATTACATTTACCTACTACATAAGTTTAAATTAAGCTAAATCATACCTTTCTATTTCACAGGCCTACATAATGCAACAATTTAGCTAATGTTTGACGTCAAGGATTGTCCAGGATACCCTTGACTGGGCTAAATGCTCATAGGTAATATAAGTATCAAAATCAAATCAAAATATCTTTATTTACGTATACAAATTTTCTTAAATAACTAGTTACGGTAGTCTCCTTTTAGGTAATATAGTATTCCTGTGCCAGGAGACTACGCTCTTCCATATCTTATACTAAGTAACTTAATTAGAATATACTATACGAGTACTATGACATAATCTAAAAAAAGAAGTGTGTGTGTGTATGAATGCGTCATATTATTTTACATATTGTAAAAGGGATTCTACGTCATTGTAGGTTAGGCCCTTTAACCATGCTATCAATTTAATTTTGCATTCACTATAGGTTTTAGAGTGTAAGTCTATTCTCTTTTTTTGTTGTATTATAAAGATAAGCAGAACGTTTTTTAAATTGATAACTAGCAAATGCAGTTTTCGTCATTGGAACATTTACCACAGCATATTTCATTATAATAGTTTAACATAATAACATATTTAAGTATAATAGTTGGTTCTCGGTTAGATAGTTTTTAAAGAGATTCTGCTAATATAACATTGTTTCTCGTTAGTAACTTCCAATAGACAATGAAACGTTCTGAAAAGCTAACATATTTATTTAAGTAGTTGAAAAAGTTCGCGGCCTTTTTGAACTTGATATTACTTCATTCAATAAACATTTCATTTAAATAAAAAAATATTAATTATTTTTACTGTAAAAAGGCTTCGAACTTTACATCTACACTAATGTTAGATAGAAAGATAGATACTCTTTATTGCACACCACACACAGTATATATTTACATAAATGTTCATAGAGAATGGTACAATTTAGGCGGTCTTATTGCTGAAAGCAATCTCTTCCAGACAACCTTCGGGTTGAGGACAGTCTATGATTAAATTGGGTCGGCGGTGAAAACTAACAGAACAAAGGGAAATGGGTAAAGAATAAAAAAATAAAAAGACACGATATAAGCATACATAAATTACATAGTCAGCACATTGTTATAAAGAGGAGATATTTGATTGTTTGTTTGTATTGAATAGGCTTCGAAACTAGAGTGATTCAAATGAAATAAGGTACAGAGATAGTTTGAGACCCTGGGAAGGACTTTTTGTTGCGATATAAGATTTTATATCAGGGGGGTGAAATGGGAGATAAAAGTTTGTATGGACTTTTGGCGCGGGCAAGTCGCGGGAAACTGCTAGTCTATTATACAAGTATTATATCATATGTAGAAGTTTCCAGAAATGTAAACTTATAGTTGTTGAAGCACTTGAAGGTTTGATATAATTTGGCGTAGTAGGTAGGTATCTTAGGTCTTGGAAAGTTCTTGTCTGCGTATTCATTGCGTAATTTCTAACTAGTAATTTAAACATAGAATTTAAACTAATATCAGCTAAATGATAATTTGTAAAGGCAACGCAATATCACAAAGACCGGTTTATTTTGTGGCTTTAAAACAAGCATAATATATCGCCAGGTATATTGTGCTTATTTTAAAGCAAGCCAACTTCGTGGGCGTTCCAAGATTTTAATTTAATCTATTGCTGATTAAACTATGTATTTATGATTTTAAAGCAAGCCAACTTCGTGGGCGTTCCAAGATTTTAATTTAATCTATTGCTAATTAAACTATGTATTTATGAAAGTTAGAAGAGTCTCTGATTAAAATCTATTCCCGAACGTAAACAAAAACATGATTTTCGGGTTCGCATCCCGGGTCGGGCCGAGAGTGTTTGGGTTTTTCTGTCTTGAAATTACTCAGACACAGCTCCGGAGTCAGGAAGTTGGAGGTGTTAACACCCCCGTGCCTCGGAGAGCACGTTCAGCCGTTGGTCCTGCGCCTGATCTCTCTACGGTCATGTCGGACTGCCGTCTCACCGAATTATGAGAGTAAAGGAACAGAGAGTGCATCTGTGTATTGCGCACACACCTGTGCACTATAATATGTCCCACGCAGTTAGCTTATCTCTGTTGAGATAGGCCGCCGTAGTGGAAATTCGGCTAGGAAGATACCATAGTACAGACTCATCATAAATTTATTTTCACACTACCTACTCGGCAATGTTCAATTACACATCAAGTAAACCTGACTCAAAGTGAGTCATTGCATCCCTAGGGACGTAATGTTGTATGAAATTTTATTACGCCCCTAGGGAGACAAAGTGATTTGAATTTCGAATTAGAGTTCGTAGGCATGATAATCACTAGCCCGTCCCGCACCAAAGAGAACATATATGAAATTTGAATCTGGCAGCTAAGAATTTTAGCACGAATGTAATAAAAAAAACGCGCGCTTAAAAAAAGAAAAAAACTTATGTATTTTAAGAAATTACAAACAATGTTTTTGTAAAACTGTCGAGTGCCGAAGTTTATGAGTATGACACCGGAGTCTATTAGGTGTAAAGCTGCTGCTTGTTAATAATAATTACTGCCAGAAAAGTCAAAGGATATATACTTATGGATAAAATAAGTTTTTTGCAGTACATTTTTTTTATTGCCTCGTAGGAAGTGTGAAAAGCAGAGTGGAGATATTAAATATTACGAAATGAAATTTAATTTCGCTCACAAAAATTAATCGACTGTGTCATCCAGTGGGACATAGTGAAGACTAACATTTCAAATTAGCCGAATCATTCAAGTGTTATAGCAATGCCAAAATCATTATTAGTAAGTAAGTAATATTCTTGCACCAAAAACATACCCAGCTGAGTAAATTACTATTCGAAATTAGACGCGCTTCGTGACTCGTCTTTGCGGGGGCACTACCGTGCCCCAATATTCCCAAACAATTGAGAGGTAAAGACAACCTCTTAGAATAAACATAGCGATGATATTTTCAACATAACTATGAGTTTCAAACCCTAGATTCTGTTTATTAACTATAAGCGAAAGATAATAGTGATTGTGCTAATCAAGCCTCATCATCATCAAATTTAAGAGCTAGGCTCTTGTCGGTGGAGTTTCTTCCATTCCTCTCTGCTTTCCGCCCTTCTCTTAACCTCCTGATACGACCCGACATTTATCTTTTCTTTTATTTGCTGCATGTAGCTTATTCTTGGTCTTCCTCGCTTCCTTTTTCCTTCTATTCTTCCTTCTATTATCGTTTTAATAAAATTGTCGTGTCGAATCAGGTGGCCTAACATTCGTCCCCTCCTTCACTCTATTGTTTCTATCAATCTCCTTTTTTCCCTAACCATAGACAAAACTTCTTCATTTGTTTTCTTCTCCGTCCAACTTATACGCTCCATTTTAACCTGTTCTATTTTTGTGTTATTTATTGAGATAGGGCTATATTTTTCCTTTTAATCAAGCCTAGAGAGCTCTTAATTGCCTAGCATGTTACACTGTTCTCCACTTTAGATCTCGTCATGGTTTACATTTGTTCTTCTGCTTAAATGCAACAACTTTTTTAGGGAACGAATAAGGTGGGACCAAAAAAAAATTTAAGGGCAAAGGCATTGACCGCATTGTATCGATTCCTATGTGTCCTGTAGAAGATTAAATTTAGGTTCAGCTTACCTATTTTTCTGCTAAAAAAACGAAAATAGACAGACTACAATAATTAAGAAACGTCAAACTAAGTGATGCGATTTCTAACTTACAAGTTTTTGCGTGTTTTCGTCTGAAAGTCTGAAATGAGATCCTTTATTAAATTGTCTATAGATTCTCTAATTTCCTTAGCAACTAACAGCTGTTTATTCTGACGTTCCTAAATTAATATACTCTGTGTCTTTTCGTTGGTTTGGCAGAGAAAGAGAGAGACTGCACTTAAATTTAATCTTAAAAGATTTGGCCTATAATGGTTTTTTATTCGTCAATATTTCCAACCAGAATAAATGAAGTATTATATGAAAGAGTTCACATAAACCAGTCCATGAAATTGAAATTTATTTTACTGTTTTTCTGTACATAAACCGAACCTTCGGCTACAACAATTAACGCATAAAAAAACAACAAAAAATTGAAACCAAACATTTAAAAAAACTGTTGCCTCAGGTTCTCTACTCTCACGCCACACGTCAACGTCGTATCACAGGTATGTAAATCCATTTGAGACGACATACCGGCCTTAGGTGACCCCGCCTGTGGACGGATCGTCATATCACAATTACCAATATACATTAAAAAATAAAAATTCATAAAATTCATTTATTTCTGTACATAGGCTCGCAAGGAGCACATACACGTCCCAACATAAAATAAAACCCTACCACTGCTTCGGGACAATTGTGGGCTAGTGCTGAGAAGAAGCAGCAAAGAAACTCAGTCACTATTGTCATAGCCTCTTTTCAAAGTTTTACAAGATTTGTAATCCTTAAAACTATTCCATACATTTTTATTATTGTCATTTAAAAATTCATCTATTTTGTAATATCCTTTAGACATTAAAATACATTTAACAGTTGTTTTAAATTTATGTAAAGGTAATTCAGCAATATGATCGGGTAGCTTATTGAAAAATTTTAAATATCTCCCCAAAAATGAATTACCAACCTATTGAATCCTATAGTTTGGAACGGCTAGTTTATTTTTATTTCTTGTATTATAGTTATGCGCGTCGCTCTTTTTTGGAAATAAATGCAAGTTTTTGCGGACATAAATCAGATTTTCATAAATATACTGGAAAGCTAGTGTTAATATTTTAACTTCTTTAAATATTTCTCTTAGTGAATCCTAAGATTTGAGGTTGTAAATGACTCGCACAGCTCGCTTCTGCAGAAATACAAATATTTTTCTATATCTGCAGCAGATCCCCATAATAACAAACCCTAAGACATCAAACTGTGGAAATAACTAAAATATACTAATCTTGCCGTTTCAATATCAGTCAGAAGCCTTATCTTTCTTACCGCGAAAGCAGCTGAACTAAGTCTTCTTGACAAGGTCTCGATATGAGGACCCCACTGAAGTTTCGAGTCTAAAGTAATTCCTAGGAATGTTGTGGAGCTTGAATTATCATTTGAGTCGACAGTACGTCTACCGGCGGTACCGCCGGTGGAGGGATCGTCACATCACAGGTACCTAGCTAGATTCATACGATACTACATTACGGCCATAGACGTTGCCACCTGTGGGCGGAATGTCATATGAAAGATACCTATGCCCAATTTATACGACGTTCTGCCCAAAGGCGCGGTATGAAATTGTATGAAAATTTTATGTGTCAAATCCCGAAAACTAATATCATCTTTGTGTCAGGGAAAGTGTTAAATGAATATGACACGAGTAGTAACTCGTAACGAGGAATAAATAACAGTACCTACCTGCAGAAGCTTCAACAATACTTACTTACACAGTAACTATTATATAATCTGTGCTTACACGTAGCTATTCTGTAAATATTTGTCTGTCTGTCTGTCCGAGGTTTTGCTAAGAGACCGTTAGTACAAGAAAGCTGTAATTTCGTAGGTGTATGTATACCAACTACGTCGACACAATGATAGATAATGGTAGGGAACACTTCGTGCGCGACTCCGACTCGCACTTAGCCTGTTGTTTTTACTAAAGTATCATATTAAAAAAAACTTACTGTTTTTTATATAAAACTAATACGTAAAGGATGCATTTTTTGAAACGCCATTAAATAAATTGGGAGAATATCCCTTGAGCTTTACTTGTTGCGCAAAAGTAAATTGAAATCGGCCCTCGTGAATCTCATGACACTATGTCGGGACTTGCAATTGAAAACAATTGAAACCAGTCTAGACAGTTTTGAACAAACACCTTGTAATACCTAGATGGTCGCGTATACAGTGATATTTCATTTCTTTATTTGTCTAACAAAAACGCTTACCAGCTTATTACAAAAAAGATCGATTAAGTTTAAACCAGGACTAAATATTAGCAGACTAATTGAAAATTAATGACATATCGGGTAGTGTATATTACATTATCAGTGCCTGCCTCTGCTGACTGCCTCGTTGGTCTAGTGGTCAGCACGCTGGGTACTATCCACGAGGTCCCGGGTTCGAAACCCGGGTCGGGCCGAGTGTGTTTGGGTTTTTCTGTCATGAAATTCATCAGACACAGCTCCGGAGTCAGGAAGTTGGCGGTCTTTACACCCCCGTGCCTCGGAAAGCACGTTAAGCCGTTGGTCCTGCGCCTAATCTCTCTACGGTCATGTCGGACTGCCGTGTCACCGAATTATGAGAGTAAAGGAACAGAGAGTGCATCTGTGTATTGCGCACACACCTGTGCACTATAATATGTCTTGCGCAGTTGGCTAATCTCTGTTAAGATAGGCCGCCGTAGTCGAAATTCGGCTAGGAGGACATTATTATTATATTATCGGTGAAAAAACCTTAAAGAGAAATGCTTTTCTAATTGCTTTCTTTTTTTGATTTTCTTTTTTTTAATTAATTTATTGATTTTTTTAATGCTTTTTTAATTTTTTTTTCTTTTCAATTTTTTTCTTTTTTGACGACCGTCTTGATGTAGTCGTTCGAGCACCGGACTTCTAAACCAGGCGGTTGCGGGTTCGAATCCCGCAAGGGGCAAATGTTTGTGTGATGAGCACAAGCATTTGTACCTAAGTCATGGATGTTTATATGTATTTAAGTATTTCTATCCGTTATTCTAGTCACCATAGCACAAGCTCACGCTTAGTTTGGGGCTGGGTAATTGGTGTGTTTGTTGAAACAATTTATTATTATTATTAATCTTAGACTAGTCAACCACTGGACCCGCAATGACGGCTAATTTTCTTTTGCCCCCTTGGGAGCTAACCGAGATTTTTAGCCTCACCTAATAGTGACGTCTTGTCAGTATGGTGTCAGCTCTCGATGAGAAACAATCTATTCAAAAATGGGTATATGTGCCGTTATCTATTGAAAAAACTATTTGGAAAAGCCAGAAAAAAATGTTTTCCCTCGTACCTACGTAATGTATTATCATATTTATATTGTTAGTTTTTTTTTAAATAAATAAAAAAGTTTTCACAATCAATCATAATCTGCCATTTAAAAAAGTAGTAAACCGTTTCTAGTCTTGCACCAAGAGTATTGCACATGTAATTTGGTCGACTTATTTTGTTTACACAGTTCAATCACTTCATTCATTATTTTTGATAGGGCTTGAAAATATCGATATTTGACATCGATGAAAGTAGAAGTTATGAAATTAATTATCCAATAATGCGGAAAAACAGGACAGGCAGACATTACGGAACCTTAAAAAGGCATACATTGTGTGAACTATATTTTATCCATACATCTAAATGGGTTTTCAAACAGATTAAAACAATTCTTAATTTTATTAAAGAGTCATCCTATGCCATTATGGGCCGATATGAGTTGAAAGTGAATAGCATAATAAACTTTAACTAAGTAATACATAGGTACTCTACTTATTCTTATAATAGCAACGTGGCGGACTTTCTTGACATTCATTTCAGTTGTTATCTAACTTATCAACACAAATAATAATATTAGTATGTAACTGTGTACCACCACATAAAACCAATAAGCAACTCAATTATAGCATGCACTACCTTTGAACTCTAGCAATAAGGACACGAACTACGATACTGCGAGTACCACAAACTAGATGGCGCTGATGGTCGATCGACTCACGCGAACAGATCACCCAGTAGTACAAGTAATAAACATGTATAGTTGTTAGTTGATTCCGATCTTACTATGTGTCGGCGTTAAGTCGGTGGTGTCCTGCCGTCTTGTCAATTCCTTGACCTACGACCAGTACGCCTTCCGAATTGCGGCTTCACATCTGTGTATTTGTAGGACCAACAATATTTGGCTGGTGGGCATTGTTCTTTAATCCAATGTTAAAAGCAATAAAATTAATACCTACCAATAATAATGATAAATATTTTTTTGTAACAAATACACCAATTACTTGTATAGGATGATTAGGATAACGGATAAATGTACATTAATATGTTTTTTAAACATCCATGACTTAGGTACAAAAACTCGTACTCATCACATAAATATTGCCTTGGATTCGAACTCGCAACCTAATAATGATTTTCAAATGCAACAAAATAGAAGTAGATCAATCATTCATTCATCCCATGTCGATAAAAAAAATCGACATTTGGATGCACTAAACGTTAATAGTTGTCACAAAATTGACGGGACGATCCCCCTCCGCCCCTCAAAAGTCGGTCAATGATGTTCCCATAAATTTTTTTTACGTTTCTTATCCAGTGGTTAATTCATCCAAGTTATTAATTGGTAGGAGGTGCTTGTGGCGCAGTGGCGGCAGCGCTTTGGTAGTGATACCAAAAGTTAAGCAACCCACGGCGCGGTCGTGATTGGATGGGTGACCATTCCGACCATTTAAGTGACGTCCATGACAAGCATCTCCGTGCTTCGGAAGGCACGTTAAGCAGTTGGTCCCGGCTAATATCTGTGGTATTAGTCGTTAAGCCTAGTCAGAGGTCCTAGGGCGGCTTGATAACTTCTGACAGTAAGGTTTGTCACTTGCCTTACATACACCCCTCCACCAATCCGCACTGAGCCCGCGTGGTGAAGTATGGCTCGTTCCTCCTTATAGTTGAGGTGAGGCCTTTTCCCAACAGTGGGATCTAATAGGCTGACTTATATTAATTGGTCTGCTAGTAACACTTTCTTGGTTTAAAGATAAAAATAACTTTTTTTTAAGTTTGGTCATTTTGATTGTAGAAATGTGAATGCTTACAGTATAATTAATTAAAGACCCCCTTATTATGAAAACCTAATTATCTGTTTCATGTAGGTGTAACTCTCAGGGCTTTAATTCAAATAAACTTAATTGATTTAAATAATATAGATACTTGAGATATGCATTTTTTACTATGCATACCTATTTTGATTCCGACGCAATAAATTAAATAACTTTGGCTCTATGACGAAGCCTTTGATGTAATAAATTACATTTTCCAATATAATGAAATGTGTTTATAATACTACATGTTTGCTTATTTTCGTTTGGAAATTGAAACCTCAAAAATATAATTTTTCTTTGCTAGAACATTTAAAATACACGTTCGCCAATGGAGATGTAATGGACTTCTATAGAGACTCTTAAGCATGATACAAAACAAGTAAACATAATTATTGAAAAAACACACCCAACTGCAAAAAATAATATATTTTTTAAATAGTATATTTATTGGCTTTCATTTAATACCCACATTGCTATGGCAACGATTAAATCAACCTCCCTCCCCGCTTTAATTCCATTTGCGGGCGCCATTTTTTAAATGTATTATAGCCTAGATGTCACTCTCACAATTCTGACAAATTCAACGACACTTCATATGTCAAAAACTGTCCCGTCATTTGGGCTTTAGGGCGTGCCAAACAATTATACATACTTACATACTCTCGAAAAACCTAACCCTTCTTCCGCAGTCGGGTAAAATTAAAACTGTGGCCTCATTTTTTTACTAAGCAATTATGATCTCAACCAACTGTCATCTTTACTTCTTACAAAATAGAGTTAAATTTCAATTAAGAAAGCAGGACGTACTAGGTTTTTGTGCTGGCGTGTGTACGTACAGAAGAAAGTTTTCCATAAAACATAAATGAATTCTTTCTAATCCTTGAAAGCGTAAAGCAGACACGATGTTACTGCACATCCATTTCTCTTCCTTTCTCTACGAGAAACGTAATTAACTACTAATTAACTGAACTTAAAGAGTGGATATACAGGCTGTTGTTATGGTGAGCATGCCCCGACTAAGTTGTGGTTGTATAAACGATACTGATGCCAAAATAATATTAAAAACACTCTAATTTTTCATGAGAAAGCCCAAAACAATTATTGCGATCCTAGCGAGCGAGTCGATAAACTACTTATCGTCCCCATTCGTTGTGAATTTTTTTAGACATTTTGTGAAAGGGTTTTAAATATTTGATGAAAATATATTTTTTTATTACCATTCCTGAGTCGAGAGGCGCTGACTAAAACAACTCCCTGTATGTATATGTTCTATAAAAGAAACAGCCTTAACTACGCCTGCGATTCAGACTTTAATATAGCGCACGTAGTGAGGGTTAAAACCTTACGAGCTTTAACTGGGTTAGTAAAAAAAGTGAAATGTATCTGAATGAATATATCGCAGTCAATGGACGCATATACGAGTAAACTGATAGCACTTTAGACATAATACCTACAAAACTGTGTTCAAAATTTGCATGGTTTAAACCCAATGTTGAGAGTGCCACAAAGAGTACTTACCTACAGTGTTATAATATTATCGCAAAATAAATAATATTAGAAGGAAATTCAAATTTTAGTACGACGCATCCATATCCATCTACACTTCTATACTAATATTATAAAGAGGAAAGATTTGTTTGTTTATTTGCATCGAATAGGCTCCAAAACTACTGGAGTACTAGTACTTATTCTGTGCTAATAGACCGAATCAAATAAAATTTGGCACAGAGATAGTTTGAGACACTGGGAAGGACATAGGCTACTTTTTGTCGCGATATAAAATCATCAGGGGGGTGAAATGGGGGATGAAAATTTGTATGGCGCGGGCGAAGTCGCGGGATACTGCTAGTATATTATAAAGAGAAAAGATTTGATTGTTTGCTTGTATTGAATAGGCTCCGAAACTACTGGACCGATTCAAATAAAATTTGGTACAGAGATAATTTTAAACCCTGGAAAGGACATAGGCTACTTTTTGTCGCATATAAAATCATCATGGGTGAAATGGAGGATGACAGTTTATATGGAAAATCCGACATTTGGCGCAGGCGAAATCGCGGGGACTGCTAGTCATAAATAAAGTAATGCAATATTTCGTAGCAAATGCTACGTCGTAGCTGTCGTAGCAATCATTCGTAGACGCTCGTAGATGCATCGACATAATAATGCCGACTTATCTTTGAAATACAAAATAATGGTTACAAGAGTCAAGGTTCCTACAATTTTTCGTAGAAAGATTTTACTCTTTTACTTACCTACAAGCGTTTAGTCTTCAATATTACTATGAGTACCTATTACGTTCTCATATCAACTGTAAGTGATAGTCTGACAAAGGCTAATATTTACTCTTTTTAACAGTTACGGCTGTTTTCAGTAATCTGAAAGCTGACATTAAGCCTTACGATTTTTTATGACATTAGCTATTGTTCTCTATACATGATTCTTAGCACTCATTATGTTAAAAAAATAAAATACCAATAGCCTAATAAAGGTAGGCTCAGGTGGCCAAATGCCAGTAGGTTATTGAAAACTGCCATTGATTACTGCGTTGTACAATGGCCACCTTCCAATGAATCCTGTTTTAAGATTAAGCCGTATTGTCCAGTTCGGTGTCAAGCCGATTTCAAGTGAGTGGAGTTACCAAAAAAGCATATAATAAATATTTCAGATGGATGATTTTTACAGCGTCAAACATGCTTCGTAATTCAATCTATAATATCGATAGTTCTCATATATTATTATACATACTATATAGAGATATATCGTTCCCTTTCTCGACTACAAAAAGGCAATGCGCAATGCCAACGGTTATTTAAGTTTTTTTCCTACTCTATCTGAACGGCATGCATAATTTCGAATATCGAATGCAAATATCGCAAACTAATCGAATTGGGAAAGGAGGGACTCGGCAACAGCAAACAATATCACGTCTCATGAATCTATGCAGCAAATTGATAAACATATTATAAAAAGTATATTTTTGCACACACAAATATAAGATAAACAAAAATGAAACACGCTTCCGAATAAAAACTTGCAAAGAAATTGCTTAAATTATTAAAATAATTATAAACACACTAGTGGTTCCCCGCGACTTTGCCCGCAAGAGTTGGATTTTCCATATAAGCTTTCATCCCCCTTAATGTTTTTATATCGCGACAAAATGTACCCTATGTCTTTTCCAGGGTCTCCAACTGTCTCCATACCAAATTTCATCTCAATCGGTTCAGTGGTTTAGGCGTCAAGAGGTAATAGACAGACAGACAGACACACTTTCGCATTTATAATATTAGTATGGATTATGCTGAAAAATATCGTATTTTACGCAAGACTTGACATGTTTGGTGGGCTTTTTGGATGCGCAGACTGGCTGACTGCATAGGTATCGATTTAATTAATTTAGTCAATGCTTGGTCAACAAAGAGCCAATAGTTAAAAAAATAGTAAGCTTTTGTTCACTCCTTAATGCCAATGTCCCTAAGATAGTGTGTTGGGAGGCACAGAGTCACATACTCGGTCTTCTTAGGCTCAGAACCCCGCCACCGGTGGCTAGCGATAAGCTGTTTACATTGTTTTAATACGTTTTGTATTGAGTCTCCGCACACGTAAAGCGAGAAATGAATAATATCGACGACCGTCTTGGTGTAGTGGTTCGCACCACGGACTTCAAAACCAGGCGGTTGCGGGATTCGAATCCCGCAAGGGGCAAATGTTTGTGTGATGAGCACGAGCATTTTGTACCTAAGTCATGGATGTTTATAAGTATGTCTATCCGTTATCCTAGTCACCATAGCACAAGCTTTCAAGCTTAGTTTGGG
Organism: Pyrausta nigrata; assembly: GCA_949316185.1. Classification (NCBI taxonomy): domain Eukaryota; kingdom Metazoa; phylum Arthropoda; class Insecta; order Lepidoptera; family Crambidae; genus Pyrausta; species Pyrausta nigrata. The sequence continues at coordinate 5,556,193 of OX438951.1, forward strand.
GCTAGCTATTATATAATCTATGGTGGTGTGTTTGTTGATACAATTTATTATTTATTTTATTTAATGTGCTGGCCACTGTTCACTTAAACATCGACCTCCGCGTATAGTTCGACTAGTCGCGTGCGACCTTCCTTGTATCCCGCAAAACGTGCGGGGGGCGATACGCCAATCACATGCGATTGTCATAGGAAATTCTATTCCCCACAACGTCATCTGTCCTATCTAGCGTGCCTTGCCTCCCGCACCTCTGAAGACCGCAGGAGGGTCGCGCATGAACTTGTCGAATTGTATATAGTCTTCCAGTCTACTATCATTTTTCTAATAGCGCTGACTGAGGGTGCCAGCACCACCATATCGTCCGCTTAGCTAATATTATTGAGGCAGTAAAGAAAAATATATTATTTTTGTAAAAAATATTAATAGTAGGTATTAATGTTCTTCTACAACAATAGAGTAATAGTAGAATCACCCTTATAAAGTCAGCCCCCAGCAGCTGACCAGTTCTATTTCTGATTGTTGATTTATTGCTATTTTATAGTAACTGATATTTCATAGCAGTAGGTATCACCTCCGTTACGACTCCAATGGCAAATGGATCGCCACTAATAAAATTAAGAATAATGGAGCGGATGGTACCTCCTAGGCTCTCTGCATGCATTAACCCACTGTGCCTCACTCATTCCAATTCGCCCCTTGCTGATTCACTGTTATTCTAATGAGGACATTGTTTTCGCCAGAATAGTTGTCAGGCGAATAATAAAAGAGCCCTTTCTAGGGTTCCACTGGCCAATGTTCAAACAGTACCTACCCTATTACTAAGGCTCCGCTGTTTGCATCCAGCATTGTGACTCATCAGTAGAACTTTACGTGTGTATTGATGCTTTAACAAATTTTTTTTTTCTTGGAGTAAGTAAATCACAACTTTTTTGCAACTTTCTTTAGTTTTTAACTTTCTTTTTACGATTTGAGGATCATAGCATTTTATGTCTTACATGGTACGGAACTCATTGTAGAACCGGTTTTTAGAATTGTAAAGTACATACGGCTATAAAGGCAATTTTTATGCTCTTCATCATTTTTGTTTTAATGCTACCCCTGGAATTTCTTTCGACACGTTTTAACGCGAACATGTTTTTCATACTTTTTTATGATGCGAAACCGCGAATAATGTGTATTCGTAACGTCAAAAGCGGGTAAATGAATCTGAATAAGTTATTAAGTTTTACTAAATTAAAAAGGTACCACGTGAATGCTGTTACACAGTGCGATCCTGCGACTTTCACAAGTTTGTCTGTTTGTTGTTTGTAGACGCCCTTTGCTACGCTTTTGATCAAACTGCCTGGTTGGTCTAGTGTCTAGTGGTTGAGTAATATCTACGAGGTCCAGGGTACGAATCCGTTTCGATATGAAAGTATCTAATATTTTCTGCCTTGAAATAACTCTTTATCAGACATAGCTTCGGAGTCAGGAAGTTAGTGGTGTTTACAACCCCGTGTCTCGTAAAGCACGTCAAGCCGTAGTGTTAGTGGCCCTGGTAAGCGACGATGCAGCAGAGGATGGGTCATCCAGATCACAGTGTTTGAGACATTTTAGCGCGTATATATAAGAGGAACGTAAATTTAAAACCATATTTGTTTCTTACGTTTACGCGAATTATTGAACTCATTCAAACACAATTTTACGGATTTTTCGCGATTTATTTACATTTTATTTAAAACCTGACATTTCGAACACTTAACAGCGTTCGTGGTCACAGGGAGACTAAGGTATTATTTGCCAATTACAAAGTTTTGAAAAATTAAACTACCGTCACTCATTAATATTAATTTACGTTCCTATTTACGCAGAAAGAGCTAACCGTGTCTTGAGATCTTGCACTGTGAGGTGTTGTTTTGGTTTTTGCTAGAATAGGATCCCATGCCGGTGGAACTTCTCAACCATCTTCTCTATTAAAATTTGGATGTGTTCTAATTTCAATTCCTTATTAACGTACGTACATATTTAGGTGGAGGTAAACATCGTGAGGAAACCTGCACACTAATTGGCTAGTGTGTAAAATGCAATGGCAAACCACTCCATTAAAACTTGCTATGAAAGTCGTTGTGTGTGTTTCATTCCACATAATGATGACGACCATCAGTTATGAGGTATACGACTATGAGGAGGGGAGTAATTTAGTGGTACAACGACATAAGCGTGAAAACCCTGCCTGCGTCTTTTGTCTCAATAGCAGAATGGGGCCGGACTTCTTTGATAAATACTTTAATAACATCCTCTAGAGGTAGAGTGACATTAAAATTAATTTTATTTTTTTTATTAAAGGGCTTAGAACTACTAATACATACATAAACAACATACTCTTACAACGGGCTATCATTGTAATTAATCACGTTTATGTTAGGCATATTATTCGTACATTATTTATGCGAAATTCTTAGTAACATCATTATTATCGTCTTCGGCAAGTAATCACGTAAATAATTATTGTTATCAGATTTAACGTTATAATAGAGAAATGATATTGATCAATTGCCCCAGAATAAGGCGAAATTTGGCCTTATACTTACAACAATAACAGCTAGACTTTAAAGGCAGGAACCTATTCGATTGGCATATTAATGATAAAAACGCTTAAGAAGGTACCTACTTCAGAAAAAAACTCAAAGGGAAATGTATCACCTTCTCAGACAAATAATTAAACCATCCTAGATTCATAATATCTACCCCGCTGTTTAAAGAAATCAAGTTAGATGCAACACACTGCTGCTCGGCTCGGTCGTACTTTAAAAAGATCGTAACTTTTTACTAACACTAAAATGACATATAGTAGGGCATGATGTAATTAATTTGTACCTAAAAGATTATCCTTCATTGAATGAAATATAAAATATATTCATGACAAGCATCTCCGTGCTTCGGAAGGCACGTAAAGCAGTTGGTCCCGGCTAATATCTGTTGGAATTAGTCGTTAAGCCTAGTCAGAGACCCTAGGGCTGCTTGATAACATTTGACAGCAAGGCTTGTCACTTGCCTTATAGTCACCCCTCCACCAACCCGCACTGAGCCCGCGTGGTGGAATATGGCTCGTACCTCCTCATAGTTGAGGAAGAGGCCTTTTCTCAGCAGTAGGATCTATAAGATCCCACTAAGAAGAAGAGATGAAAGTTGAAGAGAAAAGGAGGATGAAACTTTGTATGGGAAATTCGACATTTGCGGGGACGAAGTTGCAGGAAACCGTTTAGTACTATATATGCTAATCTAATTAGAACTTACCCTTTACCTATGAAGTTGGTTGTACTTTGTTACTACTGCTAAGGAAACTACGTAAAGTTCTTAAGTATTTAGCTACTGAAAGGTAGACCTTGAACACACAAACATAGAAAAAAGTAATTTTAGGTAACTAGGCTGTGTTTTTGTTTAGTCTTATTGTCTTACAAGTTTAATAATAAGCCTACGGTTTTTGATTACCAACTCCAGCTCCTTTGTTGTCAGTTTTCGTTTACAAAAACAGTGTCAAATGTTCGAAAGAAATTCAAAACACGTTCCCAAGTAAAATATACTTACCGGAGGCCTTTTGTTTTCAATAAAACTTTAATTTGGCATTAGCACGCAGCATTTATTGCTATGGTAACCAATTTTTACAGTTTTAATAATTAAAGATAAGTAAACAAGGAGAGAAACTTTAAAATCGCCTTTATTGCTTTTGCAATACCATCAAAGTGCGAAGATTTTTATTAGAAAATACTTACAAGAAAATAAATTTTATCAAATTGCCTTGATTCCAATAAGCGGCAAGTCACAATAAAGTTGCTTGCTTGTTGCTTAACATACCCGAGATACCAATTGAGATACCTACTATGAGTTCACGAAAATAGTGCCTTAATTTTTTTCGTCGTAACGCACGGAGCACTAGGAAAAAACAACAATATAGATTTGGATAAATGCCAAAAAGCTGAAAAGTTTAATTTAGTACATTATGAAATAAGTGAGTAAAGTTGCTCATTATACACGAGGCTGTGGGTTGCAGCCCGAGCCGCAGGCAAGGGCGTAAATCAGCCGAGTGTCTAATGAGCAAGTTGCTCACGAGTTTCATATTAACTTTTTCAACACACTTGCGAGGAAAAAACGTACAAGTATTGCACTAATCGTTTAATTATTAAAACACTTGGTGAATGTACAATTTTCAGAACGATATTGGGTTGTTGGTTTTTACTAGATTAGGCTTTCGTTTGCATATTGTGCTGCATTCAGCATTTCTGGCGGGGTAAAAAATATATTAATTGTTCATATTCTGTACTAAAACTTGTCATTTTTACAATTATATACCACACAGCAACAAATGCGATATTAAACAAAATATGAAAATCATGGCAAATGGCGCCCAAGTTTTTTTTTCACGTGCCAAATGTATGGTGGTTGATTACATATAGCCATACAGCCTACTTTAAAATTATAATTTTAAAAATGCTAATATTTTGTAACGAATTATTGCGAATTGTAAATAATTTGTTAACTATAAATGTTTTTTCTTAATTAGGGACACAATTATTTGTTCCAAAAATTGTAATGGATTTTTACAGGAAGTTTTTAAGTCGATACCTGGCTACGCCTTGCCAGGCAAAAAGAAAAAAACAAAAAATAGCAGCAGCACGTAGGCAGTTACAGAGGGGGGTACATCAAGGCATCTGTGTTAAGTCCATACCTCTTCTGCTTGGGGACGGATGTACTCACTGAAAACGCTTTTACTTATTACTTATTTGGTTTACTTACTATAATGTCCTCCTAGCCGAATTTCCACTACAGCAGCGGCCTGTCTCAACAGAGATTAGCCAACTGCGCAGGAGATATTATAGTGCACAAGTGTGTGCGCAATATACAGATGCACTCTGTGTTCATTTACTCTCATAATTCGGTAAGACGGCAGTCCGACATCACCGTAGAGAGATCAAGCGCAGGACCAACATACAGCTTAACGTGCATTCCGAGGCACGGGGGAGTTAACATGACCAACTTCCTGACTCCGGAGCTGTGTCTGAGTTATTTCAAGACAGAAAAACCCGAATACTCTCGGCCCGACCGAGGATTCGAACCCGGGACCTCGTGTATAGTACCCAGTCTGCTGACCACTAGACCAACGAGGTAGTCTCTTATTATGGCAGTGAAACGTAGGATGTAACAAAGCGCCATGTCCACTTCAAGATACTCTGGTAAATGTGTGGCGAGACTCGACAAAATTCGCAATAAATACGTTCGCGGCAGATTCGGTCATACACATCGCTGGTTAGCTCCAAGAGAGTAGACTGCGCTGGTTTGGACTCGTTACAAGTAGACCTCCTGAGTACGTGGATAATCTGATAGCCAATTTGATCATCTCAGGGCCCAGACCGACCAAAAACAAAATAAGCAGATGTGGTCAAGAAATACTTGTGCCTCTTAAATGTATCCGTAGACGATACATCCGATAGGGCAAAGTGAATAGAAAAATTGAGAGGGTAGACACCACCAGATGAGATTAATAATGTAGACGATAGAGACTATAAGTCATCACAAGAAAAGTGCCTTTTTACTACGTCATCAATTGCCACTTAAGCACAGTCAGAGTTGTAAATACTTACCTTAATTTCTAAAATGTTTCTTATTTAGCTTACGCATGTCGGCTGCCATATTGATAACATCTGTCTAAATAACATTAGTTATGCGGACGACATGGTGCTGCTGAGTGCATCAGTTTGTGGCATAATGAAGCTACTTAGAATATGTGAAAAGTACGCACTCACTCATGGACTGAAGTATAATGTTAATAAGAGTGAATGCATGGTGTTTCAGGTCAGAGGAAAACAGCCATCTACTGTACCACCTGTACAGCTAGGTGGGAAACCACTTAAGAATGTCAATCAGTTTAAATATCTTGGGCATGTTATTACTTCTAATCTGAGTGACAATGCAGACATTGAAAGAGAACGCAGAGCGCTGTCAGTAAGAGCTAACATGATTGCTCGAAGATTCAGTCGTTGTTCCCCGGAGGTCAAGATTACACTTTTTAGGGCTTATTGCTCCACATTCTACACAAGCAGTCTTTGTATCAGCTACACAAAACGACAATACAGCGCTCTGCGCGTTCAGTTCAATAATGCGTACAGGGTGTTGATGGGGCTGCCTCGATTCTGTAGTGCATCGGGGATGTTTGCAGAAGCGCGTGTAGATTGTTTTTACACAACAATGCGGAAGCGATGCACATCCCTGGTGCGCAGGATTCGAGCCAGCTCCAACAGCGTCCTGAGCATGTTTGCTTCGAGGTTGGATGGTCAGTACCTGAATCATTGCTCGATGATTCATGTGCTGACTCTAATGATAATACATTTAAATAAAATATAATTTGTAATTAATTTAATGATTTCAACTATTTTATTACTAACTTAGTGTCTTAAGTAATCTCAATTTTTCTCTTACTAACAACAATTGTTTGTACTATGATCTGCAATGGGTCGAAATAAAGAGATTTTAATTTTAATTTAATTTTTTTAAAAGCAAGGTAATGCCTATGAAGCCTACTTATGTTATTGTTGTTACCGCTGAAAATTAATTACTGTGTAGGTATTCTTAGTTGAGTATCTAGTCAAGTAACGAGCAGCTTTCTTTGATATTTAATCTTCGCTATTCCATGTTTGAAAACATTTGGTTAATTAAACGTCCTTGTCTCAATTGATCGATCGATATTCTGATAAATTGTACCGTATTGTAGTCGTAAGACCATAATACCTAATTATCATTTATTTTATTGATAAATGCAGACATCCTTACGTTTTATTTGTAGTCCTTCGTCTCGAGGAACCCGTTTAAAATACCAAAATCAATGGGGATGCGGTTGCAAATGGTGGTAGCGGCAGTGCGGCCATATCACTTATTGTTTTTCACATTTTGAGAGAAGTAGGTTTAACTATGGTGGCGCCATTCCTTTTAGTTCTCTGGTTTCTATCCCCATTAGATAAATCAAGCACTTTTAGGTTGAGCTGCAATTATGTTTTTCATTGAACAAACACGTACAGGCGGCAGCAGATCAGGTTACCCATGTGAACTACGAAAACAGCTTTTGTTACGTAGGGAATAGAGGCGGTATCTAGGTCAAAGTGGCAGGGGCACGAGCAGCCGTATGTATGTAACTAACGCAATTTTAACTGTGACCCTTGACAGTAACATTAGCAAGCTCCTGACTTGGTTGGAGGAAAGCTAATGCGTAATGGAATGGAAACCCTAACTGACTTATAAAGTTCCACTTTTTTGCGACACTTCCGTATTCCCGATATCAAAAAGTTTTACACACCGAACTAATGGTACGGCTCGAAGAGTGACACATTCCGATCACGAGCCATATCGGCACCCCAGTCACGGAGCAATTTACATTTTCTTCAATTTAGTGGAAAACGTCTGGAATTTCTTATTGATCTTCATTTAAAAGCTAATCCGGGACTGTTTAGGAAACCGGCAGGATTTCATTTACAGGTGCAATTCGTGAAAAACGCTGCGAAAACGATCCTAATTCGGTCAGCAAAAATATTAGTAGGGTGGCGTAACTTAGTTACAAGCTTCCACCACTCTTATTACTGCTCAAAGCAATGACAGTGTATTACAAAAGAGGTAGACTTGTAATTAGCACGCGGACATTGCTTGCCTCGAATTTAACAATTTAAATATGACATTTGACACGTTAACTAACGTGTAATCGGCGTATCAAATTCTAATTGCCGCGCAGTAGGAGATGATACATCCACCTCTTTTTTGATGCACTATCATTGGCTCAAAGAGGAAGCAAGGATAAGAGTTTACATCGGCGAAAATACGGATTTTTCACAACTATAGTTAAAGTTTACCCTCGTAGGTGTATACGTTTACCTACGTTACATTTATGTATACACATAACTTTCAAACAACTAAAAGGAAAATTACTCGATTCATAAAATCTATCGGTCGGTATCGGTTTACATACGCGAATTCAAATTCACATTATTTATGATGATCATGATGTTGTGTTAAAGCAAAATTAAATTTCCTACCCCCTCATCTGCCAAGCCAAATGATGAATATAACCTCAATCTGTCAACCCCCCGCCATAGTCTATAGTGACTAATATTGGATACATCACCCGTTTTTTTTTTACAATTGGAATCACAACCGTTTTCATCAGGTCTGGTTGCAAATAGGCGTGTCTAATACAATGGTTGTAAAACATACTATGCACACGTGGTAGGTGGACACCAGCATGCTAAAAATGCCCGTCATGACCAGGGGATTTCTCACGGGTACTATGTTTAATCATATTCCGTACCTCTCGACTTAAAAAATACACAAGCTTTTGTTGTTTTTGCTGGTCAGCATCAAGCAGTCCTTTTCAGGCTTAAACCTATTAGCAGTAATATTAGCTTTGACTCTAAAGTGATCCTTAAAACGATTGGCTATAGCTTTGTGACCGCTAGCATTATCTAGAGTTACAGGTGAGCTCGGCTTTACATTTAGTTGTTGCGTGCTTTCTATGTTGAGTGGCCAGGATATTCATTAAATTTTGATTCTTAACACACCATTTTAATTTAGACTTGAACATTTTACGAGATTCACTTATCAATTCATAAATTTGTCCCGTTACTGGTTTACCATAAAGCAACCATAACCTACGACAGGCCTGTGTATCTTCCCGCGTAGGTAGCAAAAACGTACCTACGCGCGGCGACCCCTTGGTAAGGGACAAACAAGTTGGGTGTCGCTAGCCGGCAGCGACACGCTCCCGCGTTTTATTTACCGGCACTAGGTTGCTGGTTGGACATGCGTGAATAAAGTCCTAGAAAGATGTGCTAGTTGGCGTAAGTAGCTTCTTGTGGCAGTCAACCCTATCGCGTTGCGTGATAGTACGTCACTGAATAGGTTTACTGTATTATGAATCATATTCCAGAGTTATAAGAATGATATTATCTTGCAATGTATTTCTGTAGGTGTCTACACAAAAATGTGCTTGAGTCAGAGGCGAACTGAATTACACCATATCGTTAAAAACATTGAGTAGATATTTCTTTGAATTTCATTGCAAAGTCATACTTCTGTACGGAGTACTAATACTTATTCTGTGCCTACGAGTAAAACATCGCCGAGCCTCTCTGTGTGCTTCACTGACATGAAGTGACATGAACTCTTCGCCTTTTCGTATGCCTCAGACGCAACTGAGTCCGTGTTACGGACGCAGCCGCGGATAGCACATTAATTAAATTGTTATTTAACTGGTCTAAAATGACTTTATGTTCCCGACTCTCGCACATATGGTCAGCACAACTATTAAATTCACTGGGAAAATTAATATCTCGTAATTTGGATAGATAGATAGATAACTCTTTATTGCACACCATCACAGAAAATACAGTAAGTACAACGATTTTACACAGATAAATGTACAATTTATTGCGACATATTTGTTTATAGTCTTTAATTTGTTCCGAGCTTTTATTGCCTACTGTACACTATTGTCTATGCTCTTACTACAACTTGCTTTTGGCCTAATACGAGTAACACTCAAATTACACATGACAATTACTGGAAAATGATCCGACGAGTACACTCCATAATCTACACGAACATCTGTTATCGTATCCTCTGCTGAGGCAGTTACAAGGCAGTGATTTAACAAACGTCTACAATAACGTGCTTCGCTTATAAACGTAAAAGTATCAGAGTCAATACCAAGGTACTTATAGTCCGCACAAACCCAACTTTGTTCGTCACAAAGAGATAACATTTCCTTACCGAAAATCTCCGGGTAGTGCGCATTGAAGTCCCCTAGTAAGAATAATGAAGTCTTTGATTTAACTCAAATTAGCTATCTCATATTTATTTACGTGTTATATTAGTGGCATAATAATTATTATTATGGCGGACAGAAGTAGCACTGTTCGCAAAAGTGTTCGAAATCATACCTTCATCGTGTATAAAAGCACTGGATAGTAATCAATTGTGTTTATTTGGCGAATTGGCGTTTTACTGCCTACAGTATAATGTTTATAGGCTCTCTGTACTGCCATCGGCTCTGATCAACCATAAAAAGTTTATTGCAATATAATCTGAAAAGCAGAGGCGCCTTCACTGGCTGTGGCAGTAAGAACAACTTCAAGAAAATCAGTATAATGCCTCTGCAGTTGCTATGATTCAAACAAGCAATCAAATTCAAACAAGCAAGGTATTGAGGACTAAGATTAAAGCATATAAAAGCTAAGAAAATATATAAACCGGACAACTGATTTGGACTCGTGCATTAAGGGTTCTGAATTATCTATACAACATTAGTCACTATATTATAACCTTTTATTTTGTTTCAAAAACTGCACAAAAACACGTTTGTTGTATGCGAGCCTTGCCACAGAATAAGTACTAGTACTCCGTACAGAAGTATGACTGCAATGAAATTCAAAGAAATATCTACTCAATGTTGTTAACGATATGGTGTAATTCAGTTCGCCTCTGACTCAAAAACATTTTCGTGTAGACACCTACAGAAATACATTGCAAGATAATTTCATTCTTATAACTCTGGAATATGATTCATAATACACTAAACCTATTCAGTGACGTACTATCACGCAACGCGATAGGGTTGACTGCCACAAGAAGCTACTTACGCCATCTGGCGCATCTTTCTAGGACTTTATTCACGCTCGTCCAACCAGCAACCTAGTGTCGCGCACCGCCGGTGAATAAAACGCGGGAGCGTGTCGCTGCCGGCTAGCGACACCCAACTTGTTTAGTCCCTTACCTAGGGGTCGCCGTGCGTAGGTACGTTTTTGCTACCTACGCGGGAAGATACACAGGCCTGGCCTTACTTATAAAGATTTATTTTATTCTGTTTTTAGTGTTTGTTGATAAAATCATGTGTGCAATTGCAACTGCCTAGGTCACTATTCATGAGGTACAGCCTGATGACAGACATACGGACAGTGGATTATTAGTAATGGTAATGTAAAAAAATCACTTTTAAGTTAAAGCAATCCAAATATACGGCCATTAAAGCCGTATTTTCTAAGATTTTGCATATTCAGAAGGACCTAGAATCACGAAAATTGGCAAAAAGGAAGTTCTTGCAACTCAAGTAAAGAAAAATTCCGAAAACTGCGTGGATACATCTTAGAAAAAGAAACCATTTGTTTGTACGGAACCCTTACTGCGCGAGTCCGACTCGCACTTGCACAGTTTTTTAAATAGATAAAGTTTTTAAATAGCAGAACTGTTGTTAAAGTTTGTGACACTAACACTGTATATTAACAGCTCCATCCATACTAATATTATAAATGTGAAAGTGTGTCTGTCTGTCTGTCTGTTACCTCTTGACGCTAAACCACTGAACAGATTGAGATGCAATTTGGTGTGGAGACAGTTCGAGACCCTGGAAAGGGCATAGGCTACATTTAGTCGCGATATAAAAACATTAAGGGGGTGAAATGGGAGATGAAAGTTTATATGGACAATCCAACTCTTGCGGGCGAAGTCGCGGGGAACCACTAGTAAATCTATAGCGAAAAGTGAACCAAAAATAACGACCGCAAACTTGTTAAACCAACCAAAAGTCCAATTAATGTCATTCCCGTGGGCCCATTGGTAAACGATTCCATGACAAAGCTTTGTTTGGCTTACTCTATTGATTTAACAATAAAGTGGCCACTCCATCATGGACCATAACTTTTGGCGGGAAATTACCCTATTTAGGGTATTTATCGGGAATGTTATTGGCAGGGCGAGTTTGTAGATATTATTGAGTACAAGCCGAACCCCAGGGATCTTTGTTTTTGTTTATCAAAGAGGCTACAACTTTTATTTTTAGAAAAGCAATCATCTGAAAGGTAGAGGAGCTGTCTATTCAAATGGTAATTGCTGAATAAGTCTAGACGTGTATTATGACAATTTAATGGTAATTGCAGAATAAGTCTAGACATGAGTCCGACTCGCGCTTGTCCGGTTTTTGTGTAACCTTTAGTTTTTAAAAACATTTTGTTTTTATTTTCTCTTTTCTTTGCTTGCATATAAAATACATCTGTGTGAGCAGAATGTGTCCTTGCTCGCATATTTAAATTGTGGGAATGGAATGAATTCGATGGGAGACGTTAATTTACTTTCATGTGGAGTTATTCGAACGTAACTAATTACGTTAGGGTACTTATACCTTACAGAATCAACCAAGGTATATATTCTCAATATAAAGCTGACTTCCATCTTGATGCATATCGTTCCGAACAACGAATACGAGCCTTTAGCGCGGGAAAAGTAATTGGGTTGTGTTTTCGCGACGCAAACTCGCCTAATATGAACTTGTGGACTTATGCTTTTTGTATCAGTTCTGTAGCGGAAAAGATTTTAAGTGTTGTACTTAGTACCAGATTGAAAATGTAAGTAAATAAATAGATTTAATTTCTCCTAAGAAAGGACATGGCCAAAAGTTAATAGGACAAAAACACAAAATCACCTGCAATAAAATGTATAAAAATAGGTTTACTAGTTACACATTACCTTTTTTTAACAAAAATCATAACCCTATATACTCCTTTTACCGTACGACATAGAATACAAGGTACAGGTCACGATTACTGGACGGATATTGACCCGTCCGAGAGTCAAACACAAGACCTCAGCGCTAGTCCACGGATCTCCGTGGTTTCGACGATCACGTCGAACATAATTAAAAATATGTATTATAATAAGGTATTAAAGTGACAGCAGATAAAATAAAAGTTAAACAAATCAATTGTTTGAGAGTTTAGGCAGTGGATTACACGTGGAGGGCGACAATGATAGGTGGAAAATAGGTAAAGTCAGAGTGCTTATCGCTAGGTACTTGCCACATCGGTTTTCCGGGGTTTTTGGTGTCACTTCACACACTTCACAGGCCACAATCACTCGAAATGTCTGTAAGGAGCTTCACAGGATACACACGCGGCGAAAGCGCTCTGGGCGGTCTAGTACATGTGTCATAGGTAACGTCTCGGTGGCAACTGGGGGCTCCGGGGTTCTCACGGTACGTTTTAAACAAATAAAAAACTAGGCAGGTACGCGTGCGAGTGCGCGCGGCGCAGTATCAAAAGGGTACACAAACAAATCAAAATATTGTAGTAAACATATCGCCCGCCCTAAAACCGTCAAGTGTTTACGAGAAGGTTAGGAAGCTAAGGGAAAGAAGTTCACTGGACAGGAAGACGAACTAATTTCGTCAAAGATCTCTTTAGGCTACCGGTAGGAGTTTTAACATTTACCACACGAACAACTTGGTCTTGGCCAGGGTATAAATTAATAATGCGTCCACGACGCCACTGCAAAGGGGGAAGGTTGTCATCTTTTATGAGTACTAGCTCACCCACTTTAGGAGGATCACAAGGAGAGGTCCATTTATTTCTAATTTGTAATGTATTTAAGTATTCTAAATGCCAGCGAGACCAAAAGTGCTGGGCAATTTGTTGGATTAGCTGAAACTGTGTAAGGCGATGCAATTTTACGTCTTTATAAGGGTACTCCGGAAGTGCAGTTAAGGGTTGTCCAATTAAGAAATGGCCGGGAGTTAACACTTCGACATCATTAGGGTCCGGAGAAACTGGGCGTGAATTTAAAACTGCTTCAATTTTAGCAAAAACAGTAGTCAGCTCTTCAAACGTAAGGGGGGTATCGCCTACTACTCGTTTTAGGTGCGATTTCACCGATTTAACCGCAGCTTCAAAAAGACCTCCCCAATGAGGGCAAACAGGAGGATCGAAAACCCAGGATATGTTCCGCTTTGAAAGCTCAGAACCAATAGCCGCCTGGTTCTGAGACAGGAAACACTCTAACTCTTTCAGGTAATTGTTAGCACCGATGTAATTTCGACCGCAATCAGATCGGATTAGGCGAGGTACACCACGACGCGACACGAATCGGGAAAAGGCCGCAATAAAGGCTTCAGTAGTTAGGTCCGACACAACCTCAAGGTGAACGGCTTTAGTAGAAAGGCAGACAAATACACACAGGTAACTTTTCACTAACCTTTTGTTCCTATAGGCCTGGACTTTGGTAAAAAAGGGTCCTGCAAAATCGGTACCTACACCGTCAAACGGTCTAGCAGCCGTGACGCGGTCTTTAGGTAGGTCACCCATGAAGGGTTGAGATACAGCCGCTTTGAGACGATAACAGGGAAGGCATTTAAAAATCACATGCTGAATAGCTCTGCGTGCCGACAAGATCCAAAACTCTCTATTTAACATGGCAAGAATTGCATTAACACCTGCATGAGCATTCTCGCGATGGTAATGTGAAATAAGGATGTTCACGAAATTACCATTCTTAGGCAGAAGAAGGGGATGGCGCGCATCAAAGGATAGATCGGAGTTTCGTAATCGACCTCAAACTCGAATCAGGCCTCTGTCATCTAGAAATAAATTCAACTTTCTAAGGGAGTTAGTAATAGGATCGCCACGCCGTAAGCGATCAAGTTCATCAGAAAAGGAGGTAAATTGAACGATTTTCACTAAAAACAAAAGGGAATCTCTCCATTCCTCAGGGCTCAGGTAGGACAAATAAGATTTAGGAAATAAAAACCGCCTTAGGTAACAAGCCACGTTTATTAGCTTGTTCAAAGAACTATACCGCTCTAATAAGAATGAGGGATCCGAGGTAGGAACATCGGCAGAGACTACTAAACAACGTAGTCCAGGAAGATCACTACTTGGGTTAGGTTCCGAAATACCGGGCCAGTTGTCAGGAGACTGCGTCAACCACAAAAGTGAAAACCAAAGGGAGTGGTCGATCAGTCGGGTGACTGACATACCTCTCGATGCACAGTCACTAAGTCACTAGGGTTCATGTAGCCTGGGACGTGCCTCCATTCACTAGATGTAGGACTATTATTAATCTGGGAGACAGGATTAGCCTCAAAAGTCTGAAGGAGGTGAGGAGTGGCTTTTAACCAACACAACACGATTTTACTATCCGTCCAACTATAGATTGAAGTCAACACATACGACCTTTGCAGACAAAGAGCGACGTGATGAAGTAATTTAGAGAGGAGGGTAGCTCCCAACAATTCCAACTTGGGAATTGTTAAACGGGTCCGAACAGGGGCAACTTTAGATTTAGCCATAACAAGATGGACGGAGCAAACACCAGACGGAAGTTCCGCACGTAAATAAACAGCGGCAGCATATCCCAATTCAGAAGCATCACAGAACCCATGTAGGGATAAGGAGGAGGAACCTCTGGGAAGAATATGTCGCGGAATGGCCACTTCACTAACCTTCGCTAGGTCCTGAACAAATGCAGTCCACTCTAAAGACAGGGGTTCATTTAAAGGATCATCCCAGGATAAGCCTGACATCCATAAGCGTTGGATAAATTCCTTAGCCTTAAATACGACGGGAGATATCCAGCCACAAGGGTCATACATACGGGCAATCAAAGATAAAACTTTGCGTTTTGTAATAACTGCATCACGGGTATCACAGGTATAATTGTAGGTAAATGA
The DNA here is from genome assembly GCA_949316185.1 of Pyrausta nigrata. Lineage (NCBI taxonomy): Eukaryota > Metazoa > Arthropoda > Insecta > Lepidoptera > Crambidae > Pyrausta > Pyrausta nigrata. The sequence continues at coordinate 5,571,698 of OX438951.1, forward strand.
GTCACTCACAGGATTCTACTGCACACCTGAAATAGCGACAGTATGAGGATTATCTGGGTCTGACAATGAATGAGGAAGTTGCAAATGATCCAGGGGCATATCCTCCAGGAGCTCGGGCCTGTTACTAATCCACTAACGGAGTTTATAACCACCAGAGGCCATTATTCCTATAAGCTCAGTTTTCAAAGCCCGGGCAGACGCAATAGTATCAGCACCAGTAAGACAATCGTCGACATAAATATCTCTCTCAAGGACTTCAGCAGCTCGAGGGAAGGTAAGTCTCTCTTATTCAGCGAGCTCAAGAAGGGTACGAATTGCAATGAATGGACTGGAACGAAGACCATAGGTATTGGTATTAAGTTCATAGGCAAGAAGTGGCTGAGAGGGATCCTCACGCCAAAGCACAAGTTGGTACCTTCTATCATCAGGATGTACCCAAGTCATACGAAACATCATACGAATATCTGTTACAAACACTACCTCGTGCCTGCGGAAATTTAGGAGGATGTGAGAAATATCTCGCTGAAGCTTAGGGCCTGTATGTAAACATTGATTCAGGGACACTTTAGAGGACGTAGGACTACTACCATCGAACACAACACGTATTTTGTCACTAACGGACTTAAAAATTCCATGATGAGGGATAAAATAATGTTCCCGGGTCGAGTCATATGAAGAAAGGGACATGGTTTAGGTCAAGGTACTCACGCATAAAGGAAATATATTTCTCTCGAAAATTAGGATTGGCTTGCAAACGCTTCTCAAGATTATGGAATCGCCGTAAGGCATTGGTTTTAGAATCACCGAGAGGTGGACGATCATGAAGAAAAGGGAGTCTAACCATAAATCGACCATCGCTTTCACGAGTGGTAGTTGCTTTAAAAAAGGTTTCACACTCTATATCCAAGGGGTTCGCAACTGGAGATTGGGGGGCCTCTTCGATTTTCCAGAATTTTTCAACTATTTGGGACAGCGAGACTCCAGTCATGGGGGGCTCCAAATCAGTAAATCCTCCATAAACAGGACCACACAGGACATAACCAAATATCGTCGAGATAGCAGTAAGGCCATCAGGGGACACAAACAACTCGGACCTTAAAAGGCGACCAATGACGTCAGCTCCAAGAAGTACACTTATAGTACCAGGTTTGTAAAATAAAGGGTCAGCAAGAGGGAGGTGCTTAGTACAGGTAATTACACTTTTAGGTAAGTCTACCTCTGGGAGGGTACCAGCAATCACACCAACAACTATTGCACTGGTAGAGATTTCTGGAAAGGCAGAATAAACTGGCTTAAATGAAAAGGATACAATGCCCGGGGAATTAATTGCTTGAACATTACCTATTCCACGAACAGGAACTGGAGAAGGAATTATAGGTAAGTTCATGTGGTCAACGACAAGCTCAGTAGTAAGAAGGCAGCCCTGAGCACCAGTGTCACATAAGGCACGCGCTTCCACATAATATCCAGACGAGGTTTTAACATGAATCAAGGCCGTAGGTAAAAGAACGAGAGAATTGCGAGGTAAAGATGTAAAAGCGGGTATGGAAGGGGGGCTATCTAGTCAGAATTGTGGGGCCTTATTGTACTTATGATGAAATGCACGTTCATCCTGGGTTCTTTGACCTAGAGGGGCATTATAAGTACGGTTACCGTTGGGTGCAGGTGGGGTTCGCCCGCCCGAACGGGGAGGTGATGCTCTACGGGAATCACGAGGTGGTGGGGTGCGAACACGGTGCCATTCAGTACGTGGGGGTGACGCACGGTCCGTTAAGTGACTTTGTGGAGATTGCCGCAGTTGGTTAGAAGCTAAGGCCGCGACGTCTCGATATGAGCGCTCGCGATCGTAATTCACAGGAGAGGAGTCATTATAACACAGTGACGTGTGATGACTGGAACGGCGGCACGTGCGACAGCGATAATTTCGCGTGCATTGGGATATGGAGTGTTTATCCAGGCATCGATAGCACAGTCGGGCTTCTTTTACAAAGGTAACACGTTGACGTGTAGGAAGGCGAATAAAATCGGGACATTCGCGTAAGTAATGCGAAGTACTATTACAAAGGTGACATTAAGATGTCGTCGCAAAAGTAACAAAGCTCTCGCAGGAGGTGGGGAACGCGCGTTAGGTTTAGGCAAACGAGGGGAGCTCACAGTAGGGGGGGTAGTAGTGTCAACGACAGAAGCACTACCTACATTGTCGTGGTGCCTACATTCATCCTCAAGAAAGGTAATAAGATGATCAAAAGTAGGGAGGTGATTAGGATTATCGCCATAACGACGTTCAAATCTCGATTTTAACTCTGAAGGCAGTTTAGCAAGGCATAAGGGAACTAATAGGTATGACCAATGTTTAACAGGAAGTTCCAATCTTTCTAAACATCGATAAGTCGAAAGCAGCGGGTTCAGGAACGACACACGTAACCTGGAAAGTTTAGGCGTTATAATAGGGAGCATCATTATTTGAGCTATGTGGGTATCCGCTAAAACACAAAGGTTATGGTACCTACGTTTTAGGAGGTCACGGGCCACGGTGTAATTGCCCGCCTCAATCTTGAGATGTTGTATCAATCGACGAGGTTCATCCGATAAGGCTCCCACTAAATAGTGTAGCTTCAAAGTCGGGGTAAGGCTAGGCTGATTGTCCACCACGCTATCAAACCAGTCTATAAAACTGATCCAACTATCGGGACGGCCATCAAACTTAGGTATAGGTAGGTCAGGTAATTTACTAGCCGGGTTATCAATAGCCAGGGATTTATTCTCCTTGAAGGGGGTGCTAGTACGGGACGTCTCAAATGGGTGAGGTCGTATTTCGTCTAACTTAATTTTTAAGTCGTCTACTTTGTCCCTTACTACGCGTATCTCGTTCTTAACTTGCACATATTCTTGTTCATAAATAGCAGGATCGAGATTACCTAACAGCTTGGAACAAGCGGCAGAAAACTTATCGCTCATAAGTGGCAGGTCGGAAAGACGCGCTCGCATACGATTGGAGGAAAAGGTCTCAAGAACTCGGTGGGAATCATCAACCCAGTCACTAATATAACGGAGTTCACCAATAGCTTCACGGTATTCAGCTGTATCCGTATAAAGTACGGCCCTTACGGTCTCGTTGCCGGTTTCGGTATCCGACATTTTATTTACTTTAAATCGCAAGAAACAAGGTAGGTAAATTAAACTCACAAAAGATTTCAATAGGATGCGTAAAGGAACAAATAGTAAGGGACGGCACTGATGCACCGGGTATATCAAACGTAACTCGTAAACAGCTCGCACGCGGTCACGCGGTAATGGCGTGATCAATAGGGAAACAAAGCGCTCGCGCACCTCACTTGCACTCAAAGCGTAGGTAATTAACGCGCTAATCGATTTAATCGACACTTATGTAAAAGGGGTTGTACTCAAATGTTATTGAGGAATTTACTGTAAATAGGTTAGGTATATGACGAGACGTTTTCTTCAAATTACAAAGGAAGGTAGCAAATAAATAACTCTCAATTAAACAAATTACGTTACTAATAAGGGGTCCTAATAAAAAACTACGCTCTGCTACCAAGATGTTTGAGAGTTTAGGCAGTGGATTACACGTGGAGGGCGACAATGATAGGTGGAAAATAGGTAAAGTCAGAGTGCTTATCGCTAGGTACTTGCCACATCGGTTTTCCGGGGTTTTTGGTGTCACTTCACACACTTCACAGGCCACAATCACTCGAAATGTCTGTAAGAAGCTTCACAGGATACACACGCGGCGAAAGCGCTCTGGGCGGTCTAGTACATGTGTCATAGGTAACGTCTCGGTGGCAACTGGGGGCTCCGGGGTTCTCACGGTACGTTTTAAACAAATAAAAAACTAGGCAGGTACGCGTGCGAGTGCGCGCGGCGCAGTATCAATAGGGTACACAAACAAATCAAAATATTGTAGTAAACATCAATGTTAGTGTTTAATTATTTTTTTCTACTTATTGTATACAGTTTTATTTAGCAAGCTTTTCCTACAATTTGTTCTTTCTTGCATTGTCGGAAAATACTTAAACTTAATCCGAATGTACATTGTTAAAGGTCTGGCGACACGTTTCCTATTTCACCGAGTCGGTATTATTTAGTCCTTAACTTCGTTAAATGTTGGTACCAAGTTACAAAGTGCTAGCTTGGATATACAGGATTACTTTAAAAAATATTAAAAACTTTTTAGGGTTTTGGTGCTCAAATAACAATAATAAAAACAATATCGTAATACATAGTTCTCTATAATGTTAAAAAAGTGAGCTAATGGTTTTTCGTTCAGGTACTAAGAAGTCGATTCCTGCACCACCAGTAAAACTCCTAAATACTGAACTGAGGAGAGTTAGTCAATTTAAATAACTGGGACATGTTGTTACTGAAAATGTATATGATGACTGTGACATAGAACGTGAGAGGAGGGCGTTAGCGGTTTGATGTAACATGCTGGCTCGCAGGTTTGCCAGGTGTACAAGAGACGTCAAGATTACTCTCTTTAAAGCATTTTACACCTGCAGCCTGTGGTGTGCTTACCCGCAGAGGGTCTATAACGCTCTCCGTGTCCAGTACAATAATGCCTTCAGGATGCTGATGGGGCTACCTAGGTTCTGCAGTGCGTCGTCGATGTTCGCTAAAGCTCATGTGGATGACTTCTACGCTATCATTCGGAAGCGGACGTCGTCGATGCTTGCTAGGATAAGGCGGAGCCCCAACAGCATTCTGATGGTTACCAGAGATAGGTCATCATGTTCCATCTTTAGGCACTGGATACAAATACATGTGCAGGGATTTAGGAATCGGTTTTTTGACTGAGCACTTGGTTGTTTTATTTTGTATGTGGTAGCTTTAAGTTTTTATTTTTAAGTAAGTACTAGCAATTTAATTTTAAGTTATATGTTACTAACAACTATCTGTAACTATGGATCTTTGATTTGGTCTGAAATAAACGTTTTATTATTATTATTATTATAGTAAAATAAATATAATTTTAGTACTTGGGGATTCTTTTTAGGCTTATAAAGCTTGTACTAGGAGACTCCTCTCTTCCATAGCTTTAACAATTTTGATAGTATATATATAACATAATTTACTACCTCCTAAGTACTTACAACCACTTTCTCTACGGGACCAAACGCCAAATTAAAAAAAAAATACAATTCATGTTTGATCATAAAATCACGTACCAGCAGTTGCTAGAGATTTAGTATGGGGCAGCAAAATGTATTTCGCAATTTCGATGGCGGTCTCATAGATAGTTGCTATATATTTGAGCATCAAAATCGGCTCTTAAGAGGTAATGTCTGCATTTAATTGCGTCTTTTAATGACAGCTGGGCCGAAACTTATAACGGAAGAGATTCTATTTGAACCTGAAGATAAATCAATAGAAGGTCATTCTATTTTGGATACAATCTTCTGCTCATCTGTCACGAATGAACGTACAATTCTTTCATTCGATTAAACTGAGATCAGTACAAGGACCCTCATACGTCACTTATTTAGGTCGCTGCCGTCTCCGTCACTTATTTACTCGAGAGAGAGAGACGAGAGAGTCTCTTATCAACCGATTGATTCCACCGGCCCCTTTTTATTATCGGGACATACGCAGGCGTTTCCATCCTTATTTCGTTGACATACCACTTATATGCAACAAACATTTTAAATCTACGTTACTGTTGCGTACAGCTAAACACCAAATCGAGTACATTTTATATTATTAATGGCCTGTTTTCCACCTCTGAGACGGTTGCAACTAGGTTACATATATTTTTCATGTGAAAAATATGTTTAAGTTACCCTGGCTTATTACAACAGGCTCTTAAACTCTCATAAGTGAATGAAAAATTAAATGAAAAAAAATATTAATTGCTTTCATTATTCTAGTAACAGTGCAATACAATATATCCATTTCAAACATTACCATTCCAGATTTTTTTAAATTGAAGTTTTTAAAGCAACTTGTCATCATACAAAATGACACTTTATTTTTCGCTCAAGTCTATGAGGCCCAACAGTTAAAATATGAGTTTATTAATAATTTTCACACCTCCACAACTTAACACGGAAAGATTCAGATAGGTAGGTGTGTGACAGAGTAACGGCTGGCAGGCGTCCAACCGATTAGTGCCGCATAAACAGAGCCGCCCCGCCCTGCTCACGGCTGTCCTATCGAGTTATACGCAGCCCAACTGGCCAGTCATAAGCGCACGCAGGAGAGGTAGCGGAGGAGAATACGCAGTGCCACCTCCCTACTCACGGCTGTCCTATCGAGTTATACGCGGCCTAACTGACCAGTCATAAGCGCACGCGGGAGAGGTAGCGGAGAAGAATACGCAGTGTCACGTTCCCTGCACACGGCTGTCCTATCGAGTTATACGCGGCCTAACTGGCCAGTCATAAGCGCGCGCGGGAGAGGTAGCGGAGGAGTATACGTAAAGGCGCTTCCTGTCATGTCTATCCTATCAAGTTATACGTTGCCTGATTGGCTACTCATAAGAACACGCGAGAGATGCAGCGGGAAAGTACACGCGTAGTGTCACCCCACTAACGGCTGTACAATCGATTGATCCGCGCCCTCAGCAGTCATAAGCGCACGCGGAAGAGGTAGCAGGAGCAACACGCAGCCCCTGGGCGTCTAGCGTTTACTGCTGTTCACGATGAAAATAATAAACGAGGCTGTTACAATACGTAGACAATGATAATAAATCCATTTAAAAAAATATATATGGATCACTAGCGCGCGGAAATTGATTGCCTCAAATTGTGTAATTTGCTCATATCTTGCATTCAAATATGACATTTGACACGTTAAAGATGACAGGTCTACCTCTTTTTTAAATAAATACACTGTCAGTGCATTTCCCAAACCTTTAATTAAAATTCAAATTCAGAACTAAGCACGTTATTACCTATACATAGTATTGAACAAAACAAACGTCATGGTAGTAAAGCCAATGCTCTACGAAATTATATTAGCCGATGTCTCTTTCCACATGTCCTATTTTATATATTTAAAAGGCAGACATTTGACCGCAATCTCATCTGAAGGTAAGCGAAGATGCGGGCGAGGATGTGACATGTCTGTCTAAAAGCAGCCTATTCGCTCTTTTCACTCGGAATCCAAATCGTTGTGTTTAGGGAACACTTCAGCCGGCAACGAATTTCACTCTCTAGCCGTACGCAAGAGGAACGAAGATTTAACGTTTGTTGCATATTAGTGGTATGTCAACGACATAAGGGTCGATGTGCATTTATTTTCGTTAATTAGTTATTGTCTTGTAGAAAATTGCAGGTATGCATCATCGTACATACTATTTTTATTAAATAACACAGTTATTTTTAATGAATCAAAACGCTACATCGTGTGAACAGCCAAAATAATTTCGCAAAGTAAACACGTGAAGCTAGTAAATATAAAACCAATCAATCATTCCTTGGCATAAAAGGCGTAAAATTAGAACAGATTTGTAGCCTTGGCTTAATGATCTTCAGCGTAAATATTATTACTTTAAAACGATTTTAAAATGAGGCGGTTAATATAAAATTGTAGACTTGAGCCGTAGTTTATTCCTTTACACTTAGACAATCTTCCATATAACACTTTACTACTTTTTAGACGTCTCGAAAGCTCGATTGCACCAAAGTTCCAGGTATTCTTATCATACCATCATTAAACTATAATAAATGTCAAAAATCTGTCATTGTCTGTAATCTGTATAGAGTCACTAATTATTTTAGTAGAGACAGTAATTAAACGAAGTCTCATTTTATTTCAAACTATAACGATTTGTTGCAACCGACCCTTAGTTTTCACTTCAGCAATATTTAAGCCGCATTAAAGCGATAAAATACAAAATGTAAGTGGATTCATCCCTCGGGAAGAAAGAAAACAAGCCATGATTAATGGGATAGAAAGAATACGATACTATAGGAAGATTTATCGTGAACACGTAATTATTTTGCGGAAATAATAGTAGGTATAACCACAGAATAAATAGAAGTACATACATTATACAAGGTATACAACTCGGTCAGGTGCCAGTTTAAAAAAAAATGTACAAGAATAATAAAAGAAACGACTGTATCGTAATTAATTATCATATGTTTAGGGTTGGCTTTATCATTTGCGAGAAATAGCCCGCCATAGTCGTTTACACGGTGTCCCCCCCCTGTAATTTCTTAAGTCTTGGACCTATAAACTTCAAATCACTCACGTAAAGAAACAGGCGCGGAAACTCTTATTTAAAATTGTTTCGGGTATCCTGTGATGAATACTTTTGAAATTATAAATAAAATAAATATATATACTTTTTTCCAAAAGAACAGTATAAACTTAAAAAGTTTTTTTTTTGCCTATACTGTCTAATGTTGTAAGTTAATGGTACGAAACCCTTCGTGCTCGAGTCTGACTCGCACTGGGCCGGTTTTTCGATTAACATCTACTTTAAAATATCTATGTATAAATTAAATAGAGAGACAACGCGACTTTTGCGCGCCGTAATGACAATTAATACATTGCACTTTTCATTTGATCCAGACGCAGATACCATACATGCGTATTTTTCTAGGATTGAGTGAAATTATCCACGCGTACAATTTTTTAACAGTGGATAGGAATAATAAAATATAAAGAAAACTGCATAGGACGATTATATTCTGAGTTGCTTCCAAAATTTCGCACCTGACTGTATGTGAAAAGTATGTATGTACGCATTGTAAATACGGAATACAGAGATTATCGTGGATAATGTTCCATAGTTAGGTAATGTAATTGCGTTGGCGGGGGAAATAGTATCTTCGGTGTAAATACGAATCCTCTTACTAATAATTATTATGCCGCTGTCTGTTATTACACTTGAATAGATATGAAATGGCAATTTCGAATTAATGACAGATAGGTAACATAACATAGTGGAGACATACATTTCACATTAACCCTCTCATATTTATCTATTCACGTGTTATACTCGTATCAGCCGGTATAATCATTATCAGTATGGGCGGACACAGACAGCACTGCCGTGTGCAGCGGTGTTGAGAATCATACCTTTATCGTGTAATCTTAGAATCGTGTAATATAAAGGCACATTGAAGTAATCAATTGTGTTAATTTGGTATATTTTTTAAACTTACCTACTTACTTGACCAAACAGTTTTTGATGCAGCTGCAAACCATAAGATGGATAAGGAATGAACTTCTCATACCATATAACATTATAAAAATAATTTATAACTAGTTGAAATACTTAAACCGACGACGCATTGAAATAGGTAATTTTCAATGACTTCGCTACGTAGACAAGTCAACCACCTTCGCTATAAATAATATGCACTAGTAATACAGTTTTTTACGATCTAAGAGTTACATCATAAAACCATTGATACAATAAAAATGGAAGTAGGTAAAAATTTAACTACTTATACGTAAAAGTTAAAGTACTAAGTTAATAAGAAAAAAAGGTTAGACCTATTATGTGATAAGATTTATGATTTTTGAGTGGGAATTGTGATAAGATTTGTGTTTAAGAAGTGTGATAAGATTTCATAGACTCCCATGAAGGTGATTGTGGATAGGATGGATAGCCGCTATTTTATGCATCTCTGAATTTCCAATGTCTATTCATGTCTGGTCTAATCCTTTATTTAAATTCAATAACGTACATACTAATAATTTAAAAGTAATCAAAACTTTTTACTATGTCCATTACCTTTGGTCTCCATGGGTCATTAATAGGTTTTTCTTTAGTGACCAATTTACCATCGACCACAGGTTGTACACACTGCATACCTGGTAAGTAGTACTTATAAATTCTGTTGTGCTTCGAGCGCATTCCGCCATCTAGCGACAAGGGTGGCAACTAATTTCACATGGTTGTGGCCTACGTTGGCCAAGGAAAATCAACGGAAAACCCTCATTTAAGAAAGACTGGGTCTAACGAATTTCCTTAAAATTTAAATACTTACATGCGGTGATACTATAACAAGTGAAATATCCTTACATAGAAATATTGTATGCATTATGCTTATTATATTATGGGTGTTTTCTGTTCACCCCCTGGGAGATCATTATGGGGAATGAAACGCTCACAACGATTTTCTTGTCAATTTGAATGCAAAGTTTTGCCATTCTTCATTTCACACACACATTCATTAGTTTGCAGGTTTCCTCACGTTGTTTTCCCTTACCGCTAGGCAGCGACGTCATCGAAAAAGACTAAGTGCTTAAGCCCTACTGTCCACCGAAACCGCACGCCATACGCGTGCTACCATCATTTAAAGGTTGCTTGCATGTTCCATGGAAACTAAAGAAACTCTGTCCACGAAACGGCTACGTCGCGTTTGCATATCACGTACAAAATATGTCCTGCAGCTTGCATGCATTCGCCAAATGACGTCGCATTGGACAGTAGGCCTAAGTTTTTGTATTAACTCAGAGGTATAGGCCGGAGGTATAGGAGGTATAGGCTCAGAGGTATATCGAACTTGCGACCTCACGGATGAATAGTGGAGTTTTCGCCGTTGGGGATAAACTTATAAGGGCGTTTAGAGCGCTTTCACATTACGTCGCAAGTAGTGCGGCAGCAGCGCGACTAAAGCAGCGCGACAGACGCGCTGTTTACAGGCGGCTAATTCCATACTAAAAAGAGCAGCGCGACAGCCGCGCGACACGTGATTGTCCATACTGGACGGCAGCGCGGCAGCCGCGTGCTGTCAGTCGACTTCGAGCCAGTGTTGCAATCGTACGTACGCAGAACATTATTACACAATGAACGAATTTGACACAAAACAATTTATTATTCAAGTTTAAACACGTCCAGCTTTGTGGGATTCGAGGACCGATGATTACAGCAACAGGACCATAGAAAATTTTGATTTATGATTGTTGATTTATGTACGGTCTCCATTGTTCAATAAACATGTATGTTATTGATAAAAGCTTGTTTCAATATTGAGCAACAGTGATGTTTCCTCTTTGGAGTCCATTGTAGAAATGAACTGGCCACCCTTAGTCGCGCGGCTGTATTTGTAATGCGTGCGACGTAATGTTAAGGCGCACTTACCCATGTAAACTACGAGAACAGATTTTATTACGTAGGGAATAGAGGCGGTCTCAAAGTGGGATAGTATGACGTGCGGTCGTGTCTACTTATAGCTAGTTTTGTTCGTTCTGTCTAACTAACCACACCTTAGAAATTATAATTAATGTCCTCCTAGCCGAATTTCGACTGCGGCGGCCTATCTCAACAGAGATTAGCCAACTGCGCGGGACATATTATAGTCCACAAGTGTGTGCGCAATACACAGGCGCACTCTATGTTCCTTCACTCTCATAATTCGGTGAGACGGCAGTCCGACAGGACCGTAGAGGGATTAGGCGCAGGACCAACGGCTTAACGTGCTTTCCGAGGCACGGGGATGTTAACACCACCAACTTCCTGACTCGGAGCTATGTTTGAGTAATTCCAAGACAGAAAAACCCAAACACTCTCGGCCCGACCCGGGATTCGAACCCGGGACCTCGTGGATAGTACCCAGCCTGCTGACCACTAGACCAAAGAGGCAGTCAAAAAATGAAATGATTATTATTATACTAGTGGTTCCCCGCGACTTCGCCCGCAAGAGATGGATTTTCCATATAAACTTTCATCCCCCATTTCACCCCCTTAATGTTTTTATATCGCGACAAAATGTAGCCTATGTACTTCCAGGATCTCGAACTGTCTCCATACCAAATTTCATCTCAATCGGTTCAGTGGTTTAAGCGTCAAGAGGTAACAGACAGACACACTTTCGCATTTGTAATATTAAGTATGGATAAATAAGTACAGTGGTAAAGAAATGAGTAGACAACATATAAACAACCAACTCTTTATTTATAAAAAGATATGTACAGCATTAATTATACAATACTGAGCATGGATGACGGAAATCTTTATTTAGTATATCAGATTCAAATATACAAGATCCGTACAAGAGAAACTACTTTGTACTCGCATTATGATTAAGTTGAAGATGTAACGATTTTTATTAGGTAACTAGCAGTTCCCCGCGACTTCGCCCGCGCCAAAAGTCGGATTTTCCATACAAATTTTTCACCCCCCTGATGATTTTATATCGCGACAAAAAGTGCCTAAAGCCTATGTCCTTCCCAGTGTCTCAAACTATCTCTGTGCCAAATTTCATTTGATTCGGTCCAGTAGTTTCGGAGCCTTTTCGATGCAAATAAACAAACAAACAAACAAATCTTTCCTCTTCATAATATTATATTATAGTATAGATTACTTTAATACACCTTATATTCGTTGCCTTATATTAACTCCAAAGTAGGTACTTATGAACATTAAGGTTTTTTCTTTGGTAGCATCTGATTTGTGCAAACTGTTACTAACAAATTTGGATCACAGTCGTCTCAATAAAGAAATAATTATTACTATTTATTACATGTATATTTTATTTGTTTTAAAGAACTTTAAATTTAAAAAACTGCTGAATACAAGTTGAGTTACAATGTTTTTGGTAATGGAAATATCTTGTGTAATATTTAGTTAAACATTATTTTGTACTCTAACTAAACTGATACTTCATGACACAATCGTGGGAGGATAATATTTTAGCTTTGCCAACTCGATGAAAATTTTCCAATACATACACTCCTCTATTTACTCTGACAACATACCTACTATCTTAGTATATATATTAATAATACTTACTTATTTTAGAGGTAACAAAAGTTATGGAGTATTTATTTTTCGGGATGTTTATAACTAATTGTGTAAAAGTGACTGTTTCCAATCATTCACCTGGTATGTAGCGATGGGCGATTATTACTAAATTAATCGAATTGTTCGAATGGTCCCTGTAATCGAATGTATTCGATAAGCAACCGAAGTCATTCGATTATCGCGTGCGGTGCGCAGGCCGTACTACTAACGAATGAATCGTCATTCGTCGTGTCGATTAATCCATCGTTGTGTCGCGGCAACTCAATCGAATGCATCGAAGGGCCGAGTTCGATTGTCCATTATTATTTGATTATTTTTTTTCTGAATTACTAAATCGTCATTCGATAGTTCGAATGGTCGATTTTCGATTATTTTTTTTTCAAACAATCGCCCAACGATACTGGTATGTAATATATCCCTAGTGAAATTACCAAGTAACTTCACAGAAAACACAATTTTTCAGACCTAGTCAGTCAGTCCCAAAACTATGCTTTTTGCCATCGGCACCTTGCTTTTATTTTTTTATCAGTATCTGTCATAAAAGTAATCGATTACAATTTCACCCAAGGACAAAAATGTGCGAATTGTTTACCGATTTAATACTTAAAAAACAAGTTGCGTTTTATCACTAAAGCGGTTTTTTATAATAATTAAAAAAAAAGAATACTCTTTGTTTGAGAGCTTAGGCAGTGGATTACGCGTGGAGGGCGACAATGATAGGTGGAAAATCAGTCAGGTCTGAGCACTTATAGCTAGGTACTTGCCATAACAGCTTTTGAGGGTTCAGGTATCACTTCACAGGCCACAATCACTCGAAATGTCTGTAAGGAGCTTCAAAGGATACACACGCGGCGAAAGCACTCTGGTCAGTCTAGTACATGTGTCATAGGGAACGACTCGATGTCGACTTGATCTTCGTGGTTCTCACGGTACGTTTTAAACAAATAAAAATAAGGCAGGTATGCGTGTGAGTGTGCGCGGCGTAGTATCAATAGGGTACACAAACAAATCAAAATATTGTACTAAACATATCGCCTGCCCTAAACACGTCAAGTGTTTACGAGAAAGTTAGGAAGCTAAGGGAAAGGAAGTTCACTGGACAGGAAGACGAACTAATTTCGTCAAAGATCTCTTTAGGCTACCGGTAGGAGTTTTAACATCTACCACACGAACAACTTGGTCTTGGCCAGGGTATAAATGAATAATGCGTCCACGACGCCACTGCAAAGGGGGAAGGTTGTCATCTTTTATGAGTACTAGCTCACCCACTTAAGGAGGATCACAAGGAGAGGTCCATTTATTTCTAATTTGTAATGTATTTAAGTATTCTAAATGCCAGTGAGACCAAAAGTGCTGGGTAATTTGTTGGATTAGCTGAAACCGTGTAAGGCGATGCAATTTTACGTCTTTATAAGGGTACTCCGGAAGTGCAGTTAAGGGTTGTCCAATTAAGAAATGGCCGGGAGTTAACACTTCGACATCATTAGGGTCCGGAGAAACTGGGCACAATGGGCGTGAATTTAAAACTGCTTCAATTTTAGCAAAAACAGTGGTCAGCTCTTCAAACGTAAGGGGGGTATCGCCTACTACTCGTTTTAGGTGCGATTTCGCCGATTTAACCGCAGCTTCAAAAAGACCGCCCCAATGAGGGCAAACAGGAGGATCGAAAACCCAGGATATGTTCCGCTTTGAAAGCTCAGAACCAATAGCCGCCTGGTTCTGAGACAGGAAACACTCTAACTCTTTCAGGTAATTGTTAGCACCGATGTAATTTCGACCGCAATCAGATCGGATTAGGCGAGGTACACCACGACGCGACACGAATCGGGAAAAGGCCGAAATGAACGCTTCAGTAGTTAGGTCTGACACAACCTCAAGGTGAACGGCTTTAGTGGAAAGGCAGACAAATACACACAGGTAACTTTTCACTAACCTTTTGTTCCTATAGGTCTGGACTTTGGTAAAAAAGGGTCCTGCAAAATCGGTACCTACACCGTCAAACGGTCTAGCAGCCGTGACGCGGTCTTTAGGTAGGTCACCCATGAAGGGTTGAGACGCCTTGAGACGATAACAGGGAAGGCATTTAAAAATCACATGCTGAATAGCTCTGCGTGCAGACAAGATCCAAAACTCTCTATTTAACATGGCAAGAATTGCATTAACACCTGCATGAGCATTCTCGCGATGGTAATGTGAAATAAGGATGTTCACGACATTACCATTCTTAGGTAGAAGAAGGGAATGGCGCGCATCAATGGATAGATCGGAGTTTCGTAATCGGCCTCCAACTCGAATTAGGTCACCGTTATCCAGAAATAAATTCAATTTTCTTAGGGAGTTAGTGATAGGATCGCCACGCCGTAAGCGATCAAGTTCATCAGAAAAGGAGGTAAATTGAACAATTTTCACTAAAAACAAAAGGGAATCTCTCCGTTCCTCAGGGCTTAGGTAGGACGAGTAAGATTTAGGAAATAAAAACCGCCTTAGGTAACAAGTCACGTTTATTAGCTTGTGGAAATAACTATACCGCTCTAATAATAATGAGGGATCCGGGGTAGGAACATCGGTAGAGACTTTTAAACAACGTAGTCCAGGGAGATCAGTACTTGGGTTAGGTTCCGAAATACCGGGCCAGTTGTCAGGAGACTGCGTCAACCACAAAGGTGAAAACCAAAGGGAGTGGTCGATCAGTCGGGTGACTGACATACCTCTCGATGCACAGTCACTAGGGTTCATGTAGCCTGGGACGTGCCTCCATTCACTAGACGTAGGACTATTATTAATCTGGGAGAGACGATTAGCCTCAAAAGTCTGAAGGAGGTGAGGAGTGGTTTTTAACCAACACAACACGATTTTACTATCCGTCCAACTATGGATTGAAGTCAACACAGACGACCTTTGCAGACAAAGAGCGACGTGATGAAGTAATTTAGAGAGGAGGGTAGCTCCCAACAATTCCAACTTGGGAATTGTTAAACGGGTCCGAACAGGGGCAACTTTAGATTTAGCCATAACAAGATGGACGGAGCAAACACCAGACGGAAGTTCCGCACGTAAATAAACAGCGGCAGCATATCCCAATTCAGAAGCATCACAAAACCCATGTAGGGATAAGGAGGAGTAACCTCTGGGAAGAATATGTCGGGGAATGGCCACTTCACTAACCTTCGCTAGGTCCTGAACAAATGCAGTCCACTCTAAAGACAGGGGTTCATTTAAAGGATCATCCCAGGATAAGCCTGACATCCATAAGCGTTGGATAAATTCCTTAGCCTTTAATACGACGGGAGATATCCAGCCACAAGGGTCATACATACGGGCAATCAAAGATAAAACTTTGCGTTTTGTAATAACTGTATCACGGGTATCACGGGTATCACAGGTATAATTGTAGGTAAATGAGTCACTCACAGGATTGTATTGCACACCTAAAATAGCGACAGTCTGAGGATTATCTGGGTCTAAGAATGAATGAGGAAGTTGCAAATGATCCGGGGGCATATCATCTAGGCCTGTTACTAATCCACTTACGGAGTTCATAACCACCAGAGGCCATTATTCCTATAAGCTCAGTTTTCAAAGCCCGGGCAGACGCAATAGTATCAGCACCAGTAAGACAATCGTCGACATAAATATCTCTTTCAAGGACTTCAGCAGCTCGAGGGAAGGTAAGTCTCTCTTGTTTAGCGAGCTCAAGAAGGGCACGAATTGCAATGAATGGACTGGAACGAAGACCACAGGTATTGGTATTAAGTTCATAGGCAAGAAGTGGCTGAGAGGGATCCTCACGCCAAAGCACAAGTTGGTACCTTCTATCATCAGGATGTACCCAAGTCATACGAAACATCATACGAATATCTGTAACAAACACTACCTCGTGCCTGCGGAAATTTAGGAGAATGTGAGAAATATCTCGCTGAAGCTTAGGGCCTGTATGTAAACATTGATTCAGGGACACTTTAGAGGACGTAGGACTACTACCATCGAACACAACACGTATTTTATCACCAACGGACTTAAAAATTCCATGATGAGGGATAAAATAATGTTCCCGGGTTGAGTCATATGAAGAAAGGGACATATGGTTTAGGTCAAGGTACTCGCGCATAAAGGAAATATATTTCTCTCGAAAATTAGGATTGGCTTGCAAACGCTCTCAAGATTATGGAATCGCCGTAAAGCATTGGTTTTAAAATTACCGAGAGGTGGACGATCATGAAGAAAAGGAAGTCTAACCATAAATCTACCATCGCTTTCACGAGTGGCAGTAGCTTTAAAAAGGTTTCACACTCTATATCCAAGGGGTTCGCAACTGGAGATTGGGGGGCCTCTTCGATTTTCCAGAATTTTTCAACTCGAGACAGCGAGACTCCAGTCATGGGGGGGGGGGGGGGGGGTAAAGATGTAAAAGCGGGTATGGAAGGGGGGCTGTCTAGTCAGAATTGTGGGGCCTCATTGTACTTATGATGAAATGCACGTTCATCCTGGGTTCTTTGACCTAGAGGGGCATTATAAGTACGGTTACCGTTGGGTGCAGTTGGGGATCGCCCGCCCGAACGGGGAGGTGATGCTCTAAGGGAATCACGAGGTACGGTACGAACACGGTGCCATTCAGTACGTGGGGGTGACGCACGGTCCGTTAAGTGACTTTGTGGAGATTGCCGCGGTTGGTTAGAAGCTAAGGCCGCGACGTCTCGGTATGAGCGCTCGCGATCGTAATTCACAGGAGAGGAGTCATTATAACACAGTGACGTGTGATGACTGGAACGGCGGCACGTGCGACAGCGATAATTTCGCGTGCATTGGGATATGGAGTGTTTATCCAGGCATCGATAGCACAGTCGGGCTTCTTTTACAAAGGTAACACGTTGACGTATAGGAAGGCGAATAAAATCGGGACATTCGCGTAAGTAATGCGAAGTACTATTACAAAGGTGACATTTAGATGTCGTCGCAAAAGTAACAAAGGCTCTCGCAGGAGGTGGGGAACGCGCGTTAGGTTTAGGCAAACGAGGGGAGCTCACAGTAGGGGGGGTAGTAGTGTCAACGACAGAAGCACTACCTACATTGTCGTGGTGCCTACATTCATCCCCAAGAAAGGTAATAAGATGATCAAAAGTAGGGAGGTGATTAGGATTATCGCCATAACGACGTTCAAATCTCGATTTTAACTCTGAAGGCAGTTTAGCAAGGCATAAATGAACTAATAGGTATGACCAATGTTTAACAGGAAGTTCCAATCTCTCTAAGCATCAATAACTCGAAAGCAGTGGGTTCAGGAACGACACACGTAACCCGGAAAGTTTAGGCGTTATAATAGGGAGCATCATTATTTGAGCTATGTGGGTATCCGCTAAAACACGAAGGTTATGGTACCTACGTTTTAGGAGGTCACGGGCCACGGTGTAATTGCCCGCCTCAATCTTGAGGTGTTGTATTAATCGACGAGGTTCATCCGATAAGGCTCCCACTAAATAGTGTAGCTTCAAAGTCGGGGTAAGGGTAGGCTGGTTGTCCACCACGCTATCAAACTGGTCTATAAAACTGATCCAACTATCGGGACGGCCATCAAACTTAGGTATAGGTAGGTCAGGCAATTTACTAGCCGGGTTATCAATAGCCAGAGATTTGTTCTCCTTGAAGGGGGTGCTAGTACGGGACGTCTCAAATTGGTGAGGTCGTATTTCGTCTAACTTAATTTTTAAGTCGTCTACTTTGTCCCTTACTACGCGCATCTCGTTCTTAACTTGCACATATTCTTGTTCATAAATTGCAGGATCGAGATTACCTAACAGCTTGGAACAAGCGGCAGAAAACTTATCGCACATAAGTGGCAGGTCGGAAAGACGCGCTCGCATACGATTGGAGGAAAAGGTCTCAAGAACTCGGTGGGAATCATCAACCCAGTCACTAATATAACGGAGTTCACCTATAGCTTCACGGTATTCAGCTGTATCCGTGTAAAGTACGGCCCTTACTGTCTCGTTGCCGGTTTCGGTATCCGACATTTTATTTACTTTAAATCGCAAGAAACAAGGTAGGTAAATTAAACTCACAAAAGATTCCAATACAATGCGTAAAGGAACAAATAGTAAGGGACGGCACAGATGCATCGGGTATATCAAACGTAACTCGTAAACAACTCGCACGCGGTCACGTGGTAATGGCGTGATCAATAGGGAAACAAAGCGCTCGCGCACCTCACTTGCACTCAAAGGGTAGGTAATTAACGCGCTAATCGATTTAATCGACACTTATGTAAAAGGGGTTGTACTCAAATGTTATTGAGGAATTTACTGTAAATAGGTTAGGTATATGACGAGACGTTTTCTTCAAATTACAAAGGAAAGTAGCAAATAAATAACTCTCAATTAAACAAATTACGTTACTTATAAGGGGTTCTAATAAAAAACTACGCTCTGCTACCAAAATGTTTGAGAGTTTAGGCAGTGGATTACACGTGGAGGGCGACAATGATAGGTGGAAAATCAGTCAGGTCTGAGCACTTATAGCTAGGTACTTGCCATAACAGCTTTTGGGGGTTCAGGTATCACTTCACAGGCCACAATGACTCGAAATGTCTGTAAGGAGCTTCAAAGGATACACACGCGGCGAAAGCACTCTGGTCAGTCTAGTACATGTGTCATAGGGAACGTCTCGATGTCGACTCGATATCCGGAGTTCTCACGGTACGTTTTAAACAAATAAAAATAGGGCAGGTATGCGTGTGAGTGTGCGCGGCGTAGTATCAATAGGGTACACAAACAAATCAAAATATTGTAGTAAACACTCTTAAAACTATGTTTATTAAAATTATGGCATAAAGTTGTGCAAAGCTGAAAGTTCTTACTACCTACCTACTAAAGAATAACAGTCATGGCTCATACAAAATTTTCGAAACATTTTGATAAGAGCTTCAAGAATTTATTTTTATTTAATGCTTGTGATTAAGTGCAAAATATACAGGGTGAAATCTTAAGATAGGTTAGTAGGATAGGTACCCTAATCGCAAAAGAAAAAAAGCACAGTCAGCATGAAAATAAGTTCAGATTCAGATTTATTTATTGCAAGCTACATTTGTGTACATAAAGTGAAAAATAGGTACATGGTAATATTAGAAAAATACAATGTAGCGCCCTGTTAGTTAAAACTTTTTACATTGCCCTACCCGTACTTTTTCCAAAATCGTAAGTTTATATAGTCTCCTTAGAAGCTTTTCCTGTAGCGTCAATGATCAAGGTTCCTTCTTCTTGACCTATCGAAGAAGTCAAACATTTCTTGGCTTATAGAAAAATACCATGCTCCATCACCGTGTCACCAGAATAAATATCATGACTCTTGTGCCGCGCATCGTTAAGTTACATACTTACATTTACCAATTACCATTTAGTCGGTAAATAGTTATAAAAAACTGTTTAAGTGTATGGCCTGAATATGAACATCAGGCCATATTTTGGTGTTAGCCATTGATTTTTTCCAACATAAAAAAAAAAAATTTTTACCGCTTAGGAAGTAATCTTTGGCCGTTGGATTGTTATATTGTTATTGTTGGTTGGATAGACAGACATACGGACAACAAAGTGGGCCTGTAAAACTATGACCTTGAAAATAATATCAACTTTGTATGTATTAAAAGCTCTATATGTCGATAAAATTCGTTAAGCTCATGTAAATTACTCAACTCGAGTCCAGAGATTTTAAATATCTAAAACTCATTGCTTCGAATTTGCCTGTAAACAGCAAAATAAGTGATGTTATATTTTAAATTGAAAGAGATGTTATATCTACTTATTTTGGTAATTGGTATAAAGGTTGAAAATGATTTCTCGCAAATCCATGAAAGTACCTACTACGAGTACTTACTGGGTAAGAATTGAGAAATTCGTTTCATGTTCGAATTTACAACGATTAAAATTTTACATTACAATTATTAGTATCTACCTACTAAACTTATGTGTCTAGTGAAGTTGCGTGTAAAAGCTAGTCTTAACCAAAACCGGTGCGGTAAATAATAATATGCTGAAACCTACACATCAACCATAAAATGTAAAATTTTCTCAGTTTACAAGACTTACGGCGTCAATTTTTTAATAAAGAAATTTGTAAAACAAGAAATCTGTATTTAAATAAAAGATGTTTCTTTTAAGCTATTTGATAATAAAAAATAATACAAAAATAATTTCAATACAAGTTTCATTAATTCTATTCACGTGGTAAACGTCCTAGACTCGATTTAATTTCATCATACATTATGCTTAGCTGGATTACAAAGAATACAATAAATAAGTATGAAAGCACAAAAAATGCGTAGCAATTTTCATAATGGGCTTTTGAAATATACGAGGAAAAAAAATATGTACGTAAAAAAAAAGGGGCGACTTCGCTGGATTTTTAATTTATTTCATTTAATATCATTATCTGATTAATGTGGCGCTTTTGACTTTCCTTTTGTAAATTAAAGTGCAGATTGCAACTCTCCGCATGTGCGCAGCCTTCGGAGCTTACTGCGACATCAATTTCAATTTTATTTAATATCAGCTGATTGTTGCCTGTCAACGTCATTTTTACTAAGAAGCCGCCGGTGCCAAGGAAGCCCTTTCAAGCCCCCGCCGTTGCCAGGAGTTACTTCAATTTGACCAATATGCGCTTTACACAAAACTTCTTCCTCCATTGGAATAGCTTCTATCGGAATGAAAATGGACTGTCTTGCGTGTGTCAGCGAAACATCAAATAGTTTTGTGTCTGAACAATTTTTTGTCATTTTGTGTGTTCTGGTTTATTAGAAACGAAATTAAATTAGTAGATAAGATTGTAAATAACGTACGGTACGAGTAATTCACACGCTTTCTATTTGCATATAATTTTTATCGATTGTTTTGGCAAGTTTTTAGTCTACAAAATTTCATAGTTTGTTTACCTAGGTATAAAATTTAATTTTATGAGTGTTTTTATAACTCCCGGTTCCCACTCACAGCCGGAGTTTTATCGCTGTCACATCTGTAACTCAAACAAAACCTTTAAAGGTAAAAGGGGCCTGAATATCCATATATCAAGATGTCACAGCAATCCCAGGTTGCAGACATCTCTTCCTATACCCTCTCTTCCAAATTCTCCATCTACATCCAACCCTTTTTTCGAATCGCATATCTCTCACCTCCACCAATCAATTCCAGTGGTCAAAAGAATTATTCCTAGGGGAGCGAGAATATCTATTGCTAAATCTCTTTCATCGTCCATCGAAAAATGTCTTCTGAACACTGAATCAAATTAGCAAAATCTTTTTACTTTTTCCTATACCTACCTTCATGTCAGTACTTCATCTAAGTCTCTAACTCGCGCTCTTATCGACAACACTATTCAAAATTCAACCCCTCCCACTTTAAATCCTCGTTATAATAACAAATCCTACAACTTATTCCGCACAGTAGAAAATAAAGTGATGGACGGTGATCTGAAGAATGCGGCTCGTATCCTTTTCTCTGATGATACACTCGCTCCTCGTAATCAGGAAACTCTCGACAGCCTTCAAAATAAGCATCCCTCACATCCAGACTTTCCTACCTTTCCTATTCCACCCCACCTGACAACATTCATCCGTTACAGGTTTTTGATGACAGCGATACGCTTGCTGCGATTATGTCTTTTCCGTCTGGTTATGCCGGGGGCATCGACGGCATCACTCCTCAACATCTTAAGGATTCGGTTAGTGCATCCGCCGCTGACGCCGGCAGAACCTTACTTTCCAACATCACGAAGCTTTGCAACCTCCTCCTTGATAGCTTTCTTCCACTATTATATGGCGCAAGACTTTGTGCTTTTGTAAAAAAGATGGCGGTGTCCGCCCAATCGCAATTGGCTCTACGTTTCGACGCCTAGCGGCGAAATAGGTTGCCGTAATATTTTTTCTCCGCTCAAGGACATTTTTCAGCCCATACAACTTGGCTTTGGTAGTAGAGGAGGCTGCGAAGCTGCAGTTCATGCAGCCTGAAATTTTCTCGCCTGTAACGAATCGGAGGTATTTCTGAAAGTTGACGTGAGGAATGCTTTTAACTCTATTGATAGATCCGCCTTGCTGAATGAAGTTCATACCCATACCTCCAAAATTTATCCTTTTGTGTTCCAATGCTACAATTGCCCATCCAAATTATTTTATCTAGACCATTGCATTGATTCTGCCGTCGGCGTTCAGCAAGGTGACCCATTAGGTCCTGCACTTTTTAGTTTAGGCATTCACCCCATCATTTCGTCTTTAAATTCAAAATTTAACGTCTGGTATCTTGATGATGGGTCTCTCCGAGGGAAAGCTGATATTGTGTATCAAGACCTCGTTCGGATAATTCAAGAATTTAAAAAAATAGGTTTGGAGCTCAATCTTTCAAAGTGCGAACTTTATATTAATGACCATGTTTCTGCGGAATCCCGTCAAAATATAATTGAAAGATTCAACGTCCTTGTTCCTAACATCAAAATTCTAAATTCTGAATCACTTTGCCTTTTAGGAGCTCCTCTTCTAGATGCCAGCATCCAACCTTTTCTCGACAAAAAATTGAATCATTTCACCCTGTTAGCCCCCAGATTGGAACATCTAAACTCGCATATTGCCTACACCATTCTAAAATCCTGCCTTTTCGTTCCAAAATTTACATATTACCTTCGCGCAAGTCCAATCTGGAAAAAACTACATCTTGTAGAACTTATTGATACCACTCTTAGAACATATCTTGAAAAAATTCTGAATTTGCAGCTAAAAAAAGGCTCTTGGTTACAAGCAACGCTTCTTATTCGGTTTGGTGGTATCGGCGTTCGCAAAATTTCTAGTATTGCCCTCCCCGCCTTTCTCTCCTCTCTTCATAGCACTGCTGGTCTTGTAGACAAAATCTTTAAACACCCTTGCCAGCTAACTGAGTTGAGAGAGGCGGAGGAATGTTGGCAAAGTCTCTGTACTAGTGAAGACATCCCAAAGGAAACACACAACCAAAAACTCTGGGATGTCCCTCTAGCAAGAGAGACTTTCAATACCCTGCTTCAAAATTCAGTCAGTGATTGTCATCGTGCAAGGCTCTTGGCAGTTTCCTGTAAGGAATCAGGCCACTGGCTTCACGCCCTCCCATCCAAAAATATAGGTACACTTTTTGACAGCGAGACATTCCGGGTGTGTGTGGGTTTGCAAATCGGGGCCCCGGTTTGTGAACCATTTACGTGTCCCTGTGGCAAGGAGGTCGACAAATTAGGTCTTCATAGTCTTTGTTGCCAGCAAAGTGCGGGGCGTCTCGCCCGCCACGCAGCACTTAATGACGCCATCAGAAGAGCTCTTGCGAGCATTAACGTTCCTTCCACATTAGCACCTCGTGGGTTGGTCCGTGATGATGGCAAGAGACCTGATGGCCTCACGCTCATTCCCTGGGAGCGGGGACGGGCCTTGGTATGGGACGCAACTTGTGTTGATACTTTAGCCCCTTCTCATCTCAGGGAATCAGCTTTTAAAGCTGGGTCTGCCTCTGAGTCGGCAGAAAACGCCAAGCGGCGCAAATACGAGTCTCTTGCAGGTGATTATGTGTTTGCACCGTTTGGCGTTGAAACTTTTGGACCGTGGGGAACGCCAAATTACTTTTTAGAAAAATAGCCCCTAAATTAAATACAATTCTGGAAAACAAAAAAGCTGGCTCGTTTCTCGCTCAGCGGCTAAGTATGGCTATCCAACGCGGAAACGCAGCCAGCATTCTCGCTTCCTTGCCTCATGGACACGGTTACATTTTTGAATAAGTAGATTTTTAAGTTTTTTTTAAGTGTATATATTTAATTAACTGATTATTTTTATTTGATTTAATAAACGTGGACGTTAAAAACATGGATGGTAGTAAATCACTGACCTCTATAATACTAGTACGCTGGACTGCATACTGTCAACCTTAATATGAACCCATTTGATTATCGCCATTTTGAGTTGCGTCGTTAAGTGTATCCACCCTGCCAAAAAACTATGACGGTAATGTGGAGTCTGTTAGTATACTAGCAATTTTCGCCATTTTCAGGCAGGACGGTTTATTCGATTTTTGGAAGCTTCTTTGTCTTTGTTTAATAATAATAATAATAATGTCCTCCTAGCCGATTTCGACTAAGGCGGCCTATCTCAACAGAGATTAGCCAACTGCGCAGGACATATATAGTGCACAAGTGTGTGCGCAATACACAGGTCCACTCTCAGTTCCTTCACTCTCATAATTCGATGCGACGGCAGTCCGACATCACCGTAGATAGATCAGGCGCAGGACCAACGGCTGAACGTGCTTTCCGAGGCACGGGGGTGTTATCCCTACCAACTTCCTGACTCCGGAGCTGTGTCTGAGTAATTTCAAGACAGAAGAACCCAAACACTTTCGGCCCGATCCGGGATTTGAACCCGGAACCTCGTGGATAGTACCCAGCGTGCTGACCACTAGACTAACGTTTAATAATAATAGACTGTGAAAAGAGAAAATTGCAACGAGCACAGATGATTAATCTTTACAACTATAACCTATTGTGAGCATCATCGCAAATAGTACACACACCGGACGTCAGACTACCCCACTTTGTTATATTTTTATAACTTAAGCAATTATTTTGCAAATTTTTACGAAATTAAATCAAATTTCACTTACACAACTACACAAAAATTAATCGACTTTGCCATCCGGTGGGACTCTAACCCACGTCCCTTCGCTATCCGGGCGAGTGCTCTTACCAACTAAGCTGCGGAGGACGAGGAGGAAGGGACGTGGGTTCAAGTCCCACCGGATGACACAGTCGATTAATTTTTGTAAGTGAAATTTGATTTAATTACCCCACTTTGACCTTAAGATCGCCTCTTTTCCTATGTAGTAAAAGCTGTTTTCGTTGTTCACATGGGTAACCTGACGTGCTGCCAACTGTAATTTCCAAGGTTCATTAAATAGAGCTTAGGCCTTTAAACACCGATATCTTAAAAAACACATACAGTTTTATACTGAACACTCATTACATAAATAACCTAGTTATCATTTATCGTTGACAATGGTATTTACAAGAACTGTTGCAAAATGTTGGCGTGTTTCTCTTGTACGTACTTTCCTCACGGCACCGATGACTTGGCTCTGAAACAAAATATATATCCAAATTAATACAGGTGATACAATTTATTCGATAAAGGAAAAGAAAAACAAAGATATGCATTTTATAAAAATAAATAAACTTAAAACCTACTGAATCAAAAATAACCCGTGTCTTTGAGGCAAGAAGGCGAGGATGCTGGCTGCATTACCGCGGTGGATAGCTATACTTATCCTTTGAGAGAGGAATGAGCCAGCTTTTTTATATGCCAAAATTTAATTTAATTTAGGTGCAATTTTTTCAAAAAGTAATTTAGCGATCGTAATTTAGGGACCATCCGTCCCCACGGCCCAAAAGTTTCACCGACAAACAGCGCAAACACATAATCACTTGCAAGTGAGGCGTACTTGCGACGTTTAGCGTTTTCAGCCAACTGTGGCGCTGCTCCAGCTTTTAGCGCTGATTGCCCTGAGATGAGATGGGACCAAAGTATCGACACAAGTTGCGTCCCAAGCTAACGCCAATAATTAGTACAGGTTAGATAGAGCATCGATACTATCGATTGTGATTTCAATATGAGTTGCAATACTATCGAAAGTATTGCTGTGTATCTATAGTACTTATACTAATGGAGCTATCGATACTATTAGGCCTATCGATATTGTAGATGATTTTCGAGGTCAACTATCGATAGTGAAACTTTAAGTAGATAGTGCGGCAATGCGAGATTGAATGCAATGTTTAATGCTGCAAAAATATGTAGGAACAGACGGCAGCACGTCATGTTACCCATTCGAACAATGAATACAGCTTTTATTACGTAAGGAATAGATAGAGCCAGTCTCAAGGGCAAAATGGGATTATTAACTTGAGGCCGCGTGTACTTACATTTAACAATTTAACAACATACATTAACAGCTAAGCGATCCGCTTAATCGCTGCAGCTAACAAATAAGTAGGTACTTGGATTAATTAAGTCAATTCATATTCATTAAAGCTGTACAATTTTGATTTAGGATCTTTTGTAAAGATCCTCAATTACCAACGAAGGAAATTCGCGTTCTAATTAATTTATAACAATAACCGTAAATAATTAAGGGGACAATTAAGCTCTTTAAAAGCATCTGTTTGATTCGATTTATTGGAAATACGACCACGTAAATTAATACTGTTACAGGAAGATTATAATTTTGAAATGTAATACTTCTGTGTGGTAGGTACTTATTTACGAAAAGACACGTTCGACTTCGTATAGATATTCTGGTACCTTGATATATGATTGCGTAAACAATTTTGTTTATCACACACGTTTTGATTATCGTAAGCTTGCGTGTTCTGGCTACTGGTGTGGCCAAAAGAGAAATACAAGCTACATTATATTCTTTCTTCAGAATCCATAGTTGTTGGTAATAATGCACTAATATTCAACATGCCTAGGCCCAAATGCGGAAGTCCGAATTAGCTAATCCGGGAGGTCCACTTGCGTTGGCCTGGATTAGCTAATCCGGACCAGCGCAAGGCCTATGATCTGAGTTAAAAGCCTATTTACAGTGGTCCATAATGTTTCCATAGTTTATTTTAAAACAAAAAGTTATTCCTGACATACATACATTCCTGAGTTAATTAATTAAACGATCGTTGTGTTGGCCGATTGGCAGTTAGGGTGACAGACGAGCTTTTAATGGTAGGGGAGCCTGGGAGACTTGAACAGCTGTGCAACTTGACCCGTCCTTCCAAACTCAATTGAAAAGGAGTAATTTTATGTCAAGCTAGCACAAATTGGCTACGTGTTAGTAAATTGCTTTTGTTATGCTACTAATGATCGATGTTGACTTTAAATTACTACAATATTTTCACTCTCCCACCTTATCAAGTCTCCCGGACTCCTCCTACGCTAAGAGGTTAACTGAAATACTACAAATCATCTGGACGTAAGTACGTCGCGTTTACAAAGATGAGTCATCCATTAAGCGATCAGCTAACGTCATGCCGAAGCCTGTCACCAGTGAAACCTTCGCCACGAA
This sequence comes from Pyrausta nigrata, assembly GCA_949316185.1. NCBI lineage: Eukaryota > Metazoa > Arthropoda > Insecta > Lepidoptera > Crambidae > Pyrausta > Pyrausta nigrata. Next base: position 5,599,514 of record OX438951.1, read on the forward strand.
ACCGTGCCAGCGAAATCAAAGTGACTTTCATCTCCACGCTCAGGAAAAAAAACATAGTGGGTCGAGGGCATGTGGAACGTCAGAGAAACTCAAAAGTAGATGCTAGTGGCATAAAGATATGGCTGGTATTTGGTAAAATAAAATAAAAGACCCACTTACGTGTTTGGACCATCGGAGTGTGAGGCGGTTGGTGGCGGCCATTTGTGCAGGTGCGCGCGCCACATCAGTTGTCCAAACGTCATCCTGAATTGGCGTGACATGGAGCAGTACAGCACGAAGTTGATTGCCCCATTCAGCAAAGCCAGAGCGTCCATCAGCTCACCGAACAGGTCGTAACAGCGCTTGAAGAAGCAACGCCCGAGGAGACCGCTCAAGAGGCCCAGTATCCCTTGAGGTAACTCCGTCACCAGAAACAGGAGGAGCACAGCTACTAACATCTTTGTTGTTCTGTTCGTTCGTCTATCGGCTTTGCATTGCCGCTTTGCTGCCTTGTTAGTTGTTGGACAAGCGTTGTATACCCTGACTTTCTTCTGGTGCTGGTTCGCGCTGTACACTTCTTTGATAAGCCACATGCTGATGACTGTCAGTATGCAGCACGGGAGCAGTTTTATGAGCACCGCGTGAACCCAGAAGTTGATTTGGTACAACTGGCCTTCTTGGTCAGCGTCGACATGGTACAGGATCATAGGTCCACTTGGTTCCAATATCACGGTTGTGTGGATGTCGAAAACCTGCAAGAGAGAGTGTGTTATACAGGATGTCCCAAAAATGGCACGAACTACCTACTGTCTATAGCGATAGCTTAGCCATAGACCTTTTAAATAAATATAACAATGACTTAATAAATGTCTAATGGTTTGGGTGATATGGAGCGTCGGTGGCGCAGTGGCTAGCGGGTTGCCTCTCTTGCGGGAGGTGCCGGTTCGATCCCACGTGCCGCCATGTACCAATGACTATTTCTGAGTTATGTACATTAGTTGTTTCACTAACCGATGCTCTTACGGTGAGGGAAAACATCGTGAGGAAACCTGCACACTCAGGCGACTGAATGTGTAACCATGATCCAAAACTGGTCAGGTTCCACTGGTAACAGGGTCACGGAGGTCAGATGGCAGTCGCTCCATTGTAATTACCTGATCTGCCACAACCTGGATCAAGGTCAGCGGACCCTGGACCCTCTTCTAAGAGAGCACAACCGGGATAACGCTAGGAGGATGGTTTTTGTTGATATGGTATGAAAAGTGGCATTATTTTCCAAACCGAAAGGTTTATGGCTGATCAATCTCGAGTGCCAATCTGGCGTACCATTTTAAGGACACCTGTATACAATTGATAGAATCAGGCGTTTCTTTGCGGAAATCCATTATTAAATGGGAAAAATAAAATTTCCGCTCAGAGCTCTTAGCGGAAATTTAAAGCAAAATAATTTTATCAACATTCTGTATACTTTCGATCCGTGCAAAGAAATCGCAAATCTAGAGATAAATCAATAGTGCGGGATCTATAAATAAAGTATATGAATGCTAAAATTATCAGCTTTTAATAGTCCGAGATCAAAAGCCAATTAAAATTTGTTAATTGCTTATGGCTGGGGGATCTATTTTCATGTTTGTCCAATGTGTTGTCCTAATTTTAGATTTAATGATGAAGCCGGATTTCGACTACGGCGGCCAATCTCAACAGAGGCAAGGAATATTACGGAGATTAGCCAGTTGGTGCAGTTGCGCGACAGATATTATAGTGCATAACAGTGCACTATACACAAGTGCACTCGCTTTTCCTGTACCGTCAAAAGATAATGATCTAATAACCTGTCAACATCGAGCTTCACACGGGTTTTATGTCACCGCTCGATGTTGACAGATTAATTATAAATCATCTTTCTATTGAATCGAGTATTTTCTATTTCCTAACGAAATAAGCACCTCAAATCTTTTGTATTTAAAAAATATCTACGTGTATATTAAAGGCAAAGTTTTATATTTATCATATGATATTGTACATATAAAATGTATCAACAAAAATTATAATGCAAAGCTATTATTGGTTATGTCTCTCCCAGAAAACTAATAATTAGAAATGGGGGGGGGGGGGGAGGCGACGCCATACTAAAATAAAAATTTGCACTGGAAAGGACCTACTTTACTATACCCCACTCAATAGGGAAGGCGACGAATAAAAATCAACCCCGATTGACATGCAGATGAGCTACTCTAAAAAAAATTCAAATATTTTATTCTACCACTTTGTCGGCGTAATTGCTCTACATACACTTACAAAATTACAACTTTATAGTACCAACGGTCCTTTAGCAAAACCTCGGACAGTCAGACAGACGGACATGACGGAACTATAAGGGTTCCTTTTCAGTATTACGGAACCCAAAAAAAGACGAAATCACCAGAAGGCAGAAGGCTTGCCGCCTAACGCAATTGCTTTCATGATGTTAAATTATCCACGCTTTGTGCAAAATCTGGTTGTGTAATGAAGCATAAGTAAATTGATAAAATCTTTGCGGATATCGCAAAAGTCCTGTGGTGATAAATAATAGCTTTCGGTACATTTCGGTACCAGTAAGGTTGTATATATAGTTAAGAATAAGTCTTCATCACTTAAGGCAGCAAACGTATTACGTCAACATTAATATGGTTTTGGTTGGTTAGATACGATTTAACAGAAATAATTTGACAACTTTTTTTCCTTACTAATATTATGAAAGAGTAAGCGTATCTTTCTGTCTGTTACCTCTTTAGACTTAATAGATAGATTTGGATAAAATTTGGTATCTTTGAAAATTATATATCTGAAAAGAACTACCGCTAGTAGCGTTGCGGAGATGTGTAGCTAGATCGTACGTATACGCTCTGATCACCACTCCCTACAGCCCAAACGTCTCGACAGTTTTTGACATATGAGGTGTCGTTGAATTTGTCAAAATTGTGATAGTGACATAGGCTATATATACATACAATTAAAAAATGGCACCCGTAAATGAAACATAGGGGAGAGGGGGGATTGATGACTTACCATAGCAATACCTATGGATATCAAATGAAAGTCAGTGAAAAGACCAGATATTCTCTATATGTATATAATCGGCTAATATATTTTGATATTCCGATCGTTTAGCCTAATCAGAGGCCCTAGGGCGGATTGATTAGATCTGACAGTAAGGTTGGTCACTTGCTTTACACTTTACAGACACCCCTCCACCAATCCGCACTGAGCCGGCGTGGTGGAGTATGGCTCGTACCTCTTCATAGTTGAGGTGAGGCCTTTGCCCAGCAGCAGGATCTATACATATAGGCTAACTTTACTTAGTAGTCTCGTGTATTTATCACTTACGAGATACAAGGAAGGTATAACATCTGCCTCCTAGCATAGTGAATCGTAGAACGGAAAAAAGAGAGTGTAACCGGAAAACATGCCTTTTTATACTAAACCACCGACTAAACATTATTCGGTGTTGCCATGTTAATAATATTAAATAGTGAGGAATTTTCTTAGTGTCAAATATCAGTACTTAAAAATCGCTGAACAACCTTAGTCAGGTAGATTTTTATTTAAGAAAAAGGCTGGTTTTGGCATTTATTATGTTATAATATTGCTTATGCTTAGCATGTTTTAGATTCACGCGTAATAACAGGAATTTTTTTAACAATTTATTGATCACTAAGACGTTTTTTTCATTGAGTTTTATTTTTAACTGCATTGTGAAATAACTTGCACTGCATGTCTGTCTACATAATATTTGTTATTGCTTTATGCTCAATGATTTGAATCATTATTTATATAATTTAGACGAATAGCACCATATATTAAAATACATTGAACCAAAGGTGTTAAATTGTCAGAAAATCCCTCACATTGGTTTTTGTTAGCATTAAATTAATGTATGCCACCAAACACCTATTCAGAACTCGGAACACCAAAAAACGCTCAGATCATTTCACAGGTTCGTTGCGCAACCTCGCACATTCGTTACAGTTTCCAAGAACTTCCACCGGAGAGACAGTTTATATGGTTTCATAGAATTGTCATTGCAAGTTGTTATAAAGTTTCCAACTGCAATAAGCACTTAACAAACTCATAGGTACAGTCGCGATCGGAAAATGTATAACACTACTTAAAACTGTATTATTATTAGACTGCGCATACTGTAAGTGAGTTTTACATATCTGTAAAAAAGAGCTTTACGAATATTGATAATTGTCAATATTCCTAACTGCCTAAACTGGGCATAAAGTGTAATCTATACCTATACATAGGTATAATAAAACTGTAGAAATTATATACATTTTATAAAACATTTTCAAATCAAATCAAAATTTCTTTATTTTTACAATCAAAAAATTACAGGGGTTTCGGAAAACCTGTATTAGGAGTTTACCCGTTTTGAGAAAACTGTTTTAGATGCCATTTTATAAAACAAAATGTCATGAAACGTTGTGACTCTATGTCATAACGCTGTTTGTACTTAGGCCATTTTACAGTTTAATTTCATGATTTCCGTCGTCGAGTGTACTTATTATTTGATAGAAATTCCCTTTATCAAACAATAGGTTCCTTAAGCGGAAACTTTCTAGCTGAAAAGTTACATAACCTTTTAAATTGTAATAAAATGAGTTCATAAATACAGATGAACTCATTGTGTAAAGAAAAACACAAAAGGAACTCTTAAGAATGTGCTTTTCTCGTATTTTTAACGCAAATCTCTTTGTGATATTGCATAGAAAGGATTTCAAGGTTTCTTTTTGTTTTTTATTTCTCGTTTATTAGCCTTATACTAAACATAACGAGGTACACTGTATTATTTAAGAAACTTTAAAATATTTTTTTTTCTATTCTATCTAAATGTTTTTACTTTTTATATTATTACTTTAAATATTTAAATACTGTCACAAAAGTCAAAACTGCCCACTGCACTACAGATAAGTAAACGTACATACGTTCACTTACAGTATACCTAGTAGTATAATACATTACGTATTTTGCTGAAATATTATAAATTATAATTATAAAATTTACATGTTATAAAATTACCTCTTAGAGGTTAAGTATTTTTACATTATGTTACTTATCCATCCATCCGCCGCAAGAACTTGCGAAAACACTACATACAAATGGAATTGACCTTTGCTCTTACTTAAACAAAGTAATCTAATAATGGATCTGTCTGAAGGAACCTACCAAGCACTTGCTAATTCTTAGGACATCTTATACCTGCCTAAATACAGTATACTTATTACATTTCTGGCATCATCAGCGAGATAGCACAACACTTAGGCTAATTTAATTTGAAAGTTTTATATAAAGTTATGACTATTGCTTCACAGCAATGACAATTTAACAGTTATTTTTTCATTATTTTGAATGCTATAATTTTCTTAAGACGTCAGTTTTGAAGCTATTATGTCTTTTCAAAATTAACCTTCGTACTATTTCTATACTAAAATCTATCAAACGAAATTTGAACGCAGCCTAGTTAAACGGTAAGCTTCACGAACGCTACAACTTCGTCAATATGAAGATGCATTTCCATCGCTGGAAAAATTGAGCGCCTACACTTGACGACACGCGCTGGTGACACGCTGACCAGACAGTATTGTAAGTGTAAATGTGGTTTTTGGCATGTGAATGGGATGACATGACGAAAGATACTACTACTATATATATGGTGAAAATGGGTGTCCAAACATAGAATACGCAAGCTCGGTACGATACGCCTGCTTTTGAATTTCAAGATAATACAAATGTGGACCCAGCTTACCAGTAATCCTTCGTCGTCCTGGTAAGCGGATTGAGGAGACGCGCGAAGGTCTTAGTGAGTCTTGGACATTTTCCAATGAGTCCCACACATCTAACCTGCTGCCATCCCCAAGGTATGTCTTTAGAAAATGCTTTACGCATAGGCGCAACATGCGTTGCCTAAAACCCTTAAACTAACTTATACATTCAGCCAAAATGTATGAAATCGAATTCTGAGTGTGATTTACAGATGATTTAGATTTAGTTATGATTTTTGTTTATTATTTAATACTGTTAATTAAATAAATAAATCTGTAGCTGAAAAATTTAATGCTCATACCACAAAAGAATAAGTTTGTATATCAAGATATACAGGATAACCTCTCTTCCTCATACGACATAAATAAGAAATAATAACCGGACGCCTATGCCGAGTTGCACCACCATACTTTAACCGGTGGTTTTCGTACAGAGTTTGACAGATTGTTAACGTTTTATAGGTAAAGTAAGAAGGTGCAGTGAAGGTGCAAAGCCTATGTCTTTGTATGTCAAAGAGACTACTCAGACAAAGTCGCGGGCAATAGCTGGTTTCAAATAAACCTAGAATCACCGTTCCACTCACCATAAAAGTTGGGATGCAGAGTATAGGCGGGAGTATAAAACTGGTGAGTATGGCTGTGCTACATCGCCTTTCTGTGCACAAGATGTGGTTTATATCTGAGTACCTGGAAGAAAAGCACACAATTATAACATAAGTTTTATGTTCGTCTCGTTGCTGACGCAAAACAAGCGAGCTTGTTAAATAAATCATAGTAACAATTACAATTTGTAAATATTTAAACGTTGGGCTCGACTCAGAGGTGTCCTGTCTAAGAATAAAGCAGAACAGCAGCCTTCTAAGGATGTTAAGTACACTAGAAAAACCCTTTGTTTGGCCACGAAACTTTTGCAATTGATAGCTACAAGTTTATTTTATTCTTTTCCTGGTGAATCAACGATAAGACTGTCTGAAATAATTGAGCAACGTCAAATAAGTGATGCGATTTCTTACTTATTTTTACAAGGTTTTGTTTGTTTTCGTCTTTAGTCATCGTCCAATAAAATCCCCACTAAATTGTGTACGGATTCTAAAATTTTCATAACTGACAGATGGATTCTGTGAATTTCATAACTCGGATTCTAAGGTTTTAGTGTCATGCAGATTTGTTCGCTGCTAATGCGGGCTAATACCGCGTGCGTTAGCTAATCCGCATGACACTAAAAACGCCCTAAGGTTAGCACCACACAAAAAATGTATCCATTATTATACTTTGAACATACTTCGACATCAGTGACAAAGATGTCAATACTCGCACTATAATTTGACTGTGGATTGGGTAGTAGGTATTTGAAAAGTTCAAACACCTAACTGCCGCGCCTTTCTATTGTTATAATGTAAAAATACCAATTTCCATGACAACAAACGGTAAAAAGAAAACTTGGTGCGATAAACACGGACACGGACGTGTTAATTATTTTGTTTCCAATTCCCGTCTCTTTGGTGCCAATTGGCAAAATGTATTTTTAGTGGATTGCATTTCACTACAAAGGCAAAAAAGCTACGTTGTAGTAAAAGGAATAAACTCTATTTCAGTTTCTGCGTCGACGTTACACTTAAGTAGACGAATACAACGATTCCATTTTCCAAAATAGACTTTCATTTTATAACAACAAAAAGGACACTTTACCGAAATACATAGGTATGCACTTAGATTGTTTGTCAATACAAATTAAATGAGTGTTTTTCGTTCCTTAGATGTACAGTTGGCCCCGCATTAACATATCCTAATCTGTCAAAATATCTGAAATAATATGGAACCCTATGTTATCAATGTAAGGTTGAAATAAAGTTGCAGAAATTTGACAGATCAGGGTAGGTTAATGTAGGCCCGTGTGTCACCATCCAGCGCCCATCAAGAATGATACCCGCAGATATTTTAGGGTGCGACCGCCTTCACTGGTACCATCAAATATAATATGAGCACCCTCCGGCGGCCCTCGGCGAGGCTCATGAAAACAGAAAGCCTCTGATTTCTCCAGCGCCACTTTCAACCCTAATTTACGGACTACTAGAGCGACACCATTTGTTACGTATCCTGCCGCGTCATCAAAGTTGATTTCACGTGCTGTCACTAAAGTGTCGTCGGCGTAGCAGGTAATGCTAATTCCAACAGGCAGAAGCCCGCGCAACGCCCAGTCATATTCCACAGAAGTGGTCCTAGAACTGACCCCTGTGGAACACCGCAAGTTAAGGTCATTTTTTTTGCCCGCATGCTCAAAACACAGTTCGTAATCCCTGGAATCGCGGCTGGGCGCACATTTGTCATTTAATTAAATAATCATGTATTATTATTACGTTAACTATTATTGATAATTAATTATTACCTTTACCCCTTTTTTAAAAAAATCTATAGTACAGTTGACAAAGAAAATTTGTGAGAATTTAGAAAATTGAAAAAAGTTACCAAGTAAACCTGAGATTCATACAAGATGAGTGAGTACGAAAATTTAATTAACGAACAAAATGATTTATTCATTATTATCTCAAAAGCTCAAATTTATGCAAAGAAATGCCCTAAGATACAATTGACTCAAGGTTACATCAAAACGAAACTCGAGGGTATAGAAAACAACTGGTCAACTTATAGACACAATCATTTCTAAAACTAGAACGATTAACCATCAGTTATTTCTCCGAAGAAACATTTGACAAATGTGAAGACATTAATATCAACCTGGAAGCAGATTTGAAAGACGAGTTACTGAAGCTCACTAGAATTGTTCCAGAACCTTCTGAGATTTCGGCGCAGCCACATCATCTGGAACAAACGCACACTTCAAAATATTCATCTGATTTTAAATTACCAGTTATCAACATTCCGGTTTTCAATGGAGATTATAACAATTGGATTTCTTTTTATGATTTGTTTGTATCTCTTATCCATAACAACAACTCACTCACAAATGTTCAGAAACTACATTATTTGAAGACTAATATCACTGGCGAAGCTGAACAGTTGCTGAAAAATGTACAAATCACTAACGCTAACTATTGTAAAGCTTGGGATACACTGAAGAAAAGATTCGACAATAAGCGATTGATCGTGCACACTATACTGAATCGTTTGGTTGCTCAGAAAAGACTGCAAATAGAATCGGCAAAGCAACTAAAGTCACTACTAGATGTAACAATGGAGTGCCTCAACAGCCTGAAGAATCTTGATGTGTCAACCGAGTCGTGGGATCCTATCATCATCTTTCTGATTACCCAGAAGCTAGACAATGATTCACCGAGATATTGGGAAGAAGATTTGTGTCAATTGGATTCATCAGAGTTGCCTACAATAGCCATGTTGGAGCAGTTCCTGAACAAGCGGTTCAAGGTGCTGGAGATGATTCAAAACTGTGCTGCAAAGCCTGTCGCCTTCAAGGAGTCGGTGAAATCTAAAGCCTTTTATATTTCGTCTGATGTAAAATGTCCATTTTGTAGTTTGAGTCATAGATTGTTCACTTGTAGAGATTTTTCTAAGTTAGATATCAACAAACGTTGTGCGTATGTAAAAGGTCAGCTTCTATGTTTTAATTGTCTTGCCTCGGGACATTCTGTTAGATTTTGTAAACAGTCCACATCATGCTGTCGCTGCGGTAGGAAACACCATTCACTACTTCACATGAGTTCACCATCGGGTCCTTCATTGAGTGCTGAGATATCAAACCCGACGGAATCAAAGAGCATTGAACCAACAATCACATCACATTTGGCAACGAGAGGTCAAATGACGTTAATGGCGACTGCTTTAGTTCATATCAAGTTAGGTAAACAACTTCACTTGCTTCGCGCATTAGTAGATACGTGTTCGCAAGAGTCATTCATCACTGAGTCAGCGGCTCAAAGACTTCAGCTAAGACTTTGTTCCACCAATGGTCATGTGACAGGAGTGGGTCAAATGACAACTCCAATCAAACACGTCGCTGAGTTAGAGATACAATCAAGACTAAATGCAGCCATCAAATTATCACTTTCAGCTTATGTTGTAAAGAATATTACGAGTATCACGCCACTAAAGAGAATCAACATTGAAAATTTATCTCACCTTCAAGGTTTATCATTTGCAGATCCGAAATTTCATTCACCTGGTCAAATTGATTTGTTACTAGGAGCCAACGTGTACAGCGAAGTCTTGATAGACGGAGTCATCAAAGGCCCCCCGGGATCACCTGTTGCTCAAAATACTCACCTGGGATGGATCCTTACTGGCAGTGCAGAGGAAGTCGGAGATGAATGCAAAACAAGTCCATCGAACATAGTTACTTTACATCTCAATTGTGAACTAAACAACACTTTGAGAAAGTTTTAGGAGATTGAGAACTTTAGTGACGAGAAACATTCACTCAATCCAGAACAATTGACAGCAGAGAAGTTTGATGAAGACACAGTAACTAGAGGCGAAGATGGAAGATACACAGTCAGATTACCTTTCAAGACGGAACCGGTGATTTTACCTACAGGTTCTAGAGAGATTGCATCACGGAGATTACGTAGTTTGGAGAAGCGCTCAGTCAACGATTCACAACTCTACAAAGAGTATGACAAGGTGTTACAAGAGTATCTGACATTGAATCATATGGAGTTAGTACAAGACTATACTCCAGAACAAAGAGCGAAAGCTGTTTATTTACCACATCATGCTGTCGTTAAACTAGATAGACAAACCACCAAGGTTCGAGTTGTCTTCGATGCATCAGCCAAGGGATTCAACGGTGTGTCACTTAATGATCAACTTCTTGTTGGTCCACCGCTGCAAGAAGAGCTTCGCGATATTATCATGCGATGGAGAAAACATAGAGCGGCATTTACTGGAGATATTGTCAAGATGTATCGACAGGTTCGTATATATTCTGAAGATGCAGATTACCACAGAATACTCTGGAGATCATCTCTTTAAGATGCAGTCAATGAATATAGAATGCTGACAGTAACTTTTGGAACAGCGAGTGCGCCATATCTAGCAATCAGAACAATGAAACAAATAGCAAATGATGAAGAAGTCAACTATGGCTGTTCGATTGCAGATATTGTGCGTCAAGATTTCTACGATGATGAAGTTTTGACTGGAAGAGACTCTGAAAGTGACGCAATTGATGCTCAGAAGAAACTCACAGAGATGTTGAAATCAGCAGGTTTTGAACTTCAAAAGTTTGCTTCTAACAGCGAAGTTTTTATAGAAGCTTTGGAACCTGAGCAACGAGCTTTAAAAACCTCAATTGATATTGATAAACCAGAAAGTATCAAGGCCTTGGGAGTGGTTTGGCAAGTGAGAGAAGACAAAATTACAGTGAAGAACAAATTTGAGAAAAGTTGTGATGATGACAATATCACAAAAAGGAGTGTGCTTCGCCAAATAGCTACATTGTTTGATCCTTTGGGATGGATTTCACCAGCCATCGTAACAGCCAAAATATTTATGCAAAAGTTGTAGTTACATGACATGGATTGGGATGATGCAATGCCGTCTCAATTAAAAGAAGAATGGGTGAAATACAGTAGCGAACTACCTTCACTATCGGTGATCAGTATCGACCGATGGATATACACTTCTAAAGATCAACAAGTTCTTGAACTGCATGGTTTTTCAGACGCATCGATGGCAGCGTACGCCGCTGTAGTCTATTCAAGAGTAGTAACATCAATTGGAGAAGTTAATATTTCACTTATTGCCTCAAAAACTACAGTTTCACCTTTGAAACAAGTATCACTGCCACGGTTGGAACTGTGCGCTGCTACCTTATTATGCAAGTTATTAAATCAAGTTGCAACTGTGATGAGAATTGAGAAACAACACATCTACGTGTGGTCAGATTCAATGATAGTTTTATCATGGATTAATGGAGATCCTTTGAGATGGAAGCCTTTCGTAAGGAACAGAGTGGTTGAGATTGTGGAATCATACGAAAGCAGTCAATCCTGCAGATTTTGCCTCACGCGGGGTTGCACCTTCAAAATTACGAGAGTTGGAGATGTGGTGGAAAAGTCCTGCATTTCTTAATCATTTTGAGAATAATATTACCAAACCGGAAATACCTGAAACAGAAGAGGAGAAAAAGAAGTCAGTGCAATGTCATCATGTTCTCAGTGAAGATGATTTTCAAATTACCTTACTAAAACGTTACTCGTCGCTCGGCAAACTTGTTCGACTTGTAGCATATTGTCAAAGATGGATACAGCATCTGAAAAAGAACAAAAATACAAGAAGGGACTTACCTGAATATGTTACACACAAGGAGAGAAATGAAGCACTTACCTGTTGCATAAAGATTTCTCAAGCGCTTGAGTATCCTGAGGAAATAGAAAGTTTTACAACAAAAGGATCCGTCAAAAGTACAAGTCCACCTACTGTCACTTTCACCATTTTTGGATGATCAAAGAGTTCTCAGAGTTGGCGGTAGGTTAAAACACACTGAATCAAGGATGATTCAAAAACATCCTATTATTATAGGAACGAGTAATGTACTTTTGCCTCTTATCCTTTCTGAAGCTCACGCAGCCACGTTGCACGGAGGACCTCAGATGATGGCTTACTACCTGAGGTCAAGATTCTGGTTAATTAGATCAAGAAACACTATCAAAAGATTTGTAAGGAGTTGCATGACTTGTGCAAAGTTATCAGCCAAACCTAATATTCAACTTATGGAAAATCTTCCAGCAATGAGAGTGAAGCCAACACGACCGTTTCTGATTAGCGGTGTGGATTTTGCTGGACCAATAGAATGTCGCATGAGTAAAGGGCGAGGTACAAAATCTTTCAAATCTTACATCTGTCTGTTTGTTTGCATGTCGACCAAAGCAGTTCACATTGAGTTAGTGAGTGATATGACCACTCACACATTTTTGCTGCTTTCAAGAGATTTGTATCGAGAAGAGGCCATTATATAGAGATTTGGAGTGATCACGGCACAACTTTTGTAGGTGCTGAAAAAGAGTTACTACAAATGTGGAAAAAAGGGAAATCACAAATTGCATCTGAACTAACCAAGCTATTGGACGATAGAGGCACAAAATGGTGTTATATCCCGGCGGGTGCACCTAATTTTGGTAGTATTTGGGAACGAGGAGTAGGTTCAACAAAGTTTCACCTGAAAAGGATTATCGGGAATGTGTTGCTCACCTTTGAAGAACTTACGACTTTGCTTGCTCAAATCGAAGCATGCTTAAATTCACGCCCTATCTCGCCATTAAGCGATCATCCTGAAGATTTGGAACCACTAACACCAGGACATTTTCTGGTTGGAGGTCCACTTGTGACAATTCCTGATAGTGATATCACTGAACAAAACATTAATCGCCTTACACGCTGGCAATTAACTCAACGTCTCTTGCTAGATTTTTGGAAGAGATGGCATGTCGAGTATTTTGCTAGTTTACAACAACGTTCGAAGTGGAAGAAGAAGACTAAAGACTTTGACGTTGGTGAGTTGGTTCTTATCAAAGACTCGTTTACCTCCTGGAGAATGGTCAATGGGATACTAAAAGGATACCTAGGTTCAGACAACTTGACCAGAACATATGATATCAAAACCGCTTCAGGTGTTTTCCGACGTGCAGTCTCCAAAATTTGTCAACTCCCAAACTAACTTTTAAAGAACCATACGGTTCTTCGGGCGGTAAGATGTTCAGGACGATATAAACCTCCTTTGCTTTGAAGATGGCCTTCATTGTACAACAGTTGTGTGTTCCATGTTTAAAATTTATAAGACATAAATCAATACTTCAGAAAAACTGTCATGCTCTAAAATGACGAAAGAATAAAACGTGTTTTCATCAAATGGTGTTTCTGTAAATAAATACCTAACAATCTAACGTGAGAACGGCCGAGACACACATATACGAGTATATGTGTGTCTCGGCCGTTCGCTGTCATGCATGTTGCACATAGTACGTTTTAAATATGAATAAAAATGCGTCATTACGGGTTAGAGATCTATGCAAGTTTAACCTTTATTATCACTGCAGTAGACATGTTTTAGATAAACCAGTCTTAATATGAATTTAAAATTAGTCCATAATCCAAACTCTTTTCACTACGAAGAAAAATGTATTATAATTTTAAAAATAAAAAACGTCGTGTGTCAGATGTCAAGCATGTCTAGTAAGTCTGAAATTTTATAAAAATCTAAGTCAATATCTACAAACAAACCGTATAATGGCCAATTCGGCAGAAGACAACTCGAAGACAAACGACGACATAATCATGGCGTTCGTTGAATCACGAACCAACAGAGAGCGGAAATGCAACACTATTACGAATGACATCTTTACAGACGAGAAATCATTTCGCTCTTCTTAACATGGTCGCTAAACTTCGTGGCGTTACGATAACACGCGATACACAGAGGATCACGTTGTGCCCAACCAATTATCCGGCTGAATTTCAGCTAACATGTGTGCCTGGATGGACGCCGGAAGTGTCGGAGATATTGTTCAAATTTCTCCTCATCAGAACACTATAAACTATGTCAATTTATTGGAAGAATCAATGTTACCGACTTTGCGAACAGTTTACTTGCGTGAAGAAGTGCCAGTATTCTCCTTTGTTCATGATAACTGTCCAGTGCATACTGCCAGAATTGTCTCGAATTGGTTTACCCAGCATGAAGATGAATTCACTCGTATACCATGGGCGTCTAGGTCTCGAGATCTTAATCCAATAGAAAATTTGTGGGGTTTGGATTGGGGAAGTGACATTTGTAGTCGTCTAATCGGGTCACTTTTCACTTTACCAATTTAATGCCACTTGTTAAATATACACCTAAAATAAATATTATATTCTTCAACTAAGTATACTGTTTTATTTCATCATGGCTAACACAAGTTCCAGTGGAACTTTTATGAAGAAACTGGTTCCCGATACAGACTTGGCGCCCGGCTGTGCCGAATCCCGAATATCTACCTACCTACCTGTGTGTTGCATTGCAACCCTTACCTAAGTTCTCGCAGATTTTTATACAAACTTATTCATACAGATAGCGATCATAGCCTTGTCAGTAACTGTCAGTGTCTAATAAAATGATAACAGTTCGTTTCTAGGAAATGTATGTTCAAGCTAATTTCAACCTACTTGTATAGAATGACAGTAGAAAAATGACCATAAGGTGGGTCATGATTCAATTTGGTCGACTGTACCTACTAGAAAAATGCTAGTACTTTTTTATCTATACCTTATAATTGGTTTCAAATAGTTAATATTTTTTCGCTATCAACTGAATTTATTGATTATTAATAATTAATGTACATGTGAAATAAATAATTGTCAAGTACTTACTTAAATACACGTGTGTTACTTTAAATATCTTCCTTTTTCAAACTAAAAAAAAATGTTTCATGACGATATTTATATTGTATCATTGTTGGTGAACCTGTTACATATTGCAAATAAATTATTTTTTAACAATAACTGTCTGAAGTTCAGTTTATACTACTTTCGTTTTCATGTTTCTACTTATTTTGTGGGTGCGGTGTTTTGTTAATAAATAATTCATTTTCTAAAAATATTTTTTTTATTAATATCATAATTAATGTTGCTCTCGTTTTTGAATGCCAAATAGTTAAGACAATTTTGTCGTAAATCTTATTAAGCAATGAACCATTCTATCGGTGAATTGTTCGTAGTCGAAAAATTCTGTCGATGAAATACTTATCTACGAAACGTTCTGTCGACGAATCGTTCTTAGTAGAAATATTCTGTCGTCGAATTACGGATTGACGAATCGATATGTCGGCCATCAATTCATCAGAGAAATGATTGTCGAAGATACGTTTCAGAATCGGAAAATCAACATCGTGCCATACGACATACTTTCACGACTTATGCTCAAAGAAATTTTTACATAAAAAAAATAAGCCTCTAGTTCAAAACATTTTTAAACTAGCTATATCAAGCTGATTAAATATTTTCAAAAATATAACCATCGGACACTCGTGGGTACGATATGTCTTGATGATATCAAACGCCGTCTCACTGGCGCAACGAGCACTTACAAAAATTAGTTAAGTGACTTTCGTTTTCAGGTACAGTTGTGAGAGCGATCGCCCGGATAGCGAGAGGCCGTGGGTTCAAGTCCCACTTTTTAAAATAAGTAATGGGCTAACTCTTGATCGTCTTCTTAGCCCGAGAGCAAAGATAAGGTGTACGATGGAGCGAGCTTGCCCTGGAGTAGCCTTTTTATATGCACCTTAAAGAGTTTCGGGTTATACGCATTCGAAAAAAGAAGACGCAGGCAGGGCATTCCACTCCTTGGCTGTGCGCATTAAAAATGATGATAAAAAGCGCTTTAAGCCGCTAAAAGATGATGAATTTTTGTGTGCGAGATAACTAGAAATAGTAATACCGACTTACTTTATGGCAACATATCTCCAAACAGCGAGCGACAGTGTGAGACAGATGGAGGCCGTGTGAAATATTTGTGTGAAGTGCATGTGGAAGAGCAGGTACGCCGCCCAGTGGTACGGCATCTCGCGTTGTCCGGGCAAAATCTGTCAAAAAAAACTGGAATTATAAAATATACATTATTCCCATATTGTATGGAGGCTAGGCCCGGGATCTGTACCACTCCCTAAAGATAGGCTAATACATCAACAACACTTTGTTACGAATCAACTTCTTTAAAGTGGCTTCTTTTAACGCTTTATACAATGAGATAAACAAAAAAACAACACAGAATAACAAGACCGCTTTAACAATTTTTATTAATTAAGCAATTATTTTGCAAGTTTTTACAAAATTCAATTAAATTTCGCTCACAAATGTTAATCCCACCGAATGACACAGTCTATTTATTTTTGTGAGCGAAATTTAATTGAATTAACAAGAACGGTTATTAGTACGGGTCCTTAGCATGAAATACGGTCCCATCCGGAAGAAAGCATGAAGCTTGGCACGATTGTAGCTTTCGTATGTGTACTTCATTTCCGATATGGAAACACGCTGGGAAATGATTGCTTCTCCCCCCCACCTATTCTGGTTTTCTGCAATTATTGCAAAAACGGTAAGACCTAGGAGTTTACTGTTCAAGAAGCAAATCATTGTCAATAAATTACCTACAAAACAATACTAAATTTGTAGTGGTAAGACTAATGTTTTTTATAATACCGCCATCAAAACTTGATGATATTTTTAAAAAACGCACACTTTTGTCCCACTTGCTCTATTTACACAAAAATTACAAGAGTTGTGATAAAATGACCTAGAAGATTACATACCTTATATATTCGGTTACAATATAACACCAAAAACTTTGTGCTAGAGCTAGTGGTACTTGAGTTATAGCTCACCGCATCTGACTATACGAAATTCTATGTAAGTTTTTATTACGTTTTTAACCGACAAAAAAATTAGTCATCAATTGAACCTGTATGAATGTAATATATTTGAACTTGGATGTGTAAGTAATTTACAATATGGAAACACTCTGAGATATCGTTGTTTCTCCCCCCCTCCCCTTTATCTCCCCCGTTCTGGTTTTCTCCAATTTCTGCAAAAGCGATAAGACCTAAGAGTTTACTGTTGAGAAAGAAAATCACTGTCGATAAATTACCTACAAAAAGATACTAAATTTATGGTTGTAAGATTGATGTTTCTCATAAACAGCCATCAAAACATAAAATTAAAAATAAAATGCACATTTTTGTTCCTTCCTTCTCTATTTACAGAAAAAATGGCAAAAACGGTAAGACCTAGGAGTTTACTGTTTAGAAAGCACATCATTGACGATAAATTACCTACAATACGATACCAAATAAATAGTCGTAAAATAAATGTTTTTTATAATACAGCCATTAAAACTTAAAACTATTGAAAAATGCACACTTTTATTCCCTCTTGCTCTATTTACACAAAAATGACAAGAGTTATGATAAAATGACCTAAGAATATTACATACCTTATGTATTGACCTACAATATGACACCTAAAACTTTATGGTAGAGCCAGTGGTAATTGAGTTAAATTACCAACTTACCAGATTACCAGCAAATTACCAACTTTTTGAACCCATTATAAAAGAAGCATTAGAGAAAGTTTGCAGATCAAACAAAAAAATAGTTGTATGCGGAGACTTTAATATTAATATTTAGTATCTTTGCATCTTATAATTTATTTTACCTTTTTAAGGAACCAACTAGGGTGACTCCCAATACTGCAACTTGTCTAGATAATATTTTTTGTGATTCCAACGCAATCGTAATCGACAAATGTATCTTACGTAATCTTAGTTCCGATCATAGAGGTCAAAAGGTCTCATTTCAACACAGTCATGCCTCAGGTGTTGTGGAGAATGTTTATAGGCCTGTCACAGTAAATAGGTTAGACAAATTTAGGGATACAATTTGTAATAGTGTAAACTCAACTATACCCAATAATTGCGATAATGTTGATAAATTATACGAAGACCTTTTTGAATTAATAAAAAATCAATTCAATGAAATCTTTCCACTGAAGAAGGTTAAGACACATCAAGTTAAATGTAAATTTAATGACTGGGCTACACCAGGTATTCATAAAAGTAGGATTAAATTGTATGACTTATATAGTATAAGAGAATACTCACAGGATCCACATACTATTGAATATGTTAAAAATTACTCTAAGATATTTAAAAAAGTATGTGCTACAGCAAAGTCAAACTAGGTTAGTAGAATAGTTTTAAATTCCAACAATAAGGCAAAAGCTACTTGGAACATAATAAACAAGGAAGCTTGTAAAAATAAATCAAAAAGTAGCCCATTCTCACTAAAAGTCGAAAGTAAATTGATCACATCCAATCAAGAAGTTACAAATGCCTTTGAGTCTTTTTTTTCTAATATTGCACCTATAACAACTAAAGAACTTGCATCTTCTTCAGAACTTGCGGAATCGATTCTTAAGTTCAATGTCGACCAGTGCGATTCTCCATTGCACTTTAGGCATTGTTTACTACAATATTTTGATTTGTTTGTGTACCCTATTGATACTACGCCGCGCCCACTCACACGCATACCTGCCTTATTTTTATTTGTTTAAAAAGTACCGTGAGAACCCCGACGACGAGTCGACATCGAGACGTTACCTATGACACATGTACTAGACCGACCAGAGCGCTTTCGCCGCGTGTGTATCCTGTGAAGCTCCTTACAGAAATTTCGAGTGATTGTGGCCTGTGAAGTGATACCTAAACCCTGAAAGCGAGATGTGGCAAGTACCTAGCTATAAGTGCCCAGACCTGACTAATTTTCGACCTATCATTGTCGCCCTCCACGTGTAATCCACTGCCTAAACTCTCAAACAGTCATGTCAGTCCCGATGTAATTACAAAAACATTTCTAGATTTAAATATGAAGAAGACTGAGGAGATCCTCAGTCTTCTTCTCTGACGAGAGAAGAGTCTCTGAGTGTCCCCATATCTATGGTCCCCATAGATATGGGGACTATCTGTGTTTAATATAAAATCAATTATCAACACAATAGCTCCTCAATCAGCAATAATTTTTAACAAGTGCATTGATGATGGCCAGTTTCCAAGCCTAATGAAATTTAGTAAAATTATACCGCTATTTAAATCCGGCGAGAAAAGTGACCCCTCTAATTTTAGACCAATATCGATTCTTCCGGTCCTTAGTAAAATATTTGAAAAGGTAATATTCAATCAACTACTAGCACATCTTTCTTTAAACCATTTACTACACGAAAAATAATTTGGTTTCACTAAAGGTAGAAGTACTGCTGATGCGGGAGTTGCTCTATTAAAACATATCTTTGATGCCTATGATAATAGACAAGATGCTTTAGGTATTTTCTGTGATCTTTCAAAAGCTTTTGATTGTGTAGAACATAAAACTTTATTGAAAAAATTAAGACATTATGGGGCTTCAATGAATGCATTAAATCTACTTGAATCTTACCTCACAAGTAGAACTCATTAAAACAAAATAACAAATATGTCACAAGTAGAACACAAAAAGTATGCATCAATGGGGTTGAGTCTTCTGGAGCACCTCTGACCATGGGTGTGCCCCAGGGATCGATATTGGGACCTTTATTGTTTTTAATTTATATAAATGACCTTCCACACTTTGTGGAAGATCTTTGTGATATAGTATTATTTGCTGATGATACTTCACTTATATTCAAAATTCCCAGGGGGAAAGATACTTTTGACGATGTGAATAATACTCTTTCACAAGTATTGCATTGGTTTACCGTTAACAACCTTTTGCTAAGCGGGAATAAGACTAAATGTGTTAAGTTTACGATGCCTAATGACAGACAGGCCTCAACAGATGTTTTGATAAAAGACAAACTGCTAAATACTATAAATTCAACAACATTTTTAGGAATTACTTTAGATTCAAAACTACAATGGGGTTCTCATATAGTGGCCTTGTCAGGAAGACTTAGTTCAGCTGCTTTTGCTGTAAAAAAGATACGGCGCTTGACTGATGTTGAAACGGCCATTTCCCAACGTGTTTCCATATTGGAAATGAAGTACACATACGAAAGCTACAATCGTGCCAAGTTTCATGCTTTCTTCCGGATGGGACTATAAAACCGAATTTTGTTGAGAGCAGGAACCATACTATATGTCAAAGTGACAAGTGGAATCTGACAGCGACTGACATTTGCAGCTTACGGTTCCTCTATTTTTCGTCAGACGCCATCTTGTTTGTCTAATTGACAGCCATAATAATAAATTGTTTTTGGGTATAAACCGCTTAATTATACTTTATGTCAAGTTATTTGTATTTTGTATTTAATCCTACAAATGTTTGGGAATCAGCTTACGGAGTTTCGCATAAAGTTAGACGGCTGAAAACAAAGGCGAAATAATTTAGTACCCAAAGTAACTTATTAGGTATCTTGAATCTTACAAAGTATTCATCCAGAATTCACTGATTACTTTGGGCACAGAATAAGTAGGTACTAGTACTCCGTACAGAAGTGTTTGAGAGTTTAGGCAGTGGATTACACGTGGAGGGCGACAATGATACGTGGAAAATCAGTCAGGTCTGAGCACTTATAGCTAGGTACTTGCCACATCAGCTTTCAGGGTTCAGGTATCACTTCACAGGCCACAATCACTCGAAATGTCGTAAGGAGCTTCACAGGATACACACGCGGCGAAAGCACTCTGGTCAGTCTAGTACATGTGTCATAGGGAACGTCTCGATGTCGACTCGATCTCCGGGGTTCTCACGGTACGTTTTAAACAAATAAAAATAAGGCAGGTATGCGTGTGAGTGTGCGCGGAGTAGTATCAATAGAGTACACAAACAAATCAAAATACTGTAGTAAACATATCGCCCGCCCTAAACACGTCAAGTGTTTACGAGAAGGTTAGGAAGCCAAGGGAAAGGAAGTTTACTGGACAGAAAGACGAACTAATTTCGTCAAAGATCTCTTTAGGCTACCGGTAGGAGTTTTAACATCTACCACACGAACAACTTGGTCTTGGCCAGGGTATAAATTAATAATGCGTCCACGACGCCACTGCAAAGGGGGAAGGTTGTCATCTTTTATGAGTACTAGCTCACCCACTTTAGGAGGATCACAAGGAGAGGTCCATTTATTTCTAATTTGTAATGTATTCAGGTATTCTAAATGCCAGCGAGACCAAAAGTGCTGGGTAATTTTTTAGATTAGCTGAAACCGTGTAAGGCGATGAAATTTTACGTCTTTATAAGGGTACTCCGGAAGTTGGCACCGATGTAATTTCGACCGCAATCGGATCGGATTAGGTGAGGTACACCACGACGCGACACGAATCGGGAAAAGGCCGCAATAAAGGCTTCAGTAGTTAGGTCGGACACAACCTCAAGGTGAACGGCTTTAGTAGAAAGGCAGACAAATACACACAGGTAACTTTTCACTAACCTTTTGTTCCTATAGGCCTGGACTTTGGTAAAAAAGGGTCCTGCAAAATCGGTACCTACACCGTCAAACGGTCTAGCAGCCGTGACGCGGTCTTTAGGTAGGTCACCCATGAAGGGTTCAGATACAGCCGCCTTGAGACGATAACAGGGAAGGCATTTAAAAATCACATGCTGAATAGCTCTGCGTGCCGACAAGATCCAAAACTCTCTATTTAACATGGCAAGAATTGCATTAACACCTGCATGAGCATTCTCGCGATGGTAATGTGAAATAAGGATGTTCACGAAATTACCATTCTTAGGCAGAAGAATGGGATGGCGCGCATCAAAGGATAGATCGGAGTTTCGTAATCGGCCTCCAACTCGAATTAGGTCTCCGTCATCCAGAAATAAATTTAATTTTCTCAGGGAGTTAGTGATAGGATCGCCACGCCGTAAGCGATCAAGTTCATCAGAAAAGGAGGTATATTGAACAATTTTCACTAAAAACAAAAGGGAATTTCTCCGTTCCTCAGGGCTCAGGTAGGACGAGTAAGATTTAGGAAATAAAAACCGCCTTAGGTAACAAGTCACGTTTATTAGCTTGTTGAAAGAACTATACCTCTCTAATAAGAATGAGGGATCCGGGGTAGGAACATCGGCAGAGACTACTAAACAACGAAGTCCAGGGAGATCACTACTTGGGTTAAGTTCCGAAATACCGGGCCAGTTGTCAGGAGACTGCGTCAACCACAAAGGTGAAAACCAAAGGGAGTGGTCGATCAGTCGGGTGACTGACATACCTCTCGATGCACAGTCACTAGGGTTCATGTAGCCTGGGACGTGCCTCCATTCACTAGATGTAGGACTATTATTAATCTGGGAGACACGATTAGCCTCAAAAGTCTGAAGGAGGTGAGGAGTGGTTTTTAACCAACACAACACGATTTTACTATCCGGACTTAAAAAATCCATGATGAGGGATAAAATAATGTTCCCGGGTCACTCGACCCGAAACCATATGAAGAAAGGGACATATGGTTTAGGTCAAGGTACTCGCGCATAAAGGAAATATATTTCTCTCGAAAATTAGGATTGGCTTGCAAACGCTTCTCAAGATTATGGAATCGCCGTAAGGCATTGGTTTTAGAATCACCGAGAGGTGGACGATCATGAAGAAAAGGGAGTCTAACCATAAATCTACCATCGCTTTCACGAGTGGTTGTTGCTTTAAAAAAGGTTTCACACTCTATATCCAAGGGGTTCGCAACTGGAGATTGGGGGGCCTCTTCGATTTTCCAGATTTTTTCAACTATTTGGGACAGCGAGACTCCAGTCATGGGGGGTTCCAAATCTGTAAATCCTCCATAAACAGGACCACACAGGACATAACCAAATATCGTCGAGATAGCAGTAAGGCCATCAGGGGACACAAGCAACTCGGACCTTAAAAGGCGACCAATGACGTCAGCTCCAAGAAGTACACTTATAGTACCAGGTTTGTAAAATAAAGGGTCAGCAAGAGGGAGGTGCTTAGTACAGGTAATTACACTTTTAGGTAAGTCTACCTCTGGGAGGGTACCCTCCCAGAGGTAGACTTACCTAATCACATCACATCAACAACTATTGCACTGGTTGAGATTTCTGGAAAGGCAGAATTAACTGGCTTAAATGAAAAGGATACAATGCCCGGGGAATTAATTGCTTCAACATTACCTATTCCACGAACAGGAACTGGAGAAGGAATGATAGGTAAGTTCATGTGGTCAACAACAAGCTCAGTAGTAAGAAGGCAGCCCTGAGCACCAATGTCAC
This sequence comes from Pyrausta nigrata, assembly GCA_949316185.1. Taxonomy (NCBI): domain Eukaryota; kingdom Metazoa; phylum Arthropoda; class Insecta; order Lepidoptera; family Crambidae; genus Pyrausta; species Pyrausta nigrata. The sequence goes on from OX438951.1 coordinate 5,622,996, forward strand.
ATAAGGCACGCGCTTCCACATAATATCCAGACGAGGTTTTAACATGAATTAAGGCCGTAGGTAAAAGAACGACAAAATTGCGAGGTAAAGATGTAAAGGCGGGTATGGAAGGGGGGCTATCTAGTCAGAATTGTGGGGCCTCATTGTACTTATGATGAAATGCACGTTCATCCTGGGTTCTTTGACCTAGAGGGGCATTATAAGAACGGTCACCGTTGGGTGCAGGTGGGGATCGCCCGCCCGAACGGGGAAGTGATGCTCTACGGGAATCACGAGGTGGCGGGGTACGAACACGGTGCCATTCAGTACGTGGGGGTGACACACGGTCCGTTAAGTGACTTTGTGGAGATTACCGCGGTTGGTTAGAAGCTAAGGCCGCGACGTCTTGGTATGAGCGCTCGCGATCGTAATTCACAGGAGAGGAGTCTGAACTGACTGGAACGGCGGCACGTGCGACAGCGATAATTTCGCGTGCATTGGGATATGGAGTGTTTATCCAGGCATCGATAGCACAGTCGGGCTTCTTTTACAAAGGTAACACGTTGACGTGTAGGAAGGCGAATAAAATCGGGACACTCGCGTAAGTAATGCGAAGTACTATTACAAAGGGGACATTTAGATGTCATCGCAAGAGTAACAAAGGCTCACGCAGGAGGTGGGGAACGCGCGTTAGGTTAAGGCAAACGAGGGGAGCTCACAGTAGGGGGGGTAGTAGTGTCAACGACAGAAGCACTACCTACATTGTCGTGGTGCCTACATTTATCCTCAAGAAAGGTAATAAGATGATCAAAAGTAGGGAGGTGATTAGGATTATCGCCATAACGACGTTCAAATCTCGATTTTAACTCTGAAGGCAGTTTAGCAAGGCATAAGTGAACTAATAGGTATGACCAATGCTTAACAGGAAGTTCCAATCTCTCTAAGCATCGATAAGTCGAAAGCAGGGGGTTCAGGAACGACACACGTAACCCGGAAAGTTTAGGCGTTATAATAGGGAGCATCATTATTTGAGCTGTGTGGGTATCCGCTAAAACACGAAGGTTATGGTACCTACGTTTTAGGAGGTCACGGGCCACGGTGTAATTGCCCGCCTCAATCTGGAGGTATTGTATCAATCGACGAGGTTCATCCGATAAGGCTCCTACTAAATAGTGTAGCTTCAAAGTCGGGGTAAGGCTAGGCTGGTTGTCCATCACGCTATCAAACTGGTCTATAAAACTGATCCAACTATCGGGACGGCCATCAAACTTAGGTATAGGTAGGTCAGGCAATTTACTAGCCGGGCTATCCATAGCCAGGGATTTATTCTCCTTGAAGGGGGTGCTAGTACGGGACGTCTCAAATTGGTGAGGTCGTATTTCGTCTAACTTAATTTTTAAGTCGTCTACTTTGTTTCTTACTACGCGCATCTCGTTCTTAACTTGCACATATTCTTGTTCATAAATCGCAGGATCGAGATTACCTAACAGCTTGGTACAAGCGGCAGAAAACTTATCGCACATAAGTGGCAGGTCGGAAAGACGCGCTCGCATACGATTGGAGGAAAAGGTCTCAAGAACTCGGTGGGAATCATCAACCCAGTCACTAATATAACGGAGTTCACCTATAGCTTCACGGTATTCAGCTGTATCCGTGTAAAGTACGGCCCTTACGGTCTCGTTGCCGGTTTCGGTATCCGACATTTTATTTACTTTAAATCGCAAGAAACAAGGTAGGTAAATTAAACTCACAAAAGATTCCAATAGGATGCGTAAAGGAACAAATAGTAAGGGACGGCGCAGATGCACCGGGTATGGCAAACGTAACTCGTAAACAACTCGCACGCGGTCACGCGGTAATGGCGTGATCAATAGGGAACCAAAGCGCTCGCGCACCTCACTTGCACTCAAAGGGTAGGTAATTAACGCGCTAATCGATTTAATCGACACTTATGTAAAAGGGGTTGTACTCAAATGTTATTGAGGAATTTACTGTAAATAGATTAGGTATATGACGAGACGTTTTGTTCAAATTACAACGGAAAGTAGCAAATAAATAACTCTCAATTAAACAAATTACGTTACTAATAAGGAGTCCTAATAAAAAACTACTCTCTTCTTTCAAAATGTTTGAGAGTTTAGGCAGTGGATTACACGTGGAGGGCGACAATGATAGGTAGAAAATTAGTCAGGTCTGAGCACTTATAGCTAGGTACTTGCCACATCAGCTTTCAGGGTTCAGGTATCACTTCACAGGCCACAATCACTCGAAATGTCTGTAAGGAGCTTCACAGGATACACACGCGGCGAAAGCACTCTGGTCAGTCTAGTACATGTGTCATAGGGAACGTCTCGATGTCGACTCGATCTCCGGGGTTCTCACGGTACGTTTTAAACAAATAAAAATAAGGCAGGTATGCGTGTGAGTGTGCGCGGCGTAGTATCATAACCAATCAAAATATTGTAGTAAACAAGAAGTATGACTTTGCTATGAAGTTCAAAGAAAAATCTAATCAATGTCGTCAACGATATGGTGTAATTTAGTTCGCCTCAGAGTCAAGAACATGCTCGTTTGGACACCTACAGAAATCCATTGCAAGATAATTTCATTCTTATAACTCTGGAATATGAATTATAATACACTAAACCTATTCAGTGACGTACTATCATGCGACGCGATAGGGTTGATTGCTACAAGAAGCTACTTACGCCATCTAGCGCACCTTTCTAGCACTTTATTCATGCTCGTCCTGCAAGCAACGTTATCAATCACACATAGTGCCGTGCGTCGCCGGTGAATAAAACGCGCGGCATCTCGTTACTTGCTCGCGTTACCCAACTTGATTTAGCACCTTCCAAGGGGTCGCCGCGCGTAGGTACTTTTGCTACCTACGCGGGGAGTTACACAGGCCTGCTTTGGGGCACATAACTTTGAAATCCGCTTTTATGTAGTACTATGAGTGGCCAGAAAATTGCAACAGCTGAGTCCCAAAGATCCTTTTACTCAGGAATGCGTTAAGGTATCAATGTGATATTAACAAAAAATACCTACTCATTGTAACTGTATCTGCGGTCACTTGAAGCATTAAAAAATCAAGCTTTCAAGTTAACGCAATCCAAAGATACCTATTCTAGCATAACTAGCCTTATTTTCCCCCTGCATTAGCAAAGGAGTCAGGGTACTTCATATAGACCTAGAATCATGAAATTTGGCAAGAAGAGAGTGCAAAGCGGATTACACTATGATCTGGATTATTTACTTATTTCCTTTTATTAAAATAGTTTTCACCGCGTACTAGTTACATTTAGACCGTCCTCTACTAGAGAGTAGTCTGAAGGAAATTACTTTTAGCAATAAGACCGCCTAAATTGTACTTTTTTAAATATTTATGAAGGTTTCTACTGTCTGTGATATCAGTGTTTTAAAAAAAAGAGTTTTAGTATTATTGAATAAAAAAGTGATAAATAAGACGACCGTAGTGATTCCCGTCGACTAAAAACCAGCGGTTGCGGGTTCGAATCCCGCAAGGGGCAAATGTTTGTGTGATGAGCACAAGCATTTGTACCTAAGTAATGGGTGTATATAAATGTATAAGTATGTCTATCCATTATCCTAGTCACCATAGCAAAGCTTACACTTAAAGTAAATAAAAATAAATAAAAGTGAGTACTATCATTCATTTTTAACCTAGATGGGATGTAAAAATGTTATTTTACGTTAGGTACCACAAAAAGGAAGTTCAAATTAAGAAATATATAATAATGTACGAATGGTTATGTCTCACCAAGTATCTGTAAATGGCGAAGGGGACGTACTCCATCATGACGAAGATGTCGGCTACAGCCAACCATTTGAGGAGTCTGTTGATGGGAGCTGCAGCCAGGTCCCTTCGGGTAAGCACAGCGACGTTCAGAGCGTTTGCGAGACTGCCGAAGAAGCACACCTGGGAAACAATATTAAATTAAAAAAATATATCAAAAACAATAGATATTGTGCGCTTTTAGAACCTCTTCCTTTTTTAAAGTCGGTTTAAAATAAGTACTACTCCGCCTTGGAAAGCTAGTTCTGCACCACAAAAAAATAAAAAACAGAGCTTGGCACCAATTTAAATCTAAACTTTACAACAACCACGAAAGCCTAGTGATGAACTTGGCTTCTATTTTTACATTTACGGTACGTTTCACACAATGTTATTTGAAATGGAAAATATTTAAAGATACAATAGGGCTTTTATCTATTTTATCTTATTTATACTTAGGAAAGCCTTTTAAGCACTTAGTGGAAACCAGTCTTTCAATTTTCAAAGCGCGTACCATAATAAATGGTAAAAAAATATATAAAAGTAAATGTATAAACCATCTACCATTTATATGAAACAAGTGAGCTAAGTTGTTCATTATACACGAGTTTCATGCCAACCTTTTCAACACAATGTATGGTGATTGATTACATAGACATACAGCCTACTTGAAAATATATGATAAAATGCTAACATTTTAATTTTAATAGTATTTAAAATAAATCCAATTCATTAGAGAACTTTTAATTAGGGTTCTGTGGAATAAATCCATTTTCCTTATTAACCACTTCCATAGGTGTCTAATACTTAATTAATGAATGTCCCTACAAAGCATTTAATAATAAATATTATTCGGTAATGCTTATTCGGTCCTCAATCCCCATTCTATCAAATTTTCTTTGTGTAAACAAAGACTGAGTGCTTAAGGGTCGAGCTTACTAACACATGTTTAATTTTAAAACAGCGGTTAAAGCATTATTCGACTTAGTCTTGAGTTCACCATCACATTTTTAATCAGATAATTTATAATTATTTGACATATTTTGTATCGGAATTCTGTCAAATCAACCGTCCATTCAGGTTTACCAGCAATATAAGAATTGGTGAACCCGGGTTTAGTATGGGAAATGTGTCAAATTAATCGTCAATTTAGGTTTAACGACGGTTAAAAGTTGGTGAAGACGGGTCTAAGCGTCTGTTTATCGTTGCGTATAGCCCATCGACCAAACAAATTCCAGCCAGGGTTAACCGTGAAGTTTTCTTTTCTAAGTATATCAACAAATAAAACATACGTTTGTTAACAATTTGGAACCCTGAAAATGTTTTTAACCTACTCGCAAAAAGACCTTTTTAGCACACTGTTAGTTTTATAGTACAAGGAAAATGATTTTCTTTTTAGTTATTGATTTCGTCTGTTGTGTCTTTTTCTCTGTCTTGTGTGTTGGGCCAAATATTTTTTTCTATTTCTATACAGGTAATTTTATATAAGGTATTTTCGTACCTAGATGTTTGTTTCAATGATATGTACCCATATCAGGTGTGGTCGAGGTTATACCAACAAATCTAAGGGCAGGTAAACTCGAAAAAAGCATATTTTGTATCACTTGTACCAATATAACTAGAAATGGGTATGCAGTATCGAATCCCCTTTTGTGAGAGTTGCTCACAATTTGTCAGGATATAGTGTTTATTGAATAAAACAAACCTACAAACCTAAAAAAACGATCAAACGCTCTGTCACGTTCATAGTCAATCACCATTATAGGCCTGACTGATTATCTTTTATATTTATATTTTACAGTCAAAACTCATAACCCGTCAAAACCACTTTTAACTACAAAAATCAGGCAAAAGTGGTTTTAACCGATTCCCTTAGTTTAAAACAATTTTGACTGATTTTCGTAGTCGTAAGTGGTTTTAACTACGAGAGTGGGTCAAAACCACTTTTAACTACAAAAATCAGGCAAAAGTGGTTTTGACCGATTCCCTTAGTTTAAAACAATTTTGACTGATTTTCGTAGTCGTAAGTGGTTTTAACTACGAGAGTGGGTCAAAACCACTTTTAACTGCTAAAATATTGGATAATAGTGATTGTGACCAACTTGTATCGATTAAAAGTGGTTATGACTAAGATTGTTAGCCAAAACTACTTTAACTGAAAATATTGAATAAAAATTATGATTTTTGAATACTTACGGGTAAGTAAGTATTACAAAATCGTTTATTAAACAAATTAGCATTAATTGACATACAAATAGAAACATCTTATAAAATTACGTATTACTTAAATAAGGAAATATTATAATAATCAATATAAAAATGTAATAACTAGCTTTTACTAAACATAGAAGAATATTACGAGAAGTAACTGAAAAAAAATTGCTGTTGTACCTATTTATTGCTGCAGTTCTTAATGAGATGGTGACGTTAGGCACTTCGTCCTGGCAAATGAATTTATCGAGACAACTATCAAATACCGACCTGAAAATCAGGTCAGGTCAGGGCAGGTCGAAAAAATCAGGCAAAACCACTTTTGACTGCTAAAATCAGTCAAAATTGTTTTTGACCAAGGGCATCGGACAAAACCACTTTTGACTGCAAAAATCAGTCAAAACTGTTTTTGACATCAGCCATAACTACTTTTGCCTGATTTTTGTAGTTAAAAGTGGTTTTGACCGGCTATGAGTTTTGACTGTTACAAATACATATAAAAAACTTAAACTGACTAAATGACTGACTGATTTTGTGACTGACATATCGACGCACCGCCCGAACTACTGGGGATATCAACTATAATAACTTGAAAGCAACATGCTTCCTCTTTTATAGTACCTATAGGTGAGCACTAAGAAAGGATTTTAGGAAATTCTTCCTTTAACCGGGGTCAGTTTGTTTGAAACTCCATCAGTTTTAAAACTAAATCGATAATTTTGTTAAAAATAAGAACAACGTATAATTATGATATTTAGATATTGTAACCTCTATTGGGGTAAAAAGGGGGGTTGAAGTTTATATGTGAAATTCGACATTAACGCAGACGAATAATATTAATTAGGCTGACATTAACCCGCTTCTACAACCTCACCTGATGGTAAGCGACGATTTGCCCGAGGATGTATCATGTCTAACTAGTAACAGCCTATTTTTCTTCAAATTATCATATTATATGTATGTAGAGTTTAGATAACAAGCCGGAACAATGGATTCCACCCTCTAGCCATACGCAAGTCGTTACAATTTTACTTCAGTAATTAATTACAGTTTTTGTTATAACAAAGCGCTGTAAGAAACTAAGCCTACGGGTAATTCTAATGATCTCAGGTTAAATGCGTGCTCAGGGCAAATTATTGGATATTACCAGTAAAGTTAGCCTATTGGATCCCACTGCTGGGCAAATGTCCACCTCATGTATGAAAAGGTACGAGCCATACTCCGCCACGCGGGCTCAGTGAGGATTGGTGGAGGAATATTACCTAAGTTTTTACGAAATCGAATTGGATTTCGTAAAAACTTCCAAGATGATTGCTTAAGTTATAAAAATAATTATTACCCAAGTTATAAAAACACGCCGACGAACATAAAATTGTGACGAGCGTTAGTTCAAAGGTGAAATACAGTCATTAATCAGTGTATATTTTTCGCTAAAAATATCAAAATTGCCGCTTTCAGACCGTACCTGACTTCTACAAAATTGTACTTGTTTTATCCGCTGTATTGATCGATTGAATTTGCTTCTCGATTAGGTAATTAATATGTAAATTGATTGCTCCCGCTTCTGTATCAAGCTAGAGGTCCTAAAACCGTATTTTCGGCTCTAGGCATCTATCAATTTAGAGACCCGTTTTATCAGATACGTTTTTATTTAGCAAGGGTGTATCAATTCGTATTGAACGAGCGAATCCACAGTTTACACGCATTACAGGATAGGAAATAGATACCTTTATAATTGAAGCTGGGTTGCACCATATTAATTCAACTATTACAAACGTCAAAATACTGTCAAACCGCATACGGAAAACATCGGTTATTTATACAGCTGTTAATTTTTATTGAATGTAATGTTGTTCCCCTGTACTTAAGTAACTTCGATCACTGAATAAATATATTTTCTTTCAATATTTCTTCAAAACTAAGGTGATGCAACTTAAATAAATGCTTCTATGTGAGCGTGCCCTTACAGGGTCGGAACATTACAGCCTTGGAGCGTTGCAGCGATCGCAATTTTTTAACGTTTATTATAAAAACTTTTAGCAACGCTGCTCAAGTAACAATCGAATTCGAAATATTAGAATAAGTGTACTTACTTATTCTATTACTATTCTAAGTAGGTATTATGTACATGTAATATCGTGTCATTAATAAATTTAAATTTTTCGACAGTTTTTAAATTATAATGAGTATCACACACCTCATCATCATCAAATTTAAGAGATAGGCTCTTGTCGGTGGAGTTTTTTCCATTCCTCTTTGCTTTCCGCCCTTCTCTTAACCTCCTGATACGACCCGACATTTATCTTTTCTTTTATTTGCTGCATGTAGCTTTTTCTTGGTCTTCCTCGCTTCCTTTTTCCTTCTATTCTTCTTTCTTTCGTCGAATCAGGTGGCCTTACATTCGTCCCCTCCTACACTCTATTGTTTCCATCAATCTCCTTTTTTCCCTAACCATAGACAAAACTTCTTCATTTGTTTTCTTCTCCGTCCAACTTATACGCTCCATTCTCCTCCAGCACCACATCTCATCACATCACATCACACACCTACCTGTGGATAATGGGGTGGGCTTCGCAATAAAAAAAATCCAACTAACACATTTAGATAATAAGCAACGTTGTGAACACTGTTTGTTGTTTCTTATTAATAGACAGATAAATATATACTCTTTGTTGCACACCACACACAGTATTAATTTACATAAATGTAATGTAATAATCTATATATCTATACACATAATAAAACAGTAAACCCAATGTGTCTGTACATTAATCACAAAATAGTAACAGAATAGGAATTTACAACTTATAATTTTTTTGTCTGTTTGTACACGCTAATCTCCGGAACCACTGGACGGATTTGAATGAAACTTTTTTTATTGTGTAGATTTTAGGTCTGGGCAAATACTAGGCTTTAACTTATTTTGAAGATAGATTGCAGTACACTTAAACTAAGAGAGATATGAAAGTAGCGCCTTAAGAAAAGTTATTCAGCGTGATGAGCATTTTCTATTGACGTACGTAAATTGAAGGTCTATTGAAGGAGCAACTGATACAGAACCCTGGCAGCTCAGGTCAACTACATATAAGAGATATGAATAGAGCGCCTTAGGGAACATTGTTCAGCGTGATGACCATTTTCTATTGATGTACACAAATTGAAGGTCTGGAGCAATTAATATATGGTACCCTAGCAGCTCAGCTCAACTATAAGACATACGAATAGAGCGCCTTAGGGAACATTATTCAGCGTGATGAGCACTTTCTATTGATGTACACAAATTGAAGGTCTGGAGCAACTGATATAGAACCCTAGCAGCTTAGCTCAACTATAAGAGATATGAATAGAGCGCCTTAGGGAACAGTGTTCAGCGTGATGAGCATTTTCTATTGACTTACACTTACAAATTACTTTAGACTGATTTTTGGACTACCAAGGTAATCATACTGTCTCCAAGTTACGATCTGATGACGGAAACCTGGAGAAATCGAGAGAATCCTTCAGAATTTATAAGCATGTATACCATATATGCTACAGCATTAATTTAGGTATTTAAGCGTTTACATTCAGGAGTCATAATTTTATGGTGCTGACCTTTGACCTTAACGTTACGTAGTTCGTGAATACTCTCACCGACAGTTTGTCGAATATTGTTGTCAAAAGTCAATTGGCACAATTTTTTTATACTTTTTACCACTAACTAACGGAAATTTAACTACGAGTATAAGAATAGTCTTACTTACTTTACGATATAGGAGAAAGGGTAGGGAGACCTTTGCCCTGCAGTGGGACACGACAGGCTCCTAATAATAATAATAATTTTACGATAGTAGTAACTTACAGTTTTTTTACCAACGAATAAAACTGCTTTCAATATAGTAAACTAAAAAGTAAAAAAAAAACCTTTACACTTTAGTTACAAAATTTAGTTTTGAAGTCGGTGTCACTGCAATGCGAAATTTTCCTACCAGAGGAGAATGGCGAGGTGATAGTAACGTATCTAAAAAGAATGCCTATTGACCTTGATTTTTCATTCCTCTCTTCTCCTTACGACATGGTAGACTAAGAGATCTTGATAGCTGGATGGCGACGGGAGTATAAAATATTTTGTATCATCGAGTCCACGCGTACGAAGTCGCGGGCAACAGCTAGTTCATATATTAATACGTAAGCTACGTAACGCTACGCGCTATTTCAACGCTATTTAAATAAAACATTAAAATACCTACCATAAGGTTATCTGTAAGAAATAACTTTGAAAATTTAAACTGCCTAACTTGTAAAACTCCCTGCAATTTTTGTATTTGTCTACTATGTGTGCAGTGCAATCAAGAGCATCTTATCTTATGTTATACTTAATATACTAAACAAGCCTCGCCTATTGGTTGTAGGTATAGTAAAGAGCCCTACACCCAGCTCAGATATGACCGAAAAGATTATCACGAAACCCAGACATGAGAGTTATTTATCACAATTTGCTCGTTCCCAATCTCCATATCGTAATATGTTTTGATTACTCCTCTCGCCCAGAAAAGATCTTGCTTTTCCCATGTTACTGAAAAAAGAAAAGTGAGAAGAAGGAACAAAAAAAAATATAAATAGTAAATCAGATTATCTGAAGCATTTGTAAAGTAAATAAAAAAATATTTCTTGAGCTCCAAATTAATAAATTAAAGGATTTTTTTAAATGTTTACTACTTATTGAAAACAAGTGAAAAACTAAAAAAGAGTCATCGACTTTAATTAAGCTGCCTGTCATATAATTTATTTTAGAGGTCTCGACGGAAATACTACCTTGACTCTCTTCAGGAGTGACCACCACTTTCGTCTGTCTCACTACGTGTCCTTTTCTACCGTAATAATGTTGTCGTGTTACTTTTCCTGACTAATTCTCGTATTGATTATATTATTATTTATGTATGTTTAATACTTAGCTTATGTATTTGTATCTTCCTATCTATGTATCTTAGTATGTATGTTTATTTATTCAGTAGTAATTTAGTTTTACCATAAATTAATTTCTCTACTCTACTTAATATCCCGCCACTTATTAACTCTCTGCATTCCCATGCGGTTGACTGGTAGAGAATGCCTTATGGCATTAAGTCCGCCAATTGTACTTTCTTTTTTGGTGCAATAAAGTTTTAATAAATAAATAAATTTATATATGTTCTTCACAAGGAACAGTACAGTTTTGTACGTACACAGTTATGTAACAGTTCATTTTACGCCGCCACGACTATTTTTGCCTCGCCATTGACTGGTAGAGAATGCCTTAAGGCATTAATTCCGTACTTTGTACTTCTATGTTTGTGCAATTCATAATAAATAAATAAACAGTAAGTGCATCTGGGTTAAAGAGACGTCTATTGTGTGTTATATGAGTGTTCGCGACATAATATTAGGAAAAAGCTCCCTGGGGCAGACGTCAGATCAGATCATATTTATTGTCATCCTTGTACCCACAAAAATAGGTCACCTGTATATCGGTAATCTTCCATTAATTACTTTGCCAGACGGTATGAGTGCCTTAATAATTCCAGCTTCAAGTTACTCAATAAGTAAGTATTTGTAGTATGTGTAGCCACAGAATAAGTACTAGTACTCCGTACAGAAGTATGACTTTGCAATGAAATTCAAAGAAATATCTACTCAATGTTGTCAACGATATGGTGTAATTCAGTTCGCCTCAGACTCAAGCACATTTTCGTGTAGACACAAATACATTGCCAGATAATTTCATTCTTATAACTCTGGAATATGATTCATAATACACTAAACCTATTCAGTGACGTACTATCACGCAACGCGATAGGGTTGAATGCCACAAGAAGTTACTTACGCCATCTAGCGCATCTTTCTAGGACTTTATTCATGCTCGTCCAGCCAGCAACCTATTGTCGCGCACCGCCGGTGAATAAAACGCGCGAGCGTGTCGCTGCCGGCTAGCGACACCCAACTTGTTTAAACCCTTACCAAAAGGGTCGCCGCGCGTAGGTACGTTTTTGCTACCTACGCGGGAAGATACACAGACCTGGTGTAGCCTCGATCATATGCGGTAAGGTAGCGTGCCTTTCAGTGTTCTACAGGCTGCATTCCGGCAAAGAATATATACACTACATTTCGACGAGTGTTTGAAGACATTATAAGGAATGAATCCAGTGGCCCCATTTTACTATCGGGACATAAGACGCAGACGGGGTTTCTACCCTTATGTCGTTGACATATCACTTATACGCACCAAATGTTTTAAATCTACGTTCGTCTTGCGTACGGCTAATAGAGAGGAATGCGATGCCGGCTGAAGTGTATCCTAAACACTATGATCATAGAATTAATAGTAGTATTTAGATAAATTTAACAAAATGCGCTCAAATGTTTGCCTATTAATTAAAAAAAAGTACTTAAGTATGTAATATTTCATTAGTCACAAAAGTTCTTTTTCCTATAACCGTTGATTGTAATTAAATAAATAATTGAAGACGAATTCGGAGCAGTTTTTTAATGAAAATACATTTATTTTTATATTTTATTGTAAATAATATTTACATTTTCTATACAGAAGTTGTAAATAAGTATGATTGTAACTATGTAATTATATTATATTATTAAGACGCTATATTGATTTATGAATACGCCCACCGTAATGGTGCTATTACTGATCGCGCGTGAAAAGAGATGTCATCATCATAGGTCTACTTATTCTGGTCAATATAACATTATACATTAATTAAACAGTATTTTTATTATGAAAATAGTAGATTACAAACAAAATTCTTCTTTAAGATTCTGGATTATAAAAAAATCGAATATGGTTTACAGAAAATAATAAAATTCCTTTACTCGTAGGCATTTACGAAATAAAATGTTTCGAGCAAAAATCTTTCACTCGTGTTTAAGGTTCATGAGATTCTAGATAAAGGTATAAAAATCATGTATCTGACTTTCAGATCCGTTAGATCTTCCATTGACTCATTGGTCAAATCGATAAGGACAAATATTTTCCTGATATAGTTGCGAGTAAGTTATAAATCGTAGAGTTTAAGACCCGAGTTCACCAATTCTTAAACAACTGAAATTGACACATTTCCCATACGTGCGAGTAAACTCGACTCTAAATCAAAGTAGGTAATTCTTATGTACATATATCCGCTGATATCTAGCATGCCTCACCCCACACCTCTGGAAGACCGCATGAAGGTTCCGCATGAACTTGTTAGACTATGGTAGCGTCACTATTTCGCCATTATAATGCCACAAGTTCATGGTTCGAGCCATCAAAAAAGAAGAAGAAGAAAAATGATAAAGTCGCAGCGACAAAAATATTATTTACAAAATCACTTTATATTAGACAGACGTAGGTTGAACCACAGAATGAATAATATGGTTGAAGAACGTAGGTTGAATTGAACTAAACCAAAAGTCTGAAAAATGTAATGTCTCAAGTCCCAAGGGGTACAAATATTCCAGCCGTAAGCGGCTCATTTTGCGAATGAAAAATGGCTTTTGACCACGAATTTGTCTCTCTAATGAAATTGCAGACAAATGAATCCTTAGATAATTTTCTTTTTATCTGATCAAGTGGATGGTGGGCTACACCATCCATCATTTAAGGGTTTTTAGATCTCTAAATTTGAATTGGGTTCTGTACAATTTTAGTTATTTCCAAAGCTTGATGTCGTACGGTATTTTACTGTGGGGCTCAGCTGCTGATATCGAATCAGTTTTTGTTTTACAAAAAAGGGCCGTACGTGCTATTTATAACCTCAAACCTCCAGATTCATTAAAAGATTTTTGTAAAGAGATAAGGATATTAACGGTAGTTTGTAATATATTTATAAAAATATTATATATGTGCTCAAAAACCTGATTTATTTACAAAGAAAAGTGATACACATTGTTTTAACACTAGAAATAAAAATAAACTTGCTGTTCCACAATTCAGGCTTCAAAAGGTTGGTCAGTCTTTTATGGAGAAATGTATCAATTTCTTTAACAAATTACCACAACATATTGTAGAATTACCAATTCATAAATTTAAATCATTAATTAAGGATACTTTAATGACAAAGGGTTATTATAAGGTAGACGATTATTTGAATGATGTCAACGTGTGGACCAGGTCGCACCAGTAAAATTTTAATTTCTGTATTAAAATATTATTTTTAAAAGAGGCTTTGACAAAAGTGACTGAGTTTCTTCCGCTGCTTCTTCTCAGCACTAGCCCAGAATTTGTCCCGAAGCAGTGGTAGGTAAAAAATATATGTTGGGACGTGTATAAGTGCCCCCAGTGGGTCTACATGCATAAATAAATGACTTTTATGACTTTTACCTACTTGAATATTCTTCTTAATATTGTTCATTTTAGGTTGTTTATAGTTTTGTTTCCAAAAGTTTTAAAAACCGGTTGTTTTTCAGAATATGACACAATTAAGTGAGTAATAAAATTTCAATGATAAAAAAAACTTTAGTAACTTTTATTTTATCTGTAAAAATTAGTAAACGACCTACACGTGTAAAAATATTGCAACTTGTTAACTAGTGTAGGTATTTAGTTTAATTGTTTGTGTATATTATGAAATAAAATAACCTATTTGTGAATTGTTCATATTTCTTAAAACATGGTATTTTTTAAAAAAACCCTGTGCTAGAAGCACTTTGCTACGGAGGACGTGAACTAAGGGTAACGTATCATTACACAACTAAACTTGTTTCAACTAATTTCTAAATAACTACGGTCGATTCACATATGTTCATATCGCCTATTGGACGACTCACCTAATGTTGAACTCGCATAATTTTGTTTAAACTAAAATCAATTAGACTTTTGGATGTTTCAACTATGTACGAAATTCGCTTCCGCAGCTTCGGCCTGCTGCAGCCTCAGCATAGCCTGTATTTTTTATGTATGACCATGGTCATATATAAGCTGCTGCCTTTGCGGTTAGAAAAATAAGACATCTTACTGACGTTGAAACGGCAAGGCTTGTTTATTTTAGTTACTTTCACAGTATTATGTCTTATGGTCTTCTCTTGTGGGGCTCTGCTGCGGACATCAATACTATCTTTATCTTACAGAAAAGAGCCATTCGTGCCATTTACAAACTGAGTCCGCGCGAATCCCTAAGAGAACTCTTTAAGGAAATTAATATACTTACTGTGGCCTCTCAATACATTTTTGATAATATCATGTACGTACGCAAAAATTTAGATCTTTTCACGAAAAAAAGTGATATTCATCCTTATAATACAAGAAACAAAAACAAACTTGTTGTTCCAGACTTTAGATTGGCCAAAACAATTAATTCATTTTTGGGAAATTGTATTAAATTTTTAAACAATATACCACACAATATTGTCGAATTACCTATTAATAGGTTTAAGTCGCATGTCAAAACTACCCTCATGTCTAAAGGGTATTATAAAATTCAAGACTATCTTGATGACGACAATGTATGGACAATCCAGCCTGCACCAAACTGATGTACCTACCATTTTATTGTATTTTTTTTTTACTTTTTTATGGCAGCTAGTGGTGACTGAGTTTGTTCCGGTGCTTCTTCTCAGCACTTGCCTGATTGTCTGTGTTTTGTCTCGAAGCACTAGTAGGGCCTAAAAGATAAGGAGACATGTTCGGGCCCCCTAAGGGCCAATATTATACTGATTTTAAAATTTTTGACGTTCATAAGTGGCATTTTCTGTCCTAAATTGAATAAATTATTTTTGACTTTGACTTTGACTTTGACTAAAAATAATAATAAAAGTAGACCTTATAAACAACTTTTTACAGAATAGTCCGATTTTAATATTTCTTTTTTATTGGAAAGGGTACACTCCAGCCTGAAGTGATTCCATTGTCACTAAGTTAGAAACTGATAATGGAACCCCGAACAACTTTCGTGAAAACTTCAGTATCTTCCACTAAACATAAGGTATTCTTAGTTCCACTTGCAGCAAACGCTAAATCTCGATTTAACGTCATGCTCTCTGTCATCGCCGAACATATGACAGAGACAGAATGACGCTAATCTGAGATTAAGCGTTTGCTGCAAGTGATTTAATTCGGTATTTTAAATTTGTTAGTAATCAATTATGAAACATAAAATCATTTTCAAAAAACGTGTTTTCTCTTACGTTTGTTTTCTCATGTCCCATCACCGGCCGCATCGTCGCTTACCATCAGGTGAGATTGCGGCCAAATGACTGCCTATTAAATTTAAAAAAAAAAACCTTGTTGCACAGCAAGGCAATAATTACAAAAAAATATTAAACAAAAATAAGGAGTATAAGAATAGGGGGAATAAGGAGTGCGAGCTTTGGTAATGCGCGCGCCCTTTCTTTATCCTCCATCAGGCGTTAAGTAGTCTGCCGGTTAGCACAATGGAGGCGGCTGTACGAAACTACGGAAGCGTTAAAAACGGTTAAAAGAAAGTATTCTAGCGCGTTAGATATTTAGAGAAAATGAGATATACAGAAACCCGAAAGAAGCTCCCATTTAAAAGACTAACGATGCGGACATGACGAAAGTTTTTTGCGGCTTCTTCAAATTGCAAATGGCGCGGCTGCCCTCAGCCGTGGCACAGAGTCGTAAGAGATCCTAAAATCGGAAACCTTATTTTTATTCTAGTTCCATAAAGGTTTAGCTATTTAAAAATGATTGAGTAAAACTCCTAGGTGTATGTGACTTAATAGCATAGGATTTTTTTTTTAAATAAATATGGGTGTAATTTTAACTCGGAAAAACTAAAAAAAGCTTATTATACTATATTAATTTAATAGAAATCAAATTATGGTATTTTTTTTAATTTCCAGAATGATTTTTAACATATAAAAATACCTACTTATTGCAAATGTATTATTTATGATAAAGTGACAAAGAAATTGCACTTCTATTTTATTTATTTGACGACTATCTTGGTGTAGTTGTTCGCGTTGTGTTTATTGAAACAATTTACTTATTTTACGGATTGATACTTTTTCAAATATATTATAATTATGTTGTTTCAATCGTTTTTTATTATATTTTCTGTGGTTTCTTTTTCAGTATTTGAAGCTATACGGGTATATTTCACCATCGTACATCAGATTATTTTTCTTTTTTTTCCAAGCTTTTATTTCATAAGAACAACAAAAAATGTAGTAAAAGTTTCTTGCATTCGCTTTCGCCAAGCAAAAAAGAATAACTTCTTAAAGAATAACTTTAACCCTCGAAACGTCCGGTTTAATTACGTCTTTCGTAGTTGAAGAGTCTGTACAATCAACAGCACGTCATTCAAGTTATAAATTTGAACTACAAAAGCAGCTTTTATTACATAGAAAACAGAGGTCTCAAGGTCAACGTATTTAGTCAGACTGCGGCCATGTGTACCTACGCATCTGCCATTTAAATGTTTCAAAGCGTCTGAGGTAAATGCAATATCCCGATACTTTTTAATTTAATTTTATATTAGCTTGGTTATACTAATAATACCAACTTTAGCTGAGCGGTGAGTATCGCCTCGCCACTACTAATTTCGTGAAATTGAAATCTAATTTAACTTTACCTACTATAAATTGTTTTAAAGTACTTACGAGGATTTTATCTTTCTAATAAGACTGTTATCGTATAACAACAAGTCATATATATTTATTAATTTTTAGACTGTCCACTACCATCGGGTAAATAGTTATAATAAAATAACGAGTAAGTACCTAAGTACATATATGTATACTTAGGTCTCATCAATATGAGATTGCAAAAACCTGATTTATTTAATATTTGTACGATGCGCTTTAGAAATGAAGAATCTGTACCTTTTGAAATTGCCAGCCTATTCGAGGAATGGTCGTCAATATTCATTAATACAGAATTACGCCCAAATTGTGTTTGACTAGCACTGATGACTTGTGTATGATTGATATTTGTATGGATATTATAGAGGGTAAGGGTCTGACGTGTATGAGCCTAATTACTCCTCCATATAGGTATTATAGCCTGTGAGTTGACCGTTGGTAACCCTAAGCTACGTAATCGAATAGGATAGCAAGAGACTAGACTGGTTACGCGCAGCATGGCAGACAATTTTTGCCAGTTTTAGAACCATTCGAATGAAATAGTAAAGAACCTGTTCGAACTAGATTCAACCGCCATTACAGAAGAAAAACTAACGAATTTTAAAGATGCTAGTGCAACTGCGATTTTAAAAGATCACAAAGCCTAGGAAGTTGGACTTCTATGGAAGTTGGATTCCTCCCAGGAAATCTGGTCTTACTTAACACGTAAGTAGGCAATACTATTTATGAAAACTGTTTGATAATATACATAAAGATTAGATGTTACTTATTGCACTTGACAAAATGACCCGAATTGAAATAATGGTATGCGAGGAACGACACAGGTTCAATTCCCGCCTTTGGTGGTAATTTTTTCAAGATAATCTTAGATAGTTGAATAACATGATTTTGACATTTGGCCCGTACTAGAACTGTCGAAACAGTGGAAACGCATAAGGCTAGTGTGTTATTATTTTAATATTTATTCTTTAAGAACTATTGTAAAGCTGTTGTTTCCTTAATAAAGAAAAATAAATAAATAAATGCTAGTATAATTTATAGTAGTATAGAGGTGCTTGTGGCGCAGTGGCGGCAGCGCTTTGGTAGTGATACCAAAAGTTAAGCAACCCACGGCGCGGTCGTGATTGGATGGGTGACCATTCCGACCATTTAAGTGACGTCCATGACAAGCATCTCCGTGCTTCGGAAGGCACGTTAAGCAGTTGGTCCCGGCTAATATCTGTGGTATTAGTCGTTAAGCCTAGTCAGAGGCCCTAGGGCGGCTTCATAACTTCTGACAGTAAGGTTTGTCACTTGCCTTACATACACCCCTCCACCAATCCGCACTGAGCCCGCGTGGTGAAGTATGGCTCGTTCCTCCTCATAGTTGAGGTGAGGCCTTTTCCCAGCAGTGGGATCTAATAGGCTGACTTATATATTATATAGTATAATTTATGAGACTTAGGTTCCAGAAAAAGGGGCGTCTTTTAGTGTTGGAGTCCAAAGCCCACTTTGGGTCGCTTGCTAGTGAATTAAGTAATTAAATTCAATTAAAGACAATAACTCCCATCTCTCCTTAGCATTCGTAATACGATTATTTCCAGCGTATCAGCTTATGTAGAGTGTTCGCGTGAGAAAACTCAGATAGGTAAGCTTGAGTTCTTTCATGTGTTATGAACCGATGTGTAGACTATTAAGTAGTACCTCGTTACTAAAGATTTCGCTTTTAAAAGCCAATTTTGTTTCCTAACCCTAGGACACAAGTGAGATTTCATGCGTTATACTAAAAATAAGTAAGTGATTACCTTTTTAAAAAATTTTTGTTGCAATAATTCACGCTTGTGTTGTTCATTAAGTGTAGCACTGCCTCGTTGGTCTAGTGGTCAGCACGCTGGGTACTATCCACGAGGTCCCGGGTTCGAATCCCGGGTCGGGCAGAGAGTGTTTGAGTTTTTCTGTCTTGAAATTACTCAGACACAGCTCCGGAGTCAGGAAGTTGGTGGTGTTAACACCCCCGTGCCTCGGAAAGCACGTTAAGCCGTTGGTCCTGCGCCTGATCTCTCTACGGTCATGTCGGACTGCCGTCTCACCGAATTATGAGAGTGAAGCAACAGAGAGTGCACCTGTATACTGCGCACACACTTGTGCACTATAATATGTCCCGCGCAGTTGGCTAATCTCTGTTGAGATAGGCCGCCGTAGTCGAAATCGGCTAGGAGGACATTATTATAAGTGTAGCAAACGTAAGTAGTTAATTGCCTCCCGGACTTCCAATTCTCTCGTTTAAATTTTTTAAATTTATTCTTTCGCTCGCATTCTATAATCTTTCAAACGATTCTATAATCTTTCTTCTATCACGAGTGGGTAAGGGCACTTGAGTGATTCAAAGATGCAGAGTTTTAGATAAAACGAAAATCAGTAGAAATCTGCACGCGAGTGATTCAACAATATCTCCGAGCGGTGTGAAACAGGCAGCATTTTTGAAAATACCTACTCGCGCCACTTCACAATCCTCAGCCCGTAGACAAGATACAATCTGATCTAAAACGAAGTTCGTTATCGCTAACAAAATGTATGAAAATGACATAAGCCAGCGAAATCTCACGTGACTTTTGCATACATTTTGTAAGCAAAGTTCGCTATAGCAAGATTGCATCTTGTCTAAGGACTTACTGCCCCACAGGCCTAAAACCGCCTAACATGAAAGCTATCGCGTTTGCAATAGGAATTTCAAGGAATGATATATTATGTTTTTTTTTCATCAGTAATAAAATAGAATAAAAATGCATTAATTTTATATCTGTATCATTGCTTAGGTACTTGACGTTAGGTTGAAACTATAGCTTTTCTGGAAGAATAACGATTGCAATTTGAAAGCAATCGATTAAGGTGGTCGGCCCGCTTTTCATCGCTTTTCGACATCAATGAAGAATACTCTTATAATTATCGAATGTCAAAAGAAAGACCGATAAATAGAACGATGAAAAGAAATATATTATTTCGATTTGTATGGCATCACATCTTTAAGAGATCAACTGGAAGAACTCCAAATTCATTCAAATATAATGCTATTAACGTTGACTTTGAGAGAGCACTGAGAACTCTTGGCCCGGAAAGTAATTACTAACGTGAATGAATACTTATTACTGGAGTGCAAATAAATCTGTCTACGTGATTGATATATAACTCTCTATAACAAAGTTAACAAGTTAAAACGAATTTCAACCTTGTTCCAATCTAAATCATTAAAGAGGAACTTGCTATAAGTTTTAGTTTTTGGGTCTGGATTTTATTGTTTGCCCGTAATTTTCGTTTAGGCTTCTATTGAACCAAATATTAATCCTGCTTTTGTAGCAGGATGTCGACCGTCTATCAAACTATTGTGCCCTAAACAAATATTTAATTTACAAGAGTATTGCTAAATGACTTTTAGAAAGGATATGAAATTAGCGCTACTACACTAAGCACACATTATTATTATTATTATGTTGTGTCTTTTCCTATCTCGAGACCATGGGGTCCCGGACCTTTGGAAGGCGTACATGGGGCCGAAGCCAACACGCAGAGGCCCGTTTGACAACATTAATCTAAAAGCTTTGAGACACTAGCCGGCGACTATCCCTGAATGTACTACAAAAGTGCACCCAAGGACAATCCCCGGCTCGTGTAGGACTATTGCAGAATATGGATGGAAACAATTCTGGGTTATGGGTTTAGGTGCTAGGTGGACCGGGTAATTAGGGCTATGGAGCGAGAGACTACGGGACACCTGCCTAGATCGTAGCCTCATGCTGAACAAATTGGCAGGCGGTGACTCGCCAGCAACTGAATGGGCCCCCCCTGGCGTCGTGGGTCGTATAGACCGGACTGAGGGGCAACATTGGCGTTGCCAGCTAAGGGTGGAGAGGTGGCCCTGAACTTGCAACGACGATCACACGCTCCCTGAGCGTCCAGCATCACTCGCCACTTATGTAACCACATCCACCCTTCGAGCTAGGCTAGGCTAAGGCAAGCCAGAAGTGTGAGTCCTGCAAACCCCCTTGGGTTCCACTTCGGCAAGCCGAAGACGAGGGTCTAGACCGACTCTCACGAGCACTGGTGTCGCTTCTCACCACAGTTCGCCACAAAGCTGCCCTGCGGGGTTATTATTATTTGTATCTCTTCTGCGGAAAATCACGGCACGAGGCCGGTCCTTTTGGAAGGCGTACGTGGGGATATAGATCCAACACGAAGAGGCCCCGTTGAGATACGATAATGAGTTGGGATATGTACACCTAGTGGATACTATCTCTGCCTGCACTATTGAGAAGATACAGCCAAAGACAGCACCCGCTAGGTGCAAGGACTATTGCGAAGAAGATGGGAACTAATACTGGTTCTATGGATGGGAAATTGCTGGACTGGTTGCCGGGATATTGATGAGACAACGGGACGCCTGCCATAACTAATGTTTCATCTCGATAATCACGGCAGACGGTGACTCGCCGCTCACTAAATGGGCCACTTATAATAGCTACAAGGTGGGTAGTAAGGCAGCAACATTGGTGTGAGCGGCTAAGGTTGTAGAGAGGTGAGTCTGAGGGGTGCAGGTTGCCAGTGCTAAGCGCACCAGCCAGCAGGCCCCCGGCGTTATGACATTTTACACTTCCAACCTGGAGCATAGGTCCTGCTCTTGCGTTCTCCACTCGAGGCCGGCCGGTTAAGGCAAGTACAAGAGGCGAGGGCCAAATAAGTTAAGCCGGGCCCTCGGGAGTCGGGGTACGAGTTGTCGCCACTCACCTACAGCACGCCACATGCTGCCCCTGCGCCTTTATTATTATTATTATTATTACATTATTAGACTCTATGGTCCACTTGCAGCAAACACTAAATCTCGATTTAACGTCATGCTGTCTCTGTCATCGCCGAACATATGACAGAGACAGAATGACGCTAATTCGAGATTAAGCGTTTGCTGCAAGTGGCCCTTAGTATTGAAAACTTGACACAAGTTACCGAGTTAAGGGACTTCTTTGAAGGGTGTTCTTTTTGATTTTAAATTAAATCTAGACAAGCATTTTATGCAGAATATAGGTACTAAACAATATATTAGCAGTGCAGGTGTGTCTGCTAAACAAAGCTTAGCTCTTTGGCTGCGTGCTTACATAGACTTTACACGGGCATATGATACCTACATTCTTCTCTATAAATTCTCTTAAGATCGCAACTATTGCAGTGTCCATGCCTTTTATAATAAATACAGAAAAATAAATTGAAAAATTTCAGCGCAAACTCCAAAAAAATGTAGAGAACATTTTACAGAAGCAAAGTATGGTACGCTGATCTACTTAAAATTTTTAAAATACCAACGATAGTACTATTAAAGGTACTCATCCCCAGTTAATACTAAAAAGGGAAGTACTGAAAACCATAAGGTATTAAGTGCCAAAAAGAAACAAAACTATGTCTTCAGTAATACATTACTAGTATAAACTTATTTGAAGAGTTCCAATAATTTATTTATTGATTAACTATAATCTAGAGAACTATTCAGTTCCCAATGTTAAAAAGTAAAATCTTTTATGTTTAACTATATATCTTGGTGTAGACGTTCGTGCACCGGACTTCTAAACCAGGCGGTTGCGGGTTCGAATCCCGCAAGGGGCAAATGTTTGTATGATGAGCACGATCATTTGTACCAAGTCATGGATGTTTATATGTATTTAAGTACTTCTATCCATTATCTTAGTCACCATAGCACAAGCTCACGCTTAGTTTGGGGCTAGGTAATAGGTGTGTTTGTTGAAATTTATTTATTATTTATACTATTGAAAATAAATTTAAAACTGAAGCTACATAATAAAACTACCTGTCATTGCTAAATACATACATGATCGGTATAACCATCGGTAGCAACATCTGGGTTTATCTCACACACTTAAAACCCGTAAGAATAAAATCGAGCCCACTGGATCGAGATTTAATAAAAAATCGAAACACGGATTTTCTACCTGTTCCTGATAATCAATGAAACTATCGAAAGGTATGTATGATCGAGTATCCGTTGGCATATTTCTTTAGTGATTTTGCCTTAAAATGACAAAGGATATCGCTGGATCGAAAATTTGTTTAGATGTAATTTCTGACTGTACTATTGAGGTACTTTGGATTTTATTATTATATTCGCTAGGTAACGTTAAAAAAGCCAGTGTTTCTGTTAACTCTAATTGCTGTAGCTACCGGAAGCCCGCTAGATCGAAAGATGTAACTTCATATAGTAGTAAATTTTGTCTTCTTTAAAAATGACCTGAAAAGGTACTATCAAAAACAAGTTCTGTAGGGTTTATGATGTCTAAAATCTAAAAAAACGAAACATAAGCGTTTCTTAGACAACTTGGATTATTCATTGGACCAATTAGGTACTTAATAAACAAGCCTGCAAAAAAAAACAGAACTACCGGATTACACGCATACGACCCCATACTTTGAGACGTCAAGGTTACTGGACTATTTATTACACAATAGATTTTTGTAAGTACTCGTATGTAATCTGTGAATTTCTGAGATTTCCAAGAGGCTGGTTGACATCAGTGGTGACCCAAGAGCTGATAGCTACGTACCTTGCTCAGCGTACCTTCGCTATCCAGCGCGGTAATGCTGCCAGCATCCTGGGAACCTTTTATAATTTTTGTTTTTCAATTGTATTAAATAATTTATCTTCATTTTTATTGTTAAGTTGTATATATGTTACTATTACAGTACAAGCGGCTCAAACATGTAGGCACTACTGATGCCTGCATATTTGCGCCGCTTGAGGGACTCTGCTGATGCAGCAGCAGTGCCAGCCCCAGATGAAGTCTGTAGAAGATGAGAAGGGGCCAGTGTGTCTACGCAAGTTGCGTCCCACACCAGGGGCCTTCCCAGCTTCCACGGAACCAAAGTCATTCCATCAGGCCTATTACCATCGCTTCGAACAAGACCATTCGGTTCAAGAATGGCTGGAATCGAAGCGCTAGCAAAAGACCTGCGGATTATGTCATTGAGGCTAGCGTGACGGGAGATTCTTTCAGCGCTTCTGCTGCATGATAGGCCGTGGTGACCCTGAGGATCCACCATGTCACCGCAGGGACAAAGATGTGGGACATTCCAAGGTGCCCCCAAACGTAAGGCTACTGATGCCGAAAAGGTGGTGTCATCTAGAAGAGTACCCAGATTTTTGGAAGGGAGACAATGAAGCCAAAGGCCTGATTCCCACTCCGCTACGGCGAGGAGACGAGCACGGTCTGCAAGACTAGAAGACGTATTTAATAAATTATTCCGAACTAGACTGCAGAGAGGCTCGTCCCACCGCCGCTGTGAAGACACTGACTGAGGCAGGTCTTCGGAGCTTAACTCTCTCCATGCATTGATGACCTCGGACAAAAAAGCAATTGGCGGGTTGCCAGGGGTCTTACTGAGGATCCTGGCAACCAACCCAGAGGTGCCATGAGCCGAGGATAAAAAAGCTGGGAGAGCAACACTAGAAATTTGGCGAAAAAATAAATGTTATAATATAAATTTTACAGAATGTAGGAAAAGGTAGTATTATATTAAATCACTTTGTCAAATTTGTCGCATGAATCTAGTTTTCCGCCACGTGTAAGGTCTATTTGTAATATCAAGGGAAATATTATTATATTTAAGTAGCCTTTACGTACATTCTATTCGCAAATACACCTTTCTTTCATTATTTTCGGATTATGGAATAGTATCAAGGAATAAAGACCATCCACAAAGGTATTATTCTGATGCCGGCAGCAAAAAGAGATAACAATAGATTTCAAATAGAACGGTTTGGCAAAGCGTCATTCTTTTACACCTAATTTGAATATTATTGAACCAATAACTTGGCATTTTGATTATTACAATAATCCACCCGAGAAATCAACCAAGAAACGAATTCTCAGAAAGGACCCATCTGCCCTAAGTACGAACCTTTGCCTTGCTACAGCGTTGTTAATGGTTTGGTCGAAAATAATTATTTATTATTATTACTAAATCTTCACAAAATATGTTTGACTTTGAAAGTATTTCGCCAATTAGCATTAGTGCAAAAAAGAATTACTACAACTTTTTACATACCTATTAAAGAAAGAAGCTTTCGATTTTAAAAAAGGAGCACAATATTAAAATCCTTCAATACCCATTGAATTGAAAGTCCATACAAAATAAATCGTTCAATTATTTACGCACACAGAATAATTTCATATTTTAATAAAGGTATAAATTAAAGTTTTTATCTGGTTCGTTAAATAACGGCTGTTTCTCATTTTATAATATAAAAACCTTTTGTTAGCAGTGTATGTTTTTATTTAGGCATTATAAATAGTATGATTTATGCAAATAAAAATTGAACACCAATTGAACGAATTGTCGTCAGTGTGTTTCTTTTACGAGTAAATGCAATAATAAAACCTTTCTAATATCAATAATTTAAAAAAACAAAAAAAAATAATTTTTCTTTACTGAAAATGAACAGTATTTATATGTAGATGAACAGTATCAAACGTTATTACGGAACTTGGTTGCAGAATCATTTGCTGTTTGTACTTACTATAAGACTGATGTAGCCGTGGATGTGGTTGTACTCCAGAACCAGGTCTCGGAAGTTGCCGTCACAATAGTTGCAAGCAGCCTCCACAGGCTTCGTTAAGTTAAGTTTGTGTCGCCACCCATCGACCAGCTTGACCAGCGTGCCGAAGTCCAAAGGCTCATGGCTGGCATTCTTAGACGACTGTTCCTTCAAGGCCGATAAAAACTGTGTCAGATCAACGTTACTTCGGTTTTCGTTTTCCAGGTCAGAAGCCAGCAGCATCTCCTCAAACAAGCTGGTCAACGCTTGGGTGATGTTTGAGCTACTTGGATCTTCGAGCGACATCTTTTTGGATTGCTACTTATGGCATTCCATCAGCGACAATCGTGACCTGTGAACAAAAAGTTTTTAATTAATACCTTCAACTATGTATACACGACACATTTTCATGTTCTCCTTAGAAATACATTGAGGAGGGAGGGGACAGACGTAATGGATAACTGTCATTTGAAGTTTCAATTGAAAGTTGTACGAGTAAATACGTTTAATTTTCTTGAAAGATTTTAAAACCCGTGAATAACTAGAAGCGATGGCACCTTATTGGTTTAAAAATTAACTGCTGTATATTCGTTCAGCGGTGGCTTACCACAAGTCAATTACGTAACTGACGTTTAATAGGCGTACAAAAACCTGGCCGGAGTTCGACATCGAGCCAATAACTTATTCGGTGTCCAAATATTTTGCAATAAAGTCTTTTTACTATGTTGAGATCAAGGGGAAATTTTTGTGATAAAATAAATTAAATATTAATCAATCAATAAACTTAAATTTAAATACAACATGAAAATTTATTTATTTTATTTATCTTCATTAGGGAAACAAACAGCTGTTAATCTTACTTCTAGTTTACAGATAATGTTTAGTGCTGAAGCCTAACAAGTTTCCACAAGTGGTTTTATTCATAATGTTAAAGTGCTTTGTGTGTTAATGTTAGAGTGCTTTTAAATCTCACGAAATTACCAGAGGCTCCCAAACTAGGCTCTGCTGGATCTTGAGAGATTAGTTACAATGTCATGTTATGTTCTATCGGTCTAACAATATTGAATGAATAATGAAATTAATGATGACTAGGTTTCTATGAAAAGAAAGAAACTAAATATTTTTACGAAATTCAATAAAATTTGGTAAGAGCACTCGCCCGGATAGCGAAGGGACGTGGGTTCGAGTCCCACCGGATGACACAGTGGATTAATTTTTGTGAGCGAAATTTAATTTAATTTCGTAAAAGCTTGCAAAATAATTGCTTAAGAGGAAACGCGGTCTAAGTGACATTTGAAAAATGGGTTTTTGAATAAAATGTTGCTGTCTCGATGCATGCTCTGGCGGCCGCCCCCGCACCCCGCACTGCTTTATCCATGTGTGAGTAGCGTAAGTTAGTGTGTGTGCGCAATGGACCTCGCGCATAACTCGTTAAAATAAAATATTTTCAAGAAACATGATGTACTCTTTGATAAACTAAACCAAGGATACAGTACGCAATACAAAATAAAGCCTATGTATACACAATTCTTTTTGGTGGAAAGTTTCTTAGAACTATAAAAACAATGAAGAAAAAGTTATTTAAATTCAGGTTATTGTAGAGTCAATATTGAATAAAATTCGTGTTTTGATTCTAATATTTACGTTTTTATATCTTTATAACTGGGCATTATGCAAGATGTAGATACGTTGTTATTTATATAGGAGCTTGAACATGACATCATTGAATTAAAAGAAAAAAAAATGTAAATAAGTGCCGTGGCTGCAGTGTTTCATGATTATATCCTTTAATATAGTTTATCAAACATATACCCAGAAACACGAAGGAGAGGTGACAGATGACATTTTCCGGTTCACTCATACTACGAGTAGGTAACTAAATTAATATTTTACAAAAATAATAATTTACATAAAATTTTTATATCTTTACAAACATACTAGTAAGATACGACACGACAATCTACTTTAACAGCAAGAATGATTTTGCAAAAGCTTAATATTTATGAAATTATAGTCATTATTTTTTTTTAATTTTGTTCTCACGTGGAACGGAATTTTTTACTTATGGAGATTGATTGACAACAATGAACCATAAAAAAATGACAACAATGACAACAGCTTTCAACAAGACATTATCTAATTGTGCAACAATAACAAGTTGAAATCCACTATATTATAAAGAAAATGAAGTAATTTCGTTTATTTATGACAGCTAAACGGAAGAACAACATTTTCGTAAAAAATGCAGGATTCATGAATACGCCCGACACAAATAAGTCAACCTGCACAAGCATCATGTGCTTTACACGAAGCGATCGCTACAAGAGAAGAGGCTAATTATTCTAAATGTTGGCGTGGACGGAAAACGGAATTCCTTCAATAACAGTGGTCGGAGATGGATCTTGGGCGAAGAGAACCGACAAAAGTGGATACAATACCCTCGAACAATTTCATATCAGGTGCAGGATTATGCTGCGTGTGTAGCACCTATAACAACGGATTCAGGGCTCTGCTTGGACTTTTTCGTTACTGTAGCGCATCTGCGATGTTTGCGAAAATTAGAACTGATGATCTTTACTCAATCATTCGCAAGAAGACGGGCTCAGTCTGACCAGAATGTTGTTGTTACAGTCTTAATGTGTTCGTGTAACGACATTCATAGTTGTAATAATAAAATCGTTTTTCTTTCTTTGTTACTTACCTTAGTTTTAAAGATGATTGTAAATATCTACTAACAAGTGGTTCGCAATTGGCGCAATAAAAACTATATTATGAAACAATTTGTTTATTTATTTTCGAAGCTGGCATAAGTGTGTCCCTGTGTGTGTTTATAAAGTAAAAATAGGTATTTTTCTTATAAGATTTAGTGATCTGCATTTGCAGATTGTCGACAGTGTGCTTATAAATCATACAATAGATAATGTAATTTATTAGACGTCTTGGTGGATATTCCAACAAGCCTTCACTCACCTTATCTTCTAAATATGTATATAAAAAAACCGGCCAAGTGCGAGTCGTACTCGCGCGCGAAGGGTTCCGTATCATTAACTTAAAATATTAGACAGTGTAGACAAAAAAGTATATATTTTTATTTTATTTATTATTTCAAAAGTATTTATCACAGTATACCCGAAACAAATTTAAATAAGAGTTTCCGCGCATGTTTTTTTACGTGAGTGATTTGAAGTTTCTAGGTCCAAGACTTTAGAAATAACAGGGGGGGAGGGGGACACAGTGTAAACGACTTTGGCGGGCTTTATCTCGCAAATGGCAAAGCTGATAAAAAAGTGTTGCGTGTTGTTTCATAGTCCTTTTTAACGATACCCCACACAAGGGGGTGCACTCAAAAAAATAATTCACCCTCCACTTTACATGTATGGGAAAGTAGCCTTAAAAAGGGGTTATTTTAATTTTTAGTATTTTTAAAAATGAGATCTATATGTGAAGTATCCTCGAACCAAGTTCAATGCAAATCAGTCCATAAACGTAGAAGATATTCTGCTGTGACAGACTAGGACGGACGGACTGAACGATCTTATAAGGGTTCCTTGTCGGACTACGGAACCCTAAAAATGAAAA